>OW152815.1:11619239-13050072 GCA_933534255.1 Iphiclides podalirius | reverse complement strand
TTCCGCACAGAGTATTGGGTAATATTAGCTAGAGCTAGAGGGCAAACAGCAGCTACCCAAACAGTTCCGTTAATGGCATGGAGGTGCATGTTTCGATATGCACAAGGTAGTTCACGCGGAATTAATTATATTTCCCACAACCTGTGGACCAGCGCATCTCAAACTCATTATAAATGCAGTTTATATAATAAAGGAAGGATACTCCACTTCATAAGAAAACCGTAAAACATTTCATTTTAAGTCTTATGATTAATTAAATTAGTGCTGCTCTCTGCACTCAAGATGAAATTTAAAATGTGATTTTTTATAGATTGATGGACTAAAACTTTCGGTCTGCGGGAATCGAAGCTGCGTTTTGCCCGGAAAAATAAAAATTCACATTTAAAATTTTATTTCGTTTCTAATATTAGTATTAGTATTTATTTCATAAATTTCGAGAAATCTATCACATCAATGGTTTAGGCGCAATAGTTTCAAAGGCAACACACAAAACTAATAAAAAGATATTTTCATAATGTCAATTTAAATAGAAAATGTTACTTTGATTCGTCTACGTAGGCCAGCTAGCATCAATTTTAGAAAGGAAAGCGGTATATCGTGGAAAATATTTTCCCAAATCCTCACCCACAATAATTTCTTTCACATAAATATGTCGTGTTGAACCTTTTTTTCATTGGATCGAATCTTTTTAAGGACCAGGTTTTAATATTGAGATCAAATCGACTTAAGAATGTGTGAATGTTGCCTTATTCTCATTCAATTTTCCTCGTACGTTAATACCCTTACCTCATACTCCATTCCTTCTGGGCGAATTTATTCAATTTCTGTATTTTATAATAATGGTTTCGTAGAAAAGTATTTACGTATACGATATCTCCATGTTTACACCTTTTTGTTTGTATGTACATATAGTATTTTAATTTAACCTAGATTATATAATTATTTTCATTAAAACCTATTGCTTATTATACAACAAAAAATTAGTGAGTGTAACATTTACATGCGGTTGAAGTAAAACTAAAAAAAATCTTTATAATAATTAATAATACATAAATTAAAATAATTTATTCTTAAATATTAAATAATAATAAACTACTTATGTTTTTTAAATGTATAATTCAGATAAATTGGCCATAACCGGTCAGAAAGAGTTCTGCGATCCCCTGGAGAACTAATTTTAGAACCACACGCGTATAAAAGCAAATATTATAAAAACTCCTTTACTGTCAAGGCCATCTGCTTGTGGAATGAATTTCCTCAGCAAATTCGTCGTGCATAGACAAATTTAAAAATGATATAAAAAATCATTATCTTTCCCTCTGTTATCCATAGGTAACATTAACAATATTAATCTATTATACTTTCATATATGTATTTATGTTAATTATGTATATTATACATTTATTTATTTATATGTATGTTTATTATAATTTATTTTGTTATTATTAAGTAATTAAAGCACACCACCTCCCACTATAAGTTTAATTTTCCTTGTACTAAGGTTGTCTGGAAGATATCGCTCTTTAGCGATAAGACTGCCTTATGTAACTAGCTTTTAAGATAATATAAAATAATCAACTGTATAAAACTTTTAGTGGTGTAAAATAAAGTATAATCGGATGTTATTATGAACACGTCATCGCCGTAACGCATTTGCGTAACAAACCGTCATTTTTTGAAAAATCTTTTACCACACAGGCTATTAAACTGGAATTCCCCGCCTTTATGATACATTTATTAATATTGTTTGAGATCTAATATATACGTATGAGTATTATTTTCTTTGTGCCTAGGTATTTATCAGTATAATAACGTCGGGAACTAAAATTAAAAATGAACGCGATAAATCCGTAAAATTAGTTTCATTTATAAGCTTGTTTATGTCAATAACAATATTCGTAAGTCTTCAAAACTCGTAAGTTTTTTCCTTTTTGCCTTTAACGTACCTACTGTAATGCGACGGAAGTACATTATGGACGGCGGAATATTATACCTTTCCTTTGCTCTGAAGCTATATGAATGTGTAATCACTTTGCATGTAATAAGTATGAGCCGGGAGCTTTGTTGAAAGAGGCGTAATAACGTGATAATGGCTGGAGCTAAAATCAAGGGATTCTTTTGATCCTTTAATTTTTGAGATTGATGATTTGAGATTTGCGTAATAAATATTTACCTCTACTATAACTTTATCACGGAAATGTGTAACAGGCTTCAAAAGAAGATTACAGTTTTCCCGAAGAAGGTTTAAATAGTATTAAAAAGCTGTTAGTATATATCTGAAGCCAAAATTTAGGTGCGTCATCAACTGGACAAAGTATGTATAGGACAAAGTATATATACTACATACTGCTTCTGTGGGAAACACGGATGTTACAGTTAATAATGTATGAATTGATGTCGACCAGTTCACTTAAACAAACTCAAGGTCTAATAAACAACGTGAAAATCAATCGATAATTAATTACAGTTCAGTCCTTTAATTCTAGACTTAAAATAAGTAGTATTTCATAGTCTTGACGAAATACATATTATATATCAGCTGTAAGATACAACAATGATATAATTTGGAATAACATTGTATTAATGAGTTAGTTATCCAAACCTAATGTAATGAAGTATGTATATGTTTTTTTACCAATTTTGTACCAATCAACATGGTACTATACCCTTGATGGTTGTTTAATTATGCTTTCGCATACCTAAATAAGTCCTCAACTAAGATTGTATCGAATAAAAAGTCATTTCAATTATGAAAGACAAAAAGAGATGAAAGTTAACACTAAAAATATGACTTCAGTGATCGCAATCCTTTCATTTTTGACTTAAAGTAATCAGACCTGATCATATCCACTAGGAGATTAAGAAAGGTTAAAAGTTAGTTAACGACATAAGGAGAAGAATATGCTTAGTTTCGAATTATCCGAATAGATACAAAATATAAAAAAAAATCGCGCAGAGCCATCGCGGTTCTTCCCCGGCGATCCGCACCTTCGCCCCGGACGGGCGCACGCTGGAGGCGGGAGGCGCGGGGGTTCCCCGCTCGCCGTCACCGCTGCGCGCCGCCTCGCTGGACGTGCGTGCGGCCACCCACGCCCACGGCTCCCTGGCCTCGCTGGCTGACTCCCCAGCCCCGCCGAGCCCCAGGCACGTGCCCCCGAGGTGCCTCTCGCCCCTATTGATGCCGCCGAGGTACGTAAATCTGGAGATGTTGAAAAAATATCGATATCTTTAATTTCATATATCGATATTTTATCCGATATATCGATACAGAATATTCAATGTCGAAAATCGTACCAAAAACTATATTTTTTTCAAATTCGAAACCGGCGTAGAGTGCTGAAGTCAAATATTTAATACTTGATATACATTTTTTTAGACAGCGATGTTTCTAGGACCAATATCCGACATATCAATAGAGAAAATATCCTCTTCGATGTATCTGATGTATCGACCTCGATAGGTCGATATCGATATTTTTACATTTTACTTTGAATGATTTTTTTGGTTTTCAGTAGGTAGACTAAAAGCTCCAACGAACGAAGAGCTCGTGAGCTAGCCAGAACTTGAGCTTGATCATTCATACATAAACAGTCATCTGTTACTCAGAGGAGTAGAATTACGAGTTCACAGTTTTGATAGGACAGACCCTTGCTGTAGTCAGCATTTAAAGTAATATACATATGTATGTATGTAATTACTATCCCTTTACTAATCCTTAATAACCCCACCAAAAAACGCCTCTCTTTATATCTCTATACCTATTTTTAAATAACAAAGAAGAAGAATTGCACTAGTAAAATAAAAGGATTTCATATCGTTTTTTTTTCAAAATAGGATAGCCTAAAACAATAATTTTAATAACTATTGATATCGTATACATTGTACTATACTGTTAAAGTAACTCGCATACCAAAATATCTGTACCCACTCTATATTTGCGATGATATTACAAAGTGACACTCGAAATAGATATAGTTATGTTGCCGTGTAAATATCGAAGGTAACAAAGTGGGTCTGAGAATCAATCTGCAGGGAGTGTGTACTCTCGCTCCGCGTAAATTGATATAAACTCAATTTTCGGGGGCGCCCCCCGCCTCGCGGGTCCCCTATTCTCTCGACACTCCGCTATAACTACAATCTCTTGTAGCAACGATGTATCTAAATAATTACATTCCGTGAAGGCCTTCAAAGCTTCAAAGTTTCCAAAATAGAATGTTCTATTTTCAAGGCTTTCATAGAATGTGATTAATTAATGAATGAGCCTTTCATTATGCTTCCAAGTTACAGTTTAAACAAAACATAAACTATCTAAAGTTGATGATTGTCATGAATTTGATTGTGCAAATACAATAACTACATCGTATAAAACAAAGTCGTCTCGCTGTCTGTCTGTCCCTATGTATCCTTAATCTTTAAAACTATGCAACGGATCTGGATGCTGTTTTTTTTTTTGTTAGATAGATTGATTCTAGAAGGTTTATATGTATAATAAATTACCCGTGCGAAGCCAGGGCGGGTCGCTAGTGATTATATATTTTATTGAATGTGTGTATAGGTTTCTAAAGGTTATTATTCCATGCCGTTATTTGTCTAACGCTGCCTCGCTTCTTTACGAAACGACGTTTAATGCGTAGATTAAATTATAAGGCTATTTTATATAAGATTATATTAAGCAAAACACTAGCCAGTTGATAGTAAAAAGTGGAAAACAATATTTTTTTAAAAAAGGGTTTAATAAACACTTTCCTCTGCTGGGTAAGAGCCTCCTCTATGCACATAGTAATAGGGCATAGTCCATCACGCGGCCCCACTGCGGATTGGGAGACCTCACATATCTTTGAAATATTTTTTGTGATAATAAATCATCCATTTCAATGATAGTGTTTTCCTGGACGTGCCATCTATTCATGTATCTCTGCGTCAAAAGAAATACTTATTGGAAGTGCTTAATTTTGCTTTCCAGACGAATAGACCGCAGCAACTCTTTGGTCGAGAGCAGCAGTGGATCGGGACCTCTTAGCCCCGGTGCCGGGGCCACCATCAGCGCTCTCGGAGCCCTGCAGCCAGATCTCTACACCAAACGCGAAGCGCCCCTCGTCATCGAACTGGAAGGTGCCGGCCCTTCCTTGGGCAGAATCCATCTCCGTTTGAAATATGACTTCGATAGATCAGATTTGGAAGTACATCTCATAGAAGGTAAACAAATTATTACTATTACGACTACACGCATTTCCGTTCTGACTTTTATTTAATTAATAAAACATTAGATCCATTCAGAATAATTTTAAAGTTTTCATTTCATTACAAATGATACAGTTATGGAAGTATGAAGTCATATATTCCTATTAATAATGTAGGTAGTGTATAACAAATCATTTTTAACTGTGGTAGAGCCACGCAGCAGCCTCGGCTGTTGCACGAATGGGCAGGCTCGTCTGGGTAAGTACCGCGACCTCACAGAAGACCGGCGTCAAGTGGAAGTATACTTTCGCGTTTCATCTGGTGAGTGAGGTAGCTGAAGCCCAATTTTCAAAAGATTGTCATCGCATCTGCAACACTCGAGTGTAGCTGATGTCCATAGGCGGCGGTATTCACCTAACATCAGGAGAACCGCCTGCGCGCTTGGCAACTTTTCACATAGAAATAATTCACTTTGATTCGTATAAGTAGTCTGCATCCTCGATGTATGTACGTTTTTCAGCGCACGATTTGGCTGGCTACGAGGCGGGCGGGTTCAACGACCCCTACGTGCGAGTAAGCTTAATGCCGGAGGTGGACACCCGCGTGCGCCAAACGCCGGTACATAGGAACGAGGCGAACCCATTCTTCGACCAGCACTTCAAGTTCCCAGTGTCTCACGACGAGCTCAGCGATAAAACGCTGCTTCTACAAGTGTTCGACTACGACAGGTCAATGAGGCATTTGTTTTGATTTGAGCCTTAAAACCCGCTAGACGCCTTGCCGAAAAAAGTTTAAACGCATCCACGCTTATGAGTTAATGAATTTAGAAATGTCAAGTAGGTATGTACGATGGCCGTAAAATTGTCAACATCAAAAGACAATAATTAGTATTTAATCTAAGTTGAAACTTAATTTAAATCAAGAACCAAATCAACCAAAGAAAGAAGTTGAGGCTTAACCAAAATTTTTATCATTTCGGAGGTGGCAAACGAACAGGTGGTTCGACTAATGTGCTTTTTTAAAAGTTAACCGTCCTTACCTCACTCACCATACGAAAGGCAAATGAAGAAATGATTCTACTGTTTACTACGAATTATATCTGTTTTCTGCCTTGTTCGGGCTCGATCGTGGTTCTGACATTCTTTATGCTGACATCACCGAGTATATAGTTCCAAATTGTCTTTTGACAACGTAGGTATTGGAAAATATTAACTTCAGCGCATCGTTGCTTCTAGATTCTCCCGCAACGAGGTAATGGGCTCAGCCAAAGTGCCTCTGTCACGCGTGGAGGTCGCTGGCGGAGCGGAGGTCTGGGCGGAGCTGTCGCGAGAGCGGCGCCCGCCAGAAGAGCTGCAAGAGCTGTTGCTGTCCCTTTCCTACCTTCCTTCAGCAGAGCGGCTAACTGTGGTCGTGTTGAAGGCAAGAAACCTGCTACCACCGCAGGAAGGAAAAGACGCCTTCGGTATGTTCGTACCGATTTATTTTAGGTGTTATTGACTTTTTATCGTGAAATGATGAGAAAGGTGCGTTTTTCTTTATTTTGAGTGCAAGTGCTACAATAAATCTCGACATCTATATTCCTTATTTAGGGCATTTGTAGCAAATCTAGTGTGCATACTTAACAGCAACAGACGGTATCCTTGACGGAATAATGGCTAGATCGGAAAACTAATTATTAAAATCTTTTTAGCCAAAATTTTATAGGAATCTTTCACATATAAACTTTATAATTGTGATAAATCTATGACTACCTTTAGTAACCAATTTAACAAATAAATTAAACTACGTTTTTTTTTCCATTTTCAGACGTATACGTCAAAGTGTATCTCCTTGTGAATGGAAAACGGGTAAAAAAGAAGAAGACAAACAGGAAAGAAATAAATAATCCCGTGTGGAACGAAGCTCTTTCCTTCAGCCTGCCTTCTGGCAATCTTCAGGAAGCGTCTATTGAGGTAAAGTAATTTTGCAAGATAAAACAAACAACTGTCAATGGATATCTGTAATAAATTTATTTAAAAATTACTGTTCAATTCAATCAAACATGAATTTCATGGTGTTTTTGAGGTAGTTAGAGGACATCTACTAACTACCTCCTTCATTGTGATTAAACCTGGAAAATCACATTTCAATTTTGGCCATATCTTTGATGCCGTGCAAAGCAGCTTTTGGAGTTATATCCTGAAGATCCTTCGTCGATTTTAGAACGGATCGTAACTGGGGATGAGACATAAGCTCATCACAAACAGTTTGAACAAAGTAACAATCAATGCAATTTGCATGCAATAATCAAAGCATTTAAGGTTTGTGAATTAGCCAAAAAGACGACTGAAGGAATTTCGTTCATTGACTATGAAGGGACCTAATTAAACAATAATGGACTTTCATATCAACGAGATTAAAAGAAACCATTGATGAAAAAAAATATTATTTCTGGTTACTTCGTTCGCTAGACTAAACGAAGATGTTCCGTGGCTTAAGACTGGCGGTCTGAGAAAAAACAAAAAATACGACTGTGGTTACTCCACTCCATTGTTACATAGCTTCGTTACTTTGATAACTACTTGTATCTACAATCTTTAATCTAAAAGGAACGCTAGTAACTCACTTTCCGTAGGTAATGCAACGGCTAGTAAGGAAAACGCCTCGTTTTGTTTATATAGGAACCGGGCGTACACGCCTTTAAACTACAAGTCGTATACAACTTTCATATAGTTACGAAGCTATCGAACTAACGGCCGTTCGTTGAATATAAGAAACGGGCATAAACGATTTTCGGTTGTCTAACGCTGCCCGCCTGAAGAAGTCCCCTGTTCTTTGCTGTTCGAAGGTGTGCGTGGTGACTGGCGGCGGCAGCGGCCTGGTGGTGGGCTGGTGCTGCGTGGGCGCCGCCGAGCCGGCCGCAGAGGGCCGCCACTGGGCGCAGATGGCGCACGAGACGCGCAAAGCGGTCGCCATGTGGCACACGCTTAGATAGACTGTTGACGCACCGACGAATATGATCTTTTCACACGAGCCACTCGGGAACCACGCGTTTTTGTGGTATTACGTGTTTAGATTAGACTCTCCATTACTGTGTATTTAAATGACAACTATCGCTGTACTCTTAAATTAGGCGAACGGTTGCCAATGTAATCGTCCTATAACTTGAATCGTATACATACGATATTATACACGTGTCATCCTCCACCTTTACTAGAATTACATTCGTCTAATCTCAGTTACGAGACATAATAACACCATTTTCTTTTTTATTGCTCTTTTAGTTCGTTTCTA
Organism: Iphiclides podalirius; assembly: GCA_933534255.1. Taxonomy (NCBI): domain Eukaryota; kingdom Metazoa; phylum Arthropoda; class Insecta; order Lepidoptera; family Papilionidae; genus Iphiclides; species Iphiclides podalirius. Next base: position 13,041,618 of record OW152815.1, on the reverse strand, counting down.
AAATTATTTCTTAAACTGTTATACCAAGGCCTAGAAATTGATAGAATTTATTATATACTTCTTTAGGTCCACATTATCATCATCATGTAGAAAAAAATTTTTGTGCATCTCATATGAAAATAGATTAATATTTAATAGTAGTGGTACAAGATATGTGCGTTAAAGAGTTAAAATTTAATATTTCACCAAAACCCTCCGTAGTAAATTTATCGTAATCTTTAGAGTACTTGTGTGCAAAAGATCATATTTGAAAAAACACCTTCAATACGCACTTTGTCTTTAATTAAGAATATAAGTAATCTACGTGTAATGTCCAATAGCCTGTCTTCTAACATTCGCCCTACGAAACCCTATTGTCCAATCTAACTGTGGGCTATTTCTATTTCCCTCTATTATTATAATAAATTAAAAGGCATCTAACGTTAAATGAAATTATATTTAAAAACGCCACGTTTACGTAAACGTACTAATACATTATATACTATTTAGTTAAATTTAAATGAATTACATTATCGAATAACGCACTCAAAATATTTTGACTGAAAACAAATTATATAATTGATTGAGCTTCAGAACACCAAATAAGTCTTATGAATTAAAAGAATTATATGTAGGAGTAATAATTAAAGAAATACCAATAAATGTGAACTGGTTTATTAAACTATACATTTAAAAAAATCTTCATGCCCACAGTTATTTGTTTAATATATGTGTAGCTATAAAGAATCTTATCATTCCTACGTGCAGTCTCATCGTTGTTTTAAGAATAGATTTTTTGAGAGTATATAATTATATCGAATTGATTGAATAATATACGTATTTTTGTCTATATAAGTGTATCTGTGTGAAGGAGAAATATTATAATTTGTATTTTCTTTTACATTGTCCGAATAAAATGTCTACTTGTTAATTTAATATCCCCTTTCATTTTCGATGTCTTAATGGGTGAAGAAATTAAAGTCCGCACTACAATCACTCATTTATTCATAACCTTTTTTACACAATGTACATTATATTATAGTTTTTAATGGAAGAAATAACCCGACTCAAATTGGGATAATGGTCCATTCGGGGACACGTATTTTTACCAAGTGCCGCCATCACCTGCTGTCCTTGTCTCACGTGTTCAATGCACTACTAATTCACTATTTTATAAGTTACACTCAACTTACCACTGCCGCTGAAGACACCGACGGACACGAACAGCACCAACTAGAATTGCATAGAAATGTTAAAAGTACAAATCGCTTGGCGCAGAGTAGAAGTGAGCGTACCAATTACACTATATAAATCATACAGTGTTATGAGTGATTATTTTTAACTTCACGTGATTGTATTTAGAAAGTCAATTCTTAACTCGTTATTTAATAACTATCATTAATGACTCATCGGACATTAATTGCTAAAGGAGACGTGAATAATAGGAATGCTTGATTGACAGTAGATTGAGAAAAAAAATTATAAATAGATCATTTGGGACATAAAAAAGCAAATTTATAAGCAATATACTAAAAAAGGTCGAACACTTCGATTGCACACTTGTAAATAATAAGGAATTCAAACGAACCATACAACTGCAGGAATAAATAAAAAAATATATATTAAATTTCGTGTGAAATTAGAAAACAACGTACGTAAAGTAATTTTAGTACATGCAATTCGATAAATATTAATAGCCACATAAAATACTTTACACGTCGATGCAGAGTCCAGTGCTGTCGCGGCAGTGAGTGCGGGGAGAACGGGAGGGGGGGTTGGAGGGTTGTAGGGGTGGGGAGGTTGGAAAGAGCTCGTGCCGTGGACCGGCCCTCATTTGCGGCGGCCATTGTGCATGCGTCCGAGGTATTCGGACACGGTGATCGTGCGTCATTGACGCGACGGGAGTTTTGGGTGGAGGAACTTGCAACCGGGGTCCCTGCAGCTGCCGGCGACTTCGTACGGGCACAGCACGGCGTTCGGGTCCTCCGTCCAACTGCAAAACAGCCATTCGCCAAGTTACGAATGCCGGACCCCGCCCGTGGACAGTTCATGTGCATACTTACATCGCAGTGCGGTGCGGCGATGTGCGTACGCAACGCTCAATCCACGCGGCATGCTTGTTACGTAGTAAACTACCATCGCAAATAACGACAAAACTCTCGTACGACATATCAATTAGAAATACTGGCAACGATCTAAACCTTTCCGTGAACGTAAATAAATATTAATCTGTCGCTGTAAATAGACAATTGGTGATACAATAATTAGATTTCAGTAACATGCCAGATTGCGTGAGAAACTAACAAGTTGAACACGATGCAGGTGGAATCTTAAACAAAATAAGCGTAAAGTGAATTAAACCAGTTTCTTTAGGATTATTGCCGTTACCATACAGAATCGTAATCTAGCACGTTCCTAAAATATGTAAAGATAATTACCTCTAAAAACAATTAATTAAATTTACTACTTACTTTTTCGCAATGGGTATTTCAAAATATGCATGTCCACAAACTCCGACAACCTGTACATGAATAACATAATTACCAGTAAACAAATTATCACTTACGTAGTTGATCCAAACACTTGAAGTGGAGATTGGTAATCATTTCTATCATTGTTGCCACATCCAATCAATGAAGCAACTTTTTCTTTAACTGGATGATTAGTGTCTTTTTTGTCACAGGTTACTGGCTCTTTGGATGTAACATCTGCTTTTCCTTCACTAGTTTCTAATTTCTCTTCAACAACACTAACAATCCTCTCTTTCTCTAGGTTCTTAGGTAATTTAACAAATTTTTTGTTACTATTGACATCAACTTGCACTGAAATCTGGGAGCTAGGCTCACTGTTTACTTTGCTCAAATTATTCACAACACTAACAGTTACTGCCTTGAGCATTGTAGGAATTTTATGAACCTCTTTGGTTGGGTTGTTTTCTTTTTGTAAACTACTGACAACAGATTTATTATTCGCCTGATTTACAGGGGGTGATCCAGTGGAATGCTTAAAATTTGAGCTGTAAATAAATATTTACGAGCCACATTAGAAATTTGTACAATTAATCCCAAAAAAATAATTTATCAAATATACCTTTTCAATAATATTTGATGCTGCACTCTTATTCTTGACAATTTACTTTGAACTGTCCGTTGTTCTTTTTTATTTAGTGTGATTGCAGTAGAAATGTTTCGCAGCTCAGTTGCAACTATTTTATATTTTTGCGACAGTTTTGTTGCCTCCTCTTTTAATCTCAGCATTTTAGCAGACTCCTCCGCAATATTTTTTCTGTGGTAAAATTCCTTCATAAATACAGAATGTATGATTCTCTTTGATATTGAGATAGTTTCGAAGGTATCATATCATTTCAGAACTGTTATAACTTTCCCGAACTTTCACAGGATTCAGTCATGGGGTTAAAAGCATGAAAAATAAGATTGTGAAAAAGGAAATAAATAATATTAGAACTAAATTTATTTCAAAAAAATCATGAAAGAAAGTGTTTCTAAATATATTCAGAGAGAAATGTAGAAACAGAAGTGTTAGGATCCAATTTGGACATGCCATAAGGGCGAAGAATTGGTATTTGGAATAGAATAAATTGTTCAGAGAACTTAATGAAACAACTAACAAATTAAAATATACTGCAGATTTCTTTACCTTGAAACAGCAATTTTTTCTTCTAGGTTACTGGTAGGAAATGGATTTTTACTATGTACAGATACATTTCTAGGCTTTAATGTGTCTTTCAAAACTGATGAACTACTTTGAGTGTTCATAGATATTTGCCTTGCATGTTTTATTTTCTCTAATTCAGCCATTCTTTTCACCAAATTCTTATATTCTATTTGCTCAGACCTAGGTAAGTGATTTACAGCCTGAAAAATTATATTAATAATACACTATTCACCTACACAAAAGTAAAATAAAAGACATGTTAGAATATAATCCTACCTTAGCAACATATTTATTGTGTGGCTTAGGAACCGGAGGTTGTTGCACAACATCGGGAAGTAAAGAGTTTTCAACTTGCATACGAGTTGTTTTAAGGAATAAATCAAGTTTCTGTTGAAAATCTTCTTGCTCTGACAATTTCATATGCATTTTAGTTAAGTTCTTTGTAGCTTCATGTTCAACTTCGGAATCAGAATCCTGTAAATTAATAATAAACTTCTTTTCTTCAGAAGCAGCCTGCTTTGTTTTATTGATGTCATCTGTTTTGTCATCATTATCAATTGTATGTATAATATCCATATGTACTAAATTCGGCAAATTCTTACTTAGCGACGTCAATAACTTAGCTCTTAACAAATCTTCGTCTTCCTCGAGTTCATCATCTTTGTTGGATTTCGGAATATTGCTGTTAATAGAATTTGAATTTGTTGATTTTTGTTGTAAGTTTACACCAGGATTTCCGCTTGATTCTTTGACTTTATCATCACCATCTGATCCGATATCCATATCAACAGATTCTATATCAGTATTATTGTCAACATCTGAACCAGTCCTCAATTCTTCTTGATCAAACATGAGATCATCTTGTAGACTCATAGTTTTGGATTTCAACCTTTTTCTAAATTTTTGTTTTAATTTCATCTCAATTGCTTTTTTTAACAAAGCGGATTTAAGACAAATAAGTCTTAATTCTGATGTATCGCTATCATCTTCTTCTGATAAAGTCTTAGATTTTCCTATTGATTTTTTCATCTCATGGAATTTTGATTTAAAATTTTTGGTTTTGAGGGCATGCTGCCTAAGAATTTCCAGATCATCGTCAGAGTCTTCCTTTTTATCTTTATTTGTAATATCTTTTGCTTCCACATTTTCTTTATTATTTGAATCTACAACATCATTTCCTTTGAGTTCCAAATTGGATGTGTCTTCAGAGCTTAAATCTATTAATTCATATGAAACTGGTATCTGTTCTTCTTGTTCATTATTTTTACATCCTGCAATGGTTCTATTTTTCTGACATTGACCCTCAACGTAGATAACATCATTTTTTGACTCAACATTAATTTCTTGAATACTTTCAACATTATTGTCTACAACACCTTCAATGCCACCATTACTCTCTTCCTCGTTTTTTAACCTATTAAACGCTTTTTTTGCAATATTCGCACAGTCTTCTTTTTTAGCTCCATACAACATTTTTTCTAGTCTAGTCTTGAGCGTAGAAGTATCCGATTTAGCTTTATTTAATGTCACAGCTTCTGCTAATTTTTGTCTTTTATCTTTATATTCATCATCTGATTCTTCACTTGATTCACTTATTATTTTTACCTCTAATCTTCTTTTACGATGACTTCTTTTCTTATGTTCTTTGCTTCTTTTGTAACTACTTGGCAAACCTATTTTCTTGTCTCTATGACTTAATTTCTTATATGATTGATCTTTATGACACTTGTATTTATCTAATCGAGAACTATCATCTAACTCAGTTGCCGATATTTCTGAGAGATCATGTAAAATCATTTCCGTTTTATGTTCATCTTTACCTAAAAATTATAAGTACATACAACTTGTAAAATTGTTATCATGAAATAATAGGAAAAAATTTGTGACTTCTTTTTTTTTAATATTACTATTTCGATATGTTGTGATATGGAAAAAGGTTTACATTGACTTATATATAATTTATAACTAGGATATAAATGTATGGTATAACCATAAATATAAAAACATAATTACAATAGTCTCATTAGTCCAAGCTATCAAAAATAATCATGCTTTATAAACATAATACATAAGTCATGGTATAGATTAATCTAGAGGGTTTTATTTATTTATGAATTTAAGCAAGCAATATGTTTATGGATAAGGAAAGAAAGGTCATTTTCCTCAAGCAGAGTTAAGAGAATGAGGAATTTTATTAATATTTGAAGTAGAATATACACAGCCTCGATAGTAAGTGGGAGGCAGGTGGCATTACCAATTAACATGGATATGGACTATCCAAGCTATTGTGTAATACATTTTACAAATTTCTACAAATTAAAAATAAGTTAAACAGACCTTTAATAGATATCACATTGCCTACCAATATTAAAAATCCCTAGTCGTCTATTTTGTTCAAATAAATTTTATCTTCAGCTGAAGCATTAATTATGTAATAAAAACTAATTAATGAATTTAATATTTTTATATATTGGTAATACACAAGCCAGAGTATGTGATATGTATGTGTATGTGAGGCTGTAGGTGCAGTGTCAGCCTTTTAAAAAAGTGGGCCCAGTCATCTCACTCAGGAGATGAAATGAAAAAGTATATTTGATTTTTTTTTTTCGAGTCCCCTACCTAATTCACGTACCAGCAGAAACTGTTATGTTGCCCTACCATAATAAACATTAATAATTATTGATACTTGTATTATATTTAAGAAAAAGAGTTGAAAAAATACACAAAAACAGACAATCACACTGAAGAATTTTAATTATTTTTGGGATCAATTTTTATTTTTAGTGCTGGCCTCTGTATACAAGACAACCAAATGAACAAAAACTTTACAGATTTTCTGGGCACGAATCCAGAAGATGTAGATTCGAATCCTGCAGGACTGAAAATTTTTGTTCATTTATATACAAAAATGTTCAATTCTTTGAATTATTCTAAGATAATACAAGTAGAAAATTAATGCAAACAAATCTTACCCTAATTAAACAAAAACACTGATGAAAAAAACATCTTAATACCTAATTATACAAAAACACCCATTGTATAAGGCCCCACTACTGTAACAGTTTTTCACTGCAGCATTCATGCCCGGTTTCTAAAACACTGATCATCGTAGAAATCAACTAATCAGCTGTCAAATGGATTTTCAAATGATATTTGAGTAGCTAAAAGGATTATCAAACTCTTTGAATTGATCATTCTGATCATTAAGGAGACTATTTTGATGGATTCAGGGAGTTTAATCATCCTTTTGGCTACTCAAATTAACATTTGAAAAGCCATTTGACAGCTGATTAGTTAACTTCTATGATGATCATTGTTTCAGACACCGGGTGTGTCACAGGTTTGATACAACCTTGGAGACATCCTAAGGCCATTATTAAACCACTGAATATTATTTATTATAATTATCATAATTGTTTTAAATAGTCGCACACATTATTATATACAAATATTTTAATCTATGGAGTTAATAATTAACATAAATTAATAAATAATAATTTTGTAAGTCATGTAATGGTGGCTTTTCTAAGCATATGACATTTAATTTTTTTTTGTCAAAATCTAAACACATATCATCCTTCGGTGTGAAAGACCTTTCCAGGTCTACAGAGGTCAATAAGCATTTATAGGAACTTACATAAAGTAATATAAGAAATGTCAGTTTCACCTACTTTAATAATAGTAACATAAACAAAACCTTGTATCATCTTTCTAATAAAATGCCACCATAATACAACATGATACTTTATTAGATTACAACATAGATAAGATCATAATTAGAGCCAATGTTATATAATTTCACCTTGAAAATTAGAATTGTTAGGATAATTTTTATTTTTTTACTAATAGAAAACAAAAGTTCCCAGGCTCAACCAACATTTATCCTGGCTGATCCCAAATGATTTAAGATTGCAGTGGTGTTTGCACATTTTTTTAATTTAACAATAACTTTAACACAATATCGAGGAATTTTCTTCACAAAATACCAATATTAAGATATATTTCAAATTTGAAGTTACATTTTAAAACTTTCCTTTAGTTGTTGTAAAAGCAATCTTTACCTGACAAAATCGAGGCCCTTTTTGCTTTCTTTCTTTCAAGGACATTGTTATAACTTTCCAAAACTTGCAGTCGCTGTCTTAACAAGAATTCTTCTTCAGATGATATGTCAGAAAGATCATCCAAATCATCTACTATTTCTCCTTCTTCCATCTCCGACTCATTATTTACAGTAGGAATGTTTTCTACACTAGCCATCTTGAGTCTAAAGGTACAAAATTAAATCGTCATAAGTTAAATACACGACACTTCTATGTAATGCACAATTTTATGAAAATGATTCCAGAAAGTAAACAATGTCTTATAAATACACAGTCTATAATAATTAAATTTGTCGATTAATCTTCTAATATGAATAAACGAAACAATCGAAATCGAAAGAAAGTGAGCAGAGCAAGTCTTAAGCAAGAAGACACAAAGACAGTGTTTCCACTTTAATGATTTCCTTTCCCCACACCTCAATTCAAATTTCCCCTTTCAGGGCTTTTTTACCCTCAAAAATTTTTCTGCTGTACTTTTTAGTTCTGGCCCTAGTGTAGTAACTAAAAAAAGGTCTTTATTGATTTTCTTCTATAGCCTGCCCACGCGCCTTTTGATACTATACTATGATAATATTATTTACACTAAATGCGTCAACAAAATCATCGACAAAAGGAGAATGACCAACTCAGTATGGAGCTTGGGCCACTTACAAATATTTTTGTGTCTCGATAAATGTTAGCTTAAAATAAAGCTTGATAATTCTTTTTTCATTAACAAAAAAAGTTTTCGGCTAGGAATCTCAGATTCAGAGAAAAACAATTTTACATTGTCACTGTTTCTTTTATACGGCAACCCGCTAGTCCACGGTAGAGTCCATAAAAAATAGTTCCAAAATTTACCGCAATATTTTAAGCTAGGTTTTACTCATGATTTCCCGCAATTTCCCCTTTTAATGTCTTCCCCTTTTTCTCCCCCTACGGACCCTAATTTCCCCTCAAATAGGGAATTTCCCCTCATTGTGGAAACACTGCACAAAGGTAATGTCAGAAACTCAGAACCATAGACAAATTAGACAGAAAATAAATGAAGATCAATATTTTTTTTCAAGTCAGAATGATCTTCTTCTTCTTCTAAGGCAGTTGGCGGTCCTCAAGATATCACAAATGATAAAATAATGGTAAAGAAACAAATTGTTTCAAAATACAGTAAACTTAATATTTAGTAAATGTCATTTATCATAATACTAGTTTATAATAAAATCATGTTAATGAATTTTCTTATCCAGAATGATATTCTTAATGAACAATGATCAGAATGATCAATTCAAAGTGATAAATCATCCTTTTGGCAACTCAAATGACATTTGAAAAGGCATTTGACGGCTGATTAGTTAATTTCTACGATGAACACTATTTTAGAATCTGGGCGTGAGACTGATATGATAAAGGAATCTTTACTTTCTTACTACCTTCCTACTTATTATAAAGGCGAAAGTTTGTATGTATGAACGGATGTTTGTTACTCTTTCACGCAAATACTACTGAATGGATTTTAATGAAACTTTACAATAATATAGCTTATACATCAGAATAAAACATAGAATGAATAATTACATATTTTTATTGTTGATTGGTAATCTCAGATTATACATAGTCTTTTGATATCAATTCTGACCTGTTTGATTTATGTATTATGTTTGAATTACTTTAAATTTGGAATGTTAGTTTAATTTGTTCAGATTGAATTGTGTCATATTTGATTGATTCCGTAAAAATCGCTTAAAGAAGTAACATGTCTAGCTATCTGACTTAAATCTTGTATTTTACATAAATTTCATAATGATTACGTACGTTTAAGTTAAAATAAATAGTTTTATAATCAGTTCTTAAGTGTCTTTTTGGTTTGAGAGTGATCCCATTAGCCACATCTACCTTTCAAGATTTATGTATATATGTCTTTCTGTCTGAATGTTACGCCTTCAGCCTATTCTACGCAGACGTATTCGCAGGCAGCAGCTAGTGAATAATATTTCAACATACGCATGAATGAAGCAACTTACATCAATCATCGTCACACATCACAATCATGCAAGCATTATGGGCATGATAGTTTTTCGTGATGATGCCTCGCGACACGGTCTTGAAATTTTACTCAAAGAAGTTTCAATATTAAAGTAAAATTTCTAGCTCGTATATATACCCGATGTCAAAGAAAGGTCCTCAAGTCCTTGTGTTGGCCATCATAGTGTGGAAAGACCACTGGATAAAGTGACACTGATTAACTTTTCGTAAAATTTAAAAAGTTGTTTCATTTTTAATGTTTATTGAAGGAAAGTACCAGCAGATTTTTCGCCGGATATTTGAGAAAATTGACTTTTATTGTTAGGGAATTTGATAAATTTTCATTTAGGCAATGGCAACTCTGATATCAATTATCAATGTCATTTTTAGAAAAAATAATAAACACTAAACAGTTTGTTTTGTTAATTATTATAATAATTATTATTACAATGAGGGATGACAATAATGAGAAACATATATTTGCTGCATGTACATATTTTGCGAAAAATCATCCAGGGGAAAGCTGTGGCAGTAATGGATTGCCGTTAACACCGAGCTCAATTTCAATTCTCGGTAGAGCACAACGTTTACTTACCATAGAACACCCTAATTTATGTACATATCTTGATGTAATACGAGGAAAGCATGGTAAGAAATTAAAATTTTAAATTTTTTAAATTAAGTTAACCTTTTCATAGTTTTCGATAGACGAGCTGAACAAAATCAGTTATAAATTACATTGATTCAGATACAGTAATTCAACCACTGTATTTATTTTCAGAGAGAATAATAGTTGTTACTGAAGTAATAGGAAAGTCACTAGAAGAGTGTAAGTCAAAATTTTCCTTTGATGAAGTCACTAACATTGGTTTACAGATAGCAATGGCTATGCTTTTTCTTCATAATCAAAATATCATCCATAGAACTCTAGCAGATGACAACATATTAATAGATAGCATTGGTAGGGTGAAACTATTTAACTATGGAATGTACTACATGACAGGTGGAGGGTCAGATGTCCCGTTTCCTCTTGGGTTTGTATATGTAGTTTATACCATACTGTACATCTTTCCCTTTCATACTAAATCAATAATTGTATGTTAAATATTAGCAAAACTTATGAAATCTTGCTGACCATTATTTTTTAACCTGTTTCTAAATCTAGTTTCATATTAGACAGTTTTTTTTACTAAACATTTTGTAATTTTAGACTCCCTCGATATTTGAGCCCTGAAACAATTCTGAATGGTGGAGGACCACCTGCAGATGTGTGGACTTTTGGAATGATTCTATTGGAGTTATGCATTGGTAGGTTGTGGCAAAACTTGAAACCTGGTCCGATTCTCCGTAGAATTTTAACACTTGTGCATGCAGCAAACCCAGCAGAGAGAATAGCAAGAGAGCATGATTGCTTTGAAGCATATAAGGTGATTAGATTTTCTGTATCCTTTGTAACTAAAATGAAACGATCAGTCTTTATTTCTATCACTCAAACTTATCATTCATTATCCTACTGCACTTATCCCACCCAGGTGACATTGGTATAACAATTGAATCAATTTGTTTATGTTAATACCTAGGTGTATTATAACCAGTAGACTGTCTGACTTCACCCTCCCTTGAGAACTGGATCACTTATTAAACTAAGATTTAAAAATTATAAAATGAAATATTCATAATAATATATTATAAACATTATTTTAACTGTTCCATTATTCAAGTAACTAAAAAGAGATAGAGAGAGATACCAAAAAGAGTAAATATTAAAGTTAAATAACCTAATGTATTGGATTTTCAATAACTAATAAAAAAATACTTTTACGCCATTTAATATTGGTTTAAATAAAATTAAATTTAAATAAAAATAAAAATATTTCCATTGTTTCAGTTAGTACCAGATAACTTGCGCAACATCATAGAGAAATGTCTAAAAATTTACCCAAGCGAACGAGTGACTTTTGCAGAATTGGTTGAGGAATTATCACAGATTAACAGCAAGACATTGGTTGAAGTAAAAAAACCTCGAGGTCTTATGGGATGTAAGCTTCAATACTTGTATCACTGGTGGCAACTGACAGGTGGTGATATCCAAGCGGAGTTGAAGAAGAATGGGTTGATTAAAAATAGTCCACCTATTTTGTCAATGCCAATGTGAGTAGATTGCATGAATTCATTACATATTTGGCTTATATTGCTTTACAACTATTTATAATAAATAACAACCAGGTAACTTCTATTAAACAGCCAGTACATTATTCTTGAAATGAGCATAATAAGTGATGAGATACTAATTCATTATAACATTGCCTTTATGAATAAAATAAAATTATTGAATAAAATAAATTATTGGATAAAATAAAATTATTATTTTAATTGGTGACCCAAGACCCCTCATTTTTTGAAAAAATTATGCCCTGGATTTATTGCTGTAGCTACTGAGAGGTACTCATTCATAGGTTAGGTTCACTATTTAGCAAGGATTTTAATAGTGTTCTTGACATCATATCGCTTGCCTTAGGTTTATTGGATCACATGCCATTTATTTTAATTGTTAAGATATACTTGAAATTCAATACACACAAAGAAGTATACATAATATGTAAATACATAATATGTATACTTCTCTGTGTCTGATTTGTGTGCTCCGTTACATCGCTGTAGACCATTAAAATGAATGAAAGCTATTTAACTGGTTATGATTTGAACACAACTGGCTATGACAACTAATTAGGTTTGTAGTGTCCTCCATGCGCCATATGCAGTGACACATATAGTTAACATCTGCAGTTCACGTGGCTATCTAGATAGAAAGTATACCTCGCCTGCAGAGCGATACTTCTGGACGGGAGCGTTATAGGAGGTAAGAGCGGTGCCCTGTTCGACCGTCGCATCGCCAAGTACAGCTTGGACCTCCTGGAAACGCGCCTCAGCCACGTGCCACCGAAAGACTTCTACCCGCTTATGCACGAGAGAAGGCGGGACTACGACGCCGTGGCCCTGCCCAAGATCATCAGGGAGAGAGACACTTCTGGCTGTTATTTGCCAGTCCCACAGCTAGATGAACAAATGATGGAGGTTAATGACATTGAGTACTGCCTTCTCCCGGCAGATAGACGTGGACATACCGCGCTACCACCAATACTTCTGGCTGTTATTTGCCAGTCCCACAGCTAGATGAACAAATGATGGAGGTTAATTACATTGAGTACTGCCTTCTCCCGGCAGATAGACGTGGACATACCGCGCTACCACCAATACTTCTGGCTGTTATTTGCCAGTCCCACAGCTAGATGAACAAATGATGGAGGTTAATTACATTGAGTACTGCCTTCTCCCGGCAGATAGACGTGGACATACCGCGCTACCACCAATACTTCTGGCTGTTATTTGCCAGTCCCACAGCTAGATGAACAAATGATGGAGGTTAATGACATTGAGTACTGCCTTCTCCCGGCAGATAGACGTGGACTACCGCGCTACCACCAATACTTCTGGCTGTTATTTGCCAGTCCCACAGCTAGATGCCCAGTGCTACAGTTAGATGAACGAATGATAAAGGATGATGACATTGAGTACTGCCTCCTCCCGGCAGATAGACGTGGACATACCGCGCTGCCACCAATACTTCTGGCTGTTATTTGCTAGTCCCACAGCTAGATGAACAAATGATGGAGGTTAATGACATTGAGTACTGCCTTCTCCCGGCAGATAGACGTGGACATACCGCGCTACCACCAATACTTCTGGCTGTTATTTGCCAGTCCCACAGCTAGATGAACAAATGATGGAGGTTAATGACATTGAGTACTGCCTTCTCCCGGCAGATAGACGTGGACATACCGCGCTACCACCAATACTTCTGGCTGTTATTTGCCAGTCCCACAGCTAGATGAACAAATGATGGAGGTTAATGACATTGAGTACTGCCTTCTCCCGGCAGATAGACGTGGACATACCGCGCTACCACCAATACTTCTGGCTGTTATTTGCCAGTCCCACAGCTAGATGAACAAATGATGGAGGTTAATTACATTGAGTACTGCCTTCTCCCGGCAGATAGACGTGGACATACCGCGCTACCACCAATACTTCTGGCTGTTATTTGCCAGTCCCACAGCTAGATGAACAAATGATGGAGGTTAATGACATTGAGTACTGCCTTCTCCCGGCAGATAGACGTGGACATACCGCGCTGCCACCAGTACTGCTGGCTGCTGTGTGGACCGGCTGGGCACCGCGCTCTCAAGCGACTCCTGAAAGCCTGGCTACTCACCAACCCGCAGTACGTGTACTGGCAGGGCCTGGACTCTTTAACGGCGCCCTTCTTGTACATGAACTTCTGCAACGAGGGTACGTATACCGAATACTGTCACCTGTCTACCTGTCTACTGTCACCGCCAGGGTTCCGTTCTCCGCGTTTCCGCTGGTTTCAGCACTGTCGATTATACAAATTGATGATATTGATGAATTTCTGTTTTTCTGTTAAGACGGGACTATCTGCTTTAATATAGAACAATACACATATCATTTAGGTATATATAAATTTACACATCATTCTTATGTCTAGTAACTGCACGTATGAGTGTAGTATATTTATTGCCAGACACTTGTGCTAACCTATTGGGTCACTGTATTATGTTAGTAATTGTGTTGATTGTTGTCAGTGCAAGAGAGCTTGTTGAACTTGTTTGAACCATCTCGATGACACGGGTTTTATCCAAATATCGTTCTTATTTTAGGCTTGCTCGACTTCAATGCCGTACCCCATTTGTACGCTTTAGCTTTCTATTTCTTCCTCTGGTTCAGCTTGAATGACTACTAGAGAGATCCTTCCGAGCCGTTTTATTCAATTCCTTCGCCAATGGGTGAACCATTAGACGAATCTACATTAGCCAAACATATATGTCTTACCTTGCCGTAGCACAATCCTTTGGCTAGCATGGAAGATAAAAAAAATTTACCATTATGTTGAACTAAATAAACCCCCGGGCTATCTTTACCTTTATAAATTTGTATTTATAATAACTATCACTATGTAATTTTTCTCCTTAGGGTTTCGTACCCAAAGGGTAAAACGGTACCCTATTACTATGACTCCGCTGTCTGTCCGCTTTGCACCAGGCTGTATCTCATGAATCGTTATAGTTAGATAGTCGAAATTTTCACAGTTTATGTATTTCTGTTGCCGCTGTAACAACAATACTAAAAACAGTAAAATAAAAAAATATTAAAGGGGCTTCCATACAACGGACATGACTTTTTGCCGTTTTTATAGTTAGTGGTACCGTGGTGCGAGTCCGACTCTCACTTGGCCGGTTTTTTTTGTTGACTTGTCACGTAGATTATAGTGTGTTATTAATTTTTTTTATGCGAAAAGTTGCCAAACGAGCAGACGGGTCACCTGATGTTAAGTGAATACCGCCGTCCATGGACATCTGCTACGACTGCAGCATTTTGTTTGGCGTACATTGTAATTTACGGTGAAACAAATTCTATCCTATCCAATACAATTTCAGCCCGCGCCTTCGCGTGCCTTTCGGCGTTCGTGCCCCGCTTCCTGCACAAGTTCTTCCTGAAGGACAACAGCGCCGTGATAAAGGAGTACCTCGCCAAGTTCTGGCAGATGGCCGCCTACCACGAGCCCGAGTTGGCCACGCACCTGCACGAGATCAACTTCGTGCCGGAGCTGTTCGCCATACCCTGGTTCCTCACCATGTTCTCGCGTGAGTTTATATATTCCTTTAGATCCTATCGGCGTAGAGGTGGTGTACCTGCCACTCGCGCTGTAGGGTGCGGGCTCGATCCCCGTTACTGGAATATTGTGTGATGAGTAGTGTTTTTCCAGTGTTTATATAAGTATTTATTTACAGAAGAAAAGTATGTTTAAGTGTGTCTATGAGTTATTCTGGTACCCATAGTACAAGCGTTGCTTAGTTTGGGTCTAGAGAACGTTGTGTAAAAAATGTGTCACGAAAAAAAAGGGTGCAGAAAATATTGCAGTTTTCCCCACGATATTCCCAAATTTCCACCTCAAAATCTAAACAGGAGTATTTTTAGACGTGGTAATTACCAGGACTTTACTGCGAGCACTACTACTTCACTTCGTCCCGTGGATTTGTGCCACATTTCTGGTCACAATGACCAACGGTCTTGTGGTTCATAGCGAAGTTGCGAAAGCGAAGTTTGCCGAAAATTCTGCGCTTCGGCCGAAAGCGCAGCCTCGTTTCCGCCTTTCATCAATATCAGTAATTATAAACATGTTATATCATTCTTAATTTAGCCGTGATAGCTCAGAGTCCGGGCGCTCGAATTTAATTCAACATACTCGAGCTCGATCCCCGGTGCCGGTACCAATGAAATTGTTAATTTTAAGTGATGACATATCACGTGCTCAGTGGTGAAGGATAACATCGTGAGGAAACCTGCACATTTTCGAGATAATAACAAAAAAAAATATATTTGGAAGATATGTGATGTCCGCCAATCTGCAGTGGGGCCGCGTGGTGGACTATGCCCTGATACCCTCTGTATAGACAAGGCTTTGCCCAGCAGTAGGACATGTGTAGGCTGTTACTTTACTTTTTTTTATTCTTAATGTTGCTAGACGTGTTCCCGCTGCACAAAATCGTCCACCTGTGGGACGCCCTGCTAGTGGAGGGGCCCTCCCTCCCGCTGTTTATGGGCGTGGGCATCCTGAGGCAGCTCAGGGACACACTCCTGGACTCCGGGTTCAATGAATGCATCCTCCTGTTCTCCGATCTGCCCGAGATCGACATCGGGGAGTGCGTCAAAGTGAGACCCTTTTTTTTTATAAATTTTTCTAATAAAATCGCTTCCATTTCTCTGTGATAGGGCTAAGCGACAGTGTGATTAAATCGCTTCCATTCCTCTAACTGTGGTAGGGCAACGAAATAGTGTTCGCCGTTGCAGGAATGGGCAGGTCCGTCCGGGTAAGTGCCTACGACCTCACAGAGGACCGGCTTGAAGGGGAAGTGTTCTGGGCCCACTTTGTTAAAAGGCAAGTGTTGCAAATGTCCATGGGCGGCGGTTATCACTTAACATCAGGTGAACCGCCAGCTCTTTCGCAACTTTCTCACACAATAAAAAGGTCATTTTTGTCGGTGCAGTACAGATTTGTAATTGATTTAAAACGGGACTCTCGATGAGATAGAAGTCGAGCCTAACATTCTATACGACTTGTTCCACATTATCCATAACAATGAAATTCGACTCAATAACACGTTAATGTTTTATAGGAATCGATCGAAATGTGCCGCAACTCGCCGCGGAGTATATGTTACAGGCGTTTCACGAACGAGCCCGAATTGAAGGACCCCATGGTAAGATTTGTTGAATAATCAATTGAACATAATTTCAATTGCACAAGACTGAATCAAATATGCACACGACCTCCTAAAGCCAGACATTCGTCCTTTTATAAAAATTGAAAGTTTGTCAGCGCATGCTCCCAACACAGGTAAGAACGGTGGACCATTATGGACTTTGCGTTACCTGGGCTTTGGGAGGTAAACGTTTTTCACTTTATAGTGTAATAGTCGATTTCATTAAACCTATTTTTAATTAAATATTTGAGAAATATTTTAAGTATTTGGCCATTTCTAACCTGTTATTGACAAAATATATTTTTTTTAACAATTTAAGGTAGTTGTAGCATCGAATGTTTTTTTTTTTTAAGATGTTTTTAAAATTTACATAGGTTATCGGTTTTATAAATCTGCGCCAAAACTATACTTCTAACTAAACTAATCTCTTCTTAAGATTTACAATGTTTGTCGGGCGAGGGGTTGGATATTTTAAAAACGTCTGGCTAGTTACATCATCTAATTATTACCCAAGTATTATATACAAAAATCAGTAATACTCTCCGTATTGCCCTCTCGTTCGCGCTGTAGTCCATTTGCTCTGCTCCGCTCTACTACAAGTTGCACAATCGCTTACAGCGTAATTATTCGGCTATATACATTCTGTTTTACTAGCTTTAAGTTTAAGCTATTAAATAAGTCTAAGTAAACGTGTATAACCTAAAATTACTTTAAACTAAGCTATTATTACTCTGACGTCTCGCTCTCGACGACCCATTCGCAGTACACACGCATACCTGAGCTATCAGTGCAGCGAATCGTTCGGTAACGCTTCGAATGGGTTCAGTTCTATTTATTTGCGGCACATTGGAATTTGAGCATTTTCTGCGTACGTAATTAATTTTCACCGAATCAGGAGTTGAATTTCTTCTAAATGTATTTTTACTATTGACTGTGCATGAGAACGGCTGTTACGTAACAGCAACCGCTGCAGGAATAAGCCAGCTTGTCAAGTACAGTGTTATACTACTGCGTTTCGCTTGGTGAGTGAGATATTCAAGGCTCACTCAATTAAAAGATGGCAAAGGATCTGCGAAGTGTTGCAAAGTCCATGGGCGGTGATTAAATAAGTGATGATACCTATTGAAAGTCCAGAAACTCCGAGAATATGTTGTTAATTAATGATAAAAATTTATCATAATTTAACAATTCCGAATCGCTAATTCTCGATAGACAATACGATAATAACCGTTGAAATGACTCAGCGCAATTAAAATGTATTGTGCACAACTCAAATCGACTCACAATCACCATTTAAAAATAATAGAGCCGGTGACACCGACGGTTGCTATTTCAAAGTTGATTAAACCATCGTCGACGACCCATAGTTTCCGATGAACTTTGTGAGTTTAAAACTAACTCTGCGCATTTGGCGCAAACTATGTTTTCAGACCGCCCACATAGGCGTCAATTTGTATTTAACACAACATTAAATAATATATAGGAATTTAATGTTATTAATAATAAATTCTATTGCCGTAGGATATGGTAAACATTTCTCTCGAGGCAGAGGATTGGGCGCGGTTCAGACTATTGGATAAACATTGTTTAAGGAGTGTTTTCCTAGTGTCTTAACATTGTACGACGTTGTATGCACAAAGTACAATATGTATTTATATATTTAAAAAAAAAACATTGTTTATCAGTTGCCTGCTACCAATAGTACAGCCTAGTTTGTGACAAGACAAGTCGTGTAAAATTATATCCCAGAATGTTTGGATACATATTTGATAGACACTTCTTGACACGTATATGAGTTTAATTCTAGTTTTTGGTTTATTTACGACTTTAGGGGCGACTGGTCTTAAAAAAAACAGCTTTGTTTATTGCAATGATAATCAGAATATAGTAAACAAGAATAAATGGTAGCCGTGATAGCTCAGTGTCGGGTTGCTGGCTTTTGAACCGACTTCAAAAAGAAGGAGGTTATCAATTCGGATGTTTTTATTTATTTTCATGTATGTTCGGTCATAATTTCGTTATATATAGACGGATTTGCAAAATTCTTTTAATTCAATATTATTGAGCAATCTAATTTTAAACCGGTTAAGTTGTTAATTGTAATAGTTTTAAGTTCTGAGTTGTTACGTGCCCAGCGATGAAGGAAAACATCTTGATGAAACCTGAACATTTTCGAAATAATAATAATTACAAAAAATACGAAGATGAACTTGCCCTCGCATAAGAATCTTGTACAAAAGAGCGTATGCCATTCAGCGTAGGCTTTCCGCCGTCCAAACGTGGGACTTGAATCCGTCGCACTCATATGCACAAACACGCGGGTAAGCTGGAAACGTGTTAAAAAGAACATTCTGGAGCATTGCGTGGCGACACAGATATTTGCGATGTTTGCTTTATCGACGCCCGCCAGAAGGCCGCCGCGGCAGTTGCAAGCGCATTAATAAATCACACCGCCATCGTGTTATCGCATTTTTATGCTGATTCGCGAAATGTTTTTGCACTTTGTGGCGGTAAAATAGCTCGCTATCGATATTTCCACTTACCCTAACATTTACGGCAACATTAGCAACCGTGAATGATCAATTACTATTACTGAGATTGCACAGATGGCGTAAATAAAATGTGTTGGTAAAAATGTGATATATCAAAGTTTGGAATGTATATTAATAGGAATTATAAGTAAATGCTTCAAAAGTACACGACTTCACGTAACTTTATGGTGGTTTGTGCCCTCATACCATTTATAAGGATTGGCATTAAATGAGCTAGGACAGTTATCATCTAAAAGGCCAAAACGCCACTTACCAGCAATCGGCATTCTGTGCCTGGCCATTCATAAACAAACAGCAAGGGTATTTATTACAAGTTTTGCAATTAGTGCCCCAATCTTATTCTATGTATGAGAAATTTGTGTTCTGTTCGCAGGACGTCGTCGAAATACCGATGGAGGTGCTCCTCACGGAGATCAGCCCGCGCATTAGCCTCTCGGATTTCTTCTCGCTGACCTGCCAAGACAAGTGTTGCGTGGTCGACATCCGCTCAAATCTACTGTGAGTACAAACCTTAAATCAGTTACAGGAGCCAACTTTGGTGGTTTGGCGGCAGCCCCATTCTTTTGGGTATTGAAAAAAAAATAATGGCTGTGGTAAGGCAACACAACTGCGTTTGCTGTTGCACTAATGCCCGCTTTTTTTTTTAATTCTCGAAGTGATCTCGAGCTGCTGCGAGATGGTGAGGGAATCGGAGAAGGTCTATCCTTGTCCTAGGCCTGCTCACGCGCAGGCATGTAGATGCCAAAGAAAAAGTGAATCGAGGTCGCAGCTCGCACTTAATATGAGTTATTTTTAGCATGTGTAGCAATAAGGTCGCCTTTTGATGACCAATATTTGATAAATATTTTGTTTAGTTCTGTATAAACTGTATATTTTTTTTTTTTTTAACATGACAAGGTGGTATGTAGTATTAGCGGTTTACACCCGTAGCGTTTCAGATGTGTTGCCACCTTTAAAATGAATTGAGTTTTTTCTTTTTTGGTGTACAATAAAGCATATTATTATTATTTTTTTTTAACATGACAAGGTGGTATGTAGTATTAGCGGTTTACACCCGTAGCGTTTCAGATGTGTTGCCACCTTTAAAATGAATTGAGTTTCCTCACTTTTGCCTAGTGAGGCGTGTTACACAGAAGTATAACACGTTCATTTCAACCATAGTAGCGGAGTTATGTCAAACCTTCCGATTGGTGTCAATGGGACCGATCCAAAAGATGTATTGGAGAGTTGAGGCCAATAATGTGTTGTAATTCATATCACGGTATAAAGTATATTGTAATGTACTTTAGTGAAAAATTTTCATAGACCGTCTCTCATCGCTCTTAACTCTTCGAACCAATAGGTGTAGCGGATAAGTGGACTTGTCACTTAAGCCAGAACGTGACGTCGATTCTGAATATTGAAAAAAAAATGTTTTCCTTAGTGCGTAGATTATAATATGTATTTATTTACAAAATTAAAGTACGTACATGTTTGTCAGTTATGTAGTACGCATACAAGCTATACGTACGCCAATAACGTTGGGTACCTACGCTAAAACGTGTCCAGATATAATTATTTTGATCCGAAACATCTTATCCGTGTGGTGATCGCCGTGAGCAAGTGACCAATGACGATGAGAAAGAAAAAGATTTTTGAAAATATTCATGTTTAAAAAATCTGAATATTTTATCTTTATCTTTGATTATACCATATTTCCTCTCATAAGCCATCCTTTAATAGAGATTATCTGTACAAAATAATTTTGATGTTTCACATCAGCCGGGACGTCCAGCGGCGGTTCCCTTTTTTTTTTTAAATTGTTATTTTAAATCTCGCAATTGTTAACGTCTGTTAAGAGACGCGAGTCCCGCGGTGGCAAACTCCTTTTCTACCGACTTCAAAAAAGGAGGTTCTCAATTCGAATTATATTTTTTTTAGGTTTGTTACCTCAGAACTTTCGACTAAGTGAATCGATTTTGATGATGATGATTTTTTTTTAATTTGAAAGCTGCTGCTTCGCATGTGGGGCCATATTAATTTCATCGGTATTGGATCTCGGGCACCGGAGATTCGTTCGGAACTCGAGAAAATCAATTGTAAGATTAAACACAGAGCGAGATGTTTGAAGTCGGTTTTGTTTTTCGTTAATAAAAAAATTGTTATTTTGAACTTTGCAACCTTTGTTAAGATGGGAGAGCTTGACGCAAACTCGTTGTAGGTACGAGAAGAGCTGCGTGGACGGCAGCGTGAACGTGCCATACAGCGGGGTCCACTTGGGGCGACGCGATCTGAGGGCGCTGGGGTCGAGCGCTTACCGCGCCCTCTCTGACGCCACCAAAAAGGGCAAGGCGGTGGTCGTCGCCTCCGCTGAGGACGAGACCGCCCAGCTGGTAAGAGCGCTCACCGTCTTTTTTTTTTTTTTTTAAATGTTATTATTTTTGGCCAGTACTTCTTGAAATATTATTTCGGTAAGTAATGAACACTTCGGGCAGCACCAAGTTGGGCTCATCTAGTCTTATCCTTTAAACGAGCAATTCTTGTATATATATATAATCGGAATCTCGGAAACGGCTCCAGCGATTTTCATGAAATTTAGTATGTTCGTGGATTCGGGGGCGAAAAAATCGATCTAGCTAGGATTCATTTTTAGAAAATGTCCTGTTATCCCTGTTTTCAGGGAATGAAAAATATCATTCGAATATGATGGTAAATTTCGCCGCAAAAAAAATGTTATAATAGCCCGGTCGGTAATCGGGCGGCCCCAAAACAGACGGCCGCGGTTCGTATCACGATCATTTACACACTTATTTTTTTACTTTTTTCTATACCATATCTTGCTTGCATTGCTTTCTTTATTTTTTTTTATTTACAAAATTCATGATTTACAAAAAAAACCTCCTCCAGGCCCTCCAGGTACTTATAATTGGTATGTGATGTCTCCCAATAAAATTTTCTTAACGATGCTGCATGTATTTAGGATTGCGGCTATTTGCACGTTGATATATTTATTGGTAGGTAATTTTTACCACCTTGCCACCTTTTTAATAAAATGGATCTCGGCTAACTCGCTCACCACACGATACGCAGAAGTGTAACACTTCCACCTCACCGGTCTTGAGGTCACGAGGTTTGTTACTTCCCCGGAGGGACCTGCCCAATCGTGCAACAGTGATTCAGCTGCGTGGACCTACATCAGTATAATTGGTTAACCTTATTTTGAATACAAATTATATTTTCAAAACACTTATTCACAATTTTATACACGCTGTCAGCTGTTGATTGCTTATCAACAAAACGAGTGAAAAACATTTTAAGTACGAATATTTTTTTTAGGGACCACGGTGACGACGCTAACTTTCAGTTATATGATCGAAATACATACACAAACAAAATTAAAAATAGGCCAAGTGCGAGTTAGACTCGCGCACGAACTCCGTACCATTCCATCTATACTATAAAATTAATCATGTCTGTTGTATGGGAGTCCCGCTTAAATATTCTTTTATTCTGTTTTTTTTTAGTATTTGTTGTTATACCGGCAACAGAAATACATCAAATGTGAAAATTTCAACTGTCTAACTATCACAGTTCATGATATACAGCCTGGTGACAGACATACAGCGGAGTCTTAGTAATAGGGTCCCATTCTACCCTTTGGGTACGGAACCCCAAAAAGTAATACACATTCGTCAACAGTTTCGGCTGCTCTCGTAATCGGCGCGTCTATCGCGTTGTGAAAGTGCCCTTTATACGAACGCCCGTACTTGGAATTTTAATAACCGAAAGTCGCATTTCGCACTGCACTTGTTTACGCCGCCCCTTACTTTTATAGCGCGAACTGAACTGTATTTACCAACTGTACTTGTAGCCCTGACAGCCCAGTGTCCAAGCGCTCGCTTTATTTCAACATAAGTACTCAAGTTCGATCCAAGTCGGGCACCAATGAAATTGTAAATAGTAAATAGTTTACAATTCAAAGTGAGGACTTACTACTATGGGATATAGTGCGTAGTAATTGATTTTTAGGAGTTCCTGTAATATCTCCGGGGCCCAAGATCCAACACCAATGAATTTTATATGGGACCGCATGCCAAGCACCAGCTTTCAAATAAAAAAGAATATTCAAATGCGGCTCACTCGGTCGAAAGTTCTGAAATAAAATCATAAAAAAAAATTGTCGAATTGAGAACCTCCTCCTTTTTTGAAGTCGGTTAATGAATACAGAGCGAGATATTTGAAGTAGGTTTTTTTGAATACACAATAAACTTAAAAATATTACAAAATAAATATTTTTTTTCTATCCAAAAACTAAGTAGCTTGGTGCCGTTCACTAAGCATTGAATTAATTCGTACTTACACAACTGCTATGCTATTACGTACCACTAAAAATAACCATTAAATTACATAAGGATTATCGAATTGTTATTGCAATTAGGTTTTAAGTTTTCGTAAGCAGTGTTAATAAGAAGTAATGATTATTAGTTAAGTTGTAATTTCGATAACTATAAATTCAAAACCTTATTTGGTCGTCCACATAAATAAAATATTGATTTATTATATTGACGTGAATATGTAGACCCTAAAGTATTGTGAAAGAGGGAAATTTAAAAAACAAATTCGATGTGATAAAATGAGCTAAAATGTTTTATTAAACAACTTAGAGCATAGATAGCAACATAGAAAAACAAAGTTGTACTATTAAAGTAGTTAGTTTTATCGCGTGTACTTCGTTCGAATTTTTCACGGTGGATTACTCAGTGGCCCAGTTGTTAAGGTGTTCAGTGCCGAGGGTCGTGGGTTTGAATCCCACACGGGACAGTTATCTACGTGGCCTACAGATAATTTTTCCGGATCTGGGTGTTTATTTCCAAGGAGGGTTGACAATAGTCAGACGACCGTTCGTAAAAAAAAAACATAAAAAATACCATTAACCTGATTTTTGCCTACCCTATCTAGGTGGGTCGGGGAAAAAGTTCTCGGTAATAATTTATTTTTCTGTATATTTACTTATTAACTTTGCCAGTAGTTATGCATTATAAATATATTCAAAATAATAATATTATGGATTACATGAAATAATTTTACACCTCAATGTACAGCTAATAAGTATGCAAGTACGTCATGCAGAGAAGTGAAAAGAAATAAAAGTAAACAGAAAAATTGTGTTTTAAAAATTGTGTTAAGTTCAATTATTACAATAGACAAAAATTGGGTAGATTTCAAAATAATTATCTAAAACAATAATATATTCAGTGTTTAAAATGTTTAAAAAAAATTACATTGTGTGGCATGGTTTATTTGTCAGTATAAGATTGCAAAAGCAATCGTGAGATGAATTAAATATAAATAATACAATTATGAATAAAATAAAATATAAGGAGCTTCTTATTTTGTATTTTTTATTTATTTTTATAAAACGTTGACCTAACTTTGGGATAACATTGTCCTGTGTTGTAGGGACGTTTTACACACAAATTTCACGTGAAACACCCAGACGCGAAACAACTGTCTGTGGGTCACACAAATAGTTGTCCCGTGTGGTAATCGAACCCACGACCCCCGACACCGACGCCAATGCCTTGGAAACTGCGCCTCAGAGTCATCATGATGTTCAGTGATTCCACTGTTGTGTAAACGTACGGTCGAAGTCTGAGGATGCATGGTGTAACTTTGTTGCAGTTCAGCGACTACCTCGTTAAGTGCAGCGTGCCTCGTGTGTGCATCCTCCACGGGGGAATAGCGGCGCTGCGTTCTCACATTCCCTCACTCTTCGTCGTGCCCATGAAGAAAGTCGGATCTAAGTGAACTGTACTCGCATATATATCGTTATAATCGCTTAAATCGACAAGTCTTTATAGATCGTATCCTGTTGGAAGGACCAATATGTAAGCGGAACTAATGGATTAAATCAATCATTGTTATTATTGTATTTTTGTTGTTTTTTCTTTCTCTGTTACGTTTCGTTTTTGTCTCGCATGTGTATGTGCCCATGGAAGTTATCGCGAGATTGCGTTAATTATTTTACTAATTGGGTTGCAAGTCCCTTGTGCGGCACGAGTAAGTAATTTCCGATAAGTGGTATCCAAGGACGAAATTTTTAAACTTTTTACAAGTATTTTAAAGGAGCTATGAGGGAACGAATCAACCTTAAAAGTATTCTTTTCGTTCCTTGTTTTGATCTAACACAATCACCCTAATTAAAAAGACTTTTTATGCCGAGAAATAGCTATTTTAGATAATTGATTTTCGTTAATAACGATTGCATTTAGTGACTACAATTAGCGTTTAACTAATTCACTTATTAATATGTCTATTGGATACTTTAACAAATTTAGTGCCAGTTAAAACCGAAGAAAAAATAAATTGTATGTGTAATTGTAACAGTTAAAACTGTGTGCTGACGAACTTTAAGAAACAACATTCGGCTGCAGCAATTTATTACTTATCTAAAGCTATTTGTTTAAACTATAACCACCAAACGATCGTTTTAAGTTTGGAAAACGTTTAATACATTTCTTATCACTCGTCTTTTATTAATGATTTGAACATTCGAAAATTAAGATAGCACCTTCGACTTTTTTATATATAACAGTTATTTTTAGATATTCTAGGCATTTTCATTATGTTCTTTTTGTTTTAAAATGGCTTGTATTTAAATGATTAACGTTTAAAACTTTTGTAGTTGCGGCGGTGATTATTGTGAATGTTGTAATGGTACAGTTCGCACACATTACATTTCTTTTATTAGATTACTTTCTGAGAGGCATGTAAAATATTCCAATAGATCTTTTAATAATTGGTATAGAAATCTAAGTTTGCAGACACAAACATAGTAAGCTAACTCCTAACTTTTAAACTTAAGCGGATTAACTTTTCAAATAAACTTATCAGGAATCGTTTAATTTCGTTTGGTGTTTTACTTTAATGGTAATCGTTCAAATATTTTTTGTTTAATTTAGTCGTAGTTAGTCTAGATTGTTATTTCAAGATATCTTACGTGAGATATATCATATTTACGTACGTAATATTACGATATTACGTGCTCAAATGAAATGCTTATTTACATTGACAATATTGCTGACGATAAATAATCTGTATCAGATGGGGGGTACCTATCTATAAATCGATATTATTTTTTGACTCCTATTTTTTTTATTTTGTTTTGTTGACGAGAAGAGGCGTTTGGCGCGATAGAAATGTTCGGATGCCTCATGCCACCGCAGACAACCCCCGTGGCCCTACTCGCTAGTTTTTACCCCCTATCACGTTGGCGTTATGAATGAGAGGCGGACGCCGTACGCGGGCGAGGCGCGGGAGGGGGAGGGGGCGACGATACAGAAACACCGCGCACCGCATTCGCCGGCCGCACTCCGCCGCGAACGCATGTCCGTCGCAACCGTCTACCACACCAGCATTCCTCGCGCGCGGTGAAATCTAACAAAACTCACGCGCCGCACAACCAAATGGGCCGCAACAGTGAAACGTTAAGCAACCCGTGGTGATACGCAGTGATCCGTTGTAGAATAGTTTAATTGACGCTGAGTTGTGAAGTTTGCATTCCATCGGAGTTCCGCACTGCTCGGACGGTGCAGCGTGACAGTTTGCCGTGGTTTCTGTGCGGGCTCATCGCGAGGGAGTTTCCCAGCGCGCCGGTCGGAGGCCGTCGTGTTAGCCCGGCCCCGACATGGAGAGCTACTTCGACATCTCCAACGACCTGAAGGATGTCTGGGACGCGGACATCGACCCGGTGAGTCTGACTTTCTTCGCTTATCTAGCTAAGCTATTGCCGCGGATTTGCGTCTGTTAGGTTAGCGCGACACGAAGCACGGGGGCGGCGGGAAACCGGTCAATGTCATAGATCAAACGCTCGGCTTCGATAACGCTGATAACAAATAATTGCGGCCCGATCTCGCCGGCCTTGTTTTGTAATCAAGGCGGCTGCCTACCTGCAGCGGGCAGAGAAAATAAACTGCTCGCCCCACTCGCCTCGCGTATTGCAACGCGGTAATTGATACACATCAACTCTAATGGAGTTACCAAATTGGACCGTTATCATAGCCGGTGTTGATCAATCGAGAATTCCTTAGAACCCCACCTATCTGTTGTTCAGTTGCGATATTAACGATAAAAAGAGTATTTATACATTGTTCATTAACATTACATTCTTTGTACGTAGATTACAATTTTATTTAAGGAAAATATGTATTGTAGTTATCTACATATTTATTGGTGCAAAATTTAAGGTGACGGATATGTTCCGGTTTTAATATCTTTACTTTTATAAAATATACACTTCTTCATTTGTGTGTTTATTAAAATTCACAGACTTCATTAAAGAATTCCTTAACACGCTAAAGGAAACCTGCATTTCATTTAGCGTGTTAAGGAAGAATTTTAACATACATCTGCATGTTAAAATTCTTAGTAAAAATGTCTGTTAGTTTACGATTTTGAACTATCGTGTCAAAGCGGTCTGTTATCATCAACAAACAATAATATTAGCGTGCCTAATATTATGGTTTTTTCAACAAATTGATTCGATCATTGATTTTAGTTCCAATGGTACGTTAAGACGCCAAAATGTACTATATCTAATAAATAATATTCAAAGTTGCCCAGAGTAGCCGGACGCCCGACATATCGCTATTAGTACGTAGGTAGGTACGCGAGTTGCATTCTCGATTAATTCGCCAATTTGCATTTCGAACGCGTAGAGGTCCAAAAACATTCTAAAGATATGTGAGGTTTTCCAATAGCGAATATTTATGCACTGGTGGATATTTTATTTTCCAAAAATAAGTTTTATATTTCTTTTAACATATAAATGTTTTAATAACAAAACATTGCCATTAATAAATAATTAGATACATAATTGATTGTTCGTTATTTTGGAGTTTTTGGGCGAATTCTGTGTTAACTATTAGGCGGGCACCTGTAACTTGTTTTCTCTGCTATGCGCTGACGTCACGGTAAATGTTGAAGTCGAAACCGGCTAAGGTGGGGAGGTGGCGCGCACTAGGCGGTCCGTCGCGCTTGCTTGCCCTCTGCATTTGCCGGGTTGCCCGAGCGTACATTTCTTATGGTCGCGATGTACGGTACACGATGGTGCGTCGACCTGGTGCGTTGAACTAAGAGACGGCCGCGGTTTTTACGAAGTATATTTATTACCATGTTTCAAACACACAAGTGGGCAGACGCTCGCGTACATGTTTTTTTTTTTGAGAAACATCTAGAGAGCTGTCTGTTTTTGGTTTTTACATGGCAACAAGAGCCGACAGGTTTTCTAATCATAAACCGCTTCCATTCTTGCAAACCAGTCGGGTATTAATACGAACTGGAATTGAGTTTAAATCTAAATAAATTTACAAAAGTCGATCTCAGATAACGCTTATCTGAGATCGACTTTTGTAAATTTACTTACCACCGCTTCATAGTTACTATTGTGATGCCCGCATTTGATATAAGTACATAAATATTTCCTGTTTCCAAAATCGTCATTGTTGTTCCGGACCCGGCATCGGATGCGTCATTACGCATACATTTTTTGGCGCTGTAAGGAAAATATGTCAAAGCAAATATTTTTACGATAAACACTTTCATTGTTTACTAAGACTGGCGAGTAATCGCTGCGTTTTTTAGTACAATAATAACTAAATTCTTTAGTGTAGTAAACATAAAACGTAATCATTCATAATAAGATCGGAACGACTTTAATTTGTTAATAAACTAATTACCACTACCTTATGATTAACATTAAAGCAGTTAATGTTTAATCTAACAGGCTTTTAGACCTTCGATCGCGTGAACTCGTTATTAGTTTATTATAAGTGATTAGTGAGCTTATTTTTATTTTATTAATGATTGCAATTACTATTAGTAGTTCGTGGAGTTTCCCTTTTCCTGCGTCATCGTTTAACATACACAGCAAAAGTTAATAAGGTTAGAGTTCAAATCGGCCATCTCAACTTCGCACGCGTGTAATGATAATGGCGGTATTCAACAGAGACTGTAAAAGCAAATGGGTTATTCCCTCCTCGTGCGTAATTATATCGACTAGAGGCGATGCGCGACTTCCCGAGAGGTTTTACGCGTCCTAAAGGTCACTTAGTGAGAGTACCGCTGTACAGACGGCGTTAACTGCGCCGAGTAACAGGTCTATCGATGCTGACGACGTTATGATAATTGGTTTTCCTTTCCGGGTGCATTGCCGTTTGGACTGCGTCCCATCGACGCTGTAGACCTCATTTTTTAGTTTGCTGACCACTATGTTTGCCGATGATTTCTATTTATATCTCTTGTTTGATTTTTTTTAATATTAAATGTTTACGCAATAGTTTTTGTAGTGTTCCGGTTAAGAGTCAGAGTGTGTTTAGTCATTTGTAAATGATAATAAAAAATATTTAAATACAATTTTTTACACAACGTTATCTAGTTTCAAACTAAGCAAAGCTTGTACTTTTTCTTTTGCCAATAAATAAATATTGTAGATATATGAACTAACGATACTAGAACAACACTATATTCATCACACAAGATTTTTCTTCTATTCGGAATCGAACCCACATCTTCTGCGCTCATACGAGCTCACTATCCACTACGCCAATTGAGTCGACAAATATATACTATTATCCTCGCAATTAACCTTTCAATCCCGTTGTGGCAAATAATTAGGTCTTATTTTTATTTCATTTCAAATATATCCAAAGGGAAACATTGGAAGGCAGCAGTGAAGTTAACTTTCAACGCTTTTTCCGGAACATTGTGTATTGTTCTCTGTTCTTTCCGTAGAACTTTGGCATTTTAAAAACTCCAAAACAAATTCTGATTAAAAAAAAGAAGAAACTGGCGTTTACGTGCGCCTTTTATGTCTTTGTAAATCTTTATTCAAACTGTGTCGCTGAAATATACAAGTTATTTTTAATCTGTATCGCTTGTCGATTTTACTGTAATGTTTCGGATAGTCTTATCGTTTAAGCAACGATGGGCTTGTCGCCTGTCACGTTTGTCAATATTCAGTATAGTATGAGGTAAGTTTTTATTCTCTTCTACTCGTGGTATACGATTAGAAGCTACTCGGTTGTCAAATACTTGATACCTCTGTTAGGGTGACGGCTTTTTTGCCGCTACATTACAGCTAATAGCGACGAGTGGTCTGTAATACCTAAATAATCAAGTTCCGGTATCAACATTCTATCTAAAAGTAGATTTGGTTACTTGCGATAGGTGTTTGACATTAGTTCGATAATAATTACGTCAAAATTCTATTTTCAGTAACCAAATCTCTCTGCGGTTTGAATATAGAAACCGGCCGTAAGCCAAGTCTGATAAAAGGGTTATGGCTTTTTTATGTATAAACTAGCTTCCCCACCCCGGCTTCGCACCGGTGCAATGTATTATACATATAAACCTTCCTTTGAACCACTCTATCTAGTCAAAACCGCATCAAGATCCGTTGCGTAGTTTTAAAGATCTAAGCATACATAGGGACAAAGAGACAGCAGGATGACTTTGTTTTAAACTATGTAGTGGTTTAGCAAGCGAGCAGGCGGTTTCCGCTGATGCAAAGTGATTACCGCCGCCCATGGTTATCCAAAACAAAAAACGGGTACATTCGTTGCTTACCATTACAAATAGTGGACTCCGGTTACCTCACGTACCAGACGAAACGCACAAGTATTACTTGTTCTTCATTATTTATTTGCATTCCACAATGTAACTTGGGTGGTAACAACTTAAAATTACGAATCGTCATGGACCCTGCTAGAGCATAGCAATAGTAAAAATTGTTAAGACTTAAATACAATTGGCAATTAAATTAATACAATTAAAATACAAAGACATTTTTTTTACAATTAGACGTGCAATGTCCATAAAACTTAATATTAATTTAATTACATTTATAAACATTAGCAATG
The DNA here is from genome assembly GCA_933534255.1 of Iphiclides podalirius. Lineage (NCBI taxonomy): Eukaryota > Metazoa > Arthropoda > Insecta > Lepidoptera > Papilionidae > Iphiclides > Iphiclides podalirius. Next base: position 13,010,071 of record OW152815.1, on the reverse strand, counting down.
TATAATAAATTAATATAACATAATTTCATAATCATAACATTTTATAAATATAGATTATTAAAGTATTGTAGTGTTTGTTAGTCGCTTAAATATTCGTGTATGCTATAATAACTCTTGTTTAATAAGAGTTTTTTCATTTCGTTATTAAACTGATTGTAATTTCTTATTGCCTTAATTTTACTTGGTATTTTATTGTATATTTTTACACACATCGCGTAAAGTCCTGATTCGCTAATTTCAGCTCAACGATCACGATCCATTAACAGATATAAGTCCGTAGCGAACAGGAGCTTGTTTGTGAAGCCGAAACAATGGCCGTATTGCGTAAATATAAAGACGTGCGTTGCGTCACCCGCTGTGTGTCGAATGGTTCCGTTTCAAAAACAAGATGTTGATACAAGTGCCCGCCGTGACATTGTCACACGCGAATCGCCTGCGACGGGTCCTTTGTGCTCGCCTTTGACACCCCGAGCCGGCTAGAAAGTTACCAGAGGAATTATTCATTACGAAAAGGAGAATAAAATTTGCTTACGATTAAATTGGTGAATTAAAAAAAAATGTCTCGCGTCGAAATAGTATGCTCCTGCTATTAACCGGTTTACCACGCTCCTAAAGCAACAAATTTTCATTCTACCACGGGCGAGACATAATAATAAAACTGTAGTCAAGCCAAAGTAAACAGTGTACTGACCCTACATTAATTCTATATCAATGACTCATCAGTTTATAATGATTTTTAGAAATTCGTTCCAATTCGCCTCAATACAAGCGCAATAACAGATTTCAAACGAATCGAACAGACAAAAAATCGATCGCCAGCACTTTTGAAAGTTGAATAATAAAAAAAAAGAAAAGAGAAAAAATAAAATTTAAACGCATGCATTTGGAACGTACCGAGAGGCGATGCAGACCAGACCGGCGCGGGCGGCGGCGCGTTTCGCTCGTGAAAGGCGCGCTCGTTTGCATTCCTCTCGCTGCGGCGGGGCGGGCGTTCACGAATTTAGAGAGTCGCCTTTTGGACTGGAACAATTGTCATTCCTCATTAGCGCTGTCTAGCGGCACATTTTTCTTGTTAGCGTCAATGCTAATGGCGTACGCCTTTATTGGGTAGCCCCAATGGTGGCTGGCACTGGAATTGCGTGGGTGCCGTTAAACTCCATGAGTGAGTGCAGACAGTCAGCGCAGAGCAACGGTCCCACAGAGCCGTGTATGCTAGATAGTTCGAAATTCAAAACGTCTGACACTGCACTAGTTTAAGACGTTCATAGTCCCGTAATTTCTACATCAATTTTCGACAAAAGTGTGGCATTTCCAAGAAACTCCGATGATTTTATGTGTCGAATATAAACATAATGAAAATAATTCAAATATAGTAAATAAACAAATCAAATTTATCTACAGATAATCTGCCGATAAATTCGATTTGAATCGATTTCTGGAAAAAAATTCAAGAACAACATCTGCTGTCGTTGGAAATACATAGATTATTGTCCTAAGCTGCCGTTCGGTACGTTTTCTACATCCGCGTCGGTACTCCGTTCGGTCATGGCGGATGTTCGCAATAAGCGACAATAGACCGCACAATACGAGCGCAGAGCGCCTTCTGCGACGGCATTATAACGCAGCGCCCGCAAAACGCGCGGTCACGTTTAAGAAAAATCTAATTATACGCCCGCACGAGGTACGATCAAAACATTGCGCGATACTACAGCCGAAAGGAAACTGCATTCGCGTGCACAAAAAACTGCTGGCCGCTGAGAGCCAGGATGAAAAAAAAACTTCGCGCGTGTTTTTAATTTTTTTTTTCGTTGTTTTTAATTTTGTCGGTTGTCAGTCGTTTCAGTGTTTTCACTACTCATTTAGTTTACGGGTTAACATTTTCTTAACATCTTCTGGATGTAGACATTTTTAATATATAAAAAAAGGGTTTTTAAGTAGGTAATTGACACTTACTTTTTTTTAGTTTTTACATACGTATGGACTGAGGGTCTCATTGCAAATTGGTATAATAAACTGATGTTTCATTATTTGAAACCGACGCACAAATTGGTAGAGTAATTTATTATAATATACCATGAAGCAACGAGGCAGTCCTTAGAGACCGTATTAGGGCCAACACGTGACCCAGTTACTAAAATCACGGCGTAAACTGGGACATGAAAGGGTTTTAGTTTTCATTACATTATTAGAGTTTTAGTATTTTATATCAATATACTATAATTGGCGTAGAAAACAGATGATAACATTCTGTCCGCCGAGATATTAACTCATTAAAACAAAATTCTTGTGAATTTACATGAAACTTCGTTTGTCATGTGTATCTTCACGATTACTGCATGATGGAGGAATTTCTGCACTAGTGGTTTTCTGTGCACTAAACTTGTAATATATAGTTAAAAACAAACTAACACGAATAGAACATTAAAATTTGTAGAAAAAAATTATGAATAGTTTTTCGCCGCTGTGGGAATCGAACCCACGTCGTCCGGATTCGTGCCCAGACGCTTTAAACACTAAGCTAAACTGCTTATTTAAATTACCCTTGAAAAATTAATTTGAATTGTTGTTTGTCTGCTATAATGCAGGCAACGATAGATGCGCCAAGCATTGCTTAAAATGCGAAAAACAATTGGAGATAAACCCTAAGGCGATGTGGCTGCGCGCGTACCAACTTTTGACATAAAAAAATTATTGTGACGTCATAGTCAATTGTCAAAAACTTTTGTTACGATGAAATTTATAATAAAACTGGTACATCTATAGGAAATGTTGTTCATTTCCTATTTCAAATGCGGGAAGGTTTACAACGAAAAGATGGAAGGCTGTTTGCATGATTATGTTATTATTATTTTTACTGTAATTGAGGAACGATGAATTTATACGTAATTAAAAATGTTTAACTTATTACCTTAATGCGGTGCTACGTTTTATAACTATAACTATACAAACGATGTTAGTCTACCATAATAATACAAAACTTCAAAATTATTTTTGACGCAACTTAAAGAAATTTATTGTTAAGTACCATTATTTGTTATAAGTACCGTATGCTTTTAATCTCCGAACTCTTAAAGTCTCCCTATGCGCTCGATAGATTTCATGCAAATTGTTCTGAATTTGAAATTAATCTGAATTTGTTATTTTGACTTACAACTTTATTATAGGTAGGTGCTATTCTTAATCATGTACAAAATATTAACTATAATTCTTTCGTTAAACCATTAATTTCAGCTATTAATAAAACAGTCGAAGACCACGAGAAGTGGTAATTCCAATGTGAACATTGAAGAAACTGGTTTTTATGTGGTCTCTAGTTATAATAAACACGTCACGTGTGCATGTGTGCGTACGTGAAAAACGTGCAGATTGTGAATTTGAAATTGGAAGAATATTAATTTTTTCCACGGTAACGTATCGAAGCGATCACACGGTCGAGTCGATAAGCCGCACGTGGTGTGCCGACTAATTCCGATTCGTCGATAACCGGGCGTTACGTAAGCGTTAGTAAAACTATGTTTTAATGATTAGACACGAGCGCGCATTACATCCGAGCGCGATTAACTGCGAATGCGCAGCGGTCGACTGTGCAATTTGAATTTTTACTTTTAATGCGACGAATGCCTGCGGCTGCAGCAAATTTCTTAGCGGTCAGTATTACTTTCGTTCGGAAATAGCGTCTGAAACTGTTATTAATTGAAGCGCACATCGTTCGATTGTGCAATAGTTTTGCCGGCATCAAATTCATTCGCGGCCAGTATTGTATTAAAATTTAATACTTCTGTGAGTTCCGTTCGAAACTTTCGAACGAAATCGATTTACTGTGACTAAACTCAGTGTTCGATTTTGCAGTATGAATTTCTACTTTAATGCGTCGGCCAGTATAAACATTTAATCCCGGAGAAAATTATTATAAGCGTTTATACTAAGCGTTCGTACAAGCACAAAAATTATAGTGCATTTAGACCATAAATAAAAATTGTGCAACAAAAATATTTAGAAGGTTGCATACTTATTCTCCATTTGCTAAGTGAGAATAGCTTTTGAAACAATACGGAAATGAGTTGTAAATTGAGAAAATGAAAAAATATCTGATAAAAAAGGATACAGCATTGAATTTTTAACAAATGACGTGATCATATGATAGACAAGAACTTCACATTTGCTAGTCGGATGAAGTCTTCATTTTATTAATTTGTAACAATGTATTAATATTTAAATTGCATGAAGAGGTCAATCAAAGTCGAATCTGAAAGGGGAATGACGTTACAACTTTGTCTCGTATTTGAAGCCAGTTTTTACCTGTCTTCATATCTGTGAACTTGACTTATTATTGTTACTTATTTCGAGGCTTTTTGCCTCCTTTAAACGACAAAGCTCTAACCGCGTATACAGCTGCTTAATTCCAAGAACATGTTTATTGGACATCAGTGTATAGTGTATCTTCCCGGGGTTAGGGTAGACAGTCATACATTAACATTTTTAAAATTCGGCAATACCTACTAAGAAAAAAAATTGGTTGATAGAAAACGTTAACAGAACGAATAGAACCCACGACCACCGGCACCGAGGCCGATAGCTTAGCAACTGCGCCACGGAGTCATATTTTTGTACACGTTCCAAATACTAAATACTGCTTTCGCATCTTTAATCCTAATTTTCTTTAATGTACCGGTCTTAGTCTCAGTAGAGCTTAATCTTTAGATATAACTACATGTACCGTACGAGGTAGACAGAGATGTACATTATTGGGCGATAATGTAAATGCACAACGCCATCGCGCAAAACACTAACAGTCTGGCGACAGAGATAACGCTCTGCCAAACCGAAATTAGCTGATTGTCTCTATCCAAAGATATAGTGCAATATTTATCGCGGGGTATTATAGTCGTTGGATAGAACAGTATTATATAAATTGCGACTCCAGTAAACACGAGCGAATATGAACATATAGTAACGACACAACTCTGCTACAGGAAACAGTCGTTTTCCTCGTACGATGATGCAGCACCATAGTAATATCGCAATTACAAATATCGAGACTTTTGGGCATGTACAATCAGACGTTTCGTTCGCCAGTCGTCTCCAAAGTAAACTTGACGAAATAAATGGCATTCTAGTTACACTAGTGTGAGCGATAAATGAGACTGTAATAACTGAAAGCGAATGCTAATATGGCCCAGCTATGCGAGTGTCCCTCTAAGACAGCGGTGTGTGTCGGTATGACTTCAAAATCATTAACCATGTCACTTATCGTCAGAGGGTTAGTTCAGCTGTTAGATTGATCGTCATCATCATCATTTCAGCCTGTTTTAGTCCACTGCTGAACTTAGGCCTCCGCCACAGACTGCCAGGAAGCAAGATCCCGAGCGTAAACAATTCTATGATTGTCATATTTAACTTGTGAAAAATAATCATGCGAAGTGATGATTGTTACCACCATGTTAAGTGATTACCATTGACATCTGCTACAATTGCGTTGCTTCAGCCAACCTGGAGTGGGATAAGGAATGGGCCGCGAATACCTCACTCACAAGTCAAAAGTGTTCTTTAATTCTCTAAGTTGGTGCTATTTCTCTGCGAAGTTGCTGTAGAGATGCTTATGAGCGGCGGTAATCATTTGATACCAGTAGAGCCGCAATGAGCCAGCTCTCTTACCAACGTCTCACATAAAAGACGTTCGATATTTTAAGAGTTCAGAAACGACTTCTATATGGGCGTGTCTGAATAGAGAGATCAGATAATGTCTAATTAATTATTTTATACAATGATTTAGTAAATATAGAACTTTCTAGACTCTCCTTTTAAGTTAAATAGTTACTTTATTTACTTTATGAAACATTAACTACGTACATAGTTACAATGTTCGCTATCGAGAGGTCGGGCCGAAACCTGATAAGTGTTGTTTTAGGGTATCTTTAGTTATTCAGAATCAAATTTCGTAATAGTTATTTTTAAAATAAAGTTTCGATACGGAGTGCCAAATGACTGACATTTCACAATGCATTTGCTATCGAAGAAATTCAGTTCAAAGTTCGCCACAAATGAATGCCAATTTAAACTTGAAATTTAATATATTAAAGATACCGTTTAACATATCGATAAGAGACTCGTAGCATGACAATTAATGTTAATGTATATTTAACACCAAAACATTTTTCTTTTTTATAGTAATTTTTTGATTACATTTTTCAGAATGAAAATAGATATTTTATTTGATTATTTTTTGATTATTATATTTGATTAAATTATTTGATTTTCTACGTGTTTTAATGTTCAATCTTAAGTGCAGAGATTAGCACTATAAAAAACTTAAAAAAAAATAGATATTGATTAAGATTTATAAATGTTAATCAATTTATTTGAAATTGCTCATTGAAGTTTTCTCATTCTCATTGAGTTGTTAATTTTGGGTGCCCGTGCTTTTAATCAGCGTACTGATACATATGTCTTGTTGATAAACAATTATGGAACGATTTACAATTTAATTGAATAATTCAATATAATTTAAAGGTAACATTAATTATTATTAATGACGAGTGACGGTAATAATTGAACTATGTAGGTACAGTGAACCTTCAGGTCGTTTTCCGCTTTGTAGGATAAATAATTTAAAGCAAAGTAAATAACGTAACGGAAGAGAGCGAAGGATTGGCAGACTTAATATATCGTCGTACCTTTATTATTATTAGTGGTCGCCTAGTAAAAACATTATAGTACATCTAGCATGTATAATTAATTATACATGGTAGAGTGTATATTTAGGTAGGAGAATATTTTTTTTATTGTTTGAATGTATTTTTATGAATAATTTAAAAAATTATTAGCATTCTGCACTCCTACTCCATATAAACTATAAGTGTGGAAAATTTCATACTCCTCCGTCCGCACAATTTTCCTAAAAAGGGGGTACAAAGTTTTATCTTCACGAATTAATATGTATAGATTATTTCGAAAATATGCATGACATATCTCTCGAGCGCATGATAAATCGGCACGTAAAATTGCAAGCAACACTTTTACTAGGGCCGTAGGACGTAATCGTGTTCTAGAATGTGAAGAAAGTTAATGCTGCTTGGTAACACCAGGATAGCGGAACGATAAACTGTCTTGCATAATGGACCCGCGATAACAGCTGTGGTCAATGGGACGATTAATATCGAGGTCACCTCTCACAATGCGTCGCCACAATCATCTCGATATTATGCATCGGACACTGATCAACACCGGAATGCTAGCCTCCTAATTATAATTTGTATAAGAAAATATAATCGTCCCTTGACTAATATTGCCCCCATCTATGAAATTGACCGCTTTGAACGACGACAAATTTGATTAAGAAAAAAACTTTTTTTTCATCGTGACATGGTTCTTGGTATATACTGCTTTTAAGAATTCTAAATATTGAAAGTGGCTACAATAATTGCGATGAAATCGGTAAAAATAGTTTGTAATAATGTTAAGCATGCTAATGGGTAAATTCATCATATCTTTCGTTGTTCCAAATACAATTCCTGTGTTGCGATAAGTTGACAAACGTCGAAATGAAATAAAAAATTTAAATACTGAATTGCAAAATGCTATTTTCTGATATTGAAAAATTATAACTTTTCGCTACTACATAGATCAAGCATTCAATTGTGCTTGTGTAATACTGAGACTGTAATACCGTGTATTACTGGACAATACTAAAACTGTCGTCTGTACACTTAAATTCGACAGTTAGTCCTCGTCTCAAATCGTATTCAAATCAGAAGCTGCGATATTAATTGAACGTGTATTTAAAAGGTCGATATTAGCGTGTAGCTGGCTGGCGCGAAGGCAAGTTGGTAATAGTTCAGTTTCACCGGATAGCGGCGAAAGCATTTATATAACACGGACTCCGTTCTAAACGAAAACGCTTGCGCGCTTTTGTTGCGGCGTTATCGAGCGATAAATTTCATTCGCCTACGGTCGAATAATCCACTTATTCCGCGCTGATAACGGAATATCGCGCACCGCGTACTTGTAGTGTCATTTTAGTGTTTGAGTTTAGTACTTGTCCATATCGTTCTCGTCATTTTCCATACTAAACCGATAACCAAACGATCATTCCGTTCCCCTGATGTTAAGTGAATACCGCAGCCGACAATTAATAATACCATAATAATTATCCAAGTAGCGTACTAAAAAAATGTATTTTCGTCGCTATTACGCTGAATTGAATAATTGAATTTAAACGAAAAATTAAAAGTAAACTTATGGCTAAAGTATATTACACCATTGCGGAATATCTTAACGACGCCAATGTGTGGAGTTAATACTGTTAATACTCACTTAGGTTAAAATAATATAAAATAATAATATTATACCTGTGTAGCATTATATCGTAAACTGTCCTTTTTAGAAAAGAGCAACTGTTGAGTTTCTTGCCGGTTTCTTCTCAATAGAAACTGCTTTCCGAACCGGTGGTAACTTACGAACGTATTAATTTCTATTTAAAATTTCGACGTTTCATAAGAACGCGCAAGCGTCTATGTGAATAAAGATATTTTGAATCTGAATTGAATCTATCGTTTTCACAGCGTACATCCGTAGTAAAGTACAAATGTATAAATGTCCCTGTGATGTGAAAAAATTGGCCTGCTTATGTTTATATTGTCAAGCTACGACCGTGCGAATTTAAAAAGGCATAAATGGCAAATAATTAAAGTGTTTGTCGGTAAAGCACTTTACGTTATCACCTCACAAGTCCCGTACAAACTTAAATTGTCTCTATATCATTAACATAACTATTTGTTGATTCGTTGTTGGCAACATTCTGCTGCGTTCTACTTACCTGTCACGGACAGAAAACTCGTAAACCGGGCCGGTATGTGCCCGCGCAACAACCGACATAATTATACGCCACTTCAATGTTTATTGTAAACGGCAAACTATCCACTTCTGCTTTTGTCAATATTTTTTTGACATGTTTAACAATGTTTAATCGTAAATTATATACCTACCATTTGCGATGTCGGGGTACGAACTGAAAAAAAACTTATTCACTGATGTGAAGGCATCGCAGAAACTTACAAGCGACGTCATAATTAGAGCACCACTGAAAAATAAAGACTTTCTCATGCACATAAGAAGAATCGAACTGACTAAAAATGATCCGTATCTTTTTAGCACTTAGCGACTAGGTAGTCAACCTAATAAATAAGTGATAAATAATTTTTCCCCAAACTAAGAAACGCTTGTACTTCGTGTACAAGATAAATGAAAAACATACTTACACGTTTTTTTTATATAAATACATTTTGTAGATACATAAACACCCAGACACTAGAAAAACATTACGTTTATCAAACAAAACTTGTCCAGTAGGTATCGAACCCACATCCTCTGCCGCAATATACCGGTCCACTGTCCACCACGCCAGTAGGGTCATCGTAATGATCACGAGTAACGGATTCCGGCGAGCAGCTCACGAATAGAAACGAAAAAGAAACCTGACGATACTGGCGGCGTTATCGGGTCTCGTGAAAGTATACCTTTTAACCGAACGCCAGGAACTGAATAGATTTTTTATCTGTATCAGATACAGGTTAAAAAAAAACATCGTTTCTCTCACGACCGCGCCGTTGTTTCTGCGCGCTGGGCAAAAAACTGAAGATGTACGACCGCACCGGTTGGAACGCGATGGTCTATTTTATATACGTACCGTTATATGTAAATGTCTATGCCAAGTGCGCTGATTATGTTAATGTTTGGAAAGCAAAATATAATTTTCGGGGAACTCCAGTGAAGTTTTGATTTTGTTTTAATGCACCTTAATGCATAGATTACCACGTAGACTCGAGACTGTTTAAAAAAAACCCTCGGAAACAAGTATAATGAAATATTTTGGAGATCTTTTCTACCGACTACAAAAAATTTGCAAGTTCTCAATCGGTTGTATTTTTTCATGTTCTTTTCCTCGGTACTACATCATTAATAGACCGATTTTAAAATTTATTTTTGCAACGAGCTCCGTTTTGCTCCCATATTCATTTCATTTACATTGGATCGTGGACTCGAAATTAAATAAAAAATGTATAGTGAACGAGATATTTGAAGTCGGTTTTGTTTTTTTGTCGATAAAAATGCACTTGTTGTTTGCAACTTATTCGCAAATACTTCTACTCCTCACCAAAAAAATACGTAACTCAACACTTAATTGGCATTAAGTTGTTTTTTTTTTGCGAAAGCCAACTCTCAATTGAGTCTAGCTAAGCGCTTGGCGTCCTTGAGTACAGCAAGTTAACGTTTGTTACGGTGGAAGGTTAGGCGTCTAGGTCCTCAAGAAACAACTATCGAGATTGCATTGCGCACTGGTTATCGGGGGTCGCGGTTATTCGGCGAGAAATGCACAATGTCACTTACATAAGCGCGTGCCGATAACAATGCAATTAAAATGAACGCCGCGCCGAACGCACCCGCAGATTGTTACGACCGTGTTTGCTTTGCACGCGTTTTCCCGCGCTTTTCTTGTTTTTTTTTTTAGGCACCGAAGCAAAAACTACACTCCGAGTACGTGCTGTTCTGTCATAAGCTTAAACGTTTTCCAAAATAATGTTAACAAATTAATTGGTACTAAAGTCTCGAATGATAAAAACAAATAAATATAATAAAGACATTGCTTTATGGCAAAAATAATTATTTTTATCGTCCTTGAAGTTTCAACAACCCAAGGCCAAAACCATCTCGTTTTATATAATGTCTTGACCTTTTTTTTTGGTACAATTTTATTAAAAAAATACAGGACGTATTTTTTTAATTCATCACAATATGAAGTATCTTATATCATCACAATATACTGGAATGCATATCCGTATCAGTTGCTATAATTAGAACATTTAGACTGCCAGAAGGGCATATTTTATAGCCACATACATAACATGTCATAAAGGGCACTACTCGTTTCGCTTACCAAGGTCGGTTTTATTGTCAAGCGGTTGTATTCAAAACAGTATCTCGTGTCTGGCTTTGACGTTACAATGGGATTTCGAAGCTTTTTGTCTTTGCGAATGATCGTGCAAATTATTCGCTAATTCAGAAGTTTTTATTCAACTGCATTTGTGAGCCGTTGTGTTGGCCAATAAAACTGTTTATTATGTATGATACGTTTATCGGTGGTAGGGCCACGCAGCAGCCTCGGCTGTTGCACGAATGGGCAGACTCGTCCGGGTAAGTACCACAACCTCACAGAAGACCGGCGTAAAGTGGAAGTGTAATACTTTACCGTTTCGTCTGGCGAGTGAGGTGGCCGGAGCCCAATTTTTAAAAGGTTGTCAACGCATCTGGAACCCTCGGGTGCAGTGGATGTCCAAGGGCGACGGTAATCACTTAATATCAGGTGAACCGTCTGCTCGCTTAGCATCTTTTTACAAAAAAAAATAACGTCTGTTTATTACCAGCGTTCACTGTTGCTAAAATTGCGCTTCCCTCGTCCAGTTTACTTAACTGTACAGCTCGACTTCGTCGCGCAGTTGCCAGGGTAATTATTGGCTTTGGCGCCGCGCGTCGTGGGTTCGATGTCTACACGGGACAGCTACTGGGACTGGACTACACGGATCTGGGTGTTTGTCCACGTGAAATGTCTGTATGTAAAACATCCTTATAACACAGGATAATGCTATCCTACAGTAAGCGCAATGATTTAAAAACAGATAAAAGAAGAAAAAATAGTTATGGTAGTTAAGTAAGAATCACTTAACCGTCCAAGTTGTGACGTAATATGATTACCGCGACGCTATGCTACACCAGTTCCGTCACCGCCTACGAACGGAACATAGTTCAATTGTTTTTTTTTTTTTTCGATTTTTACAGTATTCTTTTATCGAATACGTTGCAGAAAAAGTTAACACTTCACACCTGCGAACTTTCCCCATAAATTGAACAATAAGACAGCAGTGTTTTTTAGAGAGTAATTGCAAGTATAAATATTTGTTATATATGTATTAGACTGGGAATGACGGTTTATGGAGAACGAAAACGGTTTGTGTAGTGTGGGAATCAAACTCACTACACGACATGCAACAGCAGTTCGCAAGGCCAACAATTAAACCAATTGAGTCATCCGTGCAATCCAAACATTGTGAATTAGATAGGCCAGCATATTTCCTATATGCTGGCGTATCTTATATGATTTGAACAAGTGATCAATAAAATTAATACTTTCATATGTAGTTGGCGTCAGTAAAATAAGTACTTCTTTAAATATTTCTAACTCTACACAATTTTGTATAGGCATATCATGCAAGGACTCTTACTATGATACCATTAAAGTGATTGGACCTCTAAATACATCTGGTTGGCCGTAGACCGGATAAACCTTAATTTGAGCCACCGTTTGACTTGTTTAATGAGTCATGACCTAACAGGATCCGGGCTGCACCGCATCGTGCGGTATCCGTGTTACCAGAGATAAAGCATCACGATAGCCGCCGGATCTTGTAGGTTATTTTGTAAAACGAAAAGCGACATTTTTTTATGTGAAAATTTGCCAAGCGAGCTGACGGTTCACCTGATGTTAAGTGAACGCCGCCACCCATGGACATCTGCTACACCCGAGGGCTCCCGATGCGTTGACAACCTTTTGAAAATTGTGCTCCGGCCACCTCACACACCAGACGAAACGCGAAAGAAACGAGACCGTAGAGACATTACATTAGTGTGGTAGGACCACGCAACATTATTCGCTATTTCACGAAATTTTTCTAGTTTCTAGTGCATTGTACCTATTGTGCACTTGACCGCGCGCACGTAACAGAAAAAGATCGCTCCGTATAAAGTTTAGTTCTAAAAAAAAATAATCCCTCGTATTTCTATAAAGAAATTACATTAGTGTGAAGTTTGAGACATAAAGTGAAAGTGATATCGTTTTCAGGCAATAATAATAACAAGTAAATCTTGTTTCCTACAGAAAACAATTGGATAAGAACTTCTGTGTTGGTGTTAATATTTTACAATATTTTCATGTGCAATCATGATCTATGAGGACATAATTATGGTATTAAAAATAAAACTTATGTTGAGTGCATCTAACCCAAACATTGTCGTAAATTCATAAGTGGGTGCTTCAAAATTAGACTTTGGACTCTTCGGTCAGAACGACTACTACGATTGATATCGAATCGCAATACAGCTATTAATTTTGTATATGAGAAGAAAACAACACCTAGCGTCGTGGATTATGTGACGACTATCTCAATGTTTAAACTTGCGTTCGTGCGTTCGATCCCAGTAAATCTCACACTCTTTTTGTTTTAATTTTTGTCTGAAATAAAACTAATCTTCTACTATTTTTTTTTTACGAATAAATGACGAAGAAATAACAAATTAAATATTATTTTCTTATTAAATTTATATTAAACATTAAACGACAAGAATTATAATTGAGATGGATGAGGAAAATGTCACAAAAAGGAAACTTAGAACCTATGACTTTTTTGATAATTCTTTTACATCTACAAGATCTGATTTGAGAGGGCATAGTTTACCTGATTTATCACTCGGATGCGACAGTGAAGGAGAAGCATTAAAAGAAGAAATCAATAAATTGCAGGATAAACTTGACAGTGCTAATGGTGAAATAGATAATTTATGCTCTGAAATTAATATTTTACGTAAACGAAATATAGAACAACAAAAGATAATAGAGAATCTCAAAAAACTGGTGACCGGGCCTGAAAGCTATATGAACACATGTGTATCTGCTAAAAAAACATTAAGAAGGCAGTCACGCCAGATCATTAAAGATGCCTCATTAGAAGGAAATAACTTAAGCTATCAAGAGTTTCCAAGTGACAAGTTAGACAAAGGGCTAAATGAAACTAAAACTGTAACAATACCAAAAGCTGCTGAAAAGTTTTTATTTTCGACAGATAATAAAATTGTTAAGGCAATTGAAACCGAAGACACTTGCAGAGTAGGAACAGAAAATGAGGTAAAATCATTAAAAAAAACTGATCCGAAAAGTGTATCTGAACGAAAAATAATAATAATTGGGAGTCAACAATGCAGCGGCCTATCCTCACACTTAATATATTCAAGACAAAATTCAAGATATAACAAATACCAAGTTTCAGCGATATCAAAACCATACGCTAGGTCAGAAGAAATTCTTAAAACATGTTATAAACTTGAATGCAATGGAAAAAAATTATGTTATATTATGTGTCGGTGAAAATGACTCGAATCCCACTAGGCTTATGTTTGAACTCTCCGCTGCCATTAAACATATGCGAAATTTAAACATTTTATTAATGAATGTAAATCGCAATAATTATCTTAATACAAAGAAATTAAATTATAATTTAAAATGTTTGTGCAATAATATGGATAACTGTCACTTTATAGATGTAAGAAATACAATATTAAGTAGAAAACGATATTTGAATGATCTTTGTGATAATATTAATTTTGTAATCGACTGTAATGACTATTCAAAAACATTTTTAAGACAGAGGAAAGCAAGAACTACATTACAACAAACTTACAAAAAAGGAACTATCCCCTATTACTTTCAGAAAATGGAAAATTCTCAAAAGCTATCAAATAACAGAGATTTATCAATAACTCGTGAAACAATAAATACAGAAAAAAAGAAAGGAACTATACCCTATTATTTTAAAAAGATGTCAATCAAAGGTACGAAAGATACGAATTCGTCTAAAGTAAGCAAAAATGGTGATTCCTTTCGTGCCATCTAACAAAAAGGGGAAAAATTGTGATAAAAACGTGGTGGAGTTTGCATTCTTTTAAGAACACCATGTAATTACAACGATTTGTCTATTTGTAATGACCTATCAGTAGAAAAATGCTTTGAATGTTGTGGCGTGGAATTGCCAGATTTAAATTGTATAATCTGTTGTATATATAGAACACCAAATTCAAGTGTAGATATATTCATAAACAAGTTAGACATATTACTAACTAAATTGACTCTTTCAAAAAATAAAAAAATTATACTAACGGGAGATTTCAACATAAACATGTTATCCGCATGTAAAACTAGTTCTCAACTTAATGATTGTCTGGTCAATTATAACTTAACTTCACATATTACTAAACCTACCAGAAAAGCTACCTGTATAGACCTCATTATCAGTAATATCCCTGGGGCTATAGGTCATACGCATGAGCTCTGTTTATCAGATCATAATACTGCCCAAACTCTATATATCGTTATAGTAATGAAAATATTAATAAATTCAAAGAATGTCTGTCTAACCTAACATGGAGTCATATATTTGATGAAAACGATACTAATACTGCATTTAACAAATTTCATGACGACTAACTTCATTCTATAATATTTGTTTTCCGACTCTTAAGATAAAAATTACAAGTAATAATTATTCTAAACCTAAATGGATAACAAAAGGAATAAAAAAATCGTGCCAAACAAAAAGAAATCTATTGTCAACATATTACAAGGTTCGAAATGACGATACAAAGGCACAATTACAGAAATACAATAAAATCTTAAAACATTGCATAGCGAAAGCAAAAACTATATCAAGTAGTAATTTAATTAACAAAGCTAAAAATAAAGGTAAGGCAACTTGGGATCTAATCAAAGACAAATCCAACACTTCATCAAATTATATAAATATAGAATCAATTACCCTTGACAATAAACATATCAATGATCCAACTGAAATAGCTAATATGTTTAATAATTATTTTATAAATTTATCATACAATAATAATAATATAAGGCCCATAAGACAAGACATCAAACACATCGACATTCTAAATTATACTATTTTTCTTGATCCGGTTAGTATTGATGAGACTTCAAAAATAATTCGACAATTGAAAAACACTAAGGCCGTTGGATATGATGGAATTTCAACACATATTTTAAAAGCATGCAATGATTTAATAGTACCCGTTTTATGTCATATTTTAAATCTATCTCTCTCGCAGGGTATTTTTCCAGACAAACTAAAATTATCTATCATAAAACCAGTGCACAAAAAGGGAGATAAAAATGACGTAAAAAATTATAGGCCTATAGCTCTTATACCAGTATTAGCAAAAATATTTGAAATGGCTATGTACAATAGAATTTACAGTTTTCTAACCAAACATAAAATCATTAAGATGGAGCAAAATGGCTTTCAAAGGGACAAAGCCACGACATTAGCTAATTTTATGTTAATAAAAAAAATAACAGAATCTATAGACAAAGGTATGGACGTCATTAGCGTATTTTTTGACATGACTAGGGCATTTGACTACGTAGAACATAATTTGTTATTAAGTAAAATTGAAAAATATGGTATTAGAGGCGCTGCATATGATTGGATTAAAAGTTATTTAAGCGGTAGACTTCAAAGTGTACATATATTAAATAATATTCGGAAGAACGAACACCATGTATATTCTTCCAATTTTGTGTCGAATCCAAAAGGAGTTCCACAGGGTAGTATACTTGGCCCATTACTGTTTATCCTTTATATTAATGATTTACCATCTGCCGTTGATCACCAATGCATTCTATATGCTGATGATATTGCTATAATTGTAACAGAAAAGACTGAGTTATCAGAATATGAAAAACTTGTTAACAATGCTGTAGAATCCGTTGTAAATTGGTTGGAAGGTAATGGCCTATGCCCTAACTTATTTAAAACAAAATACATGTCCTTTGGTACTTATCACACACGAACACCTGTAATTAAAGTTATTAATAATAATCAAGAAATAGAAAATGTTAATGACATTAAATTCTTAGGATTAGTACTAGATCAACACTTGTTGGAAGAATCACATAGATATTATATGCAGAAAATTAAACAAATATGTCTACGCCTTAAGAAGACTTAGCAGTTTTATAAGTAAAGAAACAGCGATGATTGCCTACCATGGTTACGTGGTATCTGTATTGAGATATGGACTTTTGTTATGGGGAAACTCGGTCGCCGCCCAAAAAGCATTCCTAGTGCAAAAAAAATGTATTAGAGCAGTATGTGGGTGTGGACCTCTAGACTAATGTAGACCTTTATTCAAAAAATTGAAAATCATGACATTGTGTTGCTTGTATATATATGAAATCGGTTCATTTTTAAGAAAACATCCTCATCTGTTTGAAACATTATTTGATAATGACAATGACAAAAGACTTCGTCTAAGAGATAAAACACTCTTAAGAATACCTAAATGTAGAACAACATTGTTTAAAAGAAATAGTCATTTCATGTGTATCAAAATATATAACAAAATACCAAGAGAATTTCGAGAACTAAAATTTAATTTTTTTCGAAATGCCCTCCTCAGACGTTGGCTTATACATAAATGTTTTTATACCCTGCAAGAATTCTTTGATTATAGAACAAACGAGTGATATATTGTGTTGTGTTTTTGAAATTATTTTGTATCTGCTATATTTGTAATGGGACATTGAATTATGTTATTATTATATAAAACACATAAAATACTACATGTTAATACTTTTTTTTCTCAATTACTGTAATTATGATTGTATTGAATTATGACATTATATTCTATTTATTTTTGTGATTGATATCATTTGTTATTGCTTAAAATTTCGACAATTTTTGTTCATTTTGTTTTAATTTAGGTAATTAATAGTATTTGATTGACTTAGATTGTGTTTGTATTAATTATATTATTTATTTGTGAAATATATGCCAATGAGGCGAAATATGTCTGTACTTTTGTCTATACTGAAAATCTTTATCTACCATATTTCTGCAAATAAAGATGATTATGATTATGATTATGTAATTTCGCAGTAGCTACATATAAAACAGTTAATTTTAGAGCGATATAACAGGTAACGTTTAGTGGAAACGATGAAAGTTCCGTCGTTTTTCGTTATTGGAAGTTGATCTGCTGACTCATAGAGCCCGGCTATGGTCGAGTCCGATGAGTCAGGGCGCCGGGGGTTTCATTGCTCGGCTTTCGATACGTAATTACATATTCTTGTTGAGTTTCTCTATCGTTGTTATCTTTGCTCGGCGGTTCTTTTTTTATGTGAGAAAGTGGCAAACCGAGGCAATGCAGTGATAGCCGTCTTCAATTGACAATGCAAGACCTGTAGGGTTGCAGATGCCTTACCACATTTAATAACGTGGGCCCCAGCTTCCTCAGTCACCCGATGAAACGCAGAAGTAGTCACATGCACTTCACGCTGGTCTTCAATGAGGTCGCGGTACTAACCCAATATGCGTTGCTTATTGCTGCTTGTATCAGGTCTTAGTGTTTCGTCATGAACATAAAATAAAATAAATGAAAAATATAATAATAAAACAGAAAATAAATAAAAAAACATCACTGAAAAGAAAAGGCTTTGTGGTCTTTCAAGGGTCACTATGTGATTCGATATAATGCCCAGGCTTTACATTCTAGCATTGAGATTACCATTTTATTAAGTGCAAAATCGGCTTTGTGTCGGATATCTGGTGACCTGATATCGTTAAGGGAGTGTATCGTTAATAGCATGATCTGTCTCTTTCTACCCCATTATTGTAAGAAGAGAAAGCTTGCACGTTGTAAAACAGCTGTAAATAACCATTTAATCTGCTTAATGACCTAATTTACATTTAATTTTAATCAATATACAGGATTCACACGTTGTTGATTCTCCTTGAATTAAAGCTGGCGCTATCAATGTCGCATTTTAAAATTAAACCTTGATTTGGAATTAATAAAATGGAAAAAAAAAAGATATTCCACTCTATACGTATTTTATCTCAAAGTAACCTTTTAAGATTAACTTTTTATTTGTTTAAAAGAGTTTATGATAGTTTTTGTATCATTTCATGTTTAAAAAAACGATATATAACGTAATTTACAAACAATAACAAACAAAAGCACTCGTTTTTAGCGAAACACTGACACTCTCAGCACTTGAAGAGATGTTGCCATCAAGCTCATGGGTTCTGGCTAGCTCTAGTTCGTTGAAGCTTTAATTGTCTATAGATGGAATGCAAAAACTTCAGATAAACTAAACAAAAAATAATACCTCGTTATTTAAGCTGCTATTGCGATACCACATTGAAATGTTCCTATAACTAAAAATCACAATCAAAATTGCTCAACTTCATTGTAACGCACTATAATAGAAATTGTTCTGATCCGTTTAGTCAATGAAACGAAATGGGCTCGGTCGTTATAAACAAGGTAGACAAATGGTGCAGTGGGACAAGGTAAATAGGGCGGGCGGCGTTTCGTAACTAATTCGATGCCACGCGTCGCGACATGCTTGGCAACATTTATCCGGAATATCGTGGAAGAAGGTCTACTGCCTACTAGCACAGTGAACACGGTCTATTTATAAATCCGAACAACAAGGACTGTTTGCAAACAAGAATTAAATGCATTCAACGTTTCTGTTTCAAATATCTATGGGTAGCGACGATCGCCAACCAACCGAAGTGTTTGCGATATTTAAAACGTTTCGTCATAAAATCTCACCGTATTGAAATGTTTGATAATTTTAACAAATTAAATCAAAATAAGGCCAATAGCATTAAAAAATTCTTAAAGGCAATTGTGTTAAATGTTTCGCTTTTAAAAACAATTTCACCAGTCGCTGTTAAATGTTGTAAAATTATATACATTTATTTGAATAATTTGCTTCACCTCGGTTTTATTTATGCCATATATGTATGTATTATGTAGCGATTTTGTTCTCTAAATTAAAAAAAATAAACACGATGAAATGTCCATATTGGGAGAAGATTGGGTTTGGGTTGGAGGTGTAAATTTCCATAATATTCAATTAAAATTTATGAAATTTTAGGATTTGCTCCTGCTGTTGGAGGCATTCGGCTTTCGCCAGTGTTGGTTGGAAAGAATTTAAGCACCGGATATCGTGCCGATAAGAAAATAAATGCGGCTCCACTTACGTCATTTGAACATTGTCGTTCCATTTTTGAAATAAGAAAATAACAGGAATTGACGATGCAGGCGATCAAAAGCGAAAGTGTACGTCAAAGACAATCTCGGCGGCATTCCTTTACGGAGGCGGCGCGGCGTGTCCGCTATCATTCTAATCGCTATAAAACTCGACCAGAAAGAGACAAATTAATGCATTTAATCCATACATGTGACGACATGTTCGTTTACACATCTTAATTACAAATTAATTCGCTTTAAATTATTAAAGCGTTGGTCACAATCTTTTTAATAACGTTTACTACTATCTAAGGGGCGCAAACATTTTCAATGGCCAATTAATACTTTTGTACGAATTAATTAACGGTAAATTTACAATGCACGCAATTCGCCGCGCTCCTAACATGTGCGGGGAATGCGCGGAACGCATCGTAAATTCGCAACATGGCGTAAGACATCCGACGGGAATGTAAGCTAGTTTCGTGTCAGTGATTATTCATGAAAGCCTTGTGTGGTCCGTTAAATTTTCCCATTTCAAAGTAATAGAGGTTTTTGTCGGCGTTTAACGTCATTCTACTTTACATTATACTACATTATACTGCCATTTTTGCGTATATAACATTTTTTGATGCGTGACACAAATGATTTTAAGAAGTTTATGATATTACCATGGCAACCAATACCATTTATTTCAAGTTATTATTCCAAATTATTTAAACTTTTATCAATTGTATGAAATCTCTTTCATTTTCATAAAGCAACGAGTATACTGGCACAAGGGATCAAATTTAGTTGTTTTTCTTTTGTTGCCCTATTTAAGTATTCGTTTTGCTTTAAGTTAAGTGCTCAAGTGATTTCGAAATCGGAACTTTTAAAACGCCATTTTAAAAGAAAGTAGCGAAGTGTCCGGCCTGCAGTTTCCGTGGTCAACTTTTCAAAAGTTCACCGATTTTAAAAGAAAATACAAACGCATTCAATGATCTCCGTGTATATAAAAATATTGAGTAAAAATTTTGGATGGATCCAAAATTGCATTTTGGATCTAAAAATATTGAGTAAAAAAAGCGGATTTTTTTAATCAATATTTTTTGCGAGTTTTTACACGGCAAATATTCGTATATCGTTTTCGAATATCTGATCCGAAAGTGATGTCCGAAAAGATATTATAAGATACTTCAGCATTGTCACGCCGTCCAGCATATTTGAACTTTACGTCGAGTGAAATAGGCTTTTACGAAGCTCCATCTATCATCATGTATTGCACCTGGTGGGAGCACTAGCCAAATATAAAATGTCCGCATCTCTTTTCTCGTGACGTCACCCCTAAATGTAAATTTAACGGTGGCTTCTTAACGAAATGACTCTCTTGTCACCCAAACATTCTATCCGAATATCGCATCGTAAACATGTTTCGTCAGTCCGAGTTAATGTTTGCTTTTATAGCGGATATCTGGGAAATTATGTGTTGTGTAAGACACGTTTTATGTTTGATTCAACATTTAATGTGTTAATATTCTATCAGTTAGTTCACAAATGACGGTGTAAAATTTATTCAAAAGGAAATCTGATACTTGATTCTATGGTCCTCTAATGCTTAGGGGAACCAAGTCTTTCTACCATCTATAAAGTTACCTTAAAACTGCTTGTGTGACCTTTGCCACTTTCTTAAACTTATTACCTTGTATACGGTATATCATCATTCAGCCTATTTGAATTTGATTTGACACAGATAAACACAGACCGCCGTATACTGTATTACAATTGTAATTCTTGATTTGTATTGTACTGTAGACCAAATGTATTGTTAAATATATGATTGGAAATATTTATGTTTAAACTATGCATTTTTACTTTGAAATATAATAAATTTAACTATTATTATTTCGCTTTAGATAATGTTCTAAAATAAGCAAAAAGTTCTTTCTATTAATTATACAGGCAAATAGTTGGTTTTCGAGTGTAATGCGATGTCATAATGTTGTTTCACGGCATACGGAGGTAACTTCATAACTACAGTGATTTTCTGGCGACTTCGTGTTTTTTTTATCTCGGATTCCCAGCATTGACGGACCAGCGATAGTGTCCCACACTTGGCCGTGGGAACCGCGATAAGCCTCTCTCTCGTTAACTTGCCCAAATTGCCGTGCTCTTACTGGCCCGGGAACCAGTATCCGAAACCCGTTACCTCCACAGATTCATAATTTATAACGAGGCGCGTTCAGAAAGTGATTAAATGTTTAGATAGAAAAAAAAAAACAAACGCAAACAAATACAAAAAAATAGATTACAGTCATTATGCGGTATTACTCTGACAATTGTTGGATTGATTGAAAAATCTCATTGTACCGACTTTAGTTTCGAGCCTCATTAATCTAGGAATCGGAAGGCTAGCTAGACTTGTTATAACTTAGTTTTTAATACATTAGCTTGCAACTCCGTAACTTGCAATTTAAATCATGTTAAACGTTAATAACCAAATCTATTGAATACATTAAGAATTCAGTTTTAAAGAGCCGCGATCATCACAATAAATTTAAGACAAAGAGGAAAAGTGCAGAAACAAAATAAAATTATTACTTCAAAACAAATACTTATTACTTCTTAAATATGTCTAAAACACACGCAAGTCCTGTTCTTTGGTCATGCTCTAAATATGCTAATTACTGAAGCCGGCACAGATAATAAATTTTATTACATCTCACAATAGAGTGTACTAGAGAAAAAAAGACGTGTTGCTTCAATTCAATAACGGACCGTGTCCATAAAAATTCGGCGTAGTGGTGAATGAACTGGAAGCGGTTCCACGTTTTGCGTTCAAAGACAGCCCGAGCTCCTTTATTTTTTTCTTTTACAAATGTAATAATTGTTAACAATAGTTAATAGTTAACTTTTTTAAGAAACTTATGGCACCAGAACAAGCTGTTCTCCTGGTTGTGAACCAAGAACACATCCGCAGCACTGGACGTGTGGCAAGCGGGTTGCGTCTCACCGGAAGAAACGCAAAGGCATAAAGACTTACTTCCCGCTCGGACTGGTGTTTCGTGCAAGGTAAAATGCTTTCGTAGGCTTATCACGACATCTTCTTTGAATCATAGACAACAAATTGGCGCGAAACTTAATTTTTGGAAGTGTCATAGTCATGGTCCCATTTTAATACGCAAATTTAGAAGTATAAATTTTTTTATAAAAAACAAAATGGTGTTAAAGGTTAGAATATAAATCATCGATTCAATTCCATTGTACTGTAGTAAAAACTTTTGAATTGAGAAAGTTATCGCAACGTTCAAACTTAAATGGCATTTAACAGGCAAATCTAATAAAGGCAGGAAAAATAAAACAAGACATGTAAAATTTAAACTGACATGTTTCATGTTTATACAACAGTTCTTTGAAGTAAAATGCTAGAAATTCAGTATTTTTAAACTCCCAAGAGTCGTTCGAATATGAAACAATAATAATGAAATTTCGTCGTTTACAAAATGTACTCGGAATTTTACTTTAAGAGCTTCTGAAAGTACTAAGACTTCCATTAACGAGTTTCCAATTGTCAAATTGCTTCAGTTCGTAACTATTGTTAATACTTATGAATAAGTTAACAATTTTATTAACATTTTTTTAGCACAGAATAGAAATGATGTCGTCCTTGACATGGTGAAAAAAGAGCGGTTAAACTGATGACTGATCACCTCCGCCCTCATACATCTGTAACACCTGTGATTGTAAATGTGTGTTGGTAACCTTAATAAAACGGGCCCCGGCTCTCTCATCAAACGAAACGCCTCGAAGAAGACCGGCGTGAAGAGCGTGAAGTAGCCGGAGCCCCACTTTATTTCGCAACAAATCTGCAACCCTACGGGTGTTGCAAATGTCCATGGGCGGCGGTTATCACTTAACATCAGGTGAAGCAGAGCTCGCTTGCCACATTCTCACATAAGCAAAAAATAGGGCCAACGCAGTAGCTTCCTCAAGCAGGCTTTTTTTAAGGTTGTCAACGCTTCAGCAAGCCATCGTGTGTTTTTCATATCCGTAGGCGGCGGTACTTATTTAGCATGCACAACCGCGTGCGCGCTTGTCAACTTTTCACATAAAAAAACCTTTAAAGTGAGAACCTGTAAAGAGTGCAGAGGACCAGCCCCAAAAATGTTAATCATAAACCTGTAGAACGATTAAATAAGTTTATAGAAGCATCGAGTGTACTCTGTCTATCCTGTTGGTGTTAAAGGCTCGAGTTTGTTTTTATTTAGTATTACTGCAGACATCAATGTTACGGTTTAATTCTATTAAGTAAAATAAACTAAATAGGATTCCAGTTTATGTCAATAAATGATTTATAATTTCATTAATCCATAATTTGCCTAAACGTTGTAAAGATGAAAGTAAAAAAAAGCTTTCTTTCTACCGAATTGTATGCCATAAAATCTATATTTATATAATGAATAATTCTTGTTCCGAAACTCACTAATTGGTTGTTTACGGACGAGAATAATTAATTACACCAATTCCGTTCGTTTTAACAACAGTTGCAAAAAAAATTTAAGTAAAGATATTCATGTATATGTTATATATTTCACCATTTCTTAAATTCAATTAATCTAAAGTTGTTCTGCACCATTTGCCGCAAGAGCATGTAGTAGTGAATCTTACATATTATAACTGACATGCATTTTGTTAATATTCACTACAGTAGATATGTTACGTGCAGCGTTTGAAATTGTTTAGCGATGCCCATAATCAGTGTCGTAATAGGGAACGCGATATTCAGTTTATCTAGGTCCACAAAACTTATCTATGATCTAAGTAAGACATTTATGGTCGTAGAAAGGAAGAAGGAAAATTGTACTTATCGTTGCAGTTTTTGCATAACCTCTTGAATATTGCTCATCATCAGGGGGTAGTAGTCAGCATTACCTTATATTATCTTGTATATATATATATATATATATATATATATATATATATATATATATATATATATATATAAAATGAATAATAATTTTGAGGGAGTATGACTTCACATTTGTGAAAACGATACTGTAGTTTCTGTGCGTATCGTTTTAACAAACTTGAAGACCACCAGGGACACATATTCATGGAACACAATTTTTTGCCTTGTCTGAGGATCGAAGCCCGATCGAACCGTTGAACTATTCGTGCAACGACGTCTTTGCTAAAAGTGTAATTAAATCGAAAAATTAGCTTACTCCCGCGGATTTGTTCGCGTGTGTCTCGTTGCGTAAATCCAGCGAAAGAGATCTCTGATTGTACAGGAAATGTAGTGTAAATAGTACCTATTTATACATATAGTTTACACAAGCGGTTTATCTACGTGGAGGGTAAAGTCTTACTCCGTCAGCTAAACAATCACTTTTTCTTTTTATGATACATGCAGATCATGGATGATCTGACAAAATTTCATTGGGAGCCGTGATCGCAACTTCGAGTATCATCAGGTTAACTCTAACTGTTTATGTGTGGATAGATTTGTCGGTCAGTCAGATGGTTAAAAATGGACAGACTCTCCCGTCACCGTTACCCTATAAAGTCGAAACGTCGGTAATATCAATTCAAAATTACTCCGTGGCGCAGTTGCTAAGCTATTGGATTCAGCTATTTTGTGACCCACAGATAGTTTCTTTTTTTTTTAACGTTGCCCTTACTTTAGGATAATGTTATCCTATGTTGTAAGGACCCTTTACAAACATAAATTTCACAAACACCCAGATGCGAAACAACTATCTGTGGGACACACAAACAGTTGTCTCGTGTAGTGATCGAACCCACGACCCCCGACACCGAAGCCAATACATTGACGTTGTTTCGCATCTGGGTGTTTGTCCACGTGAAAATTATATGTAAGATGTCCGGATATTGTTAGCCTAAAGTAAGGACAATGATTTTAAAAAATGCGATGAAACATGTAAAATATTTTTTTAATCATGTACGTCACTATTATACATAGGTGTACATAAATGCAAATCATTAGTCTGTCAAATATCGGTCAGTAGACATTGGTTCATCCATACTAATATTATCAAGAGGTGAGATTTGTACTTTTGTATATTTGTAACTAATAAACTCGAAAAGTTCTGCACCAATTTCAAAATTTCTTTCACCATTAGAATGCTACTATACGTTATACTATATTACATAGGCTATATTAATTACTAGAAAAACATATGGATCCCTACTAAAACTTCATTAAAGTAACCCAAAGTGTAAAAAATTTCCACCCGTGCGAAGCTTGGACGTGATCCGCTCGCAGAGTAGATCAATTTGATATATTACGGGTAGTAAAATTTTCACCCGTTCAAAAAATTTGTTAATTTAATCACATGAAAATGAACGACCAATCACTGTTCCGATAGAATTTCGCGTTCATAACCAGATATCGATCTAAAACTTCATTATCATAACAGGATTTTTATTGGAAGCGCATTTCATTACGACACGCGTGACATTTACAACATTGTCTTGTTACCAAGTTGTTTTGAAAGGTTGATTTTATGTTTTACATAATTATCTTAGGCGATTCTACCTCCTGTATATTAAATGAACGTTTAATGTTCCATTGGGAAGATTTTTGGTCCATTTAATAATTTACTTAATATCTGTATAATACATAATGAGGTTGTACCTACGATCTATTATTAACCATCTAAAGAATATTTTAACTGTTCAGCGAACAGTTAAAATATTCTTTGTTGTAAAAGTTGTAAAAATTGTAAAAAAATATTACTACTAAACTAAATTCATTAAACTTTATAACATTAAAGTATGATATAAATTTGTTTTTATGTGATCAGGTACACACACAGATAGGAATACCTCAATTTAATTTGTTTAACTTACCTTATCTTCATTTAACCACTACTAACAATAAACTACTTTTAACTATTCAAATAATACAAATTGTGGTACTGTGAAACCAAAACGGAAAATTACAGAAGTATATTCATACTTATAAAAGGGGCTTTAATACATTTATTATCTATTAATTGATCGGTATGGATAGATTTCTATTATTTATCTCTAGTAGTACGCCTCCCATGTATCCGTTAAGAAATAACGAAAAGTATCTCGAAACTGTCGTTTTAAAATTTATGAAAATTAAACCATCATACCTGCATTCGGGACACGGATATCCGTCAGGCTATACTTGGAAGTCCCGTAACGTGTCGCAAAGCGGCGTCAGCCACGAATGAATTTTATTTTCTCAGAAGTCTGCTAACTGTTACACCATAGAGATGCATCGGGTGACACTAGATCGTGCTTGAAAACTACAAACATTCATTAATTCAATAAGACAGAGACGGAGATATCAAGTAATGAAACAATTTACACAGATTTATCGTTTTTATTTAAAATTTAAATTCGCGACATTCAAAGTCAATAGCTTTTAAAATTGGTGGCAGCCCGGTTCAACGATGACATTTGACGTCTAAGGCCATATTATGTCCCTTGACCATAAATGCTGAAAAAGATTCTAAACTTTGGGAACTTACAGTTTGAAATAAAAACGATAAATGCTCAAAAATATTTTCACTTTATTATAACGTTTAACTAAATGTAAGAAATTTATATACCAAATAATATCTAGTTGTCTATGAACTCACAGCGCCTCTATCAGGTGAGTCACCGATCTAGACGAAAGGCGATAATTTTTGTAATGACTAAGACACTTTTGTTAACAAAAAACAAAAGTCACTACAATTATCTCGTTCACTATTTATTTTCTGTTTGATTTTGAGGAGTTCTTGATGTATCTCTGGAGTCTAAGGTACCAATGAAATGAAAATGAGACCTTAAGAGAGCTACATGGAGTCCAATGCAAAATTATATTTTTCAAATCGCTTCAGAAATAGCCAAGTTCTGACATAAAAAACGTTATTACAACCGAATTGAGAATCTCCTCGAAGGCGAAAATCCAGCGAAAGCGATATCCGATTTCAGGTGCGCGCAGTGTAAATAGCACCTATTGATATTGAAGTTTACACAAGCGGATTAACAACATGCTACACAAACAGTTTTTCTTTTTATGATACATCCAGATAATGGATGAGAAAGAGAAATATCTCCTTAGAATTTATCCGACATCAATCGCGATCATCTACGGGGTCTCGACTTTCTTCAGAATATGTGTCAGTGGAACGTCCATTTTAAATTCTGAGTGATGTCAGCTCATGGCCTAAGTTTGCGTTATTTCTAAAGTTTATCACGTTAGTCGGCGTTAGGAACCAATTTCTAAATCCATACATATTATCAGTTTCTACTTTGATCGAACATAGCCGTTGCCCAATTAATATTAATAATGTATATGATATAAATTATATAACACTTCATGATGTTAAAATAATATTATTGTTTTTTTTTTTTTTTAGCTGTTACGAACTGTTGATTGTTTATTATTGTTACAGTTTTTTGTATTTTATTCGAACATAATTAACTATTGTTTAAGTTTTTTATTGATGTTTTGGAAATATACATGCCTTTTAAAAAATATTTAAAGTCGCCAGGCAACATATTTATAGGCCTACAACTCTTCCCTATTGTGTCAATAATACTTGAACTTCTTGTATCCGTTGAACACCGTAAATAGGTTTTATCTTCATATCAATTATCTTCATACGTGTACTTTACGTTAGTATAGATTGGTGTTTTTTTTTTTTTTTTCAGAATTATTAGTCTATAAAAGTCATATAAATGTAGACATTCAATTTAATGTACATTTAATTGTCACTAATCGTAGTAGTAATACCTGCTTTGGTTTCAGAATTATTGCTCACGTGCAAATTATCACCAGATGATAACGACATTTTGATGCGGTATAAATATCTTGTTGGTCATGCGTCCAACACGAGCTTAGTTTTGTATCACGTGTTCAAATGAAACAACCGGCCAAGTGCTAGTCGGATTCGTGCGTGAAGGGCTCCGTACCATTATTTATAAAAACGACAAGAAATCATGTCTGATATCTGAGGCCCACTCAAATTTGTTTTTTTTTTTTTATTTTGTTTTTTTAGTATTTGTTGTTATAGCGGCAACAGAAATACATCATCTGTGAAAATTTCAATTATCTAACTATAACGCTTCATGAGATATAGCCTAGTGGCGGACAGACAGACAGCGGAGTATTAGTAATAGGGTCCCGTTTCACACTTTGGGTACGGAACCCTAAAAATGGCGAACTTCTTTTCTTCGCCGCTGCCAGCATTTGAACCTGAGCCTTCTGGGTTACCCTATTTTGTTCGCTCAATACTATTTCCATTACCCGCCTAATAGATTGCCAACTTTACAAATAAAAATAATAATAATTGGTACCGATTCATATTGAAGACTCAAGACATGTTACATAATTTGTCGTTATGTAGGATCATGTTGTCGTTCTCTAAGACTTCACTGTATAATCTCTGTCGTAATTTCTCAGCAAGCTATAGTCTATATTTGCGTTGCTTACACGTTTTTACACAACAGTGTATCTCTCGCTTCTCACTACGGTGGTACTTGTACTACAGATCTTGATTTTATGAACTTCTCATCTATGTCATAAACTTAATTACGCTTGTTCAGTGCTCATAAAGCAAAATCGGATTAATGTTTTCAAAACTTATGCTACAATTCTGTATAAAATGCATAAACATTTTATATGCAACACTTACATTCTTATCTGTGAAATGTCTAAAGTTTACCGTTATCAATGCAACAACAACCAAAGACCTTGCATGATTACATTCCTCCATTAAAATTATCGGCGCGTGATTAATTACGAGTGATCTAGTATTTTTACTTCAAAATTTAATTTTTAAATCTGTACATACATAATTACATCATATTTTTAATGATAATATTTTATACTGTATGGTATAAATTAATATTATTGATTCTAACACAGATAATGAGCCGCTAACCAAACTACGCATCAGCTGTTGTAATGGCCGCCATCTTGAAATTCAAATCTATGTAGTTCTTTGCCTAGTAGCAACATTCAAACGGCTTTGCTTGGTATCTACACCCTGTAAAGCTGAAGAAAACAATATTAATACGAGGGAAGCCATATTTAACTTTGTTAATGTTACACTCTAAGCTGTAGTTCGCTTGTGCGCTTAGTTGTAATTACTAGCGGAGGCTTAAAAATACCAGTTCAGGCCGAGTGCTTCTGATGCAAACATGCACTAGATTCAAGTGAACGGCCATTTTCATATACCGCGCCAGTTCCCACGCGTGGGCAATAAGTTCTTAATAAACGGGTAAATTTTTTTAAATAGTAAATTAAAAAATAATTTGTATAATTATTATTTTAACGCTGTCCTTCTTTCTTCCTTCGCCGCCATTTAAATACTTATCACTTTTAGTCCCTTCCCTCTGGAATCGATATCCAGCCCTAAAACTTTATGTACAAAAGCCCAAGCTACGTACATATACAAATCAAGTAGGTAAATGTTAATTACAGTTATTTCAGCAGGTGAGATAAGTTTAACATATAAACAAGACTTCCATGAATAACTGGCTACTTTCTAGATACTACTCGAATTTGAATGGTATTAACTGTTGAACCTGCTTCTTCCTAGTAACTGGCGGTCGAATCCCTTACAGCGGATAAAAATAGTTCGACATTTTATCTACACATTTTAAATTTCACAGTATTTAATGGTTTTTTTTTTGCGCGAGGAACCCTTATTATTCTTATAAGATAAAAATGACCGAAGTTACTCCGTATCAGTTGTCTATATGCCATTAAATTAGCCGAAAGAAACGGACAGGCGCACACACATTTAAAAAATTAGTTTTACGTTCAAGTACCATGTAAACATTTAAAGCATTAGATAGAGTCAGATGACGTTAGTAACCGACTCTAATTTTTTTGTATATTAATACAAAACTATAATTAAATTAGAGTCTGTTAATATACAAAAAAAAAAAATAATAAAATAAGAGTGTAATGAGTGACGCAATGCAGCTGCCTACCCTGCTGCATCCATGGGCGGTTTTAACTTAGTTATAAGTGCTTGATCACGTTGACTCGTGGGCGCGGTGGTGGGCGCGGTCATGAAATATCAAACATATGACTTGGTATCCAAGTGTTCACGGACGAAATTCACGCGCGATTTAAGTAGCGGGCAAACTAGCGGCCGGCACGCGCGCGGCGCTCGCGGCATTATCAAACTCTTGCGCGTGTTGTAAGTATGAAATTAACCATACCGTTCTCTTTCTTTATTAATTTGTTGCACACTAATTCAAATTTTTAGCATCTTCCACTTTAGTTCTAAATTTGCGGTTTGCGCGAGTGTGATGTGTTTTCAACCTCTGAAAACACGTCACACTCGCGCAACGCCTGGCGGCTAACGTGAACACGAGATCGTCTACCGCGCCCGCACACGCCACCGCGCCCGCGTGATCCTACGTGAACAAGCATTAAGTTGGTCCCCCCGATCGCTCGCCGAATTCTCATTAAAATGAATAATAGTAAACTTAAAACATAAATTAAATGTTTCTATGTTAATTAGTTCTTAATCAGCGACGTAATCCGTCAAAATTGGCTCAAGGGCTCCCCGGCAAAGACACCGCTTCGAGCATCGAGGATTTCGCTTATCGAAAAATATCGACTTATCATGCGAAATTTGATCGTGTACTTCTGTCAAAAGTGAGGCTAAAATTGTATGAATTATTTATGAATTAAGATACCAAACTTCTTTCGAAATAAAGCCCATTAAAACTATGATTCCGATCGTTACGTAAATAAAAAATAAAAAAGAGAAGTAAAAAGAAATGAGATTTGCCAATATAAAAAATAAAACTATTATCTAAATAACAAGCTTAATAAATATTGTGAGTGGACAAGATTTTATTTTTGTTCATTTGTATTCTTAATCTCTTGTTCTACAAATCGTCCATAATCAACTTTCCCCCCGTTAAAGGAGGTAAGTAATAAGTACCAATATAAAACAATAAAAACAATACAAACTTAAATTCCGTATAAATTTTGCGTAGAAAAAAAAATTATCGAAACATTCTCAACGCGTTTTCGTTAACATTAAAATTTTTAATATAACCGCTATAGAATTAATAACATAGCTCTTTTAATAGCGTCTCTTTTAATAGTTAGGCTTTTCAAACCTGAATTCCCGTAATTGTTCGACTCCTATAAAAACTGTAATGTTCCGATAAGAAACAGATTTATCGGTTCAAGCAACAGAATTAAAGGTGCGTTATTAATGTGTGTTTTTACGAGCGCGCATTTGTGTCCTAATTTTTGACATGTTGCGTTCGTAAAATGTTTTTAGATGCGGGCTATTTATCACATAAAATATTTTTATTATTATACAAAATTTGATGTTAAAACTTCAGGCTGGACGTTTCGATGTTTCCCGCCAAAATGCAAGAGCGAAACAAGACGTCCGCTCTGACGCGTCGAGTCTCGTCTTCGAATATTTTACGAACGTAGAACGTTTCTTGAATTGATGATAGACTCACCTGTCGGCTGCATTCCTTTTGTTTACCGTTAACCATCTCAATACTCGATCTCAACAATCGTGCTGTTTCGGAACTTATTATTCATTTGTACCTTTTAACTTGACCACTTGTAGGTGTCTGTGTGTCCAAACTTTGTACTAATCAATGATATTTTATAAAATATCATTTTTACTAATACTTAAATTAACAATTAACTTTACTTATTGTTTGGAGGAATTTCGTAACGATCTGACCAGTATTCTAAATTTTCAAATTCATTTTAAAATATATGTTGTTTATCTGCTTTATGAATATTGGAAACATTTATGCAGCACCCCGCTTTAAATACCTCACGAGATACTTATTTAAACATACACTAAAACGGCCATATAATCGGCTTGAGTATCAACAAACTTGAAATTATTTTTTTTTTATTTCATTTTTGCAAATGCTAATGGAATAACAGAATGTTACCACTTTTTAAATGAAACGTTATCTTTGCTACATTAGAAACCGTACTACGGTTAAAAATGCACATATCTGAAAGAGGTTTATTTCAAGCCTCATAAGTTTCCAATCGTATGAGCGAAAACTCGCCGGTCAGTAGATAGATTCGAACCAGTTTTACTGAATTGCTACTCATCGTACAATAGCGTTTTCTGAATCATTACTATACTAATTCGTTTCAATGCTTTCCTCTTTCGACAGCTTTATTTTCTCGCTCTCGCAATCTCCTTAAATATGAATAGTTTTGTTATTTTACTTTTTCATTTCCTACGGTTTAATACGATCGCGATGGTAGGAAAATTCTTTTTACTTTATGAAAATCCTATGGATGACTATTTTTTATCGTATTCTAAAAAAAATTAAAATCTTACAAATAGAAATAGGTACTTGAATGGCCTTACACAGTACTAATATGCATATTTAGCTCGTGTAATTTAACACTGTAAGTAATGGAAACTCGTTTTATTTTTAAACGAGAGTTCAAAGTTTTTAGTATTTTTCTGTACTTAATATTTTTTCGTAATTTTTAATAATAAAAGAGAATAATATTCTCCTTTTAAAATTTTGCTTTTGGGTTTCTACAAGAACACGTGAATATATTACAAAGTATAAACAAAGAGGGAGGTTCTGGGAATTCCCAGATGTCCATCTGACAACCTTGCCCTTGACACTGGAACAGGCCAGTGACGCAAATAGCTACAAAACACGTTAGCGTGGATATTACCGATTGATTCACATCCAATAATAGACATCCTTTGGCATCAGCTCAATAACACATCGTACCTGTCGATTCTCGATGTATTGCAGTACCTACTTAGTCTTAGAACTAATCAGTTTCGGTCGGAATAGTGTTGCCCTTGTTCCGTCCCGACGGAAAGCGACGTGTTTTTGTGAATCGCAGTTTGTCGGATAGACATGTCGATTTGGTTTTTTGGCCGACATCGCAAGTTTCCTTGTCTTTTTGTTTGATTCTTTTTTATGAGATTCTTTTTTATAATCAATGCATTATTTAACTAGATACTTTTTATAGTAAAGGGTTTTGATACAGTTTTATTTAAATAAATTTGCTATAGTTTTACGTGTGAGTGTTATATTGCTTTATGTTGTTGAAAAACACAATTTCTTTATAGTAACTTAACTGCAATTTCATTTAAGTAGTTCGTAAGGAATACTGACTTTCCATTTCTTATGAACTTGTTACCTATAGTAAATATAGTATTATGGAAATATTGGTTTTAATATTTAATGTCATTGAAGTTGGAATGGTTATCATAACGAGTATCTTTACAAATAAAGCACAATACCGATGTATTACAATTTCAAATATAACGGACCAAGCCTTTATGCCGGGAATATTTTAAGGTGAACCTTCATAAATACTTATTAAGTTACATGTAAAATACTAGGGTAATGAAATGCGGTTTTAATTCCTTTCTGTGTCGCAGAACTCATTCCAAGATTGGTGGTGTTCTTTAAACGCACGGGATGACAGAATTCATCTTTAAAAACCTGGGCATGCATTTTCTTATTACGATTGTGTCGATATTACGTAAATATCTGTGTAAATACGCTAAACGAATTTACGTTTCTATTTTGGTTTCAATTTCCCACGTTTCAAATACTTTCAGCGTCCGAGACATAGTTGTTGGAAGTTGTCATGTCATATCCCGGATGCCGTCAATTTTATAATCAATTCAATTAATTATTTTACAATTCGTTATGACCGATCTACTTAGAATATTTTAACAGCTTCACATGAATATATGATACAAAACACCGTTACAATGGGCGCTATAGTTTTCGGAGCGTAGGGATATGAAACCAAAAATTAAATGCGATAACTCGTAAAATGGTCCATTTAACAACCTGTGGTATTCGCGTAAATGACTCGGTGGTACAGTTGCGAAGCTATTGGTTTTGGCACCAAAAGTCGTGGATTCGTATGTAGATAATTCTTCCGGATCTGGGTGCTTGTTCTCAAGGAGAGTTTAACTTATTGGAGGCGGACGTTTATAAAATAAGGAACTCCGTTCCAAAAACCTAGATAATTTACATGTTTTGTCGATCCCACCTAGGCAGGATAAAGCCAGGAGGATGATTAGTGGTTGCTTAAATACGAGAAATAAGCATACCATCGTAAATTAAGCGTGCCAGGTGAATAATACAAATGTATAAGTAAAGAAGTGAGTACGTCTTGGGTTCAGCATATGGAAGTGCCCTAACGCCTTGTTAAGGTGAGGCACTAGGCAGTGCCCCGGGAGACACCTTCCAACACAGAAGGGGCGGAATATCTATAGATATATAAAGAACTATTTTTGTCCAATATTTCCTCGTCGTGGTTAATTGCGCTTATCATTGAATCGATGGTTGCCGACATTAACGTTTATTTACAAATAAGTGTCCTTTATTGCTCGGACGATTAATGTAGACGATACGTGAGTTATATTTGAAACAGGTTTAGAGATTTCATTTATTTAAGCGAATGCTACACGGGCATGGTTCAATATACCTAAAAAAAGAGCTACAGTCAACTCTGGCATTAGGACTAGGATAACTCAGTGTTTCTTGTGTCTATAAACGCGGTAAAGTGAAACTTCCGAAAACTCGTAAGCCTTTTATTTAACCTCAGGGGCCGTCCATTAGTCACGTGATGTTTTTTTAGCATTTTTAACCACCCCTTCTCCCTCTTGGTGATACGTGGTGAGGTTTAAGAGTACCCCCACCCCTAACTAAAATCACGTATATTTATTTTTAGTACCTACAAATAATCTTAAATTTTTTAGAATATTATGTTTGAATACTATAATATTCTATAATAGCTTTTATTCTTAAACTAAGGACCATGAAAAAAATGTAACTGTCAGTCAAGTTCACGCCGCCTTTCAGTTTAGAGATCGCTCGATTGACGAAAAAATAAATACACATGATATCTTACTACACCTACCCCCAGCCCCTTTGTGATATTTCGTGATTTAGCCAAACCCGGAGGGGAGCCCCTCATTGGTATATTCGAAACTCTTTAGTTTTTTTAGTGAGAAATCTGAATTAAAGTTTCGAGTATTTCTTCGACGTATCCCTCGGTACTTGGTATACCTTGTATTTAGGATGGAATGTTGTTTTGATGCTAATGGCGACAATATTCACGCCGGCCATGATGCCGGTAGCGCATAGTATACACACACAGTAAAATATACAAATTATATAATATATACACAAATAATATATACACACAGAAAATAATTATTTATTTTGCTTTTATTGATTCTTAGGAAACATCTAGATTTTTAATTTATACTCGTTTATTATATTTGTTAAATTTTATATCGATTGACGTAAAATTCATTACTGGACAATGTTGTTGAATTCTATAAACAAATTTTTCCTGTTTGGCAAAAAATCGTTCTTCTTATGTTTGTAGAAGTTTAGTAATTAGTAAATTACTAAAATTGGTTTAAGGACACTTTTATTTCAGTAACAATAAGATATTAATCTATTTCTTTTTGAATTTAAAGAGCGTGTATAGTTTCGTATTTAGTTTTCTACTCCATTCTACATATTATTTCCATATCAGTTTCCCGCGTTATTATCGTCGTAATTATCTGCAATCATCCTTTAACCGTTCGCCTTCATCGACGCCTGTTGAAATATAGACATTAATTACTATGTACGGCGCATTGTTTGTTTTCTATCGGTATGATTATACCTACTGCCCGTAACCGTACTTTGAAGCAACAGCCTTGTCTTATATTTTCTGGTTAGTGTTGCCGTATTATTTTGTCAACTAAGTTATTTTCCGGTGGTTTTAAATTTCCTTGAGAGTGGGTAAATAGATGCTATTAAAAGGTACCTACTTAAATGTATTTTTATTTTATACTATTTCGTTTCGTTTGAAAAGTGATAACTGCTAAATCCGACTGCAACCTCATAGGATGCCGATATATTTACATGGGTAGCGGTAATCACACTTTATTGCCCCTATTCTTGAATA
The DNA here is from genome assembly GCA_933534255.1 of Iphiclides podalirius. Lineage (NCBI taxonomy): Eukaryota > Metazoa > Arthropoda > Insecta > Lepidoptera > Papilionidae > Iphiclides > Iphiclides podalirius. Next base: position 12,973,251 of record OW152815.1, on the reverse strand, counting down.
GGCAATTTGTCTGTTTCTCATGTTTCCTACACTTCTCAGCCGGGTGGCGTTAGTGGCATGTTTGAAAGTTTTTTTATGTGAGAAGCTAGCGGTTCACCTGATATTAAATGTCAACCGCCGTCCATGGACATTTGCAACACTCGTAGGGTTGCAGATGCATTGCCACCTTTTGTAAGTGGCCCACGGCTACCTCACTCACCAGACGAAACGGAGAAGTATAACACTTCCACATCACGCCAGTCTTCTGTGAGGTCGTGGTACTTACCCGGACGGACCTGCCCTTTCGTGCAACATTGAAGACTGTTGCGCGGCCCTACCACGGTTAGAAAGTACTGTACTTTCGCTGTTGAGTGAACGAACCGTGGTCCTCTTTTGTTTTGTAAATCGTGGGAATATAATTTAGCTTAAAGCTCGTTAAAACTGAATTTGCAAATTGTGATCTTGTCATATTCCACTCGTGTTTCTCATATTCCTTTTTCGTTTATTTTGTGTTCACTTTGTCATGTGATCACGGGTGTGATCCGATGCGCAAGTTAAATTATTTTTTTCGAATTTCGTTAAACTAACATAACCTTTAAAGTGAACCACGTGTGAGGTCACGTAAATATAAAAAAGATAAAAATGAAATTTGATCGAATGATAGTCGGCTAATATAATAAGTTGTGTAGTAAAAAAACTCGTCGCCGCTGTCTGACATTTGAAGCCTTGTCTTAGCCTGACATTTCGCTGGCCGGCACACGTTTGCGGAACCTTGCAACATCACATTATAATAAGCCCCCATGCATACAGTGATGAGGTATTACTCAATGGCTCAATGGCCCGTTGCGAGATAGTTTCCTGTATATTTGATTATATCTGAGTGGCGGAGATAACTTACATATGTTTACTCGTCGCGATAAGATCGTCAGTGGTATCGACGGAGCTGGTCTTCGTGGTCCATCTGGACATTTCGACTTCATGACGAATGATTGCTTGCTGTCTGTTTGTTGTGAAAACCGTAATAACTTTTGTCGATTTAAAAATCCTGCGCTGTCAAAGATCAAATGATGATGACTCCGCGGCGCAGTTGTCGAGAAAATAGGGATTATAATCGGGGAGGTCGTTGGCTAAATTCCCATAAGAGACAACTATTTGTGTGACCCACAGATAATTGTTAATGACCTAAAGTAATATAATTCTACAGTTAGAGCAATTGTTTTATAAACAACATATTATATTGTAGTTCTGTGTGAGTATCAAACCTACAAAGCAGCGGTCAATTGCTGGCGAGGTGACATGTACCACCGCGCCTTGCAAATTTGGCTTGGCGTGTTTTATGCAGCAAACTTAAACTCGCAGAGTTTTGCACTTTGACCTTCATTCGTAAGATTATTCCGGTCAAAGCGAATGTCGTGAACCTTCAACGTTAGTCATTCACGCGCTGTTGAAATAAATGGCTAATAAAAGTTGCACATCGAAATTTGTTAATTAAAATTTTAGTTTTAATCACGATAAAGGCTGCACATTCAATAAAATAGTTTCTATAAGAACGCCCATGTATTCGCACGATTCTTGGGTTTTTAGAACCTTTCAATTTCTCGTAGAAATTTATATATGTCAATGTCACAATAACAATTTGAATTACCTATTTTACATTTATGTTGTCATCTTTCCTTCCTTGTGCTCCCGCTGAAATATTATTTTCGTCGTAAATCTGCCTTGTGCTCTTGCTGATATTTTTTTTTATTAAAATTATTCTCTATGTAATCCAATTAGGTTTTGGTTTTATTTATAAAAAAATAATAGCTTGTCTAATGATAAAACTATGGCACTGTGAATGCGAACTTATAACCGCGCGTACAAGATCCCCATGCGCCGAGATCTCGGTAGGACCGTACAAATGAGCGGCAATTTTATTATTTTTTTCTTAACGTTTTACGTTGTTAACGAAACGAGTTGTTGACTTTCATATCTTTAGAACGAACAGCTTAGAATTTTTGGAAACGGAGAAGAATTTTAGTCTAGACTTAACGCGATAAAGTACGTAAAATGTATTTTTTAATAATGTATGTAAATAAGGTATTATGTATTTGATGTCTTGGATCTTCCTATGTACCTTATAAAATTCTAGACGGTGACCAAGATGAATATCCTTAAGTTTCTATCATGCAGGATACGTTTAAAAGATTGTTGCTTAATATTGTGTCAAATTAATGTTCGTTTTAAAATAATCTATTGAAATTAATTTCAAAATATCAATCGTTAGTCATCATTTACATTACGTTCTTACATTTATTTAACGCGACGCTTATTCATTTATGATCTGGTATTAAAACATCCCATTGAAGCTTAATTTGGCGTTTTTGTATATATATAACAAAAAGTTTCTTGAATAAATCCAATTTCCTTCGAGCAAATCTTCAATATATGTTTGCTTAACAAACTTGATTTATCTGTCATCGATTCTGCTTAAGCCGTCTGTAAAATCTAATAGTAAAGGATGTTCTTGGAATTCAAACTAGCGTAGTACAAAAAAAATGATTTTTTGTGCATTTTTTATAACATGTTATTTCGATATGTTTTTTTTGTTTCCATTTCGTTTGTAAAAAATCTTTACATTCATAAATATTGCAATTTTAAAACCCATCACATGTAGCTACATTATATAATATTATACTGCGGGATATACTGTATTATAACAAGATAATATAGACGGTGCCCATGTCTTTAATATATATTTTACTAGCTGCTGCCCGCCACTACGTCTGCGTAGAATAGGCTGAAGACGTAACATTCGGACAAAAAGTCAGATATACATATAAATATGTATGTAAATTATAGCCTATATCTTATTCTGAGGTATAAGCTATATTATTGTAAAGTTACATTAAAATCCATTCAGTAGTATTTGCGTGAAAGAGTAACAAACATCCATCCATACATACAAACTTTCGCCCTTATAATATTAGTAAGGAAGTAAAGATTCCTTTTTGACTTATCATACTATTAAGTGTTATATCTACATATTTGATTATTTATACCTTAGTGATATAATCGGAATATATATTATAATTATCTGTTCACTCAGAGATTAGTTTATCAAATGTCTAGATATAATTTGTTAACGTCTGTGATGGGCTTAAACGTTTTTGTTATTACTTAAGCAATGTTCAAGTCTCGTACTTACGTGATAAACAAAATAAAGCGCTTATTCGTGATAATGCAGACGTCTGAAGGATATTCGAGTCTTTGAATGAAGTTTAAGTTGACGAAAAAGAATAATGACATTTTAATGTCGCCGTTCGACGGACGTTTGCCTTTTATGTCAAGGTGACAGGTTCAGAATAATGACGGAACGTAACCGACCCTCGTAGTCACAATGAAACATTGTCTCGAGTGGTAAAAAATTGAACCCTTTTTGTACTTAAAAATTTATCAATTTCTCGGAGGCACCCACATCACAGTATTTCGAATTGAATTGTATTTATGTATCTATAATATAGTAATTCTGGATTTTACTCTACACGTATGATAACATATTTACCATTGTATTACATATGAAAACGAACACACAAAAAGAACGGTTACGTAATGTTTGCCTTTTTGTAGATAGTGTTTACAATTTGTCGGGTCGGAGGAGTCTGCCAGTTTTTTGTGCTTCTCGTCTGTACCATCTTCTGACATCTATACAGACAAGGCTTATAATATGTGATGCTCGAACCTGTTCATCAAAATTAAACATTATATAAACGTTGAAATAGAAATAACAACTTATTATTCATACAATGTTCAATTACGATAAGTTTCAGAAGTAAGTTTTATTAACAGGACAAATATATGTTACATACGCCAGATATAATTGCGCTGCACCTGTGTAAATTAACATTTTGAAGGACGGGCAATACTTTAGTGTGACCGCTAGGACATCGATTGAATTGAGAAATTAACGTGATGACTTTTCTGAACTCTTAACCAACTGTGTTAGCAAACTTTAGAACTATACTGTTACTATATTAAAAGTAATGTCGAATTTATTAAAAAATGAGACTCGTTTCGCAATCAATATCTAACCACAGTTCACAAAATTATACTTAGTTCGCTTTTCTTTGACTGATGTTTTTACTTTGATTCCGTAGACTACTAAAGCTTCGTCGAAAGCAGAAGTGGGGCCATCCAGAACCCCGAGCTTGATATAGCCCCCCGCGTCAGTTAGGGCCGCATTTGTGCTTATGCATGAGTTATCCATGGAGAGTAAGGTCATCTATTCGGTCATCGATATTCGGTACGGCCCGTGACCCGTAGGCTGTATTAAACCTTGGCTGGGGGCAACCGTCTTCGAACGCTGGCGTACGCGTTGTGTGCGTTGGCTTCGCCGTACTCGTAGGCGAGGGTGGTTTATGTGTGTTAGCGCTGGTTGTATAGTGTTGTCAAGAGGGATAAATTAGACATCATCAGAGAAAAACCTAAAGGAAACTGTGGCAACGTTTTCACTACGTTTTTTTTTTTTTCTTCAAAATGTAATATACAAACTAATATTGTCACTTACAAATGGAATCCAAATCTAGTTTTGTGACATTTAACGATTACGCGTAGATTAAATATAATAGCTGTTTGTTTTTGTTTAGAATTTCGGATAGTCGCGAGAAATGTTCTATGGCAAGTATATTACGAGATAAGATTAAAGCGTACAGTCGGTTTATTTTGTTTGCCTCATCCGTATGTCATTAACTCATTGTTCATCGATTCTAAAAAAAGCTTATCCTGCTTTTCACCGCTTATGCAACAATGTGATGTTTTTCAGTCCTATTAAACGGTTAGCGTCTTTTTTAACTAGACAAAAAGGTCGAGTATCGGTCGGTTAATGTGGGCCCCACATTTATGTCATACGTACTTTATATGTTAGATGCATATATGTGTTCTAGGTCAATTTCTCTTTGAGTTATGGCACTTTGTCGATACACGGTCTGTATGCTGTGACGTCTAATTTTATATATTTTAAACATTCTACTGTATAAATGTAACAATAATTTGTTCTAAATGATCATACCGTTACCGTAAGAATGATATTTTTACGCATTGTCTCGGAACATTTTCACAGTTACTACTCTGTATTGACATTTTTTTAAATATATTGATTATGGTATACATCACCTTCTTTGTCTTTGCTCTTTACGTTCAATTTCTACAGCATGAAATGTCATTCTTTTTCTTCTTAGGTACAGTCAGAAATTATTAATTGCGGAATTTCAGTTTTACGTATTGACGTCACTGTTTCAGATGAAACAGCTATTGGTGTCAAAATAACACGGTTTGACATGTGGGTGTTGACATATTCGATAAGATTGAAGGATAGAGATTTTTCGAAATACACATCATGTGGTGCCATGGTACACGATACATAACTATCGACTGATTCGGGAGATCTTCACATTCATTGATTCATTATAGATACTATAAAATTCATATCAAAGCTCACATTGAGAATAGTATTGTGTCGATACTCAATATCATATCGATATTAATACTGATTCTGACCTTTATTGTCTTTCAAAACTATTTGGATAATATTTATAATAATCATCTCTTTATTTTTTTTTTCAAACGGTTTTTACTAAACTTGTTCAGAAACTACAGAAAAGTTCAGAAATTTTGAATATATTTTCATAAATTTCATGAAGGACGCAAATCAGCTAAGGAGTGATAACTGAACAATGTTCTTGTACTTTAGTGTTACAACACTCAAGAGGAAGAGTTTTAGCAGCCGAAAGAAGTTTTATGTCAGTATTTAAAAAGCTAAAACGGAATGTAACTACGTTTGAATATTCATTAGGCGAAGTCTACACGAGGAAAGGTGCTACAAAGTGCACACTGCGGTCGCTATGTTTTTCGTTTCCTCAAAACAAAAGTCGTTTATCCGTCGTGTGTAAACGTAGCCGATAAGAGGCTATACTATAATTTTTGTTTTTTGTCGGACTGTGACACACGAGCGCCCGTGTTTTAAGTATTTTTTCTTTCTTTTTCAGGTAAGTAGCGGTATGAATCGAGTTCTTTCAATTTTTGAATATAGAATACTAGATGGTCCTGTGGGTGAGTATTATTCGGTATGTTTTTAATGCTCAATTTGGGCCAGTTTTAATGGGACCGCTCTGAAATTAGCTGGTGGGGTTCCCATTCATTCTATTAAGTATTTTGTGTGAATTGAAGCGTCAAATGATAAGTGTTGAGAACTTTTTCACTAAATATTAATGGTCTTTTATGGCAATATTTATAAATAAAACTCAAAAAGATAGCGAAAATTTTGCGTAAATCAAGATTAATTAAAAAAGTTAATTAATAAACTATACCACAAACCTACTCTTTGTTTTGCATATACCCACTGAATGTTAGTTACTTGATCTTTGAAGGGGAAATGAAGCGACCTTCTTATTACCGAAATAAAAGAAAGTCGCTGAAATAAGACGAGGACATTTATTAATAAAATCTTTAGATACTATATATTCAATGCCCAGTCATATAATATTCAAAGTCTATAGGTAAAAGTATGTAAGAGAGTAAGAGAACCACTTGACGCTTTGCCATTAAAAAGCTTAATTATAATTGTGCTTTAAATTGTTACCATGATACTGATCGAGACCACCTGCTACTAACTGGATTCTGTTTAAATTGCCTTTATATATTATGTTCGCAAAATTTTTGAAACGACTACTAACTAAATCAAGACTATTACTAACTAACTGGATTCTGTTGAAATTGCCTTTAAATATTGTTTGCTAAATATTTGAAAATACTATATTTTGTGATTTCGTTCAGTATTACCGTAGTATTATCAATACCCGACGTTTTCCTGCCATGTAAATGATTTTTTTATTTATTTATTATGATTAGACTAGGTATTTGCATGGAACATAGAGTTGATTCGAATATTTGGATGAATAATCAGCTCAGGGGCATTTACAAGATTAAAGAACCGATCCAAAACTTGACGGAATACTAAATAAATTTACAAGCGGCCTTGTTGATGATAGGAAATATATTATAAAATTTAATTCGGTACCATGTAGTAAATGATAATGAATTTTTGTACCGAATGTATGTACAAGTAATAAGTTGAAAAGAGGTTTCTATGCTGGTAGGGCCACGCAGCAGCCGCGGCTGTTGCACGAATGGGCAGGCCCGTCCGGGTAAGTACCACGACCTCAGAGAAGACCAGCGTAAAGTGGAAGTATGACAAATACTTTCGCGTTTCGTCTGGTGAGTGAGGTAGCCGGAGCCCAATTTTCAAAAGGTTGTCAACGCATCTGTAACCCTCGGGTGTGGCAGATGTCCATGGGCGGCGGTATTCACTTAACATCAAGTGAACCGTCTGCTCATTTGACAACTTTTCGCATAAAAAAATGTTTTTTATTTTTTATTTTATTGATATTGATTGATTGATAGATTTGGATGCGCCAACGCCTTATTGAATGATTCATCTATGCAATGATTAAGTACATTTTTGCAGCATTTTTAGAATATCAATAGAAAAACAATAATGAAAATGATGGTAATCTTAGTTTTAACTCGTATTACTCCTGAAACAAAGTTTTAAAAAAAGTTAACAAATTGATGGAAAGTGAACAGTGGAAGTGAAAGTTTTTTATTTAAAACTTTGATTAGAATTTTTCAATTTTATCAAACTTATTCTAAAGATTCTGTGTTCGTTCGGTTAATAGGCTTTTCAATGGCAATAAGCACTGTTGCCGGCGATTGAGAGAGTCAACGCCCTCCGCAGTGGCCAAACGATCGATTTAATTTAAGTGGTTCTATAGGACTTCGGTTCAGTCGTTGCTACTTGAAATGTACCGTTTCGAATCAGGAATGGCAACCAATTAAACGGCTTTGTTAAAATCGTACCGACCTAATGCCGCTTCTTGATGTCGTTCAGTCTGAAATTATTACTTTTATTATTGCATGATTCAATTTGATTTTTAATTGTTTTGGATTATATATTATATATTATGATTATATTTCGTTTATATATGTTTATTGCCGAATGTAAAAAGACAATGCATTTAAGCGAGCTTTCTACAATCGACTACGTATGTCATACTTACTTCCAATTTCCAATAATTTTCTTTCCCCATCAACTACGTCTCCTCATACATTTATTTACACAAAAAGTCATCTAGCGGCGTAGACATTAAAGTAATATTAGTTTAATTACTAATGTGATATAGAGACATTTCTCTTTTGCTGACACGAATAGTTAATCAAATAATATAATCTGATCTAAATAAGTTAGTGTAACAATTAAATAGTTTCATTACATTAAAACTTCAAGAACGGCAAGAGGAATACTGAAAATTTTACAATAAATTTTAATCAATGCGCATTCTTCTTGTAATAAATCATTATAATAATTTAAATAGAAATCATTATAAAATAGTAATAAATGTGTGTAATTACCTCTTGTGATAAATTGAATAGTGCTTCACTAAAAATAACCTTTATGGTGAGTGGCATAGAAGGTGACACAGTAAAGGCTTAGGTCATGCTTAACAACAATTGAAGGTACCGGACGGAACTGTTAAAAGGCTTTTATTAGCTCCACTTGTACGGTACAATAAATGTAAGTAATGAATTTATGAAATATTTCAATTGAGAATCTAATAAACAATTTTACAAAAATAACCAGTCAACAAAGACAACAGTCAGTCCATTGTAAAAAATCCCAATTATTTAACAGCGCCGTGATAGCTCTTAAAAAATTTATTTTCAAACCTCGGTACCGGCACCAATGGAATTGCAGTAACTGTGCTGCTAATTTATCACGTACTCTGAAAGGAACATATTTAGACTAGCGACCCGCCCCGTTTCCGCACGGGCGCAATGTATTATACATATAAACCTTCCTCTTGAATCACTCTATCTAGTAAAAATCGCATCAAAATCCGTTGCGTACTTTTAAAGATCTAAGCATACATAGAGACAGACAGACAGCGGGACGACTTTGTTTTATATTTCTTATAATCTTTGTAAAGAGGAGATGTTTGTCCAGCTGTGGGACGTATGAGTATAGCAATAGGTTGTACTTTACTTAATAATATAATAATATACTTGACTTACTGAAAAAAGTACAAAATCAAAATATTTATCAAATATTGGTCACCAAAAGGCGACCTTATTGCTACCACAGCAATTTGTTCCAGGCTACTTATGTTTTCATAAAGGTAGAAATATATTGTTCTTCATATTAATAAATTTCGTTTTATGTTTATGATAATAATTGCATTACTACGATTTCTCACAACGCGCCAGGTTGACACGGAGAGAATGCCAAAAAGCATTAAGTTCGCCTTTTGTTATCCTTTTTAAGGTAAGTAATTGCAATAAAGAATAAATAAAGAGTGTATCTATGCGCTCAAATCCAAATTAAATACAAAAAATCCGCCTAAGTGCGAATCGGACTCGCGCACGAAAGGTTCCGTACCATTATCTATGAAAACGGCAAAAAATATCATGTCTGTTGTATGAGACCCCTATTAATTATTTTTTTATTCTGTTTCTTAGTATTTGTTATAATAGCGGCAACAGAAATATATTATCTGTGAAAATTTCAACTGTCTAACTATAACGGTTCATGAGATACAACTTGGCGACAGACGGAATATCAGACAGCGGAGTCCCGTAGGAGGAGGAACGGTAACAAATAGGAATATATTTGAAAAACAAAATTTGAAAAACTGAATCCGTACAGTACACGCTGTTAGTTTATATCGCGCGACCTTTGCTTAATCATTTCAATTTACACGTGCTTTCGAACCTTCTACAAACTTACGCAAAGACACGCGGAAAATGACTGCGTTAATACTAGGGTTGCCAATTTTCTTTTTTTTTTTTAAATAGTATCACATTTTTTTAATAAAGAATAAATAAAGTATTTTTCAAAATTCTCTCTATTTATTCTCCCGAAGACATATTTTCGTGTCCTTTTATTTTTCTTTATTATTCTTAAATAGAGAATTTAAGGTGGCCGGAAATAGAGTATTTTCGATACTTTATTATTACGCAAAATTATGAAAAGCATATTTACCAAAAATAAAGTAGGATGCGTTATTATAAAGTATGTTTGACAACCCTAGCTAATACGTACGCGATAGTCCGCGGGCGCGAAAGGCGCGCCGTTAGGTCAACGACCCCCACGAAATTCCTCCCGAGACGCTGCCTCATCTATCGCTTAATAACACTATTTTTAGTTTCGCCAATTGACGTAAGTTGTGCGTCGCTTTGTATGTGACTTTTAAACCAGGCTCTGAAACAATTTCGAGGAAGTTCGTCTGGAAGTGGTTTGCCCTTTGCAACTTCGTTATGTCAAATAATATCTCCTCTTAGTGCCTAAACCGAACAAAAAAATAGTTTACGTTTAAAAACAAATACTTACATTTTAATTATAAATTTGTATACATATATACCTCTTGCGCAAACATGTAAATATTAGCCCGATTCGAGGTATCTACACATGTATAAAACCAGATTTACCAAATTTTAACAAAATTTGTTTTGGACAGTATTACTAGCCTTCTTGTTGTATTCAAATTGGTATAAAATAGAGAATTCGCCTGTACGACTTCGCTATAATTCACTGCTGTTCTTCAAAGATAGTTTTGTTATAGTCGTCGAAATTCTCTAATATCATTGATTCGAGGGTTTTCGGTTAAACGCAAAAAGTTTCTAAAGTGCAGGACTATCTAAAAGCCAAACTAAACTCTCTAAATCTTTATATAATATATACATGTATAACTTATATTAATTTAAATTAATAAAATAATTAAGCATTCGCCAGCGTTGATATATTTTTATAATTAATCAGCTTCCCCGTTTTATGACATTCGACTCTAATGGAGGCAAATTAATCACACTTTTAAATTTTTCATATGCCAAAGGATTGTTGTATGCTTTATCTATACAGATAAATAAAAGTGTCCGTTTGTAAAATTTTAAAATAACCGCTTTTTACTAAATGCATATGGATGTATACACGGTACATATACAAAAATAACATTTTTTACATTTTATGTCTGTCTGTCTGTCTGTCTGTTTGTTCCGGCTGATCTCTGAAACAGCTGGACCGATTTGGACGGGACTTTCACTGACAGATAGCTGATGTAATAAGGAGTAACTAGGCTTTTTTTTTTAAATTCCACGCCGACGAAGTCGCGGGCACAGCTAGTTGAAAAATTTTATCTCATTGATTGTTGATTTAGTTAGATCACTGTTGTTAGGGTTTGTGTCAAGTGAACATAACATCCAGTTCTCCTGAATTGGATAGTTGTGTGTCAGTAAAATAGTATCCTATACTTTTGATAGAATAATATTAGCGTGAGGATCAATATAATTAGATTATATTATCTGCAAAAAACAAATATAGCTATTGATTTGGTAACATATCAAATCAATTACGAATATACATAAGTAGAACTCTACAAAAACAAGGCAAGTCAATTAATTAAATAAAATTTGAAATAACGCATTGGTTAATAACGTTCCAATAGCATTATGGCGATATTAGAGAACTGCGCCCTTTGATGTTGCTCGTACAAAGAAAATTTCCAGTGTCGATAAGCGATAAGACATTTGTCTCGGTGCCTTATCGTTCGATATAAAGTAATCATGATAGGGTAAAATCGGAAACATTTGCACACATGATTACTGTCCACGTATCATCCGTGATAGTAGTCTCTTGCGTTGTAATTAAATTTATCACCAGTCACGCAGTTTTTTATTCTTGGTAGATCAAAGAGAGCTCCTGCTTTAATGGGTTTATCAGGACCAAGGGAGGGTCGCGGTGTCACAGAAGGCGTGAATTAAACTATTCATCAGCCGACTTCAAACAAGCCATTTGACAACACTTTCTAAGTAGAAAATGATTGATCAATTGAGTTAAACACTACTTGAATAGCGTACTACCATAATAATTTTTAACAGAAAGAGTTCCGACTTCAAATATCATACCAAAAACATGGTTAACAAATTTAACGTTTGAGGATTGCCCTCGATTTCTCTGGGAAGCCATCATTAGATCCGGGTTTCCTTATCATGGTACCACACTTGAGATATCTTCTTTCCAACAAAAAAATCATCAAAATCCGTTCATTAACGACGAAGTTATCCGCGAACACACATAAAAAATATAAAAATATATACGGTCGAATTGAGGAACCTCTTTCTTTTTTGAAGTCGGTTACACCTAAATTGGTTTTATGTTTTTTTATGTTTGTCAGAACTCCGTCATTTATGAATCAATTTTATATATACTTTTTGCATTGCTTTATGTGGTTCCATAATAATTTATTGGACCTTTCGACTCCGGAGATACATCGGAGAAGGCATTAAAATCAAATGAAAAATGTATAGTGAGTGATATATTTGAAGTCAATTTCACTTCTTGTTAATAAACACATTTTCTAATACTTTTGCATTTGGTCCAGTCAGTGAGGCCATTAGGAACTTTAAAGCCACTCTAAGTGGTTAAAATTAAGAAGAACTTTAGAGATTGTTTGGGTAAGGTTTTTTTTAGATTGGTAAGTAAAACAGGGTAACATACACCATTAATAGGTACTATGGCTATCAAGTAATGTAAACCAAAATGTTCCATAAATAATGTATATCGTATACTCTAGACGCTTAGATACGTCTAAATAATTCGAATTCACTGACGCTGGTAAAACCCGATCGAGAGATGCCCTGTTTTATGTTAGCACTCAGTAAAATTACAAATGGAAAAACAGGATGTGCCAGATGAAGATGCCCGCGAACTGAGAATGTTCCATTATCTCATATGTTTTCGCGATTGTGTCGTATGATTCAATACAAACATATGGTATCATCGTTTTTCTTTGTGCTGTTATGGAGGACGTAAAGGAGTAAATATTTGTATTGTAGCTGTTTCCCCACGATATTCTCGAGATTCAATTTTTTTCCTTTCATTTTTAAGCAACTAGTGGTGCGCTTACTCTATCTTGGTCTGCATAGGTTTTAATGTCACGGTAACAGTGGTTGTTTATCTGTGTATTTCGCGCCGTAGTTGAAATTTTTTTTAATTAAATAATTTTTTGGTAAAACATGTGAATTGTCTAAAAGATCGTTGTAATTATTGAGTATTTTGCATATCTCAGGCCATACTGTATAAGAGGAAAAACAACACGAATAACTTTTTGATAATTTTACATTATCATTATATAAATCTATTCATATGTAATAAGCATTGTTTTTGTTTAGTTTGGTGTAGTATTTTTATAAGATTCCTGGGTTTTGAATATATAGAAATCAATTTATAATATTTATCTTTGTTATCTCAGCGGTAGGTTCAGTGTAAAGTGACTAAAACACGTATGCGTGTAAGTCAAAAATGATGTAGTGTATACTTCACTTAATACAAAATGGTAAATATTAGACAATGCAATCTTTAACTAGTACGAGATTTATCTTTTTTTATAGAATAATGGCAAGATAAAAAAGCGGGGAAACTGCTTGGCCGATAGAAAGTAATCACCGCGTATAGACGACACTGGCAACACCAGAGCAGTTCCATAAACAAATGGTTTTCGTCGCGGCTTTGATTGCCCGGGGAATCCACACCGCTGGAAACATGATCGAAAGGTGCTAAAATCGTCGCCAGTCAAACAATCTAACAAACGGTGAAGCGTTAGGTAAATCGGCACATATAAAGCGATAAATGCGGGCGAGTCGTGTCGTTAGCCCTCATTATCATTCTTTATCGCAGGAGCCGCGCACACGCGCGATCCCGAGCGATCGTTCGCGGAATCGCTTCGACGCGCGGGAAATTCTGCGGCCGCCATTGGCGCGTTTATTTACTATTATTACTTTTGACACTCCCTTACGACTTTTCCCGCGTTTTTGACATCTGGCATAGGCTTTAAAAATTTCAGCAACTGTCGTTTGTCTATAATATAAAGTATTAATGTTGTTATATTCAGTATCATTCCTACTTCGCTCCGAAATCTCTTTACTGGTGTGCATCTAATTTATGCTATTTCTCCACATTTTTTTAGTGTCTTCCAACTTTCACAAAGAAGTTAGAAAGTTATCATCATAAGCTAATAATATAATAAAGGATGTTATTTAAGTCCCGAGGGAGTGAAGTTTACTTAATTATTTATTTCTGTTACTAATATCGTACATACGATACAACATTATGGTAATCTAACCTAAATAAAATGTTAGTTATTTAATGTTATAAAAATACACGTTTCGTTACTAAGTAAATTGATTGATGTTATGATGGGTTATTTTCATGATGCATTCGTGTCGACTAATAAAAATAAATACACAAAACTGTCAACACGGCATTATTAGTCCTATATAAAGTACCTAAACTGTGCAGGTGTAATGACACCAATTGTCCACGTCATGATTTGTAAACCTCATTTTTTGATGATTTGTAACTTTAGGCAAATGATGCGGGCAAAGAACGATGCGGGTGGCGTTACAAATAAAATGATTTCACCATTTGCACGTTATTGAAGTGTTTGTTTGTGCCACTTTAAAAAAATATACAGAAAAAAAATACTGTTTTGAGTATCGGGGGTAACATTTTCGAAAAGTTTTTAGATTACGTACAGACTCCATTCAAAAGCCCATTTTCTTCCCAATTTAAGCTCATAATAAGAGCTCTGTGCATATTAATTCGGGCAGGATTCGAAAATGAGTCAATAAAATTTAATCACGGAAATGCTGTTGATTAAAATGCAGGTATTTCTTCAATGGAAAAACAAAGTTTTTAATAAATATTGCTAATAAACGTAGGTAAAATAGGAACGTACTCTAACATATTTGGCACAAAAAAATCCTTTTGAGAGTTTGTCGCCTACGTTGAATTTGTTTGTTCCTTGACTGTTTTCTAGCCAGTACGTTAATACGGTCTCACCCTATGGAGATGGGTGGTGCAGCAGTTTGTGATGAACCCCGCAACTAAGCGAAGCTAATCGAAGCTACCGAGCTTCCCATTCGCGATGAATATAATAAACTGTACTAATATCTTCTTTGAAATGGTTTTCTTCTGTCAATCTCTGCGAAACCTTTGTGAAATTGAAACTGAAAGCTGTTGATTGAAATGTTAACTGCGATTCATATCTATCTTATCAATTAGTAAGTAGATATGTTTGTAATATGTTAGCATTTGTTTATAGTGAACTCCGTTATTTCTTATCAACCGTAATTTTGGTACATTAGAATTTATAATATCTCATTTATTTCTACAAAAATTAAATATTCTACAGCACATAGTGTGCGATTACATAGATTTATGGCCAAAAGATGTTATATATTCGAATAAATTACACCACAAGTCGTTATGTAAATCCCTAAGAATAGCTTATGGTAAACATATTTTTGTAGAAGTCGAACGTCGCCAAATAACAAACACGCCCAGTATCAAGAATGGCGAGGTGAACAACCCCTTCGTAGGAACCAGTTTTCGGAGTGTCTTTGATAACGTGTCTACCAAATTGTGATGTATGTTTAGTTACTGCCTTCCTTTATCCTCAATTTATTGTTAAAAAGTTCGCTTTAGCATATAAACGCTCGCAAATTGGTTAAACATGGGGTTCTTCGAACTGCTTAAATTTTATTTTCGCGATAGATGCTCTAAATTTTATTTTAACGGTCGCAATCGAGTCGTCTTATCGAAACTTTGCTGTAAATACTCTTTATTCAATTCCGGCGGCTCCCACTCGGTTGGCACATGAAAAAGCATATTTGCACCACACCGGCGTGTGGCCAGTATCATTCTTGTAAACGGATTTGATATTAACTTTCAAACGTTTCGAATAGACTTTGCTTAGGTAAAGAAAATAAAAACACTGAAAGCTGTCAAATAAAACTATCTTACGGATATCATAGCATTTAAATTTGTTTTAAAATTGTCCACGTTTCAAAAACTTACAGCATTCGCGGTCACCGAAAAAAGTTACATTTAACAGATTATATAAGCTTTATCCAATTATTATTATTGAATTATTATTGAAAGTACAGATTGTAAAAAAAGTTTTAATTGTTCCGGAAATTTATCGAATACGAATTCGAAATAATAACTAAAATTTTAACGTCATCCGTCGCTTACTTCGTGTTTCTTTTTCAATAATATTATTTTCCTCGCCATAAGAACGCTCCTGTCGGTACGAAAATAAAAATATTGTTCTCCATGTTTCAACGTGTGCGGATTCCTCTACGCAACGTGCACACTGTAATTACTGCGTCCTTGTGCAATCGGGCGATTCGCTGGTAGTACTGGCTGGTTCGGTTAGGTATAGTTAACTTTTCATAGCGCCCGTTGATCACTGCACAGGTAAACTGTACCTCAGAGGCGTACAATAGTAACTCCACATTTTTCGAAATTATTTTTCTTACACCATTAAAAAAAGAGCAAATTCTAGACAATGGTATAAAGCATTAATTCCTACAACTCCTAATTGACAAAATATCCAATCGTATATGATATCATAATCAATAATGCTTCAATGATTATGATATCATATACGATTACTCCATGCATTTTTGCCTCTCCTGTAAAATTTGTTTTGTCACATAATGCTCTTACGTGAACGGGCGACATTTATTTGAGGACAAAAATGACCCAAATGACCGTAAAAACACCGTATAAACATCATGGAACCATCACTTTCATTTGGGTAGCTTTGAGTTATTTTTTTTTTGTATACATTGCTTCGAAGTTTTTAGATGGAACAACGTATTTTATACGTTTCCTATGAGACATTCCTACCCACGAAGCATTTACTAGCATTCACATTTCACAACCCACAAAATAAAATTCGGTTAATTTCATTTAATGGTAATCGTTATCTAATACTCGACTGCACTCGCTTTTATTTACATACATATTACCTTCAAATGGCGATTTTCATTTATTATTTCGCTACTTTTTTGTGCAAAAACATTGTAACCTTCTGGGATAAATAAATATTTTTATATAGCACTAAAAATAAGTTTTGTGACCAAGAGTTTATTATAGGTATTACCCAGCTTCAATGGTAATGGACTTGGTTTCTCATATGAAAATGTAAATTTATTTCCTCCACAGGTTTATGCAGTGCGTTTTGTTTAATTATAAACGGCTTTATGAACCAATATCCCATTGATGTTAGAAAGCGAAAGGTCGCCTGTCAAAAGCAGGTGAACCCATAAAGAGGATTTAGGCCATGACGTGAGGTTATGCGCGTGACCTCACGTCTACATCTACGTCTCACATCACAAAAGAGTCTTCATTGGAAATTTTAGAGAGTATCAGCGTGACGAACTAGCGGTCACTGGGGTAGGGCCCCGCAACAGTCTTCGCTGTCTCACGAATGGGTAGGTCCGTCCGTGGAAGCACCAAGACCACACAGAAGACCGGCGTGAAGTGATAGTTTTACGCGACTGCGTTTCGTCTGTTCAGTGAGGTTACTGGGGTTACCGGGGCCCACTTGATTTAAAGGTGGCAACGCATCTGCACCCCACGGGTGTTGCAATGTCCATGAGAAGCGGTTATCACTTAACATTAAGTGAACCACCCGCCTGCTTACCACCTACCATAAAAGAAATTCAATCTCCCGCATCGCGATGTACATGTATCCGCCTCCAAAATCGTAGGTCATCTTGAAAGCGTTAATTGTGGTCGCAAATCAAATTCACCATTCCTAGAATCGGATGCGGTAAAAGTCCGCGCCGCGCAATCTGACATTTAAAATCCAAATTGTATTGTACTGTTAGGTGTGTAGTGTGTACTCTACGTTTAGCGATATTAGTAGTAAGAGTTACCTTCATTCGTGTTTTCCCACCTGCGACAATGAGAAATATGCACTGGCTATGTGCTAAAAATTTAATTGATATGTTTTTTCCCGGAGTGGATATTTAAAATGTTGCCTTAAATGTTACTACTTATTTTTTTTTATTTTGTTTATTAAGCAGCGGCATTTGTTTTATAATAAAATAGATACGTTATATCAATATTTCATCACTACAACACAAATACAGTTGTTCTCATATTGTTTAGCTATTAACTAAACAAATGCTAAACTGCAATAATAATAGTTTAAAATTATTAAAGGTTTATTTTTGTTACTATCTTCCTAGTCGAAAAGTACTATTTATTAACTTTCTTCTAAAACAGGTCTATGGTCTTTACAATTGAAATGTAAATTAAATATTAAGTAGATCCCACCGGGCGCGTTACTTAAATCAATTTCGAATTATTTTGTAGGTTAGTAACGGACTTATCGGTGACGGAAAACAATCAAGGCATATTTTCTAAATATTAACAAAAAAAGTTATTTCTGTGGCTGCGTGGTGAACTATGCCCTGATACTCTGTACATAGGAGGCCTCTGCCCAGCAGTGGGACATATAGGCTGTTACTTTACTTTTTACTAGTAACAGAACTGGCCAGATAAGTCGCCACTATATAGTTTGGAAATGTGAATGAATTGGTCATTATTGATAATAACACGTTAATAAGACGTTCACCTCTGTTTCCCTACTAGTCATTGGCATAAAGTACAACGAAATGCCTGAAACAGAGAAAAAAACTAAGACGCTTGAAATGCCTTTCAAATCCCAATGCAATTAATTTCCCAAGTTGATTGTTTCCAAGTAAATGTGAAACTTCGTCGGCGATTTATCGCGATCCCTCGTTGTTTTTGCCTACCGGATACGTAACGGAGGTGCGCTATCAAATCGATAACTCAACAGTTGAATTGAGCCTGAACTTTTTGCACCAACAATAACGTGTTCAGCTAAATTAACGGCATTGCGAATAAAGAGTGTTTAAAAAAAAAAGGCGCAAAAACTAAGTTGTTCCGTATCACTCGTCTCGTGACTAGTTTCGAGGTTCGTTGAACTTCAAACATCTCGCTTGCCTGTAAGTCTATTTGCAATGTCGCCTATTATCATGCTTGTGCGAAAAGACAGGTAGTCGAAAGATACTCCGAATTTGAAAATAAGTTACACCCTGGCGCAGTTGATTTTCCCTACGAATAAGTAAAATAGCCGACAAAAAATAGCGAACTAGATAACATTTCTTCGATCATGAGTAGGTACTAAGTAATGGAATTGTTTTGACTTTTACTACTAACAAATAAAAAAAAATAGTGCAAAAAAAAAACATGTACTTTATAATTTCGTCTGTAAACGATTACGCTGCCTTCCGCTACGGAGGCAAAACCATGTGAGTTAACTGTATTCAAGAAATCGATTAAAAGTTAAATTGAAAGTTGTGTTACGTTAGAAGCAAGTTTCTGCGCGGCATACGGAACACAACGTTAAGAATATAAAATATCCCTCGCTCGACCCCGACACCTAATTTTGTATTAATCGCATTATTTTTAGTGAACAAAGATTACAAAGTTATTGTATTTAGAATTATTTTAATTTAATCATTATATAGAAAAAGAACTTTGAGGAAAAATCTTTGAATCTTTACGTCCCTATTTTCTGCAAAGAGATTTACGTCTTGTAAAATTAGTTAGAACAGCAAAAGTAATAATGGGCCGCATGAAATACGAGAACAATATTTTATGGCGTTTCCCTCAACGCAACGGCGAGAAAGAATTGCAATTATTGCGGTAAACAATTTACGACGCATTCGCGATAACGAATATTCCATTGCGCGGTTGTTACTACGTTCCTTTTTTAAATTGTATTATGCTTTTAAGTGTATTAAGACGCAATAAATGCAGTCATCATGTTACCTAACCCTTCGATGTAAGATGGGATCTTAATCGTTTAGACAGCTGTTTTTTGATTCTATTATTCCGAAGCGGTATCGCTAATCGCGAAGATGTTTCTAAAGCTCCTATATAATGTTTTGGGAACTATCGCCTTTTAGCTACATCCTAAATCCTAAAGTGGTAAAGTGGTAAAGTGAGTCAATTCCTTTACCTTCGCGTTTGTAAATGTACGTTTTAGTTTTGCCATCAAATCAAAGACTTTCAATCGTTGTTTAGAAATGCTGAATGACTGAGCTGGCTCGTCCAGGGTAGTACCACAACCAGGCCTTTAACTAAATGGCAAAATCATATTTTCTGTATGTAGGGTAACCGGAGTGTGTTCTTTAATGACAATGCACGACGCATTATGTCGACTATACTACTATTGACTACTAATGCATTATGAGCAGTATTCGATGACTCTTGAAAAAGTTCCTTTAATGTTTATTTTTAAAACGTTTCCCTTAAGTACTAAAGTCCCTACTAAAGTCCTTACAACACAGTATAAAGTTATCCACTTTATACTGTGTTGTAAGGACTTTTTACTAACATAAATTTCACGTGGACAAACACCCAGATGCGAAACTAACATAAATTTCACGTGGACAGACACCCAGATTAACTGTGGGTCATACCAAATAGATGTCCCGCGTGGGAATCAAACCTACGACCCCCAATGCCGAATCCAATACCTTGACAAATGTGCCACGGATTCTTTCCGTCAGTTCCTTTAAACATAGGGTATGAAGGCCGTTATGATTTATTATATGTGCAAACGTCAACCGGAAGTCAGAGTGACAATCGAATGTTAAAATGCCTCAACGCCTCGCGCTCTGCCGTTTGCGTGTGCCTGTGTTTATGATGCGCGAATACTTGCGTGTTCCCACGATAGTCTGTCCGCTCTTCGCCGATCTGATAGCGGTCCAATCGTGTTCGGAGCGTGCTTTAGTGTTTTATACCTCTGTAGCTGACTCACGTCAATGAATGTCCGAGAACAGATAACGCGATTTTTTTATGTAAGAAGCGAGCCGGCGGTTCGACTGATGATAACCGCCGCCCATGGACATTTGTTGCACTCGTAGGGTTGCACATGCTTTGCCACTGTTTAATAAAGGCTCAGGCTATCTCACTCACCAGACGAAAGAAGCAGAATAATAACGCTTCCACTCCACGCCAGTCTTTTGTGAAGACATGGTTCCCCGGACAGAACAGCCTACCGGATACAGGAAACCTTTGGCCAGCAGTGATACACATTGCTATTACTTTTTCTTAAATAATTTTAATGTAATCTTAATAATAGTAAATGTGCAATTCTTAGCCATTTAAAGAAAGATTTTCCGCCTTTTGCTGTCTCCATTATCCCTTTTCAGGGATAAATTATGTTGATATTTCAATTGCATTACTAAAGTACCTATGTCACGTTCGACTTGCATGAGTTTTTTCAAACGGCTCTATGATTATTGTCACCGCAAGACGATGCCATGGGAAGGTAAAGTAATTACATTTTAATTATAATAAGCAATGAAGCAATTGCGTTCAAATTAATTGCTCACTATTTTAACGGTAAGATGCTGGTTATTCTTACTCCTTGTCAACGATGTAAGAAAGGCAATGTGTGGCTTTGTCCCCTGTATATTACGTACATGTACGTGTACGGAATTGAAATTATTTTTTTTTCTATGTGAGAAGGTGGCAACCGAGCTAGCTGAGTTCAATGGTTTGACGATTAGACTCCACTTCATCCTCAAATCAATAACTCTAGGAACTAATTGAAGATGACCCCGGAAGTTACACTTCAATCACAATTTCACCTTCTACGTTTGTGACATTTTAAAAAATAAATAACTGTCACTCCTTGTAAAGATGGTCGTCGATCCTTCAGACATGGCGTGTTTAGGGTTTCGAACAAAAATAAGATGAATTCTGCAGTTTAAAAATTGAATGCATTACCAAAATCCCGCCGTGTATAGATTCGCGTCAACGGGCGAATTGTATCGAAATGCCGAAATGGCAACACGTCTTGCCAAACGCGTGTGTTGCTGTAGTGATTAATAATTACAAAAGCCTCGCTAGCAGCTCGTAAGTGCGACCTGCAGGGGCTGACGCAACCACCTTTCTAAATATCAGTATCCAGGGTAACCAGGCCTCTCGCGTTTTTCGGGCCGTTGCGCTTGTTGATGCAACATCATAGATTGGAATAGATACTGACACCTATTAAACATATAAATTTTATACATATTTACTATTTTATACTACATATTAAAGGACAGAATACGATTTAGTGTTTGTGTGTAAATGGAAGGTTAATTTTGGAGCAACACATAACCCATTATAAAAATTCTTTCACTGTTTAAAGGTGCATTATTTCAGATGGACAATAGCTATATATTATATATGTCTACTGTCTATATATGTTTACGCATAATACGGGTTTATATTATCCTTAATTCAGCTGGAAAAGGAGCTTCTGCGACCTCTTGAAAGTTTTAAGAAAAACACGACATCATAAATGTCTAAAATATATTTTGTTAGCCTTTTGTATATACATTTATTTATTTACTTACATATTTATAAATACCTTATTATTATGAATTATGATTGTAGATAAGTATTTTTCTTTTTCATTCATTTAGTTAACCCACACCTTTATTCCTAAATTATTTCTTTTTAATCCATCCAAAGGTTGCCTGGAAGAAATTACTCATAGTAATAAAGCCGTCCATTGTACCCATCACTTCTACCTTAAGTTTTAATTTTTGTTTTTTTTTTGGTGTGCAATAAAGTATATTCATTCATTCGTCTATTTTTTAAAAGTAATTAGGAGTAATCATTTTTAACTTCCAAATTTATTTATTTTTGAATTGTCGTATTAACTTACCCAACGTAGGCATACTTCACATGACCTCTGGTTACAAAAACCTAGTTCCCTTCCCTTAAGAAAACCTCCAAAAACATACAATTTCCATGTTGCCATTTTAGTCGTATACGTCTCAATTGCAAATATGGTCTCAATGTGAGGCTGAGTTAATCTTGTTTTATATGTGAGAAAAATTTTTGGTTTTGTCAATTCTCGGCTGAGAACCAGCACCAGAAGATTTAATTCACATTTAAATTTCTTCTTGAGTGTAAATTATCACTGAATATGAAAAATAAATAAAACAAAAATATCAAATACAGTATGTACTTTTCGCTTCGACAAAATGGTCAAAAGCGTAATCGACATTTAATGCACGTTAACCCATAATTTTTCTGGCCAAAACACGAATTACACAAATGTCGTTATTAGACAAAGATAATTCAGTTCAGGTTTATGTTCGTAACAGACGTCGATTGCTTGTTTTAAACGTTATATCATCGTCGATCTCAAAATAGCGAACAGGCTATTGAAAAAAGGTATTGTTCGACGATTGGTTCTGTGGCCGTGTTTCAAAACTCTGATTGATCAATCAAACTTTCATATTTGTCCTCTTGCACTTCAGACTTGGTCGAAAGAGCAAAGGGATACTTTCCATACATCATTATTTTATGCTGGACAAATGTGGCATTTGTCCAGCATAAAATAATGAAGTATATATTAGTATTGTAAAAAATAACCTACATAAAATACCTTTATGATTAAGCAAACACAAGTAAGGTGTTTTAACCATAACAACTAGTAACTAATTAGTTTAAACTACACAATATAGTTCCAAATTAATCTAATATAGGGTATAAATTGACACAAAACCATGTATATATAAATTCAATAAACTAAATTATAAATATTATATAATATCTTCTTGAATCATAGGAAAATTCTTATGCGTTTTTTAAGAAACGTTTCAATACATAGTCTGTAGCGATAGCATTTCAAAGTCGTTTGTGAAAACGTACTTCTATTTTCGCTCGATCGAAGTGCCATACAAAATTAGAATCGATCAACTTTACCGAAGTGAAAACGCATTGTACCTCGGCGGAAAAATCGCGTCCATGGGAATCCCTGCTCTGTTTCATCAATACAGGGCTTGTTGAAAAAGTAACCGACTTAGTAGGATGTGGAAGATGCCCACGTGATATGCCGCGCCATAACATTGTTTCCGGCGACGATGTGTCGCGATCGGCGACAAAGTACAATGCGTGTTTCCGTTTAGTTAACAATGCACTGCAATTAAAGGTATGGGAAACGATTCGCGGCAGTATGGGCCGTCCGCAATCTGTACCGGACACGCCATGAGAGACACGTTAGAAGTTTCTAGAAATGTTCGATCAGTTCGTTCAGACTTCGTTCTAGATTCATCCCACTAAAAAGTTTTGCTTATGTGATGAAAAAAGTCATATCCTGAAATATACCAACTGTGGTCTAGGATGTTTATAACATATTGGTGGAATGCTTTCGGAATGATGCAGACCTAAAGTTCACTCATTAATAGCTATAATATCAATTTTTACGAGATAGTAAACTCACATTTGAGAACCTAGGTATACAGTGAAGGCGTAGAGAGGAGTTATCAAATGGTTATGGTTTTTGCCTACCGATATGGGACATATCTTACAATTAAAACCCTATCTTGACAAATCTCAGTACTTTGAGGGCTACGCAACACTGTTGCGAAACATTTTTGATATAAGGCGAGATTCACTGACTACACATTTTTGACTACATCATTGAAACTTATATATCAGCTATCTTATATATATGTTAATGTGTGTGTGTCTGTAATAATTCGCCGGATGAGCGATGGAATACAAATAATAAATTGCGACATCGTCAAATGTCAGATTCGAGTTCCAATTCAACGCGGGCCGCCCGCCGCTCTCGCGTCGCATAAACTTGCCTCTTGGCGCGGTGCTTGACGCGGAGCACGCGTGCCGATTTAAAAGGTGATCTGTTATATTTCCTAATGGTGCACTTTCTAATGACGCAATCGTAATGGAATTTCGCTCGCCTCGCTCAACATTGCAACCCACCGACGTCCGTGAAGAAGATCAATTGTTCCGACGCACGATGAAAGGCCGCGATAGCTCGGTGGTGTCCGGCTCGCTTTTACTTTAGTACATGAGCGACCTAAGTTCAAAATCGGGGCCGGCACCAATGAAATTGTTAATTGAAATACCAAGTGCTGACTTATCTCGTGCTCAGCGGTGAAGGAAAACATCGTGAGGAAACCTGCATATTTTCGAAATAATAATATTTCGAAGATAAGTGAAGTCTGCTAATCCGCAGTAGGTTCACGAGGTGGATTATGTCTGACACCCTCTGCGCAGAATAGGCCTTTTCCCAGCAGTAAGAAATTTGGCGGTCTAGTATGAACTCGTTCGCTCGTTTCGTAGATCGGGCGACGTTATCGTGTGTAAGACTGCCCCGAGAATGCCGACGGCCGTTTGCGAAATCCCAATCAAGGCTTCTCGTGACGTAAACGCAACCGGTGCACGTGCTCTGGACTCGTGGGGCTCGCACAGTTGCATCGCTAAATATAGTGCACGCGATAATGCGTCCAATGTCGGAACACTTGTGAACCAAATTCGCAGTTGTCGTCGCGGTGGTTAAAAAGCGGACCGCCACAAGGTCTTCGCCTGTTACCTAACCTTCTATTCAGCCACAGTGGTAGAGCCACGCAATAGTCTTCGCTGTTGCACTAATGGGCTGGTCTGCCCGGGGAACCACGACCTCACAGAAGACAGACGTGAAGTAGAAGTGTAAACGTTTGCGTTTCGTCTGGTGAGTTAAGTAACCGGGGCTCACTTCATTAAAAGCAACCCTACGGAGTTTGCAAATGACCATGGGCGGCGGTTATCTCTTAACATCGTGTAAATCGCCAGCTAGCTTGCCCCTTTCTCACATAAAAAAATTACTCCCTTCAAATTGTTTCATTATACCGTGGCAATAAACTATGAAGCTGTTATATCTATTTAGTCCGACCAACATAGTGCATAATGCACATTCATTATGTGCATAAATGTCCATCGAGAGTTGAAAAACGCCGTTCGCACAATGCGACCAGTCTACCGTTAATACACGCCGATCGTATTTTTATAATAGGCAACCATTCTAATCGCTCAATTATTAACGAACCTGTTCTACCGCTGAAATTCTAATCTAGCTGAAGTAGCTAGAACTAGCTGCGTAACCAAATGCCCGTTTCCACGTAACGACGCTTCCCCGTTTTTATGAGGATCATTATGCGATGAAACAATTTCAATCAAAACGTCCGCGAACTAACAAAAATACATTTGAATCAAACTCCATTTGGATACAATATTTTAGGTATACCTTTATGAAGCGCTTCATAATCTATCATTACTCTCTTACAGTTGACTCCTTATCACTCATACAGTGGAGGAGGTTTCTCAATTCGACCGTATATGTTTTTATTTTTTTTTATGTGTGTTCGTGGATAACTTCGTCGCTTGTGAACCGATTTTGATGATTCTTTTTTTTGCTGGAAAGGAAATATCCCAAGAGTGGTACCAAGGAAACCCGGATCTGATGATGGCATCCCAGAGAAATCGAGGGCCATCATTGAATGTTATAAGTATTAACAATGTTTTTAATTTTCTGATTACAGTCAATTTTTATTTGTAAAAAATTATACTTGTTAAACGATTAATTCGTCGATTTTAATTAAAGATATATGTACTATATACTTTTCGACAGTATTTATATTTAAGATGACGGTTGCGGTGATTGATAACTTACGTGAAAAGTTGAACACTTGAAAGTTCTTAACCAGTTGGCGTTTTAGTGAAAGTTCGTCATCGAATTGCTTCTTCAAGTTTGTCGTATGGACTACTTAGTTTTATTGGCGATATAGCTTAGATAGTACATACAACGTATTTGCTCTTCGATCAAAGATATTAAGCGTGTGTTTCGAAGCGGTTTGAAGCCTGCTGACTTTGCAGAAGATTGATTTTGCAAGCACCCCAATCTGGGTCAAGAAAATGCAAGCGTTTACCGAATCGACGTATTTTTTGCCGATATATGCGACGCGGCGCACTATGCCATTGCGTCATATTGCATTTCTTTAACATGTACATAATATGTATATTATATAGGTACATGATAGAGATATGTAAGGATTAAGAATTTTAGTTCTTTTGACGATGGGAACGATCGAAGAGTTTTTATAAGCGTTTGTTTCGTATTAGCGATAAAAAGACTGTTATATTATAACTTTACTTAACTCCTTTGAAACAATATGTAAATTATGGATCGGATCCCAGATTGATCGGTGTTATCTTACGTAGCGAAATCGTTTACAGATAAACCTCACTAAACGTCTGTAATCTCCAAACTTTTGGGATAGATATTACAAAATCAATTTTGCTTTAGAAGTAAGTACCTCATCAATATGGTGTTGAGCAGATGTTTTGATTATGTATAATTTGTTGTTGGCTCCATAATACGGCCTATAATAGTCTGCCATGTCACATGAACGTAACGGTATATGAATTAACTATTGCTGAAAATAGCAATAAATTGCCACGAAGCGCCATCTTGAATTATCACCGAATTATACGGATAAAGCCGGATACACTCGCAAAACATCAATTTTTGATAGTGCGGCAGATTAGTATGGGCGCATAAAGCTAAAACATAATCCAAAAAAAAGTATTAAAACAGTGTTACGTTATATTAGCAAGCGGAACCGGTTTAATCGGCTTTCATAATGCTACCGTTACGATTAAAATAAAAGAGTTTGAGAGCGCGATTGACATTTCGGTCCCCCGTATTGCACCACTCCCGTCAGCGGTCCAACGTGCGGGGAGTATAAGGTAAAGAATGTTGCCAGGTAGTGCGACATGAAGGTCGACCGCTGGCGGCACACAGCCGGGGCTGCCAGGCTTTGTTTTAAATATGACGGACGGAAAGTGGACAGGACAGTTTTATCTTTTTTCTTTTGCAATAAAGTGGCCAGTGCGTAAATTATGTATGTATAAATTACAAAACCTTGATGCATAGATAACTAATATCCAAACCACGTGACAGGTGTCTAATATCGAAACTTGTTTACATTGTTTTCACGAAAAACTCGATTTACGAATGAAATTAAAGAAAAGACTAGTGAGGATTTCTCTGTTTTTAAGGTTCCGTACCCAAAGGTTTTTAAGGTTCAGGACCATATAACTAATACTCCTGTCTATGTATCTGTCACCGGGTCTATCTCATGAACCGTGATAGTTAGACAATTGGAATTTTCACATATGATGTATTGATGTTGCCCCTATAACAACAAATAAAAAAAACAGATTAAAAAAATATTTAAGTGGGGTTCCCATACACGCGTGCGAGTCCGACTCGCACTTGACCGGTTTTTATGATTAAGGACAAAACCCGGTATTTAAACTCTTCTAAAAAGCAATCATTTGACATTGGCCGTGTTTCAATATCTTAAGACAGGAATACCGAAGGGTGGTTATACTGTGTCCGATCTAGATTGGGACGCATGGCCACCTCCGTAGCAGGACAACATGCGACACGTCCGACGGTTGATTACCCTCGGATGCTGTACTTGGGTTACTTGTCTGCTTTCCACTTTCCGATTCGGTTGAGATGAGAACGGGCGAACTTGAACATGACGAGTCAACACTTTAACACTTCGAACCGATCGCGAAACGATTAGTGCAAATAGCTCATGCGCATTTTTCGCTTTTAATTTTCCTCGTAGAATTGGTCATATTAAAAGTACTTTTGTAATGGACCCTCTTTGGGTGATATTTGGATATATTTTAGCCAGTTAAAAATGGAGGCTGGCTCGCAAAAAAACTTAAGTAGTAACGGTTTTTCTCCATTTAAGAAACCGTAAATTGGGCTCGTTCACTAAAAATACAATAATTAAGTGAACGGTGGAGCGAGGTACCCGTTTTTCGAACCAGTTTTTTTGGAACCTTCGAATATCAGAATAAATCGCATATCAGTATTACCTTGAAACTTGCAATTTAGATAATTCTTGCATGTTTAATATATAACATAGAACATACAACTCACATAAATACAAGAGACCAAGAAACTCGCTGTATGTTTGTGAAGTTTTGTCAAGAATCTAATTGTCTAATGAAACTATTCTAACAACCTTTGCCGGACCGTGATGCCCAGCATTGGGAAAAATAATTGCAAGTAAATAAATGTTTTGATCGCGAAATTTTACAAAAATATTTACATAATTATACGTATAACAGTAGTAATCAGTGAAAGTTGTTATTAAGTATATGTTTCTATATTCACATTTCGAATTGTTTTCTTTAATGAACATTGGTCAAAGCAGGAATTTATCCTTAGCCGTCTACTCTAACCATTTTGGATGTAAGGACGTAATTGTGACGTTTAAAAAACTAAAAGGTTTCGAACATTAACCACTCGTTGAAACCTTCGGTTAAATGCCAGCGACCAGCGGTGTGAGCTAATTGCCCGGATCTCCGGTTTGCGTAAATACAGTGTCAATAACGCTTGAGCATGATAGCTTTTAGCTTATGTTGACTCTAAGAAGTATTATACTTCTGCGTTTCGTCTGGTGAGTGAGGTAGCCGGGGCCCAATTATAGTAAGGTGGCGGTTATCATTTTACATCAGGTGAATCACCAGTTCGTTTGCTACCACCTTCTCACATAAAAAAAGTCTCCGTCGCTGTGATCATTCAAATTGGCCTCAAACGAGAACTTTTAAAACTAACCTAAAAAGTTACCCTGATATAAAGCATTTAGCTATGTTTTTCCGAGGACTTGATAAACGGTCAGTTTGTTTACCTGATGGTGTGTGATTGCCCATTGGACGTTTTCAACAACTGTGGGGTTGTAGCTGCTGTGTCAACCTTTAAAATAGCGGAATCTGGTTACCTCACACACCAGATGAAACGAAAGAGAAATGCTTTATGTCACTCTCTTTTGAGGCGAGGTACTCAACTAAAAAATTCACTCTTGTGTACTAAAAATTAATCATGTGGACGAAATAATTGGGTCAAAGTGTTTACCTGTAATTTGTACGCTGTGTAAGTTTTACCTGTAACCTTTACCTGTAATTTGGTTTGGCACACACAAATCTTCTTTAACAAGATTTTCTCACACGTTGGATTATAGCACAAAGAAAGCATGAGTATTTTTTCTTTTTATTAAGGTGTTGTTATTGGTTTGTGACTAGTCAGCAAGGAAATATTAGAGGTCAAGACACGGCAAGAATGAATGAAGTCTAGGCAATTGGTAACAAACGCACATCTTTTCTTTACTACTGCCCATAACCCACCCACCTTTGTGGGGTCGGCTCAACAAGTGAATCATGTTGTTAAAGGTTTTGACTTTTGGCCGCCTTGGGAATAAACCAACCAACACAACAACGAAAAAACCGACTTATCCCGTGTGGGAATCGAATCCACGACTCCGGCGCCGAAGCCAATAGCTTAACAAGTGCGCCATAATGTGCAGTATGTACATACAAGAAATCATCATTACGCGGCCAATCTGTTTTGACGACGCGAACAGTGTAGTGGGTAGTGTACCTGCCTCCTGCGCTAGAGGGTGGATTCGTTCCCCACTACTGGAAAAATATTGTGTGATGAATATAGTGTTTTTCTGGTGTCTGGGTGTTTATACGAGTATATGTATAATATGTATTTGTTCACAAAAGAAAAGTACTTGTACTATTACTTCTATTGTACTATTACAAGCAAAACAGTACAAGCGTTTAGTACAAGCCTGGGTTCCTTTTAATGAAATCCACACCGGGACACACCACGTCTGCAAGGCCAGGATACAGTTCGCTTTTGATGCGCAAAAAAACGAAAATGAATAATTATCTCATGAATTTAATACAAGCGTTGCTTAGTTAGGACTAGAGAACGTTGTGTAAAAATGTGTCCTAAAATATTTATATTATGGGCGGATGGGACCCAACCAGACGGAAGCCCTCGGCAGGGGAGACCAAACGGCCGAGGTTATTATTATTATTTAATCTGGTTAACCCACCGCGGGTACCAGGCGGGCAGATGGCGAAAGTGGCCAACCGCCATTGTCCTTTGACAATGGATCAACGCAACTATACCAGTGAAAGTCGCCACATAAAGACCTTTGATACGCACCAAATGAGTCGTCGGCGAAACATTCTCGACATTCCCTTCGCGTGAAAATTTTACCGCGTCAGCCTTGTCGGCGGTTCCGTGTATTCGCTCTGCGTCATTTGCTCGGCACTATTTCGATTGTGAAGAAACAGAATACAACAACAGTGCTATACATTCTTTCGTTTCACTTTTATATTGTTCCCTTCGATTGTCATAATATGTCTATTGAAAAGTTTTATGAATCCAAGACAATTCGATCGAATTACACGTCCAATATGATCAAGATTGTTTATGTAATGGTTTCCTAAATTTACGTGATCACTTCGCATTTCAATAAAATTACGGACATTTTCGCCACCGGCCTGGGCTCCTTTTAATGAAATCCACACCGGGAAACACCACGTCTGCAAGGTCAGGATGCAGTTCCCTTTTGATCCGCAAAAAAACGAAAATGAATAATTATCTTATGAATTAAGCACAGGTAAAATTGACGACAGTCCAGCACTTGCTGAACACTGTCAAGTATTCGCAACTTTAAATTGTAAATTTTTGTAGATAAATGAACAAAAACTTTTGGCGCTGCGGGATTCGAACCTGCGTCGTCTGGTTTTGCGCCTAGTGGTGGCCGAAAGTTTTTGTTCATTTTACTACAAAAATTTACAAATTATAAGATTATTTTCACGGATTTATTTCATGGTCACGGGACAGGCTGATCGCTGAAAAGGGTTCGAAACGTTGGGCAATAAAATTAAAAATAGTCTCGATAAATCCGTAAAAATATTTTTATAATGTGTAATCGCGTCATAATCATTCACAACATGAACATAGGTCTCCCTCTTATAACGCCACAACGAACGAAACTTTGCCATTTGCAATAATTTGTAATCGCGTAAACGCATAAAAATATCATTTACAATTTAAAGTTTCATCTTGAGTGCAGAGACTAGTCTCTCAATAATTAATTAATCTTAGCAAAAGTTCTTTTTTCAATCTTAAGTAAACCGCGATAGGTGAGTTAGTTTTATTAATACAAGAAAGGAATGTTATATCAGCCTCAGGATTCGATCGCTTATTGGAAACAGACTTAATTCTTGATATTGTACCACATCGTAAAAACCCCGGCGCACAATAAACTCTTCCAAGAAGTAACAATGCACTTTGTGTCCTTCATTTATGAGTTTTGCAAAGCAATAACGAAACCATTAGCACAGCAAGAGGTCTATGTAGGTAATAACATCTTTGGGTGAACTGTTAGGATGAAAATAGGGTACAACTTTTCTTTGGCAGGCCAAAGAGCGTTTGCAAGTCTTATCAAAGTGAACTTGGACCGCGTTTTACTTTCTAAACTTCACTTGGATGGTGGAATCGAAACTAATACTGCTCGGATGAATTGTGAAATCTGTAGTATCTCTCGTAATTCGGCTTTGACTTGTGGAGAAAATTGTCGAAGTTAACTTTCTTAAATGTAAAACGGTACCAACGATGCTTTACGAACGGGATAAAAGAAGACTAGGAGTATTTTTAACTTTTAATAGATTTTTTTCTAGGCTTCTTAAATTTAATAAAAATGTTGCTTCTGCATCCTCCACGCTGAAAATACAATATAATTCATTGTATAATTACATTTTTCCAGTATAAACGTAAATAGTTTTTAGTCCAGTTGCAGATTCGTGAAAAATGCCGGAAGGTGGTTCCGTATTAAAAAAAATTTAATTTTAAAAACAGATTCGCTGATGCCAGTTTCCAATGGGTACAATTTGCATTTAATTAACGCACCCTACGATGCGGTCGTGCACTAAAAATGTGTATTAATATGTACATGTTACATCTAGCAAGTATAACAATAGAAATTTTGTCTTTAATATTGCTGGTTGTAAACTAGCTGACACGCTTATTGTATTAACTGCACCGCTTCTCCACAGCACTTGCGAGCTTATAAAAATCGTTGTTCCCTAAAACTTTAACGAGTTTATATTAAATAAAGGAGAGAGAGAAATAAAACTTAGAAGAATTAAATGAAATTTGTCTATTAGTTTTTTCCATGATTCGCGCACAACGGCACACCTCTATCATTTTATTTATATAGAAATTCTGCAAACTTTCCTTCGGCGTGCACGAACCACTCGTGATATGTGTGTGTTTACAAATATGATCGATGTTTTATGATTCATTTTTATTTCGCAGGTAAGTCTCATCCTGACTCAGTCGATCGTTCAATCGAGCCGTGTGGAATTCACGTAAGTTGTCAACTACTTAACTGGCTTGGGCTGTACTGCTAGTGGTCACCTTTCCTTGAGCGCGGTTCGATTCTCGCGCAGGAATAAAACTACATGATCTACTTGTAGTTGTTCCGATTGGATCTAGTTTGTACGTTCCGTAGTCTTGTACATAAAAATATAAAGAAGCTAAAAGAATAAACTTGTGTTAAAGAGTTTTTTCATTTATTTGTATGTACCCATTAGAGTTGAGTAATGGGTAATCTCTGAAGCCGCTGAACCGATCTCATTTAATCAAAAGACTATAATATGCCTCGATAAAAAAACTTGACCTAATTCCAAATAAAATTAAGTCAGATATGATTAATTTGAGGGGATAATTTGCGAATCCGACATAATTAATGACATATATAAATGATATATTTAACGAAATGTATGACTGAAACGCATTTATTAAATGTGTCAGCATGTTATATAGCAAATAGATAGTAGCCGATTCTCAGACCTACTGAATACGCATATAAAATTTGGTAAAAATCGGTCGAGCCGTTTCGGAGGAGTTCAAGTTCGAACCCCGTGACACAAGAATTTTATATATTAGATTTTGGCGATTGCTTGGTAACGTCATTCAATAATACGATAGTAACAATTTCAGACCATAATATCCATAATTCTATTACATATATACTTAACATTAAGATTAGGAGAAAAAGGTGAACTAAAAAAAACCTTTTCAATGTTGTCATTATACACGTTTATTTATTCAGTACTCGTATATCACAATTTTAAAAACTAGAATTGTCGACAGGAAATTAAAACTGCGCACACCATTTTTTTTACTGGAAAACTTTAACAGCTGTTGTAACGCTGTTAATATTCATGTTAATTAGGAAATAAAAAGAATATGTCTAGAAAGTTCTTAAGTGCCCCCAAGCTAGGATTGACCCATTTCTCGGCTATGGCGTTGAAGCATTTGATGTTCCATTCCGTGACTTAAGACAAGGAAAAGTTTCGTTTCACGTCCATCGTCCGCCAATAGTAAATACAAGGTCTCAAGGTCAATGTGCGTGGAAAGATGACTTTTGGTATCTTGCTCATTTCAGCTGGTTCATACCTGGTTACCATCATGTCTCATGGCTAGCGGTGACTTATATCACCTATTTTAATAATGTATACTATTTTAATAACATCAATTTTGTATAATCATATAATTGAAAAACGAAATCCATAATAACTATGTCAAATCAGTATTAGAATCTTATTTATCAAGACTATGCAAATTCCTGGTATAGTATCGGTATTTTTAATTCGATAATGCATAAGTATCGATTAGAACGCCTAAATTTGTCCGAATAAGGTTAACTAAAGGGTAAAAGTCGGCCCGGTCTGCAGTAGATTATCCTCATTCTGTAACGTTGTTCAGTAACAATAAGTAAAACATAACTTAATTAGTGTCGAAGTTTTGTTCTGACACGTAAACTTTCCAAGTGAGGTCATCTTAGCTACAAAGGTATAGATGCCGGTCGGTCTAAAACGTTGGAGAATGCATTGTTTTCTTCCTCACTCAAGTAAGGGTTGGCGCAAATCGAATGAGATTATCTTCTGAATCAATAAAACCAACAAAATATTTTTTTGCGTATACGAAAATATAGCCTTATTCATTATTACGTCAAGCTTTCTGAGTCGCACTGACGACGTAAGGCTGGTGCAATCGAATGACGTTATTCGCTTACATTAAAAATTGATAACTTTAAAATATAAAATAAAATGGGCTACCGCAACTGTTTAGTACCAGTAGTAGTAGTAGTAACTGTTAGCCACAAAGAAAAATAAATAAAATAAGGAGAAACTTTTCTTTGGCAGCCCTACGAAAGGAAAGGCGGGCCTTGAGCTATCACGTGTGTTGCATTGCGACGGTGGTACGGGACCTCAAATGACGTCCCGTTGGACAAATACCGCGCGAGAGCGGGACAACAACATCGGAAGTCGCAATTTGACTAATAAGTCGGATTGGAATCATGGCCTTGGACTCGGAACAGCGAATCTTGTTTACTACAGCTTGTAAGGCTTACTGCTAGCTGTCTTGGTTTTACGTTTACGTTGCTGACCCATCCTCTTACCGCTTTGGATGGGGAAATGGCGTGCTGTTTGAAGTAATTTCGAATTGACACTGAGATACCAACGGCTGTTTTCGGTTTTGTATACGCGAGAAAATTGAGTCAAATCCCGGTGCTTTTAGGCATCGCTTACCGTGGCTTCGCGGTGAGGGTAAACTTTCTGAGGAATCATTTAGAAATAAGGTATAAGTTATACTAAATAAAATCAAAGATGCAATATGAGTGCCTCGGCCTTAGAGTGAGACTATGTTGTAACGCTCTCAGTATAGAGAGAAGCTTCTTACTTATTATTGATACAGTCGTGTGTTGCGACGGCTTATATGTCGGTTGAAGGTATAAATTATAAAAAACCGGCCAAGTGCGAGTCCGACTGGCGCACGAAGGGTTCCGTACTATTAACAATAAAAAGGGCAAAAAACCATGTCTTTTGTTTTTGGAGCCCCACTTAAATATTTTTTATTCTGTTTTTTAGTATTTGTTGTTATAGCTGAAAAAAAATACATCATCTGTGAAAATTTCAACTATCTCTGTTCATGAGACACTGCCTGGTGGTTGACGGACAGACAGATGGACTGATAGACAGACAACGATGTCTTAGTAATAGGATCCCCTTTTATCCTTTGGGTACGGAACTCTAAAACATATTCAAACTACGTAACCATGTATAGTGGTGTCCGATCTTGACAGTGAAATTACTCATTTAACTTATAATATATAGTTAAAGTAATGTAAAAGGCCCTTTTATAGGTAAAATTTCGCATAAAATTTGAATTCACGTATTTATTTAGATCTCAACTATAGTTGATGTTTTCAATGCTTACATAGTAATATTTCACATCGTTGAAATACTCGCAAGCCAAATATGACTTTGTTGCCAAAGTACGCATATCGATCACTTGACCGTATTCCGTCCATTTAATCGATACACTCGAGTTATTCGATTAATTTATTGACTTTATTATTATGGCGACGTACTAATAAGTCGACTAATAAATAACTTGTACGAATTCCAATTCGGAATCGCGAAACGACGTTCCCGCGTTCACTTTGACAGGTCCGCTTTCGACAGATAAAAAATGTAACGCAACGACTAGTCAAGTCCCGATTGTTAGTCGTTAATTGTCGCGTCGATAATGAGTTCCGATTAAAATCACGAGCAATGGTCGGAATGCCGATGAGGGCACAGTTATGGAGTCAAATCGAATCGAATCGCCACACGTTTGTCTCTAGGCGGATTTGTCCCGACACATTGGTTGTTATTTTTTATATTTAGAATATTGTCATCTTATGGGTATATGAGTTAATGATAGTCTGCTTATCCCAAAAGGAATTTAATGTGTGTTTGTTCTAAAATTTTAATTACACCAGATGTAAATACAAACATAAGTTATTATTTTAGGTGTTAAACTGTTATGATATATATTTTTGTAAATGTTTGATCATTTTTAAATATATCACAAAACATGAGTTACCGTAAGTTACATGTAGCTTGTCAGCTGCGCAGTTTTCCACCTATTTCACACAAGTCGACTACTTTACTATTTTTTTATAAAAGAAAAACTAAAGTATTTCTCTTTGCGGGTATTCATTTTTGGTGTGGCAACCCCATTCCCTCTTTGTTACTGCATTTATAAAACGTTTCGGGAATAGTGATACGGCTCCAGTTCCTCGACATTACAGTACGAGTGTTTGGTGGTGCGTGCGTTTTGGTCATATTAGGCGCTGGTACGCGCAACGCCTTCGCTTCTCACGGCCCGTACCGCTGCGATCACGTACTGAAACGGGCGCCGAGAATGTGAAAATATGCCTATACAACCGACACTATTCGTACGAGGCAAAACCGACACTAACACGATAGATATAAAGACGAAAATTATGGAACACTGTGTCACAGAACACAACGAACGAACGCCACAATCGGATTACGGACCGGCTTTGTGCAGTTTCCGTTGCATAAGAACTCTATCCGTAACATGAAGTTTTTATGGTGACGCTCGTTAAATATTCTGCGGACTATTATTTAAAAAAATTTACATTTTTAGTTTAGTAGCCGCGGACTTTTAGTTAAAAATGTTAACATTAATTATTATATTTACGATAATGTACAGTAAATTCTGCTCCACATCACATATGTATTAGCGTTTCGCGGTTAGATATGCTAAGAGGGCTCCATCTATTAATAATTATTCGTGAAGCTAATTAAAACACGACTAGTGACGGGCCTGCCGCTGTACGGGGCCCATGCCTTGTGTACAGACTCATAGTTACAGAGTCTACATAGTATATGTGTACAGAGATATGGGCACATCCATATTTGAGGCCGATTTTAATACCATTCCTTAAAAATCCAAATAACAAGAACTCAATGGAGGATACTGAAATTGACTCTGCAAGAGCTAAGCAAGAATGAACGAACACGGTAATAAAATTGAAGATTTATATCATACTCCAGTTGATTGGTACCACCTTGTATTTCAAATTAGGAATATATGATTATGTTAATATAAAATGAAATGTTTTTAATTTTATCAATTACGTGTCTTCACTGTCATTAAAAACGATAAAATTAAATAGTGTCACATCTTCATTATGTCGAAACCAGCTCCGTCGCAATAGTTATACCACGACATGTACATTATTCAAATAAAACACAATTGCACAACGGAATCACTGAAAATAAGATTGTGCCGTGATAATGGCAATTGGTCCGACACAACAGCCGTCTTTATCGCAACAGCAAATATATAATACCGTTAACAATTGGTGCAATGTCAGAGCGCTGATCTGGGACAGTGGGCTCCTGCGTGTGTGCTGTACGCGCATCAGTGTTGCCCCACGCCGAAAGTCTTTCCTCCCCCCCGCGATTCAGTCGGTGTATTCGAATGTCCGACTGAGTATCAGTTTTGCGAAGTGTCACATCACTATTCTTTGAAAATAAAAGCGTTTACGAGTACTGATTGATTTGTATAATTCAGTTTTTGTTAAAATTTTTGCGAAATGCAAAATTAGTGAAAAAAAAATCCGAATGTGAAATTCCTTCAGTGTTCCGTTGGTGTGCGTGGTTAATTTCACGCATTTAAATTTCTCCTAACAATCCTTTTTGTAGACATTTTAGTATCATAGTTAGGCCTTATTATATAAATGCAAACAAAACAGTATAGAACATAAGTATTGATAAAATAATTGTTATGTAACATTAATTTTGCTATGGCCATACCGAATTTCAAAATTAGTCCCATAAACGTAAACTCCACCACAAGAAACTTTGTGTTTGTTCTGGTGAGCACCAGAAGAATCTTCTTTCTTCTGGAGATTTTATTGACCGGTGACCCACTGTTATACAGCAAATTGGCTCCATTGCTCAATATCGCATTTTGATTTTGTTCTAAATTCCAACACAGACGCGTGAGGCTGGCAACACCGGTGGTTATCTATGCGCACAGAGACCGGGTAACCGGGCCGACATAGTAATTGAGCAATTACATTCCTTGCGACACACGAGTACATTTCACTCGGCACTCGATACTTTTGTTTGCTGCGAGACTAGGGAATTAATCAACCGATAACCCTCCCAATGTCTTTGCTATCCGAGCTGCCGATCAAACAAGAGTTGATATAAACAATAGACGTACCGTTTTTCCTGTATATTTAAGTGTCTGTGATACAGTGAAATTGTCATAAATAAACTATTTCTTTTGCGTTCCTTCTTTCCAGTTGATATGCTAAATCAAAGCGAATTGTAGAATGTTACACTAATTGGAATTCATGTTCTTTTCAACCGACTTCAAAAAAGGAGGTTCTCTATTCGACTGTATTTTGTTTTAATGTTTTTTATCACAGAAATTTCGACTGTGAACCGATTTTGGCGATTCTTTTTGTATTTGAAAGGTTTGAAAATTGATTCTTTTTGTATTTGAAAGAAAATTTGAAAGGTGCTTCCCATATTAATGTCATTGGTATTGGATCTTGGAATCCGGGGATACTTAGCAAACTCCTGAAAAAGAATACAGAGCGAGATATTTGAAGTCGGTTTTGTAAAAAATTAGTAAAAAAATAGTTATTTTATTATTTTTATGATCAGTGAATATTGCAGCTAATTACAGTTTTTGAACGATATCTCGATATCCGAATGTTTTAAGTATGTTTCTAAATCGAAAAATCGCCACAGAGTTCGTTGATTAAAACTTGCAGCTAATGAATTACCACTGGGGAAAGTTAACGTTGTCTTGGCTCCAATCCGCTTTGATGAATTAAAAATTTACTAAACCTCTACATGCTACAAAGAATAATATTAAATGAAATCGTATCGTAATAAAAAGGTGCGCTCCTTGTGCAATGAAACTTAGCAGTGCAAAGTCAGATATTTCCCTACGTGTTATATTGTTGGTCAATATGTTAGTACAAGTAACTGATACACTTGCCACTTGGCCAGTCAGATAATAGCTACCGACCGAGCCGTGGTCCGGCGCTCTCAGGCACCCTCGAATCGGAATGCTAAACGCGTATTGAGTGACAGCCAAGCCGAGGCCCCCTCTCGGGGACCCTTGAGGCTAGTCACTCCATGGAGCGCCCTAAGAGCTTGGCGGCCTCCCAAACCGGTAATAATAATAATAGCGTGACGGCTCGAGCCGAGGCTCCTTCGGGAGCTCGATCGAGCTTGGTCACCAAAACGCGTAATAATAATACGCCGAGGTTCAGGCTAGGCGCCCCGTGCGCCAGGCCACCTCAAGTCTGTCGTATCTGTAAAGGCCCTTAAGGCAAACAGTGGCTCATCCAGCCAAAAAAATAATAATTGCCACTTGGTTTTTAGCAAAGCCAATTAAAATTAAATTATAATTTAATTTAAATATGAAATAACAAATAGTATTATGATTCGTTACGTTAATTTGTATCACTATCACGACGTATATAAAAATTATAATTAATAGTATAAAACAAAGTTGTCCCGCTGTCTGTCTATCCCTATATAGATATGCTTAAATCTTTAAAACTACGGTACGGATTTTGATGAGGTTTTGTTTAATAGATAGAGTGATTCAAGAGGAAGGTTTACATGTATAATTTATGCATAATATAGTAGAGAAACACTGTTAATTTTTGGGGTTTCTTATGCAACGTCGAAAACAAACAATCTGTATTACACCCGTGCGAAGCCGGGGCACTAGTAATAAATATTTATCGAAATATCGTTCTTGTGCATAACAATGTTGTACCTTCTTTCGCTTTTTCATATTAATTTACTGAACATGGCGATACGATAAAATGTTTTTTTTTTTAATTAAAAATGTTTGTATAACAATACTGTCCAAAGTAAATCGTGAAATGGTCATATGTGATATGTATATATTTTTACATAATTATGTTGGAGATAAGAGGCGTTTTACAACTGTATTATCTATGAACGTGCACAGTTGTTATGATATTATCGTAAACACTTTAAGTGTTCGCTTGACAACATAATTTCGTCTTGTTACACCTCTCACGGACGACATTCTGTCTAGTGTCGATTGCGTAATCTTCAGATATCACAAAGTAACGTTATCGGTCGATTATCCTGTGGCAGCGAATCGCAGCACCTTTTGCTGACTTTTCGCACATAGAAAACGTAAAGTACAGATATTTGCTCTTTAGCTTTTGGTCAATGAGATAACCGTGATCCTCTTCGTAATCGGTCATTGTTCGCAACTCAACTGCAACGCCATTGGTGTTGTATATATCCATGGGTGGCGCTTAACATGAGTCGATGGGCGATCCATCATCGTCTGGCAGCTACTTCCATATAAAAGGCTGATGAAAAATCAAATACAGGAACGGTTGAAGCAGAGATAGATAATTGTGGTCAATTTTAAGCTAGTCCATCTACATCAGATTTTGCTGAAAGTCGTCTGCCTTAACTATTATACGATATTCCTCGTCGTCTGTCTTAACTATTTTGCTCCACAGTCTGACTGAATCGGAGCCCTTTGATATCTATTAAAAGATCTTTTTAATCTTTCTCTTTTGCGAAGGCAATTCGCTAATGGAATATATATAAGTAATTGTTTGTTTATTATATCTCTTGCGGACATAATTCAATTATGGAAAGCCTGCTGTAATCTTGTGAGTTGCTTGGTGAGTTGTTGTATGACAGAATAACCTTGGCTGTAATATATCATTTGAGATATATACGACGGGCAGCTACGCTTGTCACCATGCCACAAATCCCGTGACCATAATGTGACAATAAAATGGATATGGGAAATGTTTAATGTCCCTTGGGAACTTTGGGACACAAACTATATATAAACAATTTTTAGTAAATATGCAACAACTTGACAGAATTTGAAATCAATCTAACGATTGCTTTTCGAGTTTTGACCACAAACATACCGATACTGTATTTATATATAAAGATTGCCCCTATCTTTTTTTGAGCGGCAATTAAATTAAAGCTTGTTTTTAATTTGTATCTGGAAATGTTATTAATAAACATTTGGAGCACATACATGGCCAAGTAAAATATAGTTTCAATCGTAAGGCTCTTATTTATTCACGTGGAATATATTCACCGTATATTGTATAACCGTCAAACATATGAACACGATTGACAAAACCTCTACATTCCGAAAAAAGCGTACCGCGCCATTATTTATAACAGTTTAATCGTAATAAATAAGCGTCGCGCTTTGAATTCGAATTGATTTATATCGACGCGCGTTTGTACGGACAATGAGATTTATTTACGTGGCCGAACGTGACCGGGGTGGAATCGTAGCTTACATTGTGGAGTCCGCGTGCTTTTGCATGCATATTGCGTCAGGTAGAGTCCCGTTAGCATTATCATGATGATGCATGCGTAACAACCTCGTAGAGATGTATTTGATTCCCTTGACCGTTGCAGTAGCTGTTACCCGTGGTTTTCTTAGAAACTTAGAGGTTAGTTTGCTTTCACGTTCATGGGGTCCAAACGTTTAATTTGAATTGCATGATTAAATTGCTTTGTAGCCGTATCTTTAAAGAACAAATTAGTTTTACACTAAGTAAGTGGCTCTTAGCTTTTCTATGTAACTATTTTTAATCTGTTTTCGTTGATTGACTCTTCTATGCTCCTGTTTAAAGTTCCCGGTAGATGAAAGAAAACAAAGCATCATCCATTTAATGACACAAGTTTGCATAATATTTTGTTTCCATTATATTATTTATTAATTTTAGACGGAATAACTATTCTTTAACTGTGACCATATAATAATGTAGATCGACGCGAAAATCCAGCACCGACATTTTTAAACGTAATCTGTCACCGTTACGCCGCGCCGCCATCTTTACGCAACGTTCGGAAATCGTTGCATGCAACACTGTCACGCTTTCATGTCGAACGCCGCGAGGTAGTTTCCAAACCCGTGGGTTCTGGCTAGCCCACGGGCGTCGATGAAGCTTTACCTGGACTGAAAGCCCATCAGGAGGTTTCCCGGGTCGCACCGGCCCGGGAGGTTTCCCGACCGGCCGGGCTACGCCATTAAGACAGTTATGGCCAACCTGTTGCTCGCTTTATGTAGCGAGTTTCGACAGCTGCTCTGCTCTTGCCTCAATGAAAACCGCTCTGGGACAAGGCTCGTAACAATTAATCGTTTCCTCCGTGTGAGCCTCGTATGAAAATAAATAAAAATTAAGACCATATCGAATTAGCGAAAAACAAAATGTTATCTTGTTTTGTTTGTTTCTATTAAAATGTTTCGCTTATAAATATATTTTATCCGGGTGACACATGTTTTAAAATATAAAAAAAACGTCGTGAGAAAACCTCCATTTTTTCGAATCATACCAAAACAAAAATATTTCGAAGATATGTGAAGTCCTCCAATCCACAGTTGGGTCGCGTGGTGGATTATTCTCTAATACCCTCTGTACAGAGGAATCCTTGAGGAGGAAAGTATTAAACAGATTTATCGCAGCACGACAATCAATCGATTTATAGACCGTGAATTTTCTGATAATGTTTTCTAAGAAAGCTTTTGTATATAATTCAATATTTGTTTATACAAACTACTTATACAACCTATAAATATAATTATATTAATCGTTATAATAATAAAGAAGGATTTCATACTTAGGAAATACTTACGTTTCGAACTTCCTGAACATGTTAATTGTCGGCTTAGCGTATCGTATCTAATTATAATGAAGTTTTGAGACGAATTTCCGTTGATAAGTTGGCTTCCTTCCTGCGCTCGATGTATCACGACGGCACGTTCGCTATCTCGGGCCGAACGACACGAATCTGTATAAATGCTCCATTTGAATAAACGTTTATTGATTAAAAAATTACGTAAGGGAGCGATGCTATTAGTTGGCATCTCACTGACCTGTTGTTATGTAGTTCTGCCAATGGTCATCCGTAGTTGTGGTATTGCAGTTAAGTTCTCAAACTTTTTGAGAGTGGTCATCTCATTCGCCGGACAAAAATCGGAGCTTCAAATACCTTTCCTTTCCGCTGGGCCTTTATGAGGCAATTTATTTCCCGGGACGAGTCTACCCATCCGTTAGAATGTTTATTGACCGGTGGGATTGGGTTTTGTCCCGGAAAAATACGCGGTCATTATTCTACGGATTTAATTTAAGCCCATTAAGCCAACATGCGAGCGTGCTTATTATCGTACTCTTTTGTATGCTAAATAATTGATCTATTTTATTTACTGTTTGCAATAAACATAGATAACTCGTTCAGTATAAAATATTACACTTAGCGCTTTTGCCATATAAAATAAAAAATGTTTGGGTGGACCACCCTTAACATTTAGGAGGATGCGATTACATTTGCATTGCTTTTTATTTTCAGTAATAAATATTTTTAAGGATAGCGAAATCCAATATCGATATTGGATTACATCAAATTGAACTTAATTTTTAATGACTTATTATTACCAATCACCATGATCCATATGAATATAATGTTAGTTTTGTTAATCATGGTCTCTATAGTGGTCAATATTACATGCACCAGATGACAGAAATATATCCAATCGTGTCCTATTTCGTGTACATATATTTCATACACGACTCAAAGATGACTCATTGGCGCAGTTGCGAAACTAAAGCTTTGGGGGGGTCGTGGGTTCGATTCGGGTGGGGGCACTTGTATGGCAAGCAAGTGTGTCTTCTCCAAGACACGTATACTTATTCGTGTGACCCTAGGTTAATTGGTCCAGATCTACGTGTTTGCTCCCAAGGAGAGTTAGTCAATATCGTCAACAACATCATTTGGCAACGCATTTGTAAGCCTTTGGGTGTTGCAGGTGTTCATGGAAGGCGGTAATCACTTAGCAGCGGGGGAGCCTATTCCTCGTTTGCCCCTATTCT
This sequence comes from Iphiclides podalirius, assembly GCA_933534255.1. Classification (NCBI taxonomy): domain Eukaryota; kingdom Metazoa; phylum Arthropoda; class Insecta; order Lepidoptera; family Papilionidae; genus Iphiclides; species Iphiclides podalirius. The sequence continues at coordinate 12,928,821 of OW152815.1, read as the reverse complement.
CCATAAAAAGAATCACATATGCTAGCCCTACCTAAGTGGGGATAAAGGCAAGAGAAAGAATTAGATACTTCATATACAACACATTGATGTATAATACATGCTAAAGAAAACTGTTAATATATTGTAATAGAACAAATTCTTTTATGGCATACCGTCCAAAACAATATCGAACAGTATTTTAGATATGCAATACGTATACATATATATAAATATATGTGGGAGTCATTTGAAAACAAGGTAATATACTTTTTACTATATGAATATCGGTTGGTAAACGATGTGCAGAAATAAGGATCACTCTAGCTTATCTTGTAACCACAGTGTGCAGATGAAGTTATGAGATAAAAATATGTTGTAGTAGATTTAAAAATAGAATTTTCTTAGTCTTGGAGCTTAGTGAAGAATCTTGAGCGTAGCATCTGATTGTGACATTTGAAATATTCTTCAGCCGTCTACTGAGCTTCTAGCTGAACTTAGATTTCATGACAACTCTTTAGAATTAAATCTTCTGAGAAAATAGATCAGTGAGATTTTCACGTTCAATTTTTGTTGTAGTCTGGAAAAAATTTCTCAATTTTTTTTTTATAAGTGTAGTGTTCAATAACCATTTCTTTCAAATGAAGAACTCTACAACTATTCATGCTCGAATTTATCTCGGGACCACGGCACCTAAATTGATGAGTGGGCGGAGAGAGTTGGTACATATCAGGTGATCGAAACAAGCAAGAATTTAATATAGAAATTGCCATTTTTCCCACTCGAACCGAACTCGAAAATTAATGCCGAAAATGTCTCCGATGGTTTTGTTCGCCTACAAGATACGGTTTTGAACGAATTAGGTTGTCTAATGCAGCAAACTGGGTCTATTGGTCGCGTGCGGTTATCAACGGGCGCAGGCGGCTGTGGGGGTGCGGAAAATTGAGAAGATTGAGAGTCCCTGGCGCGTGGGAGGGGCGCGGGCGGCGTCTGCGTGACGACACTGGCGCCCCGTGACGTCACGCAGACGCAACCCCGCCTGCTACCAGGCGCTTTAGTACAGTCGCCGAGAAAAGCTTAACGCCAATCTAAGTTATTCAATAAAATTATGACGTGGAGATGGGTAACCGTCGTGGGACATCCACAACACCGGTGTGGTTAAGGTGTGTTAATCTTTAAGATGATGGCCCTCGATACCTCAAGTATGTACGAGTACTATGATCAAAAGCTTTGAGGCGGGATGAGACAATTTACAGTAAATTTCAAATTCCAAATTATAATATAATGCGACCAATATGTCGTAATTAAACAACTAAATAAAAATAGGACAAATACAGTTTTTTTTTGTTAAGATAATTTTTATCTTCAATTATGTTATTGTTTTTTCAACGAAACTTTCGCATCGCAAAAGGTTAATTGATGTCAAATAAAATATTCTCGCCCTCAACGCTTCCGCGCGCGGCTGTACCCTAGTGGCATTTAAAAATAATTTTACGCTACGGCCACAGTAACTGTCGTCGGGCCGTAGGCGAGCGGGTGGGCGTGCGTTGGCGCCGCCACACTTCGCCTCATCTGCACAGCCCGCCGGAAAATTGAACTAGGCGGGAAAATGCCGCTATTTTCCATTAAACGTACTCCATTCTGCCGCCGGACTTAGTTCGAAGCGATTGTCTTGTCTTTGTCTTACAACACAGGATAATGTTGTCTTGGGATAACATTCTGTGTTGTATGGACATTTTACAAACATAACACGTGGACAATCACCCAGATGCGAATCAACTATCTGGGGGTGAAACAAATAGTTGTCCCGTGTGGGGATCGAACCCACGACCCCCGAAGCCGTAGCCGATGCCTTGGCAACTGCGCCACGGAGTCATCCAATTTGATCTGCTATTGATTGATTGCTGCGAATTGTTTTAAAGCTGGCCGCATCCAGTTAATTATCTATGCAATATACCGAGCAGCTTATGGATCACAAAACTTCATGCCATTACAAATCATTTCCCAGTCAACAGGAAAAAGTTCGATGTGCTTATTACACAGCAAAGTATCTGAATGAACCTATTTTTACGGATTCATAGCGCATGCTTTGCAACATTAGGAACTTAACGGGAATTAAATGCGATAAATCTGTAAACATTGTATCATTTATTACATAATATAAACTCAAGACTTCAAGTCGGTACTACCACGGCTTTATACATATATATAACCAGCAGTTAAATTTTCTAGATCAATTTCAGTTTTATTTATTAATTAGGGTCTTAACCGTATTAAATTAAGATGTTAAAAGTTATTCTTTAATAAGAAATACTTACGAGGTCACGACAAGGAAGCGATAAAGATATTTTTTCATGGATTTTATTAAGTTTCACTTAATAATAATTAATTATAGGACTTGTTTCTTTAGCGAAAGGACCAAGGCTGAATCGATATTTATCATTCGGATTATTAATAGCGCATTATCTCATTAGTATGAGATATAGCGAAATTAATCATATTTCTATCAAGTGAGATATATTTTTTATTTACGATTTTGTCATTAACGTGAAACTATAATGCTGTACTGAATGCGATAGTGATTTTAAACAGTCATCCTTTAAAAAATTTACTGGCACTAAATTTAGGTGCCTCTAAATTAGGGAATTCTTCCACTTCCATGACAAAATATACATCAATACACTTTGGATTGAATCTAATTTGAAAATATTCACGACTTTTAAGATTTTTAAATAAATAAATATTTTCTGACACATTTTATACAACGTTCTCTAGTCCCAAACTAAGCCGCGCTTGTACTATGGATACTAGAAAACTGATAAATATACTTTACTGATTTAAACAAACTTTTCTTTTGTAAATAAATACATATCACCATATTAGACATATACAGGGAGATTTTTTGAGAAGTGCCCAAATTTACACAGGAGGTTCAGACTCGGTAGTATAATCGTTTATTTAAATAAAAAACAAAGTTTTTTTATTCCATTCTACTCCCTAAAAAACAGAACGTGTTGACAATGCGGTAGTCATTCATAAATACCTAAATTTTACTGTGCACGAACTTGTGTGCGTGTTGCGTTATGAATGATCGCACGTAAAATAAATGAGTTGCATATAAATCACGCAATTTTTGAGATAAGTTAAAATGAATGTAATTAATTACTTACGAGTGAATTTAAATATTTATCATTTGTTATAATTCATTATTTATATCTAAAATTTAATAAAAAAAATGGATACACTTAGAAAAGCCACCCCGTACAAACACCCAGATACTGAAAAAATCACTATGTTTATCACACAATATTTTTCCAATAGTGAGTATTGAACCCGCACCCTCTGGCGTTAGAGGCACTACACCCCACGCCAATCAGGTCGTCAAAGTTTTGGATAAGTCGTCCCCGTGTCAGCTTCTAATGCGGGCTGTTAGATTTGATTCCCATGCGGGATGAAAATATGGACAATATCATATTCACAATCAACCCATTTATAGTTAATCCGAAGACGGGCGTTTATACACGTGATTTTAAAGTTTGTATCCATCATTTTAAAGTTTGTATAACATGAAATCAATTGTTTCACATAGCGAGGGATTAAAACATTTAAATAACATATATGAACGTATAACAAAACCGGCTTCCATTATCTCACTGTTATAAACATTTTCTAATTTAATTTTAAGGAGTTTTCTGATGTTTCTCTGGATTCCAAAGTCCAATAACAATGAAATATGGGACAACATGGGAGCTAAACCTAATAACTGAGTTCCGATGTAACAAACATAGAATATACAACCGAATTGAGAAGCTTCTCTTTGTTGAAATCAATTGAAAAAGTCATTGCAAAGGGACATTAATAATCTTTTTTAAAGAATTTACCGAGATGGGGTTCTGCTGAATTGTCCACTCGAATCGGTTTTGATATGAACGCCTGTTGCCAGATGTTTGCGGCATGATTTCCGCTACAGCGGTCTGTTATCAAATAATCGTAGCCATCAAAGGGTCACCGAAGAGATGACGTCATCGTCTAGACTAATTTTATGGTTTCGTAACGTCATTGTTCCACGCCTCTTCAATTTGTTCACCTAACTCTTAACGTCGTCTGATATTAACACGGACGGATTTTCTTTTGTAATGCTATCCGCTACTTGATTTACTTATTATTGATTCGTACTTATAAATGCGCCAACTATCATTAATCATACATTACAGTTGTGATAAACAATTTCAGTAGAGAAAAGTTTGCTTTTCATATATTTTGTTCAACGTTGTTTTCTGTTGAAGAGGTAAAGGGGACATTTGGATAATAGATAAAAATATTAAAATCATTATAGATATTAACATGTAACAATCGTAAAATTGGTTACCTGAAAATGGTGTGTTACCTTAGTTTTCTTTGCTTACATCATCTCCGTATAAGTTGTAATGATTGCAGTATGTTATTTAATAAGTATTTAAGATTAATACTGTATGTTTGGTCCATAAAGCACTGTTATAATAAACATCAGGGTAGTCATTATAATTCAACTCTACGAGGTTTTTCCGAGATGGGTCCAAATATTATCGATTTTTTGTTACGCTAAATAAGTGTAACTGCTTACGCACGTACATAAGTACACAAATAGTTTTTATAACAGGTGTTTTATATTTTAAATGGTACACGCTAGATGGCGCCAAGAGTTGCTAAGTGAGTAGCGTGGGAACAAAAACCGATAAATCACATTTTAACAGTTTTTATGTCAAGTATGGCAATTAGCAGTATATAGTTATTAGCGTACGTATAGTACGTCTATATATATATATATATATATATATATATCCATCTTGTATCAAATCTGTTTATAAACGACTAAATTGTCTTTAAAAACTTCCTTGACACACACGTATCTGAATATAAACCGATGAAGCAATCGAATTGTTTAATGATTGGAACATACTTTCAATACATAATTAAATAATAATTTTCATATCCATCATCCTGATCAAAAACCGATAAAACCATTTTTTTTTTTTTTAATTTCTCATCACATACTGCACAGATAAATCTGTGATTTGGATATCAAAACATTGTTACCAAGACCTAAAAACAAGTAAACTTTGGTCATCTCTTTTTTTTAATAAAGGTTTTATGGCCTGGTAACCTTTAAGCCAATGGTCATCACTTAATTGGAAATCCGAAGAAATGTAATATGTGATGTATCAGTTTGTGTTCCAACGCTCCTCTAGTCCTTTATATACCTAAAACAAAGCGGCGCCTACACGTCCAGGGAATATGTATGTTAATTTCGCCGGACGCCATACGTCGCTAAGCGACTCCCATTGAGAAAACTTCGAGCGACTCGCGCTCCAGAAGCAATCTCTTTGGTCATCATGCGCGTGAATAATGGGAGTTTATCGTCGCTAACGTTTGCAAATTCTCCATTAGTTTTCTATCAGAAGCGAGATTGCATTGGTATTACTATCTACTGTTTACTAGCTGTTACGAATAACGGAGTATCAAAAAATGTCCGTTCGTTAATTCAAATTTTTCTACAGCTCTATCATTGTTCATACAACTCGTGCAGAATAAATAAAAGCAGATTCTGATACATTAAGCGAATGATTCAATGACGACACAAATTCCCGTGTCGCCAAATATTTCGCATTTCTTCGGCGAATTATGTTTCGGTATTTCCAATAGCGTCCTAAGTTCTGCAGAAATTTCCCCGGGGAGTTCCTAAGGGTTAGCCCATATTTATTACTATCAAAGCTCTATAGAGATTTTGTGTATTTAAAAGAAGAAAGATCGCACTTTGGTGCCTTTTTATTTCGCGAAATACCGTAAAATATATTAAAATTTGATAACTTTTATTTGCGACAGTACTGCAGCGGTTCGTTTCGTCGAAGTCGTCAATTTGCATGTTTGATTTGTTGAGGTGTACTGTCGTTTCGCAAACAGCCATTTAGTCCGACCGGGGCACCACGAACTGCAGTTCCAAGAATTATTCGAGCAACAGTTCGACTATTGTAGGATTTTTATGTTCGCCACCATTCTAGATTTCTACGGATTCCGAGTTGTCTACGAATTCTGCTGTCAATTCACTCAAAACTTTGGAACGGGGGACCCGTGCTTAGATTTTTTTGTTCTTTTGCATAACTAACGTTGACATTTCAGTTTAATATTCTGAAACATAAATACCGCTTCACAATATACTCACGTTCACACTCAGAGGCCCCATTTAGTATAAGTTTATTTAATTAGAGAATTTTATTAGTCTTAAAGAATAATCGATAAAACGGACCAAAATAATATTAATTTTATCACTAGTCGACTGTCGGAGTTCAATTGTTAGTAACACAAAAGTTTACATTTCCAAATGATTCATTTTGCTGGTAAAAGCTCTGCACAAAGCTAGTGTTTATAAGGTCTCAATGCAAAGATTGTCACCCTAAGTATTATGTGCTGACCTATTTTTCGTTTTACCGCCGCCCTACATTGGCGACGTTGATGCAACAGATGCTCATTTGATAGTTGTGTGTTCACTACTTTAAAATCGTAATTAGAGTTAACAGTTTTTGGCGTCGGAATGATAATAAGGTTTGCAACGTTATTTCAGTTGTAGATTATAAGTTCTTAAACGTGTTGCGTCATCCGTATAGGAAATAAATAAATGATATTAAACGTATTTTTTTTAGTTAATTCCCTACGTTTCGAAATCTTTGCAATAACCATTGCGTAAAAGATAGTGTGGATGATTGTTCAATTGAAATGATTATACTTACCTCATTGCTTAATTATTTACATTATTGAAAACGTTTGAGAAACTCGTAATGTAAACATACGGAAAATTCATACAACTCTTCGTTAGCCTAAAATTATATTTAAATGTCTCTTTCTTATCAATAACATTTCTGATCTGCATTTTTGGCAATATCAAGTTCTGATAGTTAAGGCATGAAAATAAATAAAAACATCAGAATTGTATACCTAAAACAAAGACATAGATAAAGAAATAATATTTATTGTGGCAATAAATTAGAAACATCACTTTTTAACTTATCTACGATAAATAATTAAAATGGAAAAGTTTCGCAATTCTCAATCGCTAATCGAAATGAACTCTTGAAAGATAATAGTCATAGTTTGTCAAGTACATGTTTCGTGTATTATGAAATTAATGTTATTAATTTATATCTAAATCGAAACATTTAAAGAAATTGAAACAGTTATCAATGGTTACATAGTAATTATCTAGTAAAATAAGTATATCTAATAAAATGAAACACAACAATAGATATTGTAATTGAAGCTTTGAAAGGTTTCCGCGTACAGAATGAGTCCTCTGTCCACGAACATTTTTAGGTTGCTATCACAGCCGCTGATTCTTTGACATAGTATATATATATCCGTATTAGTATATATATATATATATATATATATATATATATATATATATATATATATATATATTCCGCACGTGCGGGCACATTCTGCACCCGAACGCCCGATAGAGATGACGATACGAGAACGGTACGGAGCGAACCGGATGCGATCTCAGTATCGGGCGGTGAAAGTAGATCTCACAAAAAACGCTCCCATTCCTCGAGACGCTTGATATTTCGAGAGACATTCACTCCGCAGCCGTCCGGAGGGTGAAAGGAAGCAATGGGGTACGGACAAAGAAGGCCTAATCCATGCGGTGGTATAAGGATTACATAAAGGAATCGCCTAGTTCAGAAACTGGACGTCATTCGATCTGACCACAGTTGGTATCAGTGCGGAATGTCGTCACGTAACGCCCGGACACCACTCGCCACTCATAGACGCTAATTAGCGCTTAACGAGCATCACCGTCACTTGTCAAATGGAGTATATTAAAATTTAGGGCAAAGAAACTATTTGCTAATTTTTGATGTTTTTTTTTCCAATGATATATATATGCCTTTAGTATCAGATGTTATTCATCGATCAAGAGTCAATATAACGGTAAAAACATTGTGTTTTACATGCGCATTATCATATGTCATTAAAAGCTTAATAGCAAAATGAACGTAAATGATAATTCGTACTCCTTCACAAAATATTCTTCAATAAGTTTTCGTCTTTGGACCGTAAACGTTAATCTTTCTTTTCAGTCCTCAAACTCTTACTTTAAACCAATTACCAATGTAGATTTTTGAAAATATTCTGATTTTATGTTCCTACGTCCGCTCAATAAGTGCTTAATTTCAATTGGAAATCGGTTCCATTATCGGAAGTATAAGTTCTGTGCTAAACTTGTTTCCCGTATACTTGGTTTTTCGATTAGAAAGCTCTCGAAATTTTTGTCGTCTCGAAAATGCGGTCCAATTCGTATGGAGCCGCTTTTATTTTTTGCGTAATACTTGTTGCTACCTAAAGTTGCGCAAAAAATTTATGTGGTAGTATATGTAATAGTTATAAAGTGAAAGATGGGGCATGGGGTAAATTACGGTATGTTCAATAATTACTCTCAATTGCTCCGGTTAGGGAGAAGACGCTGTTAAGATTTTTATAAGAGCGCAGAAAGCGTGTCCTCAAGCGTGAGTTATAACGCGAAGTGGTCCAAAAACGTTCCGTGGACGAAAACCGGACCAGTGCGATATAAGACCCATATAATTAGCGTAAACCAACGAGTTACCCTTTATTTTCGTCCGGGACCGGGCGGCCTCATACAAGTTCCTCATGGCCGTCTCAGGCTGAAAAAGAAGCCTCGCGTAAAACGCACGGGCACCGTTTTTGCGCATAATACGGTGTAGATAAAGGACGCTGAGATTTTGGTCGGTGTAGTTAAAGCGTCTGGGCGCGAATATGGAAGACGAGGGTGCGATTCCTTCAGCGGCGAGAAGCTTTTCGTATTGTTTTCTGCAGATTTTAATATTTTATCAAACTTTATTACAATAACATCTCCATTTCTTCATGTAAAAAGGTCTTATGAAACCTGTCAAGCTAACATATCAAGTTTTATTAAAATATCATCTCGATTTCTTCATATAAGCAAGTCTAATGAGATCTGTCAAGCTAACTTATCAAGTTTTATTACAATTATATCTCTATTTCTTCATGAAAGAGGGTAATAGTCAATCGGGTTCACAACTAATAAAGACCACTACATTGGCTAATAAATTCCATCTCCTAGGTTCATAGTCATGGTTATACTATCAGTGTCGATATCGAGTGCGTGATAAAACTTTGATGTGTTCAGTTACATAATCGTAGATACTTTAGCACTCAAGTAGGAACTTACACAGTCGATAGCGTTTTAGTTAAGCCCCCAATCATTAGCCTTGGGTTGGTCGTTCATTGGGAGCACTCAATTTAGTTCGCTGTCATAGCGATATAGTTCGCAATTTTAGTTCGTTAGCTTCTTTTCTTTATTTCAGTACAGGTCATTGGGAAGAGTAAATTAAATATATACTGTATACTGTCACTGTTGATATCGTAATTGATAAGGAAAATTAATATATAAAAAACTGAGTGCAGTGGCATCGACTAACTGTTTCGCATAGTTCGCCCAAAAAGAGCCCTTCTCTGGCTTAGTTCGTTCGCAAACTACCCGACCACCAATCATTCAGCCGTAATACTGCAGAGGCATTTCATTCCTAATATACGGACGAAGCAGCAGCGCGGCATTTTTACTGCAATCATAAAAGAATTGCAAAACAAGCTGTCGGAACGAATCTCCACTGGCGGCGTAATGACGCAAGTGGACTTTTTAGAAAAAGAACAGCTCAATGGATTTGATATAAATTGAATAATTGCTTCAACAGACCCCTCCTTCTCCGTCCTATTTGTTGGAAAATTACGTTTTTCCAAGCGAAAACAAAATAGCCAAACACAAACATTTCGACGAAGCAACGTTGAGACGTCTCTTAAGCTCGATGAGCCGTTGATAAATTGTTTAGATTAGTCCGGCAGATTTCGGCGAAATAACGGATTGATGTTCTGTTAAAGCCTCAATACCAATCGCTATGAAAAATGTCAATGAATTGAACTATAGCGCTGTTAGCATATCAATCAGTTTGTCCCACATTACGTATTTTTTCTACGTTATATGCAAAGGAAGTACAATCAACTATCATATATGACATACCTACAACTTTGTAACGGCGTCCTTAAGAGATTATTAATGAAAACATGTTCAATTTTAATATTAGCCCATTCTAAATTTGTCAACCTTCAACCGTTATTCAAGTTGGGACAAAATAAGAAGAAAAAACAGTGATACGTTCTAGGTCGTACTCTAGTTGCATACTAATTTATCGTCCATCCAAATGTAACTGATTGCTATGGTGATTTCTTTTGATACGTTTGTATATCGTCAGTTGACCTGCTTACCAGAAATTCATTATGCGATTTCAAATTCGAGGCGTGTTACGCTTTATGTAATAAATGCTTATGCTTATAAAAAGTTATTTTTGACGAGATAAAAGAAAAGTTTCTTATAAGCTCTAATACTGTGTCCATTCAAATTTCGTTCTATATTCATTACAATTTCTTAAACCGTTGCCCAGATAAGGTTAAAACAAACACACACACACACACACACATACAAAACTTTTTAACACAACACAATAAAATTTGAATAAATTAAATTAAAAGAGCGGTCATTAATAGATTGGACTTCGGCTCGTGATCTCATTTTTTATAATCTCCAAACTATCTACCGTACCTTAGTTACTTCTATACAAAAACAGGCTAACCTTTTCAAAAGCTCGATCCATAATTGATAGCATTAAAAATCATCCGATCTTCTCTATATTTAACAAGGAGTTGTTAATGTCTTTTACATACCTCTTCTTATATTATTACTAACAAACAATCATCTCTCTCCTATCCTATTTTACAACAATGCTGCTAAGTGGTGATGAGTTTATGTTTAGTGTTTACATTGGCGTTGTTATTTTATCGTAAAAAAAGATTTTGAAAGAGGTTTTAGGTGCGGTCATCGCTAAGACGCTTTCGAGTGCATTGACCTTAGCGCTAACCAGAGTTCTCTTAATGATCACTCAATGCCGCATCATCGCGGAGTTTATTGTGCCATTATTTAATTTTGGGTCGTCATCACTGCCGCCATTATCGGGCAAAAACTGGCACCTCTCACGACGTGCAAATGGAATAAAAATAGGCATTTTCTATTACACGTACTTTTCCATGATATGTCCGACTAACAGTAGGATAACGGTGTTTAATTGACGTGATATATATTAAACTAGCGACCCGTCCCGGCTTCGCACGGGTGCAATGCTGAATGTTTGTTTTCGACATCGCCTCTATTAGAAACCTCTTGAAATATCAGTGTTACGTAGAGTAACACTGATATTTATTATAAATGAATTATACATAAACCTTCCTTTTCAAACACTATTTATTAAATAAACCGCATCAAAATCCGTTGCGTAGTTTTAAAGATTTAAACATAATATATAGACAGGGACAGACAGACAGCGTGATGACTTTGTTTTGTACTATGTAGTTATAGTGATTGCGAAATTTTCCTGGATCGATTAAACTATTCTTTTTCTATGTGTGAAGATAGCTAGCGAGCTGACGGTTCACTTAATGTTAAGTGACGACCGCCGCCCATGGACATTTGAAACACCCGTAGGTAGGGTTGCAGATGCGTTGGCACATTTTAATAAAGTGGGCCTCGGACACTTCTACCTCACGCCGGTCTTCTGTGAGGTCGTGGCACTTACCCGGATAGACCGCCCATTTGTGCAACAGCCGAAGCTGTTGCGAGACTCTACCATTTTTAAACGATGTTTTCATCCTCCATCCACCCGCCTTTCCTTAGATAGATGAACCTTTGTATTTGATTACAAAGTGAGAGCGAGACTTTAAATCTAAAGAGGATTCTAAGTTTTCTTCATTCATCAGTAATAGTTAGATTTAATCATTATAAACAGTTAAATTAACAATTTTTTAGAAGATACAATAAGTAACACTTGAACTCATGTAACATTTAAGGCGAACGAATATCTCCTTAAGCGTTGCATATGTGAAATTTGGGACATATTTCATATATACAGCGTGTCGTTACAACCGCGACAATAAATGAACACACGTCTAAAGCTACTTGCCAATAATTGCGTAGCATAGACTCCTGTCCTGTCTGTTCCGTGACCATGAACGCTGGAAAGGGTTCGAAACGTCGGGAATTACAAAATCAAAATTAACACGCGATAAAATCCGTAAACTAGTTTCATTTGATATTTCATATAGTTAAGTAACGAATATGGCAGATAAATTAACGAGCGCAAATACTACAGAGATTTTAAGAGTGCGTGCTTAGGCCAAAAACATTATTAGTTCCGACGTTCCCTTGTAAGTAACTGAAAAATGCATTTTAATCGTGAATCTAAAGGCCGCACTGGCATTGTGCCGCGATGATGCAAAATGACATTTAGGCTGGCGTGCCGAAAGAAAAATTTTAATTGGCATCATTGTGAAGCCGCTAAAACTCGTTAATCACGGCCGCTATTGATCGTTTGATTAACTCAATATCACGAGATCTAAGTGTAGCTTGGGTGTTAACATGGCCTGTAATCGATCGAGAGAAATTGCTGTTACGTCGCGAGGCTTATAAAATGTTTCACATTACAACTTGATATTGAAAGTAGTTGAAGAAATGGAATTTAGGGTTGCGCCCCAATGAGTTCGTATTTTATATTTTTTTTGTATTTCATATTTTAATTCAATATACGTATTCATTCTTGTATTTAGCTTATGATTCTAAATTTTTATTGTTTTAATTAAAACACGGTTTATTTGCAAACAACTAGAGTTGTCCGGGCTTATTATGGCACAAAGCGAACAAAGGTAGGTGTAAGTATTGGATAATGAAATCTAAAATTAAAATCAAAAAACAATAACTTGTTCCGTTGTGTTATATATTTTTCTTATTGGTAAGCCACAATGTTAACATCACGAATTTTTGTTATAGTTTCATTAAATTGATTCGAAATAACAGAGGCTTGACGTCCTTATTATGTTACGACATGACAGAGTAGCCTTAGTATATGGAAGAATTAAAGAGATTGAAATTATGCAACAAATTTAATACAGATTAATTAAAAATCCATATTTTATTCGATTTTCACAACCCTGCTAAAAGAGGTCGCGTAGTGGGGTCGGCATTTCATACAACTGTTATATGTGAGTCGATAGTTGCCAATCCGGCGGGTTTCTAAGTCACGAAGCAATTGCCCAATTGCACGTGTACACGATTCGAAAATGCGTAATTACGATTTTTATATTTATTTTCATTTAACCTCTGCGGCGTCATTGAGAACGATGGACGCCGTGCGAAGTTCACATGGCCTACATGTCGGCTATTTTTTTTTTAAATACTGCTCATTCAGTTTGACACCAAAGCGAATAACCGCCAGTTTCAATATTCTATCTATATGTAGATTCGTTAACTGGAGATTGAATTTTGACGTAAGCATTATGGAGGTAATGTCAAATACCTATCGCTAGTAATCAAATCTACAGATAGAATATTGAAACCGGCCGTAAGCTGAATTTGGATTAATTTATGTCCGTTATAAATTATGTAATTTAACACTAAAGTGCTGAATTCTTCGAGAATACACGTGGTTCACTTTCGCGGGAACATTAATAAGGTGTAACAAAATGTAGTAATAAGTAAAAACAAAGATCTCAATCTATAAATTAAAGAACTACATTCGACATTCATTTATCGTTATGATAATTTGGTGAACTCTTAATAGAACAATTTTATTATTTATTCTGAACTAGCAACTAAAGCTAGCTTCGCCTGTATGTAAATCACATATCATAATAACTTTTCTCATATCACCGTATCATTAAAATGGTACAATATATACGGCCCACGGTCCAGAATAAAGTACTTTTAATAGTAAGTTTCAAGTATGGTTCTCCGGTAACCTCCACGTACACATAAACTGACAAAATTCGCGCTCTTTCTCCATAATAGTACATATTTAGAGATAATTCATAGACATATTTAGAGATAAACTGACATATAAGCTTATACATTACTGACATAATATATTAACTGACTTATTCAACATATTAGAGATAAACTGACAAAATTCGCGCTCTTTCTCTACATATTTAGAGATAATATAAACATTCCTTTTATTTCTGCCGTGTGTTCAACGCAGAGGCTGCTTCTTTTCAGAGCTCACTAATGGTCACCTTGACATCATTACCACCACGGGAAATCGTGCTTGAACGTCTTGCTATTAGTTACGTTCAGAGACTTTCCGTTATATTACGTCTAAAGTAATTTCTTAATGTTAAAAGTAAAATAACGCGACTGTTTCAAAGCTTCGTATATCGTTTTCTATTTTCGTAATTTGTCACTAAATCATTTCCGCGGTTACCCGTGAATCTATTAGTTTTAACTCCAAAGTTTGAGTTTCAACTTAAATATCAAATATACGCTACAAACATTTATATTCATATCATATCTTATGAACTGTAACAATCTTGAACTTGGTCTTGAACTAGTACTTAAATGGTATAAATCATTAACCAGGATTCAAGTTGAAGATTTGTAAAATTAATTTTTAAAGCTAATTATAAAGTTAAAGCTTTATAATTAGCTTTAAAAATGAATTTTGCTTTTCATAGGTTTGCTTTTAATTATTGTTTAACGTTAGTTGACGCGTCTGCTTGCGGTCGCATGTGATCAAAACCGCTCTAAGACTGCGTACAAATTCAGTTTTACTAAAAAACAAAAAAAAATTGGCATATCATTAGTGTGATTCTTCGCTCGTCAAATGATAGTTGTAGAAGCAACTACAACTAACCTTAAGTAAGCTATGGAAGAACGATTATTATTATAAATAATAATTATCCAAAAAGAGGTTACCTAGCATTATACTGATTTTAAATTTTTTTGGTATCAAAATTTAGTCTTAAAATGATGGTTAAACTCTTTGAATTGATCATTTTGATCATTAAGAAGATCATTCTGATCAATTCAGAATTTAACCATGCTTTTGGCAACTTAAATAACGTTTGAAACTCCATTTGACAGCTGATTAGTTAACTTCTACGATGATCAGTGTTTCAGAAACCGGGCGTTAACGACACTATTAGCGATTAGCTAATTGCGGTCTGCGTGCAGACGATGCTTATTATCCGTACCATCTTTACGTCGGCCTAACAAATAGTCTTGTTACATTCGGGAAGACATTGGACGCTCAATTTCACACCTCGCGAGCCCAATCCGCCGATTTCACGCGAGTAGAAAGTGACTGCGCACTGAAATTCGCGAGGCGATCGGCGAGTTACGTCAGTTTTAATTGCAGCAGCTCATGCGTGGAACGCGAAAACAGACGGTAGCGGTGGCTGGCGGTCGAGATCCGATCGAGAACTCAATAATAACGAACTACTAAATCAAATCTACGGCGCATAGATCGGACGGTGCAATGTTGGACTAGATGCTAATGAGGAATTTCTTCGCTCCCAAGAACTGTTATATAAGACATTAATTATTTATTTATGGAATGCAAACTTGGTCCTTCAGTCAAGCGGTCTCACCGACGACGTGCGCCAACGAAACGCGGAGCGCCAACCGGGCCCCCGAATTTTTCATTTGCCTCACGTCCAGCGTAGTTTACGGGTCGGTATTTCCCACAAACGGCCGCCATTAAGCACCGAGGCGGGGCGGGTGCATTACCCTGCCGTACTTTTGGGCGTTGCATGTACATGAGGAGTGCGCCCTGATTTTTTTCTTTCCACCGATTTCTCGGAACGCTTTATAGGTTTTCTTTAATACTGTAAACGACGTAAGGAGCTGGGCGCTTCGTCTACGATCTATTTAAAAAGATTGTCACTCTTTAGGCCCCTGTACACATTGGCTCAACGCATTGGGCCAAAGCGTTTGCGTTCGCGGAGTGTATCTGTTCACACATTTGCCTACTGCTCATTGTAACGTGTCAAGATCCTTTGATGTGTACTCAAAAACCAACAGTTCGTATTTCCGGCCAACGTTCGCGATAAGTACGATTTGTCACCAAAGATTCGCAAAATAGCCATTGTCTAATGCATTGGCCCAATGTGTATAGGAATAGGAGCCTTAGGTATTGTCATACGTGGCTGATAACCAATTAATGTTTGGTTATTATTGGCGAAATACCATGGCCTCGTAGTGCTGGATATATTACTATAAGTAGAAAAAATGTGGCATGGCGTGATATGGAAGGTCGAACGCCAAATCACTTTCACAAAAATACATCGTTAACAAAACGCAACCCGTAATTATTGTTATATTTACCGTTTTATAGGACGTTGTTTTAAATTTTATTCGCTTTCTAGGATCGATTTTTGTAATACGAATCACGACGTTTACAATTGCTACGATATTGCGACTGCGTAAAGTAAAAAAGTTCACAAAGTCGTATTTCTCATACATCATACAACATGGATTGAATTTTGCTCTAAATTATTTTTTTGTTTTAACAATTTCTATTATCAGGCAGTGACTTACTGGCAGACGACGCGGGCAAAAGTCGCAAAGGAGCACATTTATACCAAAGAACCCTTTGTTCTTCCCCTTAAAAGCAAAAATCGTTTGAAGTTCTACTTAATAAGTTCTATTTGAAAACAAAATTCGTTTTTTGTTTTGCATTTTATGATCTGCGTTGCTCACACTATGAAGTTACCGTGTTCGCGTTCTCATGTAAAGTTGTTCATGGGCGTGAGCGCGGGAAAATTTCGCGCCATCTAATTAGGGACTCGCACGGTGGGTTGTAATTCGTTAATGTTCAACGAGGCCTTACGAAATTCTGTTTTGTATTAATGTTTATTGTTTGTCACTCTAAATTTACTTATATACATTCTGGTTATCAGATCATAAATGATTGCAATTACAAGTTCCTTATCATATCGAAATATTGAGCCGCATCGACAGCAAGCTTGTTTATTTTCATCCATTTCGAAAAAAAAAACAAAACGCACAGAAAAAGCGGCAATTGCTCGTCGCTAGGTAGGCTCGAGGTCAATATAACCTATTCGCCCGCGCCTCTAACTCCACTACATTGGCGACCGCGTCCCTCACCTTGGCCGCAACCGAATAGACAGCGGCAGCGGCGACGGCCGGTGAACGAACGACCGTGGTCTAAACACGGTCGCCGACCCCGGCCGACGCCCGCCGACTGCCTGATGAGCTTCCGAGACCGGCCGAGCGGAGGATATTTGAAAAAGGAACGTCAAAAAACAATAAACAACACGAACACTGAAGTAGATCGCTTATTATGTAATAGTGTGTTCTAAAATCAAAGTAAAAGTAATAATTAAAAAAAAAAGGAAAATAAAGAACCCGCAATTCGAAATGTTACATACTATATTCCATGTTCTAGAATAAAATCTAAATTTGGTAATATTATTATTGTAAAAAAACATTGATAAGTTATTCATCCAGCTATTTATTATTTATATTACTTTAAAATGTTGAGAGCTAAAAATATTGTTTTTTTCTAAGCTTCGAATTAAAGGCATTAAGTCGTCCGCCCACTATGGACTATGGCATTCCATAAAATTGCGACTCTATCGGCGATTCTCTACATTGGCGATGCGAGTATTTTACGTTCAATGCTACCGTATAAAAACTACTCTTTAACGGATCCAAGATTACTACTGGTAGCAATAAAGTGCGTTACCTCCTATGTGATAATTAGAATTGCGAATTTGTATTAGAATACTAAAATGCCCTGTGCGCCTCCCACAAATGGTCATGTGAAAAAGTTCATTAGCACCAGAATGGAGGAGCTATTTTGGCTTGTATATATTGAATTGCTTTAAGATCGGCCATCTTATGTTTCCATTGAAATTCTTATTGTCGCACTCAAAGTCGGCAGTCACTAACTAGCCTTAAAGTCGTTGATTTGCAAAATTCAGGCTTAAGACTGATTAATGACTTCTGTTTATATAGAAAATTAATTTAAGCCAATTAAGTTAATTGAATTCAAATTGGCGATCTAAGTGCGGCTTGGATTGTTTTTTTTTTTAAAAGTAAAGTATCAGCCTATACATGTCCCACTGCTGGGCAAAGGCCTCCTCTATACAGATGGTATCAGGGCATAATCCACCACGCGGCCCCACTGCGGATTGGCGGACATCACATATCTTCGATTTTTTTTTGTTATTATTTCGAAAATATGTAGGTTTCCTTACGATGTTTTCCCTCACCGCGGAGCACGTAATAAGTTAGCACTTAAAGTTAAAAACTTCATTGGTGCCGGCACCGGGGATCGAACTCAGGTTGCTCGAGTATATTGAATTAAAGCCGAGCGCTCGGACATTGAGCTATCACGCCAATGAAACGTCATTTCATCGGGCCGTATATAACATGTTACGATTACTTTGAAATTGCAATTGCATTCTTATATTAAAACAGTGACAATATTTTAACGTCTTTTTATTGGTATAAACGGTATTTAGAATAAGAACTACGTCACCCATGAAACCTTAAAATACCTTCATCAAATCACAACCCAAATCATCCGTTACGGACGTTGGTCTCTATAACTGACCAACTTCACTTCGATCGCAAAACCGCGACGTGAGTAATGAAAGTTCCTTAATCCTTAACGCGACGCTCCTTCGGTCTATAACAGGCGATTTTTTCTGAGTCACCGAGGCTCAAAAGGCGGGGCGTCGAGCGCATCATCTACATAGCTCACGTGCAAATTCCCGCATAAAAAGGCAGCGACGCGAAACGTGATTGAAATCGAATGCTGCTTTCGAGCAGCAATCCGGTGTTGAGATTCCACTGTGGGAGAGTCACGCGTCAGCTTCCACTGCTACCAGGATGTATTAGGCCCGGGAAGCAGAAGCCGCTAATGGAAGCCGGCGTATAGTTACCTTTACTGTAGAGTCACGAAGACTTGTATGGACTGGTCAGAGAAAATACCACGGAGGACCGTACATACTCACAGAAGTTCATTGGTTAACCTGTAAAGTGTAGTAGCACTTCCAAAATTGCTACTACACTTCCAAAATTGCTACTACACTTTTGCGTTTCCTCTGGCAAGTGAGGTAACCGGGGCATACTTCTATTAAGGATGCCAATTCATTTGCAACCGCTCGATGCGGTGTTAGTGCACGGCGGGATTCATATAACATCAGAAAGAAAAATTCTTTATTTGACATCACTTAATTACAAACATTAAAATAAGAGATTAAAAAAACAACAAAAAACGATTATGACGTCCATTGTACAACAACGTATGATGTAAACTTTGACTCCATTTGAAAATCAAAACGACGAATGAATCACGGACGAAAATACTATAATGTTATTATATAAAGAAATATAAAAACAACAAAAAAAGTCATGTGAACAGTGAACTGTCTGCTCGTTTGTCAACTTTTAACAAAAATAAACTTACTTAACGTTTAATTTTGCGTTTCTGGTGAGTAATAGGCGAAAAGGGATGCTTAAAGGTAGGTAACGCATATGCAAACCCACGGCTGTTGTGGATATTCATTTTGCGGCTGCGATCACTAGATGAGTCTGCTCGTTTGCGACTATCTCTAGTTAAAAAGATAACATTGAAAAAATCAAGTCCACATTATCATATTCTCGCAATCAGCACTGTCTGGCATCTTTATCGATAGACTGGCTTTAATCTTTAAGTGCTACATCTTTATACTTATTAGTTTCTGCCTCCGGATATACGACAGTGTTTTTTTTTTCTAAATATTAATAAAAAACAACTGCGTACGGAGTTTGCCGTTGGTTATAATATGGTTTTTCATTTCCTCGTCCTTATCTATACTTGTATATAAAGACGTAAATTTTATTGTTTGTATCCTATGATAATGGCTAATCTCTAAAAGTATGAAACCGACTCCGATAGTTTTTCACTAATATAAAGCTACTTTATCGATCAGTACGACAACATTAAAAAAAAGCAAATTTAATTAAGTTAATCTACATTGATTGTGACGAAGGAAATAGCTAAATAGGTCTTGAAAGGTTGGAATTTGAAAATATTAATGATACATTTTCGTAAACAAAAGACCTTGAAAATAACCTCCTTAAAAATCATTTATACTCTATTGTTAGTTTATTATAGATGATAAATTATCTGAATTAAAGCTTAAAATACTATTGTGTATAACGGGATAGCAAATTCTAAATTCTTCAACAGCTTCTTTAATATTTTAAACATAAGTATTTGACAATTAATTGGCATGCTGTGTTTTGAAATTTATCGGCGTTTTCATTAGATAAAGCTGAAGTTTTTACGAAGATTTTGAAAGTTTCCAAATGTTTACGACATTAAAACGTATTATTAAGTTTTTATTTAAGCAGTCATAAATATTTAACAGCTGCGATTATCTTTATTGAGTTTGAAAGTGATGTACCATCCAATCAAAATGTGTCTATGAGGCACTATCTTTACTGAGCTATCTTTATTGCCTGGGTCTACATCACTGCTTACCATCAGTTAGGATAGTGATCAGGTAGTATAAGTAATATTAGTCCAGACCGTATTATAAGAAAACACACTTTTTATAATCAACACAATTATTTCCCTTCAAAACTAAGCCTTATTCTAATTTCACTTTACTGGTTACTCGGAGTTCTTTATTTTTTTTTTTCAATAACCAGCTAATATTCGGCCAGTCGTGAAATGTGTCCCCTAAAACGCAATGAATTTAAACTAAAATCAAACAGCAATAGACGCCTTCGCGACTGGATGTAGTCATTGAACCGATGTGACCGTTCCAGGAGATGCAGGACGTGCTGGACGACGACTCGGAGATGAGCGACTGGCTGGTGGAGAGCGAATCCAAGTCCGGGGTGGTGCTGCACGACCGGCTGATGACGGACGCCGCCCTGGGCGCTGTGCCCATCAAGACCGAGCACTCTTACAGCCTGCACTCAGACGTGGAGTCCTCGCCGCCCTCGCCGCATCACACAAAAGTCGATGGTAAGCGGAACTCTTTCTATCGAAACTCACACAAAAGTCGATGGTAGGGTGGAGATTGGATTCACTAAACTTTTCTCGAAACTCGAAACTTGGGCTTACGTGACGATAAATCTATAGTTGGACGAAATAGTGGGCGAGAGTGAAGATTGAGATTGAAACTTTACGCGTCCACCTGTCTCATTTCATACATCTGTGCAATCTAGCCTATGATCACTCAACCAACCAAAGATTGACTGAATTAATTGAAATGCTCGCAACAAATGTATATTTATATAAATAAATTAAAGTTATGATCAGAAGTAAAGTATAAATCACTGCTCAGAAATTAATTTAAGCACGATACGTTCTTTAACAAGAGAGCATAGACCCTCTTCCTTGCCTTCCTTCTTTAAAGGAAGGAAGTAGCCGCCAAGATACCGTTCGTCATTGTACGCTAAATATGTATGAGTTTTTAACAAGCGATAGTTTTGGAGCTTCCGTTCATTTTGAAAGTGTCTCTGGGATTTCTTTACAAACCTTCAGTGTATGAACTAATCTTATTATAAACTTAAATTATTCGTTTGTGTCCATTCGATATATTTATGACGTTAAAGTTTTAATTGGAAAGTAAGCCACCTGACAGCTTAACACTTCAGTTAACATTTTGAAACTAGTTTATTATAAAGTAATTCTCATAAATTAAGTTTTAATTACTTATCAATGCTGTACTAATACTTTTGCATTAATTATAAAATTAACTGGATAATATACAAGAATATTGAAAAGCCCCTAATTATATATATATCAAACACAACTAACGTGTTTTTCCTTTTATATGTATATACTCGCTTAACTTGCGCGACTTCGTCAGATGCCTTAATTTTCATAGGTTTGCGAAATTGATTGCGGATTTCGTAACGCGATTACTAATTGTGCGTACTTTTGTCATGCATAAGCAAACCCATTAGCCGCGTACACATATCAAAATAAGAGGTCAAATACGTGCAGTGCGTGAATTCATGTGTGATTCTGCTTATGGCATTAAGCGATTGAGCTGTTAAAGCAATTTTGAGCACGTTCCGCTCATGGCCTATAAATCGAAAATATTTACCGCTTTCCATTGGCTACAGATTATAAATTCGTTACTAATATTTTATTTGTTTATCAGACTGGGGAAAATAAAAGATATAGAATGGTGAAAAAAAACAATCGTAATTAATTTATAACTTATCTCTCATAATATTATAAATTTTTGCTTATTTTATAAATAACTGTAACAAAAAGGCCCTCAAACCATGTACCGATGGCGTGGAAAACTTAAAAGTAAATTGCTATTAAATATTGAAAAAATAAAACGCTATCAAATTCAAAAGATTTAATATAAAAAAGTTTTAAATAGTAGATATATAAGAAGCCGTTGGGTTATTGATAATTAAATGACAGTATGTTCTCTAAAGGTTAATTTAATACATATTATAAGATTGAAAGTATAAAATGTCCATGCTATAAACAATTTAAAAAAGTTGACCGTGTTTAAGTCGTGTCCGAGTCGTAGAAACTTATGAAGTGTGAAAATAATGAAAGAATAATATAAAGTGATTTGAAAAATGGCGGAATTGTAAGCATTGATCTTAGTTCCTCAATCTCTACTGCATTGATATAGGATCTTAATAAGATCGTAGGACCCAAGAACTAAGAATCTTAATAAGAATATTGAAATAACTAATAAAACAAGTCTTTTAACTTTACCTTTATCAGTTATATCGTCTTTGGCTCTATTCTTGGCTTCTTTTATTATAAGTTAATCATTTTCGGGGTTTATTTATACAAACACATTTTTTCCTTTTATTGTACCTAACTTTTCCACTACAATAATTAATATGAAAAATAAGATTACCATGAAGCTACATTCGTTTTTTTTTAAATGTTTAACGATACAGAAGCTTTGTTTTACAGATTTTAATAAGGTATATACAAAAGAAATAAATTAAATAATAAAAAACGGTCTTTACGTTGATATAATTTACTAAAAACACTTTCAATATTGTTATTTTTGTGACAGAAAAACAAATTTGTGGTCAGTATGTGTGGACATGTGTTTCCCATAAGATGTTTACCAGGCATTCAATTGCGACTTAATATTGACCTTGTGAGTTAATATCGAGACATAAATTGCGTTTTCTAACCTCTAGAGCTAGTACGATGTTATAAGTCTAAAAAATGCTGAGTATGCTATTCCTATTCTTGAGTCGATTTTTATTTTTTCCCATCAGTATTGGTGTAAGATTCAACTCGAATTACAATGTTTATATTTTTAGTTTTTTTAAAGTCCTAATGGAAGCCATTCATTACTGCAATATCTTTTCCATTTCCATTAGAGACCATTTGCTTCGGTGTTGGCTTAACTTTGAAGGATTTTTAGGAACGTAGAAAATATCGTCATAAAGTGTCCGATATCTGGCTCATATTATTGCCATTAGCAATGGCGACTACTTCGGCGAAATCCTTATCCCGAACCTTTAACGCCAATTTCCAAATTTGTAACTATACATTTTAAAATTAATTGTAGTGATCAAAAACTCCGTGGTCCAAATGTTGCATGTAATAATGACTGGCTTGACTCGGACTAATGTAGTATATATTATCTTTGCATCGATCTGAGCTTTGACAATGACAGCTAGGTGTTCGCTTATAATTAAATACACTTAAACAACCCGAGTTCAAATTGTCAAGTTTTTTTTTAATATTTTTATGATATGAAACTTACATATTTTATAAATAATACAAATAAAAAATATTTCGAAGATATGGGACGTATGGCATCGGTGTTCATGTGAACAGTTAACTTGTTTTACAAAAGTTTTCTTTGTAAAACGATTTAACTGTTTATAGTTCTTAAAAATATAAAACGTTTTAAGTGTAAACGGATAATGTGGTGAGGCAGGAAATCACCTTGCCCTCAAAGCGATCAAGGCGGCCGGTACCTTATATATAAGTACACTGGAAGTCAATGATATACATGTTTTAATTGGAGAAGGTGGTAAAAAAGGCACACCTGGTGACAACCACACACTATGATAGGAGGATACACAAAACTATGATACTACCATTCTTCGGCGCTCTTCTTCACAGCCGTACTACTTCCTCGGACAGACCTGTCCATTCTTGCAACATCAGAAACTGCTCCGTTGCTCTACCACAGTTGTGATATGTCTAATTTTAAAGAAAAGTCTACAACAAATAAATTTCTTTGGCAGAACCAAACAGCATAAGCAATTTTGCAAAATGCATATGCAGTTTAATAGTAGTCATATCTAGTTGACTATATAAAATACATTAATTCAATCTACTACGGCTACCCAAAATATGTTGCAATTAGTTTATTTCGTAAATAAATTATTGCTTATTACGAAACGAGCTCATAACAAGAACTCGTTATGACCAAAGAGTTTCTAGTCATTTCCCCACACCCCCCAATTAACGATTTACGCCTCCCATATCTGGTCGAAAAGTTGTCAATCACTGAATAAAAAAAATCCGACGAGGCTTATCGTTTAGCAGTAAATGTCAGATTTATTTTGAAATAAGAACGCGGAAAGAACAGAATAATTAAGTGTTAAATTAATAAACGGTGTACGAAATTCGCGTAAAGCCGACGGTGTTTACCTAGCATTTACCGTTGCATTGGTCGATCATTAAATTAATCGCGGCCGGCTCCGCATAATTCGCAGTTGATTTTGGTGAAAGGAATTCTAGCGAGCGACCGACGCTGACTCATGTAAATGTCAGCCGTCTATATACTATTAAAGTATAAAGTCACGGATACTATGAGGAGACGAATTTTATCGATACGCATAAATTACTTGACAATATAATTATCTCTGCGTTGTTCAGCCTTCAGGCTTTATACTAAAGCAAAATCTCAGCGGCCTGTATTAATTTTCACTTTATCACAGATTACTAATTTGAAAGCCTATAATTGTTCTAGTTCTTTGCTCTCATTACAATTATTTCTTAACATTAGTACGAATGAGAATGTCGACCACAAAAGCATGCAATCTGGCTGAACGTTTCCGATGCTAGAAGAGGTTGAAAGGAATTAATTCTGGTAATTGCTCCGAACTGTATCCTCTATAGATTCCATAACCAAGACGGGTGCTTTGCATCTGCGCCTGGGCAGTGCACGTTAAATTACGATGATAAATCTAAACATTTTATAAATGTATTTTATTAAGAACAAACTAGGCGAGTGATACATTCTGAATATTATCGCTTATCTATGAGATTTTTTTTTTTTTCTCTTTATTTTTAAAAAGGGTTTAATCTTTACAGATTATGTCACCCTCATTGTGTTCACAAGATTACAAAAAAAACAAAAATGAAATAGGATTTACATAGATCAATTTAAACCACCTCTGCGTCTTATTCCTAAGTTAACAATTCTATAAAGTAACCTGGCAGAATCCGATGTTGGATTTGCAAGGACGAGGAAAAAAATTATGTACTAAATTACACAGATCTCTTCTCTCCGGTTCGCTACGGGAGCATTCCATTATTGCATGGTATACATCTTCAATCTTGTATTGCAGATTGTACAGTTCTGGGATTGTGCTTGTCCCATCAAAAAAGCGAATTTGTTCAAAGGGATGTGCCCGGAGCGAAGTCGGAGAGCAGTTATGATTGTTTGTCGTCCCATTTTGGTATTGTCAATCCACGTATGTTTTAAAATGTTAGGTTGAATCGTAGCATACCATATTCCTTTACTGCGACTACGTTCATTGAAATATTCTTGCCACGTGCTAAAACAATTCTGTTTAATTTTATAGTACATTTCTTTATAAAATGGATCACATGAGTAGGATTCTCCGCTGTTTGATGCTTCTTTGGCCAACTGATCGACGATTTCATTGCCTATTATACCAACATGGGATGGGACCCACTGCAATACAACATTTTTATTGATTGTTTTAAGTTTACAAATTGTTTCTATTATATTGTATGCAATAGGTAGACCACGTATAGTAGATGTACAACGTTTGAGCAACTGTAAGGCACTACGAGAATCCGTTACTATTAAGAAATTAGTTTGTGTTATAGAATCTATGTAATGCAAAGCTTCTAAAAGCGCTATCAGTTCAGCATGCATTATTGAAATCCTGCGAGTTATTTTGAATTTCATAGATCTTTTAGTGACCGGGTCATAAAAAGCGGCACCAATTTCACTGTCTTTTATTGACGCATCCGTAAAGACTTTATAGTATTGTGTGTATTTATCCAATAAGTAGCTCTCACATATACCTCTCACTTGCTGGTAGTCGTAATTTTTCTTATTAATGTCGTCAATGTTCGTTTTAATATTATTTTCCAAATCCACATTGCTGACCCAGGTAGATAACTTAAACATCTCTAAATTGTCACTAATATAGATTTTTTCATTTTTTAGGAATTCATTAATTGTTACCAACGTGGGCTTCCGCTTTTTATTCCAATATGGGAGCTGGCATAGAGCTGATAGCTTTTCTATAATGCCAATAGTGATATTATTTTTGAATGATTTGCACTTTAACCAAAATTTACTGCCTAGATGTTGTCGCCGAATGAACAGAGGTGCAACACATAGCTCATTTTCCATAATTTGTATTGGAGTGGTTTTTATGAAGCCGCCAATTATCCTAAGACACACGTTTTGAATACGGTCTAATTTTATTAATTGTGTTCTACTACTGTTACCATACAGGAAGCATCCATAGTCTATGCGACTTCTGATAGTAGCGATATAAAGACGTCTGAGGTGTGAAGGGTGAACAACCCCACCCAGGGCCTGCTAGCATTTTAAAAATATTAACCAGTTTTAGAGTTTTTTCTGCTAATTCATTAATATGTTTTCTCCAATTGAGATTAAAATCAAGCCATAGTCCGAGATATTGGTAACTCTCTACAACATCCAAAGCCGAACCATCGATGTATAGGTTGATAGTTTCTCTTTTGTACCCCCTTTTAAATATGCAAATTTTACTTTTAGAAGTCGAGATATTGAGACCTATGTCTGTAATAATATTATTAAATTTATCCAGAGCAGTTTGTAACTTTAGTGAGCCTGTATAACAACTATGGCAGGTAGTGTATAAGACAAAATCGTCAGCATATTGAGCCACATAAACCTCATTTATAGTATTACAAATTGGCAATGTAGCAATGTTAAATAAGAGAGGAGATAGCGGGTCACCTTGGGCTAAGCCCCGTCCTGTATGTCTAATAATCGAAATGTCTTCTATACAAATACTTAGCTGCCTATCTTTAAGGAAACTCCACAGATAATTACAAATCTTTGGGCCAATATGCAGTTGTCTATTCATATATTGTAATAGAGGCACTATTTCAACGTTGTTATAAGCATTTTCAATGTCGATGAAGCAACCTATCGTACAATGGGCTACCGAGAATCCTGTTTGAATTCTAGAGATTAAATTTGAGAGACTATCTAAGCTGGATCGACATTTTCTAAAACCTATAGTACTATCAGAAAATATTAGATTATGTTCTAAAAACCATTCGATTCTATTAAGTAGCAAAAAATGGAATGTTTTGCACAGGCATGATATCATAGAAATGGGTCGATACTTTACAGAATCAGAGTTGATTTGATTATATTTAGGAATTGGTACAATGTTTATCTGACGCCATTGCTTAGGAACAAACCCATGGGTGAAGAACATATTGTACAGCGTTAACAAGATATCTACTGCATTATCTGGAAGATGTTTAATCATACTATATGATATGTTGTCATGGCCGGGTGTGGTATTTCTAGATTTCATACATTTTAGTAATTCATGTCTCGAAAAAGGAACATCTAATTTAGGGTTACAGATATTAAATTCTTGTGGAGCTGGGCTTACCGAGTCTGGCGTTAAAGAAATCAAGAGATTTTCAATGTTGATTTTATTGATGATCTGCCTGGATGGAGAATTAAATCCTTTCATCCACTGCAATCTATGCCACATCTCGGTCACGGATGTTTGTTGATTCAATGAAGAGCAAAAATTATGGTAGGAGGCACTTCTTGCCTCACGTATACGTCTCTGTGTTTGGCTAATTTTATTTTTTAAGATATCATAGTTTTCAGGAGTCGGATTTCGACGAAAATGAGACAAAGCCAGACGACGCTCTGCTATTGATTTAGATAGACTGGGGGTCCAGTAAGGTTTCGGTTTAAAATTTTCTATAGGGCCAGTGTTAATTTTATAATATTTTATATTTTTATCCGCAGCTGTGTTGATATATTTTTCAAATAAGTCGTAATTTACTTGGAGATCATCCGTCATAGCAAAATTGTCAAACATAGTTCGTGTGTCTTTAGTATATGATCGCCAATTCGCAGTTCCAAAGTTTCGACGATTAGATTGCGGCCGCCTTAAACGTAATAGAGAGTTAAATTTTATTTTAATTATAAGATGGTCGCTACCTAATGACTCATTTAATACTACCCAGTCAACCATACACACAATGTCTGACGATGCAAGTGATAAATCGGGTGAAGATTTTTGCAACACAGAGTTGACTAACTTTATACGTGTCGGGCTGCCGTCATTTAAAATAACAAAATTATTGTCTAATAAGGAGTCAAATATTTGATTACCACGTAGGTTAGTTTTATACGACCAAATGGTATGGTGGCCGTTGAAGTCACCAAGCACTAAAGTCTTGGCGCTGTTTGAGGATAGAATAGAATTCCAATCATTAATAGTAGTTGTAATTGAGGAAGGGCAGTAAAGCGCGATGATATTGTTGAGTTCGTTACAGTTAGATAATTTAATTTTAAGTGTCTGTATCCCGCTGTTGTGGCAAGTGGATGATAAACTAGATGACGTTAAAGACTTGTGAACTACCAATGCTACACCTCCATATCCATCAAGTCGATCATTACGAAAAATACTATAGTCTCTAAGCCGAAGTTCACTTTCGGGCTGTAACCAAGTCTCACAAAGGACTGCAATGTGGATTTTTCCTTGAACGAGAA
This sequence comes from Iphiclides podalirius, assembly GCA_933534255.1. Classification (NCBI taxonomy): domain Eukaryota; kingdom Metazoa; phylum Arthropoda; class Insecta; order Lepidoptera; family Papilionidae; genus Iphiclides; species Iphiclides podalirius. The sequence goes on along the minus strand of OW152815.1, from coordinate 12,899,904 downwards.
AGTGCTCAAATAACAAAAGTTTGGGTCTAATACTTTGACAGTTCCATTGAATAATATTTAAGTGGTTACTTCTAGACTGCTTATTCATTATTGCAACCAAAAACAAAATCAAAGATACTCTTTAGTAACGGCCACTGAGAGATATTACCCACTGCCCAAAGAATCACCCACTCTATGCATAATCTAATTACATTCTTAACTTTAGCAGAAAAGGAATCTCTTTTTGAGTATATCGCTTGCTTTAACTTCTTAAGAAGTTCCTGGAATGTTACGTTGTTATCTTGTTGTTCATCAGTAAAATTCCTGGTTCCGGTATCATTGTTAGGTTTACTCGTTTCAGACTCTTCGTCTGACATAATCTCCTGACTGTTAAAGTTAAACTTCTTGGTTATTTTTCTGGATTTTCGTTCGGATCTTTCTTTTGGGTCCGGTAAATTAATATGTTTATATTGTTGTTCCTGCTTTGATGTTTTCTTAACAGCGTTGGCATAACTGTGGTTTATAATTGGCGAATTAAGTTCAACCGTTGTCTGGAGTTTAGATTGTGACTCTTGCCTGTATGTGTGTGAGGTAGGTAGGGGCGAATCATGAGGGGAGTCTGAAGAAGGATATAATGTTAGCGCTTTACGATATGTGCAATTAAACTCCGCCATAATTAAACGAAGTTTCCTCTCTTTTTTATAAACTTGGCATTCTTTATAAAGCGCTGTATGTTTTCCAGAGCAATTCGGGCATTTTAGCTCATTTGTGTCACATGTTGAGTGGTTACCGCTGCATTTTGGGCAGACTATTTTTGTATATACACATTTTTTAACGTTGTGGCCAAGTCGCCAGCAACGAGTGCATTGTGATACACTAAAAACATATTTTTCCACGATTATTTGTAGACCATCGACAATAACGTAAGGTGGTAGAAATGATCCCTTAAAACATAAACGAACAGTTTCACTTTGTACCCATTCTCCATTTTGGTCACGCCGATTAAGACGTTTAAGGGATACAAGTTCAGCTGGTCTTGCACAACTAATACCTTTCAATATTTCCTCCTCACTCAGATTGATATCGACATTTTTAATTATGCCATAAGAGAAAGCCACTTCCATGGACTTGAACATCCTCCATCCCTTTGATATTAGCTTGTCACATGCAATAAACTTCTCTGCGCTCAATTCATTACTAAATTCAATTCTAATTCTGTAAGGGTTAATATATTTAATTTTTACGGCGTCATTGATGTTGTGCTCTTTAAGTGTTTTTGCCAAACCGAACTGTTTGGGTAACTTTTCCAAGCATGAAACATATACCTCAATTTTGTTGTTGTTATCTTTAGATTTTTTACCATTGCGCTCCACTAATTGCCATTCTAAGTCGTCTTCTTCTCTTAAACGTTTTATGTTTGAGTTCTGGTTGACTTGAAAATCTTCTCCATATTGTTGTTCTCCGTGTGATTGATGAATTGTATGTAACTCCGTTGTTTCTTTCTCTAAGTATTGGTCACAGTCATTTGTATCGAGTACGCACTCTTCCTTCTCGCTATCCGACAACATGTTAAGAAATACGCATAAGTTCTTAATGAATAGTCGTCAGGTGCGAGCGTAGTGCACCAATGCGCACGGCGCTCGCACAAAGTACGGTAGACGAATATTTGTGCGAGGCGCGCGATAATAGTTCACTTCGGAAATGACAATAACGCGAGCGCCCCATACGAGCGTTGCCCCGATACTCGATCTATGAGATTTATAATACAAAATTAAGCTAATCTGAACGAAACAAAACTATAATTATGGTTACTCGTTTTTAGTTTAGACGGTAAACATTCAAATCCAAATGAAGCTATTCAAGCTTCATTTGGATTTGAATGTTTAGGTCAATCAGTCAATAAACAATAAATTATTTTACTCGAATATTGTATACTTGATATTTAAAAATTCGATATGGCTAATAGCCTTCACTTGATTTATCTCGTACAATGTTTTTCAATTAGTTATAAATTACAATTTAGATAATGACTACGTATCCGTTTGCTACCTACAAATTAAGAAACTAATGTTTTAAAAATATTAATGTACATATTCTTTTGAAAAATAACTGTTGTGAATAATATAAAACGTGTGATATAGCGTTGTGAAACAAAGAATCTAGTGTATGGCAACCCTTCACTATTGAAATGGCCCATATAAATACGACGTCTATTAAAAACATTAAAGAAGATGTATGTTTGTCTATGATAGACGAAATTGGCTGAATTATTCAACAATTAAGCGTGTGTTGCCTGAGCAATTATTAATTCAAACACGCTCAATATTTAATCTCGAACAATACTATCATTGGCACTAATAGGGGAGTTCTTCGAAGTATTTTATTTATAAGTTGACATAAGTCCACATTTTGCGAAACCACTATGAAATGATGCAAAGTTTGTCGGAATAGGTACATACGAACATCGCCATGAATTATTCGATTGTTGATTAAATAAGCAAAAACGGTGGCCTCACAACGTTAAATCGAATAGTTTTTACGGTGATGAAAGTTATTACTGTAATAAAGCCTTAAATCAGAGGTTTGTGATCTCCACAGAATTATCATAACGAAGACCTCACCCATTTTAATGTTTTGAATTCTCATGAATAGTTAAGTGATAAACACTCTCTTTATTAGGATGGTATTGTACACTATTGGGCACTATTTCCAAGTCTCGTACAAAACGAGAATTCTTGTCTCTGTGTACTCGGAAGTCTCTTTTGGGGAATGACCAGGAGAATGACCAGACAATAGAAATTGTCGTTATGGGATTTTACTTGGTAACAAATTTTATAGGGTCGAATTTCTGGCACGCAAAATCACATAGATATTAGCGGCGGATACGGTCAATTCAGAAAAAAAAAAACTGTACGTATTTCTTGTAGAACTTTTTCGTTACATCCGAATTGGAATCGGAAACGGTCGTGGGAAAAGAGAAAGGAACGAGGCATAACCGTAGCCGAAAGACCCGTTTGTGGTTTTATTGCATTAGTATTAATTAATTGGATAACGTTCTATTGATACTCGATTAAAAACTGTCGCCCCTTTTAACTTAACTCACTGTCTTTTCTGTAATTAATTTGTATATGTGCAAAGATATGTTGTAAATTATATATCAATAAAAATATAATCAGCGTAACAGCAAGCTATAACTGTAATAGTGTTATAGCTTGTTTTTATCACGTTATAAAATTTAAATCATTGGTCTTAACCAATTGTTTTAACTAATGCGTTCTACAGACCGCTGCTTTAGTACTTACTGATGTAATTGTTTCTGATGCCGCGTGTTATACTGTAGCAAATTTTAGATTCGAAACAATCTACAGGGCTATTAATATAATAAGGGCTCCATCCATAAATTTTACTTATAGTAAAGGTTGTTTAGAGCCGGCGTTAAAAATATACGACACAATTAGGAGATTGATTCCTTAATGCAATTCTTAATGTATTTATAATTAATTCCTTAATGTAAAAAGCCAACATTCTTACATCTCAATGCGCATTATCGTGTTACTTATCTAAAATACTTTGTTAAATATAAACGGATTGTGAAGAGAAATGCGCTCAATTATTTCTATTCAATTTTTAAAAACTATTTGAATCCTTCCTCGAATCTGTTACATTCGTAACAGTCATTTTTTTACTATCAATCAGTGCAGTTTCAAGAATTAAATAAGCAAGAATAAATTTGACAATAACTAAGTTGTATTTAAAAAGCATAGAATGAGCAACATTTTAAATTTGGCAACATTACTTAACGTCCGCAACATTGCCATATTAATGGGATCGTTTAGAACACAAGTGAACATTTTAATTTTAACGAGGGCACATATAAAATTTGACATCTGTAGGTCCTGGTATATAAAAATTGTCCTGGCATGACAACGTTGTCAATAGCAAACGTACTATTTTCTATGGGTATTTTAAACAAGTAAAATAATTTTAACATTCTTTTAATATTATCATATTATTAATATTATCTCCACTGTAGCGTAAAATCATGTGTCGCCCAGCGCTTTTGGCGCAAACAAATTGGGTACAGACAAACGCAGAACGAAGATAATGCCATTATTATCTCTATGTCATTGAAATACCTAACCGCCAGCGAGAGCTGACCCACGGATCGTTAATGGTCGACATATTAAGCATTTGTTGATTGGGCCATTCTAAATTTCAGACATGGAGGACGAATGCTATCCAGCGATCCCAGCCAGCGCGTGGCGGAGCCGGCGGCGGTCCAGCTCCCCGCTGACTGAGGTGAAGGCCGAGCCAAAGTCTGAGCCAGAATCTCCGGCCTCCTCGTGCCCCCCGTCACCCACGCCGGGCACCCCCCTAACACACCTCGACTACGTCATCGACCACACGGTGAGTGAATTTTACTAACCAATACGAATTTCTAATATGTATGCAATGTAACATATTTTTCGGTTATCAGGAATTCCTTTGTTATATGTATCACATTCATTTATATTTGCGAATTTACATACAGGATTAATAATAAAACCGAGTTAAATTAAGATCAATTCATTTCAATATAACGATATCCTCCTCCTCTGTGACTACACAATATTCTACCTACTGTGGTACATTTTTATAGAGTAACATAAATTTTCTTTCTTTATCCTTTTCATTTCTGAGACTAAACAAAAATTACAACCAGCCGTGATAACTCTGTCTGCAAACGTTCACCTTAAAATTATTTCTAATTTCATTCCAGTCCAAATCACCTTTAAACATTCGATAGGCAGTACTAAGCTGTACTAAGAGACATTGTATTCAAACGTAAAAGGGATCACAAATAATTTTTAAGAAAAAAAAACTTACTTAAAAAAACTGACTTCAATCCGAAAATTAAAAACATTGTAATACCTATAACATTCAATGATGGCACTCAATTTCTCTGGGATGTTATCATCAGATCATTTCCTTAAGGCGGTACCAGCCTTGGGATATCTCCTTTCTGACAAAAAAGAATCATCAAAATCGGTTCATAAACGACAAAGTTATCCACAAAAACACATAAAAAAAATAAAAATATAATACGGTCGAATTGAGAAACCTCCTTTTTTGAAGTCGGTTAAAAAAGGAGAATAACTAAAGTTCTTATGTTAAAGAAATTTTATCGTGAACTGTTATAATATTTATATCTATCAAGCGCCGTGTCCAATCGTCATTCACGTAGACCATTGATCGGTTGTAACCACAGTTTAACTTTTGTATTTGAGGCATTCATAACACAGTTATATTGTAGGCAAGTCACGACCAAATCTCGCACAAAAAGCACTGGGAAGCCGTTTGGATTTTCCTATATATTATATAATGAGGAGGAAAAGTTTGTCTGTATGTCAGGATCATTGTCTCTCAACAATATTGTCCTGATGTTGACGCCGTGTTGGACTCGTGCATTATGACGTCCATAGTGATTATGCATTGCAGATGGTTTGATTTTATTACCGTAACAAGGTCAGGTTAAGGTTAGGTAAGGTTAGGATATAGCGACGATGACGGATTGACGGAGAGTAGCTGAACGTTTTTGTATTAGATATAATGTTATTTACTTATCTTTAAGATAGCGTTATTTTAGTCGTAGTGGCCGATAAATGTAATGTATTCAGTAGAGTACAGCTTGTAATTATTTTTTTCCTTACTCGTCTTTTGAATTCCGAACTCTTTTTGAAGTGTAGTAAGTTGTTTTTGGTACTTCCGTCCACCGTTTTCTAAACCTCTCAATACAAAAGGGCAATTCTTAAGACCAAAATAATAGCAACAAACACATTCTCAATTCGGATGCCGCAGAATACATGTTGAATAAACGAAATCTAGGGGTCACCGGAGTTCAAGTTCAAACAACTCAGTGACTTTCTAAATGCTAAGTTACTTATCTTTTATAAAATTTATAACCTTACCAATTCGGATTCCGCAGAATACACATTAAATCAACAAAGTCTAGAGGTCGCTGGAGTACATCAACTTTCAGCAACTATCTAAATGTAGTTACTTGTATGTCGTAAATATGTTAAAAATTATAACCAACACACACCATCTAAGGATATCGGTACAACTTCCAGACGGGAACCATTCACATGCCGCAGGCGGTCCTGCAAAAAGTCGGCGCTGCCGCAGTTCCTCAGATACTCCTGAACGCGGCCCCTCGCATCGCCAACTCCCTCAGCGGCAACAAGCTCTCCATCAAGGTCACGTCCAGCTCCGGAACGTCAGGTGAGCACGGATCCTGCTCTTAATCGAACCATTTCGTTTACACCTCTGTGAAACTGGTGCTTTCAACTTCTCAGTATGCGATAATTTACCCGTAAGACTTTATTTACTCGTAAGACTTGAGTTTGTAAGCTGAACACGAGTGTGAAGCACAAACGTGCTCGCGACTACGATTTGCCTTTGGACAGCTTGGTCTAAATAAATGCTGATGACAATCATCCCCCAATAGAAGATTATCCATCTGCATTTGATTGTCGCCCATAAATATTCAGCGTTGATTTCCGCGCTCTAAGAACCAATTCCACGGCCGCTGCAGCCACCGACCACAGCCGGTATTCCGGACCCTATCAGCGTGTGCAATGACCCGGCACGCCCAGTCGTAAATCTCAACACGCTCCCAGGCTTCAACCTGCCGCCGACACCGCCCTCGTCCCTCTCGTCGTCGGACAGCGAGGGGGCGCTGTCGCCCGCGCACGAGGCGAGCACGCCCCCCGCGCCCGCGCCCCCCGCCCGCCGCGCCCACCTCTACGTGTCGCAGCACTCGCGGCAGCCGATCAACACGCCGCTCATCAGCAGCCAACCGGTAAGCCCTCGGCTGACGGCAAGCTCATGCGACCAAGGCACGAGGTCATGTGAACGACGATGTGGCTGGTGGGTTTGAACACGTTTTGACGAAAGAGCATACCCACGAAACTAAGGAAAATGGTCAAGCGGTTACAGACGAATATTTACAGTCGGTTAATTTTATTTAGGTAAAAAAATTTATTTTAGCAAACTTGTCTTGGCAAGATGATGTGTTGTGAGCAATTGGTGTATTTCGGGGTTTTGGATCGATCTTACGCCTTTTTAAATATTAACGAAATAACCAGTATTTCCATTATACTAGTATTATTATACCAGTACTGTAAAATTATACTAGTTTCTATCAATATAAATAGTTTATCAACAAACCTTGATCCACCGGTCGAAATAAGTTCTTATATTTGATTATGTTCGAAGTAAACTATTTAAGTTTCATAAGAAAACATCAACGTATTTTGACATTCCTATTTTCTCACATCCAATAAATCGCGAATATATCTGAATTCACGTTGAGGAAATTCCCCGCCAACTTAACCTTTATATATTTCTTCTCTCCACTTGTCTCTCATTCCTTCTCTTCACATTACCATACACATTTCATGACGAAAAATATTCGTTCTTTTACAGAAGGGATCAACGGGCACCTTGGTTCTGACGGAGGAGGAGAAACGCACATTACTTGCAGAGGGTTACCCAGTACCAACGCGTCTGCCCCTCACTAAAGCCGAGGAAAAATCTCTCAAGAAGATCAGGAGGAAAATTAAAAATAAGGTATCAAGCTGTTCTACTGTCGAAATACTTACATGTGAAGTGAACACAATAAATAAGAAACGAGAAGGGAATAAATGTACGCGTTTTTATAGAATCAATTTCTTTCTAGATATCTGCTCAAGAGAGCAGGCGCAAGAAGAAGGAGTACATGGACCAACTAGAGAGGAAGGTCGAGATTTTGGTGTCGGAGAATTCGGACTACAGGAAGAGGGTGGACACGCTCGAGCAGAAGAACGCGAGTTTGCTCAGCCAGCTGGCCGCCCTGCAGGCGCTGGTGACGCGCAACGCCCGGAAGTGACGTCACCGCGGGAGACCCTCGCGTGACGTCACACGCCGCAGCGGACCGCGGCGCCCAGGGACCCAACACCAAGCCCCACCCCAATTCGGAAAACACTGAACCGACAATCGACGGCCGCAGATGAAATATTTTTCGATGCATTTGTCTGTTCTGTATTCAGTAGTGCAATCGGATCGCAAGCCACGGTTATTTATGCACTGAATTTATGCGCCAAGGTCGCTTTTATTGAATGGGGAACTGTTTCATGTTTATTTTTCTCCTTCTCCGATTCCTTAAGTTTTCTAATCTATTTTATCTTTATAAAATATATATGAGTATTTCTTTTATATTTAACCGTTTATAAATTATTGAAGTTTTGGAAAGCAAACATTGTCCATTCAAAATTCGAGACAATGATCCTTCTACATCTATTATAAAAGTTCCATGTCATTTTAAATATTCGTCTTTAAAATCATTTCAATACGAGCCACCTATTCAGCGAAGATGGCCTGCGATCTGATTCAAAGCAAATTTTCGTTCAGAGAAAATCGTGCGAAATGGCAAGTAGAACATTCCCACGGCTATTTGAATATATGAATATGAAATTTTAACATAAATGAACTGTCTCTATAGCGGAGTGTATATTTATAATGTATATTTTGGATGTAATTTACAATTGTACGAGGTGGAGAAGGTGTCCGGGAGGATTTGGGTTAAGCGTTCGAATGGTTGCTCATTGTATTCGTTAGTTAATGTATTCCGTGGTGCTGGAACTTTGGTGGCCGTGCGCCCCCTGCTGCTTGGGGGTGCACCGATCGCGAAGTGCCACCCTCAGTTGTTTATTGCCACGGCTCATCGCCTCCGCGGCAGGGATCCCTCAGGGAACCGCACTGGGGCCCCAGTTGTTCACAGTCTGCGAGTGTCCGAAATCTCGTTAGGTGTGCGACGCTACAGCATTTAGGCCTTAATACGTGCGCGTTTTTTTTAAGACAAGCGTTTAGTTTAAGTACTGTAATTGTTACCCAAGGCGTACGTCAGGCTCGTACGCCGCCGTATCTACGGGCGAGTTGCTTTATACTTTGTAATTATTGTACTGAGATGTTTTATCAGCTGTTAACCACTTATTATCGGCCTAACGATCCGACATCGATGTTTTTTTATAAATTATAAATAGAGGAAAAGGCATGTGACTGGACTACTTAAAGATTTTTGTTATCTTTCGACGTACCTCGTGTCCGATCGGAAACGGATACAGTCGGAAACTTAGCATAATATTTTATAAGACGCACCGCGGCGTGCGTCTTAACGGTTAATTTTGAATTCCATGAATTTGCATTTATAGCGAAATGTGTATCGTCCTAGAGATTTTTTATATCATGTATTTAAGGATAACGTAAGATGTGTGCATCCTGCAAAAAACCGAGTTTGTAATTGCGAACGAATTTTGTTATCGGTATAAAGTCTAGTCTCTACGTAGCAACCTGAAGGGGCACAGGGTGGACCGCAGGATATAGCTGTACACAGATTCGGTACGTACTGCGCTCATTAGATCGACAAGTACAAATAGCGGCATGCCTTTAACGAGAGTAACAAGCACTATGCCTTAACAATACTAAATTTATCATTCGCTGCTTGGTAGGCCAAATAGGTTTCGACGTGGGCAACGTTTAGCACCGACCGAGTTCCCCGTCGCGTTCGTAACGTCGGACCTCTCGCTCGCACATCCATTCGATGCTGCTCCAAGAAAAAGTGGAGAGCGGTGTGCCAGGACTCGCGAACGACTCGTACAAGCAAAGCCGTAAACTGAATCTCACAGTTGCCAATCATCGGTCAGGTCTTGCCATGTGACGCGCGAAGACTTGCACCAGAGGCACTAAGCCCTGTTACGACTAACATTCTTTTAGACTAAACATTCCATTATTATTTTTTCTTCTAATTATATGAGTGACTTAAAGTGAGCTCGAGTACTTATGCGTAATTCTAATGTTAAATATGTACTAACAACTACAATTTCTATGTACAAAATCGTTAGCTGTTTCCCTCCTCAGTTCTCTGTCTTGTGTAACATAATAAATGCTATTTTAATTTTATGGGAGCATAATTTATGGAGCTGTCGTGTGGTTCGTTTGACGGCATTGCGCCGCTAGCGAAGTTAGTATTTTTACTATGTGTGCAATTATAACGTTCTCTTTTTAAATTTTTAAAGTTCTTCCTATTTAGCGATAAGCAAATGTTCTATTTATATCAGCGCTGAAATATATCGTCTATTTCGACTCCGGCTCTGCGGGGCAGTTAAAAGAATTTACTGAGATATATTTTAAGAGATTTTTTCTATAATGAATTTTAGAAATGTATAAACACTGTTTTATGTGTCTATCGCTATACAAGTTAGTTTTATAGGTTAGAGTATAGTTAAATCTATGTATACAGAATATATGTCGAAATCGAAAGGGGGCGCCCGCCTTTCAGTACCGATTTTACCAATGTTTGGTAGGGACCGATGATAGAGTTATGGGAGGCCACTTATCATGCGCCGTTTGAAACTGTTATAAATAAATATATGTTTGAAAGAAGTATTTACGCGTAGTTAATGTATTTAATTCCTAATATGGCATTTACCGTCTACGAAAGAGTGATTTATTGAAAAATAAAAAAAACGACTTATATGAATTAACTATAAAGTAGTAGATATTTTAACTTATGGAATCAATATAAAAACGTTTGTTGCACTGGCGTCGCAGGCAAGCTACGCGAGTGCCCATATTTCGACATAATATAAAGTATATAAAATGCCAAACATACATTTATACGTTTAGGTATGCGAGCAACGCATATTGGGTGACAATACCGTTTCCATACGAGGTTCGCTGTCTTAATTTGTGAATGTAGATTTTAAAAAAAAGTGTTTTTTTCGGGCACAGATAACCTCGCATGGAGCGGTTTATGCGACCACAAGCCGACACGTCGCGGCGCTTGTGTCCGTAATGTTTTGTTATTCATTTGAAGTGTAGTAATTTTATTGATAGTTTTATTTGTTAAAACTATTCGCTGTTACCTTGAGTCATGATTTGTTGAATCGTTTGTTTTATTATTATTTTCCAATGACATTGCGGATTTTACTGTCACCCTTGAGCTAATAAAACGAGATATTGTATATCGATTGTTTCATTGGATCCCATCCCATCGAATGCATTCATCTGTATTGAACAGTTTCAAGCTTTCAGGGCTAGATTTAGAGGTCTGGAGGCCTCGGGGCAACAAAGGAATGGAGGCCTCTTAGCCCCAATTTATTTTCTATTGGTTTCTGTAAATATTTAATGTAATCATATTGGTACACAGTACTGTAGGTAAAAGTAAAACGCGAAAAAAATAGTGAAAGGAAAATTTGTTTACTATTGTATACTAGAGTGAATTTAAAAAAAATCCGAAGTCTATTGTGGGCGCCCCTCGTTTGTGGAGGCCCCGGGGCTGTTGCCCCGGTTGCCCTCTCCTAAATCCGGCCCTGTAAGCTTTTTATCTCGTAAACGGGTAAAGATCACTCCAAGAATGTAGTGTTCATAAAGATTGGAAGCACTGCATGTGTTGCTTTCAGTCAACCTCGCCAACTGCCATTTTACACAGTGGTGTGGGTTTGACTCCCACGCGGGATAATTTATTGTCATTTACAAATAGTTGTACACGTTTTCGTACAATTTGTGCGCCTGATTATCTTTACGGAGGAATACTCTCTTAACGCCGGGTTTAGTCTCCAGATGGAGTTGATTTCTGAAAGAAGAGAACAAATAAAACTTGACAAGATCCAAAATAGTGGAATACTTGTCCAATTATATTATGAAATTTAACACTGAAAATTAAATATAATCCTGCATCATCATCTAAATTGGGTTGGGGTTTAAAAAAAGAAAACAAACACTTGTCCGCAAAAATGTCACTTATTCAGAAATATTCCTTGTGCTTATATGATCTAAAAAGTGAAATTACCAGCAAATACGTATATTCTCAAACACTCGACAACATGGTTTTAAATTCAAACGGTATTTAAAAGATATTTTATTTATTAAAACTATTAACTATAAAGATAATGCTATTGCAAGCGAACCTTAAAATATTGTATGTAAACAATAGAATTATTTTCATTACGCCGATAGAGACTAGAGTTTAATATATATTACACAGATGTAAATGCCAACTTTCGTGACAGCAACATTCATAGCATTCTAGAATGCTGTCTCAGTCTTTAACATTTCTTTTTAGATTTTTTCTTACCAATCCATGGTTTCGCGCTGAACGCTGTTAAAAATACTAAATCATAACACCTATGATCGGTTTTAACCTTAACTTCTTAACGGGCCCTACACTTATAACTATTTAAATCCATCAAAAATAGCTCAACAAAAATATCTATACGGACAACACTTGAACACGCTGACGCGTTCGCATGTCATCGCTGTCAGAATTTACAGAAACTGTGTTCAATCTTTTTTTTAAATAAACGTAATTTCTTACACTCCATAAATTGAATAAACACTACAATCCAGTCCATAGATGTATTAATTACAAGGACACGACGTTCCGTTTGCGTCTATGCGGCAACAACGGCGTGCAGATTGGCGAGCGCGGCGCTATATAGCGCTTATCCGGGCGGCAGCGCAGCCGCACGATGTCCGTCTCCCGCCTCAAGTCGCGCGTCCGAACGTTCGAGAACAGCTCGTAGGCGCGTCGCCCGTGGGGGAGTCGACGGCGCACTCTCAGAGGGTGATGAACACCTTCTTGCGCGCCATCACGTGCGCGATCACCACCCAGAGGGCGGTGCCCCACGCCGCCTCGAGCAGTCGCAGCCCGTGTGTCCGCATGTGGGGCACGCGCCAGTGGAAGGGAAACAGGTGCGCGCACAGCGAGTGGCCCACGTAAAGAGCGATGGCGTTCAGGCCCGGCGCGCGGAACGGCCCGCCGCCCCACAGCCGCCACGCGTCCGTGAACGTGTAGCAGATGCTGAGGAGCGCGAGCGAGCACGCGGACGTCACCAGCACGAACGACATCGACCTGGTGGTGGAGTCTATATTTATTTATTCACTGAGGTGGGGCCACGCAACTGTCTTCTGTTAAACGAACGGTGAAGTTTACATCAGGTGAACTGCCAGCTCGTTTGCCACCTTCGCACATTAAAAAAATTTAACTTATACACTAATTGAAATCTTCATACAAAGGAATGCCTAAGCATTTTCCGCCAGTCAACCTTACGTGTAGTCCAGGGGAATTGAGTGAAGTGCACTAATAAAATATTATCATGAGATGCACATAATTTAGAGACTATGCTATTTTTTCTAAGGGTTACGTTAAGCTATAACGGGCTACCATGAACTTATTTATTTATTTATTTATTGTTAGGTACACCAACAGCATAAAATATAATAATATTTATATGTTCTTTGCTATAGGGCCAATTTTTATATATTTATGCCTATTACAGGTATACACAACATTGATAAAGAGTTAATCACACTTATAAACTAAAATAAAAAAAAAAAAATAGGAAGTGGACACTAAAGATAAATTATCAATAGACTAAATTAAACGTACAAAAGATATCGAATATGCTTGCAGATTAGTAAATTGATATGTGAAATCTAACATGCTAATAATGAAAACAATTTCTTTTTAAAAACGTTAAGTGAATCGTTAAAAATATCCAGCTCGGTGTTTGATACAGACAAATAGTTGTATTCAGACAAAATTCTTGAAAATGACTTATGTAGTCCTAAATTGGTGCGATACGGGGGAATGTAAAATAGTTTGGTAATATGAGATCTAGGATATTTGAAGGGGACTACGAGGCTTACTTTCTCAACTATTGAGGGGCATGCAACGTTACCATTAAGCACTTTATGCAGAAAAGACAAATCAGCTATGGTTCTACGATTACGTAAAGTACACATTTTGAAATGTTTTAACCTTTGATTATACGGCTTTCTATGGGAGATATTCGAAGAAATAAAAGCAAGGTGCCTTGTGAAGATGCGCTGGATCCTTTCCACACGCTGTGAAGACACATTATATGTTGGATTCCAAGCAACTGAAGCAAATTCGAGGTGTGATCGTACATAACTGTTGTAAAGAATTAACTTAGTTGAAGTTTGTTTGAAGCATTGAGAGTTACGCTTAATAAAGCCGTATATCCGAGCTGCCTTTCCTACAATTTTGTCTATATGTACATCAAACTTTAACTTACTGTCAATAAACACTCCTAGGTCACGCACCTCATCAACTCTTGTCAATATCACACCATTCATCTGGTATGAAGATGAAATAGGTCTTCTTTTTTTAGTAAAAGAAATGTGATAACATTTATTCGGATTAAGAACCATATTATTATTTAAACTATTATTATATTATTATTTAAATTTGGCTATGTTATTTAAATCGATTTGGAGTAATTGAACATCATTTACGCATGAAATGGTTCTATAAACCTTTAAATCATCAGCATAAAGAGAAACTCTGCTGTGCTTAATCTGGGAGACTATGTCGTTAATATATATAAGGAATAAAATTGGACCCAAATGAGAGCCCTGCGGTACGCCAGACTTAGCATAGTAAATATTAGATTGCGATCCATTAACGACAACTGCTTGGGGGCGATTATATAAATAGGAGGCAAACCATTTCAGTTGCACATCCTCGATACCATATTTCTTTAACTTGGATAAGAGATGTGTATGGTTTACTTTATCAGAAGCATTAGACATGTCTGTATAAATTGCATCTATTTCCCAACCTTTGTCCAGGTCAGTGGCAACATCTGAGAGAAAGCAAACAAGGTTACTTTCCACTGATCGATCGCCTCTAAAACCGTGCTGGAAATCAGATAGTGAGCTATTAACATGACGATATAATATGGGGAGACAAGGGACTCAAATATTTTAGCAAAAGATGATAAGATGGATATGGGCCTATAGTTTTTAATCTCAGATTGGTCACCTTTCTTAAAAACTGGAACTATTCGAGTCATCTTCCATTTATCAGGAAATATTCCTATTCGTAGGGAATAATTGTAAATAATACTTAAAGGTAGCGCGAGGACGGATCCACAGTGCTTAATGAATAACGGCGGTATGCTATCAGGACCAGCCCCCTTTTGAATATCGAGGCATTTGATTTTTTTGAGGACTTCAGATTCACTAAAAGTGGCAATGATATTCCTGTAACAAGATACATTCGACGTTTGCATTGCAGAAATCAAATCAATTGAAGTTTTAGTTGACGTATAAACGGAGGAGAAATGTAGGGCAAACAATTCCGCAATCTGAGCATTATCCGATGCAACTTTCTTATCCATTTTCATAAAAGCAGGAATAGATGATGAGTTCTTTTGATAAGTTTTAAGAAATGTCCAAAAGTGTTTAGGACTTTTTTTTATATTCATATCAATTGTGTGAGCATAGTCCCTATAGCTTTTATCGTAGAGTTTATGGCATCGTTCGCGCAATAATTCATATTCAAATTTATCTCGTGGATTTTGGTATTTGTGATAGAGCTTTCGAAGTCTATCTTTCTCTTTAATTAGCTTAATTAAATTTTCTTTAAACCAAGCTGGATACTTTGACGACTTAATTTTACGTTTAGGTACTGATTCACAAATAATATCATTTAGTATTTCATAAAAAGCTGATACCATGCCATTTACATCTTTCTGACTATTGAGAACGGTGAACCAATTAATTTTGTTCAAATGTAATTTAATTTTGTCATAATCTGCTTTGTAAAAATTATGATCAACACGCTTCCTTACGGAATAATAGTTTACTGCAGCACTACAAAATGATATGGAACAAACAATGCTAGGATGATGGCAATCGAGTTTACTAATGGTGCAAGAGCTCGCAGATACAGTTGCACCTTCCATGTTTGTAATTACGAGGTCTAAAATCTTATCGTTAGTATTCTGAACTCCATTTATCTGATACAGATTATTTAATGAATAAAATCTACAAGCGAATTACCTAAACTCCGGCTATAATTCGATGGGACCATGTACCTGCAGTCATTGTCAGGACGCCAATCAATAAAATTTAAATTGAAGTCACCAAGGATTACAATATTATTTGTTTCATTTAAAGCTGTGTCAACTCCACCCAAGAATATCTGCTGAGTCTCAAAGTTAGCTGGCGGTGGCAAATAGACAGTGCATATAAAAAAAGTTTCATTTCTACCATTTACTTGCAATTTGACTTTTACCCATAGATCCTCACACTCAGTTTCCCACTCTTTAATACGTGTTGAAGGTATGTCACGCGATACAGCTATCATCACGCCACCGCCATCTTTCTTTGAAGTTTTGAAGCAAACCCGGTCTCTACGATATACGGCATAGCGAGAATCTATAAACTCATTATTTAGAATACTGTCATTTAACCACGTTTCCGTAAATACGATTATTTTATAGTGATTACAAAGGATATTTTTTAGTACTTCATGTGTTTTCGTTCGGATACCCCGAACGTTTTGATAATATATAAAATCGTATTCAGAAATTTCAACACCATAACTCTCTTGAAAAAACAGATAAATGATTTATCTTAGTGAATTTAAATTGTCCGTGTTTTTAATAAAAATCGATTCACTAAATTCGTCCTTACGCACAAATATACGTCCATTACGTATCCAGACAAACTTATATTTTAATTCTTTTGCCTTAAGACGCGTAGCCGCATGTAAACTTTTGTTTTGTGGAGATAAATGCTCAGCCACAAACACAGGATTGCAGGGTCCACCTAAACCAAGATGTTTTGTGTTTAATTTTTCTCCCTGGTTGCTTTTATTGAATTTGGCAACAGCAGCAAGAACAGCATCACGGTGTTTCGGCGACCGCATCTTGATCACCATAGTACGAGGTCGATTATTGTCCTTAACCATTTTTGCCACCCGTGTCACGTGAATAATGTCTTCCAATGCAATTGGATCGCCGACGACTTTTATTAACTGTGTAATAGTGTTGACCAAATTTTCTCCTCTATGTTCAGTGATACCGTTCACTTCGATATTAGATTCTCTCATATTCTGTTCAACTAAGTTTAGACGGGTACATGCATCACTTAGAGTGGATTTTAGCTTTTTGTTGTCTGCAGACAGATGATTTATTAAAGCATTCTTTTCTTCTAGTTTGGTTTTCATTTCTTCAAACTTCGAATTGAAGAAATCCATTGAAACCTTAAGCTCATTAAATTGCTCTGTGATGTTTTTAAACTCAGTCGTAACATGCTGATTTATAGTTTTCAGTAACTCCTCATTGACGATGCTCCTAATCTGATCCTCGGTAATATTGAAGATACGATCAGAGGTGGGTGTGGGTACACGTGTAGAGAGAGGTGATCCTTCATCTACTAACTTCATTTGCGAATGTTGAGTACGTCCAATTCTTGTCGTAATGTTTGAATTACTGGTGTTACTATTTTCGTCAGAAACGGGGCTAACTGCCATTCCAGCGGAAGTTGAGGGAATATGAGTGTTAGAGGAAATAGCAGATTTCACCTCCATTTTTGAACAATCAGAAGAGCAGTACCAATTATTTTTACGATTTGAGTCAGCTGAGTAATAAGCATAAAAGCGTTTCGAAGAAATCTTGGCACAATTAATGTCAAACTTATTTTTGTAAGCAACGCATGTCAAAAATTCCTTATTTTATAACATGTTTGAACATTTAGCACATTTACCGTAGCTTGGTGCCATTGCAGGGTAGATATAATAAGATGACGAGTAGTTTTGCGGCGAAAATATTCCGGCCAGTTGCTAGCAGCAAGCGAGAGTTGCGGACGATAGGTCTTAAGCGCCGTGAATTAGGTGTCGCTTACGCGTTCGTGTCGTAAGTGCACTGCTTTAACGTTCGATGTAGTTGATTAAATTAATCTTATTTTATGTACTAATTTTATATGCTTATCACTTATGTTAATATCACGGCTAGAAGAACATTTATTGTACACATTTGTGAAAAAGAAAAAAACACTTAACTCACTAGGTTAACCGAAGTTATAGACTTTAAATACGGAGAAGTTACATAAACAGACCGTGCGTGACAACAGTTTTTATGTGATTGAGTGATATATGCATTGCTTACTCTATATTTACTAGTCTTCCACCTGTGAGGGCACTGATTTAGCTGTGGCAGAAGCACAAAGCATCTTCTGCAATGCCACTGGGAGACCGGCATAATATATCATTATTTGTATTGACACCCACTGTCTAGTAGGTGGACAACACAACTGTAACCCTTCGCAGCTATCTAATTGTTGAATTGCTTTTAGTCTGAAGTCTACATAAAGCTTCATCCATATATCCTAATATGGAAATCCTTTGAATACGTAGGATATATGGAAAGACTTTGTGTCTTTGACTTGTTTGACAATTGTGATGGACACAAAGTCAAATCGTAAAATCCATCTTGTTATCAGTATCAAATCAAGATATATATACACATACATACGACGTACTGTGGCGTTTTTATTTTGTTATTACGGTACGTACCACAAGTTCTTGTTGATGGGCACTACTCCGTGCTCGCGAGAGAAACCGGCGAGTAGGGCTCCGGCAAGTGCGAGTACCAGTGCCCAGGCGAGCCAGCGGGAGACGCGAGCCTTGTGCGAGCGCTGAAGAAGAACTGTGGCGCCGGCTTGCACGCCGAGCAGAGCTTGTACCGCCGACGTCAAGCAGCCTACACGAGAAAAGATGATGCCATCCCTAGGCTGATATGTAGCGACTATTTCTTGTATCTTGTATTAACTGATGTTTTTTCTTTCAGTCCCGAGACTATTAAAGCTTCATCTGACGCAGAACCGATGGGCTAGCCAGAACCCACGGGTTTGGGCCCTCTCCGCTGGGTAGGGCCACGCGACTACTTCGCTATCTGAGTGGCACTTGGGCCATGTGCTTTACGACTGCCATGCCCAAAAGTATACAGGTGTTGAGGCCAAAGGCTTTCTTTGCAACTAGGTACTCTACAGGCATCCTGTTATAAGTTATCATTTTAAGAAACTAACGTTCATTAACTGTTCGCGTTTAATCGTTTTTTTCCATATCGTTTAACTGGTAAGTTACAATTTATTGCCTAGCTAACTGTGGTAGGGCCACGCAGCAGCCTCGGCTGTTACACGAATGGGCAAGCTCGTCCGGGTAAGTACCACGAACTCACCGAAGACCGGCGTCTAGTGGAAGTATAATACTTTCGCGTTTCGTCTGGTGAATGAGTTAGCTGGAGCCCAATTTTCAAAAGGTTGTCAACGCATCTGTAACCCTCGGGTGCGGCAGATGTCTATGGGCGGTGGTATTCACTTAACATCAGGTGAACCACCTGCTCGCTTGACAACTTATCACAAAAAAAAGCGCAGTAGGTCGGCACACCTGTGAACTAATTTTATTTGCTTAAAAAAACATTTCTTACCATTTTAGGAAATTGTAAAAATTGGGGTCGATGTTTATTACTGATGAAATAAGAAAATGGAATAGTCACTGACCCAGCAACCCTTCGGGGTCTGTGGGTGGTCCACCATACGTTCTACGGGCGTCGCTGTTCTGGTAGAGATGGGAGTCACCGAGGAGTAGGCGGTCTATGAAGCCGGCCGCGCCACCGCTGCACTCCGGCGCCACCCAGTCGTCATGCTTGCCCCCGGAGCCCAGGTAGCCTCTGCAATCACAAAACTTCTTCGTTTATATCATTTCTAAATATTAACTTACTTGCGACCCGCCCCGGTCTCGCACGGGTGCAATGCTGATACTAAATATACTCTCCTACGTTTCTGTAGAATATTATGCATGTATTACATATAAACCTTCTTCCTGAATAACTCTATCTAGTAAAAAAAGCGCAGTTTTAAAGATCTAAGCATACATAGGGACGACTTTGTTTTATACTATGTAGTGATAGTGATTAAAAACTGAAATAATAAACTGTCACGAGAGTCACAACAGTTTGCAATAATAACAAAAAAATGTTTCGAACATATGTGAAGTCCGCCAAAGTGGAGTCGAGTGGTGGACTATGTCCTAATTCCCTCTGTAGCGAGGAGGCCTATGCCCAGCAGTGGGACATATATAGGCTGTTACATTACTTTTACTTTACTATACTTCAAGGAACTGTACGTTTATTGAGCACACCACCTCCCACTATTCATTAGTCTATATTTCCTCCTAAGGTGTCTGGAAGAGATCGATTTTATCGATGATCGATAAGACCGCCTTATTGTTCATAGCTTTAAGACTTATTTTTTTCTAAATGTATTAAATTATTTTTGGTGTTCAAAAAAGTATCTATAATAATAATATACTTCTTTAATAAAGCTATAAATGCTAAGTTAAGATAAAAATGAACGTTAAAATACTTACGCGGGACAATCTGGGTGGTGGACTATGAAAGTGATAGCTGTGTGCACGGCCACCAACACGCCTGCCAACGCCCAACACCAAGCGCACGACAACAGGTCCTTAAGCGCTTGACCACAGGCGCCCTGCAAATAAATATTTCAGGACATAAGTATTATATTTACACAGCGTTATCCACGTTAAGCATAGCTTGTATAATGGGTATGATAGCTTTGATAGCTTTTCATGCATGAGCAAGACGTGTATATTTATAAAATATAAAGATGAAGAATATAATAATAGTTTAAAATCAAAATATTTTTACACGGTGTAACATAATCCAAAACTAAGCAAAGCTATGGGTATTAACTATACAAGGAGACTTTTTGAAAGGTGCCCAAATTTACACAGGAGGTTCAGACTAGGTAGTATAGTCGTTTATTGAAATAATAACATTTTTTTTTTTCAAAAAATTACCATTTTATTCCCTAAAGACAGAACTTGTTGACAACGCGGTAGTCAATCATTAATACCTAAATTTTACTGTTCACGCACACAAACGAACTTGTGTGTGTGTTAGATATGAATGATCGCGCGTAAAATAAATGGGTTGCGTATAAATAACGCACTTTTTGAGATAAGTTCAAATGAATATAATTAATTACTTACGACTGATTTAAAACATTTATTATTGTTTACATATTTATTATTAATGTCTAGAATTTAATTTAAAAAAATGGATACACTTAGAAAAGCCTCCCTGTATAGCCGATAAACATACTCAAAATCAAAATCAATTTCTTTTGTTAACCAATACATTTATAGGAAATAAACAGCCAGGCACTTTTTCAGCAGTGAAACCACACCGTCTGGTGCAACTTACAGGTTCACTATCTACTACGCCAATTGGGTCGTCAAAAAAATGTCTCTGAAAAATGTCGTCGAAAAAATCGTCTGGCGAGTGTGGTAGCCGGGGCCCATTTTATTAAAAGGTGGCAACGCATCTGCAACCCTACGGGTGTTGCAAATGTCCATGGGCGGTTATCACATAACGTCAGGTGTACCGTCAATTCGCTTTCCACCTTCTCACATAAAAAAATGGATACAATTAGTAAGTACTTTATGCCGATCTTCAGTGACAGCCCGTTGAACAACACCGACAGCTGCTGAGTGATTCTGCCACAGTATTAAAGTGTAATGGAACTTACCCTCGGTGGGGTGTAATATTTGGGCGCTGTGAGAGCGTAGAAGCCAGCGGCGATCAGGTAAGCGACAGCCAGCCGCTGCAACACACCGAATATGCGTAGCTCCCCCAGCATATTGGAGCCGTAGATCGTGTTGAGGGAGATGCCCAGGATGAACATCATAATCGAACGCTGGCGAACAACACGGCTTGGTTTATCGACTGCATATACTCTCAACGACGGAATACGGAGGATTATATTAGTACTAAAATATTTTGAACCATCTAAAATAAGTTTCAACCTTATAAGATTCTACCTGACAGAATGTTCGATGCATCTAATGTTAGATATTAAACAAATTTAATAGTATGCATTAAAGGACTCTTTGAGATCGAGCTTACTTTCTATAAACGTTATATCTTGTTTGTGAAACGCTTAATCATACAAGGATAATGACTTAGAGCGGATGCCTACCTACTAATCTTTATTTTGTCCCAATGAACATATTCGTAAATATGCCGTAAGTAGCTTATATTGAAGTAAATTCAAATATCTTTATGGAATATTACATACATTATGCATTACACCTAATTGTTGATTGTCAAAAAACACTAATAAACGTTCGGAAAAAAGCCACTGACCAGAGAAGAAGTGGCGAATGAAACTCAGCGGCACTATTTTTTTTAAACATTATTTGACAAATATAAAAAAAAATGTATAAATATATTCAATAAATAAATAGCACGTATACAATATATTCAATAGAAGTAATCCTACAAATAGCAATACTTTAACCGATAAACAATATGTTTATCCACATCACTGACGTGGAGATGTTGGAGAGAGCCGAGATGCGCAGAACACGCGAGCGTGGAATTTCCAATGGAGTATTTCTCTGATGAGCGGCTTGAATTATTCATCAACGAACAGTTTGTGTCCGAAGACTACGTGGTAGATCTGATCAATTGTCCAACAATAGGGAAGAACGACGTAATAAGTGAAAGCGTATGGTTAAGCGCGCTGTGAATGGTAATCTCGCGATTGAACAGGAAGCCGGGGAAATTATTGTATGGGTAATGGTCTACAAATAATTATATAACACAATTGTTAGCGACAATGTATATATTCCCCTGCTGGTTGCTGATAGATCGCTTTTGTTAGTACATCTTCTACAATGGTTTGTCTATACCACCGTAATAGCATATTACACCTGAAAGATATTTACGGATGTTATTGACACAAAAATAAAAAAATACAAAGAAAATTATTAAAAAAAAAGAAAAAAATATATGTATGTTATAATATTAATAACTTAAAATAACACAATACTTACAAATATTTTATCTCTATAGAGATTATATAGAATACAATTTTCTTACTTCAAAGTGTTATTTGTTAATTTGTATATTTTCGAAAAAATACTCATTATTCTTGGGAACTATTACAAATCTTAACGATCATAAAAGATAATTCACCTTTTCAAAATTACTTTGTTCCTTCGTAACCAAGTACCTACAGCATTTAAAATTGTGAACTTTAATCTTGAGTGCAGAGACTAGCACTAAAAATAAAAATTAACCCTAAATTATTATCGTAATTGATTTAAAATGGTTAACTTTTATATAAGAATGTTTGTTTATTTAGACGGCAGAAAAATGTACTCATATATTGGACGGTTGCTACACAAATTGAACATGTCACCATCTTGATCAATGACTAAATGTGGGTGAAGTATTAGTGATATGGAAAGTTTAACGTTACTTAGATTTGTCTACTTATGCGGTCGGCCGAGAAAGTTTTATTATAGAAAATATCTCTAATACGAGTATGTTTGAAATACGTGAAATGTGCATCACATACTATTCAAGTAGAGATATTCATTTGTCATATCTTACGCATGTTAATAGAGATTGTGATGACCTACAAGTATGTCTTCCAATATTTTTATACTAATTACTTTAACCACTTCTACTTGTATAATAGTCAAAATACCTAAATAATAATACAACTTGTAGTACTTAATAATGATTCAATAACGCTGACCGTTCGAGCGAACCGAACGAGCAGTCACAGCGAGATTTACATTACACATTTGAGTGTTTATACTCTTACGCACCGCGCGAAATGAAAAAAAATTGTGACCCGAAAACCATTTGCAGTTGCATCGGCTTTTACATAAGCAGTGACGCAACTTGACTTCAAAGCCCTCAAAAGGTTTGGTAATGCTCATTAATTGAGATCTAAAGTAGGCTTGTTATTATTTCCTCATTGAAAAAGACGTTGGTGCATTAAATCGTGAATTGAATTTACTTTTATGTATTGAAAAGTTATCAATCATTAACAGGGATTATTATATTAACAGTATTATGCCTTAAGTGAAATCTATCAATAAAAAGTTTTATCTTGTCTCTAGCCATACACTGCGAGTAGTAATTCAATTCGATTTTAAGTAAAATTTTAATACGTTTACCTCGTTACAATTCGTTCGTCTAGACAATTATCTTAAATATCTAACTTTGAAAAAATATTGTCGATAAAATAACCCATTTCAGATAACTTAATTTTCTCACGCATTTACGTGAGAAATTAAATGATCGTGATAAATGTATAAAGGTAAGTAAACAGTGCAGAATGAATTTTGGTATTTTTTCAAATAAGAGCGAATGTAGGCGACATTTGAAGGCGTTAATTTTTTTACAGGTTTTGTGTTGCTATAGTCGCTAATAATTACCGCATTAAAATTAGGCTTAATTTGGTTTCTAATAAACAAATTTAAGAACAAGTTTTTACTAGCTGCTTCGATCACGTGAACTTTTATTCTTCTAATGCAGATTTTAAACAAGAAACAAGAATAAATACCGTAAAGACTTCCGACCTTAATATATTTAGTTATCTAGAATTCAAACAGAACTTAAAATTGTTAATGAAAAATAATCATTTGTATCTTCAACGAACGTTATAACAATTAATGATACAATTCTCGTTTTAAGTTTGGAGTCAAAGCAGCACTTAAATGTTTCATACCCGAAGTATGTGCAGTAGTATCTTCCATCGCGGTATGCCCTTCGCAAAGGCACTCTTAACAGACAGCGGGATGCAGACGCCCATAATCCATAAGAAGGCAGGAAACACGAGGTCGCCTGCAGCCAGGCCGTTCCACGTAGCGTGCTCCAGCCACCAGTAGCCGCCAGCTCCGTCGTTCACGAAAATCATGAACACTATTGCTATCCTGTTAAGTTCAACACGTTACAATGATTCTAAAATATTCCGAATTGGCTGAATATATGCATAAAGATACGAGTGTTTACGTTCTTCCAGACAAACTCTTTCCACTCATTAGAAGGTGCATAAGAAAATTAAAATCGGAATAGTTTGGAAGAGGCTGCATATTTTATAATTAGCAACCGTTCTGAACATTATAAGAGTGGTTTCTATTCACGGGTTTATCTAAATTTTGCATTAAATGTGTTCATCATGTGTGAAACACTGATCCAGTTTTATTTCTTGCATTAACCGGTAACCGGTTCGTTGTATCTTGTTAAAAATTGTCAAAAATTGTTTGCAGATATACAATTACACAGCATATGCAAATAATGTATGAGTTATTTGTCTGTCTCAGCTCTGGTCAATATTTTAGTCTTTCGAACTGATTTCTTTACCAGCATCTAATGGACGTGATATGCCAGATTAGCAAGCCATTAAAAGTAATCTTTTACCGTCTGCGGCCCTAATTGTAACTAATTAACATGAAGAACTTTCGCAAATATTACGTTGTGTAGTTGGAAGCTGGCTGGTTGTTTAAAAAACTAAAAATACTACGTGCTTACATTATTGTGTCACTCACCCTCTGAAAGTGTCGAGGGCACGGAGTCGCTGTTGTATTGCCAGCTCCTTGTCACCGTAGCGCAGTTTCCCAGACCGTCTGATCCGTGACATAATCAGTTTTCCCAGGCCATATAACACCCATATTGCAAGAAGCACACCGGTGAGAACAAGCAGAGCTAGAAAGAACAAATAAATTTTATATTTTTTAAGCCATATAAAACAGCGAAACGAATAGCGCTCCTTGTGGAAATCCGCAAAACATTTTAAGATATAGCAGGCATTCTTTATATTTTTTATACCGCAGTTATATATCCCAATGACGAGTTGACGTTGCGTCAGGGAAGCCAACTTTGAAATGCCACTTTTTTTAAAAAATTTGAAAAATGGACGAAAAGATTTTCGCTAGTGAGGATTTCAACCTGTGTCCTCCGGAATACGCGCATGACGCTCTAGCCACTGAGCTGAACGGTTTATCATTTTAAGCAATGTTTGACGGCATCTAGTGTATTTCCTTTACAGCAAACGACCACATTTTCATAATTATTATTACATTTTACAACAAAATATTTGAAAACCTTTGTTCTATTTGTTAGATAATATGTTATCATAAAACGTCATATGATTATCTGTTTGCCGTTTAATCTTAGGTAGTGATAATTTTGACGATTTGCTACATTGAATCAAAATCGTTGCTTTACGTTTTAAAATTTCGTCTCAACACATGAATGGACCATAACTCGTTTTAGATCGTTAGTCATCAAAACTCATAATCGATATTGTTAAAAATAAGCTACAAAATAATGTTGCGTTAGGTGATCGCATTTTAGTTCAGTTATATAACTCCGAGTGGCAAACATCATTTGAGGATACGCAACTAACATCGTATAAAAAACCGATATATGTCAAATGTCAATCAGTTTAACATTTAACGCATCACCTATTTCAACAGCCATGGCAATATTGCACGCGCATGTAAAGAATTGACAGTATTTTTTCAAAGTCGTACAAAATATTTAATGTTTCATTATTATTTTATACCATGTGTTACGTATCCTGTTCTTCGGTGCAATATGCTCTAAGACGGTATCAAGAGGCTGGTCACTACACCCGCAGACCAGGTAGTAGAGCTGTACGTTGCACATCAGCTCGTGACGATCGCTTTAGAAAGTTTAAGAAATCGCTTCCTTATCGCGCCCGTCGAGATCCGTCAGCGGTTACAAATCTACAGAAGAAATTAATTGAAAATCCCGAAGCTAGCCTAGCTCCACTTCAGTTTGCCTGCAAACAAGCTAACTGGTCTCATGAGCAATGGGCGAGAGTTTACAGACGAGTGCAGGAATCGCATTGCCTACTCCTGATGGAACCAGATAAAGTGTGTGGTGAATTAAGGCGAACGGTATCTAACGATTACTACCACTCCAACAGTGAGTTTTGGTGGATGCTCTATAATGATATGCGGTGGCATTAGATGTTGGAACGAAATTGGTTATCGTTAATAAAACGTTAACTGCAACTCAATACATTGAGAAGATCCTTCTAGAACCTGTTGTGCCATTTTAATGCACGATAATGCACGTCAACACGTCACATATACACGATGATGTATTTATGTTGCATCTATAACAAATACTAAAAATCATAATAGAAAAATATTTAAGTGGGGCTCCCATACAACAGCCATGATTTTTTTCCGTTTATAGATATGGTTTTTATAGATAATGGTACAGACCCCTACGTGCGCGAGTCCGACTCGCCTCGCACTTGGCCGGTTTTTTAATACCAAGTGCCTAAAACTCCAATGTCAAATTTTGTTAAAATATGATTTTTTGATGAAACTTACGAGTAATTATCAAGGTGAAAAATCATTATTGAATATGAAAAGTTGGTCGAAAACCTTATCTGGATGTGTTCAGATCAGAATTGGTTTATTTTTCACCGTAAAATGAAAAAAATACGCAAGTTGTCACAAATTTTATGCGTGGTCAAGTTTTCTTGTCGGATTTTCCTAAAAGTTTACAAGAGATAACCGAGCCAAGTGTCACGGTAATAAGATAGAAGAAAATGTTCATACTTTCGTGATTAAATATCAAAGATAAAAGTATGTGAATATGCTTGTTGTAACGTGAAGATCTTTTTAAATATTAAAAAATGGTCGTTTGTCATTTTGGCTTTAAATTTCTCTATACCCAGAACTTTTGTACTTAGGTTTGAACATTTGGATATATATCTACATGCAGCTGTCAAATGTACGATATATCCCTTGAGATAATATGCGACACATTACTCTATTGACAGATAAGAGACACGAAAATCCATCCCATTCAGATAAAAGATTCCATATGACAAATTTTCTTGAACGATATACTCAGGACACGACAGTCGCGAAGAAAAATCGAAAGTGATTGGCGATTCGTCTGACCTCCTTCCACAAAGTACTTTACAGAAATTTCAAAATGAAATTTCTTTGGTTACTTTGTATTTTTTGTGTTGCAAACTATGTTAACAGTGCGAATTTTCGAGTTGACCCCCTGGTTCTGATAGAACAGGGTCTGGTCCGAGGGCAGAAGTCGCAAGATAATGTTTATTCGTCATTCCTCGGAATACCTTACGCAAAGGTGGACGGGAGTAACCCTTTCGGTGTAAGTGCAACAATCGTAATGTATTCAGGTTTTGTCTTCTCATTCTCAGGTCATGTGATGTGCATTTAAAAAAAAAAAGCGTGTTTTAAATTAACATTATTCTGACCACAAATGAACACCTCTTATTATGTTTCAACGAACAAATTTATTTAGATATATAGATGAGATGATGAAACTATAGATATAGATGAGATGAAGTCAAGATGGCTTTTTATGTAAAGTATAAAGTATTTGGTCTACAATACAGTGGCGCGCACCGTTGTCTTTTTTCGATTTTTCTCTGTGCGCAGCGACAGCTTATCATATATCACGTTTGAATCGAACTAGGACCCATAAAAAAAATAGATTAAGCAGTTTGCCCTTAGTTCTGGTCGTATGTTACGAAGAATTATAAAATTAAAACGATGCTTTAAATTGTCTTAGTCTAAAAATTTAATTTCTTTTAGCCATCTCAATCACCTTCAGAGTTCGAGGAGGAAATATTTGATGCTTATGATGGATCAGTCAAATGTCCACAATCAGAAGCATCCTCTTCAAGGGGATCGAAAAGAGAAGTCGGTCAATTGGACTGTCTCTATCTTAACATCTACGTTCCCATAGCAGCTGGTATGAAGAATCCCCTCCCCGTCTTGGTGTGGATACACGGTGGGCAGTACGCTAAAGGCAGCGGGGGAGAATATGACGCACACGATTTGGTCAAACAAGGAATCATTGTGGTCACCATAAATTACAGGCTTGGACCATACGGGTTCATGTGCCTCGATGACCCATCTGCCCCAGGCAACCAAGGGCTTAAAGACCAGTACACTGCTTTACGTTGGATAAGAAGGAATATCGGTGCGTTCGGAGGCAACCCATACAACGTTACTATCGGTGGACAAGACGCCGGGGCGAGTTCAGTTCTGCTGCACTTGTATTCAGACAAAGAGAAATTGTTCAACAAAGCTATTGTAGAAAGTGGCACTCCACAGAGCGAGGGTATGTTCGTGAATGGAGACGCAGATGCTGCACTAAAACTGGCCGAACATCTCGGATTGAATACATCTGACACCCAGGAAGCTCTCACGTTCCTCACAAGCTCCTCGCCACATCTAGTCACGGCGGCGGCTGCTGATATCGGTCTGAGATTAGGGCCGTGCAAGGAAAAGTCTTTTAGCAGCGTAGAGAACTTCGTAGAATCCGATCCATTCTCCCTATCTAATGAGAGGAAGATTAGGAACACACCAGTACTAATCGGTCACACTAGTAAGGAAGAACACGGCACGGTGAAAAACTACGGCGATAGCTATTATAAAAACGATCCGTTTTATGAGAAGCTCAGCAACAATTTCAATCTTAATGAAGACCAGCTCGTTGAGGCTGCGAGCATAGTGAAACACTTCTACATCGGCGACAGACCGGTGTCCGCAGACGTTGCGTCGGAACTAGAAGATTTCGAATCAGACTTCGTCCAAAACCATCCGACACAAAGAACGATAACGAACTTATTAAACGAAAACGCTTATCCCGTTTATTTATACGAGTTCAGTTACGTCGGTAACGCTGAGGACGGCGTTGCCTCGCATTCTGCCGAAATCGATTATCTATTTCCGGATTCGAACGCGAGTAACGATGTCGATGAAAATGATCAGTTGATTATCAACCGAATTACTACGTTGTGGGCGAACTTTGTCAAATATGGGTGAGATGTGTTTCATTAATCGACATACACTGTTCAATCAGAATGAGCTTCATGTGCCAAAACATTCAGACCGTCACTAATCTTACTTTTCATATGTCCTTCAATAAAATAGTTTTGCTAAATTACTTTTTAAACATGAGAATAACACAAAAGTTATGCCACTGCCTTTTATTACTACGTGATTTATGTTTTATTTGATCAATAATAATCAAACTTTTAAGGGTGTGACTCAAAGCCAAAACCAGTTTCACCGCACACGTCCTCTTGATTTTCTAACATTAAAATGTTTTCAGGAATCCCACGCCACAGACCACCGACCTGATACCTGTTGCCTGGGAACCGGTCACCGTTGACTCCCGGCCTTATTTGGTGATCGACACGGACATTAAGCTGGAGCACAGGATTCTAAACAGCAGGATGGCCTTCTGGGATCTATTCTACTCTTTCTACGGCAAGCTGAACAAACTTGCGCGAGAATGCGAAATTTAAGTCTAACAGCGACTTAATTAGTTTATTTCTCAATTCATTAGTACTTTTAGAAGAGTGTAAATTATTTTAACGTAATTTCTGGGAAAATTTCAAGAGTGGTGTAATCAATAACACATACCATTTACTAAAAGTAAAAATTTACATTCCCTTCAAACTTTTCGAGACGATTAAGGGGAAATAATATAAAGTTAAAATAAAGTTTTAGAAGTTAGTGTTATTGCAATGTCCATCACACTGTTGGTTCAACCTTGTCCTACATAGATATACAGTTAACACCACCCTCAGGGCACAGAAATCGTATTAGCACTCCGGCCTTCAATATTTTTTAAAGGAAATATACTGAAGAATTAATACTCTGTTTAATTTTATGTTTTACTTTTTATACGTCATTTTGCTATTTTATTTGAAGAAATACATTTATATTGAACATGATTAGCGAACAGATCAACCCACATTACTAAACTTCTTTAACATTGACACGTTATGTACTATTTATGCGAAAAAAGTGTTCAAAATAGTTTGTGTGGATTTGGCCGAAACAGTCAATCAAAAACTGACTGAGACGTCTAGTTTCTGACCGTGAGTCTAGTTTCTGATTTTGCGATGACGCAAAAGGTACAGGCAAAAACTACTCTCACTGTCACTGGCCTACAGAGACCGAGAAAAAGATCGAAACATATGAAGGAACAGACATGTTATTTCCAATGAGGGCTTATAATTATTTTCTGGTGATGCCCCTCATCACTCATCCGATAGAGAAATAAATATCAGAATCACTGACTTTTAAAAACATGGCAGTGTAATTTTTAGCTTTGCAAGTGGGAATCTATCAGTCGCCATCTTAAATGGGACAATCACTGATTCAAGAGCTAAAACGGTCCGTGTGCGATGCTAACGGATGATGTTCATCAAGACAATGTCTTCAATGAACAAAGGATTTGGGGCAACGACTTGTGCCGCCCACCGGCCGTCTGATCAGTTCTATACTGATCTGTTCCATTGCAATATATGAACTGGTTATTGTCGCTTACAGGATGCTTTTACGAGACCATGCACACTGTCTAACGGGCAATTTGGATTCGATTGCAAAAAGTTACACTTCTCGTTTTATCTGTATTATTGAAATTTACATATACAAATTTATATATATAAACAGGCGCCGGTCTGATGAGTGGCTCAGTCAGCGACAGGTTACATTACAATACAAAACCATGCTGTACTTTATTACCATATGGACTACGGGCTCGGTGGCGCACTTGTTAACTATCGACTTCGGTCCGTAAGATGATGTATCTTTGTTTCGAATCTGGTTGTCAAGGTTGATGTGAGGCAGGTGGTTGGTTGTGAAAAACCTATGGAGGTGCCACACCAAGCGAAAAAAAAAAATATATTAATACTTCTACTTCCCGCGAGAATCTTTATCATTCATTAAAAACTTTTATATCTATATGAATCATATCTTGCAACCGCTTAAATTCTACTTATTGTTTTATAAAGTAACTTGGCAAACAACGGACTTTATTAGTGTTTTGCAAATTACTTTTGAAATGCGATTTGAGATACTTTACGAAAATTCCAAACATCTCTAGATATCTAACCTCAAGGTGATGTAATAACCACAAAGTATGTAAGTATAATGAATTCAATAATTTACATCAGTTTGTCTTCTATTTATGTGAATTATTAAAAACTTTCACTCAAAATGACAGACAAAGTCAATGGAAATTTTCGCAGTTCTTTGGCGCGTTACTTATTTGCTTTTCACCTGGGTACTACTTTTAACTCTGTTTCTATTACCGCGTATTATGGTGGGAAATCGTATGTTCACAACATTTTAAATCTATACTACACTACTGAAGTTTTTCAACAGATTTTCACTAAACGTACTTTAGTCTCAGTACACATGACTAAAATCCGATAACTTAAAAAAATTGAATCTAAACCATTCTCGAATCGTCCTGAAGAAACAAATAATTTCATTAAAATCGGCCCAGCTGTTTAAGAGGAGTTCAGTGACACACACGTACAGAAGAATATGTTAATGCCTTATTATTTGCGTATTCACAATGGCCGAATGAAGCCGCCAAATACGGTCACTTCGAGGAAGGGAAAACCAAAAGTGTAATATATTCATAATCCCACGCAGGTTACTAACTTAAACGCAGTCAGCCATCTCGTAAAGCACAAAAAGAGGTCATCGAGGCAAACCTCCTCATTGATTCCAATTTTACGCAACGGCAAATTACCTGCGCCGCCTTGAGTGAGTTTCAAATCATTACCATAGAGGGAACAGATATAACTTGTTTGAGTTCTCGCGTTTTGTTGAGGGAACGTGTTTCCAATAAGACTCCCATGGAACAGGATAGAGGAATCTTGATATTACTGCCGGCTAACCTTACACATTTACGACGACCAGCTTTAAAGCCAACTTAGGATTTGCTCAGAGGTCATTTCACCAGGGAAAATTAAAAACAACATTATTTGCACAGTACTATCAACTATAAATACGTGTACACGTCTTAAAGGCAGATATAAAAATATATATGAAAATGTTTGAAAAATGAAAGAAATAGAAAGGAAAAAAGATACAAAAATTATTTACCATTAAATGTAACATTTGGATTATTGTTAATTAGGTTAACTCGATACAAATATTGTTAATCACTAGAAAAAAATGGTTTATATGCCAAATAACATCAAGGTTAAATGAAAAGTTGAAATATATATATGAGACCAACGACTTCAAAGTGCTTCGACCAATAATTTATATCCACGACCAAAGAGCCTTCAAAAAATTTCTCATAACATCAGCAGACCAGTCGAGTGTTAAGATAGCTAATCTAAAAGCAAAATTGCTGAGATAATGTTCAAAGATAGCGTCAACTCTTAAGGGTACAAGGACAGCTCGATAATATTGTATGTCAATGGTTTATAGATAAATTGCACGCTGTATGGAGGTTGCTAACAAATTTTAAAAAATCAAATTGCTTCTTACATTTGAATGAAATCGCGCATCAATTAATTTACATGTGAAAGTGAATTTAAGTCGATTAAGATAAAGAAAGATCAAAATCATTATATAAATAATTATTTTACATCTAAAAACACTGTGGTTTAATATTTTATATCAACCTTTCAAAGGTCTGCAATGCATCAACGAAGATGAACCGCGGGTGGTTATTCATTTAACATCAAGTGAACTACCGACTCGCTAATTACGTTCTAAAGTATTTACGAGTAACATGTAATCTTTTTATCACACCAAATCCTCATCATCCTCCTGCCCTTATCCCACCTAGGTGGGGTCGGCGGCACTGCACGTGAATCATGTTGTAAATGGTTTTTGGCTATGTTTTTACGACCGGCCCCTGCCATCAATCCTCCTTGGGCAACAAACACCCAGATCCTGAATAATTATCACACAAATACTTGTCCCCTGTGGGAATCGAACCCAAGACCCTCGACACCAAAACCAATAGATTAGCATGGCGCCATAGAGCACAACAGTCGTTCCTATATTAATTAAGTTCAAAAGTCAAATAGAATATGTATAGTGAGTAAGTAGTCGGTTTTGTTCTTTTTATTAGTAAAAATGCTATTAACATCAAGTAACAT
This sequence comes from Iphiclides podalirius, assembly GCA_933534255.1. Taxonomy (NCBI): domain Eukaryota; kingdom Metazoa; phylum Arthropoda; class Insecta; order Lepidoptera; family Papilionidae; genus Iphiclides; species Iphiclides podalirius. Next base: position 12,866,256 of record OW152815.1, on the reverse strand, counting down.
ACGCCAAATTTACATAAATTCTTTCTCAATCCTGCCTACATAAGGAACTCCAAAACACATTTTGCTAGACGGTTTAATGAGTGGTTTGTGATTGAAATTGTGAAAGCACATTTTAAAAGATGACTCGAATCAGACATTCGGCCAAGTGATGAGCCGGTTATTGGACTTATTCGTTATTGCTATTCGACTCACGCAGGTAAATGTTGACTGGCTCCTTGTCTGTGCGCACGTCGCAACCGCCTCCGCTCGCGTTCAACGTGTAGACGCCGAACTGGCCCAGATTGGGGCGCAACTGGCAGATCAGGCCTCTGCGAAAGGGTTCATATCTTCATAGGTGCACATGTTGCGGGGTTAGAAAGGCACTCCATAAGATAATCTTGCTACGTGTTTGAAAACTATATACTATATCATAACTGTAATGAAGCAACGCAGTGGCTTCTGCTGTAGCAAGAATGGTGTGGAAGTACTATTGCAAAATAGAAAACCTATACGTGTAACCTATCTACTTGATCGGTTCATTAGATTAGCAACTCGATCCCCATTAATCGCCATCCTCACTGGTTTAAATGTCTTCTCCGATACATAAAGAATATAAATTTTGTTTCCGGTTCGTCCATAACATGCAATAATAAAAACAAAAGTAAGACGCAAGTCTGAACTTTTATTACCTACATGATGGTACCTTACTTTTAATTGTTGGACGTATACCTATTCCCTTAAAAAATAATCCTCGTTGATAATAAATATAACAGTAATAAGAACTATCAATAATATAGTTATATTGAGTTTTAAACATCGAATTATGGCAAGCAGACTGTAAATTAAATAAAGGCTATTAAAAAATATTAGCTGAAGTTATGACTTAACTTCAGCATATATGATGTGAAACGATTCCTTAATTACATAGAAAATGTCAATTTATCATTTAAGTGTACAAAAACGTCAGCAGTGATTGCGTGACCATTGTCAATCACAATTTGCAAAAAAATATAATTTATATTCGCACTAACGGGTACATCGTCGCGTCAACGGAAGCGTAAAATTTCCTAAAATAAAACACGCCCGTGATACTTTTACTTTCGTTGGACGTGAGGACAACATTATTTAATTTATTTGAGTCGTTATGTGAATGTACATTCGTTAAGGAAATTTTCTTCATACCTTATTACCTGGAGTCGAGGTAAGGATTTTTATTTTGCAATCCTCTCGCGAATACTTGACCGACATTGTTTGAAATAAATTTCGAATGGCCTTAATAAAGTTAAGGAAAATCGTGACTGTTATCGTTTGTACATTAATAATTTATTATCCAATAGCGTAATTTTCCACAATGACAGGAAAATCTAGAAGTATCTTGAGATCGTTATTTGATTTGCCGCCGGGCCTGACGAAAACTGGCCAAGTAGGAGTATTATACTTTTGCGTTTCTATGGTGTTTGAGATAGCCACTCTTTTCCAGTGGTTGAAGATGATCATGGGCGGCGGTAATCACTTAATATCAGGAAAACCGCCTGCCCGCTACTACATTCTGACAAAAATATACACATATATAGTTAGATATAGTCTTGAAAATGGACTTTTGGAGAACGTTTCATACTGTTATCCGTCAAATTTGTGAGTACTAAAATGTCTCAAATCGATTTTCTCACAGTGTCTAGGGATCATTTAGTAAATTACTTAACTTTATGGTATTTGTAATATGAAAGTGGAAAAGAGTTACTTACGTGGTGTTTCCAGCACTCATGTATTGTTCTCCTATTTCCTCGTAGACCCTCAAGGTTGCACGACGAGCAGTGCTCATCACCATTACGTTCTCAACGCCCCCTTCTAAAATCTTCTGAAGCTCGAAGGGACACTAAACAGACAAGCCTGTATAAGAACTGTGAAGAAGGGAAAGGTCGACAGTACTTTTACATTATATAAAAGTATGTGTATATGTAAGCACGTCAAAAGTTGTTAGTGCAACAAAAGCAAAATAACTAAAAACTTTATCCCCTTGCCAATACTCTTTTTTTTTTTTAATGAAAAAGACAAAATGCAAATCGATAACTATTTAATTAAATAACTTGGAATCATAGTTAAATGTCAAAAAGTTGTTATTGGTTGCCATGGTAATACCGTGAAGTTAATGAATCCGGTCACTGCAACCTGTGGTCACGCAATGGTGTTCATTGATGCACGAATGGGCGTCCGGGTAAGTACCGACCTCACAGAAGACCGGCGTATAGTAGAAGTGGTACACTTCTGCGTTTCGTCTGGTGAGTGAGGTAGCCGGGGCCCACTTTATCTAAAGGTGGCAACGCTTCTGCAACCCTACGGGTGTTGCAAATGTCCATGGGCGGCGGTTATCACTTAACATCAGGTGAACCACCAGCTCGTTTGCTACTTTGTCACATAAAAAAAAACATGTATCTAATCGTATTGTAACAATGTAAACATGTAACTAATAAGAATATTTTTTATTCTGAAGATGTTGTGGTAAAGGAAAAAGTTTGTCGCTTCTGATTTAGACCGACGTAATATCTATTTGGTAAACACTGTGGTAACTGAGTAAATCACTGTCGCCATTTTCAAAAGACAGTTGAACACATAATCTCAGCGGTGAATGATGTAATTGACTTTTCCATAAGCAACGGCTTGAAATTGTTCATTGCGTAATCGTTCGTAACGGGCTTTCATTTCTTATCACGATCAATTTACTCTTAACAGTGATTACGACCGCCTTGCTGACACAAATATCAATGAGATCGTGTCGCAATACAAACAGATTTATTTTCTTTAAAAGTTTAACTGAGTAATTTTAATTATCAAAATATTTTCGTCGTTACACGTCATATAAAAACAGGGTATAATATAAAATTACACAACTTCTGTTGTTATTTCTCTCAACGTACACGGAAAAGGCAGTCCAGAAATTAAAAAGTCTATCTCCACTGAAAATATCTTAGAGAAATTAAACTTTTGACGTCTATGCGACTCGTTAGTCATCAGAGCAAAATTTAAGTTTACACTTCTCTACAAATTTTAATATTTCATATGAAGTGTAGATAAAATTACAAATTTCATATAGCAATGGCGATATCTCCCTTTCGAAATATCGTTGTAAAACGATATTTGAAATTGTTTGTATGCTGTAAAGTGTAAACGATATAGTAGATGCGCTAAGCGTTACAATGTAGATACTCGTAAACGGCGTTGAGATTTTCGCCGGTGTGGCAATGGGGCGTTTAGCTTAGTTGTTAAAACGTCAGGGTGCAAATCCGGAAGACGTGGGTTTGATTCCCGCAGCGGCGAAAAACTTTTCGTTCTTTTTTCTACAAACTTTAATGTTTTATCTAGTTTTATTTATTGAAAACTTTACTCTAAGATCGATCTTCGACTCTTAGATGGAAATGGCTCTGAGAGTTTAATGCTTAATGTATTAAGTGAAAGGATATAACAATAATAAATTATTTTATTAACTTCATACAGTCTAATCGACCTTAAGTCTAAGATCTGTAAGTGTTGTAGTAGATACGTTATGTAAGTAAGAAACAAACGTTTCCTTTAATGACTCACGTGACATGTTTAATATCATTTTAAATAGTTAAGTTTATAAATTTGCAGCACATTGCATGAGACATATTTACAAAACACACATAAAACATTGGTAATAGCTAGTTCAAATACCCAGTTCAAGGCATAATGTTAATCCAATCGCTATAAATGTATGGATTGTATTCGGAAAATCCATGGTTTTCGCAAGGGTATACGAAATTTCAAAATTTTATTTACACAGTAAAGTTATCCCATACAAATGAACAAACTAATGTTTTAAAAAAAAATGGTACCTTATTATGTACCATTTTTTTATGGCTGAAAAAATTAAAAGTAAACAGTAGATTGACAGATTTCACGTATTTTTGAAATATTTTTTGGTATTACTTCGAAAATATGTAGGTTTCCCCACTATGTTTTCATTCACCGCTGATCACGTTATAAGTCGGCACTTAGTATTGAATTTACAGTATCATTCGTGCCGACTCCGGGAATTGGATTCAGGTAGCTCAAGTATATTAAATTAAAAGCAAGCGGCCGGACATTGAGCTACACAGCTATCTAATTATCACCAACTGAAATAATTTAGAGAATTTACATTTGAAATAAAACTATAAAATATGTTACATGTCATCTTTGTGTATATTAACTTAATGGTAACAATCACTAAAAAATACACTAAAACGCATTTCAATTAGAGAGGTAAAAGTCAAGTGAATAAAAACAAAAATATAGCTAGATACATGAACTCTCGAAAACCTAGTTGCATTTTTATAAAAATAACTTAGAAAAAAAATCAGTATAAATTTATCCTATGCTGGCATATGTCATGGTCATTACTACTAATGGCGGTAAAGTGACAATGAGATACACTCAATACAATATGATAATTTCATCGCCCCCTCGCCCCCTTAACAACATTGTCAATTTTACCCTTGACATTCTCGTCTGCCTCACAAGGAAAACTACGTGAGGTTAAATTTTTATGTATAAGTGTATAAATGTTTTAATGTTATATCATTAATATGTTTTTCCAAAACAAAGGTAGAAAGGAAAAAAGGTTTTGCTCGTTTGTACGACAGGCCAGTTAGAGACTTCATAAATTTTGACAGCAATGCAATTTCAAACAACGCACAGGTTAGAAATAAATGTAGTAAAAGTATTTAACGATGAACACCTGTGACTGATTTGCTCTCAAATTCCGAAGATTATTTTGATTTTGATAATTTGTTGTAAGGGAATATTTAAGTGTCTGAGTGAAATGTGACCCTGTGTTTTGAACAACGAATAATACCCAAGGTCATCAATGATAAATATTTATTACGTTTAATTTAAATAAATATCGAAATACAGATTTTAATGAAGTAGAGAATAACTAATTGATACAGTTTCTTTGATGGATATGATGAACATCGGTATGTTAAGTGATTACTGCCACCTGAGGTTGCAAATGGGTTACCACCTTTGAAATACGTCGGTCCCAGTTACCTCGCGCCCTAGACGAAATGTGATAGGACAATATTTTCTTTTTACGACGCACTTACGCGAGCCTGCCCATTTGTGCCACAGCAGAATTCTCTGAGTCGTCCTACAACAATAGACGTGGCCCTACCATAGTAACGCTTGTCTTGTTATCCTCTCCTTTTTTGTTTTGGACGATGCAAGACCTTGCTTTACTTTGCTTTTCTCTAACATACATAATATAAAATATTTAAAAGGTTTAGGCCGAACATTTCATTATATCCTTTAATATATTACAGTAAAATAACTTTCATTTATCTCCATGTATTTCATTTAAATCTTACAGTTAATTTTGTCAGTACATATTTTATAGATAGTAAATTTTATATGAATTAAGCGTTTTCTGAATACACCACGGCTTCTGCGGACCAGGTAGCGTATATATACATATGTATATATGTTAGAGCTTACTTAATAAGTAGATTCGCGACGGTGTCAATAAATTACGGAATCGATCCCGCATCATAAGGTTTCGCAGACGTAATCCGTCAGACTAAGCGAACATTGGCCCCTTGTTTTTAAGGCTACCTAAAGGTCAATTTTAAATAAATCAGCGAGCAACAACTCAATTCTGTACAATTAATAATACTGTTAAAAAATAATACTGTTAAAAAAATATGTGTAAGTATTTCCTTTTGTGTTCATGTTATGATTTTTATTCTTACATTTATGATAAAGCTGAAGATTTTCTGTATGATCTCAACTATTAACTACTAACCCGGCTAAAACCGCACATAAACTCTTTAGTCGCTTAAATCTTGTACGATCGAAAAAAGTCATGTTGACACTTCCTAATTAACGACTTATAGACTCATTCTTTCACAATTTTTACAGAGAAGTAGATTAACAATGGCCCTATAAAACAATATAAGTATTTAAAATTATTCAATATAGCCCAAAAAAGTTTGTTTTGGGCCAAAGTTTTGACATTGATAGTTGTAGGAAGTGTAAACATATGAATAGATAATTGACAATGATTTTTTTTAATATCATAAAATCAAATGGTTTTTTTTTTGTTGTTTTGTAAGAGTCTTCCGTTTACTTTATCAGCTAAAATGTTAAAGGGAGAGTCAGGCAACATGACAGCACAAAAAATGCCAAATCGTGAGTTTTCTCCCACAGTGAAATGTTTTCACTCGTACAACGTTTGTGATGTGATCAATAAAAGTAATATTTCCTACGTTACTATTAACGAAAAATGTAATTATAATCAGCCGAGTTGTTAAAGGGTCAAATTGGTTACCCAATTTGATTGCCTTAACTGCGAAAAAAAAACAATGGGGGTAAACACTACGTTTAGACTTTCGTCGGTGTTCCAATCAGCTTAGTGGTTAAAGCGTCTGGGTGCGAATCCGCAAGACGTAGGTTCGTTTCCCGCAGCGTCTAAAAAAGTTTTGTCCATTTTTTCTACCAATTTTAATGTTTCATCTTAAGTGCAGAGATTAGCACTATTAAAACTAACTATAAAATCTAAATTTATCTATCTTGAGGTTATTTTATATACTGAAAGTGTGTTTAAAGGCAATGATTTTTACCATCTATCACTTAATATTAGCGTAATCAAATCATACACCGACGTAAACGAAAATATATTTTATTATACACTTAACTTATTTTATAATTATTAATATGTATTATATTTATTAACTAGCTGTGCCCACGACTTCGTCCGCGTGGAATTTGAAATAAAACAAAAATCTAAAATAAAAGTAGCCTAAGTTCTCTACTCTTTATTACATCAGCTATCTGCCAGTGAAAGTCCCGTCCAAATCGGTCCAGCCGTTTCATAGACTAGCTGGAACAAACAGACAGACAGACAAAAATTGTAAAAAATGTTATGTTTTTTTTATAAATGTGAGGAAGTGGCAAACGAGCCGGCGGTTCACCTGATGTTAAGTGATAACCGTCTGCCCATGGACATTTGCAACACTCGTAGGGTTGCAGATGCGTTGCCACTTCTTAATAATGTGGGCCCCGGCTACCTCACCAGACGAAACGCAGAAGTGCAACACTTCTACTTTACGCCGGTCTTCTGTGAGGTCGTGGTACTAACCCGGACGGACCTGCCCATTCGAGCAACAGCAAACACTGCTGCGTGGCCCTACCACCGAAGGATACGTTCTGTGTATACATCCATATGCATTTAGTAAAAAGCGGTTATTTTAATATTACAAACAGACACTTCAATTTTATTTATCTGTATATAGATATAAACTTAATTTATATTATTATAATTCTTAACTTTCTGCTCGGGTAGACACTTTATATAGCACCATCGAGTTGGTATTTTCGTTAATAACAATTTTCACAGGATCTTTGAATTTTAAAACTACTTTCTCGTGTAATAGTCTGCAGTTACACCAGCAGAAAAGCCTTAGAGAAATCTACACTAATACTAACTTCATACAAATTTTGGTGCCGGGTAAGATTAGCAACGAAATTAAACGTGATCTTTCTGATAGGGCAAGATGTGTATACTTTTACCGTTTTTTAAGTAGGTAACGAAAACCCAAAGATGTGTGTGAAAGTATGTCTATTTTATTGTTTCTGTTGCTTCACATGATAGTTGGGATTATGCATTGTCATATTATTAACATTCTGGTTGCAGACCTCGCAACGATGGCAAATTCTCGACGAGGTCGAAATTTCCGAAGTACAATTATTCTGTTGAGTTACTTGCGTTTGAGTCTTTTATTGACCTTTCAAGGAACAGAATACGAAGAACAAAAACACACGCATAACTCGTTGAAAAGTTATTGGCCCTTGGAAATTGTATTTGTATTTAATTAAACAACGATGGAAACGTTCTGGAATGAAAGACAAGTTTAACCGATACAAGCAATTGATGTTTAAATTTTATACATTTCCCTCCCCAGAATAGGCATCGCATAGCGTATGGGTTAAACGGTACTGAAACTGTTATTAGGCTTGTCCTGAATAACGTTCATTAATAAATTCAAGAAATATACTAATTTAAGATCCGAATATTTGCTTTTGAAGTATTAGGTGCGTATTCACTTGCATTGACAAACATAATACTTCCTAAGACGGTTGTCAAAATTATAAACTTTTTTTTAATCTATTCAACATAGGTTACGATTTATTATTTATTTCTGGAACTATAACTAAACTAAATAACTAATAATACCGATTATTTTTATATTTCTAAATACAAAGGATATTCTCGTTGCATTGGCTGGATTTAAAAGTTCCCAAATGTGCGGCAATATATGGTCGCCATTGCTAATCGTAAACGCGTTCACCGATTATGTGAAACAATGCACTTTCCCGCCACGTAAGCCAATGACCCGTGATATTACCATCGATTGACTTGTCACGGGCTTTTCTTCCCCGGGAAATCCGATTAGCTCATTCAGTATCGTGTAGCGGGACTTTTGTTATTCAATTATCGTCACTCGGCAACAACGCTGGAGTAAGCCCCTTTTATTAACAAGTAAGTAGTTAACGTTGGTAAAATACCTCACGGCATTTGATAGCAGAGCCTTAATTGATATTTAAACTACAACACAAAGCGATATAAAATAAGGGATAATATTCCAAATTTATCATGTAATGCACCCTTGTTGATACTTGACATTGTTTCTACGACCTTTGAGGAAATTAAGTTTTAAACCTCGTATGTTTTACGAATATATTAAACGAAGAAATTACCTACCTAGGTTGGAGTTAAAATTAAATTTTATTTTAATACGATGTTATTTTTTAACGCACAGTAAAAGATAAATCAGCGGTTAACATTGGTGATACCAATGCCACTGGTGCCGCCGGAGGTATCTCATCATCACATCAGGATATCACTGGTATCTCCGGTGTAAAAAAAATATAATTTGTGAATCTAAACCATTCTCGAATCGACCAGAAGACACAAAAAATTTGATTAAAATCGGTCCAGCCGTTAAGGAGGAGTTCAGTGACATAGACACGTACGAATTATATATATATATAAAGATATTCACTTTATACGATCATAATCAATAAAACGTTTCTATTTACAGTGTGAGAGCAGATTTTCAATAAAGTCGTAAGTTAAGGAGACAAGAATAAATCATCATCTTTGCCTGTTTTATAGAGCTTGGGCTTATGAAAAAAGCTCTCAGTTACTGCCCAATTAAAACAGAAGAAATTTGATTTTTCATGGTACAATTTGACGTCGAAACTCCGATACACTCCGATATCTAAGATCCAAACTAGATCTGCGCCTGACACATGCCCACTCCATATTTCACACGGCGTGGTGTAAAAGCGGCTGCGTGGGTTTCCCAACTAGGTGCTGTTGTACCAATTAAGAGAGGTACGTATGGGAAACGCGGGTGCATTCCGTTGCGCAGTCACGAACGGTTAAAAAATCTCATTGCTCTCGAGCCGAGGCGATTACAAGTCGTACTTTCTGCCTAACCTAACGAAAGAACTCGCTCCGCGGACAATCGCCTGTTTCTATAATGAAAATCTCAAAGCTTTTATTTCTTTCAAATACTCCTATCATTTACATAGTATGATAATACCTGTATATGTTACATATACATTTGGATTAGTCCACTCGGAAAAATTATTTGTAGGTTATTAAAATATTCGCTCCGCCCGGAATTCATACTCATGGTGATAATAAGTTTTTTTCATATAAACAAATCACATTAACTCCGGGAATATAACCACGGGAAAAGTAGTAAATATGTAAGATTTTATTTGAATAACATATATACTATACATTTATCAAATGTAAATATAGTAATGGTTTATAGCGTCGCGAATTGCATTTACCGCCAATGTGGGCTCAATTTCCGCACGAGACAAAAATTTGTATGATCCATAAATAATTATTCTTATTCTATGTACTTTGTGTTATGTTTTTTTTTTGTGCTTAGAACTTTTATAATATATGTGTAAAAGAGCTCCTTTACCGATTCAAGATGTTCTATTAAAATTGTTCGGTAACCATATGTGAAGGTTCTAAGCGTGCCTTTAATGTTGTTAAGTCATGGGTTGTTTAAACTCCACTTACCGCCCCGATTTTATGAAAACATAGGAGAAAAGAGGGTTGCATTAGGTGCAAGTGGGGTGCAAGTGAGTACCTCCATTGAAAGCGAGTAAGTACTTAAAGCAAATAATATTAACGTTTCTTTCCTGGCAATGTTTTTGATTTTGATTCGCATAATGAAAGTGTAATGATAAACAATTAAAAGAAAGCACCCAGCGGTAGACGTACGTACTAACGCTTTATTTAGTTTCCTCTTGATAACTGTCAGTAATATAACAAAAACAACTAATTATCAAAGCTAGTGTTCCTTATCTAACGGCCATAAACAAATCCAGTGGACAATGTAAAACAAAAACTAGTAATCGAATGCAATATGTTATTTGTTAGTCAAGTTCGGATATAAACAGATAATAATATAAATGTTTTTGTGAGCCCGTGGCCTTCATTCTGATTAAACATATACTTGAGTATTTTAACAACTGTCAAACAGAATGTCAAATCAAATATACTTTCAAAGTTTGCGAGATGCTAAGCAAAACATCTGCAAAGAAAACAAGCCATTATAATCGAATGCCAATTATGCATTCAGTTAACTCACAGATTTCATACTCGGAATATACAAAGACATCACAACAGTGACACACAGTAGGACCTTTACTCATCCAAACGATTCATTTCCGTAAGAGATGGCTTGTACAGAAAAATAAAATTAAAAAAAATATTGTGACTTGAATCTTGAAACACCGTATAAAAAGATTTCAATACAAATAGTAATAAATCCTAAATTAAACTCCAATGTATTAATATAATATTAGAACACTAATTTTTTACTTGATAGACATCGTATTTTGTAGAATGTTTCATTGGACTCACGAGCGGGCTGTCACTGTTATCTACTTCTAGTCGTACACAACGGTCGAAAATAGTACACCTTTAGTGTGTCAATATTTAAAATAGATTTTGCCGTCCAATATATTCAACCTGAAGAAATAACACTCGAGCTGGTTTTGAATGGAAATATGTAAAATTGCCAAATAAGCTAAAATTTGTTAAATGGATATAATAACAAAAAGTCCGCGAAACCTCCTAAAAATTTACTCCCAAATACTCTTCAAAAACCAGTACTTCTGAACTAACTATTTATATTTATATTCAATTGCTTCTCTCATGATTTGACTCATAATTCCGACAATATACATCCAATGTGTCTGTAAAACAAACCTATTTTGTATGAGCCAGTTATCAAATCTCGTCCTTCGAATTGGTGTACAGACGTTCACTGCAGTCTGTACACAGTAAATCACTTTGTGACATTATATTTTTACCGTAACTTCGTACTCGATGGCTCAGTGGGGGGAGCAGCTCTTAGGGCTTAAGCTTCGAAGCGGTTTGATTGCTCTGGTGTCAGTTAATGAATAATTTCTGTTTTTGCAACGCCTCTGCAACACAAATAATGTTGGGATAACCCCTTTCTAAGACAACATTAAAATAAATACCGAAATCCAAAATATTGCAATCTATATATAATGTTAAATGAAATAAAGAATTATAGTATCTAAGAATTATATTTATTATATTAATCCGGTTTTGTAGATTGCACACAGCAGCCTTTAAATACTCGATTCCGTCCCACCCAGGAGAATATCGGTTTGGTTTTATTAATATCACTGTTAGCATAAGAAGTGAATACCCTTATGTTTCAGATTACGTTAGTTACACAACTCAGCATTTAAAGACTTAAGTGCGTTAACAAAAGATCAAAACAAAGAACCATTACGGTGCAGTTACGAGTATTTATAGAATAACAGGTGTCACGTTTTTAATTGTAACTTCATTACAAGGCTGGTTATTGGTTCGAAGAAATGTTCAAACCTGTTGACACACCGAGCTTAATCCGTGATATGATCGTAACAGGGTGAAAAATTGCCCGTTTCTGTCCTCGATTACCGTACGTCTTAACAAAATTATGTATAAATTTAGTACGAACAAATCACAAGAGTGTAGAAAGTTTTGTAACAAAACTTACTCGAAAACAATCATCCGAGACGCTGTAAACACTGACGTTTCTGTCCGAGACCCCTATCATGTACGCCTGGTCCATCGTCAGCGACGTCAGGTTGAGGCCTCCGAACTCCTCCGCGCCGGGGTCCTCAAGCCACGACCTCACCACATCCCTATACCACTGCCAGGTGTTCCCGTTGGTGGCGTTCATCGTCACCGATTCGTAAGCCTCGACACAACAGGCGCACGTCGTTCTACGTCTGTTTTCGTATCTTAATTCTCTTTCGTGCTTCTCCGCTCAACTGCCAAGGCACATTTTAAATCAGCCGCGCCGTTCCGCGTCCGCGTCCGTGCCCGCGTGTGTCCGTTGGGCGGTGCGAAATGGCACTGCCGGTAAAACCGGTACCGCCGCGTCTCGCTCCCGAGACCGGGGCCGCATTAGCGAATAATTGGCTTTCTACGCCCGCATGTGAAAAAAGTATTGTGGCGGCGACGGGACGAAAGTGCGGCGGAGCTGCCGGCGCCGCTTGGCGTACCATTACCGTGTGGACAGTCGACAAGTTAGCTCAACTTTAATCGAACTAAATACCAGATCAAAACTAAAGTTCTAGTTTGCGTAACTCATTTGTAGGGTGCAATTGAGGACGTCTCTTGACCAGGAAGAGAGATCTGGTGTCAACGGGATGTAATAGGCAGATGTAGAAAGGCCTAAGCGAAGTGCTGAAGTAGAGTCCCGTGTCGAACTACTGCACGCTAGTGACGATTATGATGATGATGATACTTCAATCACAGAATCATACTAGTTTGCAGAGACTGCTAATTTCCATAAAATTTCGACTAGACAAACACTGAGATCAGAAACAATTGTCTAGTAATAAGTATGGGGAAGAGCAATGGCTGTGTAATCTGACTTAAGATTTAATATCTTGGACTCAAATCGCGTGCACAAATGAGTTATTTCGGAATTATATAACAGAGATTTGAGTAGTAAATAGAAATTCGGATGAACATAAGTTTCTTTTTAACTGAACTGTTCTATCTAAACAAATAGCTATAACCATTCATGTTGCATAAAGGTATGTACAATGTAAACTTTTTGGTTTGTTTAAATATTGTCTATGGTTCATCTCCTACAGTAACCACAAGCAACATAACTCGTTCACAATATTATAATGCAGTCACTTCGTGCGGTCATTACATGTATATATTTAATTTTTGGCAACGTTCGATGTCAACAGGTATGTGTTCGAAGGAGCGGCGAGATGGAGTACGCACGATTCTCGTTGTTATATAATTAGCTCTCATGTCGAAGTACAGTGCAACGCCGTTACACCGATCACAACAACTTGATTCTTTATTATAAAGTGTTTCGCGGCGTTATTGTTTCACTTAGCGTAATTGTCTTTAACAATGTGGCTTCGAGATACCTTTACGGGGTATATACAACGTATCGCTACTAACGCGACCATAAATCAACACACATATAGAGGATAACTTATTAAAGTTGTATTAAACATGTACATTATTTAAACATAAATATTTACCGAGTTATTAAATTTTCCAAAACGAACAATTTTAGAACACCCTTACGTAAAAAAACTGTAACGTAAATTTCATTTTTATAGGTCACACAGCAAATGAATGGGTTGAATGAATTTAAAAGAGATAAAACATACTGTTAGAAGGAGAGATTTGTAATGCGACCCTGTGGCAACGAATGATAAAGTCTCTTAAAGTATGAATCAGTCACTTGTAGTTGTATAGAATGTTACAATTTTTTTTTCTTTTTTATTTAATTAGTTTATAAAATATTTTTTTTAATTATGGATTTTTTTGCGTTTATATTTTTTTATGATTATTGGCAAGTAGTGTTAGACGTCTATTTATTTATTGTGGCGGTTTTAACGCCACGGTGTGTATAACATTATCCCCAAACCATTAATTGCACATATTGTGCATGAGTTCGAATAGATGCTCTAAATATTATATATATATCGTCAAAAATAAAATATTATTATCAATGTTAAAAAAGTCACCGTTTTCAGAGGTCCTCTATTATAGACGCTAAACATTTCTCCAACTGTTCTAAATAATTTAAAATTAATTATCAAAGTAAATTAAAAACATTATATATAATCGTAGTAAGTAGTTATGTCATAAAATAATGTGTTACATATTTTATTTACTATCAAATTATGGTGAGTGATAATCCCCAACGATCGACATTACAATTCCAAGCGGGTGACAGTGTTGGTTACTATTGAGTGAGAGTTTTTGTATGGACATCGATCCGGGAATTCCAGTTGCAACCGTCAATTCTACAAAGTGGTAAAACGTGACAAAAACACACGATGAAATCGGTGGAATTTTTAATAATAACTAAGGGGTAATAAATAATAACTATTGGGTCTTAATTATTTAGACAACGATGAAAACCGATGTACCTAAATTATTAAGACGACCATACCGACACGTTTCATAAGCTCGACTATTTCACTATAAATATTTCGTAACGTCCCGTTTCAACGCCGACCTTACCTGTCTAAATGCAGCAAAGCAATTTTCCTGCAGGAAGTTCTGAACTATTGCCTCGTGGAAATTCAGTTTCCTCTTTCCAAAGACTACTATGATTACATTACGCTCTATTCAGTTACTTGAATTATTGACAGTTAATAACGTAAAAGGTCTGTAATACTTTGAAATGCGTGCTTAGAATATATAAATATTAAAATAAAAAATATATATTGCTCTGGTATTAGTGGTAGTTAAGATATGAATTACAGAATTTTAATATTTTACTACATAACTTAGCCGCGGCTTCATCCGCGTGAAATTTAAAAAAAATGCTTATTTCATTTACACAACATGTTATTTACGTACACGCACATTTGAATAGCATATGCAATTTACATTGCGTGACTGTAAAGGCCCATTTACACGGTGCCAGTTTCTTGCCTGTTGTATACAATTAAATTGAAGCAATAAATGAGTTGAATGGTCTAAACAACAAATGGTCTTAACAATTATTGCGCGCAATTTATTGCATTCAATTATTGCTCTTGTATGTACAAGAAAATGGCATCGTGTAAATGGGCCTTAACTCTCGATTAAGGGAGATCTTAGGGAATAACTTTCAGGTAATAATAATATATACTTTACAGTAAATAATTGACCTCTGTCATTCGGAGACTAGCCGGAACAAAGAGACAGACAGAAAAAAACTTAAAATTGTCTTAAATATATATAATTTGTATATCGTGTTCATGGAATTATCATCCATAGGATTGTAATTCATGCTCATATTTCAAGATTTTCTAATTATTTGAATGATCATTTCATTTGATTAATGAAAGGTTCCACTCACACATACACGTACGTATGCACCCAAACATTAACATTATTTACAAACAACCTTGCTTGAAGAAGTAATTACCGGTGGTATTGGCTAGACAGTTTGTGGAAAAAAAAACATTAGCATTAAAAAAAACCTCATGACCGCATTTCCTAATGAGATGACACTTCGCCGGAGCTTATTAAGACCAACGTGACAGTTGACGAGTCAGGCTTCATATTCAAGTATTAATGCATGCAAAAAAAACCCTGGCACTCATTTACTAAGAAAACAAACAAACCGTAAATAATATCAACTGGCGTTATATACTCGTAAATGGCAGGCGTCAGGAATTCAGTATAGATTTATAGTCAGGTTAGTCGAGAAGAAATTAACAGTTATCACCATGCTCCCATTACCAATAATGAAATAAATTTTAGAATGTTTTAGTGTTCTCTTTACTAATGACATATGAAAGAAAATTATGGATTTGCTATATTATTTATGTCATCTTTTTTAAATATGGATTGCCCACGCCACGAGCCTGGCATCAAAGCCATTAGCTTAGCAACTGCGCCACGTTTAGAAAAACTTTGACAGTTTAAAAAAACTTTATTTGATTAAATACAAATATTAAGTTCAAGTATTATTCTTACAATACTAAATTAATTAATCCATACTCTTTTGAAATTAAACTAAAGTATTATTATATAGAGAATCTTTCCAATACTATGTACACAGAGCAATTTTCGGATCAACTGTAACGTATGTGAAAAAAAACAGAGCGGAAAGTTCCTGTCATTAGATAGACACCTACTATCTATTTACAATTAAAAGATTTACTTATTTAAATTGAATATTTGTAATTTAAAACGGAAAACATTCCCTTCTAATTTGTATTGAGCTTAGTTATTTCACTCATTATTCATTCATTATACCATGACTCATAAAATGATTACATAATTTAAGTTAAACGTACATCGGAAAACATTTAATTGAGCTAAGAATAATATGTAGGTATACAAAAATAAGAAGAAATCAAACAACTTAGATAAAAACGGAAAACTACATAGAAAAGTCTTACAGTTGGTTGAAATGCATTCTACATTCTTTTATTTCTCAACGAATTTTTAATAATAATTGCGAATGGAAAACGTTAAGCTGCCAACTGCCCTTGCCCTGCTTGATTTTAGTAAAGCTTTTATTTTTATACGGGTTATTAGAGTTTGAAGTTTAGTTACAATATTTCAATTCCATAACATATCTCCAACAGTAATTGACTGGTTTCTAAGTCACCTGTATGGACGTCAGCAGCGTATTTGCAATGAAGATACTTTCTCATCTTGATCTTATACTTCTGATGGTGTTCCGCAGGGTGTCGTTTTATCTCCTTTGCTTATCTCAGTTTTTTATTAACTCTATTCGCTATTTTAATTTCTACCTACCACCTTTATGCACCTGGTGAACTTCACTTACCTATTAACAACATCTTCAAAAAATAACTCGCAAAATATTCGCTTCAGTAGCATCCTTAATAAGATTACGCATCTTCCTGCCTAGTGCCTCTAAATCGCTCGTGCACAAAATCTACTTCTAATAGTCGAAAATGCGGATGTCAGTTATCTAGATTTTATTGAAGAGCTACTTGATGAACTAGAGTGAATTTAAAATTTTTGCATAAGATTGATATACATAATATTCTCTCACATATACATGCTAAGCTCAAGTGGCTGCATATTCCTCTTCGCCGGAATACTCATATACTTTTTCTTGTTTAAAATATTCTTTTCTAATAATAAATAATAATAAATAATTCTTCACATTCTACCTTCCTAATGGAACTTTTACACTTTCATTCATTTTCTTTCCACTCCATAAGGATAATTAGCCCACACTACTCCTAAATTAATTTCTTTTTAGTCCATCCAAAGGTTGCCTGGAAAAAAATACTTTTAGTAATAACGCCGCCCATTGTACCCGTCACTTCTATATTAACTTTCTATGATATAGGTATGTATTTTGTTAATTTTATTTTTTGGTATGATATAAAGTATAAAATGATTCATTAATACATTTAATTTCATCATAATCAGGTTATATCATACTATATTAAATACTCAGTCTATTGTACTCAGAAAACGCACCTTGCTGTTAACTGTTTTATTTTCAAGCACAAAAGATATTATCTAGGCTTTTCAGTTATCTATCTAGAATTCTAAATCAAGGTATCATTGTACGTAACTATTTTCTTGACCTAGAAATATGAAATTGATAAAACTGCCACGGTATTTACATTTGTTATGTAGCTTAGCGGTCAATCTCATGAATTTCATGTCATGACGACATAATTTAAAATTTTAATACAAAAATACCTATATTCTCTTCATTTTGTTGTTTTACAAAACGGACTATAGAGAGACTTTCATGCTAACCTATATAAATGTTATGTTTAGCTTCCATAAATTCGTAAGGTATGTAAAAATAAATTTTAAAAGAATTTTCTATATTTTTTGAAAAATGCACTTTACCAGGCCATTGCACTTCCAATATTATGAAAATATTTATTATTATCATTTCATAAGGAAAACATTTTTTTATTAATTAAAGCATACTGATTAATTTAGTAATTCAATATTTTGTAATTTCATCCAGTTAATAGCATTTGATAACCAATATGATTTGTTCCAATCGACTGACAATGGCATAAATGCATTATTTGGACATAATACGACCTTCTTTGGCCGCGAATTTAGTTAATGCTTGAGTTTAGTTCTATGATATTAGTAACATCGTTCAGTCGTGCGTTAATTGCGATGCGTTTCTAAAAAAAGTCGTCAGAGCAATTTGTGGGATATGAGGTTAATTTTTGGGTTGATTTTTGCTTGTGAATTGGCAATGGCCACTCAAGACACTGGATATCCTGCTGGCTTAATTGCTGACTGTAAGTAAAACACTAGTGTTAAGTTTCAGAACACGCTTAATGCTTGATTAAGTTAACTAAAGATGATACGATGTATTAGCGGGCTTACAAACAAGTTACAAGTAATATATAAGGCCTTATGTAGGCTCTTCCAAGTAAATATACTACAATTTGCAGAAATGCAACTTCTCGACAAGATTTATTTAAACATCCATATATACTAGTACATTACAAGTTTGATTCATGAAAATTTGAAACGGATTTATATAAAATTTCCAAAAAAATGCAAAAAATAAAACGCAGCAAACATATAAGTATCTAATCGAACTGTTATTCGAATTTCGTTGCGATTAAATCTAATTGTGATTTCTTAATGTTCTTAGAACATCGTAACCACGGGCATTACTGAGGGTCTAGAAGTTACAGTTTTTCCTTTACTAACTTCAACAGTATAAATTTTCCACAACCAATAGTAGTCACGACACTGACTAGTCAGAATAAACTTGAGTCAATTAATAAAGTAACTGAATAAAGTATCTTGAATCAATTAATAAAGTAAGTAAAGTGATCAAAGCACATTTAAAATATGGACATGTATTCTGGGCTCCGATATAGTATGAAGGAAACAGCTTGTACAAACATATTATTAAAAAAATAGTAAGGTAAAACTGACATTGTATTACGCAGGTCTTTATAAAAAAATATAAGACTTATAACTGTTATCACGGTTCAATTCGTAGCAAGGCATTTTAATTCTTATTTTCTATGTTTTTGGATTTCATGTAATTTCTTTCAGGTCCAGGCATGAACCGAAGCACGACGCTGTCGGACGAGACGAAGCGATCTCTCTCGGTCGTTGTCTTTTGGCCGACTTCGAGCAAGTTCGAAGCAAACGAGAAAAAATGTAATTTCGGCCCGGAAGGCGCCGCATGCATCGCAAGCGTTTTAAACTTCAAAAGGAGAAAAACGCAGGTGATCCTATAATAAATTCGTTCCTCAATTACGCTTGCTGATAATTTACAAGTCTTCTAAACTAAAACGTTAAAATTAATCACGGTACCATTTATTAAGTTTTCGTAATCTCTAGGGAGAAAACATTGGTAAATAATAATGAATCTTTGTCTGATATTTTTCCGGAAATGAAACGTTTCTTCTGCGCAGATAATGGTCAGTGGTTATTTGGACGCATCCTTCTCTCCATTTGTACGAATGGTCGCAGACCCATATCTGAAGATCGGTCGCAACGTTATAGTGATGGAGATTTTTCCTGTATTAATACGCAGCTATCCTATGTGAGTCGTTCTATTTCATCTTCAACTTTCAACCTCTTCGGATGGTAATCATAATTTCAATCAAAATCAAAAACTACTTTTTGTGGCAGGCTAAAGACATAACTTATGTATGATGCACCTTTCACCTTATGCTATCTAATC
Source organism: Iphiclides podalirius (assembly GCA_933534255.1). NCBI lineage: Eukaryota > Metazoa > Arthropoda > Insecta > Lepidoptera > Papilionidae > Iphiclides > Iphiclides podalirius. Next base: position 12,846,517 of record OW152815.1, on the reverse strand, counting down.
CTATATGATTGAACAGCACGTGCTTTAAGCTTTGGTTTTCAGTAGACAAGCAATAACTTAGGTCTATTATGGATTAGCGAGTCTTCATGTTTATTTTTTCTTTTTTAATTATTCTATTATATAAGACATTAAGGTTTATGTTGTACTTTTCAGATCAGCACGCCTTACAAAGCCCCTGGGATACCACCTGGGTGAGTTGCTAGCAAGTCTGACTTACGAAGGGCTGTCGCCAAACCGCATTGAGCTGCTTGGCGCTAGTCTAGGCGCTCATATAGCATCGTACGCCGCAGTAAGGTATCACCAACTGACTGGAAGGAAACCGATGAGACTTACTGGTTTGTATACAAAAAGTAAAGTAAAGTAACAGCCTATACATGTCCCACTGCTGGGCAAAGGCCTCCTCTATATAGAGGGTATCAGGGTATAGTCCACCACGCGGCACCTATTTATTTTTACATTTTTTTTGTTATTATTTCGAAAATATGCAGGTTTCCTCACGATGTTTTCCTTCACCGCGGAGCACGTGATAAGACAGCACTTAAAGTCAAAAACTTCATTGGTGCCGGCACCGGGGATCGAACTCAGGTTGCTCGAGTATATTGAATTAAAGGCGAGCGCCCGGACACTGAGCTATCACGGCTCGGTTTGTATATAATGTTGATTTCTAATTCACGAGTAGTCTCTGAGAAATAGTAATCCCGTCACGCATTCAGTAATTGTACTCTATTAACTGTTTGTGTATCCTAAACTCGAAAAGACATTTGAAAACTAAGGCAATGGAAGGTAATTTATACGAACAATACCGGGATCCACCTACCTACGCAAAAGCTACATCTCTTGTATTCAAATATTCGATGTAAAAATGTCATTTGAAAAAGTGTTTGCTGTAAAGGAAGAATTAATAAAAATTCAGTAAAATAGTAGCACAAAGAATTGAATTCTTATCCAATTTGATAATAATTAGATATTTTCCCGCTGTGGGGATATCGACCGCTTAGCTTAGTAGTTAGTGTCTGGACGCGTAATCCAGAAGGCGCAGGTTCGGATCCTGGCAACGGAAAAAAAAATTTTTTTCGACAACTTACGAGTACACATTTGTGGTTTTTTAATTATTTATATTCCGTCTCAAAAGTCGATTCACTTTCTAATTATCATACGTAGGTTAAAATATGTTCTATGCAGTCGTCACAGTTGCTAAATGCGCTGTCAACAAACAGTATGCTGTTTGCAATTATTTAGCAAAGCTAATGGCAAACTTTCTATCAATGATATTGTATACAAACATATGTTATATTATATACAAACATATATATATGAGAAGGTGGCAATGAGCTGGTGGTTCACCTGATATTAAGTGATAACCGCCGCCCATGGACATTTGCATCATCCGTAGGTTTGCAGATACTTTGCCACATTTAAATAAAGTGAGCCCCAGTTACCTCACTCACCAGGCGAAACGCAGAAGTATAACACTTCCACTTGAGGCCGGTCTTCTGTGAGGTCGTGGTACTTACCCGGACGGACCTGCCCATTCGTGCAACAGTGATGACTGTTGCTTGGTCCTACGACTATATACAAATATAGAAATAATAATAATTATTATTATTAAACATCATTGCTTGCTACAATATGTTGCAAGGAATTTATCCTTGGCAGCTAACAGCAATCCGAATTTAAGGATTAAAATCTTCATATATCATTAAGAGACATATTTTTAGTAAATATTTTATCCTGTTGCTTAGATTTTTTGTGTAAAGCATGACTTGGGTATATACATATTCATACCTCTTTTAGGACTCGACCCAGCAGGGCCCTGCTTTAGAAACTTACCAGCTGAAGACAGATTCAATCCAGAGGCCGCTCACCACGTGGACGCACTGCACACAAACATAGACGGTTTCGGCATCGCGGACGCAGTCGCCCAAATAGACTTTTACGCTAATGGTGGTAAGTGGTTACTCAAGTGAACGTAGTGAATGCCACATACAATTTTGTCACATGAAACACTGTATTGGTTAAAAATATCCGCAAATACGCAATTCATTAGTTTTCATCATACATATATTGAACGATAAAAATGTTTACTTTTTGTTAATTTAAGATTGAAATTCTGGCACGTTCATAACTTTTCACGAGCAACAATTCCGCATAATTTTCGTGCAACTTTAAGGACTGGCAAAATCTATTTAACCTCCCTGTATTATCTCTTCAACCTCGTATTACCTCTTTAACCTGCTTGTATCATCTCCTCAAACTCGTATCACCTCTTTAACCTGTTTGTATCATCTCTTCAACCTCGTACCGTCTCTTCAACCTGCTTGTTTATCATCTGTTCAACCACGGTGTCCAGGGCCGGATTTAGGGGAGGGCACACGGGGCTACAGCCCCGGGCCATCCACAAAAGAGGGGCAGGGACATGTGCACAGGGAAGACATCGGAAAAAAATTCAAATTCAGACTACTAAATGCTAGTAAACAACTTTTCCTTTCATATTTTTTCATAATTCTCGTTTCCGATTATATTTATATGTTCGTTAAATAATAAAAGAATCTATACTTGGTTTCACAATAAATTATTTAATTTGGAAAACTCGACTGAAATTATTTTGCAAATATTTTTTTTTATTTGGAAATTAATTTAAGGCCATGGGGCCTCCTCTCCTTTGCTGCCTCGAGGCCTCCAGACCTCTAAGTCTGGCCCTGACGGTATCACCTATTTAACCCGCCTGCAGGCGAGTACCAGCAGTCGATGGCTCACGGCTTCATACTGCCGTGCCTGACGCTCTGCAGCCATATCCGGGCCGGGCTCTACTGGGCGGCCGCCCTAAACAACCCCGACCGGTTCCTGGCGGTCCGCTGCGACTCCGTGGAGAGGGCGAGGCGCGGAGACTGCTACGAGGGGCACTTGGAGATCAACGTGCTGGGCCTTAATACCGACTTCTCCCGCCCGGGTATTTATTACTTACCCACCAACGAAGGCGACCCCTACCACCTGTCTGAAGAGGCTTTAAGGAGACGACCATACGGCTCCAACGCTTATCTGTTAAAAGCCGCGCCCGACGAAGACCTCGTTGTGTGAGCGGAAATGAAACAAGGGGGCACATCGCAGCGTTTTATTCGGGAATACGTTACAATGTTAAATACACAAAACTGTTAACGTATACGTTACGTGTAGAAATAAGTCTCGTACAAAAACTATCTAAGTATATACAGAGGACGCGATACAGTCTGTCCAGTTAATGAACAACGTCCGCCCGTTGACACTTTGAGCTCGTAGTGGAAGCTTTGTGTTGACATTAGAAAAAAAAATGCCTCAAAAAATCTGGTATACAAATAGGCCGTTTTACTTTCTGTGAACATTTCATAAAAATAATCAAAAGCCGTTAAATATAAAAACATAATGCAGTATGTGGAGTAAATTTTATTAATAAATATTTGTAGTAAAATTAGTTTCATTTAATCAAATACCGATTTATAATCTACGTTCATAGTCTGCCACGTCAAAAACGTGATTTCAGATCTTTACTCTACAGTTAATATTAATTCATTAATTTAAAAATAAAAGTAATAATTAAAACTGGTAAAACATAAATCGAAAATTATATACACGATTGTAAACTGTATTGGTGAAAAAAATTATGCATTTGTGTGATAAACATAGTACATATGAAACAAAAACCCATTGGCTAACATTTTCTCAACTAAAAAAAAATCAATCTCATTTTTTTATAATTGGACATTTCATAAATAGAAGTGTTAATATATCGTTAATTTTAGTCGTCACTTCAAAATGTTTTTTCCTTAATTAAATGTTATAAAATTATAAGTGGTTGAAAATAACCGCAATACAAGTATATCAAGTTTGAAACAATCGAATTAAATATTCTCATAAAATTCTAGAAAATAAAAAGCAACATTTTATTATCGTTGTGATGCACTATTAAGAAATCATGCTACATTAAAGCTCCATAGGCTATGCGAAAATTTGAGATTATAATTTTGGAATGTGATTATTTGAACTCACAATAGAGGCCAATATATTAAATGCCCCATAATTATTGTAATGCTAACACAGCTAAAGTTGATATGTTCCTAAGGCCGGCTACAGACGTTGGCTCCAACGTTGGCCGAATATACTGGCACCAAAATTCGATCCAACGTTGGGAGTTGGCCGTTCTGTGTCCGTTTCTTTGGCTTTGTCTATACTAAACTGATATCATCTCCAATGTGTGGACGAATACCGCAACTTCTAGCCAACTATGGTGCCAATAATTAAGCCAACGTGTGGATTCGGTGACCAATGACTGGTAAGAGCCATGTGTAATATAAGCAATAATTTGGCACTTTTATAGGATTTAGTCGATTGGGTAATATTACAAGTGAATAATAATTCATCTATTATATAGCATAGCAATGCATATGCGAATTAAATTTGGAATATTAACTTTCCGCTTTAGAAATTAAATAGGATTATTTGGCTAAGTTCACAATTCATATAATGCATAGAATAATGACTAATTACGATAATATCAAGTTATAAAAACTTATAAAAGTCCCTCTCTTTGAAGACAAAAGTGATGTAATGCAACCACATAGAAAATCAATTGAGGTAGCCTTTGGCGTTACTAATTCAGCTTTAAGGCTTATTTGCGCTAATATGAATCTCATGTCACGAAAAATATTCTAGATCTAAATATTATACATTCAAGTAAATAGAATAAAAAAATCCATAATATAGCACATTAGCGGGCATAGCAGTATAGCAATATAGTCGTAAGGTTCAAAATCAACCGGCGATTTATTGGGAATATAAGTGGTACTTACACGGCGGTGATAAGGCTCAGAATCAACTGCACACGTGAAAATTACTGAGAATTAGAATTTTTTACGACCCTTACACAGAGGCGATATGGTTCAAAATCATATGCACGTGCGAGCGTTAGCAGGAGTACGTTGAGACTTAAGAGGTTGAGATAAAGTTCGAAATCAACTGCACTCAATCGGCGCGCGGGTCGATGTGCCATACGGGAGAGCGGAAAAGCAAATGCTACCGCGATATATACTCCAACAAGTACCAGGGCAGGGTCACCTCGCGGAGCGGCATCGAGCCGAGCGACACCGGAGGGGATATGTTTCAAAATCAGATGCACGTGCGAGCGTTAACAGGAGTAAGTTGAGCCTTAAGACGTTAGCATAAAGTTCGAAATCAACTGCACTCATCCGGTGCGCGGGCCGGTGCTCCACATGGCGGAGCGGGCCAGCAACAGCTACCGCGGGATGTACTCGAGCGGGTACCAGGCCACGGTCTCGTCGCGGAGCGGTATCGAGCCGAGCGGCACCACCACGCCGCCGAGGAACTGGTTCTCCTGCAGCGAGTCGTAGTGCCACACGGTGGCCTGCAGGCTCCTGGCCTGCACCACCTCCAGCGGCAGCCGGTACTCCAGCATCTCCATGAAGGACGGGTGCGAGTTGCGCTTCAGCACGCGCGTCTTGCGCTTCGTCTCCTTGGTGGGGTCCGGCACCAGGTACACCTGGGAATTACGTAGGTAGTTGAAATGTGCTTTAAAATATACGTTTAGCGAGTCTAAGAGTACGTGCCTACAGAGGATATTTACTAAAGAGAGTCGAGAAGATTAGTAGGGGTTATATGTTTATTGTTGTTTAGTTTGATTTTAAAAGTTACAACTGTGTTAATAATTACTGTGGTGAGGCAACGAAATTTTTATGTTAAAATTTTACCAGCGAGTAGACCGTTCACTTGATGTTAAGTGAATACTGCCGCCTAGATGGGCATCTACTACAACCGAGGACTTGCGGATACGTGGACAATAAAAAAAACCGGCCAAGTGCGGTTCAAGTAGGGTTCAGAACTATCTATAAAAACGGCAAAAAAAATCACGTCTGTTGTATGGGGGGCCCATTTAAATATTTGTTTATTCTATTTTTTAATATTTGTAGCTTTAGCAGTAACAGTAACACACCAGCTGTGATAATTTCAACTGTCAGACGGACGGACAGACGGACAGACAAACAGCGTAGTCTCAGTAATAGGGTCCCGTTTTACCCTTTGGGCACGGAACCCCAAAAAGCCCCCCAGTTACCACACGCACCAGACGAAAAAGTTTAATACTTCCACTGCTCGTCAGCCTGTGAGGCCGTCGCACTTGCCCGGACCTGCCCATTCGTGCCACAGCGGAGACCGTTGCGTGGCCCCACACCCTACTGAGTAGGTAGTACCTTGACGTAGGGGTTGGGTGGCAGCCCCTGGGGCGTGGCGGCCAGCGACTGCGCGTGCAGAATGAGCACGGACAGCACCCCGCCCGCGTACTGCACCGACAGCTTCAGCGAGCCGGAGCCGCTGCTCTCCGCCTCCTGCGACTCGCCTGGAAAGACAGTGACGTCATGAAAAGACAGTGACGTGAGACAGAAACAGCCCGCTATCGGAGCACGGTACGATTTGTGCGGTAGGGCTTCGGTGGCAGGTCCCAACGACCGCTGCAATTTATGAGTCCTATTGTAGTCTAGTGAACGCAGCTATTAATAATGTAATGATACCTTTTCTTGGTAAATAGTGTTTGCGATATTTGCATAAAAGGTGCTTTGTTTTGCTTCAGAAATAGCGAATTCTTATTTATCCCTTCAGGGTACAGTTCAATTACTTAGTACATGTTTACATTGTACTAGTTTCTGCCAAGGAGAATAATAATTGAGAACAACCTTCTTATATGTAGATATAGGTACCGGTTCTTTTTGTTTAGTTTCAAAACATCTTTAATTTAACTGCACTTTCAGATAACCCTAGAAAATCCTTAGTTTGTACATCGGCTTTGCGGGTATAAGCTTTAATTATATTATTAATGTAACAATCAGCTCTCCTCGCTTATTTCCGTTTATAACATACAACACACCAGTGGGCATGCAGTGGGACTCAGCAATAAATATTGCACATTTCCCTTTGGAAAGAAACTTCGACATTCATAGAGCGTTATCTCTGTCGTAGTCGTTTTACAACTGTGCAACAGACAACGATTGTCTCTTTCCAAAGGTCCCTGTGCAACATGTATCACCGAGTTCTGTAAGTTGATTTTAAAATGTTGAACAAATGATAGAAGAAAGTTTAAGCACTTCTACTTTCACGCTCCCCGGCACGAGAAGCTCGTTCACCGAGCAACAGACGCTGCGGCGTATCACTATCACGGTGGCAAAACACGCGCAGGCTCGTTTAGGGTCCACAGAAAATCCCGAAATCCGTAAAGAGGGGTGTACCTCGGTGCTTCATCCTCTGCGGCTCGACGTCCTGCTGGTCCCGCAGCAGCGGGTGGAAGAACGTGTAGACGAGGTCCGAGTGGGCGATCTCGTCGGCGAGGCCGAACAGCGACGTGAGGAAGGCCTGCACGTCGCCCAGCCGCCGCTCGGCCACCTGCCGCGTGTTGGAGCGGCCCACGTGCAGGCCCGACGGCAGGCTGAGGCCAAACGCAGAGCACTATCTAGTAGAGGCCTAAAAAGGCCACAGTCGCGCCGGGGTCGCGGTAGATTGCGATAGAGACAGGCGCAACGTTTTTAGTGGGTACCCGTTCTTACTGGGATCCCCGCATACCCTGCCACCCCTCCGAACAAGTGGCAGGGGATCCCATAAATATTTGGTAAATCTATTTCCTTTCTTTCTTTCTTCCCTCCCATATTTTATGGATATTATATATGTATTATTGGATATTTCCCATGGAAAAAAGGGTAAGGACACACGCGCCCGTTAGACTCCGCCCGCACGCAGGTAACGCCAACGAACGGTCCGTTAGTCCGTACGCAACGCCGACGCACATCACGTTAGAGTCAGCCTACACGGACTATGTTGACGTGCGAACGTTTGACGATGACCCTCCTTGCAGTACCGTATTATAAGCACGCTTCGATTCAAAATTAGCCGTGCCGTTGCGAATCTATTGCTTTTAAGCATTGGTCGCTCGCAATGTTTAAATTTTTCACTAATTGTTGTGAATTTTCAAGGATATATTAGAGATAAGATATGCAAGGATCTCGTAAAAAGGTCATCTTGGATCTCGTATATTTAAGATATAAAATATAAATAACACACAAATTGATACTTGGTTACACAGAACGTTTGCTTGTAACTCTCATTGAACTAAATTTTCTCAAGAAGAATCAAAACTACACCAGCGATAATCGAACTACCATATCTAACCATCCTGTATTCAACAGTCCACTGCTAAGGGTTAAACGTTGAAATAAGGCTAAAACATGTTTTAATCAATAGCAAGATAGAGGCTTACGTTACGCTTACATGCCACCGTTCGTTCGTAGCGATAATTTGAAATAATTTGTTACAGAAACAATTTGTAGCCGATAAGATAACGTTATTCACTCATGGCTGACACACGGTGTAATCTTATCGGGGAAAATCGCGAGTATCGATTTAAACACTAATGGAGGCAGCGCATTTAGCTTACAATAACAAAAAATATAACCGAACAAAACAAAAAAATACCTAGTTCCAAACCAAATAATAACCATTAAAGGGTAAGTCTAAACTGAAATTTTTCGAAATAAATCTTAGCTGTAAATAAATAGTGTAAAATAACACTATACACACTACTGCTATAGATAACCTGTTTTCTTGGAATATACATGAATTGATTCTATTTATAGGTCCGTACGACGTATATGATAGACTGTTTTTGGCAATTTATATGATGTTAAAATTTAGAGGATTCAAGGCTTCGTTTAATTTATTATCGGGAAAGAAGAGCCGCAAAGAACAGTATGAGAAACCCAGCGGCACATCGGTTCTAGGCGCCTATAGAGGGTACAGCGAGGAATACTTTGGTAATTATAAATATTTTTTTTTAAATAAAGCATTGTTGATATAAATAGTTTATCCGAGAAAAGAGTATAAAAAATGTATTGTTCCTAGATTAAAGTAAAATTTGCGTGCAAATGTTAACTATGAGAAATAAATACAAAATACGAATTTGTTGTATAACGCAACATAACCTTGTTGCGCATAACAATTCATCATCATCATTTCAGCCTGTTTGAGTCCACTGGTAAACATAGGCCTCCCCCTCCAACAATGAATTAAAAATTATTGTATGGAATATAACTGTAGGTATCAAAACCACTTATCACCACCACGTATCAAAAACACCACAAATATCTTTTTGAACAGTTAACAGCTACCAGAACAAGCAACAGACAACTCCATCCTTGGCGAAATCGAACACGTCGGAACCGACACGAGGAATCAAACCTTCGAAGAGCACCAGCGACCTGACCAGACAGAACGACAGGGCAAAAGACACGAGAAAGAGCACGAGCGACCTTCCCTCTTCCAGTTTAGAACTGAAGAACGGAAAAGAAATAAGGAGCAGTGAAGGGGGGCAAAGAAAACTGGACAAGCAGACATCGACGGAGCAGAAAAAGAAGGACAAGCTGGCACGCGACAGTGAAACAGAGCAGAAGTCGAGAAGGAAAGAGAACGACGGTATTACTCAAGACAGAGGGAGTAAAGAAGTTCAACCGAGAAGGGAAAAGAAGAAGACGCCGGCGCCGCGACCGCCCGTTTCCAAACACTACCCTAGCGACACTCTAGAAGGTTCTATAAGCCGCAGTAGCGGACCGCCGCCGTACTCCGCGGAACTGGTGCCGACCCCAAACGATGGGTCTGGCAACACCAGCTTCGGCAAGCAGGTGGAGGCGCCCAACAGCTGGGATTTAGTGTCACAGCACAGGCAGCAGTTGAGAAAGCCCCAAGCGCCGGTTCCCCGCACTTCAGCCACTGTCCTCGACCTGGGCTATCACGTTGACACCAGGTCTACGGCCGCTCGTGGCAAGGACGACAGCGTGGTATAGCATTGCGATCATTGAGATTTGGAGTTATGCTATTTTTAATATTTATTAAGCCTTATCTAATCGAGATATTTATATTAGCGAATTCCATTGAAATTTAAATCGATAAGTAAAACTTCTGATTGTGGTTTCTTTCTGTTTCCTATGTACAGTTTAAAATATTCGATCCTTGATGTATCTTGTCTTTTTAAATCTAACATACAGACCTCTGTTCCGTCCTCACGTCTTTTTAAAGGCTGTATAGACTTTTTTTATAAACTATACAGACCATATAGACATTTAATAAACTCTACACGAGTAGTGTCAATTTACCACAGTCTTAATGTCCATTAATGTCCGTTTATTTTTATGAATTTAGAACTCGTAATTATTTCGGGACCACTGCGAGAAAGCAGACTTACATAAGAGTTATTTATTTGCGCTATATATAATCCGCTTACACAGAAAAGAATGACAACGATTTGCATACTTAAGAGTGCAATAAGAATTGCGAATCTCCCAAAAGATGTAACTAAATTCCTAAATGAAACATTACAGCCTTCATGGTGATCATTTAATCATATGTAGTGTTTCTAGGAAAACAAGAATTTGTTAATAAATAACTGCATGAAATAATAATGATTTTTAATACATCATCGATTTTAACAGCAACTAAATAATATTAATCATAAGCCAATCAATCAAAAGATAAGTCAGTTCACATCAATCTTAATTCTTTAGATGAATGTGACAATTTTTAAAAGTTATAGGAACAATATAATAGTCACAATCTATAGGAACAATAATTTCTCACTGACATCGACTGACGAGATTGTCATGTCAGTCATCATGTAACACAAAATTATGAGCAAGTATAACATGATATAGGTATAAATGTTTTAGGACATATATTCTCTCAAATGATCTAGTCCCAAACTAAGCAAAGCTCTTACTATGGATACCAACTGATAAACATACTTATTTCAGATATCCAAACACCAATACACTCTATTCACACAATATTTGTTCAATAGTCAGGAGCGTACCAACACCCTCGAGATTGAAAGAAGTCTTATGACTTTAGTCTAAACTTTTTCTAGTCACAAACTGGCCAGAGCTTGACAACCATTCTGTCCAATGGCAAGTAGGAAACTTTCTTCTCAAAAAAACTTGCGTGAGATGATATTTTTTTCAATAATATTTAATTATGTTTAATATATAGTGTATAATTATATGGAACTGGAATTTATACATCCTTTTTAAGAAACACTTATGATTAAAATTATTGTCACACAGACAAGATATTATCCTAAAATTTCATTTGTAATCCTTACTAATATTATAAACGCGAAAGTTTGTATGTATGGAAGAATGTTTGTTACCTGTAAATACGACTAAATGGATTTTAATGAAACATTATAATAATATAGCTTCTACATCAGAATAACACATAGGCTACAATATATAGACATATTTTTATGTATATCTGTCTTCTGTCTGAATGTAGCGCCTTCAGCCTATTCTACGTAGACGTAGTCGCGGGCAGCAACTAGTAATTAATACAACATTCTCACCTGTGCACTTTTGCCAAGGGGAAGTGCAGACAAATCTTCTGGTAGAGCTCCGTGAAGTGCTTGTAGGAGCGGTAGAGGGTGGAGGGCGTGGCCTGCCCGTGTCGGTACACGCGTAGCGCGTAGACGTAGTGCTTCTCCGGGTCGTAGCGCTTCTCGTAGCTGACGCACTCTACGCGCGACAAGCGGCCCTCCTGCGCCATGCTACGTCACGTTCGGTACAATTTTATTAGTGTTATTATAAAGTTACTCATACGATAGAAACACTTTAATACAATGCAGGTGGAGGATTTTAAGGTCATGTACTGAGTTCGAATCTCGGCGCTTTATAACTTAAACTATCCTTATCTACGACAATGTAGAAGAGGTATCAAGAGAAAAAATGCATGTTTGTATTATAAGAAAATGATAGAACATAGCTGACCCATTTCTTTCAATTTTTTTTTATGAAAGAGGATAAGGATTTAAATAAGGAGGTCCCAACTGTTGCAACTTAGAATTTAAGTAAGATATGACAATTGTCCTACATTAGTTTATAATCTGTGATTACATATGTATTGAAATAATATTTCATATAATTATACACAAAACATTATATATTATACATAAATTGTAACTTACGTATACGTCCTTGGCATGAAGGAGAGCAATTCAGAAGAACTGCTATTCTGGTCTCCACTCGCCCTAAGCTGCGCCAAGTTGTGCAGGAAGAAATTTATTGGAGTAAATCTATAAAAAAAAAAAACAATACATATCAGAAACTGTAAGGCACTAGCTGAGTAAGTCACATTGCACTCTTAAACTTTATTCATTGTTTATAGTCATCGACGGGACAGCTCCGCTACGTATCAGGCTTATTCAAGTATGAAAGTAAAGTAGAAATAAGATTAGTAGCCAATTTAAGTATGGTTAAGAATCCACTTTATGTTAACCTTTTTACTCACAAACCGGCCATTACGTCTAATGGCGAGTAGTAAACTTTCTTCTCAAAGAAACTTGTGTAAGGTGGTAATTTAGTTTTTATATGAATCTTGAATTAATACATTCCACTTTTTTCAGAAACATTTAAGTTTAAAATAATTTCCACATAGACAAGATAGTACCCTAAAACTTCATTTGCGTGTTAATAATTAAATCGAAATAATATTTCGATAGCAGTAGAGAGTTTTTTTTTAATGTGAAAAGTTGCCAAGCGAGCAGGCGGTTCACCTGATGTTAAGTGAACACCACCGCCCATGGACATCCGCTACAACCGAGGGTTGCAGGTGCGTTGACAACCTGTTGAAAATTGTGCCCCGGCCACCTCACCAGACGAAACGCGAAAGTATTATACTTCCACTTGACGCCGGTTTCCGTGACACGTGACGTGTCATTTAGCCGGACGAGCCTGCCCATTCGTGCAACGGCCGAGGCCGCTGCGTGGCCCTACCACCGCAAAGGAAAGAGAAAGGAGTAAAGTAGGAGATGAGGAGCGTGGGCCACCGACTTGCTCTTGAGCGAGGAGTGGATGAGGCGCGCGAAGGCGGCCGCCGCCTCGGCGTTGGTGGCGGCGGGCAGCAGCGCGTCGCGCACGTAGCCCACCGCCGCGCTAGAAACGCCCGGCACGCCCGACATCGCCATCTGTACAGGACAAGTGAGTTAAGTTATGTCATACTACAAATTTGGATAATACAGTTATTACCAGATAATGTGCGTGGCACACAATAGCCAACAGTGTACTAACTGTGTGTCCGTGGACGCGTATATCACGCCGATGATATATGTATATCTGCGTATCAACAGAATTCAGCTCATGCGAGCGTGAGTAAATGTTAATTGTGTCCGCGTGTGCGTCGATGCGTGCGTAAGTGTAAATTAGTGTTCGCATCCGTGAACGTGAACGCACACTCGCACACACGCACACGTGTGCGCGTGCCCTCATACGTACGAGTGCGAAGAGGTCGAGGATGTGGTTCCGGTGCGCGCGCACCACGTTGAAGGCCATGCAGCAGAGCTCCACGAAGTGCTGGAAGCGCTGGGTGGGCCGCTCCCCGCCGTTGATCACGTACGCCATGTCGTGAGTGAGCACGAACGGAGCGCGGTCCCTAAATAATTCATTAATAGGTCCCTCTCACTTTCGCCCGTTAGGGTGTCTGTTGTTACGACACTTTAACGCCGGAAGCGGAAGCAAAAAATAATTGAAATTTTAAATCCTTACTTTTAACATAATCAGATAAAAGAAGAATAACACGGCGGGTGCGTGATGATTGATAGTTTAATATCGAGATTGTTTAGTAAGTGAATCCTCACTTCGAGGAAGAAATAGGTATTTAAGCAGCCCAAATAATAATAAAGTAGCAACTATCTGGTAAGTGTAATACTTTCATAAGATACTATATATCTGGAGGAATCCAATTGTAAGTAAGCTAATGATAAAATCAAGATTTGATGGAAAGTCAGTCATATATGCTTTTCTGGTGCGTCACATATTAGACATGCTTTATATATAAGGTAATGAAGGGAGCAGCCATTACCTTTTGAAATTTCCAAACATCTGCGCATCGCCCAGGAACTTGCCAAAGTCTATGTGGAACAGGTGTCCAGACGTCTTTAGCATAATGTTGTCGTTGTGCCGGTCGCAAATTCCGAGCAAGTACGTCGCCACGCTGTAGCCAGCGCAGGACGCTGTAGAAATAGCAAACAGCATGTACAGTAAAGTACTACGCAGCGTTTAGTGTTTTAATTTTGTCTGGTTAGTAGGAACCGTAGCCCACTGTTTTCTAACATTGGAAACGTATCGTTATGCCCTCAGATGTTGTAGATATTCATGGGCGTCGGTAATCATTTATTATCAGATGAATTGCTCACATAAGATCTCATTTAAAGTGGTTACATTTAGTTTTTTCCAGATATATGAAACAACCATCCAAAACAAAATACCAAAATCAGGAGAAGGCCGATAGAAGTGTGTGTATTGAGGTAGACTAGTTTGAGAGAATATCAGGGAAAGCAAGGTGAGGAAGATGACTCCGTGGCGCAGTTGCCGAGGTATTTGGCTATAACTCCGGGGTTCGTGGGTTCGATTCCTAAGAGGGACAACTTTTTGTTTGATATTTTGACAACACAGGATAATGTTATCCAACTGTAATCGGGCAATGTTTTCATAGAGAGGACTTCAATAATTCTTTTTTGTTTTTTTAAATTAATCTTCCAGGTTGCAGTCAAAATCAAAGTCATCGTTGGGAGTTACTGTCCAACCCCTTCCATGCAAAATACAAATTGAATTACAAAGAGCACCTGTGAAGTTGTCGCGCGCGCGCTGGTACTCGAGCTCGGAGGGTTGTGCTTGGCGAGCCACTCGGCGATGGGCTTGTCCTTGAACGACCCCGTCAGCCCCCACTCCGTCTGGATGGCGCGCAGCGTCTCCGCCTCCGACACGATCTCGATCATGCCTGCAAACAATTCACTAGAATAAACTATCGCCCTATCACTGCATAGTATATAATAACATCGTCCCGCTGTCTATCTGTCCCAATGTGTGCTTAGATCTTTAAAACTACGCAACGGATCTTGATGCGGTTTTTTACTCGTGATTCAAGAGGAAGGTTCATATGTATAATACATTGCCCCCATGCGAAGCCGGGTGTGTCGCTAGATATAATATAATTTCTAATCCAGCCCGAAAGACCATTATGTAGTGGTAGTAAGATCATTGTAGGCCGTATGTGTAGGGGGAGCGAGACAAAAAGCGGTTTAGACTGCAGGACGAACGGGAAGACAATATTCTTCTCTCGTACCCAACATGGAGTCTATCTGTTGCATTAATAATCTGTACTGCGAAATGGCTTGCACACACTAGTATTGATTTGAGTTGTAATTTTTTTTAAATTTTAGATTCAATTAAATATCATAAACTATTTGGTATTTAGAAAAGTAGCCCATTTTCAAAATATAAAAACAGAAATTAGTACATACCCCTCTGGTTACTAGTTGGCAGCGCCTGGAAGGTCACTATCCGGAGATCCAAACCTGCTTTCAGCCATAGACTGTCCATCACTTTGATCACTTGCAGCACTAGTGCGTCCTGCCTTAAATCATCTCCCACCTACAACAATACATTATCAATATGATAGTCATTATTATACCACATTCTTACCACCACTATTGTTAGACTGTTTCTAAGGAAATTTGTAATCAGTTTCTTAAAGTAATCAGAGACTTTTGGCAATTAATATCGAATCAAATTCCTTAATTTGTAGTTCAGTAGACAGACAACTGAATTTAATGACAGTAAGGCGCTAATTGAACTTTCTGAATGCAGCTGTTAAAATGTAAAACTCAGTAAAATCATGAGAATGAAAACGGTTACTTGCACTCGATTATTTTAACAATTTACCTTGAACATAGCTGGTACAACGGCGTTATCCACGCCGATAAAGTTTATTTTCAGAGGGAGAGTGTTCGACGAGAAATATGAGCAAGACCTGAGAACAATTAGGTTTAATCTATAATAAAACTTAGCTTTTTACCCTGACCCTATAAAATCTACCTTATAAGGTACAAGAAGTTATGCTTTATAGGTTTTCCTTGTCATTCGCACCGAATCGTCTGCCCGTTTATAATTATCAACTAAAAAAGAACAAACTGTGTGTGTACCACTCTCATTGAACATTAGTGTCCTATGCAACAAATATCTAGGTTTATAACACTACAGTACACTGCAATATGTTGCATGTTGTATTGCTATTGTAGAGAACAGATTATGTAATATAGTACAAAATATGGCGCACTCAAGAGCACTGAGAAACACTAAGCTTCAAAGACTAGTAACAACTCAGGAGCACTAAGCATTACATGTGCATGGAGTGTGCAAAATTAATAATTTCGGTATGGAATGAGTGGGGTAGAGTAAGAGTTGATATGGGTGATGGGCATGGATAATTATCAAAGCATTTAAGTGCTTCGTGTGCATGTGTGAAATGTCGTGGTTGAATTATAATGCAACCACAATGAGGTGTCCTGTGTGGGGACGTGTATTGGGTCCACGTCCACGTGGACGCGTATGCGTAGATGCCGACGTGTGCGTGGGATTGGAAGTTGGCGTGGGCGTGAGATGGGCGGGGAGTGGGCGGGGGTGGGCGTGGGGATGGGATTAGAGCTTAGCGTAAGGGTGAGGTTGGCGCTTGGAGTGGAATGGCTGTGGGTGGGCGTAGTATTGAGGATGAGGGTGAGGGTGGTGGGTGAGCTTGGGGGTGGGCGTGTATTGTGTGTGGGCGTGAACGCATACGCTTAGATGGCGAGGTGTGCGTTGCATTAGGAATGGGCGTGGGCGCGGGGGTGGAGTTGGAGCTTGGAAAGGGGTGGCTGGGAGCGGGCATAGTGTTGAGAGTGGAGGTGTACGTGTGTGCTTATATCGCGACGTGTGGCATGGGCGTGGGCGTGTGGGCCAGGGTGGGCGTGGGCGTGGGCGTGGGCGTGTGGCGCGCACTTGATGTCGACGTCGTGCACGTAGCGGTGCAGCGCGAGCGGCAGCGAGACGGGCTCGAGGCGCAGCAGCGCGGCCAGCCGCTCGCCGCCCACGTACAGCGCGCGCTGCCGCAGCGGCTCCTTCGCGCACTTCACCGACAGCGCCACCTCGGACACCGTCTGCGGGCGCGCATCGCATCAATCCTTCAATGTCACATTCGCGTGATTTTTTTTTTTGCGGATTTTTAAAGTCAAGTCAATATTTATTCGACACGTGATAAAGCTATCACGTATGTATAGGGAAGTTTGAAAACTTAAGGTAATGGAGCGATTCGACTACGAAGAAATAATAAAGATATACAATTATATAGAACTGTGGTAGGGCCTGCCAGTCGCCAGTGTTGCACGAATGTACCGCTCTGTCCGGAGAAGTACAACTACATCACAGAAGAACGGCGTAAAATGGAAGGGCTATACTTGTGCGTTTCATCCGGTGAGGTAGCCGGGGCAACGCATCTGCAGCTCTACGGATGTTGCAAATGTCCATGGGCGGCTGTTATCACTTAACATCAGGTGAACCGCCAGCTCGCTTATCCCTAACGGTTGCTATTAGAGGTTAACATTGAATACATTTCCGAAGGGAACAAGATTTTGAAAAAAAAAATGAAAAAATTGCCAAGCGCGGTCAACAAACTACTTATCGTATCATCTGAAATTTTCACCGGTAACCACCTTGTTACGGCTGTACACACCTTGACTAAGAGCTGCTGCCTCAACAAAGTGCGATTGAGGTTCTCCCCACATATAGCCAGCAGCGCGCGCAACACGAGCCTGTACCGCCACGAAGCAGTCAAACAGGCTTCCGCCTCTGGGCATTCGTTCGAATTCTCTTCAAGCGTAATGCCTAGAAACTCTTGGTTCGGGGCCTGAAAAAGAAAAATTGGCAATAATAAAATCTAATTAGAATAAATATTGGTCCTTCTAGCCAGATTCTGTCATAATACATTAGCGTAATAAATGAATTATTGTGTATGTAGTTTTTAAATATTACATAATGCAGCCATATCACAAAATGTCACATTCGCAAGCAAAAACTAACAGAGAGTGAGTGATCGGGAATGAATACAACAACTAACCTGCGGCACGTTAGGTAATGAATGGACTAACAACCAAAACAACTTATGTGCCACGGCAGGCGCGGAGAGCGCTCGGGACAGCAGTAATTCTGAAATTATATTAAATTAAACAAAAAAAAAAATAATCGACGCATGCAAACTGAAAAACACTGCACTAGTTGCGGTAGTAAAGAGTATTACAATCTGTGATTCGTTAGGTTTTCCGAGGTTCACTCGAAAGCTTTTCTGTTCAATTTTGTAGCATCTGCATATAGCTCTGTATATAGCATCATAAAAGAGCTTTTGACCCTTTACTTAGGGTTAGAAAACGAAATTTAGTAAGAGTTTTGTGAGTAAAGTCTTTCATGTCGTATTCATTTATTTTGAAAATTCATTCTGCGTAAGGTAACGTATGAAACTCACCTGCCAGAGGGCTAGCCTCGTAGGTCTCGTATCGCAACGCCTGCGTCAGCTGCGGCAACACCCGAATTAGCTCGTCGTCCGACATTCCGTCTATCAGCTTGGCCGCCAACTCGCGCACAGCCATGTCCGGGAAACTTGAAATATTTACATGATTAAATACATTTCTTTGGTGGCACCTAAATATCTATCTCTAATGCGGATAAGATGTTTGACCTAGCTAACTCGCGCAGGTTGTTCAGGGCAATGTGGCCTGACATCGTCAAAGCCTTTTCATAAAATAAAAAGAAAAGCGTGTGCGTGACAAAAGAAAAATATCATTAAAAATTCGAAAAAGGAGACGTTCGGCTGGTTGGTGCGTACCAGGGCAGCAGCAGATGCATGGCGTTGAGGGGCGAGGGCCTCTCCCACAGTTCGAGCAGCGCCACCAGCTGCGCCCTCTGCTCGCCGCACCAGTTGGTCGCCGCCAGCAGCACCAGCGGTAAGGCGCCCGGCAGCTCCACCAGGTACTGCCGTTTCTCCCACATGACCTGCGCCCACACAACCGTTAAGCTTCAATGTCCAATCTATATATATGCTAGCTGGCTCGCGCAACTTCGTAGATAGCTTTGTCATCTAATAAACAAATTATTTTCAATAACAAATATTGTGATCGATAATTGAGATGAAAATACCCTATCAACCAAAATGGACCAACTTACAAATGCTTACAAAATTTGATAAAAATTTGTTCAGTAGTTTCGGAGTTTATCGCGAACATACATCGTGACACGAAATCTTTTAGAGTTAGAGTCAGAGTCAGAGAGAGTTGGAGTCCTTACAGCTTTTTTTATCTTATACTTACTGACTTATCTTATATTATACTTTACCCCTTCGAGCTAATCTAGCAATTGTGGAGTCAATTTTCATTCAACACGTGGAAAAAGTTATCGTACATACAAAACGAATGTAAACGAGAGATTATGACTTTAATTTTGTAATTTATTACTTAATATCAGGGCTTGTATTTAGGATTATAAATATTTCTTAAACGAAAAACGTTTAATGTTAATTTGAAACCACCCTTGAGAGGTATTTGAAGAAAAAAGAAACCATTATAATCAAATTTATTTTTAAGTTTTTTGAAGTTTTACTCCTTTTTGAAAAATAATGTGTGAATGACAAATTTTTACGATGCGCGACACCTAAAACTTCATGGTGTTATCATAATAACTAATAGCAACTTGAATTTTACCTATATTTCCTTCTTCATTTTTTCCTATATTCTATTTGTCTTTTTCACAAATGAAGAGTACTGGGCACACAGGATATTTTTTTTCGTTATTACTATAATTTATATAGTATTAGTATATTTATAATTATAATATTAGTATATTTTTAATATTAGTACATATATATAATTTTTTTTTAAAATTAAAATAAAAAAAACACAAGTTTTTTTTAACGTACCTCCCTAGCCTCAGTAGGCATCCTTTGGTAGGGGCCCTGTTCTATTAAATGCAACAGTTGCGACTGCGTGTGCCCGTCCAGCGAATCGAACGAAGGCAAATGCTCTTGCGCAATACTTCTTTGCTTCTCCTCGTCGCCATTGGTCCACTTCACTCCGGTGCGCGTGTAGAGTGGAATTTCTAAAACAAATTTATTACATCTTTAGAAGAATACTAGTTCACAACAACACACACTTGAACAGTCAATATGGGTAGCTATAAGAAAAAGGTTGTATCAAACCCGGGAGCAGGTTTTATTTTTCTTAAAAATAGTTCAGCATAAATTCAATGTTCAGTGATTTTTTTAGGCTCATAGACCCAAAAATATAATGTAAAAAATCTGAAGGTATTGAAGTGTTTTTTGTTTGATTTCACCTGATGTTAAGTGAATACCGCCGCCCATGGTCATTTACAACACAAAATGGCTTGCAGATGCGTTGGCAACCTTTAAAAAAGTAGCCGGTTACGTCACTCACCCGATGAATTGTGAAAGATTGACTATAACTTCAAACCAGTCTGTGAGGCCGTGGTACTTTTCCGGACGATTCTAGCCATTCGTCCAACAGCAGATGTTGTGTGGTTCCACACGTACAAGTTATGAAGAGACAGTGATCTGATCTTATATCTCTTATAGAGCGAGAGCTGATAGACACCGACCAATGTTGATGAGGGGGTGCGGCGCCGGGGGCGCGTGCATTGGGTGGGGCGCGGGACCGGTGCGCCGTTCGCAGCGCGCCGGCCACAGGGGCACCACCATCTGCCCAGACGCCAGCATGCTAGAATACACAATACATGTTTGATCTTTTTCCCTCCCCCTCTCAAGCCTATCTCTCTCTCTCTCTTCCTCTCTGTACTTTGTGAAACGTTGTCGTACAAACGCCCACTTTTAATGATATTTATTACATATTCTATATTATAGGGATTAAGATTTGCAACCACATCCTGATCAAATGCCTCAGGAGGCTATGGATTAATATATATATATATAAAAATAGACTTATGCGGCAAACTGTTCCTTTTAGAGAAGAAAGTAAAATATCGTGGAATCACTTTGACGGAATGTGTTTTTATCGCCAAATCAAAAACGTTTATGATCAGGGCCAAATTGTGAAATACGGCGCAGCTCTCTGTCCCTCTCTCATTACACGTACATAGTTGCGACTAATGTTGCTTTTCAGTTTTGAAAACATTGCACTATTTTAACGACTTCACTCTTGCAAATTTCACTTTCATGCTGGCTAATTATAGTCCGTATGTAGCTTTACAATTGTTAACATCACACGCTTACGGTGGTAGGGCCTCGCAGCAGTCTCGGCTGTTTCACGAATGGGCAGGCACGTCCGGGTACGTACCACGACACGAGTCACAGAAGACCGACGCTAAGTGGAAGTATAATACTTTCGCGTTTCGTCTGGCGAATGAGGTGGCCGGGGCCCAATTTTCAAATGGTTGTCAACGCACCTGCAAACCTCGGCTGTAGCAGATATCCATGGGCGGCGGTATTCACTTAACGTCAGGTGAGCCGGCTTTTCGTTTGGCAACTTTTCACATAAAAAAAATGTAACTCACCAATCGAAGTCGAACAGCTGTACCGCCGTCCAGCCGAGCTCGACCTGCTCGTACTGCACGTTGCCACTGTCCTCGCCCCCTTCGGGCTCCTGCTGGGTCTCGTTCTGGTGCTGGCTGTCGTCCGTTCTTTGCGTGCGCCCGTACAGCGTCAGCACCAGCCGAGATTCTCGCGGCAGCGTGCTTATCGAGATATCCTCCAGGTTCAGCCTGCAGGAGAAAGAAATTATTCAAAGCAACGTTTTTAATTTCCCAGGTGGCACGAACACGAAAACGGCTCGAGGCGATCGCCACTGCCCAAGGAACTTCGCAACATCAAACGAGTTCAAAATACATTGAATAATTAAAACAATATCGACAAAAAAAACAGAGAGAAGCGAATCTTTAATGAACTATAACTGGTCATGGGTGTGTGTATTCATGTGGTGAGAAGCTCCATACCACGCTTCCAGTTAAATGTTCGCCATTCGAAAATCTTTTATGGATTTTCAGTTTTTAGGAGTGAGCCGCTAATTGCCTAATAATGATAACGTAATTTAACCCTTTTCAAACTAATACTAATATCAAGTACGTAGCTTATACTTGTCCCCGACTTACTTTACTCTGTGCCCGATGTTATATACAGTTCACCCAGATGGTGGTGGTTGGGCGCCACTCACCAAGTGTCGAAGATGATCCTGGGGTAGAAGCCGGCGCACTCGACCTTGGAGGAGTGGGTGGCGTGCACGGCCCTGAGCGGCCTGGTGCCGTGGAACACCTGCGCGTGGAACAGGTACTCGTCGTGGCTCCAGCACAGCGGCAGGCAGTGCACCGCCTCCACGCAGAACAGCAGCGTCTCCGTTATGGTGTGCGCTGGCACCGCTTCTGGGGTATTAACTAGTTGCAGTGTGGTGTTTTTAACGATTGCAGTTCTTTTAGTGTCCTACACCTACAATCTGTGATGTACATAGCTCAAGTAAAATAATGCTACTATCTTAAACGGAGTCGCCCCTTTATATTTAACAGAAAAGAGAATGATTTTCCTAACGATTATCATCGATTAACATTATCGTATCATAGGATATTTTGTTTCGCATTACTTATCTTAAATGTTGAATATTGAAAAACAACATAATTTTTATTCGTCCAGCCTATCTTCAACTGTTAACTATAAACTTGGCTTTTAATTCTTTGCATCCTTAATGGACGGGGGGCGGGCCAGGCCGTCCGAGAACTATGACCATCAAACAACGATTATACTAAACGAATAATGAATTTGCTGCAAATAATACTCGCAGCGTTAAGTCGCTTCTCGTGTGTCATAGCGAATTAACACGGGAAATTCAAGTCTATTGATGCCCCAACCGTATCCTGTCGCGAACATAGGAAGACTCCGTGGCGGCACCTTGGACCTTGGGTTCGATTCCCATACGGGTCTTGAACATGTACTAACTGTGTCGGCGGGTGGGGGCATGAGCGTAGGCGTGTACTGACTGCGTTTGCCGTGAGCGTGTACTAACTGTACGGGTGGAAGGGGGGCGTGAGCGCATACTGACTATGTAGATGGGTGGGGAGCGTGAGCGTGTACTAACTGTGCGGGTGGGCGGGGGACGTAGGGTGTACTGACTGCGCTGGTGGATGGGCGGCGTAGGGTGGACTGACTGTTCGGGTGAACGGGAGGCGGGGGGCGTGAGCGTAGGCGTGAGCGTAGGCGTGAGCGTAGGCGTGAGCGTAGGCGTGAGCGTAGGCGTGAGCGTAGGCGTGAGCGTAGGCGTGAGCGTAGGCGTGAACTGACTGTGCGGTTGGGCGGGGAGCGCGTCGGGCGCGTCGGCCAAGGAAAAGTCGAGCAGGCGCGCGCGCGTGTAGAGCGCGAGGAGGGCGCGCACGGCGTCGCGCAGCCGCGCGCTCTGCTGCGCCACCGCCTCGCGCGCCGTGGCCGCGCGCAGCGACACGCAGCTGTAGGGGCCCTGCTCGCCCACGATCTGCGGCGTCACCGCGCCGCCGCCGCCCTGCCGAAGCGGACGACGCGTCCTATTTATACGCACACTAACAGACGGACGTGTTCAAAAATTATGTGAGGAATTGTCGATCTGCGCGGACAATAAGCGCGTTCAGTAGATATAACATGCGAGACGAGAGCGGAGTTGTGCGTATACAAATGAAAATGTTTTAAGGATTTTATCACGTTCTCAATTTGTTCTCGAATTCCCGACTCGAATGTGATAAATATGAGTGAATAAACAATAATCAGCATTGGATCATGTGATTTATACATGCATACATGTTATCGAGGAGACCCCAAGGTCTTATAACCTTAAGTCCTTGGAGTCGATCGGAATTAAATAAATAAATAATAAATAATAATCAACATTATATCCGTCTTGTATGTAAAACCTGTGCCGTGCAGGCTTGGGCGAATGCATTCAAGGTGTATGTGAGGTGCAGAGTCTCCACGCCACCGGCCAGGGCGCAAATCGCCTTCACGGCCTGGAACACCGCCTTGGGGGAGCACGTGCCCTCCGCCCCCACCACTCCCACCGCGCGGGATAGCTCCCCCTCCAGCGTTTCTGTACCGCATATTACATCATATTATAGTACTCAGCGATAAATATTGCACATCGACCTTAGGAGACACAATTGCTTAGTTTGGGTTTCTTAAAGCGTTATATCTGTCACTTTTATGTCTTGTATTAACTGATGTTTTTGCTTTCAGTCCCGAGACTATTAAAGCTTCACCTGACGCAGAACCGGTGGGCTAGCCAGAACCCACGGGTTTGGGCCCTCCGCTGTGGATAGGGCCTCGCATTTGCTCATGCGTGCGTTTAACTACGACTTGTCATCTAAGGGCCATCGAAGTTGCGGTGCGGACCGAGACCCCGATGGCCGTCGACTGTGTTTTTAGCTAATCGGTGGCTGGGGGCGGTGAGAACCGCCCTGGTTATCTGTCACACTAAGGACTAAGAGAGAGAAGACAGTGCGGCCTATGCAGAGATAACCGAATTTCTTTCGGTGCTTCCAGAATTTGTATCTGCGACTTCTGCGTCAAGCGCCCAGACGCTCTAGTCAACTTAGCTAACCGCGTGAAAATCTCGAGAACTATCTACTTTTTATTTTGTATTTTTAGCAATACTTGTTGCCATCAACTAGTGACCAACTTTAGTGTGAAGACACTCAAATAACATTATACAATCATATTTTTAATCACACAATTTTTAAGTGGTTTTCGAAATCAACGTTTGGTTTTGTAAAGAATATAAACCTTTTTTTATGTAAATAGGTACTTATACAATAATCACTGAATGTGACGCAGTGAACAATGACAAATTGAACTAGATTTTTTGTTGATACATTTACTGAGGTGACAAACAAAAACTACTCTGCGATCGTACAAAGTACGAGATAAAATACTATGTATTTTTGTATGTATTTGTGTGTGTGAGTGAGACGAAGAGCGTGTCTGGGCGACCAGTACGGATAGATAGGTTGTCGAGGGTGAGTGCCGGACGACTGTGAGTGAGACGGAGAGCGTGCCTGGGCGATCCATAGAGCAGGATGGAGAGGTTGTCGAAGGAGAGGGCGGTGGCTGCGTGTACAAGAGACAGAGAGCGTGTCCGGGCGACCGACCGAGCAGGATGGAGAGGTTGTCGAAGGTGAGGGCGGCGGCGGGCGCGGGCGGCGCGGCGGGCAGCAGGTCGTCGAGCGCGAGGTGCGCGGCGCGCGCGTCGTCTTGGCCGGCGCGGGCCAGCGCGCGCCCGCCGCCCTCCTGCAGGCACAGCCGCACGTCCCGCTCCAGGCGCACGCACTCGCGCACGCACTCGTACTCGCTCAGCGCGCTGCCCGCGCTCAGGTACTGCTGCGCGCCCCACACCTGCCAACCGCCGTTTATTCTTATACGTAATAGTCTTCGCGTTTCAACGAATGGTCAGGTCCGTCCGGGTAAGTACAACATACTCGCAGAATTTTAGTCAATATTAATAGAAACCTTTTAATAATAGAACTGTTTCATATTATTTTTTTATGCACAATTATTGTAAAAAAAAAATCTTTTATGTATGTAATATTTTATGTTATAACACAATCAACATATTAAACGATTACTTACGCGTAACATATATCCCGACATATCGTCTCTTATATCCTCGTCGAGAGAACACACGACAGTTAATATCACATGTTCCACCGTAGATTCCACTGGAACGTAATATATTATGTTAATATCAAATACAGAGGAAGTGAAAATAGTACAAGTAAATGCTTAACGGTGAAAATATACAATAGTTAATAAAGAAATATTACAATTTCATAAAGTAACAATATTTTAGTCTATTTATATGTAAAAAATTCGCTTCCTTAAACGAACTTCATTGTATTGAATTGATATTATTCACAATAAGGCATTTTTTTTAAATTAAACATGAGTATTTTTTTAATATAATTTTAATTCCAACGGAAAAGAAAAAAAAAACAGCAATGAAAGGCCGAGTCCAGACAGATTTCAATGAAAATTAATAAATGAATATACACATATAAAACATACCACATAAATTTATAGACACACCAAGATTTAAATGTAAATGTGAGCTTACACCCTTCAATGCAACAAATGATGTGAAGACTTACCGTCTGAAGTGAAGGTGATGGGCTCCTCGGAGTGGCGGTGGTGCACCAGGAGCTTGATGCTGGTGTTGGGGGGGTAGCGGCCGCCGGAGCGCGCGGCCACCACGTGGCCCGGGTTGGTCCGCTCGTCCGTGTGCGCGAACCGTTCTGCGGCAGACGCGCTCTTGTATTATACACCTTACGGCTACGTGTTAGAACACCTTTTTGAAGACGGATTAAGTTAAAGAACGCATCGAGCACTACTAACGGAGTGGAGAAGGCTATTTTATAAAGTCAAGTAGTTGACAGTATAGTTGTATGTATTGAGAATAAAACAGTAGTATTTATAAAGAAAACATGCTAAAAACTGATATTGAAATTATATTTTTCAATATTGAATTTATACTTACTTCTAACATCCAATACTAGTTTTAGGAAAGCCCTGTGCTCGCTGTCGTAATTTTTACTTCTCGTTTTCACGATGCAGTCGTACAATTTATTCTGAAAGTACAGATTTCAATACACAAATTTATTTTTCTAAAGGAGTTTTTAAAAATATTCTACTCATAGCTGAATATGTATAACAACGGAAATTACTAAAGGTACTATTAAATGTATGAATTTTAATGTTTTATCTTAAGGCGTGGAAATCAGCGGTTTAGCTTAGTGGTCAAAACGTCTGGGCGCGATACAGGAAGACGCGGGTTCGAATCTCGCAGCTGTAATTAACTTACTCTATTTTTCTAAAAATTTTAAAGAAATTATTTGTTAATATGAATATGTGCACAGCAAAGCCTTTAAAATATTTATTATAAAACACAATTCTTACGGTCGTAGGCCTTTTGGCAACAGCCGGTACGGTGGGTATCGACTTTGGCGGAGGAGACGGTACCATGGTGCTGTCCCGCTTGTTCACGGTCGCGTAAACGGGCGCGTCTCGCATTTCCGTCTCCCCGTACAAAAAGTCCAATGGATCGTACTCTTCGTACACGCTGCTGGAACATTCGCTTGGCGCCACATATTCTGAAACAAACCATATTTAGGATTTGCAATTTGAATCTTGTGCGTTGAGTACATAAGTAAAGTAACAGCCTGTACATATCCCACTGCTGGGCAAAGGCCTCCTCTTTTACAGAGGGTATCAGGGCATAGTCCACCACGCGGCCCCACTGCGGATTGGCGAACTTCACATATCTTCGAAATATTTTTTTGTTATTATTTCGAAAATATGCAGGTTTCCTCACGATGTTTTCCTTCACCGTTGAGCACGTGATAAAGTCAGCACTTAAAATTAACAATTTCATTGGTGCTGGCACGGGGATCGAACTCAGGTTGCTCAAGTATATTGAATTAAAGGCGAGCGCCCCAGCACTGAGCTATCATGGCTTTGCGTTGAGTGTTAAAACTTAATTTGCACTAAAATTTACTCAATTACGTTATCAACTGCTCTGTGCAAGTAAACAATTGAATCCTTAACACAGAGTATGAGTGAAAAACTTGGTTTTGAAATTATTAACTATTGCAAAAATTTATTAAATGTAAATGATAATGGTATTTTTTAAATATTAATAAAAACCAAACCATTCCAATGATATTATTAAAACTTGAAACAGTTTTTAGCAGACCACATATAATGATTACTAAATGAATGATTTTAGCACAACACTTTTATTAAGGAAAAAACCTCACAGACACATATGACCTATCAGTAGTGTATGATAAAAAGGAAGAGTGTTTATCATATATCTGATTGTAATGCACCGCAGTAATCGTCGATGATGTAATTGTTTCTGACCGTATTGATCATCTTGTCCAGAGAAAAGGCAAACGCACAAAGTGACATACTATAACATAACTTTAAACATGATCTGATCACCACAGAAGATACAACCTTAGAATCCTTTAGTTTGATCCAATAGGACTAAAGAAAATGCTGATGAAATATTTTTAATTTTTTTTGTGTCAAAGAGATGGCTTCAAGCATGCAGTGCACGCGATGTTAAGTGATTGCCTCCGTCCAGGAATATCTAGGACATCAATCAATTTAAGTAAAAGTTTATAGACGATATAGTTGAACTTCTTTGGAGGAACCAGCTAAATTCAACCACTAAATAAAATTTTACCACTGTAGGCTTAGGTGTACGTACGTATTGCTCAACGACCATCGTATTGTAAATTTAGTGTACACCAAAGTCAACTTAGTGACAGTGGTCTTAAGGTTCACATTACGGGGTCGGCTTGGGTTCGGGATACGAAGCGAATGAGACACAAATGCACCACTCACCGGCATGAGGCTGATCAGTTAGTAGCGGATCGAAGGCCTCTAGCACACTGACTCTTACGCTACCTGCGCCCTTCCGCCCGCCGAAGTCGATCAGGTTCTGCGATTTCGGCAGACTGCCCACGGTGTCGTTGGACTCGTTCGACTGCAAGTTGGCAATTTGTAGCATCTTTTAAGTCACATTTTCATCGTTACATCACATTTTAATAATAATACAAATGTGAGCGATTGTACACAACTCGATCAGCATTTTTAAGGTCACATTTTAATAATAGTACAAGTGTGCGCCACTGTACACAAATCGCTATTATAACTTTATAAGCATTTTTTGGGGTCATCTAAAACGTATTAAATGCACTCTATTGACCTTTAAACATACTCTGATTTAGCGATTGCACGCGACTGTACTCAAGTAACACGAAGAGTCATTCCATCCAAGAGCGGAATCTAATTTGTACGACTTATATTTGACCGAATTTCTTTGGCAATTAATCGACCTACCCCAATGCTGACTTCGGAGGACTTTCTGGAGCCGTTGCTCTCGACGCTGTCCCTGGACGGCTCGTTCTTTCCGACCGCCGGTTGGTTCGCGCTGGCGGCGGCGTTCTGGGGCGGGTAAGAGTGCACCTGGCCCAGCTGCGGGTATAGGGCGGGTCTCGTCGGCCTGGTTATCATGTTCGTCGTGTTGTAGTTGTACGGGGGCGGTTGCGGGTGGCTCGGGGGCGGCGGGTAGCCCGCGTACGGAGCGGGCGCCGCCAGCCGCGTCTGCGTGTACGGGTACGTTTGCGCGTACATCGGCGCGTTGACGGGCGCGTAGGGCGCGGCGAGCTCTTGCGGGCCGGCGATGGGCGGCGCGTAGTACGCGTAGGTCACGTTCGGAGCGGGCATCGGGGCGGGCATGCCGTACGGCGGCCCGCTCGGGTACGGCGGCGCGTTGTACGGCGGCGGGTAGCTGTGGACGTAGTGCCCGTAAGGGTGCGGCTGGTTGTACGGGTAGTTGTTCATAGTTGGGGCGGTGTCAGCGTGCTGCGTGTTGAGGTTCAACTCCTCTGTCTGCTGGCCCAATCTGTGACATTGTGATAATAAGTTAAATATTATATGCACAAATAGAGATTAATTATTTTGTTGAATAATAACAAAAGCAATTTTAAAGCAAACCATACTCTTTTTATGTCTGAACTTTTCTCATAATTTTTTTATTTCTTTACGACTTTTAACACGTTAAATCGATCGCGTTATGGCGTTCTAAGGGAGAGGCCTATGTTCAACAGTGAAAGTCTTGCTGATGATGATGATGATGAAATCGATTAGGATAAAGATACATGAAAATAAGAAATTCATAATAAATTTGATTTATGTAAACTCAAACTTTTGTAATGAATTACGAATTAACAACATCAACTTAACAATTCAAAAGCGGTCTGACAATATAAGTGTAGGCTGCAGATCAGCGTATATGCATATTTTTGAAAAATTTATTATATTTTTAAAGTTTTTTATAGTGCTAATCTCTGCACTTAAGATTGAACATTAAAACATGTAGAAAAAGTACGAAAAGATTGTCACCGCTGTGGGAGTCGAACCCACGTCTTCGGCATTCGCGGCCTGACGCTCTAGCCACTGAGCTAAACGGCTGATAGCCACAGCGACGAAAATCTTAACGCATTCTTTCTACATTATTATTTAGCATTTGAGCTTTTTCTGCATGTTTTAATGTTCAAACTTAAGTGCAGAAATTAGCACTATAAAAAACTTTAAAAATTTATAAAAAGCAATGGCGACATCTCTCGTTCGAATTATCGTTGTAAAACGATATTCGAAATTGTTTGTATGCTGGAAAGGATATAACAATAAAAAAATAGATGCGCCAAGCATTGCTTCAAACAATGGCAACAACAATCAAATTCGCAACAATCTTTTAATTTTATTAAATTATCCTTATTTTTTTATTATCATTAATTTAAAAGAAAATCTAGCTTACTTGCTAATCTGATCGATGTACTCTTTAAGCGATGCATGTGAACCCTTGGACGCAGTTTTGCCGGTGGGGCTCGTGAAAGATATCAGGTCGCTGCTATCAGTTCTGGTAGGACTTGTGCCCGTTGATCTGTCGCTGAAATTTATTAATCAAATTTGTGTACAAAACAAATACAGGTATTTTTTTGTTATGTGAAAAGTTGCCAAAAGAGCAGACGGTTCACCTGATGTTAAATGAATACCGCCGCCCATGGACATCTGCTACACCCAAGGGGTTCCAGATGCGTTGACAACCTTTTGAAAATTGGGCTCCGGCCACCGCACTCACCAGACGAAACGCGAAAGTATTAATCTTCCACTTTACGTCGGTCTTCTATGAAGTCGTGATACTAACCCGGACGAAACTGCCCATTCGTGCAGCAGCCGAGGCTGCTGCGTGGCCCTACCACCGTAAAATTTAAGAATATTTAGTACAAAAAATAATAAATCTGAGACTATTCCATTAATTCATTTCAACTTGAAATTATACAACATCGATTGAAACAACTTTCCTTTGAATTCGAAAAAATAGACCATTTCTGTTTACACTACATGGCACTATTTTATAACACGAAGAAAGGATCAGACATGACCACTGCATAACCGAAGCATACAGATGCATCAACCGTTCGAGGCAACATTACTATATATTAAATATCGACTTAATTATGAAGTCGAACTGAACCTTAAACCAGCCAAACGGCACTTACAACTTTGCTCAATCCATAAACAATTTCGCAGCATTTTACAATGTCGACACGATAAAAAGACGTTTCACAATTATTGCCGCGTACATACATTCCAAAATCCTTCACGGAATTTACAGTTTGTGTTCTCGAATGTTCTAAATTAATAAAAATTTACGCAATTTTGAAGACGGAAGCAGTTTCAAAATCTTGCTTCATTTAATTTTCACAATTCGTAGTTTTTTGTTTCGTACTTTTTTTATAAACTTCTGAATTGTCTATGGCTTTTTTAGACTTTTCGATTTAATTACATAATACTATGCACATCGCAAGGGTTTGCGTCGCACATTCTTGCAAGGAGAAAAATGATGACTGGACACTTGTTGATAGCAGACGCCAATTCATATTTTATCTCTTTAGATATGTCTCTATCCCTCTTTAATAATATATAGGTGATTGATTCTCTTAGACATCCACTGCAATCAAATATGCGTTAAAAAGACTCAAGACTTTAATCGTCACGAAAACAACGCATTTGCAACATTTTTATATTTCACGGGTCATATCTGATCGCGTGATAGCGATTACGAAAGCGCTTTTCACTCCCGCGCGGCACAGATAACGAATAACATTAACAGCTTTTAAATTTCGAATTGGTACCTCGAAGTTTCCGAGGCGGATGCCCTGACCCGGGGGGGCTTCCTGGGTGGCGGCGGCAGAGCGGGCGGCGGTCCTTCGCCCTCTTCGCGTCGACGCGCACTGGTATTGTCTCGGACCGTATCTGTAGAAAGATATCGATAATATATCGACAACTAGATAATATCCGCGACTTCTTTTGCAATTTTGCTTAGTTTGGGACTAGCTGATTCGGCAAACGTTGTTTAAATAAAAAAAAATTAAAATAAAATTTCAGCCTCCTCTAAAATATAGTACAAAAGAGCCACTCTAAACCTAAGACATGACAAGTATATTTTTGGTAACATAAAACAAAATAGACTTTAAATATCTCACTCACTATACATTTTCTATTTTTTTTTAATGTGAAAAGTTGCCAAGCGGGCAGATGGTTCACCTGATGTTAAGTGAATACCGCCGCCCATGTACATCTACTACACCCGAGGATTCCGTTGACAACCTTTTGAAATTGGGCTCCAGCCACCTCACTCGCCAGACGAAATACGAAAGCATTATACTTTCACTTCACGTCGGTCTTCTGTGAGGTCATGGTACTCACCCGGACGAGCCTGCCCATTTGTGCAACAGCCGAGGATGCTGTGTGGGCCTACCACCGAAACATTTCGAGTAGCTACTCCGAAGATCATGGCTGCATACCAATGATATTGATATGGAACTAAGTGGGAGCTAAACCAAACACAGTGCAAAAATAATTTTTATAATTAGTTCATAAATGATGAAGTTCTGACATAACAAATAGAAAAATACGGCCAAGTGCGAGTCGGACTCGCGCACAAAGGGTTCCGTCATTATCTATAAAAACTGCAAAAAAAAAAATCATGTCTGTTGTATGGGAGACCCGCTTAAATATTTTTTTATTCTGTTTTTTAGTATTTGTTGTTATAATATAGAAATACATCATCTGTGAAAATTTCAACTGTCTAACTCTCACAGTTCATCAGATACTGCCTGGTGACAGAGAGACAGACAAACAAACAATCAGACCGACAGACAGACAGCGGAGTCTTAGTAATAAAGTCCCGTTTTACCCTTTAGGCACAGAACCCTAAAAAACTTGCCCAAAATGTCAGTTACTGTACACAGCAACACTTAGTCTGCTGCCAATACAAAGTTTACAGTAATGACCAAGTACCTAAGGATAAGGAAACCTGACTACAGACTACTAATGAGGTCTTCTAGTTTGTAGTCAAGTTTAAACATAATGACCTACACCAATGAATTTGTGATTTTTTTCAGATTACTGATATAGAAAACTCATAGATTTCAATAAGTGGCTCACTAAATTCCATGTTAAGAACTTAATAAAATTGGTAATTTCTGGATTTATTATTTTCCCAAATAAGAGCTAGAGGCTAGATGTAAGTGTAATAAGAGGCTAGATGTAGTGCCTCTTTAATTGACAATTAGCGTTATTAATAGTTTTGTATTCAGCAACAGTTAAAATTTTTTTCTATACCATTTATATTTGAATAAATATTCTCTTATTTAGTACTAGCAGTGATTGGTTGTGACTTAAGAGAAATATATTAAATCTATAACAAAATTGTGATAGGTTTAATTTTTTACAGTTATATGGGTTACAACCTTATAAACATCATTCTGTAGGCAAAAACACATTTATTGTTTATATAGCAAGAAAAGTATATTGTACAAAACGGAGGAAAATTAGATGTGAAATATTATTTCTTAACTTTTATTATTTTACAAATTTTTATTTCATAAACCCAATGTTATTCACATGGAAACAATAGGACTGATACACTATATACTATACACTTATCTTAAGGTGTAGCAATGAAGCTTAAATAAATAAATACTAATATTATTTTATACATACTACATTAGACTACTTCCATTAACTCTTTGCCAATTTAATGGCAAGGTAAATGAACTCCACTTCCTTTCTGATTGATAGCTATTTTATCAAGTATGAACTCAATTGGTTTTGTTTAAGTTTAATTTATACTTAATAATTTATATCGGTTTTGCAATACCATATAATATATTTTGGATAAAGTGAATGTGGTGATATGTTTTAAGACTAGTTCGTAAATGATAATTAGCATAATGAGTGTGTTAGAAACCTTGAATCTTCAATTTAAATTAGGGGTAAACAAAGTTACGTCAGTTACCTGCATTACAATGTAGTTTCTGTCTTCGAAATTGTTCAAGAGCTAAACTTTCTAGACTCAAAGCCTGGGCCTTCTCCAGGTCCGCTTGAAACTGTAGATCGTAGTCAGACATTATGCGTTGGATTTCAATAACATCTACAATGATATTTTCAGGAGATGAGCGTGGGAATAACAAATGTATAATGTTTTTCAAACCACATTTTATGACACAATTACGTCGGCGTACACATATAAACAAACTAATCCCTTATCAGACAATAATACATTTGGGTAACTATCTTACCAAAAAGCTTGCGATAACGCTCTATTTATTTTAATTTTCAATACCATTATACGATACAATTTTGGTAGAGTTGAGCTAAACTTCAGACAGAATTTAATAAAATCGATATAATATCGATAGTTTCGATTATATTGGAAAAATATTTTGTTAAGGTATTTTTTGATTTTACTTCCAAATATATTTAAAGATTTCAGACGGTTAATATATAATAAGAATAGACATATATTATTCACTTAATCAAAAAAACCGATTCATATTCGGTTCGATTTGGTGTTTTTTTCGTTTGATATCAGAAAACGAAAAACTGCGTCAAAAAACGTCATCTTCAACTAGTGTTGACCGTAAACTGGTTTATTCGTTATTATCGTTAACGCTATAAAGTATTCAACGCCTTAAACACCAACCATAAAAATTTTAAAATTTTGAATGTTACAAGCGACATTATAGAATGTAGAGTTAATCATCTTTGATAATATACTTATCTAGTATATATTATATAACCAAAGTTAATCTTGATTAACTTTGGTTATATAATATATACTAGATTTATCTAGTTAAATAAAACTGGAACAAGAACATAAATCAAGTAACAAACAATTTCGAATATCGTTCTACAACAACAATTCGAACGAGAGATGTCGCCATTGCTTTTAGAAATTTAATTTTTTTTAGTGCTAATCTCTGCACTTAAGATTAAACATTAAAATTTGTAGAAAAAATACGAAAAGATTGTCACCGCTGTGGGAATCGAACCTACGTTTTCAGCATTCGCGGTCTGACGCTTAAGCCACTGAGCTAAACGGCTGATTACCACACCGACGAAAATCTTAACGCATTCTTCTACATTGTTTTCTTAGCATTTGAAGCAATGCTCTGTCGCCATCTATTGTTATATCCTTTCCGGCATACAAACAACTTCGAATATCGTTTTACAACGATAATTCGAACGAGAGATGTCGCTGTTGTTGTTGTCGTGGGTTCGATTCCCACAGCGGCGACAATCTTTTCGCACTTTTTCTACATATTTTAATACTATAAATATCAAGCAAAACATGTAGTATACAGTCGGCCAATAAGGAAGTAGTCCTGTTTATAATGGATATGCAGTGTTTCACTTGCAGCTAAACTTTTGTTTAGCTCTTTTATATAAACTTGCCTTTATTATACGGTCTCTGACTGGAGGATGAGAAAATAACCATTTTTTTATTTGTGAATTTGATGGCAGTGTAATACAATGACTTTACTCCCTGTTTATTGATTACCCGACGATGCCACACCGACGAAAATCTTAACGTATTCTTCTACATTGTTTTCTTAGCATTTGAAGCAATGCTTGGCGCCATCTATTGTTATATCCTTTCCAGCATACAAACAATTTCGACTATCGTTTTACAACGATAATTCGAACGAGAGATGTC
Source organism: Iphiclides podalirius (assembly GCA_933534255.1). NCBI lineage: Eukaryota > Metazoa > Arthropoda > Insecta > Lepidoptera > Papilionidae > Iphiclides > Iphiclides podalirius. The sequence continues at coordinate 12,810,984 of OW152815.1, read as the reverse complement.
GCCATTGCTTTTTTAGAAATTTAAATTGTTTATAGTGCTAATCTTTGCACTTAAGATTGAACATTAAAATATGTAGAAAAAGTGCGAAAAGATTGTCGCCGCTGTGGGAATCGAACCCACGTCTTCGGCATTCGCGTGGGTTCGATTCCCAAATTGCAAAGATTAGCACTATAAACAATTAAAATTTTTAAATATTCATTTATTATTTTACTCATGGCGCCATCCGCGATTCCCACAGCAGCGACAATCTTTTCGCACTTTTTCTACATATTTTAATGCAACTATAAACAATTTAAATTTCTAAATGTCTTACAGCATGTTACGCTATGGTAACAGTTACACAAATTGTCACAACCTAGGTAGAAATTGAAATAAGAGACTGTTATTTTGTACGGGTATTTGTCACTGTTACTGTAAAGTAACAGGTACTCGATGATACCTATTCTAACTCACTTCTAAAGTCTTAACTAACACTCCTGCGCGGTGGACCGGTCCCTTGCCGAATGCAAGGTACATCCTGCTCGGTGTTACAGGAGACGTCCAGGCTGCGATAACATTGACAATCATACAAAAAGCGGCGGACTCTCAGACACGGTAGTAAATGGGCCCCGTAAAAATCATTTTAAAGCATATTCTACGAGGCACACAAATACACTAGATTTGCTCCATTAATTATTTAATTAATAAAATAATATTTAATAGCATTTACAAAGTTTAATTCAATTTCTATTGTATGTTTATAACATGCATCTTAACTAATTCTTTACGAACATTATGTAGGTTTTTCATTATTGACTTCACCCGCCTACTACCTGAAAGTAATAACGTATTTAAATTGTCATAACAATTAATAAAATTAATTAAGGCCTGTATCACTTGTACTTACCTTTTGTAGGTAAATCACTTTTTTTATTTTTACTATGGTTTGGTTGTAGAAATTTCAGGTGGTTTGACTTAGCTTCACTTAATTTGTTAAGTGACACGGCTGAACAATTCTTCGATGAATTGATTCGTATATCAAATTCAGTACTTCCAGACCATGACGTCTCCGCTCTCGTATTAAAAAGTTTTGAAGGTGAAGATTGTGCTTCAGACGCATTTATATTTCTCATCAATATGTTCTTATGAAGAAACTTGTGTTTTTTGCGCTTGACAAATTTTGAATTTCCAATTCGACATTTTTTGTGACAAATCTAAAAAGAAAAAATAATTACATCATTTATTATCACAATAGAAAGAAATATATTATCCAAAATAACACTTTTGTTTGTGTATAATTGCTACTTTTCCATAACTACATAAATAATTATAATTTCAGTACACATTCACTAACATTACTTTCATACACATACACTAACAATGATCAGATTATGCATAGTTATAAACTTTGCAAAATCGAAGTGTTGCTTGAATATAAAATATAATATATTTATAAAATGTATAATAATGGACAAACACTTCTGGGGAGGTACCACCTCGCAGACGATCGTTGTAAACTAGTATTATTATTCCTTTGCGTTTGGTCTGATTGGATTTGCGATGCCAGATATTTTAGATGTCCATCATAGATAAGACATATATACTGAGATGTCCATGTCGACTTATGGTATGCTCGCAGGTTAGGCCTTCTTGAAGCCCCTCTCCAGCCCCGCGACCAGACCTCAGCTCAGTTGCGACACTTTGTATGTAGCAATCGAATACTACCTCGTACAATTCTTAATTGCCGTCTTAATAAATATTAAAATAAGTTCTCTCACCTGTGCGTAGTTCAAGTCATTGATATTCTCATGATCATAAAAGTGTAATAATCTTTTGCAAGCTGTTTTCAACTTTTTCAAACGTTTCTTTTTAGAAGTTACCGTAAATCTGTTCAGCTCGGACAACTTCAAGGTTCTAAAATATTAGAAAGTAGGTATTAATTAGAGTTTTAAGAGATTTCAACTACACGATATTATATGTATTTCTGTTCTACATATAGATCTAATAATAGTTGTAAACTAATTTAGAAAAGATAAAATTACTATTAGGACGTACGTACCTACCATAATATTTGCATATTTACTTGTACAAATTTGTAATCCTATCCTAATCCTATGTATCGAAAAATTTGCGATATAAATAGTAATTAAGCATAGAAATCGCTACCCTAAATAGGCAAGCTAACTTGTCTTGTCCCGCTAAGAATTAATTCAATGACAGCTGTAGTAGTGCAACACTGCATCTACTGTTGCATAAATGGGTAGGCTAATCCGGGGAAGTACCACGGCCTCACAGAAGAACAGCGTGAAGTGAAATTATTATACTTTCGCGTTTCGCCTGGTGAGTGAGGTAACAGGGGCCCAATCTTGATAAAGAAAGCGATATTTACATAACATGTGGCGAACTTTGACTTTAGCCCGCTTCACAACTTTTCACATAAAAAAGCATCACCAGCATTAATTGTCACGATACGGACTTCTATAATTTTTAAGGGAGCCCGAAAGGTACAACTGTAGGTTAATATACTTCAAACTGACAAATAATCAATAGGAAATAGAACTGAATAGAAATACCTAATGACTTTAGGCTTTCGTAAAACATTGGAATTATTGTCGTCTCCATTTGTTGACGTCTCCCAGACGTCTCTAAAGAGCTTTCGACGTGCGGCATAGCTTCCTATTGATGGGAACTGCTCCATCTTGACACATGGTGCAGCACGGGTTTTTTATTTTATCATTTTGATTTGCCACACTTTTCGATGATTTGATTTTTCCACATTTTGATCACGAATAATTTGAGTCCGCCATGAAGTATTAATTTTAGCCGGAATCATATTTTATGAGATTTAACTAGTTTACATTAAACCATTTTAAAATTTTTATAGATGTCATTATAGAAAAGAGGTTGTCATTAAACAGATTGAAACAGATTGTTTTGATTTTTTTTAATGTGAAAAGTCGCTAAACGAGCATGCGGTTTACCTGATGTTAAGTGAATACCGCCATTGACATCTGCTACATCCGAGGGTTGCAGATTCGTTGACAACCTTTTGAAAATTGGGCTCCGGCTACCTTAGTCACCAGACGAAACGCGAAAGTATTATACGTCCACTTGACGCCGGTCTTCTATGAGGGTTGAGGTTTGAATACTATGCACGGCTGATGCCCATTTGTGCAACAGCCGTGCATAGTATTTATTACAATGACCCATATATTTTACATGAAAACATTTTTCTAAAAATACTGTAGATGTAGTCATAACATTCACCATTGAAAAAATGATACGTAATATAATTACATATTTTGAAGCATATATTCAACAGGATCTTGAAGTTATATAGCTTTTATTCTTCGCTCTAATTATTTTACCTTTCCCATATATTAGTATCGCTATAAATATAACAGGCCTAACTTTTAGTGGGGATTTTTTTAATACGCAAGCAACACGTATCCGTCGTTTCGCCCGCTACGAAATCGCTCAGTATTCTTGCGGCACTCAAACCAATAGCAATGAGTCTCCAGACTTTGAACCATTTTTATAAGGGTGATAATTTTTTATAAAACTTGTAACGTTGTATATAGCAAAATAAACATCTAATGGTGAGAAAAAAATACTGAGGAAAATTTATCAGACATGTGAACTGTGTGTCATTATTTTGATCGTGGCGGTTCAAAAACATTATTTTATCGGACTCCTCAATGCCGGGTGAACATGATCCTAACGCGCTTTGGCTGGCGCTGAATGAGCAAAGCGATGGTACTAATTTGTTTAACGCGTATCCCAAACTCCTGGCGGAACTGCTCCGGCAAGAGGATGCTGCCAGGCTGGAGGGAGACACCAGCGAGGCGGAGAAGCTTGTGCTGCCCAGCGATAAAGAATGGCGTCTCCAACAATATTTTCTTCTCGTCGCCATGCAGAAGTCACTCGAAACGGACGCAATAAAGTAAAAGTATTTTTTTTAGTTTTTTTTATTACGGTAAAAGGGCAAACGAGCAGGAGGCTCACCTGATGGTAAGTGATTACCGCCACCCATCACCCTTAGGATATCTTAGTTAGACCTTAGACAAACTTGAGGACTAACAGATGCGTTGTCGGCCTTTTTGGGAAAGAGTATACACTCTTCTTGAACGTTCCCAGGTCGTAACGGGTCCCAATATTCGACATGTCTTCTCTTCGTACGCACAAAAACTCATGATATTCTATAGAATTCTCAATATTTTCCGAATTTAATGCCAACACCTAGGCACATATATACTTTTCTAATTAAAATTATAAATAATTTGCACTCATCTTTAAAGAATAATAATATAATATTAATAATTTAAAGAGGTGATTATTCTTAAATCTAATCAGCAAGCATCTTTAAACACTAGTATATATATTAAAACTAAAGCGAAGAAAGAACAAAACTAAAGAAGAGCACTTAAAATAAAAATAACTGAAGATATCGATTGATTCCCTCCATACACGCATGAAAGTCGAAGGTAAACAGAAATTGATTGTCTTGTTGGACTAGTGTATATGTGTGCTTATTGTAAAGCGACCCTGACCTTTCATACATACATTTCACTCATAAATATACATTTCATGTTAATGCAATGACTTCGATATTGCTGACCGGAATACAACTTACAAGGCACGTATGTTCTATTCCCAGTCAAGGTCGGTTCAAATATTACTTTTATTCTTGTAAAGAAATCAATTCTTTATGCGGGATAGGTAAAAATCCCATTTTCAGCCTTCTATTTTCTTTATGTTATTGATTTTTGTTTTACTGCATTAGAAACGTTCTTATCCGAGAGACCTGGGCTCGCCTGACCTGTAGGACACAAGTAGCACTTGCGTGGATCGAACTAAAATATAAAAAAATAGACTGGGTTAAAATTCACTTCAGGACAAACTATTCGAAAATTTGGGAGCTTAAAATAACAAGAAACCGCGATAACATTCGTAAAATTTAAAAAATTTATTGACTGAGAATAAAATGAAAAGTAACCTAACGCAAAATTAGAATAAGAATATATCTTGCACTTGTATTTTAAACCGTGCTGTTGTTATAAAGAATTTCTGAGATTGGACACACTAATCAGTGCAGCATAATATCGCTATCATCAGCTAAGGAATGTACGCGGATTATTATTATGGTACAAGGCGGTAGAGTCACGGTGGTAGGGCCACGCAGCAGCCTCGGCCGTTGCACGAATGGACAGGCTCGTCCAGGTAAGTAGCACGACCTCACAGAAGACCGTCGTAAAGTGGAAGTATGACAAATACTTTCGCGTTTCGTCTGGTGAGTGAGGTGGCTGGAGCCCAATTTTCAACAGGTTGTCAACGCATCTGGAACGCATCCCTCGGGTGTAGCAGATGTCCATGGGCAGCGGTATTCACGTAACATCAGGTGAACCGTCTGCTCGCTTGGCAACTTTTCACGTAAAAAAAAGTTAGCGTAATACTCCTGGAACAGTAGGAATATCTTTATCTACGGTCCAAAGAGTCGGAGAATTTCGAGAGACCAGCATGAACATTAAGACACCAGGAAATAACAGGCCAAGGTCTAACACAAGAAGAACAATTCATAGTTAGCACTATGTTCAAGACCGAAAGAAATTCATCATGCGAACCATGAAAATTAGTAAAATCTATAAACAAGTAATTCTTGGCTTGCTGTCGCACCTAGAAAAATTCATTCATTTAAATCCAAATATGAATAAGTTATGTGAAAACGTTATATAGCATTTACTTCCGAAATCTCAATGGAATTCCAATTAAAGGTTGTTGCATGAGGAATTTATTTATCATACATTTTCAATTTCACAAACTTTTTGGCACCAACAATAACCGCAAATGTAAGTTAATTAGATGAGCAATAACTGTCAAATCTAACAAAACAAAAACCAATAAAAAGAAAAAAATTGTGACGAGTATATTTTGAATTGTTTCTCATCAAATTTTAATCGAACTATTATTATATTTTGATTATATTTTAAATGGCGAACTGAATAAAGTTTAATTTTAATGTTGGTTACGTGATCCTTGTGATAATGGAAGATATCAGTGTTGAACACTCCAATCCCTGTCATTCGATACGTGGAATAGTGCATAAATAGATGAAAGAGATGACTGTTCACACTAATTTATCATTTCATACGTGAGCATTCAATGTTTATTTCACGTTCACTTATGATAATAGAAAAACTTACATATTTATATAAACTAATAGAGCATTTTTGTAGCAGTTCCTAGTGTGATATCAATAGACCTTGTCATATAGAAAATTTTTGAATATTTTCCAGAAGTGGGAATCGAACCCACAAACTAGTGTAAGAGATAGGTTCACTATCAATGATGTATTGTAGTTGTATATACATACTATCATTTTTCACTATATATTACGCAAACGGGTCGTCTAATCGTTTCGTGTAAATTCATGGTGTTCTGAATTTCCAATTTGTGACGATAATCACGTAAGTCAGGAACCGTCACGTTTTTCACCTTCCCATCAAAACTGTATTTTTCTAATACTCAATTATCTATATATATATTAATTCGTGAAGCAAAACTTTGCACCCCGTTTTACGAAAATTGCGCAGACGGAGTAGTATGAAATTTCCCACACTTATAATTAGTTTATATAGAGGTGTGCAGAATGCTAATATTTTCTTTAAACTGCATAAAAATACATTTATTCAATAAAAAGAACATTACACACTACTATGTATAATTGATTATGGTCGACCACTGGGCGAACACTAGTTATCATAAAAATTTCAACGACTATGTCCGATGGCGGTAAAACTCATTCATTAGGTGAAAAAATCCTAGTAATGAAAGGCACCGCCAAGTACAAAATAGAAAATATGAGAAAACAATATATAATATATTTTTACAAGCTATGGTAAATTTAAAAGTTTATGAAATAGATTATAAGGAAAAGCTCATTGGAGCCCGCCACGGACAGTCGAGCTCATAGTTCACGAGTACGATGGCATCAGTATTTTTTATAATATTTACACATAAGAGTACCTGCCTATATCTACCTAAATTTTAGATGAATATGTAATTAATGCAGTTACGATGTCATAAAAATTTATAATGTTATACACACCAAGGTACGAGGATAATTGTGTGTATAATTTTGCAAGTGAGGTTAATCGACCACAATGAATTTTAATCTATCTAATTTCAGGGATGATGCTGTTAACAAATGCATCAGAAAGAACTCTGATGACATCGCTGAAGAATGGGCGCCATGGAACCTGGTGGTTTGCACGAAAAATCCAAACGCACCACCGCCTGTGGCCATCAAAACAACTCCGGGTCCAGCGTGGGACATTGGCCAGGTGATAAAAACGATTGACACGACGTACACATAGTACATGTAAAATACAATGGACAACCAAATTAGAAATTGATTCACAAAAATTAAATGAAATGAATTATATTCATTCATAATTCTCAACGATGTTTTAATAAAGATGATGCATTCTCATACTGCGCGGCGTTTAAAAGTTGTATCGCTTTACATTATATGACATACATAAGTTAATGTGACAGTGGTATAGAACATATGATACGGAAAGAGATAGCAGTCTATAGAATTTCAATCTAATTACACCAATTGGCTGGGGAAGAAAGGTTGTCGAGTGGCAGTCTCGAACTGGCCATCGCAGTGTGGGACGACCCCCCAATAGATCGAGTTCTTCTGCAGGAAGTCGATGGATGCAGGTGGCTCGGAATCGGGCTTCGTGGCGGTCTGTGGGGGAGGCCTATGTTCAGCAGTGGACTCAAACAGACTGAAATTATGATGATGACCATGATGAATGCCGTAGATATGGCATTCATACTCGTAATTGTATACAATATAATGGATACTACCTGCATCTATAGACATCAAAAGCTTGATTAAAGAAGTCTTTGCTATATGTTTTATAAAAGCAAAATCAATCTTGCGCAGGTTCTCAAGGCAGCCCGTTTACTTCACAAACCACCATTGGAAGTCGATTTTGCCGATGAGCAGGAAATGCGCTGCGTTTACTCACTCATCTACGATGTATTTCGATGTAAGTAACATACGTATCAATTATACGTATGTTTTCTGCTATGTTTCTGTTTTTCACAGGTATTTTTATAAAACAACATAAATGCGTTTGAGCATTATTTTCGTGATTATTATGAGGGAAATTTGTCTAATTCAAACACATTTATGTTTCGAGATACTATATAAATCGATATATCGATATACTATATAAAAAGCCGAACCAAGCAATTTCGACATTAAATATTCTTACGGTCAATTTTAACTAAAGCACCTTCTCTTTTGCAGCTTAGTCCATCGTCTTTTGTCATTTCATTATATGCAATCAATAAACATAAAGTAAGCAGACAGTTCTAGGTGATATTGGATTTGGGAACCCTTCCTTCTTTCCCTGTCTGCGTATAAAACTGTCGCTAGTTAGTTTGTTACCTTCTGTTGTTCCAATAAAGTATAATGTAGGAACTGTCATGTATGTTACCAGTGGCCATTTAATAAAAATTAATATACTGCCACCAGCTATAAGTTAGTTTTTTAAGTTAAGTTTTTGTGTTATTCTGCAGCAAATGTGTTCCATTTTTAAATGTTTAATTTTAAATTATAGCGTAGTTTAATAGGTCTTATAGTGGCAGTACTAACATGAAATACTATTTTGGCACCGCGTTCCGGGGCGGTTCCCACCGCTCCTAGCCACCGATTAGCTAATTGCACAGTCGACGGTCATCGGGGTTTCGTTCCGAACCGCGACCTCCATGGCTCTTAGATGACACACCATACTTAAACGCAACGCATGAGGACATGCGTGGCCCTACCCACAGCGGAGGGCCCAAACCCGTGGGTTCTGGCTAGCCCACCGGTTCTGCGTCAGATGAAGCTTTAATAATCTCGAGACTGAAAGCAAAAACATCAGTTAATACAAGATACAAGACAAGACTATTTTATTAATGATACAAACTTAACAGTTGTTAGAAGACACTGGGTCGACGCATTCGATATCAATATTTAGAAAAAATCCTTTTGATACTTGTTACCTACATTGCCATCATGATTATCGAAAGTGTCCTGTTATTTTCGATGTCCCTAATAAATACAAAGTGGGCTTTAAAGACACCCAAAACTGTAAAAGCATTTAACGTGAAGTGTCACGAAATCGCATAAGTTGGCGTCTAATAATACCATATACGGTATCCATATTGGACATTCCTATTTTGGGACAAAAGTTTTTAACTTTAAAAAAAATTCTGGGCATTAGATAAATTTAAGAGGGTGTACTTTTTAAGACACTGACACTTGCGACACATCAGGCTTGTTTTTTTACGTTCGATAAACTCAACAAAGCTATGTTTGTAAAAACACAACCACTGATCCACAAACCAGTCCTTTGTAGATATTAAAAATAACTAAGGAATTCAAAAATACATTACATATAATCTTATCTCTTAAATAAATAAAGAATAAATAAATCTTGTATCTGCTCTTATATCCATTATTATGGTTTCCAGCATCCATAGAAGTTCGGGATTCAGGTCCTATTTTACAATCCCATTTTACAATCCAATTAAAAATTAAGATGGAACGTCTTTATTCCTTTGTAATCAGTCTTATAACACAAAATCTGTAAACTTCCTCCAAATACTGCAAAAGTGTGGCGACTTTAACTATGAACAGAAGCTTGTAAATTACACCGCGCCACGTTAGAAACTAGTTTACGGGGCGTTATTCAACTTTATCGCAGAACACTTGCACGATCCATTGGCGATAAAACATTTGCGTGCCGCTGAAATTATACTTCGCTCGGGAAGTGTGGAGCGCATTATTTTCGATTATATTGTTTATCGTCCGAAAAAAGTCTATGGTTGTTACTCTAGCGATGTAACAATGAGTAATGAGTGTTACTGCATTGTTGGTTGCTATTGAAGTACGTTGTACTTTGTACTATTTCCAATGTAAAGTGATGTTTAGATCGGTATCGAAGCAAGCAGATGGTGAATTTCGTAGTTTTGTAGATGAATTTACATTTTCATGAAATTGATGACCATTAATGTAAACAGATATTCCCGTACGTGTAAATATAAATCATGCACTAGCGTATTAATTGTTATACGATAGTTTTATGCGCACATTTGCAGATTTTTATGTGTGATATACATACCATTTATTGTACCTACATTAAAATGGTTTTCAAGTACTTTACGATTAATAACTACATTTAATAAGGTTTAAATATTCATTAAAATATGTAGAAAAAGTGCGAAAATATTGTCGCCGCTGTGGGAATCGAACCCACGTCTTCGGCATTCGCGGCCTGACGCTCTAGCCACTAAGCTAAACGGCTGATTGCCACACCGACGAAAATCTTAACGTATTCCTCTACATTGTTTTCTTAGCATTTGAAGCAATGCTTGGCGCCATCTATTTTTATATCCTTTCCAGCATACAAACAATTTCGACTATCGTTTTACAACGATAATTCGAACGAGAGATGTCGCCATTGCTTTTTTAGAAATTTAAATTGTTTATAGTGCTAATCTTTGCACTTAAGATTGAACATTAAAATATGTAGAAAAAGTGCGAAAAGATTGTCGCCGCTGTGGGAATCGAACCCACGTCTTCGGCATTCGCGTGGGTTCGATTCCCAAATTGCAAAGATTAGCACTATAAACAATTTAAATTTTTAAATATTCATTTATTATTTTACTCATTTTCTTCTTCACCTACTATGTCTAATGTGGTCGGTAAATCATTACCGATCCCCAGTTACCAGTAGTCAATCAGTGTACAGTTTTGACTGATAGCCGACGTCAAAAGTACTCTTGTGGGATTAAAAAGTAAAAAAGTAACAGTTACATCGGTGCCAGCACCGGGATCTGAGCTTGTTTTGCTCCAGTATGTTGAATTAAAAGCGAGCGTCCCTGAGCTGTCACGGCATTTTTGATAAAGCAGTCCTAAATCCTATAGTTTACGAACATATGTGTATAACACGAAACTGCGATATTCGTGCAATAGCGCTATGACATATGATAGCAGACACGGCAAGGCATAAAAAACTCATAAAACCATAAACGTTTGACGTTTCACGTTCATCATGACACTTTTATCGTCAGCCCTTGGTTTTATGGGCGGAATATTGGCTGGCACGCGATTTGGCGCATTCGCTTCGAACTTCTGAGGTCACATGCCAAACATACGAACACCCACAGTGATACGAATGATTATTTTTCCAGATAAATCGATTCTAGACCAAGCTATAGAAGATATCGATTTTTTCGGCAACTTCCCGCAGGTAAGTTGACTGTTTTTCCTAAGTATGTTTACTTATTACATGTATAATATGTATGTATTCATCAATAATTACACGATAATACATTCTATATTGCGATACAATTCATATTAATTTACCTCATTACATCAATACGAATAATAGCTTAGTATCATATATATGAATCATTGAATGGCACTTTTACCAGATTAATCCTACGGGAACAGACCGAAACAGAACACGGTGTTACTTCTACGTTTGTGCTTCAGTTAAAATATGGGGTACTTGGCCATTAACAGATACGGAATTGTTACTGATGGGCAATCTTAAATATTGTTATTCTTAGTGCTTTGCTTAAACAATGATCTTGATTTTATGCCTCTTCCAAAACTATTGTGGACGAATAGGTGATCATTTAAAATGAAGACTATACATTTAAGATTTTACATCAAAATTGATAGGATGAAAACCATTGTCTGTTAAATTAAATGTTCGCAATACGCTAGCATTAAAGCTAAATACTCGGTTGCTGTATTTCCTCAACAAAAAGTGGTTGTAATTTATATACAGCCGAACTGTCGTTTAAAGAGCATTATCGGCGACCCAGTATTGTACGAATTCCATCGTTACTCATAAATCTTGATAAACTTTCGTGTTTTTTCGTCAAGGTCGAACCCTTTTATCGTTGGGATATATTGCGAAGAATGATAAACAGTTGGGGCAGGTTCGATGAGATACTTTGTAAGTACCCGCGTCTGAGGGGCATCACGCCCATGCCGTGACCGAAGACATTTCTTTCTGAGCGCCGAGGACACCCACGAAATGAGCTATAGATTTACCCGTCGCCTTTTGCGAGCCGAAAGAAAGTATATAGGCCTTTCCAATCTGATAACGGCCGAGTTTCTTGGATGGTCGTGTCGGGCGTCGGAAGGAACGTGGTTCAACGATTGTGTTAAAAGTTTTAATTAGTAACTAACTCATGATTACTTCCTGTCTACCCGAACACAACACATTGTTTAATAAAACTAATTTAGGGATTTTTTTCACGTTTCATTCATTCATTTTCGGTTTTAATTCCAGATTTTTAGAACACTACAGAGTTCATGGTCACGGAAAAAATCCGTACCTAAATTAGTTTCTTTTTTTAATGGCAAGGATTTGAACTTACAATCTTTATACAGTTCCTGTCTCTAATGATATGGGCAAGCATGCTCGTTCCATTCCAGTTTTATCACTACAGCTACCGTATCTTATATGTATACAACATAAACATTAATTATCATTGATTTAGTAAAGTAACAGCCTATACATGTCCCACAGCTGGGCAAAGAGATGCCCTGATACCCTCTGTATAGATCCTCTATACAGAGGGTATCAGGGCATAGTCCACCACGCGGCCCCACTGCGGCTTGGCGGACTATTGATTTAGGATAACATAATATCTTGTGTTGTAAGGACATTTTACAAACATAAATTTCACGTCGACAAACATCCGGATGCGAATTAACTATGTATGGGTCACACAAATAGTTGTTCCATGTGTGAATCGAACACACGACCCTCGACGTCGAAGCCGATCCGATACCTTGGCAACTGCGCCACGGAGTCATCAAATCCCTTTTGCCTCTTTCACATACTCTGCTCTCTGTAAATACATTGCCATGTGATCGATTAATGTTCTTCTGCGGTGTCCTTCACCAACTTTGCCACTTATTTTATTAACATTATACCTTTTATCATTCTTTTCCTCATATACATATACACACAGTGCCTAAAAAGGAAATGCGTTAATATAAATAGTGTTTGGTCATTGCACGACCATTGCGTTATCACGCGCGTGAACGTGAACATTACAGTACTCCGATCACCGGCACGTGACGTGGCTGTTCCTGATGGAGCTGGCGCGGCGCAAGTGGGGCGCCCGGACCAGGGAGGAGTTGGAGCGGACCACGGCGCTCCTGGGCGCGGCGGGGGCCCCCTTCGAGGACATTGAGAGCAGCATTTGGGAGCAGAGGGTGCACTTCGCGGCCGCCATCGCCAGGATCCGCATCAAGAATAGGGCCTACACGTAATGCATCACCACTGACGAGCTTTCAACCTTAACCCCAAACCCAACCGCAAAAGATTGAAGATTAAGACCGAAAGCAAGTAAACGCCATACAATACAGATATCGTCCGCAAAACATTGTGTGGAATTATAGAATTATTTATTTTACTTAACCGTTCAAACTTCAAATATTCGTTCCAAAAAATGTTTATTCATAAACATGGACTTGCTGTGAAGATGCACTAGCTTTAGCAAAAATTGCTAATAGTGCAATAAAGTACATGGATGTATAGATTTTTGTGACTTGATGATATCGGCCGATTAGCTCTGCTATTAAGAGCTCAAATTTTAAGTGGGATCATTTACCAGAATCTGTCTTCAATTAATAGTAATGTATTAAATTAACGCAAGATCAAAAAGGCAACCTTAGATTTTGCTGAGGTAATAAACGCAATAGCTTAGGTAAAACTGAGCTAATGGGATTACAAGCTAAGACATTATCACTGTTTACAGATGGGATGATATTAAAGCCTAAAGCTCTTTCGTAATAAAAAGGTATAAAAATGACAATAGTACTAGGAAGAAAAAGTTATGATAGGAATAAATTGGCGAGTGGTCCGTGTGTATAGACATTTTGATATGAAATTTTATTTAATCGAACTTCATAGGTTATCAGACCTCCTGCCTGCTCACCTCCGCGATGAATGCGTGTCGGCCTGTGTTAACAAGGATACTGTCACCGGCTGGGTCAACACTTTCAAAGCGAAGTTAGTCTGTTATTGATTTTATAATCTACACTAAATTTTGAACGGAATCGTGAACCAATCAATACCTCTTTTCGGGTTCGATTTCCACCGCTGGAAAAAGATTGTCTGATTGAAATTTTTACATTTATACAAAGTAGTACAAAGCTTTGTTTAGTTTTGGACAAGATAACGTTCGCGATCGTAACTGCCTACTGGAGAAAGGGTTATGTAGGTTCTCACCCAAAAATTTTAATCGGTGGCTCAGTACTTCAGTACGCATCAGCGCCCCTCTGCATTACATATGACTACGCTTTCGGAAAATAAAATATGTGAACCTAGTGTCCTCTTTTAGTCCTTTTGAAACGAGACGAACCATGAATTACTAGCATTAACTTTCACGTCACGGGTAGAACTAATGTTATACAACTATAACCACAAAAATAAAACTTATTAATGTACGTTATTGATTTATTATAATTATTTATTGAAAAAGCTTCAATACCTAAACTGCTTTGAACAATCAGAAGTCAACTAAAGAAAGGAAGGCGTTGAAGTAACACAAAGGCTCAAATTAACATAAAAACACACAAACCATTGCAGCCTGGAGGAGATACAACATAAAACAATTTCACAAAATAAAAGCTACCATTTAAAATGTCCGTTTTAGTCTAAATAGACAATAATGCTAATTTAACTTGCCCTGTTTTTTAATCTTTCATTCGATTAGACATTGAACAACATCGTTCAAAAATATTTTTTTTTTTATAGGAAAGTGGCACTGCTAGTGCAAAGATTGCACGAGCTCGGTTATTCCTACAGCTGTTCGCGACAACTGTGTGCTGGGGAGTACAGGTTCGATCGTGTGTGCCCAAGGTACGTGCGTGATGTGGAAATTTTAAAAGATTATTAACAATCACCATCCTTTCTTGAGTTTTTATCATAGCGGGTTTTGCCATAGGTGCCACGCCACGCCTCGCCAGGCGAGCGGGTTGGCAACGCCATTAATGGCCTGAGTATTTAGCTTCAGGAGAGTCGAGACTATTATCCCGCCATCTATCGGAGGCCACTTGATGTTTGTGGAAAATGAAGTGATGCAGGTGGCTGAGGATTGTGATTTGTGGCAGTCTGTGTTGGAGGCATAGGCCTCCACCACAACAATAGTGTCAGCAGTGAACAAAAACGGACTGAAATTATGTGATGTGATGATGATGATCATCATGATCATTATACTATAATTCATGTGTGTACTGATGTGTTCGCTAATAGTGGAATATTCACTTATGTAATATATTTATTTAAACTTATTTCTATAGAAAATGTCCAAGTGTTCTGTTTGCGACAGTACTGAATAAAAAAAAATCCTTTTTTCATTTATGTCGTGTTTCCCGATACTTACGACGGTAATACTAAATAATTACTAATTTGATATCGGTAACATGAGTCCAGCACTATGTCTTTTTTACATTGCTGTTAAAATTTCCAGGTTCATAACTCTCCGCCCACCTGACAATCTAAGCATTGGACAGTTGGAATTAGTCAAAAATGGCGTCATAGTTCTTCAGGTATACTTTCAGAATCATTTCTACTGATGTGCCAAACATGAATGAATTAACCAGCTGTAGTTTTCATACTGTCTGCTGAATTAAAATCTGCTGATTTTAATGAACATCTGTTTTTTCTTTATCCGGGGTCAGTCACGAGTGGTAACTAATATTATAATAATAATGAAATGTTTATCAATTAAAGGTGTATTTTGAAGAATGACGGTAATTTTCCTATCATTCACATAAACAAATTTTGAATAGATGGCTTTATCATAGCTATAACACATTCTTATAACATTTCTCTTTTCATATACTTTTTTTCTAAGAAATACGGGAGACTCCATGAGGCTATACAGTTTGGCAGCAGTTCAGTCCGTTTACGCACAGGTGATCAGATTCCCATCACTCTAACCACAATCACATACTGAACCAATGCCAAACCGAACGTCTAGCGTTCCTCTTGCGAGCGTCAAAACGCCAATGTGCAGGAGCGCCGGTCTCTATGCGTTTACGCACGCGTGATCAGATTCCCATCATTCTATCTACAATCACATACTGAACCAATGCCAAACCGAACGTCTAGCGTTCCTCTTGCGAGCGTCAAAACGCCAATGTGCAGGAGCGCCAGTCTCTATGCGTTTACGCACACGTGATCAGATTCCCATCACTCTAACCACAATCACATACTGAACCAATGCCAAACCGAACGTCTAGCGTTCCTCTTGCGAGCGTCAAAACGCCAATGTGCAGGAGCGCCAGTCTCTATGCGTTTACGCACGCGTGATCAGATTCCCATCACTCTAACCACAATCACATACTGAACCAATGCCAAACCGAACGTCTAGCGTTCCTCTTGCGAGCGTCAAAACGCCAATGTGCAGGAGCGCCAGTCTCTATGCGTTTACGCACACGTGATCAGATTCCCATCACTCTAACCACAATCACATACTGAACCAATGCCAAACCGATTCCTCTTGCGACCGTCAAATTCGCCAGTCTCTATGCGTTTACGCACGCGTGATCAGATTCCCATCACTCTAACCACAATCACATACTGAGCCAATGCCAAACCCAACGTCTAGCGTTCCTCTTGCGAGCGTCAAAACGCCAATGTGCAGGAGCGCCAGTCTCTATGCGTTTACGCACGCGTGATCAGATTTCCATGACTCTAACCACAATCACATACTGAACCAATGCCAAACCGAACGTCTAGCGTTCCTCTTGCGAGCGTGAAAACGCCAATGTGCAGGAGCGCCAGTCTCTATGCGTTTACGCACGCGTGATCAGATTCCCATCACTCTAACCACAATCACATACTGAGCCAATGCCAAACCCAACGTCTAGCGTTCCTCTTGCGAGCGTCAAAACGCCAATGTGCAGGAGCGCGAGTTCTGCGAGGGCGCGTCGACGCTGTGCCGCGCGCTGCGAGCGAACTCGCTGCAGGGCGCGGTGGCGCAGACGCACGCGTCGTCGCCGCGCTGCTCCGCCTACTTGGCCGCGCAGCTGCGCGACCTGGCGGCGGTGGTGCGGGCGAGCAGGCCGCCGGCGCCCGCCACGCCCGAACTCGGGCGGCTGGTCGTTTTCGGCGCCGGGGACAAGTGAGCGCTTGTAACGGCACTATTGAACTTATACGTTTATTACAAATTGTAATTTTTTTGTAGATAAATAAACCTGCCTCTTCTTGTTTCGCGCCCAGACGCTCTACCAACTAAGCTAGCAAATGAGCTCACGAGGCGAAAATCTTGACATCCATCTACGTCCGGTCTATTGACACCATATTCCATATTATAAATTTATTTGAACGAAATTTTAAAGGGTAATAGTTTTTTTAATATGTTGAATTGACACACGGGATACTTATTACACAAGTATCGTAGTATTATGATTACGGGACAATCAGCAAGATGTCTATGGTGAACGTGTGTTAACTGGATTGATAATACAGACGAAAGGAAATCGCTGTGATATGTGTCGCGCAGATAGAGGAAACCCATAAACCTGACCTGCTTCCAACTCGAATCCCACATACATCGATGCTGCTATCCCGGGTCCACTCCCCATATCAAAGAAGCAGCCACGGGCCTCAGGGTTGGCAGCTACGTGAGCTCGCTGCGCGAGCTGGGCATCGAGGCGTCTGGCGCAGAGTCGGAGGCGGCGGTGCGCGTGCTCAGCGAGCCGGTGCACGGCGACTCGCCGCTGGTGGCGAGCGCCCTGGACGGCGTGGTGGCGGCCCTAGCCACGCCGCCCAACTCCTACTCGGCGGTCACCGACCCCATCGACCTCGTGTGCGGCCGCGGCGGCGACCTCGCCATGCTGGAGGTGAACTCGTGTCTCTCTCCCTCTCTCTCTCTCTCTCTCTCTCTCTCTCTTGCGCGTTGCTTTAGCGTTTTGCATGGAGCGGAACGGTCGAAAGAAAGAAAGAAAGAAAGAAAATGTAAATAATCAACAAACAATTGTAATGTAATAATCAACAAACAATTGTAGTTGCTTTTAGTTTTCGAGAAAACAAATATTTGAAACTTGTTATTTTAACTAAAAAATCCACCATTTTGATTGACCGCTGAATTCTGCTTGTTGATTATTTCATTAATAATAATAGGACTTTTGTGCACTAGCAATATTGGAATAAATAAGTCTTTTGACCCTCTCTTCAAGCTTATTTAGTTTCAAAATTAACAACGAATGACAGGCAATAGTATATGCACAAACGAGAAGTTTAAAATACTTTTTGGTCCACGTTACCAGGATTAAAACTAGCATCTATTTGAAATAGCATCTTAACAAGTACTATCAATCCCTGTAATGTATTAATGTCTTAAATAACAAACAGGACTTTATTCAAACTCCATAAGATTCATTATTCCACAGAATTAAATTAATTTATTTGCTATTATTGATTAAATTGAAATGATTAAAAGATAAAATGATTAAATTATCCGGTTTTCTTTACTTCGATGCTCGATAATACCGATGTCATTTATTTAGATTCTTACAGAGTCAGAAATGGACGTCAAAGGTAAAGCTCGCGTGCAATCGATTCTCGAGGAACAGAAGAGGACTTTGAAAACGCTTATGTCAAAGCCACAGGTAAACAATAAAAGAAGTCTGTAATCCAACCACAATTTCCGCTCCGTCTCGAATTAAGAAAGTTAGACGTACACGTATTTTTTTTACAATGTTTTTGATAGATCAAGCTCTTTAATTGATCATGCTTATGCATGATCCCGACTCAACAATTTGAATTAACGTCTTTTTTTTATTTGTGAAAAAATTGCATGCGAGCTGGCGGTTCACCTTATGTTAAGTGATAACCGTACTCCGGTGACGTTTGCATCGCCCGTCGGAGAGTGCACCCCGGCTACCTCACTCACCGGACGAACCGCAACACAATAAATAGTAACAGCGTAACACATTTCACGCCGGTCTTCTATGTCCCCCGGACGGACTTGCCCATTCATGCACCGGCGAAAACTGTTGTCGATTAAAGGAACGCTAGTAAATCACTCTCCGTAGGTAATGCAACGACCCGTAAGGAAAACGCATCGTTTTGTTAATATAAGAACCGGGCGTACACGCCTTTCATATACAAGTCGTTATGAAAGTTACGAAGCTTATATATTTTTTTTTATTATTATTTTATGCGAAAAGTTGACAAACGAGCAGACGGTTCACCCGATGTTAAGTGAATACCGCCGCCCATGGACATCTGCCACACCCGAGGGTTACAGATGCGTTGACAACCTTTTGAAAATTGGCTCCGGCTACCTCACTCACCAGACGAAACGCGAAAGTATTTGTCATACTTCCACTTTACGCCGGTCTTCTGTGAGGTCGTGGTACTTACCCGGACGGGCCTGCCCATTCGTGCAACAGCCGAGGCTGCTGCGTGGCCCTACCACCGTTGCTACGCTCGCTATGCACCGTAGCTATGTAACTAACGGCCGTTCGTTGAATGTAGGAAGCGGGCTCTAGCGATTTTGTCCCTCGTCACAGATCCAGTTGATTCTGTACGAGACGCACTCCGCGCTGCAGGCGGAGAACGAGGCGCAGGTGACGCGCGCAGTGGCGGAGGCGAATCGTCTGGCGAGGGAGCGGCACGCGCTACTTAGGAGGAAGCACAAGGTATTTGAACACCGAGTCACACAAGGGGCCTGGCACGGAACCCCGTGTAGATTTTGGAGGGGTTCAGATTACTGTAATGAGATTTAATTAAGTGCCTGATAGGTGACATATACAGCGTGTCGTTACCATCGCGACCATAAATGAACACACGTCTAACGCTACTTACCAATAATCATAAAAAAATGAATGAATGAATGAATATTCTTTGTTTTGAAAAATTTAATAACTCTGTAAATATTGATGTTTAAAAAATGTAAATGTTTAATTCAGTTTTAAAAAGTTATCCCCTATATGTGTGTTCATTTATAGTCGCGATTTTAAAGACACGCTGTATACAGTTTTGGACGTCATGACAACTATAACGCTCCCCCCGAATCCAAGCTTGTAGGGGACGACTGCCTACCAATATTTTTCATCAAAACTTCGTTCGTCCGGTGAAGCTTCTTACTATCCCTTATACTAAAAAGAAAATGTAGAGCTATAACAAAAAGGAATCCTTAAAATCGGCGCGGAGAATCCAACATTGTCTAATTTAGCCTATCTAATTTAGGTGAAAAGTTGAATCGATTTTTAATCAGAAATGTTTAAGTGTTGTCACACGCAATCTATGTATTTTGCTAGAAGCTGTCGTAATCTGTTATGAAAAAGGAGATGCCCGCTTATCAGATATCGGCTAGGATTAATTCTTTTGCAATGCTAAACTCTACATTTGCGATTTGCGAAATAACTTTATGCGATAATAAGAGATGGGGATTATAATTACCTGGAATTTGAAGTAAACATTTTGTACTTACGTTAAAGGTCTATTTACAATATAAACTTCACACTACAAACAATGAATCCCACATTATATTCTTATTAACTTCACAAATAGTACAGTGTAAAAATACAAAGATTACTTAACCCAGTTATGCTCATAATATATTCATTGAAAGTTAAAATAAATAAACATACAATAGTTTACTCAAAATACTTACTTCGAACTGTAATTCAGGTGCAGAAACCGAAAAAAGAGGCTGAAGCTCTCTCGGATTCTTCAGAATCTGATATAAATTCGGATGAACACCAAGAAGACCTCACCGACTGTACTCCCAATGAAGTATCTGATACGGTTTCCTCTCCAGCAACAGAAGGAATGAGACCAGACAGTGGAAGGACAGTTCTGACCAAACGAACGGAGAACTCTGAAGTTGCTATCAGACCGGGGACAACTAAGAGCAGACCAATACCAGACGTCCACAACACAGATGACGACTTTCCGCGAGATCCAGACAAAGACAGCCCGGACGTTTACGTATGTACATTTAAATGTAACTTCTATTAAACTAGTAGCTTTGATAGCTTTTAATTCTCAAAAAAAAAAAAAAAAAAAAAAGTCCAGCGACCTGAGCTCGATCCCCTGTGCCGGCACCAATGAAATTGTTAATTTTAAGTGCTGGTTGGTTGGTTATATAATTAACTTTTACTTGTTTTCTATTCATCTGTGCGGTCTAAAAACTTTTAGACTGTTTTTTTTTCATTATGGTGGAAGCTAAACAAATTACATACCTATGTTTAATTACTCAGGTTCCAAACTGTGACCTTTTTGAAGTCCAGACCTTGCCGAGCTTGGGTAATGGATTGGACATCAACTACATTCTAGACAGGGATGGTTGCTATCTTGGCCTAATCCAAAGGAAGGTATATAGTTTTATTTTATGTTGCAGCTTTCAATCTAACGCGTGCGACTAAAACCCAGATCCGAAACAATTATCTGTAGTTCACACAAATACGAGTAGAAAAAAAAGATTGTACAAATGCGTGCTTGTACTCGTATAGTATATGTAACGACTGTTGTGGATATATCTACGTACCAACTATGGTAGGACACGAATGGGCAGGTCCTTTCGGGGAAGTACCACGATCTCTCAGAAGACCGGCGTGAGGTGGAAGCGTTATACTTCTGCGTTCCGTATGGTAACCGAGTTAGCAGGGGCCCACTTTATTAAAAAGTGGAAATGCATTTGCAAGCGCACATGTATTGCAAATGTCCATGGGCGGCGTCACTTAGCATCAGGTGAACCGCCTGTAGGGGCTAACTCCTAACACCGTATATGATGTTATAAATGATAATAGATACTGATATGAAACACTTTATTACTAAATTAATACAGTTAAAATGATACTTATAATATGATATGTTATTTATGATAGTTATGATAATTGGGTATGATATTTTGAGAACGCGTGGTTTGCTTGATGACCGAACGTAAACTGATTGATTGTCGCGGTATATTTTAATGCTTACAACGTATTGATGGACTTTAGGTAAAAAGTGCAAACAAAGCTGTTTTGTTCAATATTGAACCGAACACCGCCAGCTATACTACTACTATACCCTTACTTTGTACCAAGACTTATACTGTGGAACCACTGACTCTTACTATAGCTTACTCTGTACCAAGCTTATATATACTTAATACTGTTGAGCGTCCTCGCACAGGAGTTGACCCGCCTCGACGCCAAGTACATGATCCGGGTCGCGGAAGAGCGGGGCCTGTTCGGCGCTGCGGCGAGCGGCGCCAGGCGCAAACGAGTCGAGACGCCCGCCACCGCGCCTAGACGACGCCGCCGCAAGCACAGTTTCGAGGTAACCAAGCAGACGGTGGATGTGAATGGGAACAAGACACTCCTCCCGCTCCTCAACTTGGTAACCACAAGGATGTATGGGTAAAACCACTCGAGAGTTCATTGACCTCGAGGACGCTTCTACGATGCGAGTCTGAGGACTTGAAGCACTTAATAGTGCTGCAAACGTTGCTGCACAACCGACTTCAAAAATAGGAAGTTCTCAATTCGAATGTATTTTTTTTTGTTTGTTATTTCAGAACTTTCACTGAGTGGACCGATTAATGGGACCACGTGGGGAGTCCATGTGTCATATTAGTCCCATATTAATTTCATTGGTATTGGTTCTTGGGCTCCGAAGATATTTAGGAAACTCTTGAAAATCAATTATAAAATGAATACAGATCGAGATATTTGATGTCGATTTTGTTTTTCGTTAGTAAAAAAATGGACTAGTTATGAATAGAAACGTTTGCCATTCTTTTTGAACCTCTTACACTTGTATTGGTTTTCAAAACACGTTTTTGACATTTTATGGTATGTTTGGGTTTCGAGATAGCAGTAATTTTAATATATAAAATGATGGTTATAATGGTTCGGTGCTGATATAGCTAAAGTAATCATTAGGTTACGGTTTTAATAAATAAATTCTATACCGATACCTTCAGCCGATATATTTGGATCCGATATATCGATATAAAATATTCAATATCGAAAATCGTATCAAAAACAATATTTTTTCAAATGCGAGTCCGGCACAGAGTTCGTATGTGTCAAATGTTTGATATATTACATCTTTTTTTTTTGCACTATCCGATATATTGAGATTTTCTCTTCTTATATCTGATATATCGAGGCCGATATTGATATTTTTGCAAATATCGATACATTATCTCTTCACTTTCGACATCTCGACATTTCGGAGTGTGAGCCCGTTGTAAGGGCGCGGGCGCAGTGTCCGAGCGTGTGTCACGAACGCAGAGCGGGGCGGGCAGGTGGAGCGGATAGCGGCGCCCACGTACGCGTCGGCGGTGCGCTCGGCGCGGCGGGCGGGCGCCTCCGATCAGCGGCCGCCGGAGCCGCTGCGCGTGTGCTCGAGGCACGCGCGCCGCGTCGCCGCCGCGGACTACCACGCGCGCTCCGCCTGCGTCTGCGACGCGCGCCACAGGTCGACTACGTATACGCATTGATTCTAGGCGATTCTAGGCGAAATTCATTCTTTATATTTACTCCTCGCTAAAGCCGCTGCCTACGTACACGCTCATTTTGGAGGCCATTTATTTGAGTCTGAGAAATATACTTAAACATTTATTTTTATTTTGTGAATTAATACATATAAATACCGTAGACTAGAAAAGCAGTATGTTGGTCGCACAAAAGTTTTTCTAGTAATTGGATTCGAACCCTCGGGTGAAAGAGTTCAGATCCGCTGTCCATTTGCCAATCGGATCGCCGAAGGTGTCAACGGGGTTTGTATTCGCAGAGTCAGAAGCTCGCAGGGGTGCGCGTCTGCCGATGGCGGTGGGCCTGAGGCAGTGGCGGGGGCGGTGGCGGGGGCGGGTTCGGATTCGCCGCGCGCTTGCCGCCGCCCCTTCCCCCTCGCGGTGCACGAGCTCAGGCTCAGCGCGAGGCAGCGCAAGCTAGCAGCCTCCTGACCGAGCCAACCGTCCACCCGTTCGAAGACGATTTGCAAACGCTCATCGAAATTCCACAATGCACTGATAACGACGCAACAACGATGTATTTTTAGAAACTATACTGTGTTATGATGATATATATATTTTTTACTTTGTAAGAAATTTTTAATACTTGCACGAAACGAAATATACGATGAGACCAAATCGTCTAGCTTTTTTTTTGTGAGAGTAACTTCTTACATAACTGTCGTTTTCGATCGTACAACCTCGGTAAACAACCAAGTGTCAGGTTGCTTTTTTTTATTTACCGAAACCGACATAGTGTACATGAGAATAACATCATTTTACAACTGCAAGAGGACAGCTGTCAGAACAGAGGACAGAATGAAACAGCGCGGTTCCGTATAAATAAAGCCGGGTTTATTCACCGTGGGCGTACGGGGGCGGGGGCGGGGGGAGGTGTTTAGGTGGAGAGGTGGAGAGGTGGAGAGGGTGCGCTCAGAGCATGCCGAAGCCCTCCGCGTAGCTGATGGCCTTGAGCAGGCGGTCGCGCATCTTGTCGCGCGTGGCGTACTCGGGCAGCAGCAGCACGTTGAAGCAGGTGTGCGCGGTGGGCAGCCGCTCGGTGTCGGGCCCGTTGCGCGCCACCACGAGCCGCAGGTGGCCGAGGCCGCCGACGGGCGCGCGGTCCGAGCCGGTCGCGAAGCGCAGCAGCCGCCGCTTCGCCGCCGCGTCCAGCTCGTGCACCACGCACCAGAAGTCGCGCACGGCGCGCGACTCCGCCGTGTAGCCGCCGTCGTACTCGGTCGACTTCTCCAGCTCGTTGAAGTCGAAGTTCTACCAATCATGTTTAATAATATAGATGACGCACGCCCATACTGCGCGGCGCTTCACGTTATATGACATACATGTGGTTGTGACAGATGATATAGAACGTACGATACGGAAATGGATAGCAGTCTATAGCGAAATTTGAGCGCTTCATTATCGGTGCGCTAGCGTCATATCTATTCTATAAAAAATGTTAAGTAAAGTAACAGCCTATACATTTCCCACAGCAGTGTGCAAAGGCCTCCTCTATACAGCAGGTATCAGGACATAGTCCACCATGCGGCCCCAGCTATCACGTCTCACTCATTGTAAATAATCAATAAATATCTTTGCTAATTTTAGAAGTTATACTTCTTTTGAGGCGTTTAGAAAAGCTTACGATGGGCGCTACACCGAACCCTCAGAAAGCGACTTGATGCTTGGTAACCAATTTAATCTTCACAACCGATAACAACTTTTTGACATTTACCAATAATTCAATTATTTAAATAAACCATTATCTCTATTGCATTTAATGTCTTTACGCTAAACAAATATAACCTCTTACTGGAGTACATAAGTACACACATACGGTACGGTACACGAAAAGCAAATTTGCAGGCGCTATAAATAAAACACCTGTTGGGCTGAAGTTGCAATGCTAACCTTTTAGAGAGGGCCCCGGCTACCTCACTTGCAAGACGATATCCTAAAGTACAAATACATGAACTTTACATCGATCTTCTATTCGATTTTTCCGTTCCTGCAACAGCAGGCTGTGGCACTATCGCAGTAGAATTATATCGCGTTCAGTTTTAAAATTCCAACGTTTAAAACGACTTTTATTTCTTTTTACTTCTTGAGCCTGATTTTAAAGTAAAAATTAAATGTCCAGTATTGGACTAGTAAAGGAAATAAATTTTGTTTGTAGTCGAGCACTGCGGCGCAGGAACAAACACGAAGTCCAGCTGATGATGAGAAAACTTTTAAAGGGCGGCAGATAATGTTACCTTACTACCGCAAACTAATGTTTCAACCTCCTCCGGCCGGAACAGGGCGCCCAGAGGACTTTCATCGGTGACCATCACGAAGCCTCGTCTGAACGCCTTGAACTGCGTCTCCACCGATTTGTTGAGCAGGAAATCTGCATACAGGTCGACAAATTCCTGAAATTTTAACCACTTATCAGCAAAAATTTAGTTTATTCATTTATTAAGGCTTACCAACTAAATACATAACAGTACATTGACCTACAAATTGGTTTAGCTTAATTAAGTTGTAACAATATATTATGTACATATTTAAATTTAACAGGTAAACAGAACATATATAAAACAAACTTCAATTAAAACTTAGTTATTTTAGTTAAGTACTAAAGATTATCTTTTATCTCTGAGAAAAATAAGAAAAAATGTCTTTATAATCGAATGTGAACAAAAAAATTTGTTTTCTGTTTAATACCTTTTTATTTTCTTGCGTAACAAATATGCCGTCGCCATTTTCTCTAAGATCTTGGAATATGGTATTTCCGAATACATCTTGGTAACATATCCTGAAGGTTTGATAATACACTTCTTCTAAATCGCCACCTGTGTATTCTAGCATGTCCTTTAGGCCATTATACAAAGTCTGCAATCAAAGAGTTCATTATAATCATAAGGAAGATCTGAAAATGTGGCACACTCTAGGGGATCTAGAGTATCTAATATCCAAGAAATATTTTTGGTATATGCCCGCTTTTGGAACAGTAACATTATTGTCAAATAGGTTGATCATTATGTGCACAGAGGAAAATGTAAAGAATCTAAGTTATTTTTCTATTCAAAATTTATGTTGAAACATGGCAGCTTATCTGAATTATTTGCTACTTACCGGATTCCAGTCTGCCAAGTCCTCAAAGGTGCCCTTCCTACCCATTAGCTTCCTATATACAACCATTGGGAAGTTGACTGCCAGTATAATATTGTTGTATATCGCTAGACCAAGCACAATACCGATTAATGTAAACTGTGCATCTGTCTCAAACGATGTTGGGTTAAACCTAATACAAAAAGACAAACCTATATCAAAGTCGCCATTATTATTATTATGTTAACAAGTAGTTCTAGGCTTTTATATAATAATAATAATAATAATATCTTTATTTGCCACTGAACTGGGTATTTAACAAGATGACAAAATATAGCGTTTCGAACTCCAAGTTCAGCCATTACAAATAGCATGCAAATATTATCAGTTACAGCTAATATCAAAGTAATAATATATTAGTCAAAATAAGTATATCAATGTCAATAACAATACTAATTAACACTTTGTAGTTCATAAAATCCCTAATTGAATAAAACGTATGTTCTAGAAGCCATTGTCTGAGACTTTTTTTAAAAGTATAATATCGTTGGCTTTTTATTGAGTGAGGCAATTTATTGTAAACTGTTTTGCCCATCCAGTAACAATTCCTCTGAAACCCTGCCGTCCTTGGTATAATGTCAATAATAATTTTGTCCGGGTATCTTTTCATTCTTTGATCTATGTCACGACTTTGGTTATAAAGGCATGCCTGGTGCTGTTTAATGAATTTTGCCATTTCTAAAATGAATAGACAAGGAAGAGGAAGAATACCTAATGTCCGATAAAGTGGTTTACATGACATGTGTGGCGCAGCATTGCAAATAGCACGAACACATTTTTTCTGCACCATAAAAACATTGTTAGCTTCTGTGCTATTATCCCAAATCGGTAATCCGTACCTTAGAACTGAATCAACATATGAAAAGTATGCAGTTAGTGCGGCTGTCCTTGTTGCTACTTTACTTAATTTATATAGTGCATAGATAAATCTGTTAATTTTGTTACAGACTATTTTATATTTATATAATTTTATAAACTCATTATATATGTAATTAATCATGAAACCTTTTTCAGAGAATAACCGGAAACATAATATGAATCTATAATCATGTGAATATGAACATTGTAACGGGTGATTTCATCACTTTGTCGAAATAGTCGTTTTTCTAAAGACTAGGCTGCATGTACTATGAACCTTTGCCTTTTCGAAAGGACGAATGTAAAAGTTAACTTCATTTGGTCGTACTTGTCATTTGAGATTGCCGCCGGATCGAATTGACATTGGATAAATTAGTTTTTGTGGATCCATTATCTTCGACTGGTAAGTAGTTGTTTGGTTTTGTTCATGCCAGTGGTTGTTTTGTTTACGTATTTCGTTTTCTTATCAATTCGCTTTTTTTACAGTGCATAGCTAGAGGTTGAAATCAGAACACGTTCCTGGTCGTATTATTTGTGATTGCTGTCTGGGAAACTGTGCTGGATTTGTTATCCCTTGTGGTAAGATCCTTTGTTATTATTACAACCCGTTTTAACATTTATTTTTTTAAAATAATTTTTAAGTCAGAAGTTATGACAAATTAAAAGTAATCCCTTCAGCTTTTTCATAACCTAATGTTAAGTTAAAAGACAGCTTTTTATCTTGCCATGATTTCGTCTTGGAATATATAATACAACTGTATGGTACACTCCATGGGTGGAACCAAAATGGAATCATATTTTATGAAGTTATTTTATCCAGTTGCTATGTATGTCATGATAATGTGAAAAATGATGTTCTAAGGAGCAATAAACAACATAAAGTATACCTACCACACGGTTTCCGTGTCAGGCTGTTGCGTGAACATTCCATAGTCAGGATTGAATATCTCCTCCACAATGAGCTGGAAGAACTCCTTACTGACACCACCCTCGTCCACACCTTGCTCACCCTCAAACTCCACCACCAGCTGCTTTTTGAGATCTAGTGAACGCTCCATTGCTATCATTTCCAGCTGAAATAATACATTTGCTGATTTAATTCAGCTAAATTCTGGGAACTATTCAGAATACAAAAAGAAACATGAGAACATATGTGATATTATGTTACTTCTGCAACCATTCATATCCTATTTTAATCAGAAATACTTAATTTGTTGATCATCATCCATTTAGAATTTAGATCATCAGCTTACTACCACTGGTGGTGGAAACTATTGTAATAAACAAAATTTTCCAGCATTTTTATCAATTTTGTTTGTACATAAAACTTACCTTCAAAAGCCTTTTCTGTCTGTTTATACCATTAAATACTACAGAGAACCCGCAGTAATCAAAAGATTTTCAAATGGTTTCAAATAACCAAATTTTTCAGAGAATTTCCACAGATTCCTGGCAGGGAAAGCAGTGCGTTGTACTCAGAAAAATATTTTGGCTGATTGTTAATGTTTTATTATTCCGCTTCTGGATAGTCTAGCCATTATGAAATGCGAAAGTTCATAATTATAAACTTATGAAATTTTACAAAGCGACGGAAAACGTCGCACCACAAGAATATTGCATTTTTTCATAAATATTATTAGCTGTATTGTGGGCCAACTTTATAACCAACTGTAGCATAACATTTTTCTGTGTTGTTAGACCATTTTACATACATAAAATTCACGTGGTCTAATTCACCGAGATCCGAAACAATTATCTGTGGGTCACACAAACAATTGTTCCGTGTGGGGCTCGAACCCACAACCCCCGGCGCTAAAGCCAATACCTTGACCACTACGCCATGGTGTCACCATTTCCTAACATGGCTGTCCTCGTTGCAGCCAGTTATGACACTGAAGTCGCCAAAGTAGGGTAACAAGCAAACCCCGGCGTGATATCGCACATGTAGCATCGACATGTAGGTAGACCCTGGATTACGATTTTTGGAAGTGAAACTTCTAATGCGACTCCCAACAAGGTTGCGTTAAACGTTCAACGCTTCTGGGCTCCTGGGGAGGAATAGAAAAACACGGAGCAAGAATGAATGCGTGGCACTCGAAGTTTCACTTCTTCCGCGCGGGACTCCACGTTATATATTTTTTTAATTAAGATTTTATGGCCTGGTAACAACTGACCAGTATGGCGACGGCCTACCTCGACCAGGGCGTCGTCGATGATGTGGGTGCGGCGCACTTTGAGGCGCAGGAAGGGCATCGGAGGCGCCGCCCCCACCACCGCGTGCAGCAGCGACACGCGCCGCTCCGAGTACATCCGAATGCGGTTCTCGTAGTAGAGCCCCAGCGACTTGGTCGCCGCGGTCAGGATGAACGGGTACTTCAGGAACGCAAACTTCTTGCCTGCTTGCGAAAGAGAGGGCGGTGCTGGTCATCGTCATCATTTCAGCCTTTTTGAGTCCACTGCTGGACATATGCCCCCACGAGAGACTACCACGAAGTACGATAATGAGCCACCTGCATCCATAGACTTGGGGTACATTTGCACAGGTGGTCAGTCCACCCAGTACGTCCTACGCTGCGGTGGCCAATACGAGACTGGCTGGTTCTAAGCGCTAGATGACTGACCTATTGCCGCTTCAGCTTCTAAGTTGTTAATAAAAATATGAGGACCTCCAAGCTATATTTCATAAATATATCATATTTGTAATTGGACAAATATGTAAAATGTAAAGGAAACTTCGACATATCATCTCGTCTGATATCCCTCAATATTTAAAAATCAAAGGCTTGCTTCAAATGCTAAAAAAAAGTATGTAGATAAAAGACGTTAAGATTTTCGTCGGTGTGGCACTGTTTAGCTCAGTGGCTAGAGCGTCAGACCGCGATTGCCGAAGACATGGGTTCGATTCCCACAGCGGCGACAATCTTTTCGTACTTTTTCTACAAATTTTAATGTTCAATCTTGAGTGCAGAGATTAGGACTATAAAAAAAATTAAATTACCAAAGGCTTAAATCAATTTGTGTTGCCATTGAATACCTACGAAACCGAGACGTGGTCCGTTCACTGCTGGCCATTTAAAGAAACTCAAAGTCGCTCAACGAGCTATGAACGGTGATTCTCTGCGTAATAGAGTTCGCAACGAAGATAAGTAACATAGCTCAGAAGATTACTAAGCTCAAGTTGTGATGGGCCGGCCATATAGCTTGTAGAACCGATAACCGACGGGGAAGAAAAGTTCGTACTGATTATCGCAGTGTAGGACGACCTCCCACTAGATGGAGTGGTGACCTTTGCAAATGTGCGGGAAGTCGATGAATGCAGATGGCTCAGAGTCATGCTTCGTAGCAGTCTGTGGGGGAGGCCTAGGTTCAGCAGTGGACTTAAACAGGCTGAAATGATGATGATCATGTTATTAAAGATCATGTTATTAAGAGCCGTGATAGCTCAGTGTCCGGGCGCTCGCCTTAATTCAATATACTCGAGCAACCTGAGTTCGATCCCCGGTGCCGGCACCAATGAAGTTTTTAACTTTAAGTGCTGACTTATCACGTGCTCCGCGGTGAAGGAAAACATCGTGAGGAAACCTGCATATTTTCGAAATAATAACAAAAAAAAAACATATTTTTCGAAGATATGTGAAGTCCGCCAATCCGCAGTGGGGCCGCGTGGTGGACTATGCCCTGATACCCTTGTACAGAGGAGGCCTTTGCCCAGCAGTGAGACATGTATAGGCTGTTACTTTACTTTACTTTATGTTATTAAATAAATCAGAAATTAATACAGTTGCCTCGTAAATACATTTTACCTAATAATATTATTATTAAAATTGTTTAAATAAGTGAAATCATTTTTTAGGCTACCCGAAGAGTAAAACGGGACCCAATTACTAAGACTCCGCTGTTTATCATCTCTCTATCTGACTGTCCGTTTGTCACCAGACCGTATCTCATGAACCATGATAGATAGACAGGTGATATTTTCACAGATGATGTACTTCTGTTGTTGCTATAAAAACAAATACTAAAAAACAGAATAAAAATAATATTTAAGTGGGGCTCCCATACAACACACATGATTTTTTTGCTGTTTTATAGATAATCGTATTGGTTAAATTGTACTCACCATTAGATATTTCAGTTTTATAACTAGCAAAGTCTATGTCCATTTCTATATTATCACTTAGAGGTTCATTGTAAAACTCTTCAAATGGTAGGTATGGCTTTCTAGCATCTAATACATTTAAATCTAATTCAACAGCTGAAAAAAGTATTTTGCATTTAGTGAAGTTATGCTAAATATTTGAAGTACATTGATTAAAAATAAAATTTGGAAATACAGAATAACACAGCAGCATTATATGTGGAATGTATTAATTAAACTCTATTTATAGGTTTAAGAAAAGTAGTGGGGCTGATTGAATTAGTTTTGCCAAATCATTTCATATACAGCGTGTGTTTACCATCGCGACAATAAATGAACACACATATAGGGGATAACTTTTTAAAGTTGTATTAAACGTTTAAATTCTTTAAACATCAATATTTACAGAGTTATTAAATTTTCCAAAACAAAGAATTTTAGAACAGTCTTACCTATAAAAGCGTAACGTAAAGTTCATTTCTGAAGGTCACAAAGCATATGAATGGGTTGAATGAATTTAAAAGAGACAAAACATACTTTTAGAAGGAGAGGCTTGTAATACGACGCTGTGGCGCGAGTTGTATAGGATGTTACAAATTTTGTTTCTTTTTTACTTAATTAGTTTGTTTGAAAAATATTTTTTTTTTAATTATGGATTTTGTTTTACGTTAATATTTTTTTATGATTATTGGCTCGTAGCGTTAGACGTGTGTTCATTTATTGTCGCGATGGTAACGACACGCTGTATAAGACTATAGGAATTGCCAACACACAACGGCTATGAAAAATTATATACAGTTATTTATAACAGTACAGTTATGTGTGTATAACATATTTTTGAAGTTATACTTCTTTTGGCATATTAGGCAAAAATTATGGGAGTGAATTTTTAAGTTGCGCGAACTAAAAGCGACACCAACTACACGGTGTTACCATGGCAACGAATTAAAACTTTTTGACATTTATCTATAATTCCAAGTTATTTAATTACATATAATGTTATCAATTGCATTTAATGTTTTTTTTTTCACAAACAAAGGGTACGGATTCATGGGATAAAATATTCACTTATATTTCTTTTGTTATGCTTAAAATTTATAAAAGTATAACTTTTTTCTTTTATGTGAGAAGGTGGCAAGCAAGCTGGCGGCCACCATGATATTATTAAGTGATATCCGCCACCCACGGACATTTGCCACACCCGTAGGGTCGCAGATGCGTTGCCACCTAAATAAAGTTAACCCCGGCTACCTCACTCACCAGACACCACTTTATTTCCGGTTTCTGTGAGGTTGTGGTACTTAGCCAGACGGCCCAGTCCATTCGTGAACAGAAGAACAAAAAGTCCAACAGAAGTTGTTACATGGCTCTACTACTGTGCTTACATAATTACGCACATTTTTTTTATTTAGTAGTTCATTACGAACATTCAACTTAACAGATGAAAAACTTGAGTACCCAATTTCATCCAAGCGCACTTAAATTTCACGAGCGCCATACATGGCGTAAGAGTAAATCAAGACATGTACTAGAGGTATTGTGTATTAAACATTATTATTTAAAACATAAATTATGACAAAAAATATTTTTTACTTCAAAGCAAATTACCTAAAGGGTCGTCAGGTTGGGATGTCTTAGAGCTCTTCATGGAAGACAGCGGTAGGAAGTCATACAAGGCATCACCTAATGGATCTGACTGATTCGCTATTACCACTGGCTCCTCTAGTTGCATGTTCTGTTCTACCACTCCAGCTAGCATGTTTGCATAATACACTATCTGTAAATTTTATTTGGGGTACTTTAATATTTTATTCCAATCACAATGATCAATAAACACTCACATGTGATATCCAGTAAGAGAGGAAAGAGAGAAGGTAGAGATTACAGATTTCCAATTTTCAGAAACATTGCTCATCTTTTGCATTCCAAATCAATACATATATACAAAACCATATTATGCATAGACTTGAAGGTTTGTTTGGATGAATCTAATTCTAAATTAAGGATCAGTAAAGTATTTAATATATTGAGCTCATATCTATAGTAATATTTAGATCTAGTTATATTTAGATCATGTTTAATAAATTAAATATAATGTCTGAAGATGGCTTACTTTCATAAGCTTTGTAGCCATTGTCACACTGTCATCGTCCTGCACTTGGAAATGCCTTGTGTAATTTGTTGATATAACTCTTAGAGTAATTAGCTGCTGTAAAGTCTCTAAGATGTGACGTAAACTCTCCTTGCAATACTGTGCCCACATCCTTGCAAGTCTCGCTTGAGCTAATATAAAAATTACCAATGAATCATTGTAAAATAATAAAAGGCCAAATATTTTTTTGTTTTCTGTTTTCGTAATGTCCCCATTACAAGAGATCAATTAAGTACCAGAGAACCACAAATATGTTAATTAATCAATAAGACAAATTCAATAATTCTATTAAATGACTTTCATTCGTTCAACTTTAAACAACTTGAGAAATATGTACCTTTAATGGGCAAGTGCTCAGCAGCACTACACAATGAGGGCAATGCAATCTCTAGATAATCACTGCAGCCGAGATCAGGAACTTCAAATGCTATCACAAAGCAGTTTACTACATCCTCCATGCTCATTTTTTTGTTTATCCTCAAGTCAATCTTTAAATGTTCTGCTAATGTTGTCAGAGCTGTGACTAGTGCAGAACTATAATATTCTGGTGGCACCTTAAAATGAATAAAAAAAATGAAAGGGAAATTAACTTCCTTACCTTACTAGCCAAAAACCAAAGGCTCATTAAGTTACACTGCCTATTCAATGAAACTAGTTTCCTTATTTTATTGCGTTTTAATTTTGAATTTTAAATTCCCGACGTTTCGAACCAGCGTTCCAGCAATCATGGGGCAGACAGAACAGACAGACTGGAAAGGGTTCAAAACGTCGGTAATTAAAAATGTTATCCTTTAAACGAGCAATTATTGTATATATAATCGGAATCTCGAAAACGGCGTGGATGTGCATAGAAGAATGTGCGTAGATTCATTTTTAGAAAATGTCGTTTTATCCCAGTTTTCAGAGAATGAAAATACTCGAATACGACAGTAAAATTCACCGAAAAAAAATGTTATAATAGCTCCGTCGGTAATTGGGCGGCCCAGAAACAGAAGGCCGTGGTTCGTGTCACGATCATTTACACACTTTTTTTGATTCCAGATCATTGCTTTCTTTATTTTTTATTTTTTGTCGATCCAGATGATTTTGTTCTTTTTTCCCTTTTTTTTTAAACTATCCTTCTTTTGTGAATAACACCATTTCATATTTTCTTATTATTACGTCGATAAGATCGAAAAATATTATGCATATTTCATTACTCAGTAATTTATATCTAAATGTAATTTTCAAAATACACGATTTACCAAAAAAAACAAACCGGTCCTCCAGGAACTCAAACATAAAAGGCGATAAAATCTGTAAAATAGTTTCATTTAATATGTATAATATTTGTGTAGAATCAAGAAGTCAATACTTTGCATGGCAAGAATACAATTAATTAAAAAAATTCTAGAATGGAGAATGCTTACTTTTGCAAGATACTGAAAGGCTCTATGGCATGACTCCACATCTAAACCAGGTCCTGTGACACTGTCAATGTCTTTGTCTGGATCACTTTTAGAACACATTGCCTTTAATTCCTTATCTGTAAAGCACATTTCAAACACAAAGTTTGTATTGAAAAAAAAAAATTTAAACAAATTAGACCAGCATTTCCCAAACTATGGATTGTGACCGACCGGGGGGTCACATGAGAATATTGAGAGGGCATTGAAAGATATACAGTGTGTCTTTACAATCGCGACAATAAATGAAAACACATATAGAAGATAAATTTTTAAAATTGTATTAAACATTTAAATTCTTTAAACATCAATATTTACGGAGTTATTATTCACAAAGCATATGAATGGGTTGAATGAATTTGAACTAGACAAAACATACTGTTCGAAGGAGAGACTTGTAATGTGACGCTGTGGCAATAAATGAAAAAGTCTCTGAATGTATGAATCAGTCAGTTGTAGTTGTATAGAATGTTACAAATTTTGTTTCTTTTTTACTTAATTAGTTTGTTTGAAAAAATTTTTTTTCAAATATGGATTTTTTTTAATTTTTTTTTTTTCCCTCTTATGGCTCTACTGATACGTCAGTTATTTTGCCAACAACTTGGTACTTGGATATCGATTAGGCTAAGGACATGACAATAATAACCTACTGTATTTAACCACTTTCAGTTGCATACCTGTAAAGAGAGGAACAAAACACCTTATTAGT
Organism: Iphiclides podalirius; assembly: GCA_933534255.1. Lineage (NCBI taxonomy): Eukaryota > Metazoa > Arthropoda > Insecta > Lepidoptera > Papilionidae > Iphiclides > Iphiclides podalirius. The sequence continues at coordinate 12,774,991 of OW152815.1, read as the reverse complement.
AATTAGTAATATGGTCATTACATCATCAGCCATACATAAATAAAGAGAAAGAAAAAGGAACAAAAAAAAGGAACAGGAACAAAAAAAGGCGAAAAACAAAAATCTTATAAACCAGCTTAAAGCCGTATATTGTTAATTTCTATGAATCTAACTAGTTTTAATTTTTTTTTATGATTTGTTATTGGTAAGTAACATTAGACATGTTCATATATTGTCGCGATTGTAAAGACACGCTGTATAATGAGTCTTATTTCCATAAATTTTCATACATATTGGTAATGCTTAAATTATTTTTATTCATTTGTGCTAGAACAAATAAGTCTTGCCACTAGGGAATCTGAATATGACTGCCCTGATAATATTCATGCCATCTTCTCTCTAAGTCAATCCAGGTGGGTCACAAGATTAGAAATTTTTGTTAGATGGGATGGAGCCCAGTCAACTTTGGGAACCACTGAATTAGACTATTCCTTTTCTATTTTTTATACCTCGATGAAAACATTTTTTTTAGTTTTGACCATTAAAATTTAACATCATACCCTTTTTTTTCTCTTGTTCACAGTCTATTTTCCTATCTCTGACTTTGCTTTGAAACGATCTGGCCAAAATAGTAGGCTGCGTGAATGCTTCCCCTAGTGCCCTTATTAATGGTTGTGGTATCTTGGTCTGAAGACATTCATCACAGAGCTGACGCATCCGGTCCTCAGTCAATGGAACACCATCTGATAACCACAGTATTTATTTTTATTAATACTTTAATAGTTTTAAAAAAATATTTAACCGTTGAATCAACCAATTACATTTGATCTACACTTCTGTACACAAATAGGCTATAACATTCTGTATTATAAATTATTTTACATGGATTTTTGTTACTAATCTATGTAACATTTACTTAGCTAACAGTGTATTATGTTCTAAATTGTGTTTAAATGTATTATAATTTTTAAATTATTCATACTTTAACACTTACTGTTATGACTAATGTCTTTATTATTATCTTTTTGAGATACATTCTGACTAGTTTCTGGTTCCAATTGTTCAGCTGGTCTCTCTTCTTGTATTATAACAGATGTGGATGTTTCTGATCTATCCTTGTTACCACCATTTTTTTCTTTCTTAATTGAATTACAGGTTGTACTGAAATAATTAATATGCATGGTTAATTTTAAAAGTTATTAAGTTCACTAACTTTGTATCTAGATATCTAACCTGGCATTTGAATCACAGTTGCTGGTTTCAGTGCGAGGTACTTTATTGGGATAACTGTCACAAAGTTGTGCATCCTTATGTTCTGCTAGCTTTATTGCTTCAGCAGCTGCTTCATTTGGGGTTAAGTGTCTAGCCTTAAAAATAAATATTTTTTAAATATTAAAGTAAAAAATAAGTTAAAAGACAAACTATGTCTACAGTTATTAGATTCTTTTTCCCTTTTTCTGTTTTGCTTGTCAATTTACCTGTTGACTGGATGCACAGTATTGGTTGCCACAATTGGGATTTCCACAACCGTCTAGAAGCTGATAGAAATATCTCTCTATCAGCTGTTTTGCAGCTCGCTTCATAATGTCCTGAGGGCTACCCGAAACTGGGTTTACGCATAAAACTGGCTGGGACAAATCCTCTGCGTTGTTTGGGGTTGAATTACTATTTGACGATGTTGCTTCGCTCCCCCTATGCATTGGTTAATTATACAGTTACTGTTACTCAAAATTTCTATGAAAATTGTCAACAAAACAAAGAGCAAAAATAGCAAGTAATGCTTAACCTCCAACAATTTATCTTTGTCATTTTATTGCGCATTGAAAAACAGGTGTAATACTACAAAATGTAATATTCGTACTCCATCAAATTAGGATATCATACTTAATGAAGTATGAATAAAAAATACAGCGCAAAATCATGACAAATAAAATTACCTTGAAGCTTCGTCAGTTTCGCTTTTTGAGTTCATAGAAATTAATGATGTCCAATACTATATAATTCCTAATCAATAAACTAAGCAACTTCAACTGTGTAAACCGAAACATTCGCTGGCTATTTAAATTTCAGCAAAATTGTTTAACAAAACAGAATAATAGGGAGGCACATCAAAATACCACCAATTGTTCTTATTCTACAACCTGTCATCCATTTTGAACTTGTACGTATAATTCATTTCATTTTACGCAACGAAATTCACATACATTATTGATTCATATAGTTACAATTTTCTTTCAAAACAAAAATTAATGTAATAACTAAAATGTAAAACAAAGTGAACTTTTTCAGCATAACTAAACTTAATTTTAAAATTTATTACAAAATTAATTCTATACACTATTAATTTTATCCTTGCGGATTTGACCACAGAGTACTCTTCGTATTTGTATTGTGTCTAGATTGAAATCCTTAATGATATCATAAACGCAAAAGTTTGTATGTATACGCATACATACAAACTTTTAAGTTTTTGCGTGAAAGAGTAACAAATATCCGGGTGGATGTTTTGAAACGTCGAATCTTACATAAAAGTTAATATATAAGTTTGTAACGTACCACCTAGGAGTGAGGTGTATTTATCGTAACAGGTATCTTGAGATACAGATTGTACCTGTTACGAACATACTTAAATAACAGTTCCTGTTCCACGCAAATTGTTCTTAAACACGTTGTCACAACCTTTATTTATTCATGCTTAAGACTTTTACGTTTGTTAGAAAGAGATAAAAACTGTTACATCTTTTTCACAGTTGTTACCGAACAATTTGTCACTGTTACAAGCCCTTTCTTTTTCTTGCTTCGGTCATATAGCGCTAGTAACAGAACAGCAAGCTAGCTGACGCGTCAGCTAGCTTGCCACCTTCTCACATGAAAATTCTTCCGTACTGAATTCTAGCACCGTTTTTGACATTTTTACTGTCTAAAATGTAGGTCACGAATGGCAAGCCCCATACAAAATCAGTACAGAGTGATTTGACCGAGGCTCGCATGACCACTTGCGAATCTTAACTAAGCACACCAGTGTTTAGACGATTCGAGATACCTACGAACGCGAATACTTGCCTGTAGCCTAAACAGTTTAAGAGGGGGGACTCACGTTTGTGACATAAGAATCCGCTTAAATGCTAAAATTTGAGTTTTTATCATAATGTTAACAACAATAGGAGAGAATTGCTTAGCGTGTTATCGCATAGGATAATTGCTTACTCTTACTTACGCTCTTACTTAACTTTATTGGCTTTGGTATTTTGCCTTACTTTCCTTGGAATTGAATTGGTTTTTTCCTTAAATACAAAAACCAATCTTAAAATTATAATATGAATGGTTTGGTTCTTATTCTAGCACAGAAAACATTTTAAATGTTCAAATATGTATTTCTTCATAAAAGTGCTTTTTTTTGCTAATTTATATATTTTTTTAATGACTAATTTGCCTGGTAATTTTGAACAATTGTAGTATTTAACATATTTTACATTAGATGTTTAAGAAATGTTATAGTCAAAAATATCCTCTATATGATAAAATAAATACAACAACAGAAGGACAAAAGGAACATGGATAGAATAATAAAGTGCTTGAAAAATAGCATTAACGTGCCCTTGATAGTAAGAATGTAAGGCTAATGGGCTAAATGATCTGTGTATGTTTTCTGTGTGGTTCTGTGAACTTGCTTTGACGTGAAGAGAGGACGGACACGACGACGAGTCACTCTCACTAGTTAAATTTCTGCTAAGTTAAATTTGTGCGGAATCTGCTTTTCACATGATAGAAATTATAAAATACGCAGAAACAAAAAATTATAATACAGGCATTGTGACTTAATACAATACTATAACACGATGGGAAAAGCAAAAAAAGGAAAGAAGAACCAGACAGCAGACGAAGGGTAAATATGTTAAAATAAAATTACAAATTCATTTTCTTTGTATATTAAAGATCAATATGATATAAATACAATTATTAATTTTAGCGATAGCGATGTCGAAACTACCAACATCGATACTATCAAGCCGGCAATCAATAAAGGCAAGAAGTAAGTGTTATTTATAGGTTATATATGTTTGTATATGCTGAATATCATTAATTTAGAATGAAGTTATTAAAGGTATGTTCCTAGAATCTCCTTAATATCATTACTATTATCCAAATGAACTTACACCTTGCTAAGGCCTTTTATTTTGAATTATATTTTCGTAGCATATGTTCCATTACGCATATTTAAAATTAAAAGAAAGTAGTGAAAATCAAGTTCCTTGTGTTATTCTACATTGATTTCCAGAATGATTTAATTATAATTTCAAAAAATGTAACACTTGCTTATATTTCAGAATCAGTACAGAGACAGATGAAAGTGAAGACGAAAAACCGAAAAGCAAATCAAAGCCTATAAAATCAATGGGAACAGATATCAAAGAAGTCACAAAGAGTATTAAAAATGTATCTATTTCAAACAAGTCTCAAAAGAAGAAAGTAGAACTTAGTAGCGAAGGTAAGATTCTTATTCATTTATTATTAATTATAAAATAATTAAGTACATAATAATAATGTATTCAATCATTATTACAGATGAATCAGAAATTGAGCAGGAGCCAGAGCATAAGCCCAAGAAAAATAAAAAGAAAGAAGAAAAAAGTGCATTTTCCTTATTAGAAATTGAAGATGCTGGAGACTCAGCACCTGAGGTGCCACCATCTTCAGAAGATGAGAAACCAGTCCAAAAATCACAAAAGAAATCTATGCAGGATAAAAAAGAACCTGCTGGTAAGAAAGGTAAAAAGGCAAGAAGGAAGAAAGATGACAGTGATGAAGATTTAGAAAAGGTTCTTGCTGAACTTGAGATGGAATATTCAGGAATAAAAAAAGAACCCACACCTGCTGCAGTAGAAGATAAGCCAAAGGATGATGTTGAAGATAAATCTAAAATAAAGAAAAAGAGCACAAAAGAGGAACCAAAATCAGTCCCAGAAACTGTTGTAGATGAAAAGGATAGTGACAATGAAAATGACATAACAATTAAAACAGCAGCACAGAAGAAAAAAGAAAAAAAAGAAAGAGAAAAGTTGAAGAAACAAGAAGCTAAAAAGAAGGAAAAAGAGCAAGAACCTAAGAAAGAAGAAAATGGTAGTAAAGCACCTGTAAAAGTTCCTGAAAACCAAGTAGATATTAAGACTGCTGATAATCAGGTTCCTAAAGATGAACCAAAGGTTCCAGTCGAAGACAAAGATGGTGAAGGAGATACTCCTGCAACGGAGGGTAAGAAAAAGAAAAAAGGGGAAAAGAGTGATAAGGATGATAAAGGTAAGAAAGGACCAACTAAAAAGACTATTGCAGCTATGCAAGAAGCTCTTAAAAAGGTAAAAGAAGAGGAAGAAAGGTTAAAAAAGGAAGAAGAAGAGAGAATAAAACAAGAAGAAGAACGTGAGCGTCAAAGATTGGAAGCTATTAGATTAGAAAAAGAGAAAAAAGAAAGAAAAAAGCAAAAAGAAAAGGAGAGAAAAGAAAGACTTAAAGCTGAAGGTAAACTGCTTACACCAAAACAGAAAGCTGAAAAGGCTAGAGCCCAAGCAATGTTAGAATCTTTAAAGGCACAAGGAATTGAAATAGGCTCTACCGAGAAGCGACCCCCGAGGCTAGGAACAAGAATTAAACCAAATAAATTAAAGACTCAAATATCTCAGGAAGCACCTGCAACTCCAGCAGAAGAAAAGAAGTTAGAATTGGATATCACAACTAAAAAAGTAATTTGGTTTTTTTGTACATACTACTAACTTCCTGCTTCTTTTAAGTCAATATTCATTGTTTTAATTAAACAGGTTTACATTTGAGACGGCAATATCAAATCCCAGTGGCATAGACCAGAGTTTTTCATGTTACAAAATGTTTTGTCTGTTGATTAATTTTGTGCTTGGAACTACTCGTATAGTTGAATTCGTTGATATTAACCATATTAATATAATAGAAACAAACAATTTATAGGTAGAACCGCAGAAAACAGAACAAAAGAAGGAAGCAGATGAAGATAATGAATTAATAAAGGATTCATGGGATGCCGAATCTTCAGAAGAAGAGACTGAGGAACCATCTAATGCTGTTACCAAATCATCTGACTTACTTAGTTCTACTCCTGCAAAAGAACAAGCAAAATCTGCCCAGGATAAGCAGAAACCGGTAACATTTGTTGTTTAGTTCATTTATCATTATGAAGTAATTATTATCATTCAATGACAAGAAAATGTTATTGATTTATTTTTCATCCAAAAAAAAAAATGATTTATAGAAGGAAGATGAAGAGAGTTCAGATGAAGATGATGGGGATTCTGAAGAAGAAACAAGTTCAGATGAAGAATCTGAGGATGATCAGATGACTGATGCACAAAAGAAGAGAGAAATTGTCCTTAAGAGATTAGAGGTAATATTTTGTTTATTTTTGTTGAAGGTTGCTCATGGATACCTGTAAGATTTGTGAGATTTTAGTTGTGTTGCCAATTTTTTAGAGAGTGGACAATTTGCCATATCTATTAGGTAAAAACATACCATTGTTGCAAATTTTAAATCTTTTTTGTGTAGTAAATAGTAACCTTTTGAGTAAATTTACCTAAAAACTACTGAACCTAAAGACTACCTGAAAAAAAATCTGTAAATACTTTAACTTTTTTGGTAATAAAGTGAAATAAAACAGTAATTGTAATGTATTGAGATAAGAAATATTTTATACAACATGTTAATCAGACTGCATTATATATTATTTTAATAATTTTTATGCACATTGAACATTAAGATTGCAATTTTTTTTGTCATATAAGGGGTTTTATAAAATAAATATTAATTATATAATTTTAAATATTTTAATGTTTTAAATATTAGTAAATTATGAGCAATTAAAAGAAATCTTGGTAAAAACAATGGAACAAAATAATGATAACTTTTTATTTTGTGTGTCATTATGATCTTTTTTAAGAATCACTGCTTACTAAGAGATGTTCTTTATCACATGATAAAATTACTGCAACTTCATCTGTATGTAGTGCCAGGTTTTATGTGTAATCAATAAACAGGGAGTAAAGTCATTGTATTACACTGCCATCAAATTCACAAATGAAAAAATAGTTATTTTCTCATCCTCCAGTCAGAGACCGTATAATAAAGGCAAATTTATATAAAAGAGCTAAACAAAAGTTTAGCTGCAAGTGAAACACTGCATATCCATTATAAACAGGACTACTTCCTTATTGGCCGACTGTATACTACATGTTTTGCTTGATATTTATAGTATTAAAATATGTAGAAAAAGTGCGAAAAGATTGTCGCCGCTGTGGGAATCGAACCCACGACAACAACAACAGCGACATCTCTCGTTCGAATTATCGTTGTAAAACGATATTCGAAGTTGTTTGTATGCCGGAAAGGATATAACAATAGATGGCGCCAAGCATTGCTTCAAATGCTAAGAAAACAATGTAGAAGAATGCGTTAAGATTTTCGTCGGTGTGGTAATCAGCCGTTTAGCTCAGTGGCTAGAGCGTCAGGCCGCGAATGCCGAAGACGTGGGTTCGATTCCCACAGCGGCGACAATCTTTTCGCACTTTTTCTACATATTTTAATGTTCAATCTTAAAGGCAAAGATTAGCACTATAAACAATTTAAATTTCTATTTATAGTATGTCAATGGTTTTGCTTGGATAGTGAATTTTCATATTTTATAACTCACAGGAAATTATTATTGAATATCTTATGCGTGTATTCTGCAGACCTAAATGTAGTGCCTACTTAAAACACTAAAGCTCACTTGAAATGAACTGCACTAATATTGTTACATTAAAATTCTCTAAAGTGGAGGGCCACGCTATAGCCTTCTGTTACACGAATGCGACGAAGTAAGCCGACCTCACAGAAGACCGGTGTGTAGTGGGAATGTTATTCTTCTGCATTTCGTCTGATGAGTGAGGGAGCCGGGGTCCACTTTATTAAGAGGCTTGTCGCATCTATAAATCCTATGGGAAGGTGCAAATGTTCATGGGCGGTGGTAATCATTCAACATCAGGTGAACCGCCAGCTCGTTGCACCTAATCACATAAAAAAACCTATTTAGTTTCAAGTGCATACGGTATTGTAATAACTGGGTGATGCAATTGTTAAGGAACACGCAAAGATAATTGCTCCGGATCTGGGTGTTTGTTCCCTAAGGGGTTAGACATCCAGCAGGCGGCGGGTCGTAAAAACTTAGGAAATAATTATACCATTTAAAACATTGATGTGTTTAGACTGGCAAATAATCACAACTTCAATTGTGTGTAGCGCTTAAAACTGTGTGTGTATATATAAGCTATAATACCTGCTCGCATCGCCTGCAGGTTAAAAAGCGCAAATTCGACCCCACTTCGAGTACTGTTCTCATCTCTAGATCGGGGCGCCCCAATACCAGCACTTTCCTTTTGGCCGCATCCAAATTAGGGCTGCTCGAATCGTCGGTGACCGAATCCTTTCCAATCATATCGACTCTGTGGCCTTGCGAATAGATGTTTCATATCATTGCGTTTAATATGTAATCTATCACGGGACACTAAGGAGTTGTTCGGATTATTACTAATTAATAATACCTGCTGCTGAAATTTGCCACCGTACGACGCGTCATACTGTTAAATATCATCGGGTTTTGCGTAGCTTTCTGCCAAGTACAACCAAGTCGTGGAATCAGTTGTCACCGGTGGTATTTTCGGACCGATACGACTTCGGGATCTTCAAGAATGCCTGTTATACTATTAATAGTAAAGTATTTTAGATGCCCATGGGCGGCGGCAATCGCTTAACATCAGCCCGTTTGCTCATTGGCCAATTTTCCATAAATTAAATGTGATGTATAGTTCAAAGAAATTAATTAGAAGCTTTTACCTTTACTGTGTTAATTAAGCTAGTTGTAAAATTAATTACTTAAAGTTAGCCCCTTCGAAAGAGTTGTGAACAAAAACAGTCGCATGTCATTTCATGGACAACTTTGGCTATCTTTGGACATTCGCGCAAGTGTACACTTCGTGCCTTGTCTTTATGGAAAAGGATTTTCTTCTTAGTATAGTACCATCGTTTTTCTGGTAAAATTTTGTTAAATCGGTCCAGTAAATTGGCATAATATTCGACAAAAATCGTTTTATCCTTCTCTTAAAATTTAGTTTTATAAGTTTACACTTGTACGTAATTCTATAAATGCACCAGCTATTTAGGGGGGCTTCGTCATATCGAAATGTTGGTGTAAGATTTAGTACTCGTTCGTGTGGGATGCGTGCTATCTCGACTATCTAGCCCTTTTATACTTTTGTTTTTTGTAACTTAACACTATGAAAGCCAAAAGCACCTTTAAGAACTTACTGCGCAGCGTTACGCCCCTTTAAAATTAATTCGTGTGCGTATGTTATAGACAACTTGGCGGCACGTAGAAACCGGGAGGAGAACGAAGATTCTGGACAAACCCACTGCGCGCCGCCGTCGTGTGCGTTCTTGGCCACGTGGACACCGGGAAAACGAAGATTCTGGACAAACTCCGCCGCACCAACGTCCAGGACGGCGAGGCTGGCGGTATCACTCAGCAGATCGGCGCCACCAATGTTCCCATTGAGAATATCAAGGAGCAGACCAAACATGTCAAGGGGGTGAGTAATAAAGTAAAATTAGATATGTCTCATATGTAAAATTCTTGTATCACTGTTTTAATCTTTATACTCCTCCGAAACGGTTTGACCGCTTTTGATGAAATTTTATATGTATATTCAGTAGGTATGAGAATAGGTTTATAACTATTTTTATACCCCTAAGTGGTAAGGGTGGCATCAACACAAACATTTTTTTTCGTTTTTCAGAAAAATAATGGCAAAAAAACATTTGAAGGATCTACTAGTATATTATATTATAATGATATGTTTATTTATAATAACTATATATTTTATCAGATAAATCTTTGGCGTATAAAGCTATCAAATTGAATTTAAAATTTCAAGTAATTTTAAGTTTATATTATTAAGTTTTTTTTTTAAATTAAAAACTGGCTAGCACTTGACTGCCATCCCACCTGATGGTAAGTGGCGAAGCCGTTGATGGTAGGCGCGCTAGCTCAGTAGAAACCTATTCACTCTCGCCTTGAAGACGCCTACGTAGTATTCGGACGGAAAGACGGACGCCGGCATGGCATTCCATTCCTTAGCTGTACGGATGATAAATGAAGAAGTGAATCGCTTTGTTCTTGTACGTGGAACGTCGACAGCATAAGGGTGGAGCCCCGCCGTACGCCTGGTTGAAAAGTCTGAAGATTATAAGTATTAGTTTGTTGTTATTTACAGGTAAATGAGATTGCCTTCAAGCTGCCAGGTCTACTCATTATCGATACTCCTGGTCACGAATCCTTCAGCAATCTTAGAAATCGAGGGTCTTCACTGTGTGATATCGCTATTCTTGTAAGTTTCACTAATTTAGTTATGATATATATAAATTTAATCATTGATTAGGTTTTGCTATGCAAACAAGAAATAAATAGGTGAAGAACAATCACTGATCTAAGTTAGTGTATTTGGTATTTCTTTTAATGAAAGAAGATGATGATATGATTTGTATCCAATTATAATATTATTTTTATATGTTTTCTCTTTAATTAAAATTTTATTATTCTTGTATCTTTTGCTGCACCTACCATAAACTCTCACCACATCCTGGGTTGACTGTTAGAGAATGCCCTTGGGCATTAAGTCCGCCCTTTATTACCTTGTTTTACTGAAGTTTGGCAATAAATATTAAATAAGTAAATAAATAAGGTGGCAAACGAGCTGGTGGTTCACTTGATGTTAACAAGCCACCGCCCATGGTAATTTACAACACACTTAGGGTTGCAGATGCGATGTCACCTTTCATTAACAGTGGGCTTCGGTTTCCTCACTCATCAGACGAAACGCAAAAGTACAACACTTTCAATTCACGCCTGTCCTTCTGCGAGGTCGTGGTACTTTCCCGGACAATATTTCGAAGATATGTGAATTCCGCAAATCCGCAGCGGGGTCGCTTGGTGGACCATGCCCTAATACTTCCTATACAGAAGAGGCCTATGCCCAGCAGTGGGAAATATATAGGCTGCCACATTACCTACTTTCATTAAAAATTTAATTTTTTTATAGTGCTAATCTCCGCACTTAAGATTAAACATTAAAATTTGTAGAAAAAGTACGAAAAGATTGTCGCCGCTGTGGGAATCGAACACACCGAAGCCGTTTAGCGTGATTGCGGCGACAATTTTTCCGTACTTTTCCTACAAATTTTAATACTTTGATTAAAGTTTGTCCCGTGACCACGTTTCCCGTTCACAGGTGGTCGACATCATGCACGGCCTGGAGCCGCAGACGATCGAGTCGATAAACATGCTCAAGCAGAAGAAGACGCCGTTCATCGTGGCCCTGAACAAGATCGACCGCTTGTACGACTGGCAGAGCGCCCAGCGGAAGGACGTGCGCGACATACTCAAGCTGCAGCAGCCCAACACCCAGTTGGAGTTCGACAAGCGGTGCAAGGACGTCATCCTACAGTTCGCCGAGCAGGTGGGTTCCGTGGGCCCGTTGGGCCCATTCAAGATGAGGTGCAAACGAGGAGGCTCACCTGATGTTAAGTGACCACCGCAGCCCGTGAACAGAATAAGTGAACTTATGTATTAGATTTAAGAACATTATGTACCTTATTCGTGCAAATAAATAAATAAAAAAAACATCTGCAACGTCGGTGGGCTTGCAAATGCGTTGCCGGCGTTTTAGGAAAGTGTATGCTCTCTTCTTGAAGGTTCCCAGGTGGTAACGGTTCGGAAAGTTCGAGGCGGGAAATGCCTGGAGAAACGCGCTGTTGTGGAACGCTGGACGTTGAGGTGGTCTGGGGGACAGTTTGATGGCGGTAGAGCCACTCTCCGTCCTCTGCGAACTAGGTGGAGTCGTGGGGCAAGAGGAGTGTTGGTATAGCGATTGTCACTCTCCCTAATCTCCTCGACTCGACGAAGCTGCACTGCTGATGTAGTAGTGGTAGGGCCGCAGGGGGCTCTCAGTGTCGGTATTGCGATACGACATTCTAGGCTTAAAGCTACGTGCCAACTAATTTTTTTCCTGTTTGAATTGAAACTTTTTTTTCGCATGAAAGTAAAATTTCAAGGCCGCATCATGAGACACGGTTAAGCAAAACCGTCATGCATGACGCTTGCGTCACTCATGCGTCACGGGGTTGCTCAGAGACTATGTATCCTTTATTATTAATTTATCAGTGTAAATAACCAATGGAGTTGCACTTCTAACACGTGTATTCTGTACAATTTTTTTTGTTTAGTACCGTAATCTATTAAAAAAAAGGTATGAATTTTTAAATGTCTCAATTTTAATAATTATGGCGACATATTTTGACGGGCAGACGAATAATTCTTATTGAAAATATGTATATGTGCATACGTGTAATCCGTTACCGTGGTAAACTATCGTATAAAGAGAAACCATAAAGAAAGAAAGTAGAGAAGAAGAAGAAACGTGCGCGCTTATTCGAGTTTCTGCGTCCAATTCTGTCAGGGTTTGAACGCGGCGCTATTCTACGACAACCCGGACCCGCGCACCTACGTGTCGCTGGTGCCCACTTCGGCCGTGACCGGCGAGGGCATGGGCAACCTGCTCGCCATGATCGTGCAGGCGTGCGAGGGGCCGCTGCACAAGAGGCTGGTCTTCTCGCACCAACTGCTGGCCACGGTGCTCGAGGTGAGTGTGAGCGAGACGGATACAGTTCTGCGAATGCCGCTCGAAATGCTGGCGTCGCCGCCGTCGTCGAGGCGACAGAGTGAGGCGGATGCTTTGACGGATGATTTTTCTCCAGGTGAAAGCTATCCCCGGCTTGGGCACGACCATAGACACGATCCTGATCAACGGCACCCTCCGGGAAGGGGACACGGTGATCTTGGCGGGAACTGACGGGCCCATCGTCACGCAGATCCGCTCCTTGCTCATGCCCCAACCCATGAAGGAATTGAGGGTTAAGGTATTAAACTCTTTTATATAACAGTATTACCAGCTGTATATTCACTGTAAATGAGACGATACGATGGATCGTCATAAGTTTTGGAGTTCGGCGATTGATTAGACTCATTTCATTATATGAGGGAGAAGGCAAATATAATAAAGAGAGAGCAGCATACACACTCAATAAAAAGGGATAGAATAAGACATTGTCGCATATCCCAATTGTAGATATAGGTGCGCGTTAGATGCTATAATCATATAAACAGCTAAGTTAATTTTTACCATGCTGATTCTTTTTCTTATAAATTGATTTAGCGGCTTCTTAAGCAGTATTTATACAAAAGTTCTTAAATTGTACATACATAAACATCCTCATACTTACAGAATGCGTATATCGAACACAAAGAGGTGGTGGGGGCGCAAGGGGTCAAAATTGCGGCCAAGGAGCTAGAGAAAGCAATCGCTGGACTCAATCTTCTCGTGGCGCAGAAACCGGACGAAGTTGACGTCTTGAAGTGAGTTGGAATATAAACAATTTATAGAAAATAAGTTATTATGACCTTGCGAGATATTTATATCCTCTTCATTACAGAACGTAATGTTTAAAATGTCTTATTTGGCCTCTTTTTGCGTTAAGCCGCTGGTGTCGCTACAATTGAAAAAATAAATTTATCTTTATTCATTTACAATTTTTTTTTAATTTATGATGATACATTCCTTAATTGTAGCGCCACCTGGATTTCCCTTCACACTGGGGTCTTTTTTTATATATGGCAAGCGAGCAGGTGGTTCACTTGACGTTAAGAGATAACCGCCACCCATGGACATTTGCAACACCCGTAGGGTTGCCGATCCTACGTTATTTTTTAATAAAGGGTGCCCCGGCTACCTCGTTTAGCAGACAAAACGCACAAATATAACACTTCCTCTTAACGCCGGTTTAGTATGAGGTCGTGCTCCTCACCCGGACGGACCTGCCCATTCGTGCAACGGAAGCTGTTGCGTGGCCCTACCACAGTGAAACTACCACACTCTCCCCGCGATTGTGGTGGCAAGGCCTGTATGTGAGACCGTTTACTTGACGTTCCAGGGAGGAGGTGGCCCGCGAGCTGAAGTCCGCCCTGTCGGGCATCAAGCTGTCTGAGCGCGGCGTGTACGTGCAGGCCTCCACGCTCGGCTCGCTCGAGGCGCTGCTCGAGTTCCTCAGGACCAGCAAGATCCCGGTCAGCGGACCCTCACTGCCCACCCATTCCCCACCCATTCCCCACTACTTCTAATACTTACTACTTCACTAACTAAGAGGTGAACACAAAACCTTAGCACCTCACAAACCCGCCTGAGTCACTGAACGGTGACCAACTTTAGCACGAAGCGTCATAGACGGGGACAAGTTTACGCGTGTCCGATTCCGATAATTTCGAGCGACCGCGTTGGCTCGCGATGTCAATGTCGCTTGCCTTTGAAGCCCCGGTAGGACCTTAAAATCGATTACTGCACAATCGAATACATATTTTCAAGTGCTTTGCCCTTCACTATCGATTATAGTGTATTGCTCTCTCGTCCGCGCCGTATGCTTAATAGCTTTCCTCCTCTTGCTCATTGCACGTTGCGCCGTCACGAATGATTTTGCGTTGGTGTACAGTTTCCAACGACTTACATAATGCATTTTAATGGTAACTTTTACCCTTGACAGTACATGTGCACTTCCAACAAGTGCAAGCATACTTTAACGTACGTTAAAATTTTTCCTAATGTTAATAAATTAAATTATGAAATAATATCGCAATATTTAACCTCATAATGACATTCGACACGCTGACGTTTCAATTGCATCAACATTTGCATAGTGACTGTTTGCAGTTTTTCCGTACAATGAAGGAATCTTACCGTACATCATAATATTATCTTGTACATGCAACAATACAACCAATGTGGCACAGTTGCTACGGCCTTAGGCTATAGAGTCGCGATCGCGTCCGTCACAACATAGTTAAGATAATTGTTACATTTTTGCATATTTTTTATGATTAACTTATACTTTTTTTTATATCTTATACTCTTTGGATATCCCCAAACACCTATACCCAAACATTCCAAATACCGTAAAGACGCAGCTATTCTGGTCTTTTTACGGTAATACAATGCTACTCTATAGTCTGTCTGTTATTGTAATACAATGCAACTCCTCCGCAGTACTCCGCCATCAGGATAGGTCCCGTGGTGAAACGTGACGTCATGAAAGCCTCCGCCATGTTGGAGCACGACTCGCAGTTCGCGACAATCCTGGCTTTCGATGTTAAGGTACGGTGACAATTGACAGGAAACAAGAATATTATAATCATGCGGACAAAAATATTAGAATTAATTTATCTATGTTGTTAATCTATTTATTTATCTATGTATATAAATTCCGTTAACGTTTTTTGTGAATAAGTAAGAAAGTAACATCATTGTACCAAAAACATGACTCTCGACCAACCAACGATGAACAACGAATCAACAAGATGAAACGCGACTGTATGATTATCAATTTCTTATTTTATCGTCGGTTCCTTTTATGCATATGTTTATCCCCACAAAATCGTTCTTTTGGATGGGACCGTTGAATCGCGATTTGGGTTCTCGAATTCGATTCTGAAGAGATTGATGACTGTCAGGTCAAACATGGAGTGAGTTAGCGTAAAATTTATGTAGTCTCTTAACCGTAAAAATGTACCCGACTGCTAAAGGATTATATTATGTATTCTATATTTTACTAAAAAAAAGTAGTACAATGTTAAGTATTTTTAATGCAGTTCTTTTTTTAAATTTAAAAATTTAGATTAAGGTGCCATAGATGATAACACTAGCGTAAAAAGCCTCCATTGCTTTTCCGCTGATTGAATGATGTCGTATTACGTTTGGAATAAGATTCGCTTTCCTTTGGCAGATCGAGCGCGACGCCCAAGAGCTGGCCGACCAGCTGGGCGTGAAGATCTTCGCGGCCGACATCATCTACCACCTGTTCGACAAGTTCACCGCCTATAGGGAGGAACTGAAGCAGAGGAAACGCGAGGAGTTTAAGCACATCGCGGTCTTTCCCTGCAAACTCAAGGTGCCACACTCATTCTATCATTTGACACGTATGTATGCGTGCGTGCCCGAGGCTCAAGAAACACTGGCTGACTAATCCGGTTTTTTTTTATGTATACAAAATGTCAAACGGGCAGGCGGTCCATGTTGTGATCATAATTTCCGCCTATTGATTTTATTTCTTTATGACATAAACGCACACAACTATTATTACTGGTAACTATCTAATGCAATAATGCCAATGCGATAATGTTACCAAAATTTATTCAAAATTTATTATTCCAACCTAACAACAACACAATGCTATACTATGGTAAGATCGTTTCAGTGGCATGAAAACAGTTCAATTCTCTCGGCAGCCTCATTTACAACGAGCAGTCTACCTACTAAACATATTCTGTTATATTTTTTTCACACCATTTGTTTGTGCAATTTCTCGGATGAGCCAGACAAATTCGGTAGTATAAAATCGCTGTCTGGCCCTTAAATCACATAAGACGAGCTTTGACTAGGCTGTTTTCATGTGTGAACTTTTTGCTTTTGAAGACGTGTTTAATCTACGATAATTGGATGAAGATAAATTCCATGCTGTTTTACCGACGATGTAAACCTAAGGAGCGTACACCGTTTTTTAAACTCATTTATCGTACACGATAAACGGTTTCCATACTCGACTGTTAAAACGTCAACTGTCAACTAATATTTAACGTTGTGATTGAACCAATGAATACTGAAATTTTTCGGTTAGCGACGTTATCAAAGTCTTGGAAGTTTGTTATCAGTTTGTTGCAGTCTTATTGATTATATACATTGATATTAATTATGCACGGACAGTAAGGAACGCTGATTCATTTCCGTATCATATCTGCCTAGGATTATTTTGACTCGCATTTTGAGAAACACAGTTGTAATCTATTCATATCATTATCATGTCGCTAGTATTACTTACATTATTTATTTAAAAGGGTCACGTAACTAATAAGATTTTTTTGATACGTGTCCAAGTCCAATATATGTAAAAAAAATTCAGATTGATAAGTCTATTCCCAGTCTCATTATACAGTCTCATTCTACTAACCGTAAGTTTTTTGACGAGTTTTAAAGACGAAAATGTGAACACAACAAGAATCATTGCTATCGTACCAAATTATATGAACTGGTTATAACCGCTCATGTTCTGGCACCTTGCGGTAGGTGGCGCTGTTTCCTATCAGAGTAAAACTTGTTTCAATATAAGGTACTCCCGGTTTCTGAGGCACTGATCGATGTGATCATTAAGAAGATCATTCTGATCAATTCAGAGAGTTTAAACATCATTTTGACACGTCAAATGACATTTGAAAAGCCAGTTGACAGCTGATTAGTTAATTTCTACGATGATCATAGTTTAACAAACAGGGTGTCAATCTATTGAAATTTACATATCGAAAAAAAAACCTCTAACTCCGTCTACCTTTTACGTGATTCGTGAATTATCAAATTAAAATAGCATCTTCACTTATTTGTTTAACGACACAACTTGCTATATGTAGACCGATTGACAATCATTCGCTAAATATAAATGTGATGTGGGATGTGAGGTACCTACGATAGCAAAAAATCGCAAAAAGTAGGGAAAATCGCTCATTAGCGGCGCCATCTCTTATTTACGCGATTGATTTTTTGGCGCCATCTATTATTTACGCGATTGACTTTTTGGCGCCATCTGTTATTTACGTGACTGACTACGTCCACATCTCGTCATAATTCTATCCTTCTATTTATATCATCTATGATTCTATTCATTCACGTATTCATTAACCGTGAAAGGGAGATTCTATGCTAGTATCCAGCCTAATATTCCTTCAAGGTTTTCCAAATACAACTCTTTTAGTAAATGATTACTTCTATATAATAATTCGCCTGCGTCTAGGACATGTTTGCTCCTCAGTGTTTCTAGCTAAACGGCTTAGAAGATGGTACTCTGGATCACTTGTTTTTTTTCATGTCCAAATCTTAACGTCCTCCTATACGATATCCTTCCTTCAAATGTCAACCAATAAAGTTTTGTTCTAAATACCGTACAAAAGCCATCACTACTAAGAAATTTTATCAATAACAGTCCTTGACGGAGCCACTGTAATAATAATAAAAAAGTATTCATTTGTAAAACATAAAATATGAGTTTTTCTTTATCTTCTTATATCATGTTGTCTCCGATACAATTACGAACCTAATTGTGTTTTATTTCAACCTACAACAGCCATAAGGAGATACAAAAAATATAAGATTTGCTACACCAGCTTATAGCCATCTATTGTAGAGAAAGAAAGGCAAAAGTATTTTTTTTTTTTACTTGTGTCCCTTGCTGCAATTATTATGGAATAACCAAGTAATAAAATGTATAGCCGTCTATCCAGATATTACTGCAATTTTATGTAGACAACACGAAGTAGTCTATTTTTAGTCTGGCTTCGCGCTAAACTCCACTTTACATATCATCTTTAAATTTAGTACCGTAGATATGTCAGGATTAGATTAATTAGTTTCAGTTTCAAATCTACAATGACATTATATTCACAACTCGAAGTATAAATGCTATATAAACGGTTTTAAAAAATAGTTATGAAACAAAGTCAAAGCGATTGAGGATATGTTTTATCCAATAGTTTGAGATTACCGCTGACCACGGCTGACCGCAAAACATATCGTACCCGACCTGGGTAAAAATGTAGATAAAATACGTTGAGATTTACGTCGGTTTGCTGACTGCATGTTTTTTATGTCTGTTAATTCAAAAATCCGTCATTTATGAACCGGTTTAAACAATTGTTTTTGTATTGCGTTCTGCTAAGAAGCATTATTTCGGGACATGTGGTCCCGAAATAATTTTGTAGGCATTAAACTACTCAAAAATCAAATAGAAAGCGTATAGTGAGTGTGATATTTGAAGTCGATTTTGTTTTTTGTTAGTAAAGTGTTTTACCTTGTTCAGTTACGTGTAAAGTTGTCAATCGAGGGGGCTGTTCAACTGATGTTAAGTGACAAGTGCTTCATGGATATCTACAAAACCTGTGTAGTTGTTGATGCGGTTTGTAAAAGGTTTTACAAAAGGCACCACGCATCTAAAAAGTTTGTAAAAGGTTTTACAAAAGGCCTTTTACCTACCTTTTAAAAGTGGGCTACGGATATCACACCCGACGATACGCGAAAGTAATACTTCAACTTTAAGCTGGTCTTCTGTGAGGCCGTGGTAGTTTCCTGGATGAGCCTGCCCATTCGTGCATTAGATTATGTAGCAAACTGTATCCTGTATTAAGAACTTAGCGAATGCGGAGGGCAAAAACGGTGCTGGATAGCCCCCAGTTCTGCGTTCTGAGAAGCTTTAATAGTCAACTGACTGAAAGCAAACACATAAACACGTAAATTAACTTATGTTTGAATCGTAATTGGTGCGTGAGACGGGATTTGGAGTAAACATGAATTGAAAATCCCTCTATGTCACCGCCTGCGTGGTTTGCGTTAGTGTTAGAACCCTGGATTCGCGAACACGGCTCACCTCCATTCACGAGTGCGAGAGGAGGGAATGCGCGCAACGGCAAAGGCCTCGCGGCTTCATTGATATCAGCCCAGCTCAGGTCGCGTTGGCCACGCGTTTCGCTAGTCCTGGGACATTATTTTTACGTGAGAAGGAGGAAACGAGCTGGCGGTTCACCTGAAGTTAAGCGATAACCGCCGCCCATTGACATTTGCAGCACCCGGTTACAGGTGCTTTGGTACCGTACAATATAATAAAGTGGGCCCCGGCTACCACACTCACCAGACGAAACGCAGATGCGGTACTTACTAACACTTCCACCTCACGCCGGTCTTCTGTGATGTGGTTCTTACCCGGACCGACCTGCCCATTCGTGCAACAGCGAACACTGTTGCTTAATCCTATCACAGTGGTACTATAAAATTATTCGTTTTTTTTATATTTCAGGACATATTTTCACATCTAGTCCCAAACTAAGCAATTTTAACTTTAAAATATTAGTCATAGTTATGTTACAGACAAGTACGGGCACTGATCTAGAACTGGTGGTATAGAATCGTACGGGAATGATTGAGTGCTAAAAACTTTCCATAACATGAATATCCTAACTATCGTTACTAATATTATAAACGCGAAAGTTTGTGTGTATGGATGGATGTTTGTTGCTCCTTCACGCAAATACTACTGAATTTATTTTAATGAAACTTTACAATAATATAGCTTATAAATCAGAATAACACATAGGCTATAATTTATATACATACTTTTACGAATATCTGTCTTTCTGTCCGAAAGTTACGCCGTCAGCCTATTCTACGCAGACCTAGTCGCGGGCAGCAGCTAGAACACAAATATTTGTCGGTTGACTAGTAGAGTACGCCTAATGGTGTTAAGTCCGCCATTGTACGATATTTTGAAAAAAGTTTTTAAATAAATAAATAATTGGGAACACAGAATCTGACTATGTTGAAGTCCGATATTAGACGACAATTGTGGCGACACAGCGCGCCGGGTCACTGGGCCGAGGGAAATAGCTGTGGCGGGAAGAGGAGGGGGGAGCAAACGGGAGGTTGGGGGGAGGGGTGCTGCGGCTTGCGGATGCAGCTCTGCCACGCTCCGGCTCCCTAACTGTACAATCTTGTTACTACGGTGACGTCACCCCGGCCCGAAGCGGTCCCGCCACGGATAAATCGTTATTCCACTAGTTTCGGCAAAATCCGCCGTCGCTTTGCGGATATCCGTCATTCAAACGATGAATTGGTCCTCATCATTGTGATTTGAATGTGGAATGGCGGGGGAAGAAGAAGATTATGTATAAATATGATTTGAATCAATCGAACAAATTTTCAACTTTTTGACGAGATTAAAAATGTAGCAGATGTGATCGTGCCTCATTGAAATCAACTTATGATCGTCAGAGCTACAGTTTTACTTTCTTGTTACTTGCTACTTGAAAATCTAATATTATGAAAAACGAAATTACAATGCTTACAACAGTCTGAAGATTTTTAACAAGCTCATGGAGATACAATCATTTCTCAATCCTAGCTGGTCTTGATTATTAAGTCTTTAAGACTGATCATCAATCAGCTGTTTCATAAGTTTTTATAGGCTCTGTATTAAAATAGAATAGCGAATTTGTAATAAAAAAAAAATACTTTCAAGAATTAAGTGCCATTTGAAATTTTCTATACTAGTCAGTATACAAAAATGAGTGCGTGTAATACAAACAAAAAATTTAAACCGATTATTAATCATCTAATTTAAATAGTTCAATTTATTATGAATGTATTAACTAATGCAAATACATTTTTAATGTTTTTTTTTTTATTTAAAATTTTGCATTTACGGTGCAAAAAAGTTAGTTACTTTAAAGAGGTTTTAGTTAAAAATTAAAGAACCGCTATGAAACATATTTGTATATTATGATTAGGTAAAAACACAATAGTTTAGTAAATTTTCTCAAATATTAAAGGTTTTTTTTTTAATAAAGGGATATTAACTTTCTTACAAAGAAAAAACATTTTATTATCGTTACAGTTGTATAAACGTTACGAAAACAATCCGTGCATTTGGCACTAGTTTATTACATTAAATTTAAATTATCTAAAAAAACGTTTCACGCGAAGACATCGCGCGCGATACGCGAAGTAGCGATGCCGCCATAATCTTTCACAACCTATATACCGAACATTGCCAAGTGATGGTGCGCTAGGAAAGATTTATATTGTTGGAGTGGGGAAAAGATAATACGAGAAGCAAACAGACGCAGCTTTACGAGCGGACTACATCATCGTATCAATCTTTCCCTAATCCAAATAATATAAAAGCACTTGGGCGCGCTTTAGGCCACTTTTCCGTCGCGTTGCGAAGGCCGTGCTATTTTCGTGTGACGGTGACGTCACGGTTTTCCATTCGTCCGGTAAGAGTTCCCCCGTCCCACGTATCTTCAACGGTTGAGCTACGCACACATGCACGCGGGGCCTTTGTTTCCACTGTTGGTGCATTGGCGATATGTCGATTGTCTCCCCGATTTCGTCGTCAGTGTGTGCGTGGTTCCCCATTTGACTTTCAAAAGACCGATTGTAACAAGGGAAGTCAGCAAATTACCAACCCGATCTAAACGCGAGCGTCAACAAGCGTCGCCCGCGAAACGTCCTCATCGACCTGGTCGAGGAAGGGGACTTAGGTACGTCGGACCCACCGTCGGGGGTCCCGCCGGATAACACTACACACACAGTTAGTGTAGCAACAAACACATTAGTTCGCCCTCGCCTCCGAGCACGGCGAGACCAACACAACGCGTACACAAGGTACACCCGCGTTCCAGGGCGGTTCTCACCGCCCCCAGCCACCGATTAGCTAAAAACACAGTCGACGGCCATCGGGGTCTCGGTCCGCACCGCTACTTCGATGGCCCTTAGATGACATGCCGTAGTTAAACGCACGCATGAGCACATGCGCGGCCCTACCCACAGCGGAGGACCCAAACCCGTGGGTTCTGGCTAGCCCACCGGTTCTGCGTCAGATGAAGCTTTAATAGTCTCTGGACTGAAAGCACAAACATCAGTTAATACAAGTACAAGTAACAAGGGAAGTTTATCCTATTGACTCGGATATTACTCATGTACGCTAAAATATGTTAGTTTCCTTAAACTTGATATTTTTCTAAATTATTTCTCTCATCTTTACAATCTGCTAAATTAAATGTTGTGCAAATATACCAAATAAATGCATAAATTTAGTCCATACAGGTTTAAGCCGTAGATGAATGAAATGCACAGAAACAAATGATTAAAAATCTGTCACGTGTCAAGAGGGATTTAAGTAAAAATTTAATGGACTTCAAAAAAAACATTCTCAATTCAACTGTATTTTTTATAAATTTATATTGCTAATCTTTGCACTTAAGATTTAACATTAAAATATGTAGAAAATGTACGAAAACATTGTCGCCGCTGTGGGAATCGAACCCACGTCTTCGGCATTCACGGCATTTGACGCTTTAACCATTAAGCTAAACGGCTGATTGCCACACCAACGAAAATCTTAACGTCTTTTATCTACATTGTTTTTTTAGCATTTGAAGCAACGCTTGGCGCATCCATTGTTATATCCTTTCCAGCATACAAACAATTTCGAATATCGTTTTACAACCATAATTCGAACGAGAGATGCCGCCATTGCTTTTTAGAAATTTAAATTGTTTATAGTGGTAATCTTTGCACTTAAGATTTAACATTAAAATATGTAGAAAAACACCCACAGCGGCCACAATCTTTTCGTACTTTTTCTACATATTTTAATGTATTTTTTTATGTTTTTGTATGTTACCTCAGAACTTTCGACTGATTTTGATGATTCTTTTTTTATTTGAAAGCTGTTGCTTCCCACGTGGTCCTATAATAATTTCATTGGTATTGGATCTTGGGCTCCGGTGATACTTAGGGAACTCCTGAAGATCAATTATAAAATGAATACAGAGCGAGACATTTGAAGTCGGTCTCGTTTTTCGTAAATAAAAATATGGACTTTTATTATTAAACTGGCAACTAACTGCGTCAGACGGCGATAGTGTATCAAAGAGATATAACTTCACATCGCGGCACCTAGCACTGTATCAAATTGAAAAAGCGCTTCCTGTGACTTTCGCTCCGTATCGGAACGTTGGGAAATCGCGTGGGCCTTGTTATTAGCGTCGATATTGATTGGAAACGTTCACACGATGTGCACTAGCGTCGCGTCCGCAATTTCAATCGATCACCTAACGGCGCTGTTTTCACGACGCGACGGTTTACGCGACGAGTGCACTGGACACGATTTCACGCGGTCACCGATTTTTAGGGTTCCGTAGCCAAAGGTATTATTGAAATTCTCCCTATTACTGAAACTTTGCTGTCTGTCTGTCTGTCCATCGGTCAAAAGGCTGTATCTCATGAACCGTGATAGTTAGACAGTCTGCACTTGGAAGTCCCAGGGCTGCTGATGATTTTATACTTAAACTAGCTGACCCGGCAAACGTTGTTTTGCCATTTGTGGCACGTTGAGTGGCCCACCCTTAACATTTAGGGGGATGAATAATAGATGTCCGATTCTCCACCCTGGCCGATGTGCACACAAAATTTCACGAAAATCGGTCGAGCCGTTTCGCAGGAGTTCAATTACAAACACCGTGACACGAAAATTTTATATATAATTTTGTATACTTATATCAATAGAAAAATAAAGACAGACAAAACTCCTCTCGAGCTTGATTAGTCTCAAATGGGTCTGCATACTTCTCCATAGTTGTTATTACGGAGTTCCCTCCTTGTTACGTTATGTGCCTGTAGTTCAGAATTTATTATTAATTTGGATATATATTCACGCAAACACATCGGTGGATATTACGGATTGAATCACCACGATAATTGCCCGCATCTTGATCATCGCTTTATAAATCTTCACACCCATGCACATCGTATACTAGTACTCTTTATGCCGCTTAACTCTCCAGTATAGTCACTATACCTACTCAAAAACTTATCCTGTACTAGCGGACTGACAGACTTTGTCCTGTACACACGACTTAAATCTGACAAGAACTTATAAACAAAAAAAAATTAAAAAAATAGCATTGTAGTGGACCGAATTGTGAATATAAACCATTTTCGAGTCTCGAGTCGATACACAAAAAAAATCATTAAAATTAGGTTAGCTGTTTTGGAGTTCAGTGATATACACAAATACAAAAGAATTATATATATAAAGATATGGTCCAGGACACCAACACCGAATTTCCACTCATTTCCTAAAATTCTGTATTTAACTCTCCCTCCCTCGTCTGTTTTTCCTAATTCACAATCCAGTTTGTTTGAGCACAGTGACTGTGTAGTTATACTTATACCTGTCTATCTGAAACATTTTAAAGATCAGGGTTGTATATTGTTGTGATATTATTTTTCGGATTTGTAATAAAGTCCAAGTTTCTCAGAACAGTTCGCTACAATCTAAACTGATATTATAAATCGCCTGGAGATGTTCATTTCACGAGAAATTTTCCCAGAACCCGCACCGAAATAGAGCGAGATGTGAGTCAGTTCTTATTTTGTAGTGATTTTAGCTTTTTTTTTTTTTGCTCTCGAATAGTCGCCTTAGTGTATTTTCTTCGGCCTAGTCAATTGCTTGTATTTATACTGGCTTTGTACGCAAATATCCTTCGAAGAATAATTGGGAACGGTAAATTTATCAGGCACGTTTCGTGTCATTCACGCCGCAGTCTGATGCATTGCTGTTGCACGAATGGGCAAGTTTGTCCAGGGAACAGTAGTCACAGAAGACAGTAGAAGTGTTATACTTCTGCGTTTCGTCCGGTGCATGAGGTAGCCGGGCCTGTTAAAAGGTGGCAACGCATCTACAACCTTACGGGTGTTGCAAATGTCCATAGGCGGCGGTTATCACTTATACAAAACAACAACCGGGGCCTACTCGTTTAAAGGCATGCAATGCATTTGCACGGTGGTTTAAATGCCCATGTGGGACGATAATCATTTAACATCAGGAGAACCGCCGGTTCGCTAGCAACCTTCTTACATAAAAAAAAAATCCTTATTATAGTTTCAAATTCTTGTATCCAAACAGAATTGCCATAAGAATAGTGGTGACAGCCATAAAAATATGCATTCCCGTCGTCAACTTACGCGACTATCAGTTATTTTTAAAGAAATTCGTCATAATGTCAATTGTATGTACGACTATGATGAATTTGTGTTGTTACATAATTTCGAATTGCTGACCGCTAATCCCATTATGGTATCGGAAAAAGATAGACCCAGAACATAAATTATGTAAATACAGTATGCAATTTGAGTCATCGAACTTGTCTCCGTATATTCCTCCGCATACAGATCGTAATTTCGCAGACATATCTTTTAACGCAATAAACATATTTTCTCCCGTTAATGTTTTTAGAATTTTATCGCACCTCACAATTTACCACCTATTAATAGACAGTCTAAATAATTAGAACGACGCTTTGCAGTGTTAACCGCATTG
Source organism: Iphiclides podalirius (assembly GCA_933534255.1). Lineage (NCBI taxonomy): Eukaryota > Metazoa > Arthropoda > Insecta > Lepidoptera > Papilionidae > Iphiclides > Iphiclides podalirius. Next base: position 12,748,882 of record OW152815.1, on the reverse strand, counting down.
CAGTGTTATCCAATAAGTGCTTTAAAGTTAAAAAAATGCCTCTCTTTACTACGAAATTGACCGTCGCAAAAAATAGTGAACAGATAATAGAACTGTGTTACAGGTAATATCAACTACTTACAATTTATTCCCAAGGATGGTTGACGTCAGGCAGGCGGCCGGTCGTAAAAATATCTAGCCAATACATTAACAATATGATTTATATTTGTGCCGACCCTGCCTGTTTTAACTGTGGTAGGGCCACGCAGCAGCCTCGGCTGTTGCACGAATGTGCAGGCTCGTCCGGGTAAGTACCACGACCTCACAGAAGACCGGCGTAAAGCGGAAGTATAAGAAATACTTTCGCGTTTCGTCTTGTGAGTGCGGTAGCCGGAGCTCAATCTTCAAAAGGTTGTCAACGCATCTGTTACCCTCGGGGGTGTAGCAGATTTCCATGGTAGGCGGTATTCACTTAACATCAGGTGAACTGCCTGCTCGGTTGGCAACTACATAAAAAAAATAAAAATAGACCTATGTGAGATAAGAACAGGAGATAGAGGATCAACGCGTCACAATTAATTACTAATAAAAGTCCCACAGTACGTTTGCGCCGCAACGGACCGCCGGGACGCACGTCCATTAATAAGCGATGCCGCGCGTTCGTTCACAAACTAGTTGCCGTTTCCTTCGCAGCCGTCGCACCCTAAAAGGCACTTTCGTCTGCCAACGAAAGCCAACTCCGCTATTCCAAGTCCGCTAATGATGGGAACCTCCATCAGGTTGTGCGCGCTATAAAAGCTTCGAGGTCGCGCCGTGTCACGGGTTACCGCGCCTTATTGCAGTGGCTTAGAGACGCTTTTCGCCTAAAGCTCGTCCATCTATCGACGCGACCGACACATACGCGTGGCCTCACCCACACAGACTCAGTGACCGGGTCAGATCTCATTCTAGAAGCTCCATTGATATTTCGCACCGCCCCTTCTCATTGATGAAACGACTCTACAGCTCGAATTGTTTTTTTTTACAAGCGCGCAGTTTAAAAGTGATATTATTTAAATACCATAGTAGTCCATTAGAAATTCCAATTGCGAAATTTACTGATTTAATATGACCAGCGCAAATTGTCGTTACTGATTATGGCCGTTTGGCTGTATGCACACTAAACTTCTTTTCTTACTTTCGATTCATTTCAAGTGTTTTATCACCTGGTTATTGTTCAATTTCTAGTTCTAGGACGTGATAGAGAAAAATTAAAAAGATGATGAACAAGTTATGAGTAGTAAAATTATATTTGTAGCCACTTACAACGTAAATTCAGTGACCGTGCACATTGATTTCAGACAGGGTATGGCACTAAAGAAACTTACCAGTTTCTCTGAGTAATTGATGATAACATAACAGGTCACTTGAATGATATCCAAAGTGACCTTTTTGCATGTATGGAGTGCACGTGCTCAGTATGGTCATAAGTAAAGTCAACATTAACGAAAATTCTCATTTCAACCCGTCCATGTCCATTAAATAATTTGTTTTTCCAATCTTTGTCTCTCGCTTGCGCATCCCCGGCGCTACATCCTCCCCGCGAGGGACGGTCTCTGGGTTCGATCCGGCGTCGTTGGCGACGGACACGCGGGGCGCCGGGGCGGCTGCACCGATAGGGTGCGGCAGGGCAGAGGGGGTGGGGGAGGGGGGGGGGGTAGTTTGACCCAGTTCGGGCTGCACAACCTGCCCCCATTTTCGCTATGACGTCAATCCCATTCACCCCGAGGCGTGGTGCTGAATCGATGCGCACCACTGGCCCCGAGCTCAATGGAACCCCCCCCCCCCCCCCCCCCCCCCCCTTATACATTCATCTCTCGGGCTATTTTTAGAACGGGTCTCGCCCGATACGCCGCTGGCCACATGAATCAAAACAGTATCGGTGTCCCTCGATTACGTAGTTTGCATAAATTAAACGTTGCCAGTGCGCTCTTCGCGGCTTAAGGTGTTTTTTCGCTGCGACAGTCGTCAAAATTTCCTATAACAACCTCAAGGAGTTTCTCTTTAGTGTCAAATTGTACTAAAAATAAACATTTTGTAATGTAAATTTTAGTTTCACCAACACTACCAACAATTTCCATGTTCGTTTTAGTATTATTATTTTTTTATTTGTAACAATTTAATGCCATGTCCTTAACCGACTTAAACATTATCGATACGCGGACAAAGAGTATTCACGGTACATATATATGTGTAAATTACTAAGTATACTATGTATTACTATGCGTATTGAAGCACTATTGAATGGTAATTGGTAATGATTGTTTAATATTTCAGTATTTATTTGCGCTTAGAAATCATCATTTAGTTCTACTCAGTAATCCAATTGCGATATCAGTATAGAGATAATTACATCGGATTATTGCTTTATCGTATTTGTATATATTTATTTGTTTAAGAAAATACAGTTTACAAAAAATTTATTAAACCAGTACAAAAATAAACTCGTAAGAGTTTTACCGTGTATCAGTATGATCAATTAAAGAATTGTACTTTGAAGAAAAACAGGACAAAAAAGCAAATATATGTGTGTGTGAATTTTGAAAGGAACTTGAAATATACTTGTTATTTGAATTAATTCCATTTGTCTTTGTTGATGAATTATTTTGCGTTTGATTCTACATTACCCGCGATGACGAGGATGAAATAGTACGATCTCGTTTATCCTGTACCTCGCCATCGTTGACGCCACTTTGTGGTGTTTACTATTGTGTTGTACCATGACATTGTGGACATTAAAATTATTTACAATAATAGTGATGACTCCGTCGCGCAGTGTTCAAGGTATCGGCTTGGGCGCCGGAGGTCGTTGGTTGATTCCCACACGAGACAACTATCCGTGGGTTACAATACAGGATCATGTTGTCCTACAGGAAGGGCAATGGTTTTTTTTTAAAAAGAAAAACTGCCTTTTTTGTTAATGTTTTTTTTTGAAAATTGTACCATGTCTATGACGATTTTGTGTGACAATGTACCGTATCTTTGCCGCAGATCTCTCGCGCCAGCATCGACGCCTGCAAGGACTACTTCCGCGACGACCTCATCAAGACCGACTGGCAGCTGATGGTGGAACTGAAGAAGCTGTTCCAGATCCTCTAATCACCACCCTACTCCCCCAAGCCTCGAAAAGCTCTCGTTCCCGCTACCACTTCGCGCGAACAGCGTTCGCTGCAACCTATCCATGTCTGATCCATCTAAGTGTCCCGTTGTATAATAGAATCTCACCCCAATCCCACAAGTGTTATTCTCAAGTTTATTTCTCGTCTCGCATCTTCGTTTAACCCTCCGTCGGCACACCACAGATCGGTTTAGAGGAACAAATTTATTTTAATCGCCATATTAGTTTGCGATACATTGTATATAGCCCATTTGCGATCTATTTATTTGTAGCAAAACATTAGCACTCTACAACCTTGTGTATCTTTATTACTGGGACTCGGGCACGCAGATGATACCAGACGTCTTTTGACCGTGGCGTCTTCCCCTCGATTACTTCAGCACGTGTTTTTTTTTTTCTTATTTGTAAATATTTGAATTTAACTAGATGAATTATTTACTTATTCGGTTCTAATGTATGTTTCTAGATATGAAGACCGTGTAAACGGGGAACGGCTGTTAGTAACAGTGCAATATACTTTGGTGCGCTTTAGCGGAGATATCTACCGAACACGGTGCTTTTGTTTTATTGAAATATAGTGCTTACCGATATCTATCGATATATTTATATTTTCGGTTGGTTTTATAATATAATAAACCATTTAATAAACAATTTGAACCATTTCATTTTCGATCGTTGTTTCCACTAAAGGTAGCTAAGAAAATATGGTCCTTTTTATGGTTAATAAATACTCGTTTTTAATATTTCGTGTAAATTTAAATGTTTCTTATGATTTGTGTCAGTTATATACGTTTTTTTGTCGGCCATACCACTATATTTCGTATGTTATAATGCTATTGTATTAATCAATTATCAGTGACTATAAAGTAATTTATATTTTAATGCTAATAGACACATTAAATTTTATTGCAGAACGCAATTGTATAGTTTCTATTGTCTATTGAATACTACGCATCGAGGGTGCCCAAAGAGTCCGCAATTTAAGATATAGAAGGTTGTATTTGATGTAGGAACTATCCCTCTTTTTTAAATGCTTTGTATTATATAGATGGAATCGGACATATTCTTATATTGAAAAAAAGTTTTATTAAATTAATAGATACGTAACCTGTTTTTTATTTTCAATCTGTACCACATACCGGAATAAAAGTGGAGCTTCCGAACTAATTTCTCAGTTCTAAAATAATGACATAGCTAACGTTAGCAACGTTTGGAAATTTCAAGTTTATAGAAGTTTATATAAAGGTGTTGAAGAGAACTCTAAATATTAAATTCAAGGAATGTCTGTCCGTGGTCCTAACCGGACTGCAAACGATAGTGACAATTTCAAAAAGGGAAAGAGTGCCAAATAAATAAACGGAATGAATACTTCAGGATATATTTAGACATCTATGTCCATTTGCAATTGAAGCAAATTTTGTACTATGGGTACTAGGTAACTGATAAACATAGCTTTTATTTTGTAAATAAACTATGGTCTACCCACACCCAGGTACTAGGAAAACAAAATTCAATATTTGCCCAGTAACACTACTGGTTTAAATCCGATATGGTTTTTCTGAGACAAGGGAAAGGTTCACTCTCCACTGCGCCAGTCGCAAAAGTCTAGTGTTAAATGCATAGATTCGTCTCGTAAGGACCAGGACTTCACGGAAGACCACCGTACTATAGAAGAATGTATAGTTTTGAATTACGTCAGGCTAGAAGCACCTAGAGCACACGGTCTGACGCTCTACGCATGATTGGCGATTCTCCTGAAATACCATGGATCTTGTTGATGTAAATGAGTTATAATAATCTTTTAACATATAAGCTGAAAAACTTGCTCGTTTACTATCCTTCCCAGTAAAAAAAACTTATAGGCTGTATATGCCTTCAGTCGGTTAGCTAGTCTGTGGGGTAATAATAGGATGGCAGGAGGCCATGAGCGTAGGTAAGTTCCCAATCATTTATTCACTTGTTGATATGCTCATGACTGTACGTACTTCAGGTGATGAATTATAAAAAATAATCTAGGGTGCATTAAATTAGCCGCGAGCCACTAATAGTATAGTTACACTACTTCTTGAAATAAGTATAGTTTCGATTAAACAATAAAATGTACCAACTAGATGGCTTAGTAAATTCGATATACAATTAAAGAATCACGACACATGAAAGTCCAATATTTATAAAGTTAGATACCATAACTAGTATATCACAAATATTAAGGAAGTAGGTTTATATAAACAGACACAAAATCGTCACTGTTTAAATAAGTTATTAAAATAATTATCACAACTCATTAACGATAAGCAAAAGTATTAATAATTCTTTAATTCACCCCGGCCTTCTGTTAGCTGGTCACCAATCGAAACGTTTATATATCACAGTTAAGTACAATTTAACTCATTACAAAGTGCATCAAAAATAGTAAGACGGGTAGTATAGATTGAGGAGGTAAATGTGCTGAATATCATCAGGATAGCAATTTAATAATTTAGTTATTAAATAATATGAGCACACTTTTTATTCAAGGCAATGTTGATCTCGCTTCATAGTATATGATGTCTATTACAAATTGAAACATATGCTTTATTGAAGAAATAAGAGGTTTTGAGCAATCAACTGTCAGGTAGAAAAACAACCAAACTGGACTAAATCTAATACAGATAAAAGAGTACATGAGATACCTTTTTTCATGTGAGAATTTGGCAAGCAAGTTGGCAATTTACTTGATGTTAAGTGATAACCGCCGCCCATTGATATTTAGAACAGCTTTTAATAAAATGGGCTCTGGTCACCTCACTCACCAGACGAAGGGTACACTTCATAAGACTTCAACTCCCGCCGGCCTTTCGAGGGGTCGTGGTAGTTACTGAGACAGACCTGCCCATTCATGCAACAATGGAGACTGTTCCGTAGCACTATCACGTTTGAATCTAAGTTTATCAGTGCTTAGTAAAATAGAGACCTGTTATGCACGGGCTCCCCAAAACCCATAGCTTGAAAAATTATTGAAAGTTATTACAAAATAAACCCAGGTAAGAGGTAATTGTTTAACAATAATGTTTGTGTGTGTAATCGATGTAAGCCGTAAGGTATTCGAAGTAGATAATATTTAGAAATCATAGATAAACATCATTTTGATTGAAATCTGTGACTTTAAATTTAGAGTTCTACAATAAAATATAAAGAAAATAATGACGACCCGAATGGCGTAGCGACAGAGGGTGTGGGTTCGATCCCCACTACTGGAAAAATATTGTGTGATGAGCATAGTGTTTTTCTAGTGCCTGGTTGTTTATATATGTATAATGTGTATTTATTTACCAAAGAAAAGTATGTTTATGTATGTCTATCAGTTTTCTAGTACCCATAGTACAAGCATTGCTTAGTTTGGGACTAGAGAATGTTGTGTAAAATAAAAAGAACGTGTCCTAAATATAGCCTCTTGAATATTGAGCTTTTAAGTATTTTAAAGGTTAAAACACTCACGTAGTGAAATTTAAATACTGTGTATGCCCAATTGGTCCAATATCATTATATTTACATCACTTTAAACTAATAACTGTCCAAAAAAACTTTATTAAGATGAAAGATTGCTACTATACGCGATGTTATTTAAATTTACATACATAGTGTGCATTTTGAGTCAAAAAGATACCTAATTCTAAATTTGTTTCATTTCTTATAGGCCGTAGACTAGACGTATAAACTCGCAATGGACAAGACAAGCCAGAACAAACACGATCCGTCACACTATGGAATATTCTAGAATCCAGTTCGCCGTGTAGGCGTACGGTAGGCGATATCAATAGATCGCGTCGGGGCTTGCGTGGGTCGTGTTTGTCACTGGGGCTTTAGGAAGGTCACCATTCCTCACACCATGGGAATTAAGACCAATGTCTGAGTAGAGCCGGGCGTAGGGAGGAGCGAGATTTGTAGGTAGACGTCACTACACCTTGGAATATTCTTATTCAAGTTTCCGGAAGATCGAATTCTTGGGCACTTTTTTGTGAACCTTCTCTATACTGATGGTTCAGTTATCGCTGGAGGAAGCCTGCGCCTGCCACAGCCGAGCTTTCGATCCGCTCGAAGCAGTAATCCGGGCTAGTTGCGGACGCGTTCGACCGGTTGCCATGGCGACGGGGCGCGCGTGGGCGAGGGGGTGGCGATTTCAGGGTCTAGGTCACGCCCCGGCGCGGTTTGCGCGTGCGCGATGAAGCTGCCCCGAAGAAACGGCCCAGCTTAGACCCGGACACTTCCTCATGGAAGCCAGTCGTAAAGTGCTCACCAGGTCGGCGGTCGGTGATAGAAAACGCGGCCTGGCTCGTGTCGCTCCGTCGAATGTCCGAAGTTCTCTATACGTGTGCCGCGCTAAAGCAGTGTTTGGAGTTTGAAAAGTCGCCTAGCGGTACGTACGAATTGTCTCTTATAATCGATCAGCTCGTTTTAAGTTTGGAAGAGTGTAGTCATTTTTTTTAAATTAATTTTTGATTGGATTTATAATAATTATGTTATAACAATGATCGGAATACGGTTACGTTTGCTTGATTATCGAATAACGCTGCTCTATGGGTAGTCCAATAATTTCAAATACAAAAAAATTCCTAATTTGCATAATATTTCAAATATATGAAAATTTGATGTGACGATAAATAAATTCTTAACGCTAAGTAATTTTGTTTGGATGTTACTTTTATCTACTTTTAAACGAACCAAAGTAAAAACTTTCATGCGACAAATTTAAAATAAATATATAAAACAAAAACTTTTAATATTTTAACCACGATAAGGATACTGTTATGATTCTGAAATAGTGAACTTTATACAATTTATTTCATTATATAATATTTAGTGAAAAGTATGCTTAGTTTGTGCCAACTTAATTTATTACAACTTCTTTTATTTAAATGTACTAATAAATAATGTGCACACTTACTCAACGCTATAGGTACTGATGAAATATGGTATAACATGATGAAATATAATAATATACTTTTGCGTAACAAATGTTGAGTGAAGTACAGAGCACTACTTCTTTAAAAGTTGGCAACGCATCTGCAATCCGTCTGGTATTGCAGATGTCCATGGACGGCGGTAATCACTTAACATCAGGTGAACCGCCTGTTCGCTTGCCAACTATTCACATAAAAAATTAAATAAGAGTCGAATCACTTCTTTATACAAATAAATCCGGAATCTATATATGGTAGAAAAGCTAGTGAAGATTATAAGACTAACAAATAATAATTGTTTCCCATCTGGGTATTTATTCCCAAAGAGGTTCGTACCAAACTAGCCTTATGTTCGTAATACCTATAACAACGATTCACATACTATACCGACCCCTCCTAGGTAAGGGAAAAGTTAAATATTTGAAATTAAAATAAACAAAATCGTTTGCGACAAAGCCACTTTTCGTACTTCGAGGTAATTATATATTGTTATAATATTATATTAAGATAATTAAGTAAGGAGTAGTTGAATGCAAAACACATCTGCCATGCGAATCTTCTGAAACGCAGCGTCCCTTTAGCTAAACTTGTATTAGCTGGTGTTCCACCTGTTTGCCGCCGCCCATAGACGACTGTAACACCCGTGTAGTTACATAGTTTTAAAAGAGTGGGTTATGGCTACCCCACTAAACAGGCGGAAGCAGAAATATAATATTTCGCCTTCACTTCGGTCTTCTGTGAAGCCGTGGTACCTTGAACAAGACTGCATTCGTGCGATATTAAAAGATACTGTTTGGCATTAAACAGCTTATGTACACATTTTACTAATAAAATGCGTAAAAAAAAGTAAAGTCTTTGGATTGGCGGACTTCACAGATCTACGAAATATTTTTTCTTTTCTTCCTATTTCTAAAATACGCAGGTTTCCTCACGATGTTTTTCTTCACCGCTGAGCACGTGATAAACCAGCACTAAATTTTTCATTGGTGCCGGCACCGGGAATCGAACTCAGGTTGCTCTACTCGAGCATTTGTTGAGCTTATTTAATTGAAAATGAGCTATCACAGCTCAAATAAATGTGTAAGCAAGACTAATTTTATTTTAAAGCCAACGTATCTAAAAATGGAAAATAAAACAATTTGAAGACTTCGATATTTCAATTGAAAATAAAGAAGAAGGAGAAGAGAGAGGAAAACGTATTTCAAGAGAAATGGTGGAAGACGCTGGGCTAACATATTATAGAAAGGATGCAGAGAGTTATGTTAGACTGTCTTGATTGATTTTACGATGAATAAACGTGTGAGCAGTGGATAACATTATAAAAACATTAGGCGTACTACTACTGCCTACTGACTGATTACGTCAAGAGAAGAACTTCAGGGTATAGTTCCATATGTGACAAAAATTTGTAGTAAATTTACTGCTGAGGACATTATTTTGGAGATTTTGCGACTGAAATCTCACTCGGAAGCTAGCAGCATTTCATTAGCGATGAAATATTTTCAAGTTTCTAAAATTCATTTTAAAATGGGTCAATTATGAGTCTATTTTGAGTCAAGCAGTTTTTTCAGATTTTTCTTAACTGTTTCGGTCTGATCATATTGTTTTGGTGGCTTCTTGTGTAAAAAGCCACCAAAACGTAGAGTAAGTAAGTAAGTAAGATTCTCAAAATCTTTCTAATCCTATATTGTCCATTGAAAAGGAGAGGAAAGTATATTTTGATAACGTTACGTGATCGAATATTTATAAAAATCTAGATACGTACGCATGTTTAAAATTTGTTATGTTTTGGGGGTGTGGGAAATAGAGAATTATCCAGAGTGCTTATTATGCAACACTCGCCACTGATTCTGTGGTACCGTCAACTTATAAATTATTTATTTTCGATTATCCGAACCACGCATAAATTATCTCAAAATTTTAGAGTATTGGTAAGCATTGAGTTAATGTTATGAATGTTAATACTCTGATAGTATTACTACCCCTATTGAAGCGTCACGGTCACACAAAATAGCAGCGTGAAGTAAATGTCTCTTATACTCTTGCGTTTCGTCTGGTAAGTGAGGTAACCGGGGCCTACTGCTTTAATTGGCATCTATAACTTCTATTTCGTCGTAGATGTCTATGGGCGTTATCAGTTACATCAGAGGTAGACCGATTGCTTCCTTGCCCACTTGTTATTTAACGGTTGGAGAGATCTATTGTGTGGTGACATATTGCAGACTTCTTTAACCAGCTGTGCTTCACATTCCCTATGTGGGTTATATATCACCTATGGTTTACCATAGGATTAACCATAAGATTTATATCGATAAAAGAGACGATATTCACGGTCCAAATCATCCACAGGTACAGTATTGTATTTACTTAAAAAAATTAATAAATATTCTTACGCAACGTTATCTTCTCCCAAACTAAGTAAAGCTATAGGTACTATGGGTATTAGGTAACTGACTTATAAATTTAAAAGAGATTATTTCAGTCTTACTGAAAATTTCGTGGTTATGGCAAAATATGATAATTAGATTTAAAGAAACAACCATTATCTTGGAGGCGCTCCAATTTTTTCGAGTTAAGAACGAAAGTTAAGAACTTTCTTCTGCAAGACTTCAATTTATTTACTGTATTTCTTTCTGGTTCAAAGTAATACGCCCAGGTTTCGTTACCTGTCGCAATATAAAAGTCCGCAAATGATTGCGCACCATTTAACTTTTTTATTATTACACTGCACCAGTCGACACGAAATCGTTTTACATTGAATAAAGAAAAAACAGTTTCGTAAATAGAAAAGTAAAGAATGTTCACAGAGAGGTGCATTTTCAAATTCTTTAATTAGTTTTTTATTAAATCTTAGTTGGCCAGTTCCCGGAACTTAGAATATGTCTCCCGTAAATGGCACAAAAGAGACCTTGGCCCTCATTTCTTGTGATTCCGTAATGATACGATGATAACTATTCTGTTGACAATTCTATTAAAACATAATCCTTATAAATCAGATAAACACGAATTGCTCTAGATTTTATGACTGACACTTCTAATGTCCATTCTGTAAAAAGCATCTTTGTTGATTTGTTAAATGTTTTTCTGTATTACTCTATTATAAAAACCCGTCATTGCCCTTTATAAAGGCTTTAAGACATTAATAAACTGTAACTAAATAATGAGAATATTTTAATTACCGAAGAAATTTATTGATACGATTACATTGATTAAGAGAGTTGAGAGGATTGGAGCAAAAGCATACGATCATGGGGAACTAATAATTTACTGCTCAAACTATTCGATGCCATTAGACGTTAAAAACTTGCTTTAGTCGACATACTGAATGTTACTCCATACACTGATGCAAGCACGATTCATCGAATAGTGCGCAAAAAAAAAACAATACATTACTTCCGTTACATAACACTGTTTACATCGGCTGCATCACAGATTATTACTCGTTACATAACGCGTGGTACATACACACTGCCGGGGCATAGACAAGTCTGTCAGTCTAGACGCGGCCGAGGCCGCAGCTTCCCAGGCGGGCTGCTTCGGACCGCGTTTCGGGGCGCGCGTGTCGTTCATTCATGCGCGCGAGTGAATGGAGGAGCGGGTGCCGCCGCGCCGAAACAGTCGAAAGTCGAACGCCCGCGCGCCACACGCGCCGCGGAAGCGTCCGCGCACCGCGCCCCGCCACGCCGCGCCACCGACGGACGCCTTATTTATACACCGGCCGACCTTGCCCCGCGCCATTGTTTCGAACGGGGAGGAGAACGCCGAGCCACCATCCACCCGCGATGCGCACGTCGCTAACACGCCCGTAAGACCTTAAGACACTGCACCGCTTCCCTCATTTTGTTTTTAAATACGCGCTAATTTTTTATCTGTCCAACTGTCACTGTTCAAACGGGAGAAGCACAGGGCGGAAACGGCCCGTGTTGTTGTAATGTCAGTGCAGCTGGCTGATGGTGAAAAAACGCATCGTCGCACTGACAGTTATAGTTCTGGGAACTACGGTTGGCGGGAGTTATAAGTCGTCAGTAGGGCCTAGTCCTAGCTAACAGTAGCGAGGTCCCGTTGCTCGTCGGCGACGCGGACGCGGCGATGCCGTAACCAGGTATCACGTTTTACCCGGAATGGCCTAATTTTGAAATCCGCAATTTATTCACCGCGTACAGTAATCGAGCGATAGCGCTTCCTGTTATTACATGAGTATGAGAATGACAAGATTTACATTACATAATATTAAAAACAGAACATATACATTTTTAATATGATAAAAATATGGATGTTTCGTGTTTTCCTTAACCGTAGGCAAGATAATAAATACGTTTAAGGAAAGAACGCGACCGGTGATATGATCCTTCATCATTAGCTATTATGAAGAACATATAGAAAATATATTCCTTACTTCTTCTTCATATACTTCCTATTAAAATGCTTCTTTATTATATAAAATACATCTTAGATCCAGTTCATCGGTCTTTACTCAGGCCTTCTCTTGTCCTAACAGCCGCGTACATCCATAATTATTAATCGATTCATACTACCCTTATTTGTCGGCGTAAATGTTTCTCTAAATAATAAAAAACTTCAGCAAAAAAGTCTTGCCTAGAAGATTTAGCGCGGGATAACTGACGCAGGTAGATAACGTACACTGCGTTCTTTACTGATGTTTTTAAAAAGATTAACGGCCGGTTACAATCTTCTATCTACAGATAGACTGGGCTACTGGAGACAGAATTTTGACATAAGTATTATGGAGCCAATGTCTAACTATCGCTAGTAACCAAATCTATCTGTAGATTGATTATTGAAACTGGCCGTAAGACATACTTTCGATAGTTTTGACCACGTTATGACTCATTAGCTTTATGAACCTTGCATTTATAAAACCATTGTGAGAAGAGAGATGTTAACTTGACATATTGGAGCAGTGATCGTTCAGTGTAAATTTGATTGGCCGAAATATTATAGGACCCGGTTGGTGTAGTGAATAGTAAGCTAGCGCCAGAACTGTTGGTAAAAGGTGGCAACGCATCTGCAATCCTTCGGGTGTTGCAAATGTCCATAGGCGGCGGTTTTCACTTAACATCAGGGGCCCGCAAGCTCGCTTGCCACATTCTCACATAAAAAAGAGCAGAGGGTTCGACCTCCATAACTGGAAGGTTATTATGAACACAGTGTTTTATAATGTCTGGACGTCTATATATCCATGATATGAATTTCCTCTTAGGGCACCTTAGTTTAGGACTAAATAACGTAGTGTAGAAATATGCATTGAAATGAATCCTATTATTATTTATTAAGGACTATTTATTGCAGACTACCACACTTCCTTTGTAGAAATTGGTTATATGCATTAAATATTTATATAACTTTCCAGTATTTTTTTACTTTTACAACACTATAAACTTTTGTTGTGAGAGTTGAAATATTAAACTATTATAACGGACGACCGCCTTTTATGAACTCGATATAAAATGAATAAGTTACAAATATTTAAGAGGTATACAATAGAAATTATAATTATATTCGAAAATTGAACAAAACTTAGTAATAAGTATATTAAAAATTACCTGCCAGTGCAATCAGAGTATAAAATAAATTAAATAAAACCTCTATACACCGTCCATAAAATGCTATCTCGCGGTAAAACAAGTATAACAACCGTACGAAACTTGATCTAACGTAATGTAGGTAACAGGAAGTGGCTCTCTTATTGCACTCACCGTTTTCACTGCCAAGCTACTGAGACCTCTCTGTTAAGTGTCCGTGAATCGCAAAGCGCGTGCCCAATGGGATGTGGAGAAAAAAAAGCACTCTGAAATACTATTTCACAGATAAGATAAGCGTCGCTACCACAAGCCCGGGGCCGCTTTAAGGGAACCGAAGCCTTTATCTGTTTAAAAAACTCTTAAAGACCAATATGACAGACTTTAAAACGTAAGCCGGATATCGATGTTGGCGCCAGTGCACTCTTTGCCCGGACAATGCGTCTTGTTGCGTCTACAACGGCTGTTAATTGTTTTGTCACGAGACACTCACATTTCAGAGTACGCGTTTGTCTTTATCGAGTGGCGATTGCATTTAGGTGTGGGTTTTCATCGACAGCGGTAAACTAACTAGTTACCACTAAGGCTTTTTTCGAGGGCTTAAAGTTATTTAATCTATTTTTTTTTAATGTTATAAGTTGGCGAGTTTAACGAGCAGGCAGTTCAGCTGATGGTGAGTGATTACCGCCGTCCATGGATAACTTCAATGCCCGACGGGTTGCAGATGCGTGCAAAAATTAAAATGGTGAGCCCCGTTTACCCCACTCACCGGACGAAACGCGTAACACTAACACTTCCACTTTTTTGTATCGGGGGAAATCTTCATCGAAATGGATCTAAACATCCTTTTTCTTTAAGATGAGATACGACAATGTTTATTCGTAAAAAATTTCTTCCGTATGCTTCTGAATATAAAACTCAAAAACTAGCTGATGGATTTACTCGATATTTATTATTGATTATTATATAACAACGTTTTCATATACATTATATTATTATATTATTTCGCTTCACTGGTGTACGTCTCCGCCTATGCCTCGCCGCTTCCCATTATAACGTCATCCTACAGTATGATAGTAGTACATACACAGATGTGCAACCACAGGCCCAACGCTTGTCACATTTTGTTGAGCTGTAAGAAATGTGAAAGACAGTAGTTTTCTCCGTCTACCCCGTCACGATTTTAGTCGCTTGGTTTTTTTTAATGTATTCCGATATATTCCCTCTAGCTTTCTAACAAACTTGTCTTTACAACGTATGTAAAATAAAAATAAAAAACAACTCAAGATATCGGTAAAAAGTCGAGTTCGTATGATGGCCCTGTTATTTTATTTTTAGACGCGAGGACTGACTTATGCTGATAAAATATCTAGACATACCTAAAACTTGATCTTTGCGTCAATATTAATACTGATTAGTGTAGAAAGAAGCGATAAAGTTAATGAACAACATCCGATAGCAATTAAGAAGCTTGTTTAAAGAGCGAATATCGTTTAGATTGTCCAGTACTAGATCGTTCTACTAGACCGTTAGATATTTATAGGATGTAATTTTGCACAAAATTATCTATTTTCTATGTAAGTACACAAATCAACTCGTGAAAGTGACGTGAAAGTGTGTGTGATTTTAGATTTTTTTTGTTTAATATTGCAGGTCCAGGCAGCGGCATGTGGGCATATCAGGTGGCAGTGTTCACTTTACAATAAAATAAGAACTTAACAATAAACGGTTGAACCGCCTGCTTGCTTGCCAATTTCCCGCGTGTAAAAAGTGTTATCATTGTACGAAAAAGTTGCGATTTAACGGTGTTAATGGAATTGCCATAAAAATCTTTATATCCACTTATAATACGCGTGACACCTAGCAGTGTGTCCACAATTTCGTATTGTGGACACACTGCAAGGTTATTTATATTTATATAAAATTAATTTGTATATCAATTTTAATTACAACGTTTATGCGTCAAACGGACTTCCTAACAGATAAATTAATGAGAATTAATTGATCTAGATCATGATACATCTCAAAGTTACTTTTATGGACATGCTGTTAACAAAGAAGGTATTTGCGTCTACTTTAGAGTCCCGTATGTGCAGGTCCAAAGTAGCCGACAAGAGCGTTTGGCAACATCGTATTTAAACAATGGGCGGTAGTTTCGCGTAACTTTTATATTTTTTTAACCAGTGACCAGTTGTAGAAACGCTCGCGAGTCGTAAGGTCGAATTTCGCGTGGCGGGCGGGCGATAGCTGCGGGGAGCCGGGGCGCCGCGACCTCGTGCAGATAAATCTATCAATGAACGCGATAAGGGGACGCGTGTCGGCCGGAGGAAGTGCCGCGCGTCCTGCGCCGCCAACGGTATCTCTAACACCGCATTTAGCGTATTGTTTTTTTTTGGTCTTTTCTTATGCGAAAAACGGTTAAGGCACTGAACAAGCCGAAAGCTAACTGGAGATGAGGGGAAAGAATAATATCCGCTCAAAGCTCACTGGATATTGATGCTTATTTAATGTAAATTTCATTTCTGATTGGATTGTTTAATTGTGTAATGACTTTTGTCGGTTTGTTTTTAGCGACAGGCCTGTCGTGCGAAAATGAATAAATATACAGGTATGCAGTTGTGGATTGGTGGACATAATCATTTCTTTATAATTTTCTCTTTTTCAATAGGATAATTTTAATTTTATTGTTGGTAATCCACCTTTTATTTCCATATTTTTGTTTTAAATAAAACTCCAGTATTCATTAGCCCGAAGTTATAAATGTATCACTATTTGCTGGATAACACGTATAAAAATTGTTTTTTAATTGTTTAATTCTTGGTCATGTTTGGTAAAATAATGCCGTTGGTTCATCTGGCTTATTTGATAGTATGTCTTCCTTCGATATGCTAATTTCATCAAATAATAATGGCAACATGAAGCTAGAGCTAAATAGATGATACAATAAAAACGTATAAATACTCTGTGATCAATGCATTAAGTTCTAAATTGGAGTGCATTTAACCTACTTGTCTGTGAATAGACCGATTGCACTTGGGACTTGTGTGAGCGATTTTGGACCTTCTGACAGTTATTTTCTAATCCTGACTACTCCAGAAGCGTTTGTCGCTTCATGATAGCGACGTATCACGAACGAATGCCCTAGATTTGTAGGTGCGCTTGATCTAGGTCATTCATCTGCCTGCTGGTGGTACCCGAGTCCAATAAATTCAACAGATAAGTGAAAACGTGCTCATCTATTGCACGTTATCAATGTTGTTGACGCGCTTGAACGGTAAAAGGCTCAAGACTGGTACCCTACTGGAGTAGACAGCAAATGAATACTTTTCATTGCAAAAATAATTTGTCCAGATAAATTTTCTTAATTTTCCAGCGCTGCGGCAAGTTCAACCTTCATCTTGAGCGCAGAGATTAGTATAAAAAATAAAATCGATCAAAACTTTCAATGTAACAGACTATTACATAATTTAATTTTTATATTTTTTGCAAAAAAAAAAGTAACAAATAGCTTTGTGTTGCAAGTTGCAAACATAACAAAAGAACTCATGTATTCCGTTAACATTTTCTGAATTACTTACATTCAGTAGTTTCATTTAATATGCATGTATAATACTCGAGCAAAAATAATAAATCAAAATTACTACTTTTAAATTAATAAAACACGGAATATTTCAAACCGTCCAAACTGTAGTATACAAAGTACGTGTTGTTATTTTTAGTGAAGTACTACTGACCTTTGACAATTTCTATTCTCAGACATCTGCTTGTATGACTGATAACTGTCATTTGTTTGTTTTCTATTTGACCGAAACAACTATAGCGACAAAACTATCTTTAGTATATCAATGCTGTACGTCGTATGTTAATGTACATGGTTTTTAGGGTTCCGTACCCAAAAGGTAAAACGGGACCCTATTACTAAGACTCCGCTGTCTGTCTATCTATCTATCCGTCTGTTTGTCTGTCCGCCCGTCACCAGGATATATCTCATGAACTGTGATAATTAGGCAGTTGAAATTTTCATAGATGTATTTCTGTGGCCGGTAATTAAAAATCAGAATAATAAAATATTTAAGTGGGGCTCTCATACAATAATAGGCCTGATTTTGTAGCCATTTTTTTATCGTTTTTGTAGATAATAGTACGGAACCCTTCGTGTGAAAGTCCAACTCGCACTTCAACGATTAGGAATTACGAGCTTATAAATTTTGTTATATCTTTATCAGCTCGCATTGCAATGTGATGTAAGTAAATAGAGTGTATACAATAGTTTTTTAGTATATACTTAGAGGACAAGATTGCCAAGATTTCTATTACGTTCAGGAAAATGATTTTTCCTCAACCAATCAACAAAGTTGCATCACTATAAAACATACATTAATTTTCATCTATAATCTATACAGATAAATACAGTTGGAGTGTCTGTTTGTAATATTAAAATTACCGCTTTTTACTAAATGCATATGGATGTATGCACGATACATATATCAAAATAACATTTTTTACAATTGTTGTCTGTCTGTCTGTCTGTTTGTTCCGGCTTATCTCTGAAACGGCTGGACCGATTTGGACTTTCACTGACCGATAGCTGACCTAATAAGGAATAACTTAGGCTGACCTAATAAGGAATACTTTTATTTTAGATTTTTTTTATTTTAAATTCCACGTGAACAAAGGCGCGGGTACAGCTAGTAATAAATATAATCTACGTTCTAAGTATTTAGTCAAAACAAGTACATTTTTGTACACAAAAAACGAAACGACTTCAGTACAAATTGTCTATTTGATTTTGAGTAGTTTCCATATCGATAATCAATGATACTAATATGGGGGGACCATATGGGAGCTAAAACAAACCAAATGCAAAAAGAATTTTTAAAATCGGTTCACAAATGACCAAGCTCTGAATTGAGTACCATCTCCTTTTTCGAAGACGGTTGGTAAAAATGCCGTTGTTATCATTGGCTCCTATTAAATTAAACTGGCTATTATATGCTAAATTAAGTCTAATGCATAGCTGCATACAATACCATAAAGGGTCTATTCAAAAGACTTACGCGTCGAGCATTACATATCGAAACGCTCAGTGTTATGCAAATAGGTTAATTTCCGTTCACGACGGAGCGAATTCCGATTGAGTGATGAACACACATACGTTTAAGTCGGTGGTCAGTGGTTCAAATCAAAGTAGCTTTGATTGTGTTTAAAGATATGAAAAAAAAAGTAAAGTAATAGCATATAAAAGTCCCACTACTGGGCATAGGCCTTCTTTGTACAGAGATTCCACTGCGGATTGCCTGACTTCACATATAGTTGTAAAATATTTTTTTGTCATTATTTCGAAAATATGTAGGTTTCCTCGCAATGTTTTCCTTCACCGCCGAGCAAGTGATAAGTCAACACTTAAAATTACAATAGAATATTTTGATTGGTTTCGGCACCGGGTTTCGAAGTAATAACAAAAAAAAACACCAGATACTTATTTATTGATTAATACTTATTTGCACATTATTATCATTTGGCGACTGATCATGGTAGTGTGCGAATTACTCACAGGTAAAACACAGTTGTAATCAACAGCAGATTTTATAATGCCTCCTGCGGTATGAATAGAAAATCAAAATCATATTTTATTCATAGACATAAGAGACATACATTTTCATGTTTCGATTGTCATTTTTCTTTTTTTTTTTAATAGAGACCTCTACTATACTACCTTTAGTACACAAGCGGAGATGTACCGCCTCACAGGAGACCGGTGAGAAGTGAAAGTATTTTGCCAGTGAGCGGGAGGAAACACTAGGATACACATAGGTCTGCATCATGTCTGTTGTCATGAAAATCGACGCTGATCTACTTACTATCGATAAGCCCTCACTTCTGTTTCGAGTCTTTTTAATTATCATATTCAGCTGGTAGGGCGACAGCTTCGGCTGTTGCACTAATGGGTAAACCTCACAGAAGACCGGCTTGAAGTGAAAGTGTCATACTTCTGCGTTTCGTCTGGTGAGCGGGGTAGCCGGGGTACACTTTATAGTAAGTTGGCTATCACTTCACATCGGGTGAACCGCCGGCTCGTTTGCCATCTTTTTACATAAAAAATAGCGAGATTATAATAAAAAACAGCACATCAGCAGTGAAGAGGTAACATTGTGTCAGATGTGACACAAGCTGAATCCGCGCCGCGTGGGTAGGCCGCGTCATCTACTTATGGCCAGTGGCCTGACGACACAAACACATACGGACAACAATTCTCGTTCGGTATATAATATTATAGAAGATCTCGCGGCCTCCGATACACTGGTAGGTGGATTAACTAGTCCGACGAAGGACACGAATAAATCCCATCTAATATGGAGCCAGATGGTATTACGAGCTTGTACGACAATAATCAAGGCGCGTTTGCGCGAAATGACCTCATACGAAGCGTATGTTTCGTTTCTCTCGTATTAACATCAACAATTCAACGCCTAAATGACAGTCGTTGTAATCCTTTCGAAGTATCCTTTAAAAGTAATTGTGATGACATTTTACGCCTAACAGACACGATACTACAGCCATCGTGAGGTTAAAAGTGTGAATCCTTAACCGCTGTCTCATAATTGTGTTTGTCTCATAGCGGCGGTATCACTACCTGTCATCGGAAAGCTCAATAAGTGATAAATAATGATTTTATCTACCCTAATGTTTTCAATTTCAAAAGTTCTAGAATTTATGTAAGAATGTTTTTTTTATTTAAATTTTTATAGTGCTAATCTCTGCACTTAAGATTAAACATTAAAATTTGTAAAAAAATTGTAAAAACGGTGTGGCAATCAGCCGTTTAGCTTAGTAGCCGTTTAGCGTCAGGCAAAGCGGCGAAAATCTTTTCGTACTTTTTCTACAAATTTTCATATATTTTTTAATGTCCAAAGTTGTCAAACAAGCAGGCAGTTCGCCTGATGTTAAGTGATTACCGCCACCTTACCAAACTATTAAAAAGAGGGCCCCGATTAACTCGATCATCAGACGAAACGCGAAAGAATAGTACTTCACGGCGTACAACTGACAGGCCTGCCCCATGGTGCAACAGCCAAAGCTGCCGTATGGCCGTACAGTATAATAAAACATTTTATTATTCTACGAAAATAATTCAGTCATCTTGCCACTAACATAGAAGCCGACTTCAACCGAGCCAAAAGTTACTTCATGCCATAAACGCATATGCAACAGTTGCATAATCACAAATAATGTACTCATTGTACTCCAATCCGCTTTCCACCTGCCCACTACTGTGGTGGGCTTGACATTTGGTACGCGGGGTAGGGCCGAAGCGTTGCGAAAGAAACAAAATCGGTACGTAGGCGCAACACCAACCTCCCACCCACGGCACAGCTTGACGCGTATTTTACCTGTTATTATTTAATTGTAGGTACCTTATTGCATTACTGCTTTTGATTTAGGCGGATTTCATTTTTCGATTTCGGTGGCATGCAGGAGGGGAGTTTGTTTGTACGGCATCCGATTAAGTTTGATGAATATTCTTTTAGTTTTGTAAGCAACATCAAAAATGTATCATTAAAGATGAAGATCTAGGCTGTTGCATCGACAGACGATGTATTGCAAAATGTCCGAGTACAACGTAAAAAATTCTAACCTTTTGTATGATAATATAAAATATATAAACTTTGAAAAATAGTTGCGATTGATATAAAATAGGGCATAGGTACAACACCAATTAAAAATCTTATTTTCACTAAATTGCATTTTTAAACGCCCATCAAGTTTGCTGAAGGCGAACTATGGAGATATCAAAAAATAAGACTTATCTGCGATAGTTAAATATTAAGTACCCGGAGGACCGAGCTTTGCTCGGTTTTTTTTTTTTTTTTTGGGAAATTACATTTAGATACAAATTACTGAGTAATGAAATATGCATAATATCTTTCGATCTTATCGACGTAATAATAAGAAAATATGAACTGATGTTTTTCACAAAAGAAAGAACTTTAAAGAAAAAGGGAAAAAAATAACGAAATAACAAATCGACAAAAAATTAAAAATAAAGAAAGCAATGATATGGAATCGAAAAAAAAGTTAAAAAATAAATGTGTAAATGATCGTGACGCGATCCACGGCCGTCTGTTTTGGGGCCGCCCGATTACCGACCGAGCTATTATGACATTTTCGCTTGCGGCGAAATTTACCGTCATATTCGAATTATATTTTTCATTCCCTGAAAACAGGGATAAAAGGACATTTTCTAAAAATGAAACCTAGCTAGATCGATTTTTCGCCCCCAAATCTACGCACATACTAAATTTCATGAAAATCGCTGGAGCCGTTTCCGAGATTCCGATTATATATATATATATTTATATATATATATATATATATATATATATATATATATACAAGAATTGCTGGTATAAAGGATAAGATAGATGTATTACTTTATCTAAGAAGTAAATCTTTGTTCAACAATGGACGTCTTTGGCTGATGATGATGATAATTATGAATATTTTATCTTAATCATCTTATCGTAAGTTTGTGATAGAAAAATATAAGAATTTTTTTTTAAATAAAAAACCAAACGATTATTAATAAAAATGTTTTAATTTTGGAGCACTCAAATAGTAACTGATAGGTTGTGTTTATAGAAATAAAATTATACTAACTAAAAAGAAATATAAATATGATTGAATTTAGTAATTGTGAAATTCTTGAAGAATTTTTGTTAAGTAAGTAACGTTACTGTTCATTGTTATAACCTTAAATTTGCCATTACGTTGAGACAATTTTATGCAGTTTTCTTTAAAACCTTGCTTAACCATTACGGAATCCTAAATACGTATTTACTTGTAGGTCGTATGCCCTAAAATTGACATCTCATTAACTTAATATTGATACGATTGCGATTGCAGCTTGTTTGTGTTGGTGGGCGGTGCCATATTCTCTGTATAGGGAAACATTTAGTATACATTAGGTAGGTGTGGGACCATGATACCCATGCCGTGGGAGCGCCCCCGCGGCTCATTCCATCTAACGCTACACAAGCAATAACGCGAAGGTATTAATGTTATTTTCTGTAAATATTATGATTTTAATGAGCGTTTACAGGAAACGCAAGGGAATTGTCGGCTGCAAATTGTAGGATGCATATCCTATAAAGAATTAGGTTAAAATTATTGTCATTCCACAGTATCCATTTTTTTCATGACACCGAATACATGATAAAAAGTGAGACTTCGTTTTGTTTCGCTGATAATGAGGATTGTGTTTGCGCGCCCTCTATTGATCCAAATTTTAAAGTAACATTTTAATAAATAAGCATCTAAAAACAATACGTTATTTTCTATTAACTTCATTCTTTTAATAAAACTTTCTACATAAAAACATGGTAAACCACTGAAATTATTAACTTATTCAGCTCAACAGGAGTACAGGACGCAATCACAAGCCATTAGAAAATTATGCAACAATAACACATTAATTATAATAACACAAAACACAATAGCTTAATCTATGCATTAAACAATAATATTTAATAATAGAATTGATTGCATATTACAAAGCAAATTGTTTTATTTTAAACCTAACGTCTAATCAGTTATTGACATATGGAGACTATAGATGGCGTTTTAATTAGATTGCGTAAAAGGTTGAAGCTGTAAAATTAAATGCATGTTATTAAGATTATTTTTGATATTGTTATTAAAATATTAACTCTAAAAAAGACATATTAAACACCCGTATTTAATATTAAATTTACGCGTTGTTAAATAACTATGCGTAGGTTATCGATAGGTCTATGAAATAAATAAAAACTAATGCATTGCAACTATGTAATGGCTTTCAATTTAAGACTTGGTTATAACTATTTGATAAATGACATTTTTATCGTTAACGTAACCGCAACCCTGTCGAGAGAAATGAAGGATCGAGTGGAAGTTGTGAGTTCCAATATTTCGGTGTGGCAGGCGCAGGGTCGTCGACCGCACTCTTCGATGTTGGTGCGTGCTATTTCGAGGCGGCGAGCACCGGCGGCCGCGCCCGACTCGAGCCGATCGCGCGATGCGACGGCCACGCGTAAACAAACAACATGGCCGAACTGTCATTCATTAATTCATTCATAAACGATCATTGTATTTGACAAATTGACACAAACTCATTATCTGCAAACGATTCAAGGAAACCGTTTCATACATAGTACAAGGCTTGTTGGTACCTTAATTAAATATTTCCGCGCTATGAATATTCGCCGTACTTGTTTCAAACAATTATTTGTTCATTTTAATGTAAATTAATATATCTAATATAAGCCAACAGCGGCACTGCGCTATCGTCTCGATCTCATTTGCTACAAACAATAATAAAGAAACTGTAATGAAATTATTTTTAAAGATAGAAATAATCACGACATTTGCAATAGAAAAGTCAGTACAGAAAGAATTTTTTTGTAGCAGCCAAATTTCTCGGCAAAAAATCATATTGGGCTATAAGGCATTTTAATTTCTTGTATTTACGCGATTACACATTATAAATGAAACTAATTTTACGGATTTATCGCGTTTATTTTTAATTTTAATTCCCGACGTTTCGAACCCTTTACAGCGTTCATGGTCACGGGACAGACTGAGGTGTTAGACGTCTAATGTTAGTCGGGAATTAAAATTAAAAATAAACGCGATAAATCCGTAAAATTAGTTTCATTTATAAGGCATTTTTTTCATTTCTGTAATCCCTTTAAGTGCACGTAGTAATTGCATTATTAATTGCGTTATTCTTACCTCTGAAAATATAATAAATGATATATGCACAGAGATCTTAACTTGTTTCTTAACTAACTTTATAAAAGAAAGTCACCAAAGTTTGTGAGGAGCATGGTCAATCATTCACAACCAATTACTATTAAGAAATTAACTATATTTACGTTTCTATTTAGTTGTATCGGAAACTCACAGAGTTGTTGCTGTAATAAAATATTATTTCTTTCAACATGCTCCAATTAACTCGTTCAGCATTTGCTTTTTTGTTCGCACATGTTGTCAGTGGCTTGCCACATGATTTACGCCATAGGCTCAACGGTTGTTGCGGTATCCGTTATGCTTTTACAACGCTTCCTTTATTATTTAATTTCCTCCGCAGCACGTTATTACGTACTAATCAAATCGTTTTATATCCGCTATTAGATTACACGCGCATTAACCTGCTCTATCTTAACTTTATTAAGTACATTTAAAATATGGGTTAGAGTAACTGTCGGGTGATAAAATTAATAGGAACAAGTAATTTTCCCTCTGAACTTCTAGCTGGCCGGTTAATTGATGTTCCTTTATAAATGCACTAATTACGGAATCAACTTTTAGAGCGAATGGGATTCGAAGGTTAAAAATTTTGATACTAATGATATCTCGATTCCAAAGTAGTAAGTGAAATAATTTATAATACTTAACACAACTAAACGAATTACTCTCCAATGTATGCAGTTGAGCTAGTACGACCTTTTCAAATGTTCGGTTGGCAACCCTAAACTGGCACATGTGTAGCGCATATTCGTGCGAGCCTTTTGTCCGCGGGCCGAGCATGTGGTGGTGGTGGGGGCGGCGTAAGCTTTTTTGTGAACCTTTTTTCGATGGCGGGAAAAGGCCGGCTTACATGTGGACTATTATTTGAATATCCGGTACGCGGGGGCACCGGTCAGCGACGAAATTTCGAATATTTGTAAGTCACACTGTGTTCTGAGATCTTCCTAAGGAATCCGTTACAGAATCTTGGGCAATTCACAATCTATCCTGGCAATCTCTATAAGGCAAATCCATACCCATTTCCCGTACCGTGTAATGAAAACTTCATTTCTATTCGGTTTACACCAATAGAACTATTTCTCGGAATGTCCCGTGACCATGTGCTTTCATATTTCAAACGCCGCGTTATAAATTAAAACATAAATTAAATGCGACAAAATCCTTAAAATGCTTTTTTTATTTTGTCATGGTTTCAAAAAAAAATCTAAAGAATGATTAAATTTGAAGCAAATGACACCGTGACTTCAAAAAAACATAAAACGTCATAATTCATTTTAATATCGATGGCCAAGAACCCTATAGCGGAGTTACAAATAAAACTGCTGTCAACTAACTTATCGTCTATTAAGTTTTTATATTTGCGGAATGTAATGTTTCCCAAGGAAAATCATTTCGGGTGTTCGATAATGCGAACTTTAAACCGCTGTCAGTAATCAAGCGTCACTTTGTCGGAGCAGCCAATAGGATTTGATAGTAACGCGTCGGGCGTTTGTGACAAGCACGTGGTTGTTGAAGAGGTGCCAACTCGCTCACACGGTCCACGCTTCCTGTTTACAAGGCGGGCCGTCTGACGCCCAAAGCTGGCTTCGGGAATTATCAGAACATCTGGGTCGGAGGTCTCCGGTTATGCCGTTTACGCAACGCAAGATAGTTCATTGTTTAAAACCGCTACAAATATTGTATCGCATTTAGTTTTGTTTTAACCGTCGACGTTGAGAATTCGAATTAAGTTATCAAATTTGGTTTATATAATAAGTTATTAAAGTTAGTAGATAAATTTGAATTAGGTAATTAATTGAGAATTCGAATTTTTGCAGCAGTCATAGAATTTAACGATGGTCTTGTTAGTCAGCTTCAATGTGTTTATTTTAATTTTATTACAGTGAAAATATAATTCAGCGTAAATTTAATAAATCGTTTGAAGATATTGTATCATATTACTTTATTATTAATACTTTTGTGTTGAATTATACTCATTTTAGGAAACCATTTTTTCAATGAAAATACTTCCTTTGATATGAGAGAAAATATTATATTTATTAACTTTTCTCTTTTCCCTTTTTAAATAATATTACCCTTTGATATGATACATTCTTACAAATTACTTCTCTTTTTATTTATATTGCCATTTACTGTGCAAGTACCTTTGCATCTAATCTGTATTCCCGTTACCAATGCTGTCTTAGGCCATATTGGGGCCTTAGGGCACACAAATTTGGGGCTCTGATTGAAAGTAAAAAAAGTGAATGACACAAACATTTTTCTGCTATTACATATCTTATATTTTTTTATTTATTCTATAAACTTCTGCCAGTCTATAGAATTAGTTTTTTTAGAGAATTAGTTTAATCTGATGCGGCAAATATTTTGTCTGTGTATGGAAAAATATCTAAGTATAAAAATTTATGGTGCCTGAAAACTTTGGGCTATTAATTCTGATCACTGTTCAAAATTGTTATAAAACCAATAATATTGTTTGCTGTCTTAAACAGATTAAATATACTATACGTAGTTCTATTAAGCGAAAGAGAAAAAAAAAGGATGTTTTTAATAGATATATTTAATTTTAAATTACACCTTAGAATTATTAATTGATAAATAGGTTAGTCGAACAGTAAGCTGGCTAACAGATAAATGCGGAACGGAAGAATATGATTTTGAAGTCTTTTTCAGTCGTCATTTTAAAAAAACAAAAACGGTTCTTTCAACTTTTGATCCATCCGCCTAAAATTAAACATACGACCGATTTGTTCAACGCAATTAAAATTCTTCGAACCTTTTTATGCCCCAAAAGTAAATATTTCACGTGCCAATATTAGTGGACAAGTCGGTAGATATTTCGTTATCGTTCCACAAAATCTAAAGTAGCATATACCCTTAAAATGTCCCCAGTAACTTATTTGACATTGCCCAACTCTCGTCTCCCATATGAAACTCGGAAAAAATGTACCTACCTATATCTAAAGATATATTTTTAAACAAAGTTTCCGTTTGTCGAATCCGAGAGTTCCGCGTACGAAGCGGCGCGGCGTGGCCTTGGTGGATGTTGACCGAACGTTTTTTTTTTCTTCGCAGACACAGATAACATATTGTGTCATGTTATCGACTTAAGTCGACATCGCGTCGCGTATGTTGAATGGGAATATCATGCGAATTCAAGGAACGAAACGGAATATCCATAATTTACATTATTTACATAAGGTCACGTCACATAAAGATTATACATTTTTGATGTGTCTTTTAAAAAAATTTTCCGCCAATTTTCCGCCAAGGACAATGTTCATAATCAGACCCAGAAATAGCGGAAGAGAGTCAGGCGGGTTAAAATTTATCTTGGAATGGTAAATAGCAAATGTTACAAATATTTATTTATAGATGTTATACACGGTATTTCTTGTCGGTGTAATAAAGTTATTTGAAGAATACTGTCAGACCTTAAGTGTTACTGGCTTGCATTGATTGAATGGGTGTAATAGTACAAAAAACTCTAGTAGAATACAATACCGTTTAAATTAGCTTACCAAATGTGTTGGCAGTACAATACGCAAGTTATGTGAACTTAACCAATTTGCGTTGCCGTGTATGTTTACCGAATTATCTGATAACATCAGAATTATGTGTATTGGGCCTTATAGAGATCGAATAGCAATAATTG
Source organism: Iphiclides podalirius (assembly GCA_933534255.1). Classification (NCBI taxonomy): domain Eukaryota; kingdom Metazoa; phylum Arthropoda; class Insecta; order Lepidoptera; family Papilionidae; genus Iphiclides; species Iphiclides podalirius. Next base: position 12,720,823 of record OW152815.1, on the reverse strand, counting down.
TTGTGTTCCACTACCATGAAAGTTATAGCTGGTTCGATAGAAGCGATAATATTACGGCGGGATGTCATCTCGCTGGTAAGCTCAAGTGATACCTAAAGCAATTTTATAGACAGAAAAATTATCGTTGGAACATAACAATTATTGCTATGCAAAGATACAAATTATACATATACGAACTCCTTCATTGCAGACACAATGTGACTGAAACTGAGACTGAGACAGTATGAAAATGACTTGCAATGTATAAATAAATTAATAAATTCTTATTAATTTATTTATATTATTCTTTATATATTTAATAATATTCTTCTGTTAAATTATCACATTTTTAAGAAAAAATCCAGAAACATTTCAGACCGTATGTCCGGGGGCCTTTGACACTGGTGGAAATTTTCGGTTCGCGGACGTATAGAAAAATAAAATGCTCAGAAGCTAGTCGCAGGAGCAAAGTATCACATGACGCGCGTGTGCTCTCTCTTTGCCGTGCTCTGACGGGATAGGCTTAACGGAGGACGCAATTATGATGATTAAATGAAACTGGTTCTCCGGCTGACTTGCTGCCGGGATGGCGTCGCGCGGAGCGCATTCTGCGCTTAGATTTAGTCACCTTTGACTTATTTCGTGAATTTCCTATGGTTTTTTCATGGTGCTTGTTACGTAAAAAATAAACATTCAAGTTTAAAGGATGGTCAAGGTTCAATTAGCACGGTTCTCATCTGACTACTACAAATTGTTTTTTTTTCCATTACAATGACATGTCATATGCGTTAATTGTCAAAATATTATATACATTGTAATAATGAAAATAGGGCTGGGCTTAATGGATAGTTTGTTATTAAGTTAATATTAGAGAAATAATTATATTTCAACAAAACACTATTTATGTTACGCTTAAAATTTATTAAGTAGGTTTTATTTTGCTTGTTTGCGCAAATATTTGAAGCACTTTCTAAACTGGCACGTAAGTATATACATATTATGGACCTTTGAGTAAATTCTTTTTACGAAATAGCTTTTGCGTGTCTACCATTCTAACTAATGTTACCCGTGAATATAATTCGGTTTTTAGACCTGATTTCAGAAATTTAAATCACTGCCTTCAAGATCTGAGCATCGGGGATGTTTCAGCCTTGTAGCCAACCACTAAGAATTGGCATTGGGTTACCTGCCTTAAGGACGAAATGCAAACTATAAATAGTTTTGCCTTTAGCACTAGTTCTAGTTGACTTACCCTTGCAGCTGGATGCCTTCTAAGCGGTAGTGATGCTGCATGCTGAAATCTGAGTTCGATCCCCGGTGCCAGCACCAATTATATTGTTAATTTTAAGTGATGACTCACGTGCTTAGCGTTGAAAAAACATTGTGAGGAAACCTGCATGTTTTCGATATAATAAAAAAAATATTTCGCAGATATGCGAAGTCCGCCAATGCGGAGTGGGGCCGCGTGGTGGACTATGCCCAAATACCCTCTGGACAGAGGAAGCCTTTGCCCAGAAGTGGGATATTTAGGTACAAGCTGTCACAATAATCGTGTATCCTACTAAGGTTAAGAAAGAGATAGCTAAGCCGTCATACACTATCCCTGCTATTAGATAGAGATGGATAAAAAAAATTGTTACACTGTTAATAACTGCATAAATGGACGTTACTAAGAGAATTTCGGGCAGATACCTCTTATCATAATGCCAAATCGGAACTCGAACACGTCTACTTACGAAATCCTTACTTTTAATATTATAAAGTTTGTTTGTATGGATGGATGTTTGTTACTCTTTCACGCAAATACTACTGAATCGATTTTAATTAAACTTTACAATAGTATAGCTTACATACATATTTTTATGTATATATGTCTTTCTGTCTGAATGTTATGCCTTCAGCCTACGCAGACGTAGTCGCGGGCAGCAGCTAGTTGTTAAATGAAAGTCTTGGTCGCGTACAATGCGAGTCTATCGTTGCCCCACGTGCTGACGCAGCCCTGCGCCAACTTATTTATATCCCTTTGAGACGCCGCTCCTTCTGCTTTCAATAACCGTTTACTTAATCTTTCAAACTTTCCGACGTAAATACGTCACCCTTGCGTGTAAGCGGAACATCGTCGTGCCCTTTGAAGGGGTTACCGTTCTGTTTTCCGATACAACAAAAGCATAGGAAAAGGGAAGAAACATGAACCAACTATAGAGAGCAGATTAAAGAGGTCATCGTATTAAAATTTGTAGGAAAAGAGACGAAAAGTTTTTCGCTGTTGCGTGAATCGAACGTACGTCTTCTGGATTGGATGGTATATATTTCGTTTTAAATTGTCTATGTACATATTTTTGTCATTTGATATAACACGACCTGATTCATAAAATAAGGCTTTCGACATGAACGTGCGATTGAATCGTCTAGTAACTTTGGTTAAAATAATTTCCCGCTAATAAGCGTGAAGTTCAGGGTTGGGTTTCAGATGCTCAAAAGGTCATCTAAGCAATGTCAGTACTCTAAACAGTGTATATCCAAAAGATCTCCCATTTCATTCTTCCAAAGTGACGATAATGATAATGAAAATGATGTAATATACGTGTTATTTAAACAGAAAATCTTTACCTATTACTACATTCTTACTGGTTCTCTTCCTTACTGTCGCTCTTACTATTTTTGTTAAATAAAATCTAGTTCTCATGCATTAGTAACACATAGCCCATGTTAATCTCTCGTCTCAATGAAGGAAGTAAAATAGATTTTTTTAACTTCTTTTGTTTTACAATACACCGAAAGCTTGAATGTTTATGAAGAGATTTTTGAAATATGTTATATGTTATATGTGTAACTACATAAAGGAATATAAATTTAATTTACATCAAACTTATTTTGATGAAAATTAAATTTATTTTTGTTAAAATATAATAGCATTTAGTTTTAAAATCTTGTTTTGAATTTCTGAAAGGACGGAAACAAATCTTGAGTCCCACTCATACTTAACTATCTCTCTCTCATATTAACTTTTTTTTATCCTATTTCTACTCAGCTGTTCACACAACTTGTGTTTAGGCTATTAGAACTTTGTGACCTTTAAGTGATAAATAAAGATACGTATAACTTAGTGTCTTATTTGTTGTTACAATTCATGTAATCCGTAGATTTTATTAGTAGTTGAATGAAAAACATTTTGAAAAACAAGTGATAACATAAAATATTATGAAACATCTACTTTAACAAATAAATATCAAACATAATAATGTATGTTTAATATTGTAATTATAAAATAAAAATAATGAATACATGTATAAAATAAAATAGAACAACAATTATATACGTCTAGGTTTGCTCTTTTACCATGAATATTTTCCAAATTTTCAATATTTCAAGTATAAATTGTTTCAATTTAAGGAATACTTACGCATTAAAGTTTAATGATTTATTTTATTGCAACCCTAATCGGTTTTAAAATTAGCAACGCCGTGTGGAATTGATAGGCGCGTAGCACCGAGGGCGGAAGTCGTCTCTAAAATAACAATCTTCCTACTTGCGAGAGCTAACCGTCCACTTCCAGTGGTGGACTGCGAATGCGGACATTCTGTATGTGGTCGTTCGAAATTCGAAAAATAACGTTCTCTTTTCAAATCGCAAATAACGAACGATTCGTTTATTTTGATCAGTGAATAGCGTTACTTTCCTAAAACCAGTAAATTGCATCGTATTTCAAGACCAATATTTTATTCGGTCTGTATGGGTTATAAATGAATATCGAAAACCGTATTCCATTAACGGTCTTGACATTTAATTAAATTCTGATGAAATCTAGAAAGAATACATGAAAAATTACTTGCGGTAATCTAATAGAACCAATATTAAGCATTTATTTAAATAAAAAAAATCTGGAAAAAACATTAATGCTTCGAATAAAAACTTTCTTACCCTTACAGAATATCTGTTTATAAAAACAACTGTTTATGAAGTCAAGATTAATCTACTGCGGAAAATAAAATTATTTAACCGCCTTCATTGGATTCTGTATTTATTTCAAAACTATTTGCCTACTGATAAGCAGCCGTTGTCCATTATAACATGCTCTGAATATTCAAAAAACAACTGTATTTATAAATCAACCTATTTCTAGCCACCAGGCAAATAATTGTGTAGTATTTATTTTTTCATATTATCCACACAAATTTAAAAAAATATATTTATCTGTGGTGTAATAATATTCTCGATAGCCTGGGTGGGTGTAGAGAATGTGGATATTTCGGTGCCATTATCGCTCGCCCACGGGCCGCCATTGGCAGAAAAACTCAACAGAAATACTTACGCCGTCGCGATTTACACACGTTCTTGTACCGGGTCAACTGTTGACATTGGTCGCCATCAATAGTTTTTGACCTTCTGGCATCTAGGAAACTAAAAGAGATACTATACAGCGTGTCGCTCCTAACGCGACCATAAATCAATACACATTTAGAGGATAACTTATTAAAATTGTATTAATCATTTACATTCCTTAAACATCAATAATTACCTAGTTATTGATTTTCCAAAACAAGCAATTTTAGAACACCCTTACGTATAAAACTGTAACGTAAAGTTCATTTGTAAAGGTCACAAAGCGTATGAATAGGTTGAATGAATTTGAAAGGGATAATACATACTGTTAGAAGTAGAGATTTCTAATGCGACGCTGCGGCAACGAATGAAAAAGTGTCTGAATGTATGAATCAGTCAGTTGTAGTTGTATAGGATGTTACAAATTTTGTTTCTTTTTTATTCATTTAGTTTGTTTGAAAAATATTTTTTTAATTATTGATTTTTTTAACGTTTTATATTTTTTTATGCTTATTGGCAAGTAGTTTTAGACGTGTGTTCATTTATTGTCGCGGTTGTAACGACACGCTCTATATTCAATGGCGGTTTGTCATTCTGTTTTTTCTCTGTAGTAAACGTCGATTTTTCTTTTACAGACCGATCTTATCAGTTTGATATTTCAAAGCAATGTTTAAGTGATTAGAGGATATTCGTAAAGAGGTTAATATAATACAATATCTAAAATATGTAGCAATACGCATAAGTCTCATTTCATATATATTTTTTTAGTTTCTAAATATCGCGCCTTATCTTTCGTACTCATCGGGTTCCTGAGATATAGACCTAATGGAAGATATGTGTTCCAAGGAGGCGCATTCTCTTGCCCGTTTCCGGTGGTTGTTTACAAAAAAGAACATATATATAATATAAACTCGTTGTCCGAGGCGACCGTACGAACCGGCCGGCCCAGATACTTGCCGCGATTAAAAATCGTTACAACTTCCGTTCGGCTCGGAGTCTCGGAGCGAGCCACAGATAAAAAAGATAAATAAGAAAAATAACATAAAGATCGATACGGCAGAAAGGCGCTACTTGTTTTTTCACCGCTCTTAGAGCTTGAGGCCATCGGACCGCTTGTGTTGCTGTCTAATACTTATTTATAATGCCTATATGCGCCGTTTCACGTTCAAAAAGACGAACAAGCCATTTTCAACTTAATGCACATCAGAATTTATGAAGTCGAAACTTAAATAAACATGCTGTTTTAATTATTCTCTTAATTCTTTATTAGGGTTCGGTACCCAAAGGGTAAAACGAAAAGGGTAAAAACTATTACTAAGACTCCGTTGTCTGTCTGACCGTGTATTACCAGGCTGTATATTATAAGCCATTATTGTTAGACAGTTGATTTACACAGATGATGTACTTCAACAATACTAAAAAATTAACAACAAACTCTAAAAAAGCAAAATAAAAAAATAGGCTTCCATACCACAGACATGATTTTTTGCCGTTTTTGTAAATAATGGGTACGGAGCCCTTCGTGCGCAAGTACAACTCGCACTTGGCCGGTTTTATACAACCTTTTTCGGTAGCCAGCAAGTAACCTTCCTTTGACCCGGATTTGGATGTAAATTCGTTTTGCGATTTTAAACGGTTCCGTTAAGAACAGTAATTGTTACCTCGACGAAGCCAATAAAATATAATTAAGTTACATTTTTCAAAATGAACTCAGCCTCTTCGATTCCGTTTCATTCATTACAATTAGGGTATCATTAATTTCAGGCAAACTTAAACCATAAAAATGTCCCTTATTTGCATTTTAAGGTATCCAATCCCGCCTGAAACGGTCCGCATAAATGACCTTTAATTCCGAAAAACGATAACAGCGCGGGGTGAATCGACATAGTGATGTTACCCGGTTACGTCCGCGTTGATCGTGAGCGTTAGGTGTTCCGCTGCGACCCGCAATAGAAGATATCGGATTAATAAAGGACATCGTTAGATTGAAAAACGAAATGAGCGGGCCAATTTTACGAGTGCGCCGCGACAATTAGAGGCCGGCGTGTCTGTGTGCGTGGGCCGGGCCGGGGAGGCGCGGGCGCTGCGGCGCGCGGGGCGTATCGGCTGGTAACTATGCGGCGTAACTCCGGTAGCGGCGCAACAGGTCCGCGGGGCGGGCGAGGCGGGCGGGGGGACGGTATCGTGTACGCACGCGCGCACACAGCCACCCCGTGCGCCTGTGTGCGCCATCCGGTTCGGTTCGCGCGTGAGCGGCCGATACAGACACGACGCGCGTGTAGTTGTGACCATCGGGTCGATCGATCAATGAGCTCGACTCGACACCGGACTGCTGTTGCCTGCATGCAACTCATTGATTAACGCTATGAACGTGGAATTGTTTATTCATTCATGTTGAATATTTTTATTTCAAACGAACGTCTCTGTTGTACCGTATCGACGGGTTGACCTTCTTGAGGCGGACATGCGATGTTGCGCGGTGGGTGAGCGTGTGTCGCACTTGGTGTGGAAAGAATACGCTATGTGCGTTAGGTCCGGTGATGTTCCTAATAATCTTATACTATTACGTATGCTTAGACTAAACGACGTCCTTTTAGGCTATTTCAAATTCGATTAATTTATTACATATTCATTTATGTATGTATTTATTTAACATTTATTTACACGGTTTTTGAAATATCACTTTTTAATCTTTATTTTTTTTAAACAGAAGTCTTGCGTATACCTTTAACAGTATACGTATTTCTCATATTCGCTTTAGTCTGCATTATCGTTTTACCTACAACAAATATCAACACATTAGTCATACGATAAACATACCCACTTCCGCACTAACGATGCATATGCTAGTGATATATTACGTAATGGTATATCAGCTTTACTGTGGTTACCTTTATACCGAGGGATTTTAAATTTATTTGATCCAGTAATACATTGCGTTTTTAAGAGCACTTCTATACATGTAATAAAAATGTAACTAATCGTGGTCTGTACATGAAATATATTTGAGAATAACTATTATTGGGGGCCTTTATCAACGAAGTAGAAGCCAAAACAATGATTGTTAAATTTTTTGTCTGTTTATCTGTTTGTTGTGTGTTTGTGCGCGAGTTTCACGGCACCATTATAGAATATCTCTGTAGTATTTGTAATTTTGCGTTTCGGCTGATATAGTAACCACATTTTTAAAGATTGCCAACGCAACAACTATATGGGTGTCATAGATACCATTTGGCGTCGATAATCACTCAACTTAAAGGTTCGCTTATAAAAATGTAATTTATTACGTCATTAAAGTTACTCATGGTTATAAAAACTCATAATTAGACTTTGATTTTCGGTCACGCTATACAGTTTGTATGTAATCTAATCGTCGAAAGGAACGCCTTTTAAAATAATTTATTTGCTAAGCGGTGTTGCATTAGTGCTTTTATTTATTCATCATTTAGATTACAAGTCATTACCAAGTTAAAAGTTCGCTCATGAATAATAAAAGTGGTCTGCCGGATGTGTAGAGATCATTTTCTTTATCACGGACTGGTTGGCGCTTGGCTACTTCCAACTATTTGGTTATGAACCAAACTAATTCATTAGAAGCTTAGTCATCTGCCTCGAAGACCCGCACTGTAGCGAGATCAAAAATTGGATACGGGAGGACTTCTCGAATGGGATGGTGCGTGCATATAAACGCAAGTCGCACGTTTTTGTAGCTATTTTTTAAAAATACGTGTAATGATACTTGCTATTTTGCCTATTACCTAATCACTGTGTTTTAAAGCGGCGTTCGTTTCTTTACAGGAACTGTCGCGACGCCACAGCATAAAATGTAGGTGAGTGCGATGAAATTAAGTTTTTTAGATTATTTTTAGATGGTATCAAGAGAGCTGACGGTTCACCTGATGTTAAGTGATACCGGTGCCCATGGAAAAGGAAGGAGGAAAGGTATGAACCACCTCGGGATCCAGGTATACCTTGTGTACTTCGTATCACCGTACTCGTAAACGAACAACACACTGTGTTGTAAGTTAAAACGTGTGTGGGTGTAGTATTGTTGATAGGGATATAGGGGATACCGGAATAATTATTTGCTTTGATAGCCATGTAACGATAGGGCAGTACTAAGGCCTCATAAATTGGCCTGCAGAGGAAGTTTAATTTTTTTTAGACGAAGCTGGTCTACACTGTGTTGTAAGTTAACGCTACTTGTGTTGGATTGGACATCGGAATGGTCCACAATACTTTTTTTGCTGTAATCGAGCCACGCAGCAACTTCTGAAACGACAGGGCAGTACCAAGACCTCATATACTGGCATCAAGTGGAAGTTTTATGTTTTTAGACGAGGCTGGTCTATACTTTGTTGTAAGCTAACGCTACGTTTGTAGTATTGTTTGTAGGGAAGTCGAATGGGTCCCGAATACTTTTTGCTATGAGAGAGCCACGTAGTAACTTTTGAAACGACTGGGCAGAACCAAGGCCTCATAGACTGGCATCAAGTGGAAATTTTATGTTTTTAAACGAGGCTGGTATACACTGAGTTGTAAGTTAACGCGACGTGTGTAGTGTTGTAGTTAGGGACATCGGATGGGTCCAGAATACTTTTTCTGAGTGGTAGAGTCGCGTAGTAACTTCTGAAACGACTGGGCAGTACCAACTCATAGAAGACTGGAATTAAATGGAAGTTTTATGCTTTCGAGTTACATCTGGTGAGTGAGGTAACCGCGGCCGATATTATAATGGTCGGCCACGCACCCGTTACCACTCAGATGTAGAGATCCATGTTGGCTAGCCAGCGTGCGGGTAAACCCCAGTTCCCTGCAAAGTTTCTTGTAAAAAAACCTTTCGCCTCCTTTATCGACCGGGTCGAACAGGAAACACGAATGGTGTTTGACTTGGTCACGATTTTTCAGTGATTTGGCAAAATTAGATACAATATCTCAATATCTCAATATCTCCAACTTTATGTGTCCGTATTGGGAAAGCCGATCAAGTTCGCTCAGAGATATTTTTAAAGAGATTAATATACTCACTGTTGCTTCTCAATACATTTATTGTAATGTTTTGTATATTCGTTATAACCTTAATTTTTACCTAAAGAATAGTGACAGACATAAATTAAACAGTAGAAATAAGGACAAACTTACTACCCCATTTTTTCGCCTACAAAAAGTAAATAGGTCGTTCATGGGGCAAGGTGTGCACATGTATAATAAAATCCCACAGTCGATATTAAGTCTGCCGCTTGATCAATTTAAACGTAAAATCTAAAGTCAACTTATGGTTAAAGCATATTACACTATTGCGGAATATCTCGACGACGCCAATGTGTGGAGTTAATATTGTTGATACTCACGTAGGGTAGAATAAGACTATTATACCGGTATTTTATATTGTAAACTGATATCTTTGAAAAAGCAACTGTTGAGTTTCTTGCCGGTCTCTTCTCAACAGAAACTGCTTTCCGAACCGATGGTTCCTTACGAACCTCTATGTATAATGTTTTATGTAAAATTTGACGATTCATAAGAACGCGCAAGCGTCTATTTGAATAAAGATTTTTGATTGAATGAATGATTTGGATTCACGCGAATTTTCAAGGCCGAAGTAAAATATAAATAAAGACGAATCTTATGATTGGCTGCATTAATTGCTGTCAAAACATTACTTCCTTTACATTGTTTAGTGATTCAAACATCCCTTGCCAAGTTGCAGCTTTTTCTATCAGACAATTAAACGAGCGAAAGGTTTTTTAATAGCGAATAAACATCTGCAACACCCATACCGTTGCAATTGCCTGACAAGCTTCACGTGGGTTATACCGCCTACCTCCTTTACTACATGAAAGACAGTATTATTTTATTTTACAATTTTAGGAAAACTAACAGCTAGCACATGATTAAAGTATTTGATTATAAGTACAGAAGGCCAATTATAAGTTTCCACAATTAGTTAAATATAAAGAATATAACGCGTACATAGAAGTAGTAGTCGGTATGGTCTTCATTTACGTAATAGTAGTGTTGTGACACTCCCAGACTTCGATTTGCCGATTGGAATTATTTACGGCCGTCGCGGCGGACGATGCTCTAGTGCGGGTCATTTTTTTATGTGACAAAGTAGCAAACGAGTTGGTGGTTCATCTGATGTTACGTGATAACCGCCGCCCATGGACACTTGCAACACCCGTAGGGTTGCAGATGCGTTGCCACCTTTTACCTGTTGGGCCCCGGCTACCTCACAAGACGAAAGGCAGAAGTTTAACACTCCTACTGTACGTCGTTCTTCTGCGAGGTCGTGGTAATTACCCAAGCGGACCTGCCCATTCGTGCAACAGTGAAAACTGTTGCGTGGTCCCACCACAGTTGGTCTGATACGCATTGTTTCCAGGCGTCGTGAGCCAGACGTTCCACGTTCCAGACGACACGAATGTGATTAGAAAATTCCGTTCGCGTGACGTGTCCGGGTACCGGGCGACGGTCCACTCAAAAAAGCAAAAGCACCCGTCACAGTAACTCGGACAAACGACACAGCCTTTCCAACGTCATATCCCCTTGACTGTTTGATAGTCTACCTTATTACCAGTGCATAGATTACATTCCTCTGTGCTCGCTAACGCGCTGGATGTTGGAACACTGTGATCTGTCATTTGCATTAATCCAAGTCTCCAATGCACGGACAACAACTGATTCACATATTGAAAAGGATTTTACACAGACTTTGCTTTCATTTTACACAGCATCTAAGACTCAACGATCTTAAATAAAATTTGGAATGGACTTCTTGAATAAAGCTCTGGATTTTGATATCTCTTGTAACTCAACAATTTCATTTTGAGAAGAACTCCGATGATAAATTGTATTTATTAATGTATAACATTAAGATACTATATAGAATAGTAATAGCCGATTTCAAAAGAAGCCGTAAAAGTAATTTATAAAAAACCCGTAAAGTGCGAGTCGGACTCGCGCACGAAGGGTCCCGTTAACTATAAAAATGACAAAAAAATCATGTCTGTTGTATGGTGATTTTCCGAGAGATTTTACACTTTCGGTACGGAACCCTAAAACATATAATAATATTTTTTGTTGATTTGTTATGTCTGTGTAATTTATAAATTGCCGCAAAATGTTTCTCCGCTGCCAGGATTCGAACCTATGTCTTCCAGATTACGTGCCCGACGTTTATCCACTAAGCTAAGCGGCCGATAACCTCACCGCGCGGAAACGCCGACGTCTTACTTACTCGTACTTAGTTTCTATTGCATTTTTTTGCAATGCTTGGCATATAATGTTCTTTCTTCGCTGAAAGCAAATTTTCTAAATAATATAAAAATGATATTTTTACAATCAATGTTTGAAAACCAGAAATGTCGCTTTGGTTATTAAAAATTTATTTCTTTTAATGCGAGCATAATCATTTCAGAGCATATAAGACGCTGAGTGCGTGTTATTTGAAAAACAGTTAGACATAGGTGAATCCTGGCGACAGTTAAAATTTTTAGACTATTTATCTATACATTTTAAGTTTAATGTTAAGTGTATAGACCAGCACAAATATTAAAAATTGTTTAGTGAGACTAGCACAAAAATTAAAAATAAAATTTTGTAATTGATTGAACTGATGGAGAGTTAGACTATGGAAAGCTACCTTTTTATTTTTCAATCTGCTGTCGTACTGTGAAGAAAATTACTAAATAGTCTAATTCTTCAGACTGTGGAAAGGAATCATTATAGATGGTTTTCTAGACTGTGGGACTATCGACTAACCCACTCGATTTTTCAGTCTGTGGCAAATTGAGCTTAATAATCATATGTCTCTCTAGACTGTGATGTCGTGGTGACAAAAGGGTGTGGTGATTTACGCCCGAGGCGGGTTAGGTGCGCCGCCGTGGGCGAACCAGCGGCCGTCGCCCACGCTACGACCACGCGCCGCAACTCCGGGTACAGTCGCGTGCGTTGTCGCATACGAGCCGCGGCGTTCGACTTTGTACGTCGCGGTGGGTTGAAGCACGCACTTTTGCACGCGACTGTACGTTGACTTTCCAACACGCCGCCCACGCCCGATGTTGCGATACGTCGACTTTGCCAAAGTATGGATAGGCATCTTTTGTCACTGTTGCATATTATGGTAATCGGTTTCGAAACATCGCATCGGCGGTATTCCCGTAACAATTACTTCTTTCCCCTAAATTGGATATTTTTTTTGCCAAATACCTTCTGCCGGATAACATTACAGTGTTGTAGGCCAACTAATGCCTATTTCTTCAGGTACGGAAAATTACCCAAAACATTCGGAAACCGAGAAAAAACAACCTGAGTCGTCTATGCGCATTCCTTTACTGGTGAAAATTTAGATAATTATCCATCATACTCTGACACAGAAGACGTGCCCAAAGAGCAAGTGCTTTTCGTCTTGTGGATGGTGTAACCTTAGTAAAGGTCGAAAACATAATTGCAACCCCACGGGTGATGTGTGTCTGTGTGCGTAATCACTTACCAACAAGAAACTCCTATGCAAAACCTCTTCATTTTGAACGCGTTTACCATACAGCTCACTTTTTTTCATGAGAGGCTGCTTAGTAGTTTACTGCTTTCACTGCTATAAACTGTTATAACTCTTTTACTTCTTCCAAACATATACTAGCTAGTGTATGTTTGGAAGAAGTAAAAGCACAAGATCGTGATTACGAGATTCTAAAACCGATGGACCGAAACGACGTCGCTGCCAAGTTGAAAACAGTAGAATGCAGTATTCGCCAATACCAGACGATTTTCTACCTTATTTTTCATTGATGAACGCTTACACGTATATAGTACAATTTTGATTTCTAGTTTTCACCTAATCGAGTGACGTGTTGTTTGCTGCAGTTACATTTGGATGCTTTAATTAGGTTAGGTTAGTAACAATGAATCTTGTGAGCCTCAGAGACTGAGCTCGCACATATCTGCATAACAATATTCCTCTTTTCTTCAACATTCAATTAACTTGGTGATATCCTTTTGACTACGGAAAAAGGATAAAAGAGTATCGGTGTTAAATTTTGATCGGGAAGTAAATAAACGACTATTTATAACGTGTTTATCGATAAAAGAATTTTATCCGAAATCAAACATTCGGAGGCTTACTTAAAGTTCAGTTAAAAAAAAGCGACGCGATTATTGCACTCAACCTGTGTGCCCTGCTGTTGTCTAGCATAATTTTAGAATTTAAAAAAAAATTCCGTGTGGCGGGGGAGGCGGGGTGATTTACCGCGGTGTCACTACGCGGCGTCGCATGTCGACTTGTAATAACTAACAGTCGGTCGGCCGCTAGCCGCGCGGGCGCGGACGGCCTCACGGAAGGTCGACCGCCTCGCCCCCCCCCCCCCCCCCCGCGCCGCTCGCCGCCCCCGCGCGCTACGTGGAATCCATGTAATTGGCTTCAATTAAAACGAGAAGAATTCGTACAATCGTACGCTTCCATCATCGGCCAAACATAACAACTCGCACGCGGCTGCTGCCACTTTGAATTTCGTGGCATTCAATGTGATTACATTTGTATCGTAATTCGTGCATAATGAAGATTATTTCATTTTCTCACGGCTCCATTACCGCTCTGGTCTAAAGGTGAATTACAATTTGAAAATGGAAGGTTATCATTCGTTGTATAGCTCTGGTAGAGTCGAGTTTGGCCAGTATAACAATTGTGTGTAGAAAAAAAAAAAATATACCATCAATAGCTAGCATGGTCTATAGAATCCTTTATTGGACGTCTTATGAACTATCTAAACATGTATGCTAATCTGTGTAATTTCTTGTTGTGGTTTGTTTTTGAAACAAAAACTTCTCGTCTTGATAATAACTAAAAAAATAACTTAATAAAACGTTGAACCTCAATTCATTCAACGGTCGATACTTACTTAACGAGACAGTGATTTCATCGCTTCATAACATATCCAACAATCGATTGCTAAATAACCACGTATCGGCCCACGACCGGCCTATGAATGGGCTTGACAGACGTCCATTCAGCAACGCCCTTCATTCCAGCTTTTGTTCTTTCGTAACTCTATGTCATACATCGTTTACATCACGTATACGGAAAATTGAGTAACACTTTTACATTTTTTGAGTTTATAAATTCGGATTTATGCTTATGAAAAATTATTACAGCGTATGGTAGGAAATCTAAAACTGAATTTTTACTATATATATTGTAGACATTATTTTATACCATTACAATAAATAATATACTAGTGTAACAATGAAATGGATAACTAAGTTATGTAGGTATACTAATATGTTTATCGTTAGAACAATACAGGGAAAGGTGCAAAAGTACCTATATGCATACATATTTAATATCACGGTATATTACTACCGAAACGTGGAAAAAGCTTATTTTTTAATCATAGGACTTCTTGAAACAGGAAATACGTAGTGAGGTATTAGGCGTCATAACTCTCATTGATGCTTTCTTTATCTATGCTGGCTTCCGGTACAATTGTCTAACGGGCCTAATGTTAATGTAAGCTATCAAACCATTAGACAAACACATCTCCAATTGTCATTTCTATCGCTTACGAAAATAAAAATATACTAAATTTATGCTAGTTTACGTTAATAACATTTTCAGAAAACAATCGACAATGATTGCTAAACTAGCGCCACAATATTTTATTGAGAATTATATTTAAAATTAAATGCATTTAAAGTCATTAGAGTTATCTATTATAAATATGCAATTTTTACACTGGCAAATTTTCGCGCGATTCATAGCAATACGTTTTGAATTATTTATTCTTTTGTTAATAAAATTAATGTATTTAAATCTTAACCTTGGTAATTTTTTCATTTAAATTATATTTCAAAGAAGATCGCTTTACAAATGTTGCGAAGTTGCATCACTCACCATCAGGTGAACCGTCTGCTCGTTTGGCAACTTTTCACATAAAAAAAAATATAGGATACCTTACTTGAATGAGAACAACTTTAAGAAGTACATATATACACTATACAGCTTTAATCAATTTTAAGTACTAAATTTTCACATTTAATTTATAATTTTATTTGTAAAACAGATTTTTATTTATTTAATACAAAAATGTAAAATTATTAAGAAAATTTATTTTTTCATGTAAAAGAGTTTTAAATTTAGTCCCATCAACTAGTAAAAATACTGGATACATTTTTATTTAAGCTCTAAAAAGTAATTCATTGTGTGCAGGTTATAAATGAATAAGCACAGAGCACAGATATGATCAATTTAGTTGCATGGGTGCAATCGATGGCGGATGGAAAGCGCGGGAGGCGGAGGCGGCTTCCGCTCGGTCACGAACCGCGCCGCCTCCGGAATAACAAACGGAACCCGATTTCTATCGAGTGGAACAGTGATCGAAGCGATTGTCCGAGTTGTCAAATGGACGTAATCCGCCATCTTGTAATAATGTTTTTTCTATACATAAACAATGAATGAAATTAAGTAAAAAGGAATAGATTATATCAGTGATTTGAAATCAGTCTGATAAAAAAAAACAAGTACAGAAAATATAGCGTAATACTTTTGTGTTTGGCAGCGTTCATGGTCGATGAACGTTTCCCAAAATTTACTAAAGGCCTGGAAAGGGACTTGGCACAACATCATTAGCAGCCGGAAGACGTCAACGAATATGCGAAATTGATTTCCGCTCATCGGGAATCCGTAAAGGGAAAAATCGTTTTTTGCGCGGCTGAGAATTAAACCCTGTGAATCAACGCATCAGTCAATATATATTTTCATTTATAATTATCTTTTCTTATCCTTGATTGAAAACAATTTAAACCTTCTTCTTAATTAATTGTGGAATACGAATGTAGGTACCATGCGACCTGAAGTCGAAAAAGCTAAAATAATCATCTGCCACAGATTATCGTGAAATAAAGTCAACGAGGTCCTTACTAAGAAGACCCCACAAGTCTTATTGTGGGGGCGAAACAACACCACATTCCTTGAATCGCCTTATGTGGCAGCAGTCAGAAGGCGAGGGTGTCGTTTTCACTAAGTATACCTATTTAGGAGGGGCCATTGTCAGATGCATTGTTCCTCCATTGGTATCTCATTTCGTAACGACGGCTTTGCTTGGAATTCGAATTCAAAATGAAGTTGCGAACGGTTTCGATAAATCATAACTTCTATTGTATTCGAAGTATATTAAACACCAAGCAACCGGTTATAATTTAACTAAAAACATTTCATTTGGTTGTATATACAGTGTCGACAGAACCTTACAGATTACAGACAGAAGAACATTTATAAGTTATAAGTTAATAGAATAATGACATGTATTCGTGATTTAAAGCTGTTAAGTTTAACGCGATATGCATTGTAATTTTAGCATGAAATATTTATACAAAGTTTAGTTTCATGTCCAAAAAAAGTGCATTTCTATAACTCGAAATTATAGAAATGCAGTTTTTTTAAGTGAATACTTACCGACCGACACCGACATGCCAATGTCACATGTTTTGTCTTTGACGTCGGAAAAAAATTGAATTAGGTTTTCTAATATTTGAAAAATTATTATTTAGGTTTTCTTATATTTGATTTCTGTGAATTTTTTTCTAATTTTTTGATGGTAAGTATTTTTGTAGTAAGTAGCCGTGATAGCTCAGTGTCCGGGCGCTCGCCTTAATTCAATGTACTCGAGCAACCTGAGTTCGATCCCCGGTGCCGGCACCAATGAAGTTTTTAACTTTAAGTGCTGACTTATCACGTGCTCCGCGGTGAAGGAAAACATAGTGAGGAAACCTGCATATTTTCGAAATAATAACAAAAAAAAAATATATTTCGAATATATGTGAAGTCCGCCAATCCGCAGTGGGGCCGCGTGGTGGACTATGCCCTGATACCCTCTGTATAGAGGAGGCCTTTGCCCAGCAGTGGGACATGTATAGGCTGTTACTTTACTTTTTTTTTTAAGTATTTTTGTCGCGTTTTGAAAATTAAAAACTCGAAATTATTGTATATTGGTTAAACAAAATAGGTAGATCTTGTGCAGTTTAAATCAGTGTTTTGGGATTTTAATTATTCACAGTATAACTCATTTCATTAGAAAATTAGAAAACAAAAGTGATCCCAGTTTTAAGTGATCACTTTGTCGGCAGATTGACCCATCACTGCTTATTATTTTTTCTAATAATGCCTGTTTGCATTTTTGTAAATGTGCTATTATATTTTTCTTAGCGCGACTTCTCGTTCATTTGCTTCTATCAGGTTTAACGTTTGAAGCCATTATTTTATTATTAGCTGTGGTTTTAACGTTAGAATGGACCGAGTCAGGTAGAGATTTTTTTAGGACAGGCCATTCACGATACTGGCCGATTAACATTTTTTGTTGTAGCTCCGAATAATTTGCTTCCTCCATTGATTTATCTTCACATTAATGTTTCAAGCGACTAACGTACGCAAGTAATGAATGCTGTCACAATTCCGGGTACATGTATGTTCTGATGTAAAGAAAATTGGAGCTCTCTTTGATCAGTCGAATGTCGAAATATATTTATATTTTTGCTTGACTATATTTATTACCACTCAATGGTTAATGAGGCGTTACGTAACTGCTGGAGCGTAGCGTGACAACGACGTCCCGTGTGCCGTGGCGTTATCGCTCGTCCTTGACATAGAGACGCTGCGTGCACAACGCGCCTTATTCTCGCTACAACCTTGCGAAAATTACCGTCCGCGATAACAGATGTCGTTTTCGTTCCTGCTCCACTCACGCGCGTGGTATACAGTTATAACATATTCGTATCGTAATAGAAAGTCTCGTAGGCCGCGGCGCGTTGCGCTCGTGCGAATTCGGGGGAATGTTTCGACAGTTCCGTATGGTACCGGCTTGGGTCGTTGAGAGTGCAGTTGCATAGGACGAAAGTGGGTGGAGCTGTGCGAGTCTCGCCGACCGGAAACTTAATTCCCGGATGCGGCGGCGTTAGGTAGGGGAGCGCGGGGAGCGAGGGGTTCGCCGGAAGCCCGATAAACGAGCACATCCGCCGCCGCCCGCGCCGCAAAATTTGGCACCGCCAGCGCTCGCGCCCGCTTCCGGCCCGCTCCCCCTCCGCCGCTCTCCTGCGAAAATAGCCGCCGACCGCTCTGTGTACGCGGTTCATTCAGTATGGCCGCCTTCCATTCATAAAAAGGCGAGGTGCGGGCGGGTGGCGGCGCGGCGGCGGGGCGCGGCTCTCCCGCCGACCCGCTCCCGCACCCGACGCCAGTGCGGAATGTGCCAGCGAACGAAACGGTCGTTTCGTTGGAGCGTAGCGCTAGCGCTCCCGGTTTTCCATTAAAATGTGTATAAGAATCAGTGCAGTGAATCCACACGAGTTCGGAACGGTAGCGAGAAACGCCGTAGTCAAGATCAGGAGTAGAAATCAACGAAGAACTTCACCGAGGAAGTGAGTAGCGGCCATATTGCAGTGATAACCGCGCGGCGGGCGGACGAGAATCGAGGCCGGTGCGTGGGCCGCCCCCCGCCCGCGCCAGGTGCCGCTCCGGACCGCGCCGGTCTCATGAGCCTTCCCGTGGATTTGCGCGCCCGAAATTCGGTGGTTCTACCGTATTTTTGTGTGTCAGTGAGACTGCTGGCGCGGTTTCGGTGCGGCACGATCAGCCGAGCAACAAGCTCAGTGTTGTGTGTGGGGCCAATAGGCTCGAGTGCCCTTGTGTGTGATGTGTGTAGGAGACGTGTGACCGTGGAACGTCTGCTTTGTAAGTACACCCACAGACGTGTGACGTCCCGGCAACGTTGCCTGTAATGGAATTGCCAATAACGAATAGTAAGATTGGCTCATTGTAGTGCAGATCAGACACAACTATGTTGTTTCTACAGATTTCGTCAATCGAAATTTGATAGGTATCCGATTAGGAAGGTACTTAACGACATGAATGAGGAGTAGCGTCGCGTCGCCCGCGCGCCGCGCGCCTCCACCGACGCACGTGCGACGTTGGTCGTTCGCCGCGCGAGAACGTTCTCAAGTAACAAGTTCAAAATGTAATGATTTCATTTATTCAATCAAATTTGGTTTAGTTAATAATATCCATTGCTTAAGGAATTTAATAACGTCACCACCGCGTACTATCAATCGTTCTTAATACAAATTGTGTGTTTCGTGAAGTGTGTAAAACGACTACAAATCGGACCAATCGAATGTTTCTAATTTTATAGTGATAAACGCTATAATATCGAGTAATAGCGTTCATGTTTTGAGTTATTATAGCAACAGCGAGACCAATTTCGACAGTAAGTTGATAACAGTAGACGAAGATAAGGAATAATAAAATTGTAAACAATACATAACATATCTTAACAAACTTAAACGAATATTTTTAGAGAAAACAAAATATATTCATTTGCCTTTTTGTGTTAAATCGCTTTGCTAAGCTACCTGTTAAAGTACATTGATGATTATTTTGATTTTTTTAATGAAATATTTCGTTATATTTAAAATATATTTTGATGTTAGATTTTTCTTCATTGATTTCCCATAGTAATCTATATGAGCAGAAATTACTTTGATCTGTTCTTTAATTCAAGAAATTCCATAAAACATTGGCCTTTTTCTATACTACATATCCTTAAACCTAAAAATAAATGAAGCAAGAGAAGTTCACAAATGAAACTTACCCATCATACATTTATGTGTATCAATTTTGGTTATCAAAGTTACACTCAGAAAAAACAGGGACAACAGATATTATATTACAATTACATTTATACATTTTATATTTATTTTAATGGAACCCTTTCCACTTTATAGTTATAATCTTATTCAAGCTTTTTAAAATTACTAATATATTCTGGTACATATAAAGCTATTTAACTAATATCTTAAATTTGTTACTTTGGATGTTCATACGTAGATGTTGTAGATTTAGTCTAAAATAATACCATACATACTAATGAACCATAATAAAATAATTCTATCCTTTTTAAATACAGTTTCATATGTATTTCTTAAATTTGTTAAAACAGTTTTCTTCATAAGGTTTAAAAGGCCTGTTTTAAAATAGATATTTGAATACAGTTTAATATATTTTATCGCACTGAACTTTGTAAGACTTAATATTTCTTCTTTTTTATTAAATTGCAACCATACACACCCCATATTTATGACATATTTGATTTATTATTTATTAATGTACAAAACATGTTGATACAGTTATATAATGTACTAACTTATATAAATATGTTATTGCAGTTATAGGAGCTGTTGTGCATATTGTGGCTAAATTCATTTAATATTAGCTTCATTGGAATTAACTGTTTTAAATTTACACTTTATTGACATTAACAAATATCATGGGAAACAAATTATACATCATACAGGCAAACAATTGTTAAGTACATATTTTCATATAACTAATTTAATTATTACAAAAACACACTTTCTCTTGACAAAAATTTTACTTAAGTTCTGGAATAATCATTGCTAAACATATTGAAATACGTAAAAATGTTTTTTTTGTTTTTTCACTGAAAACTTAGTGTGCACCTAAATCAATAGTCTGCTTGTTGCACAATGGGCACAAATTTAGTATTTTTATTAAAAACATGAGAGTGCAAATGTTATTATATTGTGTACTGAAGAATTTGTGACATAACTGCGGCCGCATTGCTTGCGATGTAATAAACACTGCGTTATTTATGTTACATAGTACAGTGATTTCCAGTATTCGCATGTATTATAAATCTTTCATGTGTCGAAAATAATACCGAAACAGGACGCGACGCGAACAGGACATAAGGATCCAGTCACTCATTCAAATTTAATAGTAACGCGATTAATTACACTATTTATTTAATTAAAAGTTTTTTTACACTGTTTCTTTAATCAAAAGTCCGGAGGTCATGGCCCAACCGCAGGAAGCAGTTGCTATGGAAATAGAAACATTCGACATTTCGGTCAGAGCTAACAACGGACTGGTTTCCGAATGAATGGTCGCTTGTGGTTCGTTGTTTGCTTAAATTTAAAACTGGCGTCTTTGGGATTCTTTACGCAGTCTTAGTTTCCTGACAAAAATGTAAATTATTGTTTATATTAGGTTTCTAAAAAGATGTGAATCTTGACATCAATACCTGACATAAACACACACAACAATCCTTTTCATATTCTCTAAGAATTCAGTAAGGATTCTAAAATTTGCGATTTTACATGTTGATCGTTAATAAATCATCAAATGCCATGCAAACTGAGTTATCAATGAAAATGTCATAATAACAGGGAGGCCTATTAAACGAAAGGTGAAATTGGATATGGATAGAAAGTTTCACTTTTCCATCAGCTTATGGATGATAACAATGATTCAAGAAAAACTGAATGTACTAAATATTGAACTGACAGGGCTTCCAGGATTAATAAATAACGTACATACTTAGATTACTTTTGAAAGATCAAGTTTTCTTGTGATAGTTATACGGCTTAGTTACGTTGTAAATTTATTTACCTTCGTGATGTGGTAGTGCGTTGAAAAGTAAGCGACTGTATAACATTCTCAAATAAATAAATATATAATTACGAAGTTTCTTAACGCTTGTTTTTTCTAAATTTTCTTTCTATAATTTTCGCCACGCTGTTGGAATTCATCTCAAACATGCGAAATAATTTCTGGAAACCAGTCATAAAATTTATTTTAGGAAATAACTGGAATGGCTTTGTTCAGCTAATACACAAAGGCTTGCCATAAGTTGGCCGTGTACTGTTTTATTTGGTTTTTGTTATCAAAGCCGTAGACAATCAGTTCGGTTGCCAAATTTTACAAAATTAGAGATACATAAAAATTATTGAACAAATGTAATGAAAATTAACAATTTTTAAAAATCGCGGCACATATTAGTGTTTAAGTAAAGAAAAATATTACAAAAGTATTGAATTCCGATTTTGTAGTTAAAGTAGTGAAACATTAACAATTTGCGTGAATTGAATTGTCCTTAAATCTTAACTTAAACCTTAACCTATTTCAGCTAATTTAACAGATTTGTGTAGTGGTTCCGGACTAAAACAAGCTGAAATGATGATGAACTAGTGATAAGCGCGGTTATCCATGTATATAAAACGGCACCCTTTTTCATTCAAAATCAAAATTTATTCAATATAGGCTTGTTTTACCCCTATTACTTACCTACTTAAGACTACTAGTTCAATAAAACCTGTCCAGAGAAAAATCGGCAAGAAAATCTGCGAAAAAAAAATTCTTATCTGTATTTTTAATGATGTATACAAAATGTTTTAGGTATAAAATTAGCAGCAGGCAGGAGATTTGCAAGCGCATAGCAAGTAATTTCAATACATCCTCGTTCTCATTATATTCTTCGAAGGTATAATACGCCCTTTTTATTAGGGTAGCTTTTCAAAATGTTTGAAATTGTATTAATTTGTGAATGTCACTTAGTTTATTATATAACTAGCGGCCCAGTTTCGCACGGGTGCAATGTATACATATAAACCTTCCTCTTGAATCACTATCCAGTAAAAAAACCGCATCAAGATCAGATGCGTAGTTTTAAAGATTTAACCATACATAGAAACAGACAGACAGCGGGACGACTTTGTTTTATACTGTGTAGTAATTTAGGTAATACATCTACTAAGAAAAGACTTTCTGGTTTTAGCCAGTCTAAACCTTGCGCATTCAATTTTAATGGGAAAATAAAGGATTTTGTCTGCTGCGTTTTTCTAAGCTAATATGCCCAATAATTTAAAAGTCGTAAAATGACGTTCTTTAAATAAATCGTTTTGGCAAATAACTACCACGGCTATAAAATAGATATTTAGTGCTTTTTGACACTAGCTATTAAGTTTTTTCCCGTTAAATATGTTTCTATGAATGTTATACTGATAAAATATACTCGATTTGTTTGATAATACTTAAAGTTATAATTATAAAATCAAAATTCTTAAAATACTTAAAATCAAGAAAATGAATTATCGTGTACTATGTAGGTGTACTTTACGCATTTTGGGAAGATATATTTATCTTTTAGCAATAAGTAAGTTTCCCAAGGAACCATTAAGCCAGCACAAAACTGGCTATATATCTGTTAATTTTAATCTAATGTAAACTTTTTTTATTTTGTGTCATCAAAGATGCGACGGCAAATCGAAGCGGGGGGCGGGGGCGGCGCGGCCGGAGCGCGCACGCCGCACGTGTCGCTGCTGCGGCCGCGGCCCGAGGCGGAGCGCGAGCGCAACGCGTACGTGGAGCCGCCGCGGCGGGCGCCCCCACCGCCCGCGCACCCGCACCAGCACCAGCACCACGCGCCCCGCCACCACCAGCACCAGCACCAGAACTCGGCGGCGCGGCCCCTCAAGCCGGTGACGACGCAGCCGGGCGCGGCCGGCAAGCAGCGGCGCCCGCTCGCCGCGGACTCGATCGTGTGCGAGGCGTGCGGCCGGTGCCGCTGCGAGCAGTGCGCGCGCCCCAGGCCGCTGCCCTCGCGCTGGCTGTGCGGCTCGTGCCTGTGCAGCGCGGAGGCGTGCGTCGACTACGCGTCGTGCATGTGCTGCGTGAAGGCGCTGTTCTACCACTGCGGGAGCAGCGAGGAGGAGACGGCGGAGCCGTGCGCGTGCGGGCCGCGGCTGTGGTGCGTGGGCGCGCTGGCGCTGCCGCTGCCCTGCCTGTGCCTCTACTGGCCGCTGCGCGCGTGCGCCGCCGCCGGGGCAGCGGCGTACGCGCGCGCATCCCGCGCCGGCTGCCGCTGCGCGCCCCCCTCCCCCGCCGCCGCAGCCGCCTCCGCCGCCGCGCCGCTCTCCAGTATTATCTAGTCCCGGCGCCGGCCCGCGCCCTCCGAAGCCCCGCGCCGCCGCGCACGCGCTGTACAAATATTTATTGGCGCGCGCCGCTTCTGAGCGCGCGGCGGCAGACGGACTCGCCGCCATGGATGGACCGCAGTGACCGATGACCGTGCCAGTGCCGAGTGCGCGGCCGGGGCCTGAACGCGCCCCGCGCCGCGGAGTGATCGTCTGCCACCTGTAAATATAGCCGTATAGTGTGAATGTACGTGAACGTGTCGCCGAACGCCGCGAGTCTCAAATTTTCTTGGGACCGAAACGTGTCATATAACGCTAACATTAGTATTTTGGATTCAGCGCGAATCCGGAGATGATTAAGAGATGAGATATAAAATCATACTTATTAAGATGTAGATAATTTACCATTTATTTATTAACTGAAATTTGTATTTATTTGTAAATAAAACGACAACATTATATTATAAATACGAATGTTTACTACATCTTGTTTGTTTTTTCTGCATCACCACCTCGCCACCGCTAAAGGAAAGTGGCAGTGCGCGGCTACCGGGCGTGCGCCTGCGTGCGACCGGTTCCCGCCGCGTCTGCCCATTAATCACAATGCATTATTCAAACGCGAATGCGCCACTCCGTGCATAGCATAGACAACAAAACTATATTCGAATTCGGAATCCGTTAAATATTTGACAGCGATCGACCGACACGCCACATTACACGAACAGCGTTCCGTTCGGAGCGAGCGTTCAATGCGGTTGCTCTGTCGGCCATTGTATTATCGCCAGAGCGAAGATAACGCAATCGCTTCCATAATCTTGGCTTATTAAATTGACCTTTGCTTGTTTTAAACATATGTTTTTATTTAGTGTTTTCGTCACAACTGTTGTAAAACGAACGTACTGTGTAATATGGCCTTTCAAATTATTTCATCTATAATTTTCTCTCTATCATTTTTAATGATTCAAGAATGCAAAATGTTTGAGTAATGCCGAGGCGCACTGATTATGACAACGAATAAGCGATGAATAAAACTAAATTTCCACCAAAATAACAGGAAACTGGGCTGCTAGAGCAAAATGGACACTATCTATTAACGCAAATAATTTCAAAAAAACATCAAATTACATTTCATGCAGCCTATTCGCAATGTTTATTTAAGAAGCAATATTGTACTGTTCACTTACAAAGTCGTTATTCATATGTAACTACTCCAAGCTCTATGTTCTTCCTTATCTAAATTTATAAAATTAGGAGGTTGTTAAAGACTTCACACTTTGTTTCTTGTGAAGCAAGTTTCAAAATTAATCGTGCATAATAAATTTTGAGTTCTCGAACAACTAAATGTCGACTATAAAAGTTTTTTCGTTGGCGGAATTCGCCTTCTACCGGCCGGCTCGCTGCTTTTGGTACGCGAGTTGGGTATTAATAGTGGTGGGGCTTACGTAGCGACGGTTACAGGAAGCCACGATGAATCGCTCCACTTCCTCCGTCGCTATCCGGGATGTACGCCTCCCGGTCAACATTTCCTGCTGCCATCGCTGTTCCCGTGCGAGGTCGCGTCATGCATCATTAACTCATTGCACAGATTATATTAACGCACGTGTACAGATTAAATATTCTAAGTCACGCCGACATAATACTAAAACTTAAAAAAAAAATTAAAAACTTGTACTTTTACATTACAAAAAAGAAGGTTTTGTACACGAAGCGTATTTATTTCTCGAAAAGTATTTTTAATTCGTGTTCACACCATTTATATGTAGCTTATGAAACATATACTTGTGGATTTTTTGATAAACTTTTATTACTACTTACAACAGTCGTTCACGTACGGATGGCATCAACTTTTTTTTTCCCAAAAAAAAAACAATGCGAAGCGTGTTTTATTTTCTAAATGATTTTTAATTCGTGATCACAGCATTGGCATGTAGCTTACGAAACGCATATAGGTACTTGGTTGATTTTTTTCATGAAGTTTTATTACTACTTACAACAGTCATACACGTACGGATGGCGTCCACATGTTATTTACAAAATAGCTATAGCGGACGCGTCGCATAGCCGGAGAGTGTTAGATCGTTTAAATTGAGACAGGCACCAGATGTGGACAGGCCGCCGTCAGCGCGCTTTTGATGGCCGGATGAGCCTTGCACGTGATAAAAGCGAATTGGTTATTGAACCTACAATAGGTGTTAAGGGGTCCGAGCAAGACTCCCTACTTATTACATGTTTAATTAAAATTAGCCTTTAACGCATATTATTATTCGATCTGTAATTCAACATGAAAAAGAAATTAAATACGCTTACGCCCGGTTTCTGAAACACAGATAATCGTAGACATTAACTAATAAATATCAGCTGTCAAATGGCTTCTCCAATGTTATTTTAATTGCCAAAAGGATGGTTAAACTCTGGATTGATCAGAATGATCTTAATGATCAGAATGATCTACGATGATCAGTGTTGAGAAGACAGGCGTAAGCTGATGAATAAGATCGCGCGCGTAGCAATAAAATGCATCAAATGTAGAAGTCGACGTTCGCCATGTGTGTGTATTATCGAGTTTATATGCGAGATGTACGACTGCGGATATAATAAGGGACGACAGTGATGAATCTGGAGAGGCGATGTGTCATAGCGGAGCCCCACAACACGTCGCTGGTCGGCACCACAAATTCGCGTGGATATATTTCGGTCCAGCCTGCATCGGGCGCCACTCGTATAGAACGACCGAGCTATTTATTCGAGGCGTGCGTAAGCGCGCGACATAGAGAATCTTAATGTTCTATATTCGCATCTAACATAAGGGCTCTATTTTCAACGTTTACAAACGGGACGATTTCCGTTTATGCGGCCACGAGAGGAGTACACTCACAGTAGACAATCACAATAGACTTTTTTCCAAATTGCGGGGAACGAATTCGTGTTTTGAAATCAATAAAAATACATTCAAAGAGATGCGCCTACCCCGCGGATGTCTCGACCTTTGCTATGGGGAGATGGATCATTGGTGTCGACGCGTGGTTGATTTGTGCCCCGGCCCCGCCATTTACGGGCCGCGGTGGCGTCGTATTCATGAGCGCGCTATTTCAGTGTCAAATCTTGCTATTTATCGATCGCATTTCTTGACCCGCGACCTCGGTACGATGCGGTGGCAGTTAGACCGTTCGATGCGTAATGCAGGACGCTTCAGTTTTGTATAACTCCCAATAAGGCCGCTTCGTAATAACGTTCTATTGTTAGACTAATGAATAACGCCCGTTTAAAGGGAATTGTAAGGAAAGGCATCAAGTCAAAGACGTCGGAGACTTATGGCCGTTCATTGATTAAAGAATATCAATACTAATGAATGTTAGAACGCTCATTCACGTTATAATGGATTTGCAGCGAGCTTTAGGATGGATGAATGTTGTGTTTTCGCCCTTTGTTACCGTGAAATAGCATAACTCATAATAATATGCTTAAGTAAATAAAACAATATGACTACATCTATTGATAAGTTCATGAATATTTCTTTTAATGAACAATTAATGTACCAATTTGTAGTTTTCAAAACAAAATGAATACTTATTTGTATGATTAAAATTATCCTACGTCCGATGCAAATGTTATCTCAGCCCTTCCATTAGATGCGCAATGTGGCAACAAGCAAGACTACTCAAATCAGCATTAACAAATAAAAGTGCGATGCTAGCACTGAAGTCATGCTAGGTGCGTGCAGCTCATGTTAGGCGCATGCTCAACTGGAGGGGTGTCCTTCAACGCGTCTCCGGGCGCATGGCATGCACCGCAGACGAAGATAAGGCGGGTCAGGCAGCAGGAAGCGGCGGCATCAAACGCGCCACGTAAAGATAACGGGCATTGGGAAATCGTTTACGTTGGACGCCAAATGTCGGTCTGGCGTTGCGCCGCAGTTGAACGATCGCGTTATTTAACTGGCTGGTGGCCTCTTTTGTAGACTACAAAAAGCTTCATAGGTCAGAGCGCGTGAAAAATCTAAGGTCCCTTGATGGAAACTACCTAAGCAGAGGCGCGCCTGTGGACATGCGTTCATTAACAAATGGGGTAATTATCGGCTACAGGTATCCGTGGTGTTGGTATTATATAGATATATAGCGACTCGCCCCGGCTTGCAGATGCGTTGTTTGCCGGCCAGTAAAAAATAGGCTGCGGTTTCCATCAGACGAAACGCGAACGCATAACCCGACCCCCCACAAAATCTTACGAATGACTAGCACGCGTCGTACGTTTGATACTCAAGTCACCGTAGTACTTAATATATGCAGTCGAGAGTTCCTTCGCTTATTGGAGCGAAAATAAGAGATCAGTGAATAGGATAATCGACAAAACTGATTAAGCATAATTTAACAGGCACTTTCCAACAGTCGTAAGTAACTTTCTGTCTCAATCCCCACTGAGGTACCTATTTTGTATTCAGTAACATTTACTTTAGATGTGCATAATTCCGGGGAAACTAACCTTTCTGTGGGCTCTGTCCGAAGGAGCTATACGTAGCACTCGCACCTTCAATGGTTGGCAACGCACTTGCAACATTTCTGGTGCTGTAAGTGGTGTAACTGGTGACAGTTCTCATTTCCATTAGTTGAAACGCCTGTTCAGTCGCCATCCGTTTCATAGACGGACTTTATTTTTATATGAGGTGGCAAGCGGTTCACCTGATGGTAATTGATAACCGCCGCCGATGGACATTTGTAGCATCCGTAGCAGATGCATTGCTAATAAGCTAGTAAACTGCCTTTTTTTTTTGGTATCGGGGGAAATCTTCAAAAGATACCCACTAAAACCCCCTCGGTGGCCACCTTCTGTACCTTTTTCCCTACTCCGGGATCTCCTACGCAACGCATCGGTGTCCCTCAGTACTGCGCGTGAGCACGCCTCGGAGAGGGGTAACCCTTCCCCGATTCCCTCGCCGCCTTCCAGCTGCACGAGACCACTTCATGCTGCTGCCAATCCGTGTCCCCTTTAAGCCAATAAACTGCCTGTTAATATAATGAACCCCAGCTACCTCACTCAGCAGACTAAACGCAGGGGTGTAATACCTGCTGTACTTCCCAGGAAGAACCTGCCCATTCGTGTTATAGCGTCGACTGTTGCTGGCCCCATCACACCTAGAAATTTATTTTTAATAAAATAATACATAACTGATTGCGAAACATTGTCCGTGGACATAAACTGAGTAATATATACAATTGTATTAAGCCAATTTAATCTTTGGTCTCGAGCAAACATTCAAAACCTTAAATTAAATTAAAATAACAGAACAGAAATTAAACAATTATGGAGACAAATGATCTCGATTGCATGACAATGTTGTCCAGTAAACGACGGTCGAGCTGACGGCAAATGGACATAAGGTACAGAGCGAGGTTCTCAAGGTAGCGCGGGCCCGCCCGGCTCCCTGATTTATATTCCTGACGTCAAGCCGCCACATAAACAGTGTCCGCTCGAAACCATAAATCGATTCATTCATGCGACGTTTCGCTCAATCAATCAATCGCGTATAAATAAAAGATGACCGCCCCGTACGGGAGGTACGGAACCACTTCAAATTCTGACGTCAGACTCGTCGGATGGAAATTACTTTTTTAAAACTCGGCGTCAGTAAGTTCCTCTATGGAGAGAAATGACGACATTCCGTATTCACTCGCATTCGAGTTCTCTTTTTTACGCGGTTCAGTTTTTGTCGTTTTCAAAGTCCGGGTGCGTTGGATGAGTTGGGCAGTTCGGTTAATTATGTCCGTTCTAGGAAACATTGGAATAATCTGATCGCTGCTGCCTTTTAGTCCGTAGAAAATTTAAGATTATTTAAGGATGAGTTACATCGTGTGTTTTAATTCCCTTGTTAATCGTCATAATATTAAAGTTTTACATTTCATGTTCACAAAATATAAATATAATTAATATAATTATACCCCTTCCATTTTAAATTACTGCTTAGTAAACCGCTGATAAACTATTTATTTAGAAGTCTAGAAACGCTTACAGTAATCTAAGGTTGTTTAATTATACTATACCTGTAGCGACTCGTAAAAATGCTCCTAACGGCCTTACAATGTCAATTAAATATCGGTTGTCTATGGAACGAGTACATAAATAGAGTACGATGTTGGGTACTATACATTGGAGGTGTGGGCGGGGGAACAGCTTTATCAGTGGCCAACAACACGGATAGTAGTTCAAAACGCCGCAATTTTATTAGCAATGAGCGACCACGGCGTTAGACATCAGGTATCGCGTAACGCGCGCGTAATTTACGCGGAATTCGATCGAATTATCGCTCCGAAACTGAGCCGGCGAGGTAACGGTGTCACGCATTGTTTACCGCGGCGCTTGTTTTTAATGAAAATGAGTAACTACCGTCTGGAGGCTATCTATTTTTGGATGCACTGCGTTACGGGCACGGCGTTTATGGTGTGCGGCGCGGCCGCAAGCGGACCTATGTACGGATTGTGTAATTCTTAGAACATGAGTGACGTTACAACTTATAAGACCTATATTGTATCATGTTTTAATAAATAAACGTATGTTTCTTCCTTTACATGAAGTAGTGAAAGTAGTAAAGAAAGGTGAGTCGGTGACGCAGTTGATAAGCTATTGCCTTCGCGACTGTTGTAACTGTTCCGTATCTGGATGTTAATTCCCAAGGGCGGTTGACGTCAGGCGGTTTCATTTAATTTCGGCCTCTAGCTAGATCGACTTCATTCCCGAGGTTGGTTTGAGCACTAGACAATTTGCACTATATCAATGGCAGCTTCGGTAACCAGTTTGGTACAGTCAATGCCGGAACGTGCACAAGTTAACGGGAATGTTGCGCGAACTAGTCTCTGTGTGGGACGGTCAGTGGGGGCTATCAATTTGCTCCTTCATTGATTACTGCCCCAAACTAGGTCTGCTTTCGAAAGCTTATGATAAACGCAATCCATTGACACTGACAGTCACACTCTGAGACCACAGTCAGAGCCTTTTAATCCATGGACATTTGCAACACCCGTAGGGTTCCAAGTAAGTTCGATTTAGGTCCCCTGATCCAGTGGCACTCCTGCCTCTCCCCCGATCCAGTGACAGGGAATCCATAAAGGAAAGCATTTAAATTACAGATAACAATAAAAAATGGTTGTAAATACGTTACCATCTTTCAAAAAAGTGGGCCCGGTTACCTCACTCACCACTCGAAAGGAAAGAAGTATAACACTTCTACTTCTATGAGGTCATGGTTCTTAACCGAGCAGATCTGCCCATTCGTGCAACAGCGAAGAATGCTGTGCGGCCCTACCACAGTTACCACAGTAGCAGACTAATTAATATAGCATTCGTTATCATGTGGCGTCTTTTAAGACACCACTTAGCCGTTGAAATTATTTAATAAACTGATAATAAAAGAATCTGCGTTATCGTCAGTCTATTAATAAATTGGAGGAATATTAGGGATATATTATAGTACGTAGCTGATATATTACCTACATCTGGCGTTTCACAGTTGGGCCGATTAAGCCAGGGAAGATCTGGTGCGTCTAGGAAGAACAGGTGTGGAAATGTTAGAACTTTGTGACTTCATTCAGTGAGTGGGTTTACCAGAGGTTGACGACCCTCTAAATGCCAGGCATAAGTTTACCTTTTTTCGATTTCTAATAGAAATTTTCTGGAATAGAAAAGAAAAATGGGCATGTTTTATTCATTATGAAATTTCTCCGGCAATTGGGAAGAGGGCTGTTGTCACAAGACTTAAAAAATGTATGACGTGAAATAATGAGCTTTCTTTACTAGACAGATTCGTGTAAGCCGTAGCAAATATCGTTAACTACCATGTTAATATCTTTTTTAAGTGTACGATTCAATTTAACAGTATACCTGATTTGAGTCGGTCAACGTAGTAAAGCAATATTTGTCCCCAGCATCTTGGCAACCCTAACGTATTGCTCCAATTTGAAAGAATCAAGCTTTCCTTAACTCTTTTATTTGAGAATTTTAAACTGCTCCATTGCAACGTATTGTCGTATGATGTAACTGCTGCAGTAACTTTCTTGTGATGCTAATAAAATCGTGGTCGTTAAATTCGTTTGTATTAAGAGGTTTTCATTGTTTGACGTTACCGATATAATGTGTGGCTGGCTGTATAATGAAGCTTTCTCCCGTGTGGGCTGCGGCTGTGAGCCCGTGGGTCGCTTCCTGCGCAATGGTGTGACAAAACTCGACTAATAAAATTCAAATTATGTTTCCCAACAACGACGCCTGTCGCTTATGATATTTGAATGGAACTGGATTCGGAATCCACGATCATCGCCTACGATAAGCCTCTTTCCGAATTGGGGTAAAGTAAAGTAAAGTAAAGTAACAGCCTATACATGTCCCACTGCAGGGCAAAGGCCTCCTCTATATAGAGGGTATCAGGGCATAGTCCACCACGCGGCCCCACTGCGGATTGGCGGACTTCACATATTTTCGAAATATATTTTTTTTTGTTATTATTTCGAAAATATGCAGGTTTCCTCACGATGTTTTCCTTCACCGCGGAGCACGTGATAAGTCAGCACTTAAAGTTCTTTGGTGTCGGCACCGGGGATCGAACTCAGGTTGCTCGAGTATATTGAATTAAAGGCGAGCGCCCGGACACTGAGCTATCACGGCTCTGAATTGGGGTAATACTATGAATTTATACGAGTTACATTTAGTTCAGTTAAATTTAGATCAAGTTTTTTTTTATATGTCGTTAGTTTGGTAACGGCTTATGATTGCTTACTGTTTTCAAATTTTCTGAATAAAAATGTTTGCGAAATGTTTTCTGTAACAAATTAACCCCAAGCTTCTGAGGACGTTCGTTGCACTATTCAACCCTATGAGCCCTTATCATACGCTATTCTCACGAGTTCAGGACTTGACCAACATCACCCTATTCATAGATATGAATCTCACAAAATATGATATGACGGATATGACGCTAACGTTATATTTTTATAATACTATCCAGAA
The DNA here is from genome assembly GCA_933534255.1 of Iphiclides podalirius. Taxonomy (NCBI): domain Eukaryota; kingdom Metazoa; phylum Arthropoda; class Insecta; order Lepidoptera; family Papilionidae; genus Iphiclides; species Iphiclides podalirius. Next base: position 12,687,775 of record OW152815.1, on the reverse strand, counting down.
ACTTTTTAATCTGAATATAAATTCTGGACGGATTTTAGAAAAACAATGTTATTTATATTAAAAAAAATAAGAAAAGTTTTTGATTTTTTTCGTCCTGGAGTTGAAGCTTTTAGCATGTTTTTTCTTTTTGTTGTGAGTACCTATTTCATTTTGTCTTGTAACCGAAAAAATCCAGCGCGTCGAAAAATTACTTGTTGTTGCCTAGACTTTTTGACTACATTTAACATCTGAAAACTTATGTATATTATAGATAAAAATCTGTAAAATAATATAAACCTTATTAGACACGAACTGATGTTATTATATGTTTGTCCCGACAACCTACATTACTATGAGTACTCGTATATATCTCCGATAACTTACAGATGCGTAAAACATAGGCAGTTGAAATATGATTTAAAAGTTCGTTGCTTTTTTGCTACAATGGCGTCTCCCGTTGAGAACGTCTTAGGCGTCAAGTCATTATGTTGGCTTCAGCTCAAATTTGCCGTCTCAGTAAACGATAATAGACAATGGCAACCATTCATGTGTTCGTGGGAAGTTACCGCATTGCTATACAATTTGCGACGTCTCGCGAAGAAACACCGATGTAAGTGTAGTGTACAAAGAACAAACATTAATCAATACGTCACACTATTGATATTCTCTTTCGTGAGTTCAGAGTTTAATAGCCAGTAAGCTAGCATTTAATTAAAGAATGATTTCTTAAATTGACTACATTAGTACATGTTTTGATATTGAGAACATGGCATGGCTTGACTTGGGTTTGTAAAATAAAATATATTTAATTTAAATTAAATCCCCACTGCACGACGATAATGTTCATGTGTAAATAGTTTCTAATTAGACTAAAATTAATAATTGTAGAGCTGTCTATAAACATTTATTTGTGACATCAGGAGATGAAACAACCTCCAATCCATCCCGCCATCATGAATGATCCAAAATGCTGAAATGAATACGAGATTTAACCAGCTAACTAGTTCGCACTAGACGACGGGAAAGGATGAATAAAAATCTAAAAGCTTCAAAAAATTTATAAAATATCAAAATTTTGTCACGTTTTAGAAAATAAGTAAAAATTATAACTACAGTCAAACCTGGACAAAAACGGTACAATAAATCTTAGACATCTATATTTATATCATCCGTTACTTTTTTATAACTTTTAGGCGAGGTTTGATCTGTTCTAAAGCCAGTTTGCCAGTTTTCAACATAGCGAAAGTTGGAAGGAACTCAGAGCTCAGTGCTCTTTACATGTTTTTTTGATTTAATCATTTTATTTTAGGTGGTTTATGAAGGACCAAACTCATTCAATTTTCATTGCCTGATTTAACTCCACGCTTAAACGCATGCGTGATTTTATGATTTCACTTAGAGATATTTGGATTTTTCTTTAAAATATGACCAGCACCAAATATTTCTTCGCCTTAATATTAATAATATGATTAAATAAGTAAAATTGACTAAAAATAAAAGGGCCAAATGTGCGCAAAGACACATAGACTTACGGCATGTTTGCCGAAATTTTAGGAAACAAGCATTATAGCTACTACTCATGTCTTTATGTTAAGTTCATAAAAATTAAACAATGTTTCATAAATAAATAGCAACTCCAGGTGTTTGTACATGCTCGAGTATCGCTTGTAGAGTTTAGATAAGTAAAAGTCTATAGATCACGAATATCTGAGGGTCCACGACTCTTCCTCACACAGATTAGTATTTCTCATGCATATAGGTTTTAGGCTAAAAATGACGGGCAATTAACTAACTAATTACTCTCACTTAAAGAGTTTTCTCGTTTACCCAGTTCTAATCTAATCGATGTACATAATAAAGATACACTTACCAAACTCCGCAATATTGTGCTATAGCTTAGTTTACGTTATTCACATTTTTTTTATTCTTTGTTATTCTGTGTTCTTGACATTTTAGAGTTTATCATACCATTTTCTAAATTAATCGATTCTTTGTTTTTAGTTTTATTACAGTTTCATGTTATCTTAATTTAGATTTATTTAGTTATAATTCTTGCTCTCTAATTTTTTTGTCATTTTATTTTTTGGTTTATTGTTACTACACTATAGGTTTATTCTAATCCGATTTAATTTTTTTGTTTTTGGTGTTTGTGGTGTTCCCCTGTAAATGTTCGTCACATAATATGTAATTTACTATGTTTTAATGTTTCATCTTTTTAATGTTTAACGTGATATGTGAGCGTACGTTAGTGAACCTTTTAAATAAATAAATAAATAAATAAATAAATAAACAAATAAATAAATAAATAAATAAATAAATAAATAAATAAATAAATAAATAAATAAATAAATAAATAAATAAATAAATAAATAAATATAATAATGTTGTGTTTTATATGTGGTGTCTCGGTAGTGCTAAGCTTTCCTTCGGCGCCGGGGGTCGTTGGTTCTATTCCCACACGAGATAAGATTTTGTGTGACCTACAGATAATTGTTCCTGATCTGGGTATCTATCCCCAAGGAGGGTTGTCATCAGGTAGGCTGCTGGTCGTAAAAACCGACCATTACGATTAACGATTGATTCATATGTTGTGCCAACCCTAGCAATGTGTGATAACAGACTGCTGTGAAAGAATGAACATTGTTTTTTGTGGTAGAAGGTAGCAAGCAAGCAAATCTGATGTTCAGTAAATACCACTACTCATAGACACTACAAGTAAGGTTGCTGCTAACGTTTTAAAGCGTTCCGGTTACCTCGTGCACCAGACTAAAGGCAAAAGCTTTTAGTAGGCTAGTTTTTTTATGTTACTAGTAGGCAAGGAAGCAGGCAGTTCGCCACAGGTTAAGTGATTTCCGCCGCCCATCAACATCTACAACACCAGACGGGTTACAGATGCGTTGCCTACGTTTACAACGCAACAGACGAATGCGAAAGTATTACACTTCCACGTCACGCCGGTTTCCTGTGAGATCAGTGTATACTTTGCCTCAACATTGTGGACTCGACCCACACTCCTAGAGAAATATTATTTGATGATAATTCACGTAGAGTTTTTCCAGTATCTGGCATTATCTATTTATTAATAAAAGAGAACTGTGCTTAAATATGTTTTTCAATTACTTATCGTATTGATTGGGACTGGATAACGCTGCGTAAAAATGTATTTCAAATATATACACTTTTCTTATAAGCATACTGATCCATTACTTCGACTTTATCTTTTGTTGGTAGGGACTCTCGTTTGATTTACTTTATTTCCCGTCCGAGGGCAAAGAGTATATTAATCAGTTAGGGTTGCATCGCATCGTTAATGCGGGAATATGCGACCGCAGCCCAAGCCGCAAACGCATAGCAGTATTCCTATATCTGCGACGTCTGTATGCGCTGAACGGTGTTACGTTACTAGGTGCGTATCGGATGTCGGGGCAGGAAGTGCTCGTGTTGCGACACCCGCGCGGAATCGCGTCAGCGATTGTGTTCGATTCGTTTTAGGTTATGTTGGGTGATTTTTCCCGCCAAATTCGTCTCGCGCCATATTCGCAGCCGCGCGTTTGTTAGGTTCGTGATGCTGCGCTTGACGTGTTTCGATATTTTTGTTCCTTTTAGTCTCGTGGTAAGTTACTACGCCCGTGGGGTCCAGCAGTGTTGCCAACCGTTAGGGGGGAAAATCAGAGGAAATTAAAAAGTATGAATACTTATAATTTAAGCCGAACTTTTGCGAGGCCCTCATGGATTGACATTAGCTGCTCATTGCTCTACATTATAGTTATAAGGTATCAGTTGAATGTCCTTTTGAGGTTTGACTGTACTTTTTGATGAAAAAAAACTTTGCCTATAACGTTTATGCAATAGCGACTCTTTCGACATTGCATTGCTGTTGCCATCTGATATTTAATGACAACTCATGAATTAATAAGGCGACAAAGATCATATTCAGCCTGTTCTAATTATCTTATCATACACCCACCACATGGCTTATCCCACAACGATGCAACCTGAAACTAGTTTTCTTTTTTACGAATAAGATATGTGTGCTGCACAATACAATATATCTCTAAAAAACTTGTACAGATAGCCTCGGTTTGAGTATTTGAACCTCTGCATATAGGGGAACTGCATTAGTGCAAAAGAAAAATAAAGTTCAAATCTCGCTATCGGTTGCAATGAAATTGATGCGATTTTAAATTGCGATTAACCACGCGCTTCCTGGCGAAGTAAAACATTGTGACGAAACCTGGGCTTAAGACAAAAATGAAGGAAATATCTCGCAGATATTTAAAGTCTGCCAATCCGCGGTCTCCTGGTAAACTATGAACTGACTGACTCTCAAAGTTAGTGTTATTTGTCTCAAAAAGGTATTTGCCCAGATGTGGGCAATGCTTTGTTACTGAACTATTTTTTTTCATATGTTTATCTGCGACAATGTCAACAATTTAATATTGAGATTATCGTTGACTTTGCAAATCTAATTTAAATATCGATGAGTTTCAATGATTATTTAGTCTTAATCTTGTTATTATGACAAGATTTAGATCTCAATTTCGTGGATTCGCATTCAATGACGTATTTTTATATTAATACTATGAGATCTCTTTTTTTCGAGTAAAAATTACTAGAATTATTTGATGAAATTTTGATTTACTATAGAATGCCGTAGAAATATAACTGCGTAATCATGTTGTTTTTTGTTAGAATCTAAAATTATTTCGTCACAGAAAATGATTTTTCATTGCCATGTTATACCTCGCTATCAAGTGTTTCCGTTCCATTAAATTGTGTTGTGTAACTGATTTTAAACTTAAAACTTTATATATAGTACAGATCTGTATGACAGTGAAATATTATCGGAATCTATAGTCGTTTCTATTGTCTTTTGCAAGGTATAAGACAATAGAAACGTATACAAAATTTATCGTATGTTTGAATAAAGTTCCCCAAAATACCGTAATTAAGTCGTTACCGTACGCCATCGTTTTCTAGATTGTTTCATGAACACGGTAAAAGCTAGGAACACACACAACTCTACTACGGATTGGCGGACTTCATGCATCTTCGAAATATGTTTTTTTTTAAGTTTTACTTGATGACGACCCGAATGGGTAGTGTACCTGCGCCAGAGGTTGTGGGTTCGATCCCCACTACCGGTTAAAATATTGTGTGATGAAAATAGTGTTTTTCTAGTGTCTGGGTGTTTATATATGTATCATATGTATTTATTTACAAAAGAAAAGTATGTTTATCAGTTATCTAGTACCCATAGTACAAGTGTTGCTTAGTTTGGGACTAGAGAACGTTTTGTAAAAATGTGTCCTAAAAATATTTGTTTATTTTATTGGCGCATTTAAAAAAAATTATAACAGTAGAATTTTTCCAATGCGCGCACACCGAATCACAAACAGCGACATGATGGCGGTATTACCATAACAACAAATAACAACTTTTTGAAATTTACCTATAATTGTAACTCGTAACCGTTTTCAGTTGAATGTCTTTTTTAAAACATTGGCACAGGGGATATAAATTTTTAGTTAGTTTTCATTTGTTACGCTTAAGAAGTATACTTAACTTGATTGTATACATGGTTACATACGTACAGACACTTTTTTTATATTATTTCGAAAATATGCTAGGACTTTTCCTCACGACGTTTTCCTGCACCGCTGAGCACGTGATAGCAAAATTAACAATTTCAACAGGCTGCTCGAGTGTATTGAATTAAAAAACGCCCAGACACTGAGCTGTGACGGTTCTTCACGCGGCACATTAATTATTTTCGATATGTGGAATATCAACAATTATCCGCTTGTGTTCTCGCCGCATGCTCGAACTGTGGACGACGCGCGTGGACTCGTACTCGCGACGTGGCCGGACGCGCGTCCGTCCGCCGAGGAGATAATGAGCCCGCATCCGGCCTCCAGTAACAATATCAGCCTTGTTCGGCGAATGGGGCTGCGTGATAAACAAATGCGCCGAACGCCGGCCTAAGGGTTGATGCACACCGCGCGGCTCCACTGCCTATCTGCGGGGGGCCGGAGAGTCGGCGGTTAACCTGGTCGTGACGACCGTACGCGGACCGCAGCATCAATTGGGGCATTTACTGTACAACCTTTGAAATTAGGCCATACTTATGACGTCCTGGTACACCTGGTTCATCAGCATTATATGAAGATTCGTTGACAATGGACATACAAGTTTAGGATTCAGCAAATTGGTGGAGATCTCAAATCATATTATTGGTGTATACATATGCAATAAACTTAGAAAATTATATATATAATACCTTTTATCATTACACCAGGTCAGGGATGGATAGGTGACTCTAAGATTACGCCTTATTGTGCACGCACCCTTATTTGTAATTACGCGATTAATTTATTCGGTGCATATTTCTTAGCGAGACGGCCTATTGCCTAGGTGTTCCTTGAATAAATGTATTTATTTGGGTTAGATACTACGTTTTTCATATTAAATGAGATGGTAATTACAATGATGTTTTCGGATTTCAAATATCAAAACGGAGATCAAATGGCCGAGGGTTAGGGCGAAAGGGGGAGAAACCGGCGGACGATACGGGTGGTATCGAGGAGCACCGCCTACTACATTTGAGCCTGGAGTCATCCGTTCTGGAGTCCCAGTCGCCTCAGATGTTCGGAGAGGCTGACTGGGATTAGCCCATTCGCAGAAACGACTATTTTTACTTTGCTTTCTCGTTTGGTTCGGTTTATAAATAAAAATAAACATATAGAAATATATTGCATACATAAAATAAAAATAAATATTGTATATATATATATATATATATGTGTACATATAGATATAAATATTGTATATAATACATACATAAATAGGACCGAACCTGGCGGAAGCCGTCGGCAGGGGAGACCAAACGGCCGAGGGTTAGGGTGAGAGGGAGATAATCACTATCACTACATAGTATAAAACAAAGTCATCCCACTGTCTGTCTGTCCCTATGTATGCTTAGATCTTTAAAACTACGCAACGGATTTTGATGCGGTTTCATTACTAGAAAGAATGATTCAAGAGCAAATTTTTATATGTATAATATTGTATCCCTGCGAAGCCGGAGCGGGTTGCTAGTTATTATATATACTTTATTTTACACCAAAAAAACTAATACATTTAGTATAAAATAATTCTTTAAAGCTAAGTATAATAAGGCTTTCTTATCCCTAAAAAGCAATCTCTTCCAGACATCCTTAGGACGTGGAAAAATATACTAAAATACAATAAACGTACATAATTATAACATAATTGCATTAACTAATAGCCAATTTTGGTGCTAGATGGCACGATGATGATGATGGTGGTTCCTTTACAACCGCACTTTCTCAATCACTTTTTACAATGAATAGTTGAAAAATAGAGCGAAGTCGCTTTCGCCATTGAAATTGAATATAAATTTTTGTGCTATTCCCTGCACTTAAGATGAAACTTAAAATATATAGATCAATTGATTAGATGATCCCGTGGCGCTGTTGTAAAGTTATTGGCTTCGTCGCCGGGGTCCTGTGTTAGATTCCCATAAGGAACACCTATTTGTGTGACCCACAGATAATTGTCTCAAATCTGGGTGTTTGCCCACGTGAAAATGAATTTAAAATGTGCTTATAACACAGGATGCTATCTAATAGAAAAGCCCGATCAGCAAAACAGGCCTATAACAAAGGTTTATATATCTAAAAATCTATTTAAGTGATTTATTAAACTTTTAACGCTGTATAAAATCATTCGAGAATACATTTTTACTCTGTAATAAGCTCATAGAGCAAAAACCAGCAAAGTACGAGTTAGACTCGCTCAGTAATCTCAAATTGCTTGTTGCTACACGAGGGGATATGTTTTTTTTTAAAGCTGAAAACTTTTATTTTAGCCACTTCCAGAATTCGAACCGGTTACGATAAGTATAAGGAAAATAATAATAAATGGACGTACACAATAGAGAGTCCTGATTTAATGCAGTACGCATAAAGCAAGCGAAATCGTCGTTATTACTTCAAATTTGTGATCAGCGCCTGACGTCCCTTGTCTATCGTAACTGGGAGCGTTGAGGAAAGAAATGGTTTGTTAGGTTCGGACTGGCGAGTCTTTACGTGTGATCGAATGGAATGACTTGGAATCGTTACTTTTACCAACGAATCTAAACGTTAAAAGTAAAGCATCAGCCTATACTGTTGGCAACACTAAAGAAAGTCATTCCTTAAGGTTGTTGGCAACACTAAAACAAGTGTCATTCTGTGAGGTATAAATGAAGCTGCAAGAAGCATTTAGTGGTCTTCGTCGCCTTCGTCGTCTTCTTCTTCGGCTGTCAACAAGAAGTAAACGGTAGTGCTACCCAATCGGTATCATAAATTAAATCGTTAGAGTGGTGTTTCATTAGTGATATTAAAGTGTTAAAATAAGTAATTATACCAGTGTTATTGTTGTGCAATGTGAAACTACGGTGATTTGGTAAAAGTATTTATATTTCTACCTTCTTAGCTCGATAAAACAAAGTATAGCTAACATCAGAAGCGGGATTTAACTCGTGTGTAGTTTGTATTCGCGCCCTATGAGTGTAAAGTATAGTATTGAAAAAAAAAATAGATTAACGTAATAGAATCTTAAGCATTAAAGTTTTCGTGGAATCATAGTATGATACGTTACCAGACTTTGAATAAGCTTAAAGGGTCTGCTAAGGTTTGGTATAAGTGGCGATCAAATGGAAATACATGAAACTGTGGATTAAGATTGATAACTGGGATGTTATCTAGGTTATAGTTTATAATGGAAGCGTGTTGGCAAGGTAAAATTTTTGTTAATTTTATAAGCCCATGTTAACTGTTGTCTTAATAACATTATAAGAGAAGCTAGTGGATAACCTAGCGGTGACAGTATTACTCACCAGAATCGAAGTAGTGAGCTGAAGCAGTCTACCTAAGACTAAAGGTGTGAACTGGAACAGGCGCTACCCCGGATTAAGGGAGTGTTGAGCATGTAGTGGATAACCTAAAGATGACAGAATTACTCACCAGAATCGGAGTAGTGAGCTGAAGCAGTCTCTACCTAAGACTAAAGGTGTGAACTGGAACAGGCGCTACCCCGGATTAAGGGAGTGTTGAGCAATGTAGTGGATAACCTAGAGATGACAGTATTACTCACCAGAATCGGAGTAGTGAGCTGAAGCAGTCTCTACCTAAGACCAAAGGTGTGAACTGGAACAGGCGCTACTCCGGATTAAGGGAGTGATGAATCTCGTTAGACATCGTCTAAGCCTAAAGATAATGTTTAGGGTTATCCGGTACAATCTATTTAATTAAGCTTTTTATTTTTGCGAGACAGTTTATGCCGAGAGTAGTTTATGTGTGTTACAAACGATTTATGAACAGTTTCCTTTGGGTTTTCTAGAATAAACGTTTTCCATTAGACTATTAGAATATCTTAAAAGTATTATAAGACTAAGGAAATCGTATAGAATTCAACGCAGTGGAATTTCTGGAAAGGATTTAAGGAAAGGAATGGCCGAGCAGTAATGTTTAAAAACAAGATGTTGTTTTCAGTTACTTCTGTCATGTTTGTTCCCGGCGACTGGTTTTGCATTGTGCCTGGGACATGCACAGTGCAGGAGGGCCGTGTTGGCAACACTAAAGAAAATCATTCCTTAAGGTTGTTGGCAACACTAACAAGTGCAATTCTGTGAGGTATAAATGAAGCTGCAAGAAGCATTTAGTGGTCTTCGTCGCCTTCGTCGTCTTCTTCTTCGGCTGTCAACAAGAAGTAAACGGTAGTGCTGCCCAATCGGTATCATAAATTAAATCGTTAGAGTGGTGTTTCATTAGTGATATTAAAGTGTTAAAATAAGTAATTATACCAGTTTTATTGTTGTGCAATGTGAAACTACGGTGATTTGGTAAAAGTATTTATATTTCTACCTTCTTAGCTCGATAAAACAATGTATAGCTAACAATACATATCGCAGCGCTGAGTAAAGGCCTCCCTTACGCCACCACGTGGCTCCACTGCGAATGGCAGATTTTTTTTTTTATATTTCGAAAATATGTAAGGGTTCTCACAAAGTTTTCCTTCACCGCTGAGCACATGATAAGTCAGCGCTTAAAATTATTAATTTTATAGGTGCTGGCACCGGTTTTCTATAGCACCCGAGTTCAAATAACTCAGGGTGCTAGACTATGAAGAATTTAAAGCGAGCACCCGGGCAATGAGCACGGCCCCCATAATATACACGCACAATTATAATCAAAGCGTAATAATTGATTGTTAAGTGTAATATGAAAGCGGAGTGTGAGGAAAGCGGAAGATCGTGCTCTGTGGCGGGGAAGCCTATGTCCAGCAGTGGACTGCAAAAGGCTGATTGGAAGTGTAATATGAAAATGTTGATTATCGCTTCTATTACCTTTTTCTTCCGAAACGCAATACAGATAATAAGATATAATGTAGTAACAATACGAAACGTTACAGTTCGTTCTCACATTTTAGTAGTATTATGCAAAATCATGCCAGGTCGCGTATAATTCAACCCCGAGTTTATGAATGGCGACGTAAGCGAATTCACACCACGTCCCATCCCTAACTTCTAACCCGACCCCCCGTTATCCATGAATGAAACGAAACGATGACGTCATCCTATGCTAATATAGCATTTTTATCCTTATATCAATACGCACTAAAAGTTACTGAGATTGAAAAAGACTTTATGAATAGCCTTTTAAACATATTACAGATTTTTTTTACTTCAGAATCTAAATTAAACTTATACATTAGGCACATCTTTGGTGGATAGATTTCACTTTTAGCTTTGTTTTATAATGGTATTGGGTAATTGAGTTACCTAAAGGGACTTGTGATTGTATCCCCTACAATCATAGAAAATGTCCTCGAGCCAATACCTGACGTGATCTAATATCTGACAATATTAAAATACTTTAAAAGTGGTTTCGGTTATCGAAATTACACAGAATTGGAAATATTAAAGTAGTTTATTGATATTATTACAAAGCTCATTCGCGTATACGTTTTTTATTTAATGTTAGTTTTTTAGGGATCCGAACCCAAAGGGTAAAACGGGACTCTATTACTAAGACAACGCTGTCTATCTGTTTGTCGGTCTGTCTGTTACCAGGCTGTATCTCATGAGCCGTGATAGTTGTAAATACGATGATTTTTTGCCGTTTTATAGATAATGGTACAGAACCCTTCAAGCGCGAGTACGATTCGCACTTGGCCGGGTTTTTTTTAATTTTTCGATCATTGAATATCATTTAATCCAAAGCCATCGTCCGCGAATACACGGCCCTGGTCGAGGAAGCTCTCAACAGTCCCCCGAATTGAAATCGATAATGTCAAACAGTAAACATAAAAATATATAAGCAAACTCATCATTATTCTGAGGTGTCGAGATAGAAATAGAGATAGAGAAACTTCAAGCTTACAGAATTATGGCGTATGATACTGGCAGCACAGAAATATAATCCGATTCTATAATTTGAGGTTGTAAAAACATATTATGACTCTGTTCACTGTAATACAGAAGCTACGCGCGCTCTAGTAATTAGATTGGCATGTCTCTCGCTCTTCCTCGCTGAGCAGAGCAGAATACGTGCAAAGACCAAATAATCCAAAGATGCGCACTGTGCTTCAACGAATCAAATATACGTAACCTTTTTCGATCCACATATTTATGTTAATTTTACATTACTCTATTTTTTATCTACACCCTCTTCAGGAATAATTTATAATGTAAAATCTTTTAAATGAAAAAAAAAAAGAAAAATAGTAGGATATGAAGGTCGCAATAATAAAACAGTTATTTCAGCGGTTGCTAAAGTTTACATTTAAGTTTAGGTAAGTAACTAATAGACACCGGATTAATGGCAATTGGTTTATACACGTGCCTAAAATGTTGTTTTAAAGTGTCATCGGACTGTTTGAAGCACACGATTCGAAGCGGAATGACGGTCGAGACCAACCGCGTGCTTAACATAGCTGGCAGTGACAGGCACCGTGGGAATTTGCGTTTACAAGTCGCTAATTCATGCTTGATCAAACCGGTAGAGTGTTAAAGGTCTTTGACTTCGGAAGAGTTGAATTACCATATAGGTTCTAATTTTCAGTTTTTGCAATGAATTATAAACTTATAATTCATGTCTCCATGTCATCATACATTTTATTTTCGCTATAGTCTCAATGTAAATTGTGTCTTTAACAAAATACATACTTGATCAAATGTAGAGAAAACACAAGAATTTTCTGTTCATATTTTTATCATTATCATCATCATAATATCAGCCGTAGGACGTCCAATGCTGAACATAGGCCTCCTCTATTGACTTCCACTTCGACCGGTCGTTAGCGGCCTGCATCCAACGCGTCCCTGCGATCTTGGCTAGGTCGTCCGTCCACCTTTTTGGAAGCCTTCCTACCTGCCGTCACGTGGTCTCCACTCAACAACCTTTCTGCCCCAACAGCCATCGGCTCTTCGAGTTATCGGACTTGCCCACAGCCACTTCAGCACGCTGACTCGCTCTGCTATGTCGGTGCTGGTGGGATCAGCACAACATGTGAATCATGTTGAACGAAGTCTGCCCGGGCAGCTAGTATACAATATGTTTATATTAATTAATGAAATCCTTACATCAACTGCACTTTACGCAAGTTCGAAATCTAACTGCGAATGAATTGACCGCTCTACGCCACTGATCTGGGCTGGGCTGAATCTACGCTACTACGTACTACATCGCCTAGGGACGGCCGGAGGGGGTGGGGGGTAGGGGGGGGAGGGAGTCGTGGGCGCGCAGCGTGGGACGAGTCGGCGGCGAAACTTTATTAGCATTTAGGTAATTAGTGTGTATCGGACCAATTGTGATGTCATTTCAAGTCCGTTGGTCCGGTTGATTTTTCATCAGACTTTTAAACTTCGAATGGTGTAAAAAATAAAAATAAACAACGGTCATACACCTCATAAAATAGCGTTAGTGATGCTGTTGATTTAAGGCATATGTTGAATAATTTTGGAACATTTCTTTTAACGTATTCTTTCTATCTTCAATAAGAGCGAATCTCTAAGCGTAATTGTATTCCGTGCGTTGCAAGGACTGCGATTATTCATAGACAAATAATATGGACCATTAATTAGCCCTAGCTTCGTTGCAACATAATAATATAAGTATAATATGTATTAAACAATGTTGCTAGTTGATCCTTATATTGAAAATAAAACTCGTTTTGTCATATGCTATTTTCTGCGGTTGTAATTGTGGGATTGATAATCTGAATGAGTATGATGCAATAAGATATGAAGCCTACTAAAGAAGTGTTGGCGCCAAAAACCAGTTTGTCCACTCCTATAAATAGTCAAAGGCTCCTCTTTAAATATTGACCTCATCTTGTTTTGTAGATCCTTCAATTTTATTCTGTACGTGTACATAAGGCAAGAAATAAAAATTGTTTTGAAATCTTAATATATAACAAAATATAATAATAGTGTGGGATTATGTTTGGTATGACTATGATAAGTAATCGACCGTGCCTTTTTTGTATTATCAAAATAAGATTTTGAAAATTGATATTAAAAATTTAACTAAAATAATAATTTTTAACAAAAATACCGACTTCTAACCGGAAGCTAAAAAACATTGTTAATACCTATAACATTTGAGGATTGCCCTCGATTTCTCTGGGATGCCATCATCATATCCGGCTTTCATTATCATGGTACCCTTGGGCTATCTCCTTTCCGACAAAAAAAGAATCGTTAAAATCGGTTCATAAGCGACGAAGTTATCCACCCACACACATAAAAAATATATACGGTCGAATTGTGAATTAATAAATTTATTTTTATTGGACACCAATAGAATGCGTTACTTCTGTATCATTCTTGTGTAAATTATTAGACATATGTAAAAGTAAATATAATCAATCGAATAAATACCTAAAAACCTAATTTATCGCATGTAAAAGAGAACGAAAATGTTAGTGTTAAGTACAGCCCTGTGGATAAAATATATCTTAGTAAATAAAAATTAATGTTGATAAGCGCATAACTCAAGAATGGCTGGCCCAATTCAGCTCATTTATTTTTTAAAATTATAAAAAAAAGAACGTAGTCTGTCCGGGTAGTTAGTTTTTAATAATTTCAAAAATGGAAGTAATAAAAAGGGCATAGAGTAAAAAGCGTCAGCGCGGGCTCGGCCGCCGTCGGGCGCGCTCGTATGCGCTCGGCTGCGCGTGCGACGCTCCGCCGGCCCCGCAGGAAACAGGAAGTGGACTAACCGCGCGCTTCCGCTCCCATTCGCGCCGCCCGCTCGCCGGACGCACTGTTTCATTCACGGTATTTCGTGCCATTGAAGTAATATTATCTAGTCGCGTGGAATGTTTGGCTTCGAATGCGTTACGCGCAAAACACGCGCCTCGAGATATGGAACAACGTTTTTGTTCAACACTGGCGCCTTTTTTTTATGTATTTAAAAGTATTTTTAAAAAAAAACATCCGTAAACCATTTTAGAGCCTTTTTGTTGTCGTACACCTATTTTAATTTTGCCAAAAAGAAGGAGTGTTTTTGCGTGTTAATAAAAATTTATTTTAATTCATGTGATAGATTTCACTCACAAAAAGAGAAAATTATTTGAGAGGTTGCGCATAAAGCGAAGTATCAATAGATAATTTCACGTCAAAGTGTGTTTGAACAAGGTTTAAATTTAGACCAATTGCAAAGTAGTAGTGGAAAGACAAAATGAGACTCCGATCTAGAAGGTGAGGTTATTGAGTGCGTCAAATTGTCTATGACGTCACGGGAGCGCTGGGCTGGGGAGGGGGAGGGCTTAATTAACGAGACTAGGGGGAGCGGCGTGGGTCTATGAGCAGCGGATTGCGTCACACATGTACTTGTCTGTTAGAAGATCGAGTAATGGATTTGCTAGTGCACGCGTGTTTTATTGAAACGTAATAATGTTTATGGCAAGCAATTACTATGATTATACAATGATCACATTTTAATTCTGTTTAAATAATTACTGATTTTAGGAGTACAATATTTAAATAGAATCTCTCCTAATAATAATAATGAATGTGTATTGTTAATACGGCACGTTGCTAACTAAAAACGATTTTTAATATAATACTCAGGTTTGTGGTCCCTTGAAGTTGTGAAAAACTCAAACTTATAAGTCAACGTAATCAAAAATTAAAAGCCGTTTATTCAACATATTTGGACACTCAAGGAAATTAAAATATCATATAATTATATTTTTCTTTTCTTTTTCTTTTAAACTAATTTGCTGTTGGTAAACTCACTTACTCTGTGTCGATAGATAGCGACAATAGTTTTCCAAAGGCAAAGTTAACTATGTACCTCAATCCAGTTAAATTTTCTTTAGAGCAATTTTCAGTGCTATCATGATAAATACGGGAAATATTTTGGCGAATTTAGCTGTAAAATTACGTAAGTGTTTACTCTGTTATATGTACCTACTAATTATATACATGTCAACAAATATCATCTTAGTTACTGTGTTTGTTACATTGTTTTTGTTGTTTATCGGGTAGCTTGCTTGTGATGAACCGGTAAAAATAATAACTGAATGTATGTACGCTACCCTCGATGTGCGATTACGACTGCACTTGAACGCTTTTTTATGCGAAAATTCGAGAAGCGAGCAGTTGGGAAACGATGTTGGGTGTCGTAAACCATGGCCCCTCTATTGTTGTAAATGTACATTGCTGATGCGTTGCCAACCTTTAATGCTAGGGAGCCGGCTACCTCACTCACTAGACGAAACGAATATGTTATAACATATTCTTTTTTCTATCGCTCCGTGTTTCTACACCACGAAAATACCCGAAAAGCTTACGTGGGTTTGGCGGAACGTAGTACCACTACTCTCTAGCCATCTCGAAAGCGGGAAGACTTATTGTAATAGTCGGACTCGCCAATACTTTCTTAGAGTTACCGAGAGTTACCGAAAAACTTTATTTACTTTTATATTGTATTCATTTGATTTTTTACATTTATGGTGATGCTAGCAGGCTACACTATTGGCGTCGGCCCCATAAATTGTGGATTCCCACACGGGACAAGTTTATGTGATACACAGATAATTAATTCAGTTCTGGGTGCTTATTTACAATATCACGAATGAAACAGGATTCCTGATCTTAGAACTTCTTCGCGACGTTAATTGTACCTGATAGCCGCAAGTTCGTCTGTGTTGCTTATTATGTTGTTTACTAAAAAAACAACTCTGTTCTCGCCAATTCTCCACGGCAAAAAAAACGCGTGAACTCGTGTGCTTATAAAAATCTCCTAAAACTTTAATTTTACGTTGAATTAAGATATCAAAATATGTTTGAATTAATCAAAAAAAATAAATATATGTTTTCATATAGTAATGTTCAAATATGTAATTGTCTTTTTTCATAGCAGTCGGTTAAGCAATAGAGGTTAATGCAGTGCAGCGCCATCTAGTGGCGACTTAGAATAATGGATAGCTAAAAACCTTCAGGTAAAAGTCCTTACATCCAACTTCTTGATGATTGGGGTAATGTTGAAAGGAGAAACTTGTTCGAGCCACAAAGACTTCTTTATTGAAGTGGTTTTCAAAGTTACGAAGGTAGACGCGCATATACATAAATATAAAGACAGCGTGGGCCCTATTTATAGCAAGCTCCCAAGTGGGAGGTAATAACTTAGTAAGTTTTGTCCTACGCGCGACAACAGTCAGTTTCGTATAATCATCTGGCAAATTCCATTCCGACGTGAGCAGAAAGCCTCGTCCCTTCTACCGCTGTGTTCGGACGGACAAAAGGCTTCTCATGTATATACATATAGTACCAAATTTGCAATGAGAACCATACGTAACATCGACAAGGAACTCGCCGAATTTTCACCTTCTGACCTTGTTATAATACCTGAGGTTTTTGGACATGCATTCTTTAAGGACTACCGAAAAAGACACTGACATTTCTAAACCTAATATAGAATTTTTAAGTTTCTACCGTATCTTTCGGACTACTTTGTATTGAAATAAAGCAATGCAAGGGAGACTGCATCCGAATTCTGTACAAAGTAAACTAGCACACACACATTGCTCCTTGTATACTTTAATTAAAAGTACTTGAACAAACTAATTTACTAGAAGTTTTGGATAATATCTATACATGTTTGAGTGATATATCTAAATAATTATATAGACTAAACATTACTAATCGTAGACGTTCTGCATTGGATAATGCCAAGTCTCGTAACCCTTATTATATTTTACTTAATCGTGTCCTGATCTTCATTTTGTCTTAGAACGCGCTTTCATATAAAGCGCGCACAGTTCAATAGTCTACGTGCAATTTAAATGTAGGTATACATTTTAACCTTTATTCATTCACTGTTTTCCTTTAGCGTCTTAAGGTAAATGCTGCGTGAATACTTTTTACGCTTATGTGTAATCGCACTCCATTGACTATGGCTGACGAGTTAATGAATGAAAACCCCACTTTTGATTCACTTCCGTAGTTTGTCCTTGTCGGCGCGTTTAAAAACGTTTCGCTGCGAAAAAGAGAGGGAGATACACGGCTCCATTCATAGTGCGAGTGCAACGGCCAATCCGGTGTTCGTGAAAGTATTGAATCCAATTCAAGTGTTTCACAAATTAGTTTCATTCTATTTCAAATTGCTCGAAGGTCACATGGGCAAAGACGTGTTTCTTGTGCCTAACAGATAATTGAGGAGTCACTAAAAGAAATAGGGACATTAAATACGGGTAAAATGGAATTAAAATCTAGAAGTTTGATGACTTCGTGGCGCAGTTGTCAAGGTATTATCTTGGCATTACAAGGTATTATATTATATTGGCTTCGGCTTGGGGGGTCGTGGGTTCGATTCCCGCACGGGACAACTATTTGTGTGCTGTGATCCACTAATACTTGTTTCGCATCTGGGTGTCCGCGTGAAATTAATGTTTGTAAAATGTCCTTACATTACAACACAGGATAATGTTATCCTAAAGTAAAGGCAACGTTTTTAAAAGAAAAAAAAATGTAAGTTTTTGAGTTTCCAACCGAAAAATAGTCATTAATATTTCAGATTTTTTTAATATTTTATTTATATTTATAACTAAGTAGTAACAGTGCCTGTTGTATAATATGTTTTTTTAATCTATTTTAGCGAATAAACATTACCATAAAGTTAATTGACAATCAAACACTTTATAATCTGTATTGTGTAAATTGCGCGGGTAAGCGGCAGCTGTCAGAGAACATGGCTGGTTCTAATTACAAACCGCCCCCCGCAAAGGAAGCGGTAAGTAGGAAATTATAATTGACGCACAGGGAACACGAGTATCCGACGGAAACACGCGGACGCCTCCGAAGCGACGGCGGGCGGAAGTGAGCCCCCTTTCTTTCCTGCACCACGCGTCGCCGCACTTCTGCCCCATTCAGCCGAGCGTGGGAACACCAGCCCGTGACGCCTAAAACTTGAATGAGCAAGGCGGCAAGCTTCGATCGGTAGGTTGGTAACACATAAGCATAACGAAGCGTTGCGAATACTTCTCCGTTCGCTATGTTGGCACTGCGAGCGTGAATGAAGGGTGTGGGTTGCCTTTTGCAGCTGTCGTAATTTATCCACAAATGAGGTCTGTGGAGATAAATAGGTAGGGCATATACCGAATTTAATAAGTTAACGTTATTCATATGTAGTTTACGTATATTAATCATATTCTTCAAAGATTAGTAACGTACAATGAACAATTGAAACGAGAAAAAAGCTTTTGTCTCTGTACATCAGAACTTTGAATTAGAAGTTTATATACAGAATCTAGATACTTTCGTTACATATATCTCTCATCAATATCTTATATTGCTTTATGTAATTATCACAATGCTGATTACAGTGAATCATTAAGTAAAACCCATACTCGAAATGGGGCAGTTCATCAGCGAAAGCGTTTTCTTTTTCGTAGAAAACAAGCAGACGGGCTAATGTCTTATTTATGACTCCGATAGGGGATTCGGAAACATAAAAAAACGGGTTTCTCGTCGTAGATGTCGTTATAAGGATGCAGCTATGGGCAACTGGGTAATTTGTGCGTGCAAACGCTTCGGCGAATAATTAATGTCTCTTGTACAGTCGCCAACAACGGGGATAATTACGAGCGTCGCACATCATTAAATTTTATGTTTTCTCGGATGAAAACCTTAACAACGCTAGTAATGACGTTTCATATTTACTGTAATGAAGGCGGTTATTTATGTGTGTCGACTGTATCAATAAACTATCTCTTTCGTTTGTAAGCGGCCATCATTTATGAAAATATGATTACGTTTTCGTTGGTCAATGTGAGGTATTTCAGACCCATTGGCAGTTTGTTAGATACATGAATAATGATTTTGATTTATCAACGAAACTTTTACTATTCTTTGATTTCATTTATACTTATATAAATGTTACGAATTTAAATAATATGTTTTGTTTAATATTATATTGTCATCATATTAACGCGGATATCGCATTAAAACACACAAAAATATGCTTTTTCATACATTTAAGGGATACATGGCAAAATATAATTATTTCACGCATTGTATTCTCAATAATTCGAACATAATATCACTTACAAGCAGAGTTGTTCGGCGGTACAGTTAAATAAGGCTACCTTCAATTATTTGATAATGAGCATAAAACGAAACGTAGGTGAATTTAAAAAAAGTGAAACAATAAATATAACACTTTAAATTGTTTTATTTAGCATTTGTTTGAATGATGCTGCCGAGCTATAAGCTTTTGGAGTTGTTATTTTGAGCTCGACTGGCCAATTTGTATGGAAATAGACCGAAATTATTTATCTTGACCAATATTATCAATATCTCTTAGTGTAGGCGACTGTACTAAGCGTATTTGGTATTCGGAGCCGCATTAACATTGTGGGCCGGTTCGTCCGGGTCTACTTCTCCATACATCCCACACAAGAACTCTGTCTATTTATTGTGTCTTAACTGAAATATAAGCGAAACTCATGCAAATATTTTATGCGAGGTTAAAAATATATTACAAAGGCTGGGCTAAAACTGCACTCGAATGTAGAAACTCTTTTGAATTTAACGTGAAACCTATTTGCACTCCAGTCGGTTATTAACCAATTCTATTAAAAATAACGTAACAGCCAAAATATTAAATGATATGACTATTAGGTACTAAGAGTACATACCTGCATAGATTCATAAGTGAAATATATTCATTATATTAGGACCGGAAGACTTAAATTTTGCGTTGATTTAAAGGATTTTCTGAGCATAAGAGTGATAAATGGTGATAACACATCAAATAAAACTACTATAGTTTATACGA
The DNA here is from genome assembly GCA_933534255.1 of Iphiclides podalirius. Lineage (NCBI taxonomy): Eukaryota > Metazoa > Arthropoda > Insecta > Lepidoptera > Papilionidae > Iphiclides > Iphiclides podalirius. Next base: position 12,667,442 of record OW152815.1, on the reverse strand, counting down.
ATAGCAACAAAATAGTGAGGTAGGTAAAAAGGAAGTCTTCACTGAAGACTAGCAAAAGTCACGCCAATAAATCTAAATAATTCTATTATTAGTACAGATTCAGGCAATTGGTAGACTGAAACATCTGATGGTGAAAAGAAACATAACTTTTTAGATGAACGTTTTTAGTGATTGATTGATTGATTGAATATACTTTGTAGCGCACAAGGAAATACAAGGAAGAAGATACCGGAATGATAGTGTACATATAGGCGGCCTTACTGCTAAGGTTACATTTCTTTATGCTACTTACATATTCGGTGATTACGGGGGTGCCTGGAATTCCCCGTAGCCATAATATTGTACTGGCATTTGTTTTACGATACTACCTGGCGGAAACAAGATGTCAGTCATCTAACCGATCTAGTAAATCATTAGAACATTGATTTATTTATGTGAGAAACGGATAACCTGACCAATCTTGTAAACTTCTCTGCACGAGAGGAGAACTAACACTCCTTCTATTTCTAGCACTAGCATAAATCTGAACGTAAGAGTTAGGACAAACGTTATCCTGAAATACGAGTATGATAAGTCAAGTGTAAATTGACGTCTCTGTGTCCTTGGAGATAAGATTTCATTTTTATATGTATGATGCCGACTTTACACTCACCATTTTAGCCAGCGGTAAGTGTCATTTCCGCATGCCGTATCCGCCAGAGCTTTTAGAGAAGACGAAACTAGAAGCGAACGAACACATCATCCGATAAGGATAAAGAAAATGACAGCTGGTTCATTTAAAACACGAGGTCTGGACTTAATTTAAAATGTCGTAGCTAACTGAGGCACGTTCATTGCTTTGTTATAGATTCCAAATCTTTTTTATTAGGTGCGCTGGTAATTACATAATTACATAATTAATTGGTCAAACATCGTGCTGCCACCTCCGAAACGCTTTCTTTAGGCGATTTAAATTGATTCTGTTGCCCTAAGATACGATATAATTTATGCCCCCGTCAATAGGAATAGGAGGGCATTAAATAAAATATAATCCACCGTAAGAAAATAATGCCCCTCTTTATCGCCGTTAATAAATTAGGATAGAATTAATAGTTATACACTTTCTTATATCAACTTACACGCGTTGGCGGCTATAAAACGGGCGTGTATGAATTGAATTCTCGTTCCTCAAAAAAATATACTGGTCAATAAAAAAACAGTCTCGTAACGGCCATATGCCAACTCGACACATCGATTCAACGATACTAGTGACGCACTATCAATAATTTAATTATAATGCAATAATAACATTGTAAACGTAATAATGAGTTACTAACATAATATTTAATATTTTTACAACACCTCTGCAGTTGTATGTAATTAATATGGTCATACTATTTTTGTTATTCGATTTAATGTTTTGCACAAGAAGAACCATCAAAAAAAATTAAGTAATATAGCTTCGATAAATATACTATAAATTCCGCGATATATATCGCTTCTATATATACTATACTTCGATAAGTAGCTTCTAATACAAACATATTTAAAAGAATAAGCAAATATTTTATAGTCTAAAAAATATTATTAAAAATATATAATATATAATATATATAATATTTCTGTGATATATTTTTACTAAAATATAAGAGATAAATTATTACTAAAAATATATCACAGAAAAGTTGAGAATATTAAATTTTTATTAACATTTAATTTAACGTACAATTATTTGAAAACATTAAAAGATTGATAAAACTGTTTGATAACATTAAAAATGAATTTCGTCCGGATATAACATTATGGTGAAGGGTAATAATTGTTCATGAACATAAAAAAGTAAAGTAACAGCCCAGTATAATACATGTCCCATTACTGAGCAAAGGCCTCTATACAGAGGGTGTCAGGGTATAGTCCGCCACGCGGCCCCACTGCGGATTGGCGGACTTCACATATGTTCGAAACATTTTTTTGTTATTATTTTAAACTGTTGTTACTCTCGTGACAATTTACTATTTCAGTTTTTAATCACTATCACTACATAGTATAAAACAAAGTCGTCCCGCTGTCTGTTGTTTTTTTTCTGTTATTATTCCGGAAATATCCAGTTTTCCTCACGAGGTTTTCCTTCACTGCAGATCACGTGATAATTCGGCACTTAAAATGAACAAGTTCATTGGTGCCGCCACCGGGAATCGAGCTCAGATTGCTCGAATACTCGTATATTGAATTAAAGGCGAGCGCATGCATGTTCATCAACATAACATTTAACAATTTATATGTGTATGTCTCATGACAAATAGGAAGTTTCGAGATCCGAAGTCATTTTCATCAAGAATTATAGAAAAAAGAATAGTAAGAGTTCGTTATGAAAGTAAATACGATCATTTTCTTTTGAAATTTCATATTCAACGCTGAATATATGCATAATTATGATTAACTAGCTGCTGCCGCGACTACGTCTGCGTAGAATAGGCTGTAGGCGTAACATTCAGACAGAAAGACAGATATACATAAAATATGTATATAAATTATAGCCTATGTCCTATTTTGATGTATAACCTATATTATTGTAAAGTTTCATTAAAATAGATTCAGTAGTATTTGCGTGAAAGAGTAACAAACATCCATCCATACAAACTTTCGCGTTTATAATATTAGTTATTAATCTTTACTAATATTATAAACGCGAAAGTTGTGTTGTGTATGGCGGGTTTACTAACTAACTTAGGGGTAACTATAAATAACCATACGGTTTATATACATCTCTATGTAAGCGTATAAATATTTATACGTAACATTTGCGTAAACTATACACACTTATTGTAAAATGATAGAAAGATTAAGTAAAGGTAAATACAGTTGGAAAGTCCATCGTTTAGGAGAAATGGGGCTTTTAATAAATAATACATCAATAAAATTTCTTTGATTGATCGCAAAAACAAAACAAATGGAATGATTGCATGTTATAATTTTTTGAACTTTTTACCGCGTAATGTTTGCCACCAACCTTAGACGTATAAGTTTAAGTAATAATAATAATAGTAAGACGTATTATTCCCTCATTCCTCCTCTAATCACATGTAAACAAGTTTTTTCAATTGGATTGGATTTACAAACATTAAGATTGCAAACAAATAAATTAGAAATTTAAATTGTTTATAGTGCTAATCTTTGCACTTAAGATTGAACATTAAAATATGTAGAAAAAGTACGAAAAGATTGTGGCGCTGTGGGAATCGAACCCACGTCTTCGGCATTCGCGGCCTGACGCTCTAGCCACTGAGGTAAACGGCTGATCATACCGACGAAAATCTTAACGAATTCGCAAGAATTTCCCACAGCGGTGACAATCTTTTCGCACTTTTTCTACATATTTTAACGAATTATCGTTGAAAAAATTATAGTCTTATTAAAAAGGTATCCATTTCCATCCAATTTCTTTCCATGTTTAATACAACGAAATAAGCAGTAAAGCAGCAGATGTTAATAATAAATATCGGCTACTGGTAAATACGCATTAAAAATAGAAAAATCGTACGTAAAGTAAACTAATATGATACAATACACGATCTCCTAAGAATGGGTGAACATGAAACCTTATTGCTAAATTAGGGAGTGAGTTATATTGACTGAATTGAGACCGGTCACCTTGGTATACTCATCCACCATTTTCGATCATTTGTGTAAACTCAAAACGGAAATCGATGAAACTGAACGCCGCGACTGAACGTCAAAAGATTTTAATAAAGTCGACTCGTACTAAATTAAGGACGGTCGGACATGGGGCGAGCGGCGGACGAAAAAAGTCGGATGAATGGAGGCGATGCGCGTCCGCAATTGATAAAATTTAATAGCGCGCGCTGAATGGGCCGATGGGCAGATGCTAGGCCAGGTGTGTCGCCATCTTGGCAGCCTCTCGAGAGCGACGTGCCCTAACAAAGGGGCTACACTTCTGCGAATCCCCGAACACCTGATGGGGCGCAAGGCCCCACCGGCTTGATAGCATCGGCCATTAAGAACGGCGCGATTATATTTTTCATTGATCGCGATCGCCGATAACGGGCACGGCTTTAAACGTGTTTCATATTAATTAACACGTCAATGTAAGTTATCGTTTTGTGGAACGGAACGCTCTCGACATTTTTAAGAAATAGTAACGGACTAGTTTCGTTTGAAATTGATCTCGACGTAATTAATAATGAATAGGTAATAAATATCGTACGATGTTCAGAAATGGTTTTGCGGATTGGTCGATAGGTTTTATTATCATTATTTAGTATAGAAATTATATAAATATGTACTTGATAAGCATTTGTCCTCTTAAGTGAAACGAAAAGTGTAAACACATATTATTTTAAGCTAATAGTTGCGGTGAAAAATAAATATTTTATTATATTTTTGTAGCATTTTGTTCCGAAGTTAAATACGAATACGTTTAGTCACAGTGGTTCATTAACCCATTTTAAATACATTTTAAATGTATGTAATATTAATATAAAGAAAACAGAGTCATTCAAATTAACAATATTGAGTTTACTACACGGAGTATGAATCATTTTCGTAGAACGATAACCAATCGCAACAGAATGTGGAGAGTCGGGATCGATCGTGTGCGTATCGTATTTCGTGCGGACCTAAATTAATTAGAATCCGTTTATAATCTGTGGAGCGGTTAGGTGGGTGTATTCCCACGGTGCGCGGCCGGATGTCGCCCGCCCCGCGCCGCTAAGCCGGGCCGCGGCACTGCGCTCACGTACGTCCCTAACGCTCGTCAGCTGCGAAATGGAGGCAAAGGCACGTCACGCGAAATGCCCGAACTGTCCGCGTCCAGAAATACACCCAATTTAAGGATTGGCAACATTCACATTACTGGCAACCGATGAATTCCATTTTGCAGAAGTTTCTTTTTTGTTTGTTATAAAAAAATACAGATTAAACAACGCTCCATAAGCTTATACAAAAATATTTCGTATCCTTTTTGATCACCGTTATGATTTGGTGCTCAAGACATTCTTTGCGTTGAAAGTGATTATAATGAAAAATATAGAGCCATATTAATGTAGAGTTTATGCTATATAACAAGACACCACAACCAACTTGAAAAAAAAAATATTAATAATTAACACTTTTATTTTGAAATTATAATTAATTTTATTTTAGGTGCTTATAGAACACACTTAAGAATGTGTTGAGTGATAATTGTGGAAAAATGTTTCACCGCTGGCAACATTTTTATAAAATTTATGGTTGAAAAAATTTATAGCAGTTACTGTTGCATGGTTGGACACTTCTCGTCCAAAGAATTAGAAGTAGTATTACATGAGTGAGATATCCCGGGCACTCTTAAGAGGCTGATAACGCAGCGGATGTCCGGCCGTTATTAACATCGGTTGAACCGCCTGCGCCAATGCCAAGTTCTGACATGAAAAAAAAAAAGTTGAGCTACCTCCGCCATAGATTATCTAAACAATTAAAAAGATAATTTACTACTATGGCTGAGTTCAAATTCAGCTCTTTCCGATTGACTTATGGTACTGTGATAAAATTAAAATAAAAACATACCTAGGTGAAGAATATCTAGGCAAGAACAGCCCTGTCACAGGCTCGTAGAATAGGGCTAAGGTACAGGGGGGGCCTGTCCTAAAAGGCGACTTAAATAGGACGTTAGAGTCACGGATTAGCAGCAGTGCAAAGTGCCCTCGTGCTATCGCAAACTGGTGAGGAGATCGGGGAAGGTTCATCCTTCTCAGCGGCGTGCGCATGAGCAGTACCGAGGGACACCGGTGCGTTCCGTGGTGGCCACAGAGGGGGTTTCACATAACCCTATCACAAGAGGGGTGACAGGGTATCTTTTGAAGATTCACCCCCTATAACAAAAAAAAATCAGGCAGTCAACTTGCAATCTTGCAGTATCGCATGCAAATAGAGTTCATTACCTTCATCATCATCATCGTCATCCTTCGGCCCATCCTTATCCCAACGAAGCGGGGTCGGCACAGTGTGAGGGTTATTTTGGCTATGATTTTTACGACCAGCCGTCAACCATCATTGGGATTCAAACACCCAGATCACACAAATACTTGTCCCGTGCGGGAATCAAACCCACGATCCCCGACGCTGAAGCCAATAGTTTAACAATTTCACTATCATCGTTGCTCATTTATTTGACGTGTCAGGTTTACCGAACTTCAATTTGCAATAAAGACTAGAGCTACTTTTCTGCAACGTGAGAATGCAGAACGCTTTTAAATTTTTTACAAAACAAAAACACTTCTTTTGTAATGGACCCCTAAAAGTCCCCACATTCAAAAACATTTGTCGATTACTTCCTTCCGTTTTCAACGTGCGCGCTTGCATCCGTCGGATGCATTTGTTACAACGAATGCTTTCAACAAAAAGAGGGATCCGGAAGGAAGTGACGGCAATTTTTTTTGCGCGTCCAATTGTTAATGTCTCAATAAATAACTTTAGATCGTTTCTTTACTCGTACATGCTTTATGAATATCTAACAAATGCCGACTAAGAGATGTTGTGTGTAATATTATTGCGTAGATAATAGAAGCTTTTATTTATATTAATCTAATGTTGTAGACATAGCTGCTGCCATGTTAATGCTTATTTTTTTCTTTAAAAGATTCAAAGTGTTTTAGAGAACAAAACATATAAAATAGTGTATTTTTTAATATTTTGGGGACAAAAAAAGACAAAATTTAGACAGAAAGTGGAGCAGAAAGCTTAAAATCAATGCCCATGTTTTGCAAATTAAAGCGTCAAATAACTTGTTTCAATTCAATAGGTTTCATACCATGGTATGAAAATTGTAATAACTTTAGAAAATTAATGATAATAATTATCATGTTTATCGTTTGCGTCTTATAAGGATAACCTCATAAAGTTTACTGTATCAAAAAGTATCCACTAGCATATTAGTAGTAATTTTAAGCATTAATAAGCATTAATAGTTTAATAAATTTTTTTAATAAGTGTTCCCCGATTAAAATTTTTCTTGAAAGCAATATTCGCTCCCCAAAAGCCTTTCCCGCGCAGCAGGGCTTGCACAGAGTAAATAAAGGCCGGAGGCCGTCGCGGGTCGACCTTAAAGGTTGTGCGGCGGACGTCGAACCTCATAACTCGTTATATAACGTGAAACGCTAACACGCCGATGTTTGTGGCCATAGGTACTAAAACTTTGCACCATAGATACTTTTAATTATTGTAGTTCAAGTATTATTTTATGCTACACATACATTAGTTTTACGAATCATAAAATAACCTTGGTTTTATTTGAAACAAAACAAGGTATTCAATTTATACTTCAAAATATTATTAAAATTTTACAATAAATAAATGTCAACGCGAGTGATAGAAAATTGTTCACAATTGTCACAGCTTTTTCAATGGAGGGAGAAAAACATCTGTTTATTCTAACAAGCATGGATCTCTTTTAATTGTAATGCTCTGATGAAATTTCCTGTTTCACACCAGTGCAGAATTTTTTATATTTTATGCACATTTAAAATTGTGTACAGCCAAACGATACATTGCAATGACCATCCTTTCCTCGTACTTAAAATATACTATCCCGATTCCCGTCGAGCCGAAAGTTTAATGTTTCGAATCATAAAATATTTAACGACAATTGTTTTACAATTTGTCAAATGCGACCTTTAAAGATTGACCAGCTTTGGACAGGACTGGCCGAGTGCCGTGGCCAGCGCGTGCCTGCAAACAAAGCCCTTGCTCCCCCCTTCCTTCAAACAATAATAAGAATGCAACACTCTGTTCCCGCCACATTTTGTTTTATTTCGTAACGCCGCCGCGCCGTAATGTAACAGAAATCCGAAACTCCGGTTCTCCGCTTGTAAATATTCCTACTGTTTGGGAGTCGAATATTATCCGAGGTGACGGTTTACGCTGTAACAAAGGATATTTGTGTTGTATTTCAATTGACCGCCATGTTTGTTTACTTGATTCTTTGACGTTTTAAAATTTAGAAGTTACACTCGCTTGGACTATTTTGAGAAAAATGCAATTTACAATTACACTGGGATATACATTTGCAAAATGAAGCGGAAATTATGTGCACATTGGGATTTTTTTAAATTTTAAAGTAGGAACATTGTATCAAGATTTTTGAAAAAAATTAATATAAATTGTATAAATTTAAATATTTAATATTGAATATGTGTTGAGTGCTTGAAATGTTTGGGTCTGGGCTGTGTTTGTGGACAACGGGGAAAAGATTACAAATTAATGTGAAATTTCTCTTGATTGATTTCTCACGATTGCCTGTAGGTGTTGACGTGTACCTACTGTTAAGTTGTCCGCAGCTAAAATACTGCACTTTTGTTTTAACAAACAAACTGCCTTCGAATTTCTTCATCCATTTATGACGAATAACTACCGCAGCTAAATATTCGTTGTTGTTTAAAACAATTAGTTCTATCGTTGTCCCTCTAAATCTGTCACCAATAGCCGCAAATTCTGTAGCTTTGTTATATTTAATTCTTTTACTATTTCGGCCGGGTGAGTACCACAACCTCAAAAAAAACAGAATAAACGTTTCTTCTTTCTTCTGAAGTGGAAGTACTATACTTTCGCGTTTCGTTTGGTAAGTGAGGTACCCGGTATCCAAACCTACTGGTGTTTTAAATGTCCATGGGTTATCACTTAACATCAAGTGAAACGCCAACTCCCTTGCCACCTTCTCACATATAAAAAAAATATATCCACAGAAAACAATAATCTGTGAATCCGAGTGATAATTGAACCCACAAGCGAGTGACTAGTGAAGTGATAATTTGAATCATTATGTAATCTGTGCAAGCCAGTCTTGCCGATATGACTACTTCTTCGTCTTTGATTAATAGCTTCTTCCAATATGACTAAATCACAAAATCTGACAGTAAATTGACAGTTTCGCTGCACATTTTAGCACTCATTTGTTAATCTGATATAGGCCCGCGTTTTGAAAGACGTTAAACTAATTATTTTTTATCGTCACTACCAATTCGACTACATTCTGTAGTAGAGTGTCTTATCGCTTACTTACGTATGTATTCTATTAATAGTGTTTTTTGTTGTACTCCCTGGAGGAAATCAGGTGTTCTTTTGATTATAAGGGTGAAATGAATTTAATTGTCCTTAGATGAAGTCGCATTGTCGGGGCCATTAAATATGGAAGGATGTCTGAGAACGAAGCCCTGGGAAGGACGGAATTCGCCGGCAGGTGTGTCCCAGCTAACACCGTACGAATAAAGTGGACATTCCCATCTTAATGTAACTGTAACGTGTTAGTTAAGTTATTGTATCATGTGACACTATGAAAAATCATCGTATTATTTTAAATAGTCGCCTTGGAAACTGAACAATCTGATGTATTCCATTATCAGATCTTGGTGATAATGAGACAGTGGTAAACCCTGATAGATATTTCTAGTACACGAAGAAAAATTGAAGTCCAACCTTGTGGTCTGGAATTATCATACATAAATCAGTAAATAAAATATTTTGGATTGACAAATTGGTTAGCACTGTAACGATGAAATTCATTCATGTAATTTTTTTTTATGTGAAAAGTTGCGAAACGAGCAGGCGGTTCACCTGATGTTAAGTGAATATCGCCACCCATGGACATCAGCTTTTCCCGAGGGTTGCAGATGCGTTGACAACCTTTTGAATATTGAGCCTCACTCACCAGACGAAACGCGTAAGTAATTATACTTCCACTTGACGCCGATCTTCTGTGAGGTCGTGGTACCTACCCGGATGAGCCTGCTCATTCGTGCAACAGGCGTACAACATTCGAGGCTGCGGCGTGGCTCTACCACAGTTAACAATATTAACCATAAATTAATAATGTAGTTTTATATTTACGTCCATGATATTTTGAATCTCATAACTCTGTAAAACACGTATGGAGCGTTTTATAACCTACAATGATTTTTTATTTATTATTTTATTTATATGAACTTGGTATTAAAATGGATTTAAAATATAAATGAAACTATTTTTACGTACTTATCGCGTTAATTTTCTTTCCTTACTTAACTTAAATTCCCGACGTTTCGAACCCTTTACAGCGTTCTTTGTCACGGAACAGACTTAAAATTAATGCGATAAATCCATAAAAATAGTTTCATTTATAATGTATAATTACGTAAATACAAGAAATTATCATGGTTTTGAAACAGTTCATCTAGAATAAAACAGATATTATTGTTAGCAAAAAGGCAGAACATCCATAGTGTTACAACGCACGCAGATTTCGGGAACCACATGTCATTTCCTTTAGGAGCATATGCGGGGTGGTTTGGGGACGACTTGAATGCTTGTAGGACATTTGTTACGACTCAAAAAGGGGTGTCGAACGCGAAAATAAGCCTATATACCGCATTGTACGCATATTACATGTAATTAGAAATAGCATTTTTTATAATACGTGTCCAATATTTGCTTGACAATGTATATTATTTGCGTTTTGAGGTAGAGGGTATTAACAAGGCCACATAAAAGAGCTTAATATGTTAAGTAGAAATCTGTATACTTTTGTATTTAGTTTGATGGTCAATCTCTTAAGATTGGCAACGCAATTGCAGCCCTCCTGATGTTGTGAATGCTGACAATTGACGTAATCAATGACCATCAGGTTAACCGCTTCCTTATTTCCATGTTCTCAATAAAAACAATTTTACCGCTTAGCTTATTGGTTAGAGCCAAGCGAGCGACAGTATTATTTACACATTTTTATAGCACCACAATGTTAAAAAAAGTTTCGGATCGTATTTTGCAATTGCAATTATTGTTCTTTAAAGGGGATTACGGATATCCAAGACAATACACAGTGTTAAACTAATGTAAACATGTTAAAGTAATGGCTATCAAAAAACCGCCCTCTTGATTATTCTCATAATTCATGTAAATATTTAAAAAAAAAAAGAAAAACAAGAATATTGATGGTACACTTACACTGGAAAAAATAGAGTGTTTGTGCATGGTAAAAAGTAATAACTTAAAGAGTGTAGAATAAAGTTACACGAGCATGCAATATCTAAGGCTGCTTTCAATCTCTCTCTAGGTGTCGTAAAAATTGGCTATCCAACGAGGTGTTCTTTCGACGAAACTCTAACGAAATCATCCATCATTTAAAGATAGAGAAGTAAAAGTAAAGAAAAATATACTATATTGTACACCATAGAAACATTACAGTATTTATAATTAAAAAAAATACACGGGTACAACAAGTGCCCTTATCGCTTAAACAGCGATATCTTCCAGGCAACCTTAGGGCAGAGAAATTCATTAAAAGAAGAAATTAGCAGGGGTGTACTAAACAAATATTAAGAAAAATACATACATAATATTATATACATATAACCAGCAAATAATATATAATGGACGACATATAGAAGATTAAGAGGAAAGTTAGTGAAATTTTAATTTAGTTTTAAAAATAGAGACTAGTTTGCCTAATTGTTTGAATGGCTGATTGTCATTCAGGCAGCCGGTTGAACCGCGCCCTTTAGTGAATAGGTAAGGCTATTAATTGAAAAGCTAATTAAACTATTTGTCGTTTATATATCTATGTAGGTATGTGATACTATTTTTATGTCGACCCCAATGACGTGAGGAGTGACCCTGCCTCTTACGCCAGAGGGTGTGGGTTTGAACCCACTACTGGAAAAATAATGTGTGATAAACATAGTGTTTTTCCAGTGTCTAGGTGTTTATATATTTATAATAAGTATTTATTTACAAAACAATAGTATGTTTAGGGAACGTTGTGAAAAAATGTTTCCGAAAATATTTATTATTATTATGTAATTTTGTAGAAGTTAGAAGATACTTTAGAATATAATATTTTAAAGCATAAGCATGTTATGTATGGATGTTGTCTTTGTAAGTTAATTTTTAATATAAACAGAATTCTTTCATCGATAGTCAAGGTAATCAGGAAGCCATCTCTCTCTTACTCTTACAAATTAACTTTCCTCAAATGAGGCGTAATGGCCAGCTTTTTACTCGTCTATTTACCACAGATTATAGAATCGAGCCATTAGAAAGCTGTGTTAACTTAACAAACATTTAAAGTGACGCTTGATGACCAATAATCATTTTACGACGTGAGACATAAAACGCCCAATTGACTTGTAATAAACAGTTTGTATAAAACAGCCCGGCCCCTTATTATTTCTCATTTAAATTGGCAATTAAAATAGCTGTTCTTGAAACTTATTTAACGATTTTTATGGGTCCAATTACTTCGATTCTCGTGTAGTACATTCGTTATGTGTCAAAACGTTCCGTTTTACGCAAATAATTATCAAAAGCATTCTCTTTGTTGTAATGACTATCACAATCGCGTTTCGGTTGTTAGGGGCAGATGTCAACAGCGCAACACGCAATGTGTTGTCGTAATTAGTTACTTACGAAGTTCGGGAGAAATTACGGAGTAACTTCAAAGACACAATACGATAACAAACACAATCGGAACCAATAATATCTCTGTTGTGTAATATAGTTGCAGACAGACAGACTTCCCTTTTAATGGCCACGGCATCACAGAAGATCTATGACAGAGCGAAAAAAAAAAGCTCACAAAACAGGTCCTTAAGCACATCTGCAAGTTTGACCAGGGAAGTACGACGCCATAACAGAAATGTGGTTTGAAAAAATGTATTTATACTTTTGTATTGCGTCCAACGAGACTATTTTCACTTTACTATGTTATTGCTTTCAGTCCGTAGACTATTACAGCTTCATCGAACGCAGGCCTCGTGGGACAGCAGATCCAAGGGACTTGATAAGGCTCACGCATTGAGTAAGGACGCACATTTCAAAATGTCACCTTTGGTGTGAAATTGAGGTTCGGTATAAGTACCTGGAAGCAGCGGCATATTGGGGGAAAATGCACATTGATGCATCCTTGCGGATGAGAATCGCCATGGAACACTGATGTGCATTGTACGCGTTGTTTTGGTTTCGCCGTGCGCGTGTGCGTATTATATAGTCTTTCTTACCCTTGCTTGATAGAGTTGAGGACTTTACGCGGACGACGTTGCGAAAGTATATTTACTCCTTTGCTCTTCTCTCAAAAGAGCGATGACGTCAGCGAATTATCATTATTTTATTCGTGTGTTTTTAACATCGAGCAGCTTTAGCTTTTAATAATGAATTGTACTCGCTATCTCTATATACTCCCTATTGTGTTGTGATAGAAATCTATCTTGGGTCCCTATCCTCTATGTTCTTTGCCTATCTTGGGTCTCTTTTGCTCTAAATTCAATATTTACATCACACAATCACATTTACATCAATTTCACATCAAGCTTCAAGTGTCAAGTTAAACGTTTTGAGACACATTTGAGAAGTCTGTACAGGGTGAGGCTGTGACCTTCGCTGGCGCCGCTGTCAAAATTCCCAAGAGGCGTCACACCGAGAAGAGATGAAAGGGTTTAATTGTCTTGAAATTTCGCTCGATCGTCGTCTCCGATGGCGGACAACAACACGATAGAGCCGTTATCAATTTACTAGTAATGTCAGTTGACTGACATAATCGCTGAATGATTTTATAACGTGGCGTCGCCGTGTCGGACGCGAAAGACACTGGAGCAAGCGACGTTTAAATTGTGTCATGCGTATACTGTATTGTGATATGTTTAATAATATCTCCATCGTCATTCATTCGTCTTAGCGAAGGCTCTGAAATACCAAGTAATGACGTATTTCTGCATCCACTTATGACATAAGAAAAAATAAGATTATTGGAACTTAGTTAAAAGAAAGTTATGTTATTAAAAGTATGTTTGTATGTATGTAGGTATGTGAGTAAAAACAGTGTTCGGAGATTCTCTCCGAACACTGTTTTTACCCACTTCAAATTGAAATTCTGCACACTTATCTAGGACCGATGACAATAAAATTGTTTAATAAGTTTGACCCATTATCCATAACAGAATCATCAGGATACACGATTTCTTTCTGGGGAGAAAGCCTGAGAAACGAAATTAAAAAATTACAAATGTATTATAGTTAAAAAAAAACAAAAACGGTAAACAAAACTACGAAGTAAAAAAAATAGTGATAATATATATATTAAAAGTACAACTCTTCTACTATTCATGACAAGAATGAAATTATGTTACTTTTTCATTAATAGTTGCTCTGTTGTCCGGTATAATGTGCGACAGTTGTGAATAAGATTGAGTGTTTGACATTTTAAAATTGGCAACATCCACGTACTCTGAAATAAAAGCAAACAACCGTTTCATTCAGCATAGTAATCGCGCAGATAAACAAATCGTTCCAGTATGTTCTATACTTCTATACCAACACTGTTTTAGTTCTTTTCTTTTCACCGTAGATACGTCGTTAAGTCATACCGCTCCATTAGGTTGCAGCCGAGCAGTCTGCTTCACTTGCGAAGCGAATGAACTATTGTGTGGACGCGATAAGCTTTAACTCTTTATCTCCTTCACGGGCTTGCCTTATGAACGGCGTTTGCGCTCATACAGACACGCATACATACATGCAAACATACATACAGTTGTAATTTTAATAAGATATGCTGCGTTTTGTAACTTTGTGTAAAGGTGACGTTTGTATTTTTTTTGCCTGTAACGTGATTATTATATTATGTTATGATTTTAGGTTATTTATAATGTAAAAAAACACGTTACAATCTGTTAGACCCAGGCCGCTTTATTAAGATGAGGATGGCGGTAATCAATTAACATCAGGTGAACCGCCAGCTCGCTTGCTACCTTCTCACATACATGAGAATATTATTCACTCGAATAATTTTAAAATTTTGTATCAAAACCATATGGCGTGGTAGTATAGTTAAGGAAATCACTCTCACTATTCGCGGCTCATTATCAAAACTCAACTCGACTCTAGGAAGGTGATATGCATCTCGTACGATGATAGCGTTGCACATGTGAAGACATCAGTGTAGATAAGGTTTTAAAAGCCGAAAAATTGTTGACGTACCTCGGGATAGTCCCTGGATTGTGGAGGATAGTCCTGCGATTGTTAGAAACTACTACAATACAACTTACTCATAAAATTTAACCCCGGTTAGAAGAAACCTAACATTTGTTCTATACCCATTAAATGTCGCTCATTGCCTCGACTGACAAATGGGCCGCTTACTGACTTAATATTTTCTGCCTTTTTTCCCCCAATTATTTCAATTAAATCGGGATTTCAGAAAAACCTAGACCTTAATCAGCGTATAAAATCTTCGCTGTGAATCGAAGAGAATACACTCTGTATGCCCGCGCTCATAATTGGAATGATATGATCGAGCTTAGCGGGTGGTCTTCGAGAGATTCGTAGATAAGGGTCTGAAGACTCTTCGGATCCAAATACGGATCACGGCATAGTAATTGGAGGGTCTTAGGGGCCGGAGATCGCCCGGGACACTCTGCAGCGATGTTTAAACCATGCCGATGGACTTCGCAAAACACGACCACGAATGTCACCGCACCACTCGATTCGATTTCTTATTGATGAACGAAAACCATTCAAATGGATGCAATCTTATCGATCGTTTTAATCTATTTTGTAATTCATATTTAATGATAATCAAATTAATATTTAACGATAAATCAGTTCCGGGGACACTCACTTTACCCAAAACACTTGACGGTTGTCACAGCCCGGATAAGAGAATATGCTTTATACAGGGAGGCTTTTTTAAAGATGGCCAAACACAGGAGGTTCAGACTCGGTAGTATAATCCTTTATTGAAATAAAAACAAACTTTTTTTACCAAAGAAATTGCAATTCTAGTCCCTAAAAGACAGAACTTGTTGACAAGGTAGTCACTCATAAATACGTCGTATACTTTTGAAATAAACTTGTGTGCGTGTTAGTTATGAATGATCGCGCGTAAAATAAATGAGTTCCCCATAAATCACGCACTTTTTGAGATAAGTTCAAATGAATGTAATTAATTAGTTACGAGTGATTTTAAATATCTATAGTTTTTTTATATAATATTATCTATGTCTAGAATTTAATAAGAAAAATGGATACACGTAGAAAAGTCTCCCTGTATATGTTAAAAAAGAGAATAACGAAGAGAACTATAAGTGATCCCAGACGGAAGCCACAAACATTACACAATAGTTACGAAAACAGCTGATAAGTATTGACGTCTTCATACAGATTATTATGGACCCTACATTTAATACCCAGTCCAGTCGCAATACATAGGTAAGTAAAGTGTAATATGAAGTTTGTTAGCCACAAATTTAGGGATTGACTACCAGCAGTTTTCTAATACACTGCAGTCTATCCTTAGCAATTTATTGTTTCATTAAACGTCTTTAAATGCCAAACGTCTTTTGTCCTTATTGTAAGCCGTAGAGCCAGAGTGTAGAACAGACATACTGGACACACTTAAGAAATGTATGTATTATATGCCTGTTAGTTGGACTTTATCCAAATCTTTCTGGGCGGACGTTTTTTTTAGTGAAGTTTTCCCGCTTTTTTTGCGTTTGCTCATCACTGAGGCATATAATATGTAGGCTGCCACTTTTACCTTACTTTATGGGACATTGAATTGTCGCACTAATCCGATCGGGCTGGGGCCGGGTGAAACGCGCATGAAGATGGACAGGCGCAAGCGTATTAGCATGCGCGGCCACGCGCACGCCGGAAGCCGCGCGCGCAATATGGCCGCGAACTCACATCCAAGATGGCGGCGCACTTACGATGAATCGATAATTAGCGGCGATAAACGATTTCATATTTCCAATACACTGCGCCTTAACAAACAAGATGTGATGTAAGCTGGACCGTAGAAGGGCGCTGCGGTCCTTGAGTCAAAGTCAGTAGTCCCCTAAAGGGTCCAAGCGGTCGTTTGAATCATTATTATTGGGTGCCTGTCTTTGGCGGGAGGCCGTCGGATGTGCCTTTGCACGTGTACAACTTTTTATGGGCGCCCGTCTCACTTCTGAGAATCGCCACGTTTAACGATTATTATTTCCCATCAGTCCCGATTGGATGTGATCTTCGGCCGCGCGCCTGTTCGCATTCGTAATTGTTTCGCACCGCCGAATTAGGTAAACATCATTGTCTTCGATTGTTTATTTGGTGACGGTCGCGCCTTGTTGTTCAGAAATTCAATCGCTTTGTGGCCACGACGCGAAAGATGTGGTTGTACGCTTGCTGCCAACTGGTGTTAGCTCTTTATTATTTCAAAGAAGCGCTTTATTTGAAGTGTAAAGTTGTCAAGCGAGTTCCACCTGACGCTAAGTTATTATGGACGCCCGTGGACATCTCCAACACCTGAAGGCTTGCAGATGCGTTGAGAATCTTTGAAAAAGTGGACCCTGGGTTCCTTACCCACCAGAGGAAACTCGAAAGTATATTACTTCCACTTCACATTTGTCTTCTATAAGGCCCTGGTACTTCCACGGACAAATCAGCCCATTGGTGTAATGACACAAAGTGATTTTTTATGTGTTGACAAGCGAGCAGCCAGTTAACCTGTGATTACCGCCACCAACCGCCTTGCCTTCAGTGATTACCGCCACCAACAGACACTACAACACCAAACGTATTGCAGATGCTTTCCGAACCATTAAAAAGCTGATGCGTGAGCCTAATGCAGTAAAATGCTTCACCTGATGATAAGTGGGGACCGTCATAGACATCAAAAACGTGCTGCCAGCCACAGAGAGTAGCTCGCCATAGGAAACGCAACAGCACCTAAGTAGAAGCTTTTACTTAACGATACTCTTCTGTGAGACTCTGGTATCCTGGACTATTCTTTCAGTAAGAACTGTGAGCAAAAACTCCTCCAAACTCTACCACAGAACGCTGCTATAGCTCTAGTAGTATTGATGAGATCATTTGCTAAAACGTTGCGGTATGGCCAGGCGGCAGCTACTACTATTAAACAAATGGGAACTATCGCAGTCTCACAAGACTATCGCGAAATTGAAATATTATTCTTTCGCGTTGCGTCCAGTGCATTAACCGGCTAACTAATTAATGTTCGCAACGGATCTGCAACCCGTCTGGTGTTTGAGACCTCCATGGGCAGCGGTAATCACTTAACATCAGGTGAACCGCCTGCTTGTTTGCCAACTTTTAAATAAAAAAAACATCCCGCGACACGAACGAAGTTTCCTTTGGCAAAACAGTTCTCATTATAGTAAAGGCACGCTCGATTGAAAGCGTCTAATAAAAGCAAGCTGGGCCGCCTTCTACTTTTCAATGTTTTCTAAGCGTGCATTTTGACCGCCTAAACCAGCACGTGTCAAATGTCAAATTCGTAGCATCTGCCTTGGCTATTTGAAGAAAATGAGAAAGTTACATGTACCTTTATTTAAATATATATAAAAGTGATGTTTGTTAAAACTATCACACATCTTTTAAGTAATCTCTTATATAAGAAGTACTTGGTCAACTTCATTTGGTCAAAGAAAATTTATCCCGTTAACAATAAATTAACAAAGCTTTAATGGCACTTCTATGATATATTTGACGTCGACAGTCACAGCTGTGGACGTCCAATATGTGGAGTTTGCCTCGAATTTTATTGATGCAGTTGTATTCACCATAATCAACACTCGCCGCTAACCCGCCCGTTTATCCAGTAATCGTGGAAAGGTTAATCTGGGCTGCAGTCATACTCGAGTGCGTCCAGTTTTTTACAGGTACCCTCGGTACCGCTTCAATGCGCTATTCCTCGCCCAGTTGTCACGCTGGCACGGACGAATGTAAGCACACTGAATATTTTACGAGAATAAGTCCCAATGATGAAATGGACGACAATTTATAGATTAATAAATTGCATAGATTATTATTTTATACTACTACTATCAAACTTAGCCTCGGGCTCATAAGATTGGGATAAGGTAACCCCTGTCTACGTAATACAATGAAAGGCTAAAATAAGACACTGGCTACACAGACGATTGGAATTGGGGACATGATCCTGAACTGCAGTGGACCCTGAGAGAGCGGCAAAACGTAGTGGTCGTATCGCTGTAAAGCATTGAGGTCACTGATTAATGATCACATGCAATGTAGAGGGGTGTGCACCTCTAAGGCACCCTGGAGCCCCTCCCAAGGCTTCTGAGGGTAGTTACTGAGGGGGTTTTGATGTAGGAACCCCACATGACCTTGTCCTTCTCCCAGTAGACAGGGTGTCGCTTAAAGACTTCCCCAAATACAAAAAGAAATAGCTAAATATTTTAAAATGTTATCACTAAAAAATGGTCAAATCATGATTCAACAATTGAATTCGAAACATTTCATGGTTTCATGAAATTTTATTTGTTACTGTTTTTATGTATTTCTTTAGTTTATGAAGACTTTACTTATTCATCTAAATTTTTATACAAAAAACATGTGAATAGTTGGGTAACGCGCTGAGACAATCTCTACCAGTCTACCTAGAGTGACGCACACGCAAGTAAAAGAAAAATCTAGTATGAGCATCGTAGAGTTCCAAATTTTATATGCATCAACGAGTTACGTGGACAACGAATAAATTTACTGATTCGTCAGCTCAAAAGAGAGTTTGCGGATTTAAAAAAATTTGCAAAGGCGAAAGTATATATCCTCCGTGTACCCTACTGCGAATCGATCCTACAGCCCCAATTCTCAAGTTAATGTTAATAGTTGTGGTATTGAGAATTTTTTTTTAAAAGTTAAAAAATAAAAGGCTGTTTATAAGTTTTCGTTTCGTTTTATTTCTCGCTCTTACTTTATTAATGCCAGTGAAAGGGTTTTGTATAGTTGTAATATTAAATATTATATCAATGAAGTAAAAGTAAGTAACAACCTATACATAAAAATCCCACTGCTTTGCAAATTCCTCCCTATACATGGGGTATTAGGGCATAGTCGACTATGCTATCGCACTGCGGATTGGCTTCACATATCTTCAAATTGTTTTATTGAATAATTTCTTCGAAAGTTTCGTTAGCAGTTTTTACAAGTTTCCCCAAGCACGTGATAAGCCTGTGCTTAAAATTGCAAGCAACAATTTCATTGGTGCCGGCACCGGGATTTGAATTCAGATTGATCGGATATATCATTCTATTCTTCTATATATTAATACGTGAAACAAAAACTTTGTACCCATTTTTACGGACCCATATTTAAAGGATGGGAGAGCATGAAATTTTCCACACTCATAGTTTATATAGAGTAGTGCAGAATGCTAATTTTTTTTAATTATGCATAAAAAGTACATTAAATCAATAAATTTTCCACACTCAAGTTTAAAGAGTAGTGCAGATTACAATTTTTTTTTTACTATCATATTATATAAGTAATAATGGTTGAATTTCGAACACTGGGCTACCACTACTTGAATTAAAAGCGACCGGACACTGACCTATCATGATTGGAAATATCAATTAATGTAACGATAAATTAATATACCTAACGATAACAATTAATATTTCCAACCTAAAGGGCATAAAACGGTTATCCTATAACATGAAACAGTTTGTGGCGATCCTACACCGTTCCGTTCGATGTTCATTTTTTTCTGGTTTTATTTTTTATCATTATGTTTTAACAACGGTAAGAGCCTACGATGGAGGACAACCATTACACCGCTTGCAACTGTCGAAGTTAAGTACTGGCATGCGTACAGAGACCTGTTAAAGTAGTTTTTGTGCATATTAAAACAAATTGAAAGGTATATTAGAAAAGCCGTGATAGCTCAGCCAGGGCGCTCGCCTTCAATTCAATTTACTCGAGCAACGGAGTTCGATCCGGTGCTGGCAGCAATGTAATTGTTAATTTTAAGTGCCGACTTATCACGTGTTCAGCGATGAAGGAAAACATCGTGAGGAAACCTGCAAGTGTTAGAAATAATAACAAAAAATATATATTTTTCGAAGATATGTGAAGTCTGCCAATCCACAGAGGGGTCTTGCGGTGGACTATGCCCCGATACCATCTGCATAGAGGCGGTCTTTGGCCAGCAGTGGGACAAGTATAGGCTGTAACTATACTTTACCATACTTTTTTTTAAGAAAAGCCTGATGAAAACATCAACAGTAGAAATCTACTTTTACTCGTATTATATTTTAATTTAACTGGCAGAACCACGCAACAGGTTTCTCTGTGGCATGAATAGACAGGTCCGTCTGGGTAAGTACCACGACCTCGCAGAAGACCGGCGTTAAGTAGAAATGTACTTCTGCATTTTGTCTGGTGAGTGAGTAGCCGGGCCCCACTTTATTAAAAGATTGCAGCGTATTTGCAACCCTTCGGGTGTTGCAAATGTAAAAAGGCGGCGATTAATACTTACTATCAGGTGAATCTCCAGCTATTTACCTCCTTTTATGAACGAACTCATAAGACCAAACTTACTTTTAACAAACGACATTAGTCATGTCTTATAGCTTTGTCACAAACCCGACATATATCGAGCATATTTGCACTTAAGAAATCCAAAAAATTGAACACCATGGACGTCTCTCTGTTTCGATTCAACGATCTAATATTCAAGTAAGTGTTATGCAATTATATCGAGGTTTAATAAATAAGTATTGAACGAAATGACAAAAACCTAAAAAAGTTTTAATACAGTGCACCTCCCCTTTTCTTAAACCAAACATAACATATTATAAACGGACTCAAAATTAAATTGATTTAAAAACGACCATTGAAAAACTTAATACTCTTGCGTCTGTCTCATCATTTCAGCCTGTTTGAGTCCACTGCTGAACATAGGCCTCCCCCATAGACTGCCACGAAGTACGATCCTGAGCTACCTGCATCCATCGACTTCCCGCACATTTGCACAGGTCGTCACTCCATCTAGTGGGGGGTCGTCCCACACTGCGATGGCCAGTACGAGGCTGCCACTCGAGAACCTTTCTTCCCCAACGGTTATCGGTTCTACGAGCTATATGGCCGGCCCATCGCCACTTCAGCTTGCTAATCCTCTGAGCTATGTCGGTCACCTTAGTTCTACTGCGTCTGTCTCAGTGCAAGTTAATTTGCTCATTGTTAATGATTTTTTTACTTCTTGAAGATCAGGGAAGCTTAGAAGACGTAAATGCGCAGGCAAGCACCCTTTTTTATGTCTACCACTTCTTATGTCTTTTTCCAATAATGGATTTTAATGTGTAATAAACAACTTGGCTATGCCAACAAACGCGTTTGACGTTGTGCCACAGATAAAAAGAGAACTTCAAGTTATTTCCACACAGTACTGAAAACGTTGCCCGCGTCGGCAATAGCTTCGACGAGTAAAATAATAAAAAAATAAGAAATGTCAGCCGGTGATTTTTCTCCTATTCAAACGTCCCCCGAGGTCGCGCGTGTGACGTATTACTCGTGACGTGGCGGAGCGCGGGGGCGGCCGAGTACGCTGACCCTGCCCGGTATCCTGGCGGGCCGCTGTTTATTCCCCGCACAGGCCCCGAGCTTTACACAATCGTTTGGCAACGCCATCCACCTCGATGACGGAACGCACGCATCATTATGAATTACGCCCACGGACCCGATCGTTGCGTTCGTTATTCGACATATATGGTATTATTTTGTAACGTTCGATTTTTAAATTTTTAATGAGTTTCCTTTTTTTTAAGACATAAAAAGTTTTGATCTTTAATATTACCAGAATTTTATTACCACGGCCGTTTTGCACTTACGTGTGTGCAACGTTGCTTATTTGGGTGTATTTTGTAATGCTCGATTTTTTATTTTTGCATGTTTCGTAATGTGCATATGCAATTGCTCAGATATTGTCGTTAGCACCAGAGATCGTGGGTTCGCTTCCCACACGAGGCAAGTGTTTGTGTAACGTTTTCTGGATCTAGGTTTTTGTCCCAAAGGAGACAGCATATTTGGCGTTCAAGCTGGAAAAACGACAAGCTTTTCCAGTCGTAAAAAAACTAGTCGATATCACTATTTAATAGCACTTTCAGTTCGTACACTATTAAAGCTTCATCGCATTCAGAACCAGTAGATTAATTAGCCTGAACACCCGGGTTTGAACCAATACCACTAACAACGTGACTCTCATTTTGTGCCGAACCCACTTAGGTGGGATAAGGGCAGGTGGCAGTCGTGACTTTGTGTTCTCTTCAAATAATTTACATCTAGAACTTTACGACAAACACTTAATTCGACACAATGTATTTCAAAGTACAGTTAAATATATATTCATCGGATTTCAAAGTTAAACTCGGAACATAGAGAAACGAAATCGAAAAGAATAGAAATGAAGATGATTTTTTCATTCAATTTGTCCTCTAGTCCAGGGGTCACATACGTTTGAAGTTTCCACTCTGTAGGTGGTAAGGAACTTACATCAGTCACAAGTACCGAACAAGCATTGAGTGTGCACATATATTGATGGACAGACCGCAAGCGGCCGCGTTTGTCATGACCCAGTAACGTACCGACCCGGAAGATTTGCGATCCGGATATGTCCAAAACTATCTGGTGCCATATCCATACTTCCTGACGAGATATAGAGTTTATAGTACTCCAAAAACAGGCTGAGTTTTAGATACTTTTCATATTCACAGGGATGCCTCCGTAATTTTAGATATTGTGTTTCTTGAGGTGATGTTATTATATTATTTTATGCAGAAAGGCATCGAGATAAACAAATGAATGAATGAATGAATTTTGCAAGCACGTTTCACATCCGTAATATTACCCGTCGGCAGACACCCGAATCAGAAATTATCGAAGACGGTAACTTAGCTATTGTATTGACCAATAGTGCAATAAGAAATATTTTTTATTATTATTTTTTATTTATTTTAGTACTAGTCTGCACTTAAGAAGAAAGTCAAATGAATTAATTAAAATTTTTTGACAGTTTCATAGATAGACTGTTAAGGACGCGTTTACGAATTCACGCGCTTCAATTTTAGGTACAGAGGCGTACTACTACACGTGCACGGCTCACGCACACAGCGACAAGCGCGAAGCAGCGAAACTTTATGTAACTGACGCAACTTGATACTTTTATTTAATTTGAAGTCATTTATTTTTTAAGTTTACGTTAAATTTGTTTTCAACAAGTTTTTAAACTGAATATTTTTTTATATAATTATTTAGGTATAATTTATTAAATTTCATTTAAAAGCTCGTAGCTGTTGATAATTTGCGTTTTAATTAATTATGTATATAATTTAATTTTATGTTTTAATTAATTTTTATGAAGAAAACGAAGCTTGTTTAATACATGTTTGATTATGCGTGCGGTAGGTAGATAGCTTGATAGGTAGGTAATGGTAGGGTACGTAGGAAGGTAGCTATGTAGGCAGATAATTAGGTAAAACCCGCTAACGAATTGAGTAAAATACTTTGTATCGTATTCTGAATGCATTTTGCTGATTCAATAATATTCATGCTAAATGTTAAAAAAAATAATTTTCTGTAAATGAATTGGAAATAGCATGGCGTACGAAGCCGGGCTAGTATCTAGAAACTAAAAATGAAATAATAAAACGAAGGAAACAAACTAGTAAAAATTAAAAAAACATTTTTATAAAAAAAAAACCTGTCGCACTCGGCTCAGCTGGGGTAAAGCTATAGCATAGCATCTTTTATCAACTTATGCGATTATAATTATTTAATTATGCAGTATTTTTTTTTTTTGATATTTATATTTATGTTAATAAATAATATTTTAATAATATAATAATTAATATATATATATATATAATAATATATAATTAATTTATATTATTTACAAAAATGATAAGAACTACTAAGTCAGTCACTAAGCTCTGGATAGTTAAATTACAATATACTAACATTTTTAAACTTGTGATCTCTTTCGAATGGAATGTCCGAATTTAATCATTTAAAAAGTTATATAAAGATATTGAAACAGTCTTAAATATAAAGTAATTTAAATTTTTATAAGGATTAATACCAAGATACAAATAAAGAGCCTTTTCTAGCGGCGGCATTTCAATCAAAATTTTAAAGTAAAAGAATACTTATTGTGGCATAACTATAATAGTTAGACATATACTGTCGAAACACTTTTTATAAATAATGATGTGTTCTGCAAATTCGTAGTACATTATTTTATACAATTATCAATAGTTTTAGCAGCGCACGCGATGCAAACAATATTTTAGGTAATTTTTGTACACTTTGGGTTACATTATTCAAGTTTTAGTAAGGATTCCTAGTTTTTTGAAAATTTAATATATCCTATGTCATCCGGGGATAATGTAGCTTACAAGGAGCCTATTCAATGCATAAAAACAATCAAATCTTTCCTCTTGCGTGGTAGGCGGAGGGGTGGTGTTAGGTTTTATTTTCGTTACGGAATTTATTGATTCGTTCGCCGCGCTCAAAGCCCGCGATAAAAGCTGTGCAATAGCTTAAAAAATATTGTTTCATTTTTTAATTTGACTCTTCCATGCTCTTCGCCAGAACTGTCGCTATGTCGATCCTGGGTGGAGCAAGCCCGCGAGGCCAATTTATACCTCCGACACGAGGTTCTGGCTCCGCCTTTTGATGTTCACTCTATGGATAGGGAAGACCACACGGAGTCGGGGTGCTCTGTGTCGGATCTTTGTGATTTTTCTTTATAGTTCTCTATCATTTAATTATTTTTGTTATCTATATCGAAGTAGTAGCCTGCTAAAATTTTATCGTTTTAGGCTTTGGCATCTGAAACAACAATTGAGTTATAAGAGGTATAAATGTTGTATGTGATAACTGTGCCATAAAAATTTTTTTTTTTTTTTTTTTTTGCCTATTTTAAAGACGTTCTTACTATAGATACCATTTGTTCCAAAAGATTGCAAGTCATTAAAAAAATTAAGTATTATTTTAGGCAGAATCCATGATCATACAAGTTGATCAGTGCGAAACACGACAAAACAATAAACGATAAATGGGGTCATAAACGTGAAACAAAAAGTTTGCCACATAGCTGTCGTTCGAAACTTTTGAAGTACATGTTTATTACACCTATTCATTGGAATATACAAAAAAATGACCTTTTAGACATGCTTAATCTTACAATTTGCAAGTGTGCAAATTTGTTTTGTATTACTTGTATTTTTAATTATCCATACAACTTTTCTACATGTGGTGTACTTTTGGCCAACATTTGGCTGCATGGAAATAAGAATTTATAATAAAATACCAGATAGGTTCATAGGCCTCCCGGAGTATTTAAATTAAAACGAAAATTCTAAAATCTGTACACTGTCAAATTAGACATTTAAAATATTTAATCATGTCCAAATAATGTAGAATGTTTATATTAAAAATTCATTACTTTGACTTGTGATTTACTTTGACTTATATTTATACTCTATTGACCTATCATAATTATAATCTAAATTTCAATTTTTTTTTTATATTAACATGTTTCACAAATATTTATACACAGAATTGATGTAGAATACATAGTTCCATATTTTAAATAACTTTTTTACTGTATTCTTACACCTTCATGCCAATACATCAATTTCAAGTAAGGTCTCAAAAAAACTCACAAAACAAGCCCAAACTCGACACACATAGCCCATCTCGTCTGTTAGTTCCAGTAGCAGTTCTCAAAGTACACCTTCGGGTCACTCCAACAAATCAAAAGGCAAGATCTCACCATACCTAACAAAACAAGCCCAAACTCGACACACATAGCTCATCTCGTCTGTTAGTTCCAGTAGCAGTTCTCGAAGTACACCTTCAGGTCACTCCAACAAATCAAAAGGCAAGGTCTCACCATACCTAATAAAACAAGCCCAAACTCGACACACATAGCTCATCTCGTCTGTTAGTTCCAGTAGCAGTTCTCAAAGTACACCTTCAAGTCACTCCATCAAGTCAGAAGGCAAGATCTCACCATACCTAACAAAACAAGCCCAAACTCGACACACATAGCTCATCTCGTCTGTTAGTTCCAGTAGCAGTTCTCGAAGTACACCTTCAGGTCACTCCAACAAATCAAAAGGCAAGGTCTCACCATACCTAATAAAACAAGCCCAAACTCGACACACATAGCTCATCTCGTCTGTTAGTTCCAGTAGCAGTTCTCGAAGTACACCTTCAGGTCACTCCAACAAATCAAAAGGCAAGGTCTCACCATACCTAATAAAACAAGCCCAAACTCGACACACATAGCTCATCTCGTCTGTTAGTTCCAGTAGCAGTTCTCGAAGTACACCTTCAGGTCACACCAACAAATCAAAAGGCAAGGTCTCACCATACCTAATAAAACAAGCCCAAACTCGACACACATAGCTCATCTCGTCTGTTAGTTCCAGTAGCAGTTCTCGAAGTACACCTTCAGGTCACTCCAACAAATCAGAAGGCAAGGTCTCACCATACCTAACAAAACAAGCCCAAACTCGACACACATAGCTCATCTCGTCTGTTAGTTCCAGTAGCAGTTCTCAAAGTACACCTTCAAGTCACTCCATCAAGTCAGAAGGCAAGATCTCACCATACCTAACAAAACAAGCCCAAACTCGACACACATAGCTCATCTCGTCTGTTAGTTCCAGTAGCAGTTCTCGAAGTACACCTTCAGGTCACTCCAACAAATCAAAAGGCAAGGTCTCACCATACCTAATAAAACAAGCCCAAACTCGACACACATAGCTCATCTCGTCTGTTAGTTCCAGTAGCAGTTCTCGAAGTACACCTTCAGGTCACTCCAACAAATCAAAAGGCAAGGTCTCACCATACCTAATAAAACAAGCCCAAACTCGACACACATAGCTCATCTCGTCTGTTAGTTCCAGTAGCAGTTCTCGAAGTACACCTTCAGGTCACACCAACAAATCAAAAGGCAAGGTCTCACCATACCTAATAAAACAAGCCCAAACTCGACACACATAGCTCATCTCGTCTGTTAGTTCCAGTAGCAGTTCTCGAAGTACACCTTCAGGTCACTCCAACAAATCAGAAGGCAAGGTCTCACCATACCTAACAAAACAAGCCCAAACTCGACACACATAGCTCATCTCGTCTGTTAGTTCCAGTAGCAGTTCTCAAAGTACACCTTCAAGTCACTCCATCAAGTCAGAAGGCAAGATCTCACCATACCTAACAAAACAAGCCCAAACTCGACACACATAGCTCATCTCGTCTGTTAGTTCCAGTAGCAGTTCTCGAAGTACACCTTCAGGTCACACCAACAAATCAAAAGGCAAGGTCTCACCATACCTAATAAAAAACAAGCCCAAACTCGACACACATAGCTCATCTCGTCTGTTAGTTCCAGTAGCAGTTCTCGAAGTACACCTTCAGGTCACTCCAACAAATCAGAAGGCAAGGTCTCACCATACCTAACAAAACAAGCCCAAACTCGACACACATAGCTCATCTCGTCTGTTAGTTCCAGTAGCAGTTCTCAAAGTACACCTTCAAGTCACTCCATCAAGTCAGAAGGCAAGATCTCACCATACCTAACAAAACAAGCCCAAACTCGACACACATAGCTCATCTCGTCTGTTAGTTCCAGTAGCAGTTCTCGAAGTACACCTTCAGGTCACTCCAACAAATCAAAAGGCAAGGTCTCACCATACCTAATAAAACAAGCCCAAACTCGACACACATAGCTCATCTCGTCTGTTAGTTCCAGTAGCAGTTCTCGAAGTACACCTTCAGGTCACTCCAACAAATCAAAAGGCAAGGTCTCACCATACCTAATAAAACAAGCCCAAACTCGACACACATAGCTCATCTCGTCTGTTAGTTCCAGTAGCAGTTCTCGAAGTACACCTTCAGGTCACTCCAACAAATCAGAAGGCAAGGTCTCACCATACCTAACAAAACAAGCCCAAACTCGACACACATAGCTCATCTCGTCTGTTAGTTCCAGTAGCAGTTTCTCGAAGTACACCTTCAGGTCACTCCATCAAGTCCGTAACGAAATATGAATTTTTAACCCCTACTAATTTCTAGTAAAAATATGACAAAGTGTGAATTATAGTTTACTTTTGTCGTTCGTAGTCCGAAGTCCGAACATGATGTGTAAAGTATCAACTTTGTTACGACAAATATTTTGTATTCGTACAGCGATCTTTTTCCTCACGAGCTGCTGTTTATAAGCGACATAGTGACCACTCATGACGGCAGCCGAGCGCCGACTAATATTTTGTGGAGTAAATCAAAAAAGTGACCAGTAAAATAACCTTTATGTCAATCACTTAAGATTCACGCGTAAGATATAAATGTGAAAGAAATAGATTTTAATCTTTATTTTTTTCTGAAACTAATTTCAACAATTTTGATACGTAATGTAGCTACCTTTTTGAGTTGAACATGTGTGCTTACATAAAATATTTTTGAATAAAAAAAATATGTTATTAAATAAGAGAAAAATGTTCCTAAACCCAACAGGATTTCGTCCATTTTGAGTGAAGTGGTCACGAAAATTCTCATTTACAATATTATAAACCAAAATTTTCGATTAAAAAAACTATCTACCATTTGAAGATGAAGGAGGGATCTATATGTGATAATTGTTATTTACATTATATTCGTTTCGTTTTGCCGCAAAATGTACCTGAAAACCCCCTATTTTTGCAGATTCCGCGAGATTTCGCAAACACGCCCTGTCGGCACTGCCAATATTGAGACGTGCGTCTACCGGCGTAATACGCCCGATATCCTCACGACTGGATTCTTCAGCCGATTTCAAAAAAGGATGTCCTCGGCAGTTCGGTTACGTTTTTATTATGTTTTTTTTTAATTCCTTTTGCGTTGAGTTCGGCTTAGCTCCCATGTTTCATATTAACTATTTTGTTTTTGATCTTGCAATTCGGAGATATATCAGGGTAAAATGAAGTAGAAAATATAGAGAAGATATTTCAAATATCCCACTCTATATTTTTTGTCAGTTTTGTTTTTTGACAAAATGTACTTATAGTATAATATATACCATTCACTTATTTTAGTTAATAATAAGTTTTACTCCAGTCGATATTTTTTATTTAATTTTTGTTTCACCTTACATTGGAAATTTAAAAAAGATTTTTATTTGATTAAAACCACATTGAGTCCGTTTCATGTCATATAACACCACACGAAAAGTGCAAAATGTATTAATTAAATAACTTGAAATTATAGATAAATTTCAGAAATATTGTTATTGGTCGCCATGATATAATACCGTGAAATTGATGGTCGCTTTGCTACCAACTTCGTCATGTCGCTTTTTGCCTGTCGATATGCGCATTGTAAAAGTTTAACTATCTTTTTTTTTTTCCAAACGTACCCAAAGAAGTATAACTTGAAAAATTAAAAAGTGTCGAATAGCGTGCCAATCCGCCTTTATTGTTTCACAATCACAAAACCCAGGGACGGTCCCGTGCTCTTTTGGACCTACTGTGACATATTTATAACGCGTAGGAACGTTGCCCCAGTAGCCCTTTAATCCGTGTCCAATCAAACCGTCCACATGTCAACGCGTGTTCGGTATTAATTATTCATCACTAATTGGCCGCTGAGCCCGCTGGCGCGGCAGATCAGAGCGCGCCGGAAACAGGAAGGGGGCAATCAACATTCCTAAAAATATCACACATTTGGTGTTCGTCCGGCAAGAGCGGCGCGCCCCGTCGGCGTCGGCGCAGGGCTGGCTCCGCCCCGGCGCAGATTTAACCGACAACGAAAAGGGTATGTTCTCCATTAGAGGAATAGGGTCTTTATAGTAGTCTCCCACACTAAGAGATGTCTTTCAAACATGAAAACGCAGATACGGGATAAATTTGTCATATGCTATCCACGCAACTGCATCTGCTGTTGCACCAATGGACATGCTCATCCTCACAGAAGAGCGGCGTTAAGTGGAAGTATTATACTTTGGCTTTTCGTCTGGTGAGTGAGGTTACTGAAGCCGACTTTTTAAAAAAGGTTATCTGCAAGCTCTCACATGTTGTAGATTTCACTTAACATCAGGTGAACCGCGTGCTTGCTTGACAACTAATCATGTAATAAATGAAACTAATTTTACGGATTTATCGCGTTTATTTTTAATTTTAATTCCCGACGTTTCGAACCCTTTACAGCGTTCATAGTCACGGGACAGACTCTACTAAAACAACACTAAAAAAATAATTAAACTAATCACATAAAAAAAATTTGCTCCCCTGTGTAATTCGAACCCACGGCACGCGCAGTCCTGTGTGTTATTCGCGCAAAAACATTTGGCGAAGTGACAATTTATACGATAACACTTTACCCAGTACCGTCTTTACCATAAGGGCACACGAGGCCCATGCTCAGGGCCTCGTTATGCAAAGGGAGGCCCGGGAAGGCCGACATTGCCGAATTTGACACAAATCATGATAGAGGCTGTACACGACAAATTGACACGACCCAGCCTAATCAAGTAGATGGGTAAAATGTACTTAAAGGAGAAAAATTGTTTAAATCAGGTATTTAATTGTTTAAATCAAGTATATTAAATGGCCAAGTGACAACAATCTGTCAGGTTATATTTTCCACGGGATACCAAGTGTGCTCTTTGGAAAACTGTACCAATTTAGGAATAAATTCAATCCTCGCTTCTGACGTAAGTTATTTGTATATCCTCTTATTGCAACAAACTTTTTTATTTTTCCTATAGGCCCCTAAATTCTGTGACCTAGGGCTCCGGTATGACCTAAGATGGCATTGACTTTACTGCATTGTTCGTTTCTTTATTAGAAAGCGGGTACCTCAGGTATCGTTCTATACCAAACCTTGAACAAGATGTGATGACGGGTCCAATCAGAAAAAGCAGTTGCATTTTTTATTTGGCTAAATTTTGTTAAACAATAACTATTTGTTAAACCATTTATCTGACCTTAAATTCGATTTACATCGTTGAATATATCCTCGAAATATTATACTCATAATTAATCAAAATTATGGCGCATTTCTTGTATTCTCGTGTTTATACATTGTACAATATAATAATTTGTTAATAGTTATATATAAATTTGTACAATATAATATTGACTGCCAATATTTAGCTACAAAAGTTCTCCGATTGTCGACTCCAAAAGTTAGAACCAGACATACACGCTTACTTGATATATTCAACACAAATAAAGATAAATTCAAAAGTGGGGTATTAAAAGTATTGGAGGAGGAAATGGCATCTTAACCACACTCACACACACACATACACACACACACACACACGCACGCACGCACGCACGCACACACGCACGCACGCACGGAGGCACGGAACGCATGGCACGCTAAAAAAATAATCCATAATAATGCCTTAAGTGTTTTCTGTGGTATTTTGTTTACAAATAATGTAAATCCAAATTGGATTTAAGGTTTAGTAATAACATTTAGAAAAAAAAAAACAAAAAAAAACTTTTACAGATCTTTTCGAGTATAATTATTGTTTAAATTCCCGAAGTTTTGAACCTTCGCACAGACTAGTTATTGACACTAAACGGACGAAAGGCTAATAACATGCTTCAATCACTTATGTATTATATAAAATACCACTGCAAAATGAAAAATGAAACTGATTGATTATAAAGATTAAAAAATATATAATTATATTAAAATATGAAGGTAATAAGGATGGATGTGAGATTCATAAACTTAATTTTAATTTTTCTTGAGGAAAATTTCTCAACAATTTGCTAGCGACATAAAAATTGTAAATGGCGAATATTGTACCTAAATTTATCGTAAAATACATTATATTTTCGTTACTAAGTTGTAAGCGTGCAAAAATATAATAACATTTAGATTATTGCTTATAAATTGCATTTTCATTGGTGTTTTAAAAGTGGTGATCGTTGAAACGAAATTTTTAATCACTCAAACGGGTATTTTACGGCGGGAGAAGTTTTTATATGATGATAATATAAATTTTGTTGTGGTTTTTGAACGAAATTACACGTAAATAAACAAGTGTAAGGGCATAACTTGTTATGTTACTGATTTTATGATGAAATATATTATAAAAGGTAATCACATGTTCTCGTTATTTGGATCATCAAAACGTACGCCAATTTAATTTTTATTTCAAAAAACGATCGCCATATGGTTATTATACGTAACTTTATGGTATCAAAATTTATGATCTGTATTACCACCGCTAAACTAATCATTTTGTCGTAGTTCATATTTGATATTTTGAGTCATTGAGATTACCAAAAATAAATGTTACATCGAGATAATCGTCTCAAAAAATCGAAAAACGTTTGTCATTCAAATCAATGTTTCATTTTTCAGGCCGCGAATGCCGAACACGTGGGTTTGATTCCCACAGGGGCGACAGTCTTCGTACTTTTTCTACAAATCTTAATGTTTAATCTTTAGTGCAGAGATTAGCGCTATAAAAAAATTATCATTTTCGTTTGGCTTGCGCAGCCCTATCTTCTCCCGCCAGAATAACTAGGTAGTAGGTGAGTCCGAAGCAACTCCTTCCGGCCAGGCGTCTTCGCTCTTCGTAACATTAAATGAATGCTCTCATTAATTGGAAATGTATGCACCTCCATTCCGAACGTCCGTAACGAACGGGCTTCCGCCAAAATAAACATCGCGTTGAATATCGTAGATTAAATCCGAGGATTACTTACGGCCTGAGAGCTGTTTATGTCCGTAAATATTAATAATAGTAGGTTTGTATTATGTTATATGTTATATGGCGTTACAGTGAACGCGTGTGTTTTCCTGTATTTAGGCACAAACAATATGTTTCACAAAACTATACTGGACCTTAAAAATAACGATTCACGTATGAAAAATTGCGATAATTGTCAAAGTTTATATATATATTTATATGAGCTATATATATATTTATATAGATAGCTCATATAAATAATATGTTATTAGTAGATTACTAATGCGTATCACAAATCAAAATTTGGCTCTTTGAAGAATAATAACATGCAAGATTATAAAACAAACTTGTATATATACTGTATTACATAGCATGTTTTTACATAGCCGACATTATAAACTATTTCGTAGATAGCGCATAGTATTCAGTGCAGCATCATGTCGCTATCACCTGAAAAATGGACACGGCTTATTATTATGGTCTTAGAGGAAAGAAGTCAGCTTGAATGCTTAACGCCATCTATGCTGTAAATGATGCACACGGGATGGCGCCAAGCATTGCTCACAGATTTAGGTCTGAAAAAGATTTCAAAAAAATCACTTCGACAATGTGAATTCTGATACGATTCTACGATGACCTCAAATTTCTGAAAGAAGATGGAGTTGCCAGGTTATGGTTTGCTCGAGAGCACGTCCAATCTACACGAGAAGATTTGTCCTTGCTTATGTTTTTCAATCAGTGCAGATTCAGTTTATTTTGAACAGGATGGGAGACGAGCGGGAGAACGGTATCAACAAGATTGTTTTTAAGAAAAGGTGCTATTGGTTTGGAGTAGAATATCTTCAAGGATGTTCACCGCTAAGCACTTGATAAGACAGCACTTAAAGTTAACAATTTTATTGATGCCCGGCACCGGAGTTTAAAATCAGGTTGCTTGTATTTGAACTAAAAGCGAACGCCGAAGGCTTTCGATAGACATTATCCCGAATTAAGAGTGAGATTGCCAATTCCTATCACCTGTACGACTTCAGGCACTCTCAATTACGACGTTGAGCGTCATCCGTCAATCCCAAAGCCCATTGATGACGTGGACCTTTCGAAAAGAGAAAAGGCGAACAGGAAACCCATTCCACGGCGGCCGAGGCGTCCGTCGACGCGTTATTGGGCGGTGGGCGATTACGATTCCCGGCGAGTGCGCGGCTAGTGCCCGCCGCCGGTCACAATTAGATAATTTCTATTATTTATATGCGGAGCCGGGCGGCGCGTCGCCTCGCAGCGACACCGCTTCCTCCGGCGACGGCTCTACGAAGAAAACGGCGGGCGACTTCTGGCTAAAGAGGATGTGCACAACGTCGGCCGAGCGACGGTGCGAACGCTTCCCTACAACCGACTTACTTCCCAAATTCGATTCGAATTTGTTTTTGTTTTCGATTCGAACTCGATTTGAAAATCTTACTCCCGAACCGAATTGAAACTAGAAACAGGATCGTGCGTTATCAAATCCGTTAACTGTATTCGGCCTATTACGTCACAGAGTACGGTGGTAAGGCCACGCAGCAGCCTTGGCTGTTTCACGAATGGGCAGGCTCGTCCAGGTAAGTACCACGACCTCACAGAAGACCGGCACAAAGTGGAAGTATAATACTTTCGCTTTTCGTCTGGTGAGTGAGGTGGCCGGAGCCCAATTTTCAAAAGGTTGTCAACGTATCTGGTACCCTCTGGTGTAGGAGATGTCCATGGGTGGCGGTATTCACTTAACATCAGGTGAACCGTCTGCTCGCTTGGCAACTTTTCACATAAAAAAAAAAAAAAAAAAAATGTTGTTTCCTTACAGATGGGGCCATCGTATTTTATCTTTACTCGAACGCAATATTTCGTAAACATCGTTTAGAGAGTGCCTGGAATGTGGTTCCTGTCCGTACGACTCCGTCTTAGGCCAATGGGTCGACAGGAATTTGGGGGCATGTTGGAAAGTGAAAAAAGTTTATTACAGCCGGAAATGTACTTCGGAAACGTGAATTTGACTTATCCCTGAAATTTTATAGTTTTCAGGGAGCACACATCTACATGTATGACATGTTCAAGCACAGACTCCACACACGAAAACATGTTTAAAACCTACAAGAACTTTTCAAAACAACCTTAAGATATAAAAAAACTAGATTTTAAAAAATTTTGAAGACCTGGCTTAAACTTTGTTCTTTTAACCTGATATACCTGTAGAATTTATTTGTTATTATTGCTGCTGATTTTTGTATATTCAGCGAGAAAAATAAAAAATTTCCTTACAAAAACATCATATTTTTCAATGTCTGTATCAATATGCGTGTGATATACATAAATAAAAATATGCTAATTAATTCCATCAGGCGCATACACGCAGTGACGAATAAATACTAAGTAGGTAATCGTATTATAGGATAAATGTTGACATTTATAATATATTTAATTAACAACTAATTTTAGTTATTAAAGTATTTGTTTTTATTCAATCACAAGCTGCAGCTATAACTAATTCTATACTTTAATCAAAAAAAATACTCATTTTCATTAAATTTAATATTGAAAGTTAATAAGCTGTAAGTTATAGGAGAGTTAATTTATGGAAGGTAGTGGAGACGCTTCTATACCCAGCAAGCGCAAAAGCAGAGGTCTGTTTTATCACTACTACTTAAAATAATAAGCTGTAAGTTATAGATTTTTTTTTTCTAGAAAGGTCTGTTTTATTAATAGTTTTAGTTTTTTTTGCGAAATATTCGACACGTTGCGATGAGTCACACCCTACGTAGACATCATGCGAAAAAAATACTAATAATTGCGACCCGTTATGTAATTCGAGTTCGATTAGCCGCGTCAGATTCAATTCTGAATTCACTTCACCACAATTTATTCAAATAACGATAAAAGTCAGATAGTTAATCCCTATTAAAAGAAATAAAACCCGTTTATTAAATTAAGGAGTCAATCGGCAATTCATCTGGCATTATTTCACAATGCGTCTACTAGTGATTCAGTCTTATTGCAAGAGCTCCAGCTTTGATGATCCTGGGTGCTTGCCAAACTCGTGCGGAATTGAAGCCGTTTTGGTTTGGAGTCATGCTGTCTGGTGGAGTCGTATAGAGCTATTTATAGACTTGTTTAATAGAGACAATGCTACTGTAATAAACTTATATGCGGTTGAGATACACTGCAGTCCTTTACATCTGGAGATTTTTCTTATGTTTCAAGATTTCTTATTTTATTTTAATAAACGGTAAAGCGAGCGAGCTAGCATCACTTGATGATACCGATAAAAATACTTTATATCTATAATACCAGAGGCGTTGCCGACCCTAAAGACGGTGGCCATCCGGCTAATTTAAAACGAAGTGATACAACACTTATAGTAGTACATCGACTTTGTAAGCCTTGTCTTCTGTAAGCCTAGACCTATGCCTTCCACGTAGAGTCACAGAGGATTGATCCCGGTGGCTGAATTTCACCATAGGACATCGCGCCAAAATTGAAAAATTATATCCACCACCTCGATGTCCAGCTTTCCACAACAGTGCGATTTTCAAGGCATTTACTGCCTCGCACAACCACTGTGTGGATCCAGCTGTCACCAGCGGTCTTTCCGAAACGTTACGACCTGGAAACCTTCAAAAAGAGAGCATACTCTTTCCTAAAAAGACGGCCATGCATTTGTGAGGATTCGGGTGTTACAGTTGTTAATGGGCAGCGGTAATCACTTACTATCAGGTGAGCCTCCTGGTAGTTTGCCCCTTTTCTCCATAAAAAAAAGTCAAACTATTTGTAAAGTAGCAAATATGGCTGCATGGCAAATGCGTAGCTAAAGGGTGCACTAGCCACGGGCTAGAAAAATAACAGGACTCCGCGCCACGTATATCGAAAATGAAGCATAGTTAGCAAGCCAGGCCGTTTGTACTTATACAGCGTGTCGTTACCATCGCGACAATAAATGGACACACGTCTAACGCTACTTGCCAATAACCATAAAAAATATTAACGTTAAACAAAATCCATAATAAAAAAAAAATATTTTTCAAACAAACTAATTAAGTAAAAAAGAAGCAAAATTTGTAACATCCCATACAACTCGCGCCACAGCGTCGCATTACAAGCCTCTCCTTCTAACAGTTTGTTTTGTCTCTTTTAAATTCATTCAACCCATTCATATGCTTTGTGACCTTTACAAATGAACTTTACGTTACAGTTTTATACGTAAAGGTGTTCTAAAATTGTTTGTTTTGGAAAATTTAATAACTCTGTAAATATTGATGTTTAAAGAATATAAATGTTTAATACAATTTTTGTCGCGGTGGTAACGACACGCTGTATATTATATAAATGCCTCGCCACACATTTACATCATAGCACGCCGACCCCCCGCCATTAAGCAGCACGACAGCGTCTTTGTAGGTACTGTTTACGTTAAGAAATAATAATAAAATAATGCATAAGATATGATGTGAATGGTGTAAAAATAATACCTAAATCCGGGAAAAAGTATCATGAAACAACATATCACAGATGGTAAGACACTAATTTAACTGGTTGATTCATTACATTGTTGACAATTACAAATCATTACTCGGAACAAAAACCCTTAACAGATGTATAAAAGTTGTCACAAAATAAATAGGTAATCTTCCCCCGAGATTGGGAAATCCGTTTATTAATTATTTGTAGTTATTTGGAAGGATTGATCAAGATTATTTTATAGGTTTCCTTCAGCAAATCAATCATGGACCAACGATTGATTAAAATTATAAGATACTGCAGAGGTGAAGACCATTGGATTTAAACAACAGTAAGATTTTATATTTTATTAAACTGGCACAAAAGATTTTACTGTTTTTCTTAGCTAACACACGCATGAGCACATGCGCGGCCCTACACACTGTGGAGCGCCTCAAACCCGTGCCCACCAGTTCTCCATTCGATGAAGCTTTAATAGTCTCGGGACTGAAAGCGTAAACGTCAGTTAATACAAAAGATATAAGACGGTTTTTTTGTCATTTCAATAAAATAATGTAAGTGGGCTTCCTGTACAGTTTTTTAATGAATAAACTGTCAAAATATTTTTAAAAATTGGCAAATTTTCATTCATTTGGTATCTCTCAAATTACTCGCCTAGATCGTACGATGCTTCACTTTCAATAATCGTAGCGCGAAGTTGAATCCATCGTAGTTCGAATCCATATGGTTGGCATAGACGATTTTCTGTCATTTAATTCGTTTGTACTTGCCTTAGGTCTTGCGACGATATTATGTTGTTTTCAGTTCAGACTAAAGCTTTACACACACCAATGAAATAATATAATTTTACCTACAGCTTTTAGTGTTAAGAATAAATAAAACAAACTTTTACGTTTTAATGGATTTACTCTTGCACTTTAAAACTACGATGACTAAAAAATTATTTCGATAAACTACAATTTATACTAAGAATAGTACACTGCACCCGTTCGCTTTATTAAACAATAGTTAAAGTTTCCTAGATATAATAAATAAACATAAAACGTAAAAAAGTAATGAAAATATATTATATTTATATAAAGTAAAATTAAAAACGGTCTCGAATTTTATAAATTAACAAATAACATGACTTAAGAAACGGTAACGATTGGAAGTAGGCATCTTACACGAAAATAAGATTAAATTTAAAAACAAAAAATATGGTGGTGGCAGTACGCTCAGTAATCCAAATACATACAGTTGTGAGAAATCCATAGTACCTGTAATGGATGTTTCCCTAATTCGGTGCAGATATATTAGTAATTGTGCGGCGAGATTAGTGAAAGCTACAGAATAAATGCGAGTTTAATGGAACTTCTTTGGTTTACAGTTTTACCAAAGGTCTTTAAACTATAACTAATACGATATGTCTAACAGCATGTGTGTAAATATGATTACTGCTTAATTCTACTAAATGGAATACGACATATTGAAACAATAAGTAATGCGGTGACTAAAACGCTCGACGCAGATTTTTCTAGATTAGTGCAAAAGACGTTTAAAGCTGCCAGCAGCCTTGCGTTCGGGAAGAAATTAAAACAAAGAATTACAAAATGCTATACATACATTGAATACGTAAACGCAGATAACCTTAAACACGTGGAATAAAAAAAGGGGGCGGATTAATTGACAGGTAGAAAAGGTTTTTTTTAAACTTATTTTTTTATTCTAAGTGGCCAGTGCTTTTTAAAAAGTGCCAACGGCCTATGGTATTACAGGGCGTGAAACTAAAATACGCCTGAGAAGTTCGTCCGAATAACTGAATACAGATTGTAGGTATCACTTTTATACAGGCAGTCGATATAGATGTTGTATGTTTTGCTAAGCTTTTTTGCTAGTGCAAAAAACGCTGTCCTGTACATACGATGAACCAATTTCACTCGGGCGCATTGTAGCTTCACACGGGTATTCCTAATACAGAGATTATTATTAAATGCAATAGATGCGGGAATAGTCTTCGACATTGAAATGCATTCGGGCCGCCGCGAGAGCTCTTCAAATGCGCTGTTTAATTTAGACCCGCCGTTTACACGTAGAAGAGGCGCACTCGCGAAGTGGTAATAAGGAGGTCGCCGTCAAAGAATTTCGTCTCGATGACCACGTTGCCGCTGCAAAAAAAAATAAAAGCGAAACAAAATCATTACAACCGCTCTAACATAAACGTACGTTCCATTCTAAGTAACAAAAAACGGTTCAACAGACAAAATAAAATTTATTAGAGAAAGTCACGATGTAGTTTAATTTAATAAATTTCCTAATTTTTCATAATACTAAAACTAACCAAGCTTCGCTTTGGCATTTTTTTTCGTTGGAACTTCGGAATAATAATTGTATAAAAAAACTCTCCTGTTCAATATATCGTCATCAACAACATATATCAAGTCAATAATTTTATATATACATATATATGTATGAGAAATTTTTACATACACATATTTCACATAGTACTTAAATATATACCTAACGTTAGTTTACTAATGGTGTTTTAATGAAGACCAGTAGGAACATTAGTTAGTCTCCGCGTTCGGCTTTACAGCGGAAACTTACGTTTCGATACTTCTGGCGCGACCGGTGACTTAAACACGTAATTGTCATTTTTGTGCCAGTCTCTTCACTGAAGTAGAAAGTTAAAATGTATAGATAAAATTGTAGTAAAGGACAATAATGTTATAATGAGATAAACTACCAGTACACTTATATAAACATTTGGTTTTTATCGGCGCTCCTCATGATAAAACACCGCCATCTATCTACGTTCTTACACATGATAGCGGAGAGAGGATAATGATATTATAGTACGCCATCTAGCGTAATTTTCGTTGTAATGTTTAAATTATTACAATTAGTATCATATCATCTTGATATCATAGTTTATGCAATATTTTGTTTAATACTAAAAGATTTATAAATTAAACTACATATTTAAATATAAAACTAATTATGTTGTACTAAGTACTGGGTATAGATTAATCAACCTGTGCTTGATTTGGAAATTCAATAGAGCACGAGACAAGTCTTGATTGAATAAAAATATATTGTTAAGTAATTTTAACATCGACATATTAACCTGTACATTTTCCCGTACTTACTACATAACTTCTTTACTCTTTCTGTTTAAAGACATTTTAGTCAAACTCACTTCAATACATGGGCGGGCATCATCTGCGATTCCGGCGCGGACTCAATTATGGACTGCCACGTGTTGGTAGAATTCGGTATGACGTATCCAAACTCGAAGAACCACTCTTCCAGGCAGCGACCCTTGAATAGCACTTTCTGCGAGGACATTTTTTTTACAAATTAAAAAACGTTATGACATTAGCATTAACTTCATTATGTTAGGT
Source organism: Iphiclides podalirius (assembly GCA_933534255.1). Taxonomy (NCBI): domain Eukaryota; kingdom Metazoa; phylum Arthropoda; class Insecta; order Lepidoptera; family Papilionidae; genus Iphiclides; species Iphiclides podalirius. Next base: position 12,626,087 of record OW152815.1, on the reverse strand, counting down.
CATGGGTGTATAAAATAAACCAGCTACATTGGACCGCACATGATATACATTTTTTACAGGTATATAGCACAGAAAAATAATCACTACAAAGTGTAGCTCATCATCATCAACATTTCAGCCTGTTTAAGTCCACTCCTGAACATAGACCTCCCCCACAGCCACCTGAATCCATCAACTTGCCGTACATTTGCACTGGTTGCAACTCCATCTAGTGAGTGGGTCGTCCCACACTGCGATGGCCAGTAAGTGTAGCTCAATTTAATAAAAATATTTATAGTGTAGCAATTTAATAAAAATATTTTTGATTGTATTAACTGTAGCTTAGCTTCATATTGATGATTACATAGTATATACCTATAAGCTTTTATGTGAATACTACTATAAGTTTTTATTACTACCTGCTCCAGCCGAAACCGGTCCATAGTCTCCACGGAGCTGAAGTTCATCTCACGGGAGACCACGCGGCACTTGAGTATCCGCTTCGGGACTCTAGCCTCGTGCTCCATGTCGGGATTGGACATGTCTTCGTTGTGCTGCCACAGTATTTTACCTGTTATAAGGATTGAACAAACTCCACCTTTAATAATGAATGAAGAAAGTATTAGTAGTATATATAAGTATATAAGTATTGATATCAGCCGATGTACATCCCACTGCTGGGCAAAAGCCTCACTGTGGAGCAAGTGTTAAAGCATAGGCGACCACGCGACCCCAATGCCGATTGGGTCACTTCACGTATCTGCTCAATATTTTTTGTTATTATTTCGAAAACACACAGGTTTCCTCACTGTGTTTGTTAACCGAGGAGGTTTTATATAATATAATTGATAAACCAGCGCTTAAAATTGCAACTGGTTCTAGCACTGGGATTTGATCTAAAGTTTCATGAGTATACTAGATTAAGATAGAGCACTCAGACACTCAGCTATCAGGGGCAGTACAGGCATGGCCAGATAAACTCCTTTAAAACCATCACAGGATATAATGTTTGACCTTATATATTAAATTAGTTTTTTTTGGATAAGATTTCACTTAGCTTTAATGATTAACGCTCAGGTGTGATACTTAATAGTGATATTTGAAGCTGAATATAATGTATTAATCTGTAGTATGTTATATCTTTACTTCACAATAATGAATGTGTAAGTGTACGATATAAGATCTTTGAAGAGAGTATCACCTAGCAATAATGCTTACTAACATTAATCACTAGGTGATTAATCTTATTGAGACAATAGCATTGCACTCATTGTATAGAACTATGGACAGATCAATAGTAATTCGCAACTGGCAATTTGATAACAAATTAGCTTTTAACAGAGAATTGTAAAGAAGAAATTAAATCAATGACTTTTTCAACTGCAAAAGAACAAAAAGTGATTCTATATCTAACATGTATATCTAACAGTATATAGTGAAACTTAAATGGGACCTGATAAGTGAGACCTCCATAACTGGAACTCATACTGAGGTCCAAACACTTTGGCACTGAGTTACCTCTGTTAGTGGCATGAAGCAAACTTCTGTATCTTGAATTTGTTCTTTCAATTTTATTGCCATAGTTAGTCTATAAATGAGACAGTGAGTGAATTTTATATGCAATAACCTCTGAAATGAGATTACATTGTTGTTTGTTTACTATTTATTCTTATCCTATTATCCAAACTCTTAGGTATCTACTTTTGAGCCTCAATGACTTTCAGTTTTTGTTTTGCTTTACTATCACATGGATGTTTATTTTAAATATGCCAAAACAAAGACGCAAATCATTACCAGTACATGAATAACTGAAGTTAATAACCGTTTATGAAAGTAAGCAGACACGGAATGAAGTCGGTGTCGAATTTAATGTGCCAAAATTTACTCTTTAAAGAAAAATTCAGGATAAAGATAAAATTCAATCACCATGTTCTGAAGAATGGTATTTTATTTCATAATTGCACCTCTATAACTGAAATAACCTATATTATGACCTCTATTAATGGAACCCTCTGTAAATGAGACAGATATTTATTTATACCTGGATATCTGAGACTCTGGGTAAGTGGAATACTAATGTCTCACTTAACCAGGTTTCACTGTATATATTTTTATATGTAAGCCCACTTTTATTCACACTCTCACAGATATTTTGTATTATCAAATAGAATAAATATTATAAATTACATAAATAAATTACTTTGTGTTACCCTTTAAGTGAATTACAGGGTAACACAAAGTAATTGCAATTTTAACAGCTTACTTTCCAAATGGTTTACAGTGAAGGAAACATCATGAGGTAGTCACTGAAGTAATAAGAAGTCCTCTAACAATATTAATGCAAACAACTTTTTTAACATGTAGAAATTTCTTAATAATTAAACATAATTTAAAAAAGACATTTAAAGTACTACCTGTATCTGCATCACGAAGGTTCATCCAATTTCTATTATAAGGCTAGATGTAAGTAAAATATTTAAAACATTGATTCACAACAAACAATATGAAAATTATGTATGTTATTCTTTTAAGACTTAGTAAATGAAATACGCTCTAATTTTATTAAATACACATTTGAGTTAGCTCTAGTACTCCTAGTGATGCTGAGAATAATGGTTGGCATTTGTAAAATAAATAGTTAGGCCCCATAGTTTCTCATTAGTGCAAGAAAACATGCCCATTAATTGCTATAGGCTTTATGTAAAAAAATATTCTATGTACAGTCATTCAATACAATATTACATACCCATGTGTAATATACCCTGTAATATACCTTGTTATTAATAATTTATTGTTTTATTTAAATATTTTTGGTACTTATTTATGTATTTGATACTTTTAAAAGCGTGTATAAATCAGAGTAATAAAAATACATAAAAAACATCCACATAATAATACATGTTTAATATTTAATTTTCATTTCGGCAAAATTGTCGCCATCGATATGATAAGGAAAAATCAAACTAGCTATCGTACTAGACCGTAAAATGTTAGTGCAAGTTTTACGAAAATTTTATTGAATATTTCGCTACGCACACATTGCACAATGCAAATTTATAGACTTAAGGTGCCAGGCTATTAGTTTTTATGCTTTCATACTAAATTAATTACTTAATTTCGAAAATTTAACACAAATTTTAATAGGTTGATATATACTATTCAGCTCATCCATATGTGTAGGTACCTACACAAAGATTTTATTGAAAAAGGATACATTTGAAAGCCTCTTAAAATAGTTTCTATGCGATCCTGCCGAGCCTCTTCAACGGGCAAAACTTCTGTCATTATTAGACAATGTAATTTTTACTGAACAGTACAAATACTTTTGTCAGAAATAACTAAATAAAAAAATAGAAATACTGTACTATACTATAGATTGACAGACTAGAATAAAAACAAAAAATACCACAACAAACAACGTCATGACTCATGACACTCACTCAGTGAGTGTTGCTGTATTTATAATATAATATCAACATCCGTTGGGACACAAAAAAAACGGGATTTAACGTAATCTTAAATCAGATAACGTCTCCTGTGACTAAGCTCAATGGCTCGCCGACAGCGTTGACTAGCAACTTAATGTACTTATCGATAGCTACACCATCCCCGATACGGCGAAGGTAGAGCAGGTCATCGGCATCAATAAGATAAGCTCTGATACATCTTAACGTTGAATTACGGCAGTTCCACCACGTACCTGGCAGTTTCTCCCCCGTTTATGATAAAAGCGTTGGAGTTTCTTCCGCCACTTCTCCTCCAGCACCAAGAAATCCGAAATGTTAATAATGATAGCTTTAGAAATTCTCCTAGCCAAACAACTGCTACCTATCTCGAATACTCGAATCGGAATGCTAAACGAGTACTGAGTAACAACCCAAGCCGAGATCCCCTCTCGGAGACCCTTTAGCCTAGTTACGCTATGGAGCGTCAAAGCGACCTAAGAGCTTGGCGGCCTCGCTAACTAGGAAAATAATAATACCGTGACGGCGTGTACAGAGGCTCTATCGGGAGCCTAGAGGTACAAGTTAGGCGCCCTCAGCGCCCCTCCACCTCAAGTTCGGTGGATCTGTAACCTTAAAAAAATCCCGACGAGCATTTCTGCGCTAGGGCCAGATATTCAAGCCAATTGGTCCATCAATTGCACCACTTTATCCAGCACATATGTTCTGATCGTCACTATCACACCTATATATATTTATATTTCTTTTATATAATGTTTATGTATTGAAATTTATATGTATTTAATAATTATATATAAAGTATTTATCTTTGAGTAAAGTATTTTTCTATAGAATGTACCTTTGCTTTTTTTGTTTTCTTTTATTTATTTTTCTTTAATTTATTTCGCGTATTTTGTTTTGCAAAACTCTGCGTCAAACTTTCTCTACTCCCAGGGTTGAATGAAAGAGAATGCTTATTAGCATTAAGTTTGCCTTTTGTTTAGCCTTAAGTTGAGGTGTAAACAATAAATTTAAATTAAAAATAAATAAATAAATATCATCCGCCTGTTCCACCCAGGGCAGGCCTTTTCCGAGGATAAGTATTATCCCTGGACCAGGTGAGATATTAGATTTTTGTTATTAGCTACAGTGCGAAAGTGCTTATTATACAGCGTGTCGTTCCATCGCGACAATAAATGAACACACGTCTAACGCTACTTGTCAGTAATCATAAAAAAATATTAACGTTAATAAAAAATTTAAAAAAATATTTTTCAAACAGACTAATTAATTAAAAAAGAAACAAAATTTGTGACTTCCTATACAACTCGCGCCACAGCGTCGCATGTAATGCGTCGCATTACAAGCCTCTCCTTTTAACAGTATGGTTTGTCTCTTTTAAATTTATTCAACCCATTCATATGCTTTGTGACCTTTACTAATGAACTTTACGTTATAGTTTCATACGTAAGGGTGTTCTAAAATTGTTTGTTTTGGAAAATTTAATAACTCGGTAAATATTGATGTTTAAAGAATGTAAACGTTTAATACAATTTTAAAAAGTTATCCTCTATATGTGTGTTCATTTATTGTCGCGGTGGTAACGACACGCTCTATATGAGTATATCTAGAGTTACGAAAAGGCATTTCGAAAGTAAGGCAAATTCCATTTTGCCTTACTTTCGAATTGGCCGAATAATTTGACGACAATTAAACAGGATCGCCTTACTCTTCTCCGGGTCGAAGTCGGTTCGCCACTTGCACATTGCAGAGGGATAATACTCCGGTGTATGTTGCGTCCCGAGGAAAAAAGTATAACAATGAAATGTGGAAGATATGAAGCCAATCTGTATAGAATGTTCTCTAAAGTACAGAACGGATAGGCCTTGTTTAGTTTTTGAAAATTTATTTTTTCCCAATATCTTGTACTTGCGTAAATGGCTTAATCATTACATAAATAAATAATGAGTATTATTTAATTCGGTGGTAACTTACGAACGTATTAATTTTTATGTAAAATTTTTGACATTTCATAAGAACGCGCAAGCGTCTATGTGAATAAATATATTTTTGATTTTGATTTTGAATTATTTTCGTATCTGAGGTGATTCTTTCTTGATTGTATTTTCTCTTCTTCTCCATTAAGAGATTTTACGTACCACGTCAGGCGTTGCCGAGTTTCACAGGAACGGACATTCAAATTTATATATCTTTATTCAATATAGAAGCATTACACTTACTTATTGATTGTTAAAAAACACTACTACCGGTTCGGAAAAAAGCCATTGACCTGAGGAGAACCGGCGAAAGAAACTCAGCGGGGCTTATTTTTTTTAACGTAATTTGACAAAAATAATAACAAACATGTGTTCAATTTATTAAATTCCACTTAAAAGAGCCTGGAACGATCATTTCATTTTCAGAATGTGTTATCATTCAAATAATCACTAATACTCTATTAGCCTTTAAGACAGAAACATTCCTTTACAATTTTTAGAATTTAGCAACAGCGTCAAAAAGCGTATACATTGTCCCATAAAAGATTTACTTATTCTACGCAATCTAGTTAAGGGTAGAACTAATATATACTTGTTCCTAGTATTTACATCATGCACATTACTAAATCTTGAAAGTCATTTTTATTTAAATGGACATACATAACATTTGCAAGTATGTACTGAGAAGCTACAGTAAATATTCTTATTTTTTATACAAATTTCTTAGCGATTCTTTGGGGCCCAGGTTATAAACTGCTCGAATAGGTCTCTTTTGCAATATGGTGTTTATGTCGGTCGCATTTCCCCAAAGTAGAATGCAATAGATAAATTAAACTGTGGAAATAACTAAAATAGACCAGACGAGCCGTATTCACAACAGTCAACTGTCTAATTTTTTTCACCACAAAGGCTGCTGAGCTAAGTTTACTCGCCTATTAATATGGTGGCCCATTGCAATTTGGCAAGATAGTTATACCAAGTTATACAGTTATACCAAGAAGTACAGTCGAGTCAATTGGGTCTAACGCTTCCCCATATAAAAGTACATCAGTTTTTACATGTTTCACATTGGAAGTTGTAAATTTAATATATTATTCAGGTTTTTTTATTATCCAACAGTAAATTGTTAGTACTAAACCAATGTACTACAGTGGATAGAGTATTGTTTACATCGTCATAATTTAAAAACGTGGTTTTACTTTAAAAATTAAAGAGGTATTATCAGCAAACAATACTACCTCATGATTATTACTATCAAGATAAGGTAGATCATTTATGTGAATGAGGAAGAGAAAAGACCCAAGAATAGATCTTTGTGGAACTTCATATTTACCAGGGCCCGGGAGATCTCGCTTCAAAAATATTCATAACGAGCTGAACACCCGCATCAGTTGTTGAGCGACCCCTAATTAATTGTAATTTAACAAGCTCTATTGTTTGTTATGTAATGAATTATGAGAGCTAAAGTGCTTTAACATTTGATTCAACATGATTTTTTCAAAAAATTTAATAAGAGTTGGCAGTACAGAGATAGGTATAAAATTATTGGGGTCATATTTGAACCCCGGAATGATCTTACTATGTTTCAGAAGGTCAGGAAACTCGCCACGTAGAATACAAATATTAACAATAGTTGCAAAGTAAGGTGAGATTACATCAATTAAAGAACTGATCACCTTGACAAAGATTGTATATGTATGTATCCATCGTATCCGTATCTCGATGTCGTGCACCAGGGACGTTACTCTCTCCTGAATGATCTTCTACTCATGAACAAAGCTGTCACTTCACAAAAAAAAATCTCTTATGGCAGAGGAAGAGCCAACTTTTGATTATGTGTCATTTATTTAAGAATTAAGAAACACTTAGGTTGTTTGTGACACAATGTGACTGACAGCAAAATATTTTTTTGGCATTTTTTTTACAGAATAATAAAATAAAATGTATAAAGGGTTTTCGCGGGTGTTGACTTTCTATTGTATTGATAAAATTCAACTGAGTATATCGCCAATTTTTAATTCTGTTTTGAGTAATCAAAAAGGGCGCCTAGGGTATGTAGGTTATGTTTTCAAAAGAACGAAAAAACATGATAGAGGTGGCCCCTCCACGCTATTCACTCCTGTACCAGTAAAGCCAAATCCTGATGACATAAATATAGGAGAGGAATTCACAGGTCGATTAAGAAAACAAGATTTATTAAAAATTCTTAACAAATTCTACCAGAAACCAGAAATTAGAGTGCTTGCCTCAGAAAATGGTTTAGATGATCAACTATTGCATCAGGCATTTTTATCATTTAGAAGACATTGTTTAGAACATGATTTACCTCCAGATTTGCACATAACCATTAGTGATATTTTACATGGTAAGCTACATTAACTAATTTACAATCAATAAAATAATTATTTAATTATTAAATACCAAGAGTATATTCAAGTTTGTATGTTCTGATTTCAAAAGTAAATAAAACTTACTACAAATATGAATTTATTTTTATATTTATTAACACTTTAAAATTATAAGAAATTATTTTATTTTAGCCCGCCCTGGCTTTGCATGAGTGCAATTTATTATACATATAAACCTTCCTCTTGAATCACTCTATCTAGTAAAAAAAAACCGCATCAAGATCCGTTGCATAGTTTTAAAGATCTAAGCATACATAGGGACAGACACAGTGGGACGACTCTGTTTTGTACTATGCAGTGATAATGCAATATTTTCCTTTTTATTCTAGGCGCTGGCCATGTTGATGATTTATTCCCATATTTTCTTCGGCATGCCAGATTGGCATTCCCTCATCTGGACTGTTTGGATGATTTAAAAAAAATATCTGATCTAAGAACACCTGCCAACTGGTAAGAAAATTACAACTGTTTAATAATGTCATTAATTATTGATATTATGTTGATGAATATAAAAGCACATAATTTTTCTCTAAATTTTAGAGATTCTTTTTAAATAATATTTATATAGTATTTGCAATCTATATAAATATTATTTAAAAAGTAGTAGGGGCTGTATTTTTTTCAAAATTATTGCAGGTATCCTCAAGCACGTAATTTAAATAGAAAAATAATATTTCATGCTGGTCCTACTAATTCTGGCAAAACTTATCATGCAATGGAGAGGTATTTAAAAGCAAAATCAGGTGTTTACTGTGGACCTTTAAAATTGCTGGCAACAGAGATATATCACAAGTCAAATAGTAAAGTAAGAAGGGTTATTTTATGAAGTGCAAGAAAGCAAAAGATTAAAACTACTTTATTATTTTTTAAAAGAATACATATTTTTTCTCACTTGGACATTTGTTTATTTTTTATGGTTTTGGAAATTATGTTTATTATGTTTTTGCCTTTCATAATGTCAATTTGTAATTTTATATTGTATACTAGAATTTGTTTATTTATAAGTACATGTTTCCTTGTTTTCGCCATATTTTGGGAGATCAGAGTTTTTTATTTTGTATTTTATAAGCTTTTTATGTAATACAAAGAACAGTATAAATAATGAAAAGTGTATATTGAGCAAGCATAACTGGTATTTTAAATAAGTTGTATAACTCCATGTTTGTACATGGTCAAATATGCAAATGTGAATATTACAGGGTACACCATGTGATCTCATAACAGGTGAAGAGAGGCGGCATGCATCACAATACCAAACCTTACTTGAAACAGTAGAAGTTGAAAATAATTCAGAGGGTGAAAATTATTTATTAAGCGAACCAGAACTCACTCCATCAAATCATGTTGCTTGTACGGTGGAGATGACCTCATTAAATGAAACTTGTAAGTTTCAACATATACTTATGTATTTTATTCATTATGATGACAATGTTTTTGATGAATTTAATTGGGCCTATTTTCACTAGAACAATATCAACCCCATATAATACTATGAAATCTGTAAATATTTATAAACTATCACTGTACAAAGCAATTGAAGTCCATTGTTTACTTGAAGTACGTTACAGCTGCAATTATGTTACAATATACAGGGAGATTTTTTGAGAAGTGCCCAAATTACCACAGGAGGATCAGACTCGGTAGTATAATCGTTTATTGAAATAAAAAGAAAGTTTTTTCTCCAAAAAAAAAATGCCATTCTATTCCCTAAAAACAGAATGTGTTGACAATGCGGTAGTTATTCATAAATACCTAAATTTTACTGTGCACGAACTTGTGTGCGTGTTAGTTATGAATTGATCGCGCGTAAAATAAATGGGTTGCGTATAAATCACGCACTTTTTGACATAAGTTCAAATGAATGTAATTAATTACTTAAGAGTGAATTTAAATATATATTTTTTATAAAACATTAGGTATATCTAGAATTTAATTTAAAAAAATGGATACACTTAGATAAGCCATCCTGTAGAATTGTGCACCAGACACAAATTTTAAGACAAATTTAAGACGAACTTTAACATCAAAAATTTAAAACACTGATCAAACTCAAAACACGTTTTTTCCTACTATGGTTCCACTGAAATGTCAGTTATTTTGCCAATAACTTAGTACTAGGAGATTCACTAGGCTAGGGAAATGACAATACTAAATTACTGGATTAAACCACTTTGTAATGTGTAACTGTCGACACATTGTCATAAGTTGATTCCCAGCCATTAGGCTATCTACAACATAAGTATCAACTAAAAAGTATATAAAAATAGTTAGGATTTTCATCTAGAGCATTGGGCGCGTTATCCCTTTTGTTTCGTGGTTTGGTTGCAGGCTGCAGGTTCAAATCCTACCAGTGGCTAACAACTTTTTCATGCTACTTTCTACAATTTTTTTAAAAATTCCAACTTAGTGCAGATACTAGCAAGAAAAAAATTACTCTTATTATTGATTTATTTATATTGATACAGTGTTTTAGCATTATAATAATTTAATATTTATACGAACATACATACATCTTTTTACAGATGAAGTTGCCATCATTGATGAAATACAGATGATTGGAGATAGAGGGAGAGGTTGGGCTTGGACAAGAGCTGTATTAGGTAAGGATATTTCTTCTCCATTTATGATTTAATATTTCACGATTTTATGGGAAGGATTAGGGAGTAATCTAATAAAGTTATATGTTTCTATGTAGAATTGTTTGTTATCTACCATATTAACCATGAGATAAAAATTTTAAGGACTTCAGGCAAATGAAATCCATTTGTGTGGCGAAGCAGGTGCCATTAATCTCATAGAAGAAATTTGTTATACTACAGGTGAAGAGATTGAGGTGAGGGCCTTGATAACTCGATTAAATGAATTTTGTAACTTGTGTCTTTGATCTTCTACAGTTCATACTTACACTAATAAACTAATTCGTTAACTTACCAATACTTTAATATGAGCAATATTGTCTTATAATAAAGTTTATGGTATAAGTAATAAATTTGTATAAGTTAATTAGTAGTGACACTAAAAAAATCTAGGTTGAGGTTGTTCTGTACTGTATTAAATGGATCAAAAATTTTTCACAGCATTTGTCAATATTACTTTTTAACATGGACTGTTTGTAGGTACGAACATATAAAAGACTAACGGAACTGAACATTGAAGACTGCGCATTGGGATCACTAGACAATGTTAAGCCGGGGGATTGCATAGTGTGTTTCAATAAGAATGACATATACAGTGTAAGCAGAGCGATTGAACAGAGGTCAGTCCCATGAGGCAGGTATCCAATCTAAGGAGCTTACTGTAAAATACTGTTCCATTTTTGCGTTTCTTATACCTTATTAGTTGTAAATGAGAATTTTATTTTGATTGTCATAATACGATACTATGTATAAATGTCTTAACTTTTTTGTCATATGTTACAAATGGAACATGTGTTTATTTAACACAAAAATGAGAATTGAAATGCATTAAAGTTGAGTGTAATAATGGACGTATGAAATTTAATTAACAATGCTTTAAATGTTGGTTATAACTAAGTGTCATAATTGTTTTAGGGGTCATGAAGTCGCTGTTATATATGGCAGTCTGCCACCTGGCACGAAACTGGCGCAGGCGAATAAATTCAACGATCCGGAGAGCTCCTGCAAGGTGATGGTTGCAACTGATGCTATTGGACTTGGCATTAATCTGTAAGCCGTTTTATTTAGATTCACAATTTGACCGCCTTTTAATGAAATAATGTCATAGATAATCCAAATAATTATGGTTTAAATTTGATTATAGCCTATATGATTAATAAAAAAATGTAAAATTTTATCCTTTTACATTAATGTTTATTATAATCATTTATATAAGTTATAAATTTTCTAGATATATATATTAAAAGAACTTATTTTTTTCCTACCATTACAAATCAGATTGTTAATGATTATTATTGTAATTTACAGGAGTATAAGGCGGATTATATTCTACTCCCTAATTAAACCCGTTATCAATGATGATGGAGATAAAGAGATGGATGTTATCAGTATATCGCAGGCTTTACAAATTGCAGGTGTGTTTACTAAGTGTATCGTAGAAAACACGTTAAGAACACATGAGAACGTGGCAAGCGGGCTGTCGGTACACTGACGGTCAGTGGCAACCCCATGGGCATTAACAATACCTTTTTATAAAGCGGCCTCTGGCCACCTCGCTCACCAGACCAAACTTAGAAGTATAACACTTCCACTTCACGTGGGTATTCTGTGGGGTCGTGGTCCTTACCCGGACGGACCTGTCCGTACGTGCAACAGAGAAAACTAGACCATGGACCAACTAAAAGCCAAAAAATGAAACTGTTACGCTTTCAGTCATATGCGGCTTGCGTCTCAAAGCGCAAAGGGCAGAAAAAAGAAATTTGACTGTCTTATGTTATAAATGTTTTTTCTCCCGCGTTCCGGGGCGGTTCACACCGCTCCCAGCCACCGATTAGCTAATTGCACAGACTACGGCCATCGGGGTTTCGTTCCGATCCGCGACCTCGATGGCTCTTAGATGACAGACCATAGTTAAACGCACGCATGAGCACATGCGTGGCCCTACCCACAGCGGAGGGCCCAAACCCTTGGTTTCTGGCCAGCCCACCGGTTCTGCGTCAGGTGAAGCTTTAATAGTCTTGGGACTGAAAGCGACAACATCAGTTAATACAAGATACAAGAATACTTTTTTTTTATCAAATCCAAGGACCATGAAACGTTTTAATGAATAGTGTATGTTGTATATCCTGTGGAAGTGTTTGGGTGGTAAGACCCAACGACCACTGTGACCAAGAAGATCTATTTTAGCCTTCAGTTCAATATCGTACCCCTTATGTAGGATAGAGTTATCCCGTGTTACAACGACGTTTTACATACACAAATCTCTCGTGGACAAACACCCAGATCCGAAAAAATAAAAAAATATAAAATATCTGTGGGTCATACGAATTATGGTGTGGTAATCGAACCCAAGATCCCCGGTGGTTCCAACTTGCAACATTTATTTTACGCGCCATAATTCGTAACTAACACGCACACAAGTTCGTTTCAAAACTATACGAGCAATTTACGAATGACTACCGCATTGTCGACAAGTTCTGTTTTTATGGGAATGGAATGGCAATTTTTTGAAAAAAAAAAAAAGTTTGTTTTTATTTCAATCAAACATTATACTACCGAGTCTGAACATCCTGTGTGAATTTGGGCACCTTTGGAAAATCCACCCTGTATTATGTTACAGGCAGGGCGGGCAGGTACGGCAGCGCTTGGGAGACTGGCTATGTGACTGCATACAAGCCGGAGGACATGGCCACTCTGAAGACATTGCTTTCTAAGCCTTCGGACCCAGTAACTCAGGCCGGACTCCATCCCACCGCTGAACAGATGGAGCTGTACGCGTACCATCTGCCCCACGCGAGTCTCAGTAGCCTCATGGTGTGCAATAGTGATGTTATGAATGTCAATTTTAAATGTTCTGTTATCGTTATCAGTTCCAATAAAAATAGTAATATTTTGATGTAAAAATAACTTGTCTCAAGTATTAATATCTTGTGAAGTTATACTTCTTTTGGTGAGTTTGGAAAAATTATAGGAGTAAATTTTTTCGCATAATTTTATCGAAACGATGTTACTGCAATTACATACACCCGAAAATGTTTGCAATCGCTGGGACTATGACTACCCATAACCGCACTCTTAGTAGAAGGGGCACATGCCAGCTGTTTTGACTTGGGGAGTAAGTACCACGGCCTCCTGAAAAACGGCCTTAAGTAAAAGTATTTGTACTCTTGTATTTCGTCTAGTGAGGTAATTCGAGACGCCTTGCCTTCTTCGCTTGTAAACACGCATGCAACACCTTAAGGCTTACCAATAACTAGCAGATGAAAGACTTGTATTCTCGTCACCTTCTTAACTGTTTTACTATTGTGAAATCAAACTATTTTAGGAATTTTATCGTAATCGTTTAATTACATTATAAATTACCGTCGTTTTGAACCCCTTCCTGCGTTCAAGGTCACAGGACGGACAGTTTCATTTCACAATGTATAATTTATAATTTTTATATATTTATTCTTCATTGCAATTACTTTAAAAAAAGGATTAGAATTACTTTTGGCATTTTCCCCAGTCAACTTGAGGCGTTGCGCGGCATTATTTATATGTATTACTATATAATATACAAAAGTAATTAAACACATACACACATAAAATGTAAAAAATCCATAAATAAATAAATACATTAATGATAAAAATAATAGTAGCACAACGATACCATTGGCGTAACAATATGTGTCAATATTTTCTACTTCTCTTTTTTATGCGAAAAGTTGTCAAACGAGCAGGCGTTTCATCTGATGGTAAGTGAATGCCGCCGCCCATGGACATCTGCCACACCCGAGGGTTACAAATGCGTTGACAACCTTTCGAAAATTGGGCTCAGGCCACCTCACTCACCAGACGAAACGCGAAAGTATTATACTTCCACTTCACGTCGGTCTTCTGTGGGGCCGTGGCACTTACCCGGACGAGTCTGCCCGTTCGTGCAACGGCCGAGGCTGCCGCGTGGCCCTACCACACTTTCATTCTGCCACACTTCAGGACATCTTCGTGCACCTTTGCACCGTGGACGACTCGCTGTACTTCATGTGCAACACGGAGGCGTTCAAGTTCCTGGCGGAGATGATCCAGCACGTGCCGTTGCCCCTGCGCGCCCGCTACGTGTTCTGCTGCGCGCCGATCAACAACAAGCTGCCGTTCGTCTGCGCCACCTTCCTCAAGGTCGTTGGCCCGCCACCACCACCGACCATGACCCGCCACAACCACCACCATCACACAACCACTATCATTAAAACACCTCAACCTAAATTCGCCAAATGAGATTAGCCCCGCGGGCTGTATGCAAATTGACAAATGCAAAAATCAACGCTATCGTTTAAAAATGTTCACACAATATGAATGTGATGATGAGAAAAATGGATATTCACAAAGCAAATAATATTTTGTTGTTGGCATTACAGTAAGAAGTATTGGAAGCAACAAAGAAGCTTAAAATATGTAGAAAATTAAGAGAGTAAAGTAGAAAAAGTCAATCTTAAGTGCAAAGATTAGCACTATAAACAATTTAAATTTCTAACAAAGAAGCTATTGAGACACTAGTGCCAACTATAGAGGGAACTTAAATAACCGCTCTTTCTTCAGTACCGCATTCAATTAGTTTCCGAAGTTCGTCTTAGTATTAATCGCATTTTGTCGCGCTCGGACTACACGTTGGTCACAAGCTATGGTCAGAGTCGCGAATAACTTCCTAAGAACATAGCTTTTTTTTAGATATTGGTAGTTTTGTCAGGCGATATCCACATTTGGAAGTGTACACACAGAATCCGTGGAGCCAACTTCACTTAGGCGCATGTAAGATTGGTTCCGCATACGTTTATTAAATTTTGCATTCGCAAATTACATGACTTTATTACGTGAAACGTTGTAAAGCGAGCAGACGTTTCGTATGTTAGGTGAATGCGTTGATAACCTTTAAAAAAGTGGGCCCCACTGGGCACAATACTACTTCCACTTCACGCCGGTCTTCTGAAGGGTCGTGGTATTTTCTCGCACGAGCCTGCCCGTTCGTGGAACATCAGAAGCTATTGCGTGGCCTACCACAGTAAATCGCTCTACTAACAAACAAATGCTTCCACAGATGGTACGCCAGTACAGCAGAAGCGAGCCGATCACGAAGAACTGGCTCAGTAATGCTGTTGACTGGCCGATGCCCTCGCCGAAGACGATAATGGACCTCGTGCATCTGGAGGCGGTCTTCGATATCCTCGAGCTTTACCTGTGGCTGAGGTATGTTCCGACACATGTCGTAGCCAAAATTTCTTTTATTACCACAAGCCTAGTTTCAGCCACTAACAAATGCTGAAACCCACCACCAGTCCACATGAGGTGTATGTCACCAAATCACCACTCAATCAAATAGGATGGTACTGACTATAATAAAAAAATAAAACATATTACATTTACACTAATAGCAAGCTTGTTGTTAGTAGTTTATTGTGGTTGGGCCATGTAGCAGTTTCCGCTGTTGCATGATTGAGCGCGCTCATTTGGGCCTCATAAACGATAAAAGTGAGTGAGGTAATTGGGGCCCGCTTCATTGAAGGATGCTAAGCCATCTGTAACTCCTCAAGTGTTGTAGATGTCCACGGAATCAGATAACCTTGACTTGTTGAAAAAGTATCTTTAACTGTCTATTATTATCCCCCGAGGTACAATAAGTGAGTAGTATTACTTAGTAAAGTAAAGTAAAGTAACAGCCTATACATGTCCCACTGCTGAGCAAAGGCTTTCACATATGCCAACATGCCATCACTGGCGGACTTCGAATGTCTTCGAAATATCTTTTTGTCATTATTTCGAAAATATGCAAGTCTCGCGATATTTTTATTCACCAATGATAAGTCAGCGCTTAAAATTAACAATTTCATTGGTGCCGGTACCGGGGATCGAACTCAGGTTGCTCGAGTATATTGAATTAAAGGCGAGCGCTCGGACACTGAGCTATCACGGCTCACTTAGTAATAAGCCTGATAAATAATTAATAACAGATGCTTTCCATCCGCAGCTACCGATTCCCGGACATGTTCCCGGACGTTAAGCTGGTCCGCGAAATGGAGAACGAGCTGGACGCAATAATACAGCAGGGCATCTTCCAAATAACCAGGTATTGGGGGTTAAATTAAAATTTTCTGTTTCTTCAAATTGCCACTCTATAATGTTTCAAATCCGATGTCCGATGATCTTTCGGCGCTGTTTAATGCAAAGTATACGCCAGATATGATATGATAAAATACTATTTTAGGTGATTATGATAAAATACTACTAAGGTAAAGGGCCCAGTTTCTGACACTCTAAAGAGTGACGGTAGAGGTTATAATGCAATAATTATTATAATATTTTAATTGGAGTAAATAATTTTTACACCATAAAAAAAATTTAAATTTCTTGAAAAGATCATAAACGCGAAAGAATGATATGGAATCAGTTTATAATTTAAATTAATGTTTTAAAAAGTGACCTTGTAGAACCTAGTTTCTGACACTCAAAATTTCTTGTGTTGTAGTTTCTGACACTGACGTCGGCCTAGATTGTGACACTCATTTAATTATACATTATCGATTAGGTTTACATTATTTAATTAAAATAAACGAAATTCATTCAATAAAAGATATTAAACTTTTACTATAATTGAAACAGTTTTTTGTTACATTTAAGTATTATTAACAAATAAAAAAACTGTTACAAATATTTAAAATTAATCTTAATGATTTTTCTTTTGCTTCGTTGACAACTTTTTCTTCTTCTTTTCTTCGAGTTTTTCTTATCTTTTCTGATTCTTTAATTGCTTGTTTTCTTTGCCTTTTAGCTTTTTTAAGTTCCTTTTCATCTTCTAGTTTCTGTTTCTTTGCTTCTTTATTCTCATAGTATTTTAACCATAATTCAGAAGTATAAACAGTTGGAATTTTTTCCTTGGCTTTACGTTTTTTCAAATCTTTGTCTTTTGAGGGCCAAAAAAAAGCATTTTTGTACGCGAAGTACGCGAAGGTGAAGATTTACCAGTTACATTTTCAGATAGTACTTGCGACTGGGTTGGTCCTTCATTTTCAGATAATACTTGCGACTGGGTTGGTCCGTGGAAAAAAAAAAAAACAAGTAAATAAAGTATTTGTACTATCAACACAAAATTATAATGAAAATAAAAGTATAAATTATTTACATTTTAATGAAGTATTTTTAATGTAAATATATTTTTCTTATTAAAAAAAAATTAATGTTAATTCGTACTATACTACAATTATGGATAAAAGCATATTTTTATAATATATTAAGTATAATATATATAAATATTTAAATTTTCATCCAGACGCCAACAACCAAATAACCTCGATAATAGGTTAGAATAGGGGTGTCAATAACTGTGGCATTTCTAAAATAATGAACCTAGTTAATGACACCCACATTTTAATACATAAATGTGATTTAATGTAATATATTATAATTAAAAACAAAATAATATATAATCATTAACTAATCTACATATTTTTTATTATATTTTGATACTTACATGATAAATAATTGACTGATTCGATCGACAAGCGCTCTTACGTATGATGCTGCTTAGAATATAGCTTAAAAATGGCTTCCACAGTCATTCAACACTTAAAAAAATTTTTTTAGAAAGTTATTTTTTTTTGACGGTTGGAAATTTAATTAATTACGTACATAATTAATTTAAATTTTAAAAAAAATTATAAAACTATTTAACAAAATGTTTTTATTTTAAATTTAAAATAACGTTGGAACGTTGGAAGTGTCACTAACTGGGTCAGGGTCAATAACTGGGTCTTTTACCTTAGTACATTATAATAAAATATCAACAATACTAGTACTAGAGTAACATGGATGATGATGCACTTGTTGGCCAGCCAGGCTAATATTATGTAAAAAGGCAATTGCCCCAATGGGTTGGAAAGTAAACTGTAACCTGTTAATTGGCTAATCCTTCGGTGGCAGGTTGCTAAGGAACTCTGAGCAGGTCCTCAAGGAGGGTAATGATGTGGAGGCGTTCGGGCGCGGGAAAAAGGCGACGAGGCTGTCACAGCCTCACTCCAGGGGCGACGAGCCCAAAGGCAAGCTGTCGGACATGCTCGTCGCGAAAGTAAGCGATATTGTTTTATATATTATGTTGTATTAGTAACACAGTTTTGTGCAATTTTACACCGATTTTTTTGTCTGTCTGTAAATTCATCAGACAATGGAAGTCAAGTACATTTTTATTAACAAAAGCAACTAGGGGAACCACAGGAGAACTTGACCGAACCAAAAGCAAAAACAATTTTTGGAATCTGTTCATAACCCAAACAGGTGAATCAATGATTTTGTGCTTTTCGGATCTTTAATGCAAAGACCATCTTTAGGCAAAATAGAAAAACAACAATAAAGGCAAGGTGTGGTTACATGTGTACATAAAAATTTCACCTTAATTTAATATGTAACTTACGAACTTATGTATCAATTATTTGTAAAATTCGACGTTTCAGGAGAACGCGAAAGCGTCTATTAGAATAAAGATATTTTGAATTTGAATTATATTTTTTGTTATTTCAACGTTTTTATGTAATACATTCTTCTTACAGGGTCTGATCACACCACAGATGTTGAAGAAACTCCAGCAGGAGCTTTCGACCGACAACAGCGAGAGAGGCAGAAAGAAAACCACTACTAGACATAGAAGAAAATAATTTGGATACCATAGCATAAAATTGTTTAAATGTAAAATAAAATCGAAGCATGTGGAATAAAGTATTCTGTTAGATAAGAATCGTTTATTTTGAAAGTACGATGGATTTATTTATCTTATTATATATAAATATGATTTTGTGTTTTAATCTATCTCTAAATAATTAAAGATAAATTCACATAATCTGACTTAAGGAATGCAGAGGATATCCTCTGTAGAGGTGTTAAACGTCTAGTCCCTAGAGGGCAACAATCCACGCATTCCATACCGACACCTTTTCCTTGAATTAGTAAGTTGGAGGAACTTCGGAGCTCATTAAAGTTTTGGCCGCCAATACAGCCAGCTAATATTATTCTGCTTTAGAATGTTAGTGAATAATTTTAGTGTTAGTGCTAGTGCATGGTTTCTGATGAAACTTAAAATGTGAAGTTTTGTAGATCAATGGACAGAAACTCGTCGTTGGGGCATAAGTACCTGCATCTTCCGGGTATTGGCTAAGCGGTCGAACTGTTCAATAATAAGATTAATTTGTAAAGTTTTTCACACTGTAAAGTATGCTAGGTGGCGTCAAGCGCTACTAAAAACGCAATAAAGATGTTTTTTTCGCTGTAACAAAACATTACTATGGGGATTGCTTCCTATTGAGGTAGGTGACAAATAAAATAGAAATTCTATTGAATATAGAATATATCTGAACAAATTTGATTTTTTAAAATTGTAAAGACCTAACAGTAGAAAGTGAGTAGCTTCTCTGTCAACTTATTAGGTGTCTATAGTCTTAGCATTATATAGCGCCAGAATGACACCAAAATTACTATAAGTCAGAACATGTGAATCATGTTAGTTGTTATCGGCCGGCTGCCTGACATCAACTCTTATTGGGAAAGAAGATCCAGGTCCGGAACAATTATCTGTTGTTTACACAAATACTTGCCCATTGTGGAAATCGAACCCATGACATCCGCAGTCGAATTTAATCCCAAATGCACCACAGAGTTATCAGTTAATTAATTTCGTCATTCTAACTTTTTTTACCTTCTGCCCATCTTTTAACTTGTAATTCTTTTTCTTTTGCCATTACTCATTCACTCTGTCATATGTCCATTTTGCCTGGAGTCACTTGTGACATGTCCTGCCCAACAAAGGCAAACAAAATAAAAAAAAAAAACAACACATCGAATTGGCGTGTTCCATTTTTAATAACGAATAATGTCTTACAAACAAAGAAACGAAAAGGTTACCCGTATTTCAACCCGAAGTTTGATTAAGTGTCATCCAGCCCCATTGTCGTATGTCCAGATTTTTATACTGTTTCTATAAAATGTTGACTTTACACAGCTTAATTAATATAAGATAAATGATTTAGCTGCTTACTAGTCGGTTATCGAATACGAAATTAAATTACGACCTTTGCCATATCCATTGTACTTATCAGTTATGGCGCGGGAGGGTAGTTAGTGTTAGCAAAGGAACATTGTTGTTGGCATCGACGTGATTCGATGATGTGTATAGTGAAATTGTGTGAATTTGTAAAGTTTATCACACTGTTAGGGTTTATTATAAATATTAATGGTACGGCGAATTTTCAAAGGATTTAATGAATCATAGACAAAATTTTATTACGAGTGAGAGTTATAAAATATCTTATAAAGCTTTCAGAGTGTTTGATTATAACGGTGTCGAGACTATTTTGGCGCTCGAAAATGAGTTCGTTCCCATACGGTGCAAGACAGACTTACCTATGTCCTACTGCGGCTTCCTTCACCCTAGTGGGAAGAGATATTCGTAAGTATTCTTGTTTCCAGCTATGTTTGGCGATTAAATACGTCATGTTATAATTAAGTTACATAAAAAAAAATCTTAAATCAACCTTGTGCCCGTTATCTTTAATTACCGAATTAATTTTGAAAACTTGTGATACCTGTGATCAGATTCCATTCCTAAACATGTGTACGAAGAAATCGGTCTACAATCATGTTACTCCAGGAATACATTAGCTGGAATTTCCTTTACTAGAATGCAGTAGCTCAATAATTTTAATATTTTTTATATAAGTTTTGTGTTCTGCATAGTATTAGTATTTTTAGTATGGCCCGGTGGTGCCTTTACCAAGCCCTCGTGGGTTAGATTCCCACACGGGATAAGTACTTGTGTGAACCACGGATAATTGTTCCGGATATAGTGCTTATTCCAAAGAAATAATTCCCTGCTCAGGTCGGGCAGGCGGCTGTTTGTAAGAAAAGGTGAGATAAGGGTAAGAGATAGAGGAAAAAGTATAAGTAGTTGACAGGTTGAAGATGTATAAGAACAGAACTTCATGTATATTATTATTCTCTATTTAGTTCATACATCTATTTAGTGGATTTATTAAAATTTATAAAGTAAGCACTAAAATTTTATATCATTAATATTATTGTATTCAAAGAAGAACAGCTATGCACTTAGTATTTCCCAATTTGCGAATAAGCCTTCTAGCAACGAGACACAACTTGTGAAATTGTAGAACATTGACGAAACGGATAAGGCATTTGGTTCATAAGCTAATCCGACCCTATTAGTGTTATTTACTCAATCTCTCACTTTAGCAAAAGTTGATAACCCGATTGCATCACCCCCATATTTTCATCGACAAAATTATTTTGACATTTTAATGCAAATAACTTTACATGTTTATAACTCGGCTAAAAATAATTATTCGACGATCTGACGTACTAGGTAGTGAACCTGTGTCTTACACCAGAGGGTGTAGGTTCGATCCTCAATACCGGAAGTATATTAGGTGATGAACAAGTACACAATAATGCCTGGGTGTTTATATATACAGCGTGTCGTTACCATAGCGACAATAAATGAACCCACATATAGGGGATAACTTATTAAAGTTGTATTAAACATTTAAATTCTTAAAACATCAATATTTACAGAGTTATTAAATTTTCCAAAACCAAGAATTTTAGAACACTCTTACCTATAAAAGCGTAACGTAAAGTTCATTTGTAAAGGTCACAAAGCATATGAATGGGTTAAATGAATTTAAAAGAGACAAAACATACTATTAGAAGGAGAGGCTTGTAATACAACGCTGTGGCGCGAGTTGTATAGGATGTTACATTAATAATAATTTTGTTTCTTTTTTACTGAATTAGTGCTTGTTCGTGAGGAAATATTTTCGAAATAATAACAAAAAAAAAAATTTTTCGAAGATATGTGAAGTACCAATCCGCAGATTTTGAGGAGGCCTTTGCCCAAGTGGGACCTTAATATTTTTTTTGAAAAATATGTTTTTTTTATTAATTATGGATTTTGTTTACCGTTAATATTTTTTTTTGATTATTGGCAAGTAGCGTTAGACGTGTGTTCATTTATTGTCGCGATGGTAACGACACGCTATATATATATATATACATATTTTTAAATATGTTTATCAGCTATCTTGTATTCATAGTACAAGCATCGATTAGATTGGGCCGACGTTAGTTCTAGACGACGTTGTGTAAAAATATGTGTTGAAATATTTATTCGGCGTTCAGTAGATAATAAGGTTTAGTAAGCAATACTTATTGATCAACATATCAATGTAGGTTAACTTTGAGATTTAGGTTAATTGTGAGAGAGTCAAAAATGTTTACTAAATTAATGTTTTTTGTAAGCTCGATCATAAATTAAAAGCAATCCGTTCTTTCCAGAATCACCGGTTTAGCTCTTAACAACGGCAACTGCGTCGTGGAAATAAACGCAACAAAGGCGGACGTGGGCGAATGGAAATGCCACATAGGGATGAAGTCGAAGCGCGTGGAGGTGATGCAGGAGATCGACCTGAGAGTGGTGGAACATGTCGCGGCGATCCGGGCCAACTTGACCGCGATCCACGGAAAGGCCGTCACTTTAGAGTGTGTGACCACAAAGGGATTGGTTCCCTTAAGCTACTGCCGTTTCGAGCCTCCTAACGGTAGTCCGTTCAGCATTGATTCAACTGTCAACGCGTCTAAGTGAGTGCTCTCCCTTAAAATCATTTTATAGATAAAAGTATCGTAAAATTCTTCACCGCTACCAGGATTCGAACTTGCGCCTCCAGATTACGCGTCTAGAGGCTGTAGCCACTAAGCTCCTCACCATGCGAAATCTTTCTTATCTATTTTGTTTATTTTGCAAATCTTGTATCTCTTATGTAGCAAATCTTGGCGTTATCTAATATGATTTCTTGACAGCAATCAAATTTCCTCAAATTGATTTTTTACAATGAGTATTTTTTTACCAGAGATGATGCCTTTGTCCAAGTTTTGATGCATGCATGTGGCAATGTTCTTTTTCAGTCCCATTTTAAACAAATATTATTTCCCCCCAAATCGAAGTCTGGACCGCGGCGACTGTGCTGTAACCATACGTAAAGTAAAATATGAAGATGTAGGGATTTGGACATGCGGTGCGGCGCTTGATGGACAGGAGTATACTGATTTTATAACAGTAGAAGTGGAGGGTTTGTAGCTTCATATAAAAATGTTTACGCTTGTGTAATCAGCACAAACAAATTTGATAAAACTCGTTATTCAGGCTAACTACCGTGATAATTGGTCAATGAATTCTTTAATTTATGGAAACAACACCGGCCATCGGGGGTCACGGTCCGCACCGAACCTCAATGGCCCGTAGGTCGTTTACGCCTTACTCCAGCCAATGCACGCATGGGCACATGCGCTGCCCTACCCACTTTGGAGGGCCTCGAATCTGTGGGTTCTGGCTAGGCCACCGGTTCTGCGTTCGATGAAGCTTTAATAGTCTCGGGACTGAAAGCGTTAACATCGTGAATATACAAGAGGAAGGATTATTAAATGAATCTTCACGTACCGAACAGTTATAAGTTTTTAATCAAAGATAAATTTAATAAGAGATTTTTAATTTTAAGGACATAGGTAAACGCCACAGTATCCGTTAAAATAGTTTCACTTGATATTTAGCGTGAAAGTTCCCAAAAAATTGTCTTTCATAGTTTGCTATGGGCTAGGGATTTTACTGTGATACGGCCACGCAGCAGTTTGCTGTTGGCAGGAATGGGCAGTCTGGTCCGGGGAAATATCAAGGCCTCACAGGAGACCGGCGTGAAGTGGAGTGTTGTACTTCTGCGTTTCATCTTTTCATTCTTTTTTTATCTGAGAAGTTAGCAAACGAGCTGCGGTTTACCTGATGTAAAGGGACAGCCAGCGCCCTTTGACATTTGCAACACCCGAAGGGTTTTAGATGCGTTCCCATCTTTTAATACAGTGGGCTGTACTGTCTGGCTAACTCACTCACCAGACAAAACGCAGAAGTATAAAACTTCCACTTCACGCCGGTATTGTGAGGTAGTGGTACTAAAAAATAAATTGATGTTTTAATGCAGATATGGGTCTGGGTATAAACACCCAGATCAGCAACGATTATCTGTGGGTCACACAAATATTATCCTGTGTGGTAATCAAACCCACGACTCACGTTACCGCAGCTAATAGCTTGGCAACTGCGTTATACGAGTTAGAATCATGAACCACGTCTTTTCCCGAGTACCATGTATTAGTTATTTATTCCCTTTTTACGACCAGGGCTTGTGAATTCCCTGATCGTAAAAATGTGACAAGCCTATTGACGGGCCCAAAATTTCTGAGAGATGAGACTTTTCGCCACTAGGCAATCACTGGCGTCTTCTGTCTCTCTGTTTTACCCGTTCGCGTTTAAAGTGTTATTTTCAACACGAACTGGGACGACAGATAGAGAGCTAATAATCAAGATGTTTCTTTTTATTGAACTCATTTTTTTACGGTGGTAAAGAGACGGCAATAAAACTCCTGCACGAATAGACCGATTCGAATCGGTAAGGACCGCCGGCTAGTATATCACAACACATATTCTCTGGTGTAGTGTCACTTACGATCAGATGAACTGCTTGCACAGATGCAATCTCTTTGAAATAAAATGACGCATTGTTTGATTATAATGGGTGCATGTGATTGTGTTTTTCGTGTGAAATAAGCTCAAAAACTTTTTGGTCCACACCCACGATATTCCACTGGCGACCATAAAGATTAACACTGCAGTCAATCTTCCATGACGCGTTTATATAATATGTTTAATTGTTTCCCATTTCTTGGTACAGGACTTTATGCAATGTCAACAGCGTCTGTGGCCGGCCTCACTTTGGGTGGTATTCTAATAGCGGGGATACTGGGACTTTTGGGGTACGTCGCATGGCAGAGGCGCTGGTTTCTAGGAATTCGCCGGCATCAGGAGGGTGACGTTATAGAGATACAAGAAATGGGGCAGCGGCCAATCCCTCAGAGTACACCGCAAGGATCTCCTCAAAGAAGGAGATTAGTGCCCACCGTTGTAGTCCAGTCGCCATCTGAGCCTAGCGAATCAGTTTCCTCCACATAAATATTTTTACCCAAAGCGAAGGAATTAGTCTTCCATTTTGCATAATTTTAATGTACCGTGCGGCTCTTTGATATCTGATGTCTATGTATTAGGTATTTTGTTAATATTGTTTCTCTATAAGGTAATTGTTCCATTATTTCATGCTATGTTTATTTTTAATGTATTTAAATTATTGCATTTCTTATTTATATTTAAGGTTAATTTATAATTTAGTTGAATACATACAAAATAAAATGAATATCTTGTTAATTATTTTTATTGTATTGTCTATAAATAAAACAGTATTAATTGTGTTATTATTAAATAAAGCTTATTCGATTTTTATAAATAAACTGTTTAATAACTTGGATGGTTCAACATGACTGCCAATCTCTCCATATTAACAGCATATACTGAATGGCACGCTATGACATTTCTATTTGTCAACAGGGTGTTGTAGACTTCATCAATGGTAATTTTGTCATTATTAGGCTCAGGGTTGGGAAGACTAAAATGAAAATTTCAACATATTATTATAAATATTAGTAAAGGATTCGAAAGCATTTAAATTACAGATAATAACGAATATCTCATTTAAGAGAAGAATAATCAGTGCATAGTAGTGTATTTGAAAAAGCCTTACAATATAGATTAATCATAATTGACCTTTGTGCATAAATTTAATAAAAAGAAAGGTAAACATTACCAAATAGTTTTTTTAAATATGAAAGGTTATCAAGTGAGCAGGCGGTTCACCTGAAGTCTGAATCTACAACATCCAATGGCTTACAGATGTATTGACAGGATGTGGTAATTCCCCGGGCAAAACCTATCCTTTTGCACAACACCGATTGTCTGGCCCTAACACAGTTAAAACATAGTCATACTGAAAAAAATTTTTTCTGGTATTCATCTATATATGTATATATTTTATAAATGTTTATAAGGTACCTTATACTTGTAGCTCATCTATATATGTATATATTTTATAAATGTTTATAAGTTACCATATACCTGTAGCTTTGCTTAATTTGGGACTACACATATTATGTAAAAGTATTTTCTGATATATTTATAATTTCTGATTTCTTACCTGCAAGCGATTTCGTGGACTGCTGACTGTTCAACTTCATCAATAGTGGGTGGGCAGCGAGGACCCAATACATCAGAGCTATCATCTAAACCCACTCTTCCATCATTCTGTGGATCATATAACTTATTGGAGTTACGTAGCCACATGTTAGGCATGTCACCTCCAATATCATACATAAAGTGCCTATTCCTTGTTTTGTATCCTTTGCGCTGTGATATAACTGCACTTATCACATTTTTAAGGAAATGCTGGACAGCAACAACAATCAGATCTGCTGCTTCATCGTCAGCGCCTTCTAATCCAAGTTCCCATGCTGCTAGCATAAATCGGCCGACAACTAAAGCATGATCAGGTAAAAATATTTCCTGGATAAAGGAGAAACATAAATTAACACAAATAATTTTGATTTTTATAATACTAAAAATGAATAAATTAAATTATAAAACGAAAGGCAAATAACTTTACTTGTGTTGCGTATTTGACGCCGTCACTTCCAGCACCAGGTGGAGAGTTTGGAGGCAAATATTCTAGTAAATCCACCGGTTCAAAGTTAGATTTCTCCGAAGTGCGGGAGTTCCTCTTATGCCGTCTAGTATTCCGACTGTGCGAATTTGCTTTTTCTTGTGCTATAGTAATAGAAGTCTCGGCTAAACCTTCAACCTTATTCAAAAGCGCCAGTAAAAATTCGTTATGATAATGGACTTGGTCCACGGTCAACATAGCCCGAGCTTCGGCGTCAAACTCTTCTTTCGTTAGTTTCATACGAAACCATTGCTTCATGTGATTGAAGTATTTTGTTGATTTCTCTCCCAAAACTTCATTTAACTTTCGTCGAGAGATATTTAATGCTTCTGATGCCATCGTGATAAAAGCTAAATACTAGTACACGAGTGTATTGATTATTGAAGTATTGATTAAAGAGAATGTAATCACTATGTTTATTGATGTTAACCAAAGTTAGTTTCTTAAATAAGACATATGTACTCTTCTTCTTCTTCTTTGATTAATGGCCTCGACATATATACTGAAATCCAAAGAGAATGTAATCACTACGTTTAAAAATACGTTTAATTGCTGAAATCTGAACTGCGCTAGTCTGAAATATTGATTGATTGCAGAATGCAGATCAGTGCTGCCAGTGCCAATGCCATACAGATATACAATTCAGATATACAAATTTCAGATATACAAAAGTACTCTTTGGCCAATGCCCTAGCCAATGCCAACAGTGTAGGCTAGAGATGGTAATCGTATAACTTTTTCTGAGAACCGTATCTGAATCAGATTTCGATTTCAAATATCAGATTTCGATTTCAAATATCAGATTTCGAAACTATGTTTTTTAATATCTAGATATTTTACGTTTGCGTTTCCACCCTAGATTCATATTTCTGATATATCGCATATTTACGGTAATTATTGGATATTATGGATATTTATCTATTTAATAGGTATTATTTCAAATTATTGGGAAATTCACAATGTATTCCGTTTTTTCATTTTTTAAATAGCTTTAGAATATAATTAATGAATATATGATAGTAAAATATTATTGTTGATTTATTTAATAAAGGTGAGTACAAGTACAGGGAGTCCTACAAGGTCAAGCGTACGTTTAAAATTTTTTAAGTTTCATTGCAAAGTTTGGAGTCTCAACGTTAAAACTTTTAATATATAATCTAATTATTATTATTTTATTCCCGCCAACTATGATCATAATAGAATGTACACTATGTTTATTTTTTAAAAAGTCCATAAAAACCCCACAACGACTATATTGCTTGCCGTACTGATAATGTGGCTAACGCGTATGATATCCCGATTTAGGGATTGGCAAGTAAAAAAAAACATATCGATATTTATCGTATCGCCCTTTTTAAAAACTATCGATAGTTATCGAGTGAAAAATATCGATAAATCGATATATCGATTTTTTTAATTATTTATATTTCCAAACCATTCATAATTCTTAAAAAAGAAGAAACAAGTAGAAAAAAGTAATATTTCTATTGTTGGGTATTGTCAGATTCACAGCTGAAACAACTCTTTCTGAAGACACCGAAGAAGCATTTCAAATTAGGTTTACAACTTTTTAAGGTGTTTTATTTTTGTAAATTTATTAATTTGTAATTGCTTAAAATTGTAAAATATTAATCAGTCAAACCGCAGATGATTTGGACTCATTGAACGTCCCAGCGTTAAATAAAATCATGCAAACTGACATAAGTATCACGCTAAATAGTTGAAGAATTTAATTAGTTCATCAACTTCCCATGATACTGAAGTTAGCCGACGTCTAATATTATTTGAAACTTTTTCCAGCGATAAATCATAAAAGAAAATATATAAAAATTGTACTTATAGTTTTTAAATGACTACATTTGCAATATTTTTTTATTTGTTGAAAGAAAGATCCGAAAATTATTAACTTCAGGGTCATACATGTCTCACACTAATGGTTTAATAGTATTAGTAATTAGTATTTTCATGGTATTGGCTTAAAGGTCTTGTAACCAGGCTATATTAATATTTTATGAAAAAAAATATTATCGTAAACGTGCACCAAGCCAAAGTTACGTTAAAAATATATCGAAATTGATACGAATTCGATAGTCGAAAATAAATATCGAATATCGATATATCGGGAATAAAAATATCGACGATATTTATCGATAATTATTTGGAAAAATATCGATATTTTTATATATCGATATATTTTGCTTATGCCTATCGCGATTCGTGTCGGTATAGAGAGGGAGCGAGTATTCGGTACATCGGATTTCGGAAATATCAGATATTGTAAAAGCTTTTTACGAGCCGGTAAGCGATTTTCGGATATTGTACCAATATATAGTTTTCGTATCTGTATCCGAATTTTATCACCCACTACTAGGCAAGGTCTGATGTTGCCCTTTTTTCCAGCAAAAGTAGGCTATTGTACTGAATTTTTGCTTAAAACAATAAAAGCTTGTTTGGTGGCGTAGACCTTACATGAAATTTACGAAACATTATTTAGATTCTGCTTCATCTACCAGCAAGGCACCAAGGCACTAACAATAACAAGATTTTCGCCGTCACGAAGGTGTACATTATTTAGATAGTGCTTCATACTTCAGCAGACGGAATTTTTCCCATTCATCGCGATACTTCACATATTTCCTTCCGTACTATTTATTCAGTAAAGAGACAAACATACCTTAGGGTGAATATGATTTTCTTGAAATAGTATGTTTATTTGTGATTCAGCAAATTTAAATAGCTTGCCTCCAAAGTAGACTTATTTTTTTTCAAAATCAAAATCAAATTTCTTTATTCAACATAGGAGCATTACACTCACTTATTGATAGTCAAAACACTACCACCGGTTCGGAAAAGAAAGCCACTGTACTGAGAAGAATCGGCGAAAGAAACTCAGCGGGCTTTTTTTTAGTATACACGATAGTGCTGCCCAATCGGTATCATAAATTAAATCGTTAGTGGTGTTTCATTAGTGATATTAAAGTGATAAATAAGTAATTATACCAGTGTTATTGTTGTGCAAAGTGAAACTACGGTGATTTGGTAAAAGTATTTATATTTCTACCTTCTTAGCTCGATAAAACAAAGTGAAGCTAACAACTATTTTTTTAAATTTAGCTATTGATGCATTTTAAACGTTTTCTGGAATTTTGTTGTAGTAACGTATACATTGTCCCATAAAAGATTTACTTATTTTACGCAGTCTACTTGTGGGTAGGATCAATTTATTTTTGTTCCTAGTATTTATATCATGAACATTATTATGTCTTAAAAATTTATCCTTATTTTTATGGACATACAAAATATTTTCAAAAATGTATTGAGCAGCAACAGTGAATACCTTTATTTCTTTAAACAAGTTTCTTAACGAAATCTTAGTGGCATCCAGTAGAATTTAAGTTTTTTTTTGTTTGCTAATTTTCATCCTGAGAGAACCTTTTTCACACTGCTCCACAGTGACATCACACCAGCAGAGTTGGATTTAGGTCTGGAGGCAACAAAAAAATGGAGGCCTCCTTGGCCCCAAATTATTTTCTATTGATTTCTGTTAATATTTAATGTAATCATGCTTATTCAAAGTACTGTAAATAAAGGTAAAACGCGAAAAAAATATGAAAGGAAAGTTGTTCACTAGTGTTTATTAGTCTGACGCCCGGTTTCTGAAACACTGATCGTGATCATCGTAGAAGTTAGCTAATCAGCTGTCAAATGACTATTCAAATGTTATTTGAGATGCCAAAAGAATTGTTAAACTCTTTAAATTGATCATTCTGATCAGTAAGAAAATCAGAATTACCTTCCTACCTATGAAATTGTTGTTCTTCAGTACTTTGAACTTCAGGCTATTTGAAACAAAAAAGTTTTGATTAGCTGTGAATTCTAAAATCCAATTAATTTTGTTTTTCATTATAATCGATACTTTAAAAATTCGTGTACCTAATTATGGAACATAAGTTCCGTCGTAGCACCGACGAGGCATAAACGGCACGTCACATCAATAACGTTTACGGAGAGAACTAACAAACAACCCGTTATTGGTTTGACCGGTTCCGTTCTAGAAATTTCGACTTGCAAAAAGGAACCTCGTGGTCTCACGGACACTAGTCAACAATGATGAATAAAAGGCTGATGATACTCAATCCACAGCTGAGCTAGCAGCAGCTTTTGATATTAGCTTCAAAACAATATTGGTCCAGTTGCGACAAGTTGGCAAAGTAAAAAGCTTGATAGATGGGTTCCCCAAGAACTTAACGATCTCCATCGCAACGTATGCGTTGGAACCTGCCTCGCGTTGCTCAACAGGCACAGAATTGAAAGAATTTTGAACCGAATGTGTTACGTGCGACAAAAATGGATTCTGTTCAACAATCGAAAGTGCTCAGCATGTTAATTAGATCCTGGTTCAGCACCAAGGCAATGCCCTAAATGAAAAATTACCCCAAGAAAGATGATGGTCACTGTTTGGCGGTCTAGTGCCGTTGTGATTTATCACAACTTTTTACGAAACGGCATGAGCATTAATGCAGATGTGTACTGTGAAGTAACTGAAGACAATGATGGATAAGCTCGCACATCTGTAGCCAGCTTTGGTCAATCGGTCTTCACCGCCGCACGTTCAAGACAACGCGCAACCCCATACTGCACAACAGGGAGTCTTCAAGCTGCAAGATTTGGGATAGGAAGCTCTTGCTCATCCGCCATACTCACCAAACCTTGCACCTACCGACTATTACTTTTTCAAAAATTTGGATAACGTTTTAGCAAGAAAAAATTCAATTCCCGAGACGGAAAATGCCTTTGAAGAGCCTCCCGTCCAGCTGATTTTTACAATAGGGCATCAATAAATTACCACTACGTTGGCAAAGATGCATCGATTGCGTGGGCGCTTAGTTTAAATAACAGAAATAAAAAAGTCTAAAAAACTTTAATTCATATAAAATGGCAATTTCATAGGTAAAGACATAATATTTGACTAAGTCAATTGTCATCCGCCATGTAATACCTGCAACTTTTATTTATTCTATAGGATCAAGAATAAACTTGGAGTTATTCTCACTAGATGGAGCGATTACCTGGAAGGCTCAGGATTGTACTTTGTGGTAGTCTGTGGGGGAGGCCTAAGTTTAGCAGTTTACCTAAACGAGCTGAAATGATGATGTTGATTATAGTATTTCATTTATCGCTAAAATCACTGTGCTAATCTTATTTACAACACGTTCATCCACCGTCATGCTTGCTACTTTACATCTCGGCGAGAGCCAAAATTGTGGCCACTAACTGCTATCTCAATAAAGCCGTTTGATTTTGATTTGATTTTATCTTATTATTATGGTAGTTATAATGGTATATGTATAATTAAGTATATGAAATCTTACTTTGACTTTATATTATTTATTATATATAATATATTTATCTATCTAAAATTACATGTTATCTAATAAACCTAATCCACGCGGCACGGTACCAAGAAGGCTAGCTGCATTTCCTCGCTGAATAGTTATGCTTAACCATTGAGCGAGAAAAGAACCAGCTCTCTTGTCACCAGCCGCGGCGTTAAGCCTAGGACATAAACTTTTAAAAAAATTTGATGTGCGGGGACCCCACGGGCCTAAAATTTCAACAGCAAATGGCACAATACATAATCTAAACATAAAGACTCATTTTTGCCCCGTTTACTTACTTCAGCAGCCTACGAAGCCACCCCGGCCCCCTTAGATGAGCAGCAGCCAAAGTGTCTACACAAGTGGCGTCCCAAACAATGGCTTTGCCTTTCTCCCAAGGGATCAAAGTTAAATAAAAAGATAAAAAAATCAAGATTAAATCAAATCAAAGATAAAATAAAGATAAGAAAGATATAAGTTAGATTAAATCTAGTAAATATTAAATATATATTTATTACACTAGTCTTAACTACTTACATTATGTGCAGACTTTATTACTGTAGCATGTAGCTTATTTGTTACAATAAAAATTGATGTATAAATAGCATCGTTCATGAAATTATGGATAATTACTAATAAATCGATAAAATAAGGGAGAGTAAGCGAGTAGGGTAGTGGTTGTTTCTATTTTCTGACTGTCCGTGACATATGCATAAATATAAATTAATGATCTTTTGTGATTCGACAACACTGCTCTGTGATTTGGTAGATCTCCTCTTAGGAAGCCAATCTGCTGCGTTCAGTACGTGGAATGTAGATGACATCAGACGCTGAGTGTCACCATGGGGTGATATGGACGTAATCCATTCAGATAAGAAAATGAGTGCCTTATTTATCTCGTCCTTCTTTGCGGCAACGGAAATTTACAATAATTTGATCGGAGAAAGTTTGTCAGCCATATAATGACACAAGGTACTTTGTACCCAGAAATGCACGGTTTTTGTGGGACAGAGCTGGAACGAAATTACAAGACTAAGCTTTAAATACAATTTTATACACAAAAGCTAAGAAGCTGCATGGAAGAACTAGTAAAACAAAAAAACCTGTTACTTTTTGTAGCAAAAAGACTGTGTTTTGTCTTATTTAATCAATTTATTAATAAATAAGCACTACTTATATATAAATGTAAAAAAACACTTAGGTAATATCATAATGCACAATCACCGATACATAAAAATGGCACAAATGGTAACGTTTTATTACAATTCTCAACTGTCAATTAATGGTCGAACGGATATTCTTACCCACTTCCTTTGATTATATATACATGTATCATGATTGTATATACTTGGTTATAACGATTTGGTCTCAGTAGCGAATTATTCTGAAGTTGATTCGATGGTTTTATATACAAATAGATATTACATAATAATAAAGCTAGGCCTTAAATTATTTAAGTTAAAAATGCCCCTCTTTCCCCATACAAATCGCTTACGTAATAGATAGAAGGGGATTACAACTACTTAAAACAAAAAAGAACGGTAATTTAAAACAAATGCCTAGGCGTGAGTTTGACATGTACACCGTTTTCAGACCTCAGTATGAGATCAGCTAGTAGCTCCGGTTCCTTATTTGATGGCAACAGCTCGAATTTCCTGATCACGCCGGAGAGCGTGACTTTCATCTCCATCATCGCAAACTTCTGACCTGTGAACGGTATTTTAGTTTTCATAAACAATAAGTAAACATTTCATACACATTTTTAAACAACGATAACCAACTAGGCCAAGCTTGAACGATTACTGACATTAGGAAGTAAAACAAACATCTTACGCCCGATTCCTGAATTGTTTACTTCTGATCATTAAAAAGATCATTGTGATCAATTCAGTGAGTTAAACAATCTTTTTGGCTACTCAAATAAAAAGACGGGAAAAAAATCACAATTAAACGCGAAAATTTACTTATATTATTAACTTTGGGTAGTATTCGCGCGAACACAGGACATGAAAATCCCAGTAATATGCGGTTTCCATTCATCGCCCCGATTTACATGACCTTTGCGCGAAGACTAATCTTAAGAGTGAGTATGCGGACGCAATAAAAAAGCTAACCACATACGAACGAAAACAAATGTGCAAATTCTATACAAGTATACATTACACTTAATTGCTACCGGCTGTAGTTTACGACCACAAATATTTGTGGTCGAACAAAAAACAGGGTAAATGTGTAATTCATGCGGTTTTGTGGCTAAACCAAGGTAGTATTTTCGTTATATAAGTGTTATTGTAACTGGTTATTACATTAAGTATACATTGTGATAAGATATAATCAGCACCGGCCTTTGCGTCTACGCGCCTGTATTATGCATCGAGACCTTTCGTCCTACTTATGTTATAAACGCGACAGTTAGTAAGAACAGAAAAATATATCCATTAATTCTCTAAATAATTTACCTATATTGTCAGTTAGTCAGTGATGAATAAATTAGTGAAAAACATTACCTATATTATGTAATTAAAACAATCAAAACCTGGTCTTTCAAGCTTCTTTTAAATTTTAAATTTCATCTTAAGTGCAGATACGAGCACTATAAATATTAATACTATTCAAAAAGATACTGTGCACAGTGTTTTGGTTTCATATCCAAATATGTATTTATTTATGACAGAAAAGTGTGTTTTTCCGTTACCTAACACCTGTACTAGTAGGTACACTCTTTGCTTGGCTTGGAACAAGATAGGTCGTGTAAAAAATATGCCCTGCATGTGTCGCAGTTTATTATAAAGTCAGCGTTATAATAGTTGAGATGGCCGCCCACCGATACAATTCCTGGGCCCAGCGCTGAACGCGAGCCAGCTGAAGGGATTGCGCGTCTTCGAGTCAAACCTCTCCGGTATGAACGCCAGCGGGTCTTCGTAGAACTCCGGCAGACGTTGCATGTGGAAAATGTCAATGACCACAGACGTGTTCCTCTTCAACCTCAATCCGGCGACATCTGGGGAGCAAGATGTGAATATGGAGTGCATTTTTATCAACAAAAAACCCTGAGTATCTCTTGAGTCTAAGGTAAAATAATTATGATAATAATATGGCACCATGTGGGATCTAAGCCGAACCCAATGTAAAAAGGTAACATACGTACAACCGACTTAAAAACCTCCTCCTTTTTGAAGTCGGTTGAAACACAATGTCTAGGTTATGCATTAGAAATTAAAATATACCCGAAGCATATGTATGACATGACAACAAATTTTGTCTTTAAACAC
Organism: Iphiclides podalirius; assembly: GCA_933534255.1. Taxonomy (NCBI): domain Eukaryota; kingdom Metazoa; phylum Arthropoda; class Insecta; order Lepidoptera; family Papilionidae; genus Iphiclides; species Iphiclides podalirius. The sequence continues at coordinate 12,590,298 of OW152815.1, read as the reverse complement.
GTTTACCCCGCTGACGCTTAGTTTTTGTAATAATAAAACAATTAGCAATCGTGCATTGAACGCCGCTTTATATCGTAAAGCGATTTCATTGTATTTAACTGGTTTCATACAAGGAAATTCTTAATATCTGTTCATAATTAGTTAGCCCCTAAACTAAACTTGAAGTTGTGGGAATTGATCGTTTAAAGTTCACGGTCATATTTACTGATGCAAATTCTTTATTCCGTTTTTATTTTATTTGGCATTGATGATTTGTCTTACAAGATATTACAGTATTTCATTATTTCTTAATTATCTATTAAATTACTAAGTATAATAAGAGAGAATATTTACTTTTCACTGATTATTAATCCATAATTAAACTTTTAAGAATTAATTTACACAGATTTTCATACTTAATATTACATTATTACTGATTTATAAAACCGTTTAAAAACTTTTAAGTTAAACGGTTTTATTTTATGTGCACTGAAAACTACAATATTGTATTGTCATCTAAATTAAATGTGTGTACCAAATTTCAGATCAATCTGACAACGGGAAGGTGCTTAAATTTCAATTTCTAATTTTGACCCAAATAAATAAACAAATAAATTCCGTACGGGTCGAGCTAAATAAAACCGTTTAAAAATAGAGTATTACAATTTTTGATTATTATTTTTTTGTTTTTAGTCTGTGTACTCAATTTAAAACTTAAGATGTGATTTTAATAGATAAATTAACAAAAACTTTCGTCACTGCGGTATACAACGCTTTACCAACTAAGTTTAGTTGAATAAGCGTCTAGGCGTGAAACTGGAAGACACAGGTTCGAGAGTTTTTGTTCATTTATCTACTGTACAATCATTCTGAAATCTGAATATCAGTTATTTTGAAACTACTACCACCGTCAGTTCTCTTATCAGTTGAATATTTACGAATAATATAATAAGTCTATACGTCGTAAAGGTTCATTTGTTGGAAAACGTAAAGTGAAATTAGAAGTAGGTATGTACATGCCACAAAGTTCACGATTTGACCCTTGATTTGGCCCATTTTGATCGCGAGGAGTCTAACTAATATTGTGCATTGTTGATTGAATATGTGGGCACTGTTCTTATTAATAATTACAGCATAAATCTTTCGGACAGCTACATGTTTTGTTATTTCTAAGATTGGTTTATTTGCAACAGTTTTGTGTTTTTTTACGCAACTCCGTTGATGTGTGGTGCAAAAGATTTTTTTCGCTACACACGAATAAGTATCTACTGGTATTATAAATACGCTCACCGGCATCTTTTGTAACCATCCTTTCTATTACAGGCACCGAGGGGAACAATCGTAGCGATTCCTTGATAACCAGCTCTAAGTACTTCATTTGATGTAGTTCACTGAAATGTAATTTTACTTTTATATGTAAGTGGCAAACTTCACTTAATGGTAAGTGAAAATCACCGCCCATGGATAATAGCAACACCCGTAGGGCTGCAGATGCATTGCCATCGTTTAATAAAGTGGGCCCCGGTTACCTCTCTCAGTGGGCGAAATGCAGTATGATACTTCCACTTCACGTTTTTTTTTATGTGAAAAGTTTCCAAGCGAGCAGGTGGTTCACTTGATGTTAAATGAATACCACCGCCCATGGACATCTGCTACATCCGAGGGTTTGCAGATGCGTTGACAACCTTTTGAAAATTGGGCTCCGGCTACCTCACTCACCAGGCGAAACGCGGAAGTATCATACTTCCACTTTACGCCGGTCTTCTGTGAGGTCTTGGTACTTACCCGGACGAGCCTGCCCATTCGTGCAAAAGCCGAGGCTGCTGCGTGGCCCTACCACCGTGAAATATCACGTCGGTTTTCAGTGAGGTCGTGGTACTTACCCGGACGGACCTGCCCTTATGAAGGCTGTTGCGTGGTCGTACCACAGAAAACTTGCGTAAGTTTAATCTACTTAAACTTTAATATTCGACTTCACGTACTAAACAGAGTTTAAACTCATGGGACGATAATTTACACAAGATTTCAAGTATTATATGAGAAGCATATGTTAACGTGGTCATGTTAATCTGGTTGTCGGGAGTGTGAGTTGAATTCTACATCAGCCCAAGTTAGATTCCTGATTCTGGTCATGTCCCACTTAAGGCTTTCACTTAGTCTGATCTTCAGCTCTTCATTGTTAATTTTCAAAAATATGTCTTTGCTGTAAAAGAAGCATACAATAAATGGCGCCAAAATTTGCTAAAATGCAATAAAAATGAGTGGTAAATACACATTAAAAATAATACGTATAATAAATACCAAATAGTCTGCTTCCTACTCATGACTCAGGGGATGAACGGTGTTAAATTAAAAGCTCAGAGATACTTTATCTCGCAGAAATTAATCAGAGAGCAACCAAGATTAAGAGAATTGGACGTTAATTTCATGATACCTGTACGTTGGATCTCTATTCAAATCGTCGGCAAAGATGTTTAATTGTTCTGCATAAACTTTATCTTGAACTTCCTTGTGTCTCGACATACAGAAGAGTATGAACGATATGGCGGATGTTGTCGTGTCGTGGCCCTGGAAGCAATCGTAATAGCTGAGCTTTACTGAGCTTAATTACCCGGCATGGCTGCACCTTTAATAAAATTATTTTTTTAAAGTACCTTTCAAATGGTGAAAATGGTTTTCATTTTTTGAAACGAATCAACTTCTCATTCACTTAAGGGAATAGACAATCAGATATCAGATTTTACATTATTCTTAGCTAACTTAACTAACTACATTGTGGGGAATAGATTTTATCACAATGGTCGATAAACATGAAGTACATTCAAATAAACTGAATTAAATTCTTCTTGACTATTCTTTTTCAACGATAGATGTCAAAAGAGCCGATGTTAAGGTGCCATTATTTATAAACATTCAGGAATATTACTCTAATAATAGCAGCAGTAATAAAAATGGGATACCAGGTGGTATAACTAGAGTTTAGAAAAACCTTTTAAAAAGAAACTTCTATACAACTGCTGTTAAACAAGCCTTGAAATTTTACTCACAAGCGCTCCAAGAAACTTCACTTAAAAATTATATATCTATACAAATATTAACATAAATGTAAGTGTTAACGTTATACCTCAAACATGAAAGTGTCAACTTCTTCCCTTATCATTTCATCGCTTATCTTGACACCATCAATTTCGGAAAGTAGAAGCAGATCAAGGAATGCATGTTTGTTCTTAAAGCCTGCGTAAAAGAAATTTCAAAATTGTCTATTGTAATAATGCCAAACAAATAATACTTATACATAGAAAATATCGGGCTAAGCACGAGCTCTTTTCATCGAATACATGAGAATATCTTCAACCAAAGTTATACAAAAACAATTATTTATTTAGAAACCTTTAACTACTAACCTATTTAATCTTTAACATAATTTAACAATTTTGGCCTGTGTTCACCATGGGTAATGGTTATACACCATAACAACTTGCTAAAAAAAAATAGAAAGAAGCTAAGCAAAAATTAATACTGCGGTTATCCAATAAATAGGTTAAAAGATAGTTAGACGTATCTATCTAATCCACCTGTGTAACAAAATTAAAATTATATGCTCAAATCAGAGATACTCGCCTTGGTACTGACTCCAAAAATTGTTAAATTACGTTAGAGATTAGGTAGGTTAGGTTACATAGGTTAGATTTTCAAGATTTGATTATAATAGATTTAGTATTATTATAAAGTTTTTAGTATTAATAGAGTTTGTGAAATAGCTTTTTATACACCTTGTACGGACGGACTATAGACCTTGTATTTGGTATAAAAATCAACTTGCTAGGTCCACCCTTTCCTGAGAAATTCGGTGGTGAAACGGACAGACGGACAAGAGAGTGATTTTACAAGAGGTCCTTTTTACCTTTAGGTAACAAGCGTCAAACAATTTTCCGAATTGAGTACCTGCTTCTTTTTTGAAGTCGGTTCAAAATGTTAATAATAATGTCGTATTATCCAATATACTCACCAAAGTCGGCGTTACCGGCCAGTGAGGTGATGTTAGCCTTTTTCAATTCCTCCCGCCGGATCTCGATCACCTTCTTAGTGTGCCCGTGTACGGTCTCTAAAGCTCTTTTTTGTTCTTTTTTATACGTAGTTAGGCCGAACACCGTTTCGTCGCCTATGAACGGATTTCGCATGCGCATAGCGACAATTGAACTGAGCCTTCAAGGAAACATACGATACGATGACAACCTTGCAATGTTACTAATCTTATACAGCCTTTAAGTAAGATTTTTGTGTCCTGCTAAGTTTGTAATATGATAGACGGTTGGTAAACTACTCGGACGGATTTCAATTTGGAATGTAAGTCATCTTTACAGTGGTAATTTAAACATTTCAAGCAAAATAAGTTAATATCGGTATGTACTCACTTGGTGATTGCTCTTACATATTTTGACTCGCGATCTTTCTGAGCGTTAAATGATATGCCCATTATGGATTCTGCAAAGGACGTATTACAACAAGAGTTAGCGTGATTCTAAAAATACTATATACATACTTACAAGTATACACACACAAATGAATTCTGCCAAATTAATTTACATACTCTTATAATCTTTTGGTGATAAACGTACTTATTACAATGATGCACAAGTTTTCATCATTTGATAATTGCTTTTTAGCTTACGTTTATTCTCGTCACAAAATTTATATTCTCTTTTACTGTAATTAAAATAAAGTGCATATTCATATTTTATTTTTGTTTTTCTGAAACTTTGCAAACGATTTTTCAAGTCTCTCGTTCGCGTTTACGATACAAAATTTATAAATTTCTTTCAATTCTTTTCTATGTTTAGAGTAAGTCATTAAGTAAAATCTAGAATGGTTCCTCATCATCATCATTTCACCCTGTTCGAGTCTACTGCTGAACATAGGCCTCCACCACAGACTGTCACGAAGCACTAAGGCACTGAGCCACCAGCATCGATGACTGAATGTATCAGGATGGTTTTTAACAAACATTTACCGGTCACGTTGTCCAAGGCGGCTAAAGCTATAACCGGGAACAAATTGAGGTCAGTCTCGCCATCAGCAGACTTTGTTAATACGTCCCTCAGGATCTTTTCGTTCTTGCAAAACACCGGCAGGAAGTTCTGCAGAATGTTAAAGTGGAACGCCGGAGTCAGGAACTTGCGGTGGGATCTCCATTTTGAACCTGAAATTTATGTGGCAGTTTAACATTTGTATATTATACGTAAGCTATTTTTGTGACACTATTAGAACAGGTAGCGGTATCTGTTAATATGCGTTGGATCCTCTCATTTTTGAACACTGATTCAATTTATTTGTGATAATTCAATTTTTTTTGAGATAACCAGGACATCTTGAACGGGGAATTCGAGATAATTTTATGTGAATGATAAGAAGGGCTTAAATGATTCTGTATCAAAGCAGGCCAATAATTATAAAAACGCACTTCCAGGCCTTACTTTGGAGCTATGTTGGCTAAAAGATAACGTTATTACATGCACATTAGGCTTTTATTTTCTTAATAAGTTGAACGTTGAAAATGGTCTCATCGACCACACCTTTAATATTTTTCTGCATGGTTATTATTTTAGAATATAGAAATAAAACAGCTGGTTATTTTTTTTTTTTTTTTGATTCAATACGACTTAAGTCCGTCCATGTAATAGATAACTGCGCATTTATATGCACTATCTACAAGCAGTTATTCTAAACACGTTTACGTACTTTACATTCTATGTTAGCACAAGTTCATGTTATCCTCCTTCATATAAGCTAAACCGCAAAAGTAACAAGTCGCTTAAAAAATATAATAAAATAAGCAAAAATTTGTGACACTTTCTTAAATACTTGAATCGCAAATAAAACTGTAATATGTTGAACGCGACTTATTTAATGATACATAAAAAAATATATATAAGCGTTGCACACTAAAAACACTTCTAATTTGATACAGCAAAACTTAAATAGCAAAGATTATATATAAAAAACACGGATTTTTGTTGTTTTAAAAACTTGCATTTCCTACATAAGCCCGTATAAGGCGATAAGAATGCTGCAAGCAATATTTTTAAATCTATTTTTGATATACGTTTCCACTAACGCTTCTTGAACTCATGTAATTTCAAGTAAATGAGGTAACCGGGGCCCACTTTATTATAAGAGGACAACGCATCTGCAACCCTACGGGTGTTGCAAATGTACATTCGCGACGGTTATCATTTAAATGATGAACCGCCTGCTCGCTTGCCATCTTCTAACATAAAAAGTGCAGAGATTAGCACTATAAACATTTAATACACTGCTAATCTTAAGGTTTTATAGTAATTTTATTTTTGTATATTCTCTTTTTTACGTAGATTGTATAAATGTTATATGATGCCATATCATATGGTACCATACAATGCATAATTTATATTAATAAACATATTTTTAAGAGTGATTAAAGGCTGTTATGTTAAGCATTTGTAAACTTAACTTTTGATAATAACACGCTGTATTGAGGTGCATTAATGATCATTATTATAAAGAATTAATCACAAGAGCATTTTTATTTAACTCGAATTGTTCTGTTCATTTAGCGGTCGGTAATAGGAACCGGAAATAAGCCACAAAAACGGTAATAGGAACATACCCCATGTTCTGGGTCGGTAATAGGGAACCTACCATAGTCCTTTTCAAAAATATATTTCTTAACTATTATTTCATTTTGCTAATTATTTTTACATCAGACTAAAAATATTGATAATTTTAGTAATTGAAAAAAATAAATAAAAAAGATTTCAGTTGTTAAAGATGTTCTTATTTTTTGCATGACAATCTGAACTTGTCTTAAACTGGCGGTAATAGGTGCGTTTACCTTATGCGTACGGTTTTGGAGCATGCGGTCCAATGTATATTCGTACTTCAATATTTTTTTTATTCATAGTACAGTATAATAAATAACACCAAACATGTTCTTTCTATCTACGAAATTGATTCTTACCCGATGACGTTAGAAGTCCGTCGCCAAGCCAAGCCTTGAGGAATCCGTACGATCGACCTTTTGTTATTATCTCGGAGTGAGCGACGATACCCTGTAAATATTAGCATTTTAATAGCAACTGCTATGTATAAGAAAACTATAACCAAAATAAAAAAAATATAATTTGATCGGCCGTCCTGAACAATTACAATTTTGCAGATGTCACGTTGTTCTACGCAGGGTGCGTCTTTACTATTATTTTTTTGATCCTTTAATCAAGTAATGACACGTACGTAGTAATACCGCTTTATCAGGAAAAGCCTTAATTCTTGCAGATACGTTACATCCTTTACTGTACTGATAACTGACATGAGAAAACATTTCATACCAGAAAAGTGGAAAGTTTCGCTGTCATTTACAAGCTGGTTGCTCTGAATTCCGTGATGTGATTTGTAAGGGTTTTTTTTGTTACCAATGTGCCCATTTTCGAGCTCCGACACCGAGGGTACATCCTATCAATCATCTACATGGGGTACATACATATATACGCCACATTTGGAAGAGTTTTATAGCTATATTTCAGTAGATGTAATGAGAATGTTCCATTTAGTAAAAATAATTTCAACAGTATTATTAATATTAATTACCTCAATTAAATCGGGGTGATACAAAATTACGTATCTACTGGATAGAAGATGTAATCGGACACATTTACCATAAGTCTCTTGTATTTGATTCAGTATATTTAAAAACTCTGAAAAGATATAGAATGCGAAAATTAATCGAGAATAAATTAACAACAAGACATTAGCATAAATCTGATAAGATGTATCAAATATAGTGGCAGTATAGTCATGTGCTTAGACTTGAAAGAAGTTAGTAAATAGTTGTTCTAAAAAAAGAAATTAGCTAAAACAGTAAAGTAGAGTAACAGCCTATACATGTCCTACTGCTGGACAAAGGCCTCCTCTGTACAGAGAGTATCAAGGCATCGTCCACCACGCGGCCCCACTGTGGATGGTGGTGGTTCACCTGATGTTAAGTGATAACCGCCTGCACATGGACATTTGCAACACCCGCGTTGCAATACCTCACTCACCAGACGAAACGCAGTAGTGCAACACTTCTACTTTACGCCGGTCTTCTGCGAGGTCGTGGTACTAACCCGGACGGACCTGCCCATTCGTGTAACAGCGAACACTGATGCGTGGCCCTACCACCGATTGGCGGACTTCACATATCTTCGAAAGATATTTTTTTGTTATTATTTCGAATATATGCAGGTTTCCTCACGATGTTTTCCTTCACCGCGGAGCACGAGATAAGTCAACACTTAAAGTTAAAAGCTTCATTGGTGCCGGCACCGGCGATCGAACTCAGGTTGCTCGAGTGTATTAAATTAAAGGCGAGCGCCTGGACACTGAGCTATCACGGCTCTTAGCTAACTTAGCTAAGGTAAGTAAAAATGAAACAGGATTTTTTGTTATTTCTTTAATAAATTAGCACATTAAAGTTATGGAGTTTAACTTTATTGCAAACAAAGCTTACATTTGATTTCCTGCGTTCCCACTGCAATAAGCATATTCTTTAATATTTGATGGTCTATGAAGCCGGATGCCTCCTCTCGCTTAAGAACCTCCCAGACATGCTCTTCAAGGTTAAGGTCGGAACTTCGAGTATACCAATTCGAAATCTGCCATCTGGTATATACACTTTCACGTCGCCAGGCCAGCGGGCACCAGTGTTTTGTCCGCAATAGTTGAGTTTTTAATGTGGAAATTCTTGTGCATTTAACCAGTGTTCGGTTTTCTCCGTACGAAGGCATATCGGGCATCCCTTCTCCTCATATCCTTCCATTGACTAGTTTCAATATTTCGTGGAAGTTTTTTTGAGGAACGAACATTTATGCTTTTTCAGCTCATTACTTACGGGCTTACTTACCATGTATCGTAAGTCCGTAAGTAAGTAAGCCCGTAAGTAAGTTAAGAGTGGCAGGGAGTTCTGTTACTTTTCCAGTCTATGCACCGGATCCAGACTTTTCTTGACAGAGTCGGTGTTTTCAAAGCATTGTTAATTCGTTCGAACTGCCGAACGATTCATATTTATTTGTGAGCCAAGAAGCATTGGTTGCACTTTTCTGAAGCACAATAGTGTTGCTGGCTTTTATCACTTCATCCAATGATGTTTTAATAATATATCTATATGATATCTAATATATCTATCTATGTTGTTGTTAAGAGCTGAGGGTTCGGGATTGGATTGAAACGCCGGTCGTTTAAATGTTCACTTTATTGTCGCCAACAAAGACGTGCACAGCGGCTCACTCAATACACTCTAGTCCTTACTAGTACTACCGATGCGACGACTCTCCCGTTCCGCACATGTGACATGACTGCTGGTGCAACGATCCACACGTTACCCACCGCGTACACCTTTACACTACTAATCACTTCGCGTCACTGTTCACTCCTATACTGTTCACTCCCTATTACTTCACTTTCCACTTTCTTCTTCCTGTTCCTTCTTCCTCGAGTTCCTCCACTCAACTGCCGTCTAGTGCGAAACGAGCTCCTTTTATAGTCGGGACTTCGTTCGTTTTTCAACTAAAGTTCTGGAATTCGAACCTTCTTTGAAATTATTAATTATATTTTTAATAATTTAAAATCATATACCTCATATCAAAATGTTATCGACGCATAATTGACATTTAAGACGTTAAAAACGTAATCGTAACAATACAGTTTAGCATTAACAATACTCTCGAAGTTTCAAGGAATTTAGGTAGATAAATCATTACTAATTGTCTAAAAACCGATATTAACTTTCAGGAATTCGCGCTCAAAAATGTTGGCAATTTTTTCTCTTGTGTTGTTCAATGCATTATTTCGCAATTTATTTGCACTTTACAGTAACGATAATGTCTGATAGCGGAGGTTGCACGCCACATAATACACTGAGACACAGGCACCGAGCAAAACGATCCAAAAGGAGATATCGATCTATTTCATCCGGATCAACTGATGAAGAAGTTCCTCGGAGGGTTCGCTTTTAATTTTAAAAGTACCTGGATGACCTTTGGCAAAGCCTCAAACCATCTTGATAGACCAGTTAATTTTTGCAAAGAGAAATAAGCAGTTTGTTTCTTGTCCCAATTATATATCATAGCACATTCGTTTATCTTACGCAGCCAAAAGTCGATGGTTTAAGACCTATTAGATGGATCAAATTCGGGAATAACATTCATGAAACCATTGTTATGATACAAACCTTTAGAGTTATCGTTTGTTACGCCCTTTAACAACATTAATAAGTAAATGAAACTTTTACGGATTTATCGCGTTTATTTTTAATTTTAATTCCCGACGTTTCGAACCCTTTACAGCGTTCATGGTCACGGGACAGACTGAGGTGTTAGACGTCTGATTGTCATAGTTAACCCGGGCTACCGTCAGTTTTTGAATTATTAATTTTGTGTCCGATCTATGCAGAGGGAGCTAATTGTATCTTGTCTTGCAGTAGTGGTTCGTTTGGGCCTAGATTTAATTTTATTGATGACAGGATCCCAAGCTGATGGTAGTACCCAACCTTCTTCTCTATTGAAATTAGGGTGTTTTTTAATTTCAATAGCCTCGCGAATCATCCTTGGGAGGAATCGGTGTTCTTTTGCAAGGATCTGTGGTTTGTCAAACCTGATGTAGTGGTTGGGGTTCTTTCACGCGGGTTTTTATTGCTCTTTTCGTTTGACCTATGTAAGAGAGCCCACATTCACAGTCAAGTTTGTACACTCCTGGATCTTGCAGAGGGATATTACACTTGACAGATGGTAAAAAACTGACTAATCTTCTTCAGCGGCTTGTAGAATGTATTAATTGAAGCTGCTTTAAGATATAGCCAATCTTGTCGGTGACTCCTCTGACGTATGGTAGAACAGCAGGTACTCGCTCCACTGTGGCTGGTTTCACTCGGTCACTGTGACGTAGGCGCGGTGCTCGAAGCTTGTTGTCATGCAGAACTTGCTTGACATGTTGAAGCTCAGCGGCCAGGTGTTGTTTGTCACAGATCCCTGTGCTCTCTGAAACAAAGATTTACCCACGGTAGCTAACTGGGATGGATGGTGGTGAGAATCACCGTTTAGGTATCTATTTGTATGGGTTGCCTGAATGAAACAATGGTCAGTTTTGATGTACAGTCTTTATTTACATGCCTACCATTAGAAGACTGCATCTCAATTGTAACAAGAAAGCTAAAAGAGAATAACATGCCGGAAGAGTATGCATTACTACTTAAACATTGCCTAACATCCGGCTACTTGCTTTGGAAGGAGGAATTTTACATACAGATAGATGGTGTAGCAATGGGCTGCCCAGTATCTCCCATTGTCGCTGACATATTTATGGAAGACTTTGAGGAGAAGGCCCTTCGCACAGCTCCCATTTATCCAAGGTTTTACAAGAGGTATGTAGATGACACCTTCACCATTTTACCAACAAGTAAAGTTAATGCATTTCTAAACCACCTTAACTCAGTAAATTCCAAAATACAATTCACTATGGAATTAGAGCATAATAACTCTTTAGCTTTCTTAGATGTTTTGGTCATCCGCAATCCAAATAACACTGTAAGTCACACTGTGTATAGGAAGGCAACCCATACAAATAGATACCTAAACGGTGATTCTCACCACCATCCATCCCAGTTAGCTACCGTGGGTAAATCTTTGTTTCAGAGAGCACAAGGGATCTGTGACAAACAACACCTGGCCGCTGAGCTTCAACATGTCAAGCAAGTTCTGCATGACAACAAGCTTCGAGCACCGCGCCTACGTCACAGTGACCGAGTGTCAACCACAAAACAAACCAGCCACAGTGGAGCACCTGCTGTTCTACCATACGTCAGAGGAGTCACCGACAAGATTGGCTATATCTTAAAGCAGGCTTCAATTAATACATTCTACAAGCCGCTGAAGAAGATTAGTCAGTTTTTACCATCTGTCAAGTGTAATATCCCTCTGCAAGATCCAGGAGTGTACAAACTTGACTGTGAATGTGGGCTCTCTTACATAGGTCAAACGAAAAGAGCAATAAAAACCCGCGTGAAAGAACATATAGCTGACATAAAACACAATAGATTGAACAAGTCTGCAGTTTGTGAGCACATTTTGAATAGGCCCAACCACTACATCAGGTTTGACAAACCACAGATCCTTGCAAAAGAACACCGATTCCTCCCAAGGATGATTCGCGAGGCTATTGAAATTAAAAAACACCCTAATTTCAATAGAGAAGAAGGTTGGGTACTACCATCAGCTTGGGATCCTGTCATCAATAAAATTAAATCTAGGCCCAAAACGAACCACTACTGCAAGACAAGATACAATTAGCTCCCCCTGCATAGATCGGACACAAAATTAATAATTCAAAAACTGACGGTAGCCCGGGTTAACTATGACAATCAGACGTCTAACACCTCAGTCTGTCCCGTGACCATGAACGCTGTAAAGGGTTCGAAACGTCGGGAATTAAAATTAAAAATAAACGCGATAAATCCGTAAAATTAGTTTCATTTACTTATTAATGTTGTTAAAGGGCGTAACAAACGATAACTCTAAAGGTTTGTATCATAACAATGGTTTCATGAATGTTATTCCCGAATTTGATCCATCTAATAGGTCTTAAACCATCGACTTTTGGCTGCGTAAGATAAACGAATGTGCTATGATATATAATTGGAACAAGAAACAAACTGCTTATTTCTCTTTGCAAAAATTAACTGGTCTATCAAGATGGTTTGAGGCTTTGCCAAAGGTCATCCAGGTACTTTTAAAATTAAAAGTGAAAGGATAGCGCTGTGAGGCAATATAGTGGATTGTTATGTTTTTTTTTGGACAATAATTAAGGTATCAGGTTTCAGCTTCAGGACTGCCATTTGGGTGAAATGAGGTAGTTTTATGCACAACGGATATTTGACGACATCTAAAATATTGATGATTACTAAAATAATTTGCAAAGTAATAATAAGGAAATAACAATATGCGATTAATAAATAAATCAAAACGATTTTCTATGAAACTGTAGGTACTAAGTTTTGCGGAGTAACTTATAAATTGGTACTGGGTAGGCGACAAGGACGCTTCCGAGGTCTAGTTGTAGTAGTAGTACCTTTTTACTTGTGATGAGTGGCAAACTAAAATCAAAAATCAAAAATCAAAATATATTTATTCAAATAGACGCTTGCGCGCTCTTATGAATCGTCAAATTTTACATCAAAGATTATGTGTATAGGTTCGTAAGGTACCACCGGTTCGGAAAGCGGTTTCTGTTGAGAAGAGACCGGCAAGAAACTCAACAGTTGCTCTTTTTCAAAAATATCAGGGTACAATATAATATACAGGTATAATAGTCTTATTCTAGCCTACGTGAGTATCAACAGTATTAACTCCACACATTGGCGTCGTCGAGATATTCCGAAATGGTATAATATGCTTTAATCATCAGTTGTTTTTTTAATTTTACATTTAAATTGGTCAAGCGGCAGACTTAATATCGACTGTGGGATTTTATTATACATGCGTACACTTTGCCCCATGAACGACTTATTTACTTTTTGTAGACGAAACAATGGCGTAGTAAGTTTGTCCTTATTTCTAGTGTTTATTTTATGTCTGTCACTATTCTTTAGGTAATAATTAAGGTTATGACGTATATACAAAACATAACATTACTAAGGTACGTAAGGCCTTTCTCAGTGAAGAAAACTATGGACGGTTGTTAGAAGCAATGTTAAGTCGAATATCTCGCAGTAACGAATGTCTGTGTGATAAATTATAACGATAAGTTAAACTTATTAAACAGATGTGATATTGTGGTAAACAGGCTGTTGACTGGATCGTTTACGGCATTAGTGATCGATCGATTGGCAACTGTGCTATGACCTTGGAATACATCCGAATCCGAAGAATTACTTAACTTTCTTTCTTCTCTAAGAACTCAGATAGTTGATAACAATAAACTAGGCGAACGGTTACATGAAAAACCTTATAACGCCGACGTTCCGGGAGCGAGTACCAGTAAAAGTGTCAACTAAAAATTCTATAACATGTTATAGTTTTCGTTCACAAGGTCATGCTTATTATAGATGCACTAAATTAATTATTAAATGCATACGAAGCAACTGAATAGGTCATGATAACGAGGGCAGCACATTAGAACCATTTACTCCTTTTAACTCTCTTTTGCGTGCTGATAATGGAACTGAGAAGTAAAGTTTAAAAATAGACTCTTGAATAAAGTTGATGAAAAGTTCTATAAATATGTAATAATTTATTGGCAGCGAGCACATTAATGTGTAAGAGCACCACAGTAAGTAAGTAAGTAAGTAAAGTAACAGCCTATACATGTCCCACTGCTGGGCAAAAGCCTCCTCTATACAGAGGATATCAGGGCATAGTCCACCACGCGGCCCCACTGCGGATTGGCGGACTTCACATATCTTCGAAATATATATATATTTTTTTGTTATTATTTCGAAAATATGCAGGTTTCCTCACGATGTTTTCCTTCACCGTTGAGGACGTGATAAGTCAGCACTTAAAGTTAAAAACTTCATTGGTGCCGGCACCGGGGATCGAACTCAGGTTGCTCGAGTATATTGAATTAAAGGCGAGCGCCCGGACACTGAGCTATTGCGGCTCGTTTAGCACGAGTAGCAAGAGTACCACAGTATTCATTAAATTTACCGAAAGGGAGGTTTTAGCTATTCCGTATTCGCGCCTTTATATAAATCATCTATCAATATCAAGGTCAATGAAATAGAATCTTCTATTGAAGTTTTGATCGTAGATGATTCGTTTCCTCAAACATCTTTAATTACTGTTCAAAATTTAACAGAATTATCTTTTGTGACCGTTTTAAAAGATAGCTCTAAACACATATTTTATGAGACCAAAAAATATTTATTAAAAATAAAAGTTTAAAACTTTAAACACGTAAGCAACTCCTTGGATATCTTGAAAACAAAATTGATTCCTGTTCATACCACCTGTTGTTTCTAGGGGTATGTATTTATCAAAGGCTTTAACGCGGTTGAGCCCAGAAAGGAGTATCGGTTATTTGCCGATTTTTATAATATACTTGAAGGTAAAGGAAAAGTAGTAGTTAGTAATTTGTCGCCAGAAGCTCTTACTGTAGCAATATCAGATTGTGAGTTATCCCAAATAAATCACATTGTTAGTGCTCCTTCAAAGTTAATGCCAGAGTGATATGAAAACAGGCCTGAACAATATGATATTAGACAAACGTTGTACAATTCTCAATCTAACTGTGATTTTTTTGCAACAAATCTAGGAGAAGTATATAACAAAACAGTAATATATAGGCCATATCGTTTGTCTTATCATGAACGCGAACAAGTACGAGACAGAATCCAAGAATCCAAGTCTAATTACGCTAGTCAAATTTTGATGGTGTAGGAAAAAAACCGAAGAGCTGTGAAATATTTATACTAAACAAAACGATTAAAGACCGTTTTCCCCATCTGCTTATTGACGACCAAATATCTAAGTAGTAACATATTCTTTACGACACTTGATCATGCTCCGGGATACTATCAAATCCTATCTTTGGCCTCTTTAGATCATGTACTTATTCCATCTAAAAGTGTTGAGTAAATGTTTCAGCGCTTGGGAGACCTAAAAAAATTTTTTTTAGGAAATACGGGATAACATTAAAACTAATCAAGTGCCGTTTTTGAAAGCACCGTACATTATCTTGGCTATGACATCTATTCAAAGGGGATTCAACCTTGTAAATGTGAGGTCCGAGCAGAGAAAAAGGTTCCGACACCATCCAACGTATATGAGGTTCGGTAGTTTCTCGGTCTCACTTCAGGAAATTTATAAAAAGGTTATGGTGAAACTTCGCGCCCTTTTAACATCTTTATTAGAAAAGGCACCTCATGGGCGGGGTCTGATGCAAAAAACGAAACCTTTTTTTAAATTTATATACATATATCATATATTGTATTTAATTGTCCCACGAAGCACTTGTTAGAAAATATGTCGTGTTCACGATAATATTGGCTACTTAGGATATGCGTAAACCGTCGATAGAATAAACATTCTTATTGGTTTCCTAACCTTGTATTATACTAATTATTAAAAAAATATTTTATGATTTCGGTGTACCAGCTCTTATTACATGACTTATTGCATGTTTCACGTTAACAGCTTTTAAAAACTTCTGTGATACAAACGGTATTAATCAACTTGAATGCAGTCGCTTGTCCCAGAGCTAATGGACAAGTTGAAATATATACTCAAACAATTTTAAATTCATTGTCGGCACTGAATTTCTTTGGCCATGAAGCTAACTGGGACAAGTGCGTAGGTAAAGTTCAATTTGGTATTGAAAAAACTGTGACATAAGCATTGTTTGGAACAAAAATGTGAGATTCTTTGTTGAATAAGCTAAATAATTTTGAAACAGAAAAAGCGAATTAAACTTAGAAGAAGTTTAAAGTTTAAAAGTGCGAGCGCCGGACACTGAGCTATCACGGCTCTAGCTAAAACGACACTAACAATAAAAAAAGGTATTTAATACATTGAAAGGTTTATTATAACGCATTATCTAGTTAAATAAAGTTTATTTAAATATCAGAAAATAAATATCATGAATACAGTTTTCAGTTCTCACGCAAACATACGTAGATATCTAGCTAATTTCAGGGTGTCGGTTTTTCGTGACGGTTTGCGTGCGCATCGTAAAAAATTACTCTTATAATTTTTCCCTAACGCACCAAAAGAAGTATAACTTCAAAAACACCTTAAAACCCTTATTAAGTCCGCTGCTTTAAATTAAATTTTTATGAATACATGTATTGCATACAATACATTAAATACAACATATCGACAAGTTCAAGGTGTTAAGGTGATAAGCCTTATTTAAAATTAATTTAATACAATATTTAATTACATAACTTACCAGTAGGTTTACCAATTAAATAATGCCCATTGCCAATCACTGGCCAAGGGAACGGTCCCGGTACGTCACAAGTTTTTGCTTCCCATATCAAATTGAACCACGATAATAAAACAAGCAACACTATTAACCAAACCACTAAGAACAAAATCATTTTATTGATGATTTTAACATCGATTTGCTGGAGTTATTAATTAACGAATAATACCCACAAGAAAAATTCAAAACGTGCCAGCGGTGTACTGGTACGGCTTAGCGTCGTAATACTACTGACTACTGTGTAATTTCTAAGTTGTTATTCTTTCATATAGTGGTTTATATTCTTTTATGCAAGTACTTTTTAAGATGTATCTATCACTTTCAAGGTTCACTTGTGGACCTACCTCTTAATACATACCATTAATAAACTGACGAATATATTATGCTGAGATTATCATTTTTAAATGAAAACATGAATAATGTTTTCATTTAAAACTACATAAGTTTTGTCATTAAAGAATTCATAACTATTAGTCTTTGGCAGCGATTGAAAATTGAATTACACATAAAATTTTTATCATATTATCATGCACGATTAACGATAAGGAATACAGCATGGACTGTTCGTAATAATATCGATACGATATTAGTGTCCAGAGTAGTATTACAAAGTACAAAATAAATATTAAAAAAAGGAATTTAGCAGTAATATTTATTACATATATTATATATTTATTATATTCATAAGTCATAGTATTGAATGTCAATCGTGTCAATGACATCACAATATAACGACAGTAAGTATTCACATTGCAATGTGCCGTACATATATATCCATATGTTATGAATTAGTATTAGTTGTCATGACTGGCATGAACTGAACCGAGATAAACAATTGGTGCTATTAAATAAAATTTATCAAAGGATTTTATCGCTTGTTTGGTTTCTGCATTAATTCATAATGGGTTGATTTCCGTGACCACTTACTGGCAAAGTAACATACATGCGGCATATTAGATAACTTCAATGAATACTATAAATGGGGAGCTCGGGATGTTAAATTTGCAGTTATTAAAGCGTCATAGGGATCTATTGTATTGTGAAGATTAGGGTCTAAGACGAAAAAAATCTATGTCTATGTTCTCCATTTTAATGGGGGAGAGACCGTGTAAGAATTTTCAGAAATGTAAAAAAAACCAGTCAGTCGGCGTATAAAGGGGTAAAAAAACTGTGACTCGCCTATTTCCCCAAATTGACAGATTATTGTAATATGATTATTGAAATATACACTTTTCTGGATTAATCTTTTTAATTATCTTAATTTACCTTGCCTTGCTCTGACGCGCTCGAGTTCTGAGGGTCGATTTTTTTATTAATCTGACGCGCTACCCTCAACGCACTAATATAGTGATTATATAGTATAGGGGTTAATATATGGTAGCGGTCCATTACAGGTTTCTCCTCATATAATTTTTTGAAGCGCTCGAGTAACTTGCGAAATCCCTGCTTGGGCTCCCCTACTACTATATCGTCAATAGTGAATTAGCATTTAAAATATTCACCGTCGTAGCCCGTAATTATTCCTTTGCTCGACTCACGTTTACGCTAATGACCTTCAATAAATACACTTATTTTCGTTCTCCCTCGTAAACGATCATTTCAAATTAGAACAATTACGACGTATTAAAGAATAGTACGTTTTCAAATAGAACATTACGTTTACCAGCACCTATTTTCCTGTCCATTAAAGTTAGCCAGACTAAATGCCTGGTTAGACAATGAGTCGGTGGAGCGTGACGAACATTGGCGAATTTACGATTCTAGTAGAGGCACTTGGTGTTGTATAAGCATTTAGTTGGTTCCATTAGCGTAGTAAGGAATTAACTTTAGCTTCCTGTTCCATTCGGCATACCAGTTGTGTGTTGATCATCATACTTTCGACTATGGTAGGGCCACGCAGCAGCTTATGCTCTTGTACGAAAGTGTAATAAATCCACTTCACGCCAGTATTCTATGAAGCGTTGGTAGTGCTACTTGCCTGGACGGGCCTGTCCATTCATGCAATAGCGAACACTGGTGTCTAGCCCTACCACAATATAAAAACCAAGCAGCACTCTGATATCACGGAAATAAAAAAAGAACAAGAAAGCTATGGTCAGTAAATATAATTATATTTAATTTGCTTCACTATGCATGGACATGCATGAGAACAACATGTAGGTAAGTACGTAGTAATATACATATTTTTATTAAAAAAAAACTCATCGCATCGGAGTTGTGGTGACACTCTGGAAGTACCGTGTTTGAGACTGGCTAGCTACACTAATGGAAATGGCCTATTATAATGTCGAATAATACATTGAGGACTAGGATCAGTAGAAATGACTCTTGCTCTGCACTTGCAAGTCCCCTGGATGCTACTGATTTGATGCCTAACATTACGCCACACAGTTGGGTACTTTAGCCCACATTTTTACTAAAATTTTTCTCAAATAACTCTTGAGACTGGTTACAGTCAATGTTCAATTTTCAATAAATGGTTTGGTAAAAATATTCAACGTTGAATGAATAGATTTTGTTGAGTATCTAAGTAATTTTTATAAATAGTTGCTGCTTCCATACAACCAGTATCTCTAACTGTGCGTGCAAATGGAAATAAGCGTTTAAAACTTCCTTGAATACATGACTTCCTCATCCTGCTTATAGGTTAAAAAATAAAACGACCGAGAAATATGAAATTTAGGACGGAAGGCTTAAAGAAATAAAAAATCCTTACGACCAAGAGTTATTTCCACAATCTTGGCCCTCGATCTTATTTCGCTTATTACTGTAATTGGTATTTTATGTATTTACGTGGGGCGCACATAAAGTTTCCGGAATGAATAAGAAAAAAATACTATTAATGATCAAGAATGAATTCATTGTTTCTCAAAATATTCTCCCTTTGCGTAAATGCAGTTTTTCATACTATTAAACCAATTTTGAAAATATTTGTGTCACTCCTCCGTGGTGACCTCATAAACTTATTTTTCATACTCTTCGGCAGCCTCTCCTGGTGATGGATATCGTTGAACGCGCAATTGGTTCTTAATTTTTGGAAAGAAAAGTCACAAGTTGCCAGGTCGGGACTGTATTGCAGGGTGGTTCATAAGTTCTACGTTTTTCACCTTCAAAAGTTCGTCTGACTGTCTGTTTGTGTGGGAACTAGCATTGTCGTGGTGCAAGATGATACGGCGTTTACGGTTCTTTTTACGCAGTTCCTCAGTGTCAATAACTTCGGTCAAATTGTGTGTGATCCACCGCGATCAGCTTTTTCACACCCAAATATTTGTGTAGGATTTATTGTATTTGACTCATGCCTATTTCTAAGGATGCCCTATTCTCATGGTAGGTCACATGCCTGCCTGTTTCGTTTATACGGCGCACAGCATTGATGTATTTGTTGTTCACAGCGGTGGATGGACGATCATCGCGAGATTTTTTGAACTTATAACATATAAACTTACAATCATCATCATTTTACAGACCATAATATATAGATAACTATAGTTACATCCAATTCAACTGTAGCTACTGCCTATATATTTTATCACACAAATATTCAATGTGGTTCTTTAAGTTGATATATTTTTTTATGTATTAACCGATTTAAATAAAACTAACACTAAACGTTAAGTGAAGCTTACTACAATTCTGAAAGTTGCACACAAATCGGTTAAGCCGTTTCTGAGATTAGTCTGCACAAACGCAAAGACAAACAGACAAAAATTTTAACCATCATTCTTTTGCGTTCTACTGCGTTGATAAAGACCCCCAATAATAGTTTTTCTCAAATATCTTCCATGTACCGACAACGAACAGTAACATTTTTATTATATAGATTAGATGTAAAAATTTGTTACTAACCTAACTCAACAATCATTTTTCATGTCGCTAGGAGTTAACCTTAATATACATTTTTAAACTGAGTATATATAATTCGGCAAGTCCTTACAAAAATAAGTTTTAATTTTTGTACCTCACATAAAGCTATAGTTTAATCATGTATTAATTGAATAACCATTTCTAGAGTCAATCTTTACTCTAAAAGAGATATCTGAGATACATAAGTACCAAAGAAGGCGGTTTCTCATTTAAACAGATGTACTTTATGTGGACGGTTTTATTATTGTTATTTATTTATTTACTGTCAGATTATGTCATACACATCGTGACAGCGCGCCGTCTATACATTTTTTTATTATAAAACTGTGGGACACATAAATAGTTGTCCCGTGTGGGAATCGAATCCACGACCGAAGCCAATACCCTGGCCACTGCGCTACGGAGTCATCATTCGTATTATAATTATAGTCGCTCTAAAGTCTTCATGAAATAAAAATGTTTTAACTCTGCTCAAGTCATGCGTAACTACGGCAAAATCTATAAAGAGATCAGTGTTATACAGCAAAAATATAGAAAATAAAAAGTCATACTAATAAATAAAAAGTCGTAAAGTTTTTTATTTTTTTAAGTCATTCTCCGTCCTTCACAATAAATGAAAATCGATCATTTAATTTTTAAATCCTTATGCAGGATAAGGATCTCCTATTTGCTAGGAGGTTTAAGGAGCTTTTTATTGTCATTTCCGCGCTCAGTTGGCGATACTGGTTATGTGGAATCAGCAACTAGTCTGACAATGCATGTTAGCTATATAACGTTATTCTTATTCCAATATGGCGGATCATCCAACATGGCGGACAGTATGGGTGTCAAATGAAAGGGCTTGGTCAGGAGAACACGAACACTAATACAACGTCAAATTAAACCTAAAATATGGGGGACCATCCAATATGAATCCACTATAAATCCAAGATGGCGGACTAATTATATTATTCACTAGCTGTGTCTGCGACTTCGTCCGCGTGGAATTTAAAATAAAAAAAAAAATTCTAAAATAAAAGTAGCTTAAGTTACTCTTTATTACACCAGCTATCTGCCAGTGAAGGTCCCGTTCAAATCGGTCCAGCCATTTCAGAGATTAGCTGGAACAAACAGACAGACAGACAGACAAAAATTGTAAAAAATGTTATTTTGGTATATGTACAGTGCATCCATATGCATTTAGTAAAAAGCGGTTATTTTAATATTAAAAACAGACACTCCAATTTTATTTATCTGTATAGAGTATGTATTAAGTATAGATTACTACGACATGGGTATCAAATGAAAGGGGCACAGACGAACACGAGTACGACTGAGAAGAAAATGAATAACTGAAAAAAAAAAAAAAAATAAAAGGTAAATTAATAAATTGTGTAATACTTGTATCTATTAAATTGATTGGTTTGATTTAAGATAAAGAGCCGTGATAGCTCAGTGTCCGGGCGCTCGCTTTTATTTCAATATACTCTAGCAACCTGAGTTCGATCTCCGGTGCCGGCACCAATGAAATTGTTAATTTTAAGTGCCGAATTAATACGTGCTCAGCGGTGAAGGAAAACATCGTGAGGAAACCTGCGTATTTTTGAAATAATAACAAAAAAAATATTTCGAAGATATGTGAAGTCCGCCAATCCGCAGTGGGGCCGCGTGGTGGACTATGCCCTGATACCATCTGTACAGAGGAGGCCCAGCAGTGGGATATGTATGGACTGATATTTTTAATATAAAGTTTATGTATATTTTTTTAGGAGAATTAAATAAAAGTTTGTTTTATTTTTTTTACATTAATTTATTTACTATAAAAGCAGCAACAGCAAGGGTGGTGCAGAACAAGAGGAATTTCCCCTCATACTTCTCTCAATGTATTCTCATAGATCTCTGATTATAATAGGCCCTTTCTATTAGGGTAGTTTTTACCATTACTAATATTTTAATTTTATACGCAGAAACATTTTAACGTTACTTGTATAAATAACCTTATAATTACTTTGTCATCATTCAATTTATATTTAATAGTTAGTAGTTATAATAATTAGGAATTGTCACTAATTGTTACTAATTGGTTTTCTCGGTATGTGTGTAAGAAAAATTTCTAGTGTCGCTCTACTTGCCTTTCTTGCTTCCGTGCATAGCGTAAATAATTTATGCAATAATATCCTAAATCACAATTCGGAACTTTCCAATGTCGAGGAGGCTAGGATGTCTTGACTGTCTATCTGCTCCAACGAAATTATCCCAATGGAAGTAAACCAACAAAAACAGTGGAATGTTCCTTTGGTGCAGTGAATAGAAAAAGCTGAGTTACAATCTTTAGATAGTAATCTAGAGCTTGCCCGTTTTCTAGGTGTCTCATTTTAAGAATCGAGTTATGGCTTTACGATTTACCATCAAGTAACTTGGGCACATTACTTGACGACAAAAGCTTACGCATAGGTGTAGGAATCCATTTGGGGGCATCGATTTGTCAACCACACCAATGCTCTTGATGTAGAAAAATATGGTCTCCACGGACTTTCTTGTCAAAAAAGTGGTGGTCGCTTTTCCCGCCACGGTTCCCTGGGCGACATCATCCGTAGGGCACTTGTTTCCATCAATGTTCCATCTATTTGAGAACCCTGTTGCGTTTTCGGCGACGATGGTAAGATACCCGATGGCTTAACTTTGATCCCTTGGGAGAAAGGCAGAGCCCTCGTTTGTGATGCTACTTGTGTAGACACTTTGACTGCCTCTTTTCTAAGGGGTACTTCGGTCAGGGCCGGGGCGGTATCGGAGGCAGCTGAAGTAAGTAAATGGCGTCTGGCTAAATATGAGTCTTTATGTTCAGATAATGTATTTGTGGCATTTGCTGTTGAAACTTTAGGCGCGGGGGTCCCCGTACATCGAATTTTTTTAAAGGTTTATGTCCTAGGCTTAACGCCGCGGCTGGTGACAAGAGAGCTGGTTTTTTTCTCGCTCAAAGGTTAAGCAAAACTATTCAGCGAGGAAATGCACCTAGCGTTCCTGGCACCATGCCTTGTGGATTAGGTTTAGTAGATAATGTGTAATTTAGATAGATTTAATGTTTTAAATAATTGATAAAAATAGTTTTATTAAGAGTGTAAAATAAATATCGAATTTCGATATATCTCGATTAAAAATACCGACGAAATATATCAATAATTACAGACGACATCGATATTTTCATATATCCATATTTTTTGCCCATTCCCAGTCCTGCCAACTTAGGGCTTTTAGGCCCCAGGGCGGAAATGTGCATGTTACGCTTTGTTAAGGGTCCAAAAATTTAAGAGCCATTTTTAGGACCATGTATATTATTTAATGTCATGCATCACTATTTTGACTGACCAAAGTGAGTTAAAAAAAAAGCAAAATGTTTATTAATTATGAAATGCTAGTAAGTATTTGTGTTTTTTTTGTTAATTATTATTTATTTTTAATGAAAAGTAATTAAAACTAAGATATTTTTATTTACCTTAACAAAACGTAAAACTAATTTAAACAATATCTTAATACATTACACGGCTTTTTTGGGCTTTTGCAAAATGCATTTCGGGTTAATTCATCTTGATTTTAGGGCCATTTTTAGTAGTTGTATTGGCATTTGGCAACTGTGCCCATTCCTGTCAGGTTGTCATGAAATAAAAAATTTTAACGTTACTTGTATAAATAACCTTATAATTACTTTGTCATCATTCAATTTATATTTAATAGTTAGTAGTTATAATAATTAGGAATTGTCACTAATTGTTACTAATTGGTTTTCTCGGTATGTGTGTAAGAAAAATTTCTAGTGTCGCTCTACTTGCCTTTCTTGCTTCCGTGCATAGCGTAAATAATTTATGCAATAATATCCTAAATCACAATTCGGAACTTTCCAATGTCGAGGAGGCAAGGATGTCTTGACTGTCTATCTGCTCCAACGAAATTATCCCAATGGAAGTAAACCAACAAAAAACAGTGGAATGTTCCTTTGGTGCAGTGAATAGAAAAAGCTGAGTTACAATCTTTAGATAGTAATCTAGAGCTTGCCCGTTTTCTAGGTGTCTCATTTTAGGAATCGATTTATGGCTTTACGATTTACCATCAAGTAACTTGGGCACATTACTTGACGACAAAAGCTTACGCATAGGTGTAGGAATCCATTTGGGGGCATCGATTTGTCAACCACACCAATGCTCTTGATGTAGAAAAATATGGTCTCCACGGACTTTCTTGTCAAAAAAGTGCTGGTCGCTTTTCCCGCCACGGTTCCCTGGGCGACAGCATCCGTAGGGCACTTGTTTCCATCAATGTTCCATCTATTTGAGAACCCTGTTGCATTTTCGGCGACGATGGTAAGATACCCGATGGCTTAACTTTGATCCCTTGGGAGAAAGGCAGAGCCCTCGTTTGTGATGCTACTTGTGTAGACACTTGACTGCCTCTTTTCTAAGGGGTACTTCGGTCAGGGCCGGGGCGGTATCGGAGGCAGCTGAAGTAAGTAAATGGCGTCTGGCTAAATATGAGTCTTTATGTTCAGATAATGTATTTGTGGCATTTGCTGTTGAAACTTTAGGCGCCCGTACATCGAAATTTTTTAAAGGTTTATGTCCTAGGCTTAACGCCGCGGCTGGTGACAAGAGAGCTGGTTTTTTTCTCGCTCAAAGGTTAAGCAAAACTATTCAGCGAGGAAATGCACCTAGCGTTCCTGGCACCATGCCTTGTGGATTAGGTTTAGTAGATAATGTGTAATTTAGATAGATTTAATGTTTTAAATATTTGATAAAAAATAGTTTTATTAAGTCTAAAATAAATATCGAATTTCGATATATCTCGATTAAAAATACCGACGACATATATCAATAATTACAGACGACATCGATATTTTCATATATCCATATTTTTTGCCCATTCCCAGTCCTGCCAACTTAGGGCTTTTAGGCCCCAGGGCGGAAATCTGCATGTTACGCTTTGTTAAGGGTCCAAAAATTTAAGAGCCATTTTTAGGACCATGTATATTATTTAATGTCATGCATCACTATTTTGACTGACCAAAGTGAGTTAAAAAAAAGCAAAATGTTTATTAATTATGAAATGCTAGTAAGTATTTGTATTTTTTTTGTTAATTATTATTTATTTTTAATGAAAAGTAATTAAAACTAAGATATTTTTATTTACCTTAACAAAACGTAAAACTAATTTAAACAATATCTTAATACATTACACGGCTTTTTTGGGCTTTTGCAAAATGCATTTAGGGTTAATTCATCTTGATTTTAGGGCCATTTTTAGTAGTTGTATTGGCATTTGGCAACTGTGCCCATTCCTGTCAGGTTGTCATGAAATAAAAAATTAAAAATCATAGAATATAGATAGTATTTTTATATCCTAATACTTTAATTAACAATTGACCTGTGATTATAAAAATGTCTATTAATCTTACGCTTAGTGTAAAAAAGCCTGTTTCTGCATTTTTCGGCACGTAACTGATTGAGATATTTTTATAGGTTATGCTTGTTTTTACAATCATCTAAACTTCAATTTTTAGATTGTATCCGTTACGCAAGCAAAAAGACTGGTGGAAGTACTAGGAACACTAATTGTAAAGTAAGGCCGAAACACAGAGGATGGAAAGTTCAAGATGGTCATTTTGTCCAAGCTGGTCATATTCTAGCGACCCAACTAAAGACCAGATTTCACCCTGGTTTGAACGTAAGTACTTTCTCAAGAAGAACCTTCGATCATATCATTGGATATATCGTATTGAGGGCTTTCAAGTCTAGTCATCTGTATTATCAATTTATTATTCTATTGAGATATTGACAAGTATAAGTGACAATATAAAGTGAATATAATGCTTTTGCGGAGCTAGTGTGTTTACCATCTACAGGGACGCAGTCAAGAATTAGGCAACCATATTTGGGAAGTTCGTTATTGTAGACTACCAAACTATTTATTACATTGTTTATATTTTTTATACTGTTAATAATGCTGTAAGAAAATTAGTAGGTAGTTTTGTCAAGAATTTATTATTTAGTTAGCAAATGAAGAATTTCATTGCCTTGATAACCTGGTATATAAAACAGCAGTGCATTAGGATAGTTTCCACAAAAAGCAAATGTTATTATAAAAGAAATATTAATATTTATACAAACATGTAGATTACATCTGTTTTTGACATTTATTAATGGAAATCAAATAAAAATTGTTGCAGTGTAAAAGTTATGTGGTTAATATTATAACGCTTGCAATTAATAGTTATAGATGTGTAAACTGATAGTTTTCAAAGTTCTCAGAATTTAGGTTAGTTTAAGTTAACTTAATAATAAACTCCCAATATATCTTTCTTTGGCCTGTTTATGTAGTATGGTGTGCAAAGAAGATTTTTTTAAATGAATGAAAGTTATCAATTTTATATATACCATGTTGGAAAATAAGATTTAACTTTAAAATTTGCATTCATAATAGTTGAGTTTTTAAAGGTTTTATCTCATAGGTATTGAATATAAATAAATACGCTAGTACTTTATTTTTCAGGTTGGTTTGGGTCGTAATGGAACATTGTTTGCAATGGAAGCAGGCAAAGTGGTTGTTACATGTGAGAAATTTGACCCACACTGGGAACACAATTGGGTGCAGAGAAACTATGCCGGGCGAGAAAACCAAAACATATTGAAAAAGTATTTCAATGTAATACCTGAGCCTCAGCATCAAAGGTTCAAATTGATTGATGAAATTTAATTTATCAATTGCATTTAGCTGTAGTATGTGTTGTAAGTTGTTTAGTCACGTTTTATTTAAACCTGTTATATTATCTTGTTTTTTTATTTCTAATCTTAAATCTGGATTGAAACTGGTTAATACTAGTGGCTATTGCTTATTTTTTTAGATATTATCATCATATATTTACTTTAAGGGCGATATAAGTTCTTTATCCTAATCATGGTTGATCTAATGCTGTCCATGTTTATCTCATCGTATGACATTGCAAATGTGATGACCTTGATGCTGTAAATCTGGCACTTAAATATGAGAACTTTGGCATGGTAGAAACTTATATATACATTCAACTCGCGCATGAAGGATTCTGTACCATTATCTATAATAATGGCAAAAAAATCATGTCTGATGTATGTACCATATTATTTGTACCAGAGTTGGTAGGAATGTCGAAGTCGCAAGTGAAAAAATATATTGATGTATCGATATTAAAAAAAATCAATATTGGCCTCGATTTATTGAAGACAAAAAATATAATGAAAAAAAATACAAAAATTAAAAAAAGATACAAAATGTAATTGAAGACAATAAATATAGGATATAGGTATATATAAACCCTTTATACAGCGTGTCGTTACAACCGCGACAATAAATGACACACATATAGAGGATAACTTTTTTAAATTGTATTAAACATTTACATTCTTTAAACATCAATATTTACAGAGTTATTAAATTTTCTTAAACAAAAAATTTTAGAACATAACTAACGTAACTAACGTATAAAACGGTAACGTAAAGTTCATTTGTAAAGGTCACAAAGCAAATGATTGGGTTGAATGAATTTGAAAGAGATAAAATATACTGTTAGAAGGAGAGATTTGTAGTGCGACGCTGCGGCAACGAATGAAAAAGTCTCTGAATGTATGAATCTATAATATAATTAGTTTGTTTGAAAAATATTTTTTTTAATTATGTATTTTTTAACGTTTCATATTTTTTTATGATTATTGGTAAGTAGCGTTAGACGTGTGTTAATTTATTGTCGCGGTTGTAACGACACGCTGTATATGTAACTTTTGTAAAAAAAAAGTTATGTCAAGTATTAAATATTTGATACTAATGATAAACCGATATTATGGATTACTTTATGAACATCAAGTTTAGTTTAGCGCCATCGCTGATAATACTTCAGATTTTTTAATATTTGTGGACACGTAGAAATCATACTTGCGAAGTGTTAACAGTATATGCTGTTAGATGGCGTTTTTCTATAACGAGTATTACATCGATTGCGTGGTGAACACAGTGAAAGCAAGTTAGCCCCTTTAATTTCTTTGCAATTTTTTTCCGTTTATTATTAACCTTTAACCTTTTGTACTTTATTGTTTGTCAAGATTATTTGTTTTTTATTTTCCTTACTTATAAACGGTTAAAAATTTTGAGATTATAACGCCCTGTGTCTGAAACATTGATCATCGTAGAAATTAACTAATCAGCTGTTGAATTCAAAGAGTTTACTACAGAGAGAGTAACTATCAGAACAAATGTTTACAACACGTATTAATAACGTCCGTAACAGAGCTGCGTTCGTCTCCGGAAGGCTAAGCACTTTAACTAACCAGTCAAGTAAAATGTTCCTAAGACACAAATTACTTTTATACAAAGCTTGCGTACGGCTAATCATGTCCTACGCATGCATGATTTTCGCCCATTCAAACCCTATTCGCATAAACAAGTAGCAGTAGGATGAACTTATTTTGCAAGTAGTGCACTGCACAGTGGTATCAACGCAACGTCGACAT
This sequence comes from Iphiclides podalirius, assembly GCA_933534255.1. Lineage (NCBI taxonomy): Eukaryota > Metazoa > Arthropoda > Insecta > Lepidoptera > Papilionidae > Iphiclides > Iphiclides podalirius. The sequence continues at coordinate 12,560,962 of OW152815.1, read as the reverse complement.
ACACAGCGATTGGAAACTCCTGACGATTCGAGAATTTTTCAAAGACCTGACTAAACGGTTCTTCGATAGAGCCGAACATCATCCCAGCCTTCTGGTGATAAGCGCAGCAAATTACCTACCCGATCCAAACCCGAGCGTCAACAAGCGTCTCCCGCGAAACGTCCTCAACGACCCGTAAGAGGAAGGGGACTTAGATACGTCTGACCCACCGTCGGGGGTCCCGCCGGATAACACTACACACACAGTTAGTGTAGCAACGAACACATTAGTTCGCCCTCGCCTCCGAGCACGGTGAGACTAACACAACGCGTACGCAAGGTACACCCGCGTTCCAGGGCGGTTCTCACCGCCACCAGCCACTGATTAGCTAAAAACAGTCGACGGCCATCGGGGTCACGGTCCTCGCAACCTCGATAGCCCTTAGATGACATGCCGTAGTTAAACGCACGCATGAGCACATGCGCGGCCCTACCCACAGCGGAGGGTCAAAACCCGTGGGTTCTGGCTAGCCCACCGATTCTGCGTCAGATAAAGCTAGTCTCGGGACTGAAAGCACAAACATCACTTAATACAAGACAAGACAAGGACAAACGTCTAAAAACAATTATTGTCTGTTAAATTTTAATTAGACTAAGATGTTAACTTCAACGCAGGTTCAATCCCCGCAACGCCAACAGTTTTTGTTCTTTTATTGGTAGCATATTTTTAGTATCATCTACACCTAGGGATGTTCCGATCCTGCATGGTATCGATACCTACTCATATAAGTAGTACTCAAATCGTTTTTCGATACTATTCATAATTACTCATAAAGTATCGATATTTTACTCATATCGATACTTTTAGAATGAGCTTGCATCAATTGATCATTCAATTGTGGAGTTAAAACAAAAAACAAAAATATTATTATGAGAAATCTAGGAGAAATGAGAGAAGAAGAATAGAAATAGAGAGTTCTAGGGATGGAAAAGTTCCGAGTAAATACGAGTACTTACTCAATACTTCTTTCCGATACCAAGTTCTTTTTATATCGATACTATTTAACTAAGTATCGAGTAGGTATCGGTGAAAAGCAAAAGTAGTCGTTTCCGTCAAAACTACTTGTATCATATTGGTTACAAGTACTCGTACTATTTGTTTGGGTCAGTCTGATTCGATTCTAAATAATTCGAAACCAAGTACTTTCGTTTCGATACCGAGTAAGTATCTTAACATTAAGTGGCAGCCCTCATAGTTATACATAGTTAGACACAACATAGTTATTAAATACCTTTTTCCTATTGTTAGTGTCGTTTTTTCTACAAACGATTCTACGTTAAGGCGAAATATCTTGTTACGCTAAAGAAGTATAACTTCTAACGCGTACTGTACATAAGTACACGCATACTTTTTTAATTTTTGTTAGACATGTGTGTACTTAATATGTATGCACGTAAGAACTTGTACTTCTTTAGGGTAACAAAAGAAAAATAACAAAAAAAATTATCCTCAATGCAGTAGGTAAATCTTTGTTTTAAAAAAAAGACATTTAATAAAATTGATACGGTTTAATTAAATAACTTAGTATATAACTATTTGAGCAATTTGAGTTTCTTAAATCTCGACCATGACCTTTATTTTCGTTTGATGGTCCTTTCGGTTGACAGAGTTTTCAAATTTCGCCACTGGACAGTTTTAAAACAATATTTATTTCATTGCAACGTTTGTTAAGTGCATTATGATCATAGATCAAACTATTTCCTTAATAACGTAATGTTTTCGAGAATCGCTTGATACAAATTTGCTAAGAAATGAATGTGTTAAAAACAGATTTAGGTGTCTTGGTACTACGAGGAAAGAAGAAAATCTCGCTAGATATATCGAAACGCGGCAGTATTTACAAACATGAAAATACGCACGTAGTTTTTTTTTTTAATTTGAGAACGTGGCAAGAGAGCTGGCCGTTCACTTATTGTTAAGTCACAGATTTTGATACACAGATTAAGGGTTGCATCTGTTACGATATTTTAATAACGTGGGTCCCGGCTACCTCACTCATCAGACGAAACGCAGAAGTATAACACTTCCACTTCACGCCTGCCTTCTGTGAGGACCCTTACCCGGATGTATCTGCGCATTTGGGCACAGTCTCCTCCGTAGCGTGGCCCTACCGCAGTTAAAAAAACAGTAAGAACTTAGAACGACTATTTATTGTTGGGAAAAAAGACAAATTGATAGTTTAAATAGTTTCAAGATAAAACCTTGGACAAGGCGCGCTGCGGCCGCGCACATGTCAGCACAACATTTTGTTAAGATCCTCTTACCACCCATAGATAGTTGTTAAGGATCTGGGTCTTTGTTCCATAGCCTTTCGAAAGTAAGACATTGGATATTGAGATCTTTTTAAAGCTCATGTAGATTAAAAACACATTAGCACTCAAATGTTTATACCAGAAAAGATTTGCCTTTTCTTCTTTTTTTTCTAGTATAAATATTGAAATTTTAATGTATTTTTCTTTCTTTCTTTCTTTTATTTAAAAAACATTGCCCTCACTTTAGGATAACATTATCCTGTGTTGTAAGGACGTTTTACAAACATAAATTGCACGGGGACAAACACCCAGATGCGAAACAACTATCTGTGGGTCGCACAAATAGTTCGTGTGGGAATCGAACCCACGACCCCCGACGCCGAAGCCAATACCTTGGCAACGGCGCCACGGAGTCATAATTTTTTTTACGATTGTGAGGCTATACTTAAGAGCTATCGACACAATTTATTTTTTTCTATTCTAATCTATTTTTTATTCCTACCAAAATCTCCCTGTGGCGGTTGGAAGCTCGTGACCCGCCATTTTGACGAGTAAAGTCCCAACTTCAGGCACTCGTGCCGCGTGTTAGTTATAAATGAAAGTATTACAGAAAAATCGCAGGTACGGAGAGAAGATTGACGATTTTCCGGTTTAGAAATGACGTCCGGCTGGACCGGATGTTGACCGGACGATAAGCACGGGACTGCACTCGATAGAGCTCATCACCGCTTCTGTCAACTCCGAGGTTTAGGTTATATGCTACATGTATTAATTTTTTTTTAAATGAAAAAATTCCGCAATAGGTTTCGCATATTTCTTTATAGTTTACGCGCTTTCCAGTATGTGTCGACGATAATAGGATTCCCCCAATTCAATTGGAATAAAGAAATCTCTAGTAACAACACACGGTCGAAGTCCGTTATTTGGCACCATAGAATACTCATAAACTTTCATGTTTTTTTGTGAAAATCTAAATGACTTTTTGGTAAATGGCAAATGTAGTCAGCGATTCAGCCTAACTGCTGTAGTTACTTACTTACACTACATATGCATTAAGTTTTTATAATTATAGTTTGATTTCGAAAATTACGTTATCTCCACCCGCTTAAATATTTGTTATAAGAATACATGACAAATCACAGACTAGCAGTAAGTTATTTGATTTCGTTCATTTAATGGCTTTTAACAAGGGCTTGAGTAACAGTAATAATTTTCCTATATTAAATGCAATACGATATTATAATATATTATTATATAAATGACTATGGGGTCGGGGGTTCGATTCCTACACGAAACAAGTATTTGTGTGAACCTTAGATTTGGATCTGGGTGTTGTTTCTCAAGGAGGGTTAATGTCAGTCAGACGGCTGGTCGTAAAAACATAGCCAAAATCGCTCACAACATGATTCACATGTAATGGCAACCCCACCTAGGTGGGGTAAGGTCAGGAGGATGATGATGATGGCGATATTACAATATATGGCAATCACGTAGATATGTGGATCATAACATTTTTATAAAAATTTTAATTGGTATGATTTTAATGGTACTCAAGTGTCTATTAAACTCGTCAGCCAACTGTCTATTTTACGGAAAGCATTATTCTCGCCGAGAGAAATCCCGTAACTTATCCCGAGATAAGAGCGTCGATTCTTTATCTAAACATGACGACATTTTGATCCTATCACGAAGTGTAAGTTTGGCTCCCACCTCCCGCCGGCATTACTCAAGTAAGATGAGATTCGCACTAGGGGTGTTTTGGGGCTACTGCACGCGACTGAAAGTAGCGATAGAAAAACAATTTCAAACTTTCCCGTCGCGTGTCAGCAGCTTCTTGGAATTGGCTTTACGCGTTGTATTGTGAAAGTAACGTTCGTGTTTTGAGCTGTGACAGATTTTAAAAGTTTAAAATAGATTCGACTTCAGTGAACTGCTTGTTTGAGAATGTTATATTTCACCTGTTTACGTAGCAGTTTTTATTTTCTTTAATCTTTTACACGAAAATGTTTGCAGATATGGGAAATGCTAAAGGCTATACAGCTTTTAGTTTTACAAATTTCTCCTGCTATTTTATTCTTCCTAAATACTACTCAAAACCCGTGAATTATGATGTTAATGTTATGAGCTGGTGGTTCACCTGATGTTAATCACTTAACATCAGCAGTGAACCGTCAGCTCGTTTGCCACTGTTTCACATTAAAAAAAATTGTTTAGGTTTTCTACGACCAGCCAAATGCCTGACGTCAACCCTCCATGGGAATAAACACCCAGATTCGGAACATTTATCTGTGTTTTGCAAGCAAGTTTTTAAAATACAGTGGTGTAATTACCAGGAGTCATTTATTTAGATATTACAAGAGTTGAAAGATTCCCATGTGTTGTGTAATTATTCACCACATAAGTGGTGAACCATTGTACAAAAAGGTTTTACTGTCGATCTTATTTCTTGTAGAGTGTATTATTTTAAAACAAGGTGTTGTAGTCGATACAGAATAAAACTGATTGAAAATGTATTTTATTAAAATAATTAACCACTATTCAAGTGCAGTTAAAGCATGAAATAATGGCCAAACTGGCAGTTTATTTATTCATTTGCTTTGATGTATGAGTAAAATAAATGATACAAAGAATAAATAAATACTGAAACATGAGTAAATTGCCTCATTACTTACAGGAACACGAAGGATATATGGAATGCATTCTAGATAAAGCACAATAAGTCAGTATTTAATGTTTCCCAACGGTGTTTTTTTTTGGAAACGCCATATATCCCTTAATTATTTGTAATAGTCAATGATTTACACATTTAAAGCTAAATATGTAGTAAGTAGTAAGTATGTAAGTTGACAGAAGAAAACAAAACCTAATTTTATAACGTATCTATACAGATAAATAAAATTGGAGTGTCTGTTTGTAATATTAATCTAACCGCTTTTTACTAAATGCATATGGATGTATGCACGGCAGGTATACCTAAATAACATTTTTTACAATTTTTGTCTGTCTGTCTGTATGTCTGTTTGTACCGCCTAATCTCTGAAACGGCTGGACAGATTTTGACGGGACTCTCACAGGCAGATAGCTGATGTAATAAGGGGTACTTTTGTTTAAGAAAATTTTATTTATTGTAAATTCCAGGCGGACGAAGTCGCGGGCACGGCTAGTTTTTATTATAGATAAAACATACTTAGACAAATTAAGTTTATCATTACTTCGCTGTATATCTGAACATTTCCACTCGAAGAATGCACTTTGCCCGTTGCTATCGAGCTGAAAGGAAAAGAAATACACGTCGGATTAACGCGTGCCGTTTCTCAGAGTACCCTCCGTTGCAGGTCGAAGGGTGTTTCGAGATTTCCCGCCTGTAATTTTTCTCGGGCATATTGCAGTTGCGCCCAATAACGCTCGACACCCGCCGTCGGGTATAACTCAAGGGCTAAATTAAACTTTTTTGCAGCGAAATATAACTTGTCACGTGCGAGTGGCGGTAATAGATTGACTTCCAGGCGAGGCTGCCGCTGAGTCTACGCAGTGTTTATGGGAATCAATTCTGGCTCGTACTAAACATACGGAAGGGATACTGTAATGATATATTATGAAGTTACAAAATTGAGTAGAACACAGTGAAGTAGTAATTGTCAATGTATTTAATGATGCATTGATGCCAGCGCTGTTTTAAGATGTGTTTCGTGATTTTACTTATGTTTGCAAGGTTTTTTAATAGGGTTTCTGATATTATTCATATATATGATGTTACTTAATTTCTTTCATGAATAATCTTCACACAGTAAAATTTATTGTATGTCCGTTTGTACCTATGGCTCTAAAAGCAATACATTATAATACATGTACGCTTACACGAGAAGTCCATGACAAGATGCATTTTCCGCATCACGAGGCAAAATGCAGAGCAGTCCTGACAATGGTCAACAAAACGGCTATCGCTTACTTAATTTTATTTTAAAAATCTAATTCGACAACTTTGTATAATCTTTTCAAATAAAACTCTAATCTAAATACTTTTTATGCAATGATTTCTCTATTATTTATTGTACGTTTCGTTGTATTTGGTTGATTTGAACAAACTTTAAAAAGAAACATCGACATTCTGCTCCTATGTTTTAAGTATATATAAAAATGAATCCCTATTTCGCTAATTCTGTTTTTATAATATTCCTTGTAGTGTTCCTTAAGTAGGAAGATGGTTCTTACGGAGAGAAAAATTTAAAAAATTGCCTGAAAAAGTCTAAAAACAACATTTTTCTATATTCCTGTACAAAAGATTCGTAATAATACTTAAAAGTCAATTTGGACTTTAATACCATACGATAAAGTTTAAGTGTTAGTGGAGGGGTTCCGGGAAGGCAAAACAAGTGAGCGAATGTGGTAAAATGTCACTTGAAATGTCAACGTCTCTGCTGTGCATCACTACATAGTATAAAACAAAGTCGTCCCGCTGTCTGTATGTCCCTATGTACGCTTAGATCTTTAAAATTACGCAACGGATCTTGATGCGGTTTTTTTTTACTAAATAGAGTGATTCACGAGAAAGGTTTATATGTATAATACATTGCACCCGTGCGAAGCTGGGGCAGGTCAGTAGTGTTTTATAATTATCGTCCAGGCACCTTTTTAAGAATATTTTATATTGTTCCGCAATAATATATTCATTTGCATTTTTCTATTGCCAACCTTATTTTTTCTAATATAACCTAACTTTTCTGTCGGTGATTATGTTATTTTGTTTAAGGCTCACTTGTACTCGTAGTGCTGTACTGATTACTGGCGTTGTAAGTTTGAAGCTTGCTTACGCATATGAAAGCGTCATTACGCCGTGCTGGTGTTGTTATGCAATAACGATCTTGATAATATAACAATAGAGCTGTATTTACTGCCGCCATTTCTTCTAATTACGCGCCACGCGTACTGTGCTGGCAACACTTGCGTAATGAAAGCCCGTGACACGTCAACGCATTGTCTGCGCCTGAGCGACGTCGCAGCTTCTGAATCCATCTTTGCGCCGACCTACAAACGCGGCAAACTGGAAACTGCATCACTGACATGAACAATGCACGGAGCACTCCGTTAATTGTGCACGAGACGCGCTTTAAAAAAGCGTGCGAAATTCTTGAAAAATTAGAAGAACGAAAATGGATTTGGCGGACAACCGTCCGCCAAGGCAATTCGACATTTATAAATGTTGTCAATAACAATTTGATCGTTGCTTTTGGTCGATGGTGTAATAGTTTTCAGTCTACAGGTACCGTCTTAGAACTCTGTGTGGCTTCTACGGCCGCAGAGCTACAAGAAGGAAGGTAAGAAGTATTTAATTATGGGTATGTCAGGAGATCGATGTGATTTAATCTAATTTAAACAAAATACAGCGTATTATTTATTTATTCGGGAATAACGATATAACGAATGGCTGGCACAGGCGGCGGTGTTGAGTTAACATCAGGAGAACCGCCTACTTGCTTGACAACTTTTTACACAAAATCGATATGTATGTATATATGTGTGTAACTCCTTTTTACGTTATCGGCAATAATAATTTCAATAATGAGCCACGATGTAAAACAACGTGGGACGACGAGCGGCAACAAATATTTACGAAGAAACTGTACACGTATAGCCGAAAGCGAGGAAGGCGCGATGGTGGATTTACGCGCGCAGAATTTACGCGGGTAAGGGGTAAATAAAGACGTGTCGTTTATCCGTAACGCTGACGTAACCCCTAAAACGTCCTCCCCCACCCCACAGCCGCCCCCGTTTTAATCCACCTGAACATGTTTTACGAGCGTCGAGTTTTACGTATAAAAAGTTCTGACACCCAACTCAACCTGGTGCACCGATAAACATCCGCCCCATAACGACTATGCCATTCCGCTTCCTTTTATGTAAATACTTATTGTTTTAATATTTCAAGGTGGCTGCGGTTTTTGCTATTAAGAGACTCGCCGAGTGGTTGGGGAAGACGTCACGCGGAAGGGCATCGTTAAAAGGTTACGCTTTGTTAAAAAGGTTTTTGGTTTACGACGAGCGATCGATTTGTGTGATGGTTGATTTAACTGTAAGATGTCTGAGTATCAATTGAATCGAATATTTAAAAAAAATCTCATATATATTCAGGCTTTCACTTTATTACGTGAATATTGATAAAAGCGACAGCTGCGGCCAGCACTTATCAAGAACAAAAATGTTAAAATTACGACGCCACAATAACTTTGACGACTCGAATGATTCGATCCCCACTATTGGAAAAATATTTTGTGATCAGCATAGTCTTTTTCCAGTGTCTGGGCGTCTATGACATGTATTTATTTACAAAATAAAGATATCAGTTACCGTTATCCACATCTACATTTTACTACCGGATCCATACTCCTACTAGCTACTACATTGGGTTGAAAATAGTATGCCGATTGACATAAAATAAAGTGCTAACGCCAGCCTCCACAACCAGACCACAACGTCTAACCAAGCAACGGCCTCTGAAGAGCGGGGTCAAAAGCATTTATAACCCTTGCGTTTCGTCCCTTAAGTAAGGAGACCTATGCTAAGTGTTCGGCAACACGTTAAACATCTCTGATGTTTTGTGTCCATGGGCGGCACAAAACCTTTATTTATTTTATTCAAAGTTGCATTATATGCATGAAGATGAAAGAGTTGCCACACGAAACACTTTAGCTTACTCGCTAATATCACCAATGTGTCATTGCCATTATATGCATTAAGATGAGGGGATCGCGAGATGACTTTCGCTAACTCGCTTGCATCACAAATGTATCTTTAGATTGGATCGCGAACAAACATCGAGGTTTTGGGTGTTTTTATTGAATACCTATTAGCCGGGCATCGATTTAGCCGGGACGCCCGGGTGATTTACATCGCTGCTTGCGTAATTCGTTGCCCTGACGGACGTCCCGTATAAATCAACGTTGGACCCCCGTTAACCGGACATTTATCTCGGCTCAACGATAAAAAACTCCGACGTCAGTGGGGCGGCGCCGTAAGTCGCGTATACTTATTGCTACGCCCGTCCTCGGTGACAATACGTATTGGTGCGCGCTGCGATAATTAATTACAGCCCGATATGTCCTGCCAAAGGCAAGTGTGAGACACAGATTGTCACACTTGCCATTGAAAACCTTTGAAAAGCCCACTGATGTTGATCGTTGTCATTTTCATTGAAGTTGATCATAAACGATGCATAAGCATTTTAAAGTGCGGTCTTGAATCGATGAGTCTTAAACAAGACATTAATGCAAGCGCCGCTGTAGAACGCGACTAACTCGAAGTTTAAGTATTTGTATTTTGTAATTTTTATATTGTATTTACGTATTTTTATGTTGTGGTAACCGGGTAATTTCAACTGTGACGTAGATGTTTAACGCGGCAGTAATTTACTTAACATCAGGTGAAACATCCTTTCGTTTACCACGTTCTAGCATAGGACATGCGTTGACTTCATGTTTTGGAAGCTTTATTCAGTTGAAACTAGAATTGGTCAGCTTGTGAAAATAAGATAAAATAGTATCCGCTGTATATACATAGATAGAGTAATCAAGTCCATCTTTATAACCTGGATGTCTAGCATATGTGACCAATTTAACTGCGTAATTAATTTAAAAGATCTAATAATAAATCTACACTATTCAGACTCAAAAGTCAAGTTGAATTACATGAATTAAATATGAAAGATATTGTAAAGAAGGCACGTTGCCTTTGATACTAAAAAATAAAAACCAATAAATTTTACACGGAAAAAAATGCTAAAGCTAAATTCATTTACGAGCGAGCGATGAAAAAAAGGAAATTATGATAAATCGAGTGATATTTCAAAGTCGAGGTTGATCTAAGTAATGTAAAAAGATTGCGACATCGAGTATAATATTCATGGAAAGGCATAATTTAATTCCGGGAGACAGCCACGGCAAGTCCCGGGCTCGCGAGAGATTAGACTCTTGTCTCCGAAAATATCTAATGAAGGAAACGCTCCAATTATATGAAATTAGGGATTTATGTAAGCTATTTTTATTTGCCGTTGGACAATTTTGTATTAAGTAAACTTTCTCTGGCGTGAAATTACCTCTTTATTGGTAGGATATCAAGGTAAACCATTTGTTAAATCTTAGTGATGGTTTTTTTTTAATTGAATCCATTTATTTTACTGAATTATCGATATTACATTTTCAAAATGTCTATCTTCTTTAATATCTTTATAGAATGTTGTTAACAAATTATATTTTTTTTCACCAAATGATTATGAACAAAAACCTTGTCAATATATACGACTACTTATATTGTCTAATGAAACATTCATCCAATGTCTTTACTTGGCAGTTTGATAACGATGCTGTTAATAAGTAGAACTTTTCATCTTTCGACACAATTATATAGTCTTAAAGATGTCGGAAGTTAACGAACACAATCGTAGATTCAGAAAAGGGTCGGGTTTAACATGACGTTTTCAGGTTAACTCAATCGTGACATTTGTTAGAATTGTTCCCATCGTTTGTACAATTTAATCTTTGTGAAAAGTAACTTTTAAGATGTTCCGAAGTTTGTAAGCTGGCTTACTCCTTTGAAGTAAAATAACTTGGTTTTTTCGGAAAGTGAATGATGGGAATAAAGATTCACATAATATTATGTAATGGGCCTTGAATAATAATAATAAATCATTGAGTAATAAATCTTGTCCGATAAAGCCATAAATAAAACTGCTAAATACACTTCGTTAATATCACGTGGATACTTATTTTTACATTGAAAAATATCATAAATATTTTATTTTAACAGTGGTAGGGCCACGCAGCAGCCTCGGCTGTTGCCGAATGGGCAGGTCCGTCCGGGTAAGTACCACGACCTCACAGAAGACCAGCGTAAAGTGGAAGTATAACAAATACTTTCGCGTTTCGTCTGGTGAGTGAGGTAGCCGGAGCCCAATTTTCAAAAGGTTGTCAACGCATCTGTAACCCTCGGGTGTGCCAGATGTTCATGGGCGGTGGTATTCACTTAACATCAGGTGAACCGTCTGCTCGTTTGACAACTTTTCGCATAAAAAAAAAATGTGCTAAGGTAGCAATTCCACCTGATGTTAAGTGTTAACCTCAGCACGTTGACCACACCCGTAGGGTTGCAGATGCATGCCAATTTTTATAAAAGTGGGGCCCGGTTACCTCACTCACCAGTCGACAAGCAGAAGTATAACACGTCAACTTCACACCTCACTTGTGTGAGATCGTAGTACTTCTTCGGACGGACCTGCCCAACAGCGTAGACTGTTCAATCGAATCAAAAAATATTTATAGCATTGTTTTTGGGATTATAACTTCTGTACTACATTTTAATATTTAAGTTTTTTTTTTAATTTTAATATATTTCTTGTAGCGGCTTACGTCTTGACACGCTATGTTACCAGTATTTTGCGTAGGAAAATAATAATCCATATACGTGTAATACACAATTATGGAAGCAATTTATCAGATAAAATGATTTCCGTCCATTTTATTTTATAGATTGCTTTTTCCTATAGTCGGTAAGGGTATACTTGAGATCTTTTTAAACCAGCATTTAATTTATGAGAAGTGAAAGAGTTCTTCTTTAGGGTAATTAAATTACGTATGCAGTTAAAGACATAGAAGCAGAAGGTGTAAATTTATTATATCCTCTAGACTCGAGCGTTGAAGACATTTTAATGAATATTTTATGTAAATTAGGAAAATTTTTAACGGCGCTTTTCCGTGCAATTGTTTTATTTATAAGAGGTTTTCGAAATATTAAAATATGGTGGCCCTTCAGGTTTTGACTTAATGTTCGTTGATGATACCGATTACTGTTACTACATTATTTTTAAGATACATTTATTGCTTTTTTGATTATGTCTCCTCACTATTTACACTTTGCTTGCGTTGAAATTGCAAAGTGAAGAAAAGGATCCAGTCGCGATTATGAACCTTTTTATTTTCAATGACTTTCTTCGAGCTTACCTTTGATTTTCGGAAATAAAAAAAGACCGCAAGGTCCGGAGCCTGTTTCACTTTTGAGGCTTTCAAATGTGAATTCATTAACTTCATTGTAATGTGTGTGTTATCGTGGTGAAGGATGACTTTACTGCTAGGACGCTTTCCGCGAACTTTTTCTAAGGCTTGGGGGAAGCAGTTGTTTATATACCAAATCTGTAGTCACTGCCCTATGGTTTTTAAGTGACACCGTATGTATTATCATGAATTTGCGAAAAGAGAAACAACCATTCTATAGTCGGTGCTCCGACTTCTTTAACATTTCGCCGATATCTGTTTAAAATAGAAGATCCATTCTGACGACTGGCCTCCTCTTTCCTGTTCAAAGCAGTTCGCTACGTTGTCGCTTGACATATTATAGACAGCCAATAACTGTAGGTACAGTTAAAATTTGAAGTTATAATTCTTATTGCGCGTTTGGAAAAAAAACTTGGGACTAACATTTTTGCGATGTGCACACACCCCGTCACAGAAAAAGAGACATGATGAAGTTTGTTGCAAAGCAACAACTTAAAGTTATTTCCATGGCAACCAATAACAACTTTTTGGCATTTGCCTATAATTTCAAGTTGTAAACTATATCAATTTTCATTTGTGTTTTTCATAAACAAACATTACTGGCACAGGGGATAAGATGTTTAGTTATTTTTCTTTTGTTACGCTAAAGAAGTATAGGTAGCACGTAAGAGGTGCGAACATAAGTACACACACGCACTTTTTTATCATTTTAAGGACACAACACGACTATCAGTTGTTTCTTTCCGTTTTCTCGTTCGTTTCGTTCTATCTAGTGGAAAGCTTCCAAAACTTCAGATGCATTTCGAAAATGCTTTGTAATTACACATTGCAACGCTTATGCAGTAAAAATGAATTGACGTACATCGTTATGGATTGAATTGAACAGGAAACTGTCTTGTTGAATTTATCGCAATAAAAGAAATCGTTGATCGAAAAATTTTCACGATTCAATTTCGTTATTATAGCGACACATAAATTTCGGAATGAATGCATAATAAAGAAATTGTTTTGAATATCATTTTTTTCGTTGTGTAGCTTTTTGTGCTATTAATGGCGCTGCTATCTGTTACCTAGAAGAATCAGAACACAGGTCCAAATAGTGGAGCGCGAAAAGTTTTTCGACAATTTATTTATTAAACTGAAATTTAAATATAATTTCTATCGATTATTTAAAAAGAAAGAATGAAGTTATTTTTTAACGAAAATGTTCATATGCTTCTCATCCTTTCTTTCTATTCTTTCTTTTATCAAAAATCTCACATCCTCATCCCTAATAGTGTATAGGAGCAGTCAAATCACAGACGAGTGACAAGGATTTTTCTTTTAGGAAATCTGGAAACTAAAAATCCGTTTGTGGTCGCCATTGAGATCCTAATGCGCGAACTTAAAACTTATATAACTTTAGAGTTAACTTATTCTGTCCTATTATGTAATGCGATAACAGCCGTCATAGCCACATAAATGTTCACATCCAAGGGAAGTAATCAAATTTAAATGCAATATCCAAATGTAAATTGAACATTGTGAGGCTTGTAGGAACAAATCCGATTTGACTGCATAGGTTACAATTGAATTTCCCAAGGAATAAATAAGATCTCGCGTAATCCGGAGATGCCCCGTTGATCAATTGAACGGTGCCAGTTATTTGCGAAACGGGATTATATGATTTATCGGCGACATTTCTGCTATATTCTTCCTGTTCTTTTAATAACATCTTATCGGGACATTTTCATTTCTTTTTTTGTTCGCTCTATTCTTGACACTTAGATCTTTAGTAATAGTACCTAAATAATTGATTGGGAATGCGTTATGGTCATTAGTTATGTACAGTTATGGCTTTTATTTATTAAGGTTTTTACGATTTTTAGGTTTTCCTACCTAAAACGGGACCCTATTACTAAGACTCCGCTGCCTAACTGTCTGTCTGTCCATCTATCAGACTCATAAACCGTGATGTTAGACAGTAACTGATGTATTTCTGTTGCGGCTGTTAAAAAACAGTCTTTCCATCTATCACTAGGCTATATCTCATAAACCGTGATAGTTAGAATTTTTTTTAATTTATGCTAATTGGCATTATATAAAAGTTGTCACTACCAAGCCATATTTATTGTGATACAATTAAACGGGACGGTAAACAAACATTACGAACAAAATGTTTTATCGTAAATGTCAATATATCTTTGTTCGAACGAATGTGGTTATAATAACGACTTTTGTATTGAACCCAAAAACATAAAATCTGAAAAAGGAAAGTCTCTGAAGTCCACTCATTGCTTAAGCGAACGGTTGTCTGATGGCCCCTTTGCGTATATTTATGAGAATGAGGGTAAAAATAAATATTTTTAAATTTGGAACAATATGGCGGACAGCGGGCTGCCATAAATCTAAAGATGGTTGTAATCCGCGAAGCACGTTTGGAATATTTTATGAAGGGCTCCCTGTGTAGTTTTAAGGTTTGAATATATTCGAGTATCAACCCTTTTCCGTCTGTTTACTTTTATCGGGAGATATATATTTTTAAAATAAGCATGATTTATTTTCGTGTTTGTTTTTTGTTCAACGTTTTATGATTTTCTTTTAAAGGTGAAAGAATTTTTCAAGCATTGAGTGGTAAGGTCGAGTAGGTAAGTAATTAATGCTAAATTCTATTTTCCTAAGGACATTCACGAAATCAGATGATTATTTTCTGATTTAACGCTTTGAAATTCCTCCTCTTATACCAGGACCAGCAAGCCACCAAGTTTTTCAAAAAGATTTTGGCCTATGTTCTCCATTCATCAATTCGTGTAACGCAGTAACTGGAAATCGTAGTCCAACACATTTCCCTAGCGTCCCATATATGTTCAAGCTGGTCACTTCATGCGTCAATTTTTTATTTTAATTATTTGAATATAATTTGAATATACGTATTGACCTAATAAACATTATGGGGCCACGCTGCTGTTGCACGAATGGGCATTCTTTTAAATTTTGAATATAGAATTCTTTTGTAATCTAATTGGATATTGGAATTGGCGGCAATTCTAAAAGACTTGTGACACCTCAAATTGAATTTAGCGCAGGAAAATTTTTGGTCCATGATTTATTAAGACTTTCGTTGTGGCCTTACTCAACAACAAAGCTACTCGTATGATAGACCTCGATTGGTACTTTATAATGTAGCCCGCTTTTGTACCACTGTTAACAGTTGGTTTAATGAGTTATGCGCGGGCGTACCCATCTCAGTGATAATCTGCGTGAGGTACATCCTTCAACAGCGACATCTGAAGACAACAACGGTGCTGTGCGTTGCACGATAGAAGATAGGAGTGACTGACCTTAGGCATTGGTATGATTCAAGTAAAAAAATATATTAAAAGACCATTTAGGCATTAGTAAGCTTCATACCAGATGAATTCCCCATACTTTCACCGAAGACCAGAGGAACACCTTCGCATGGATTCGTGTCGCAAAATGTTAGAAAAGTTCAACGGAGGTGACTCTAATGTTCTATATGACGTCGTCACAGATGATGAAAGCTATTGCTACAGACCCGAAACCAAAAGATAATCTGTTCAGTGGGTATTTCCTTTTGAGGATCGGCGAACTAAAGTAAAAAAAAGGAAAGTCATGGAAAAAAGACGATTTTTTTAATTTCATTGTGGTAGGGCCACACAACAGCTTCTGCTGTTACCCGAATGGGCAACATCTGGCGAAGTACCACGGCCTCACAGAGGTCGTGCGTGAAGTGGAAGTATTATACATTCGAGTTTCGTCTGGCGATTGAGGTGTACATTTTTTATAAAAATTGTCAACTCATCTGCAAGTTCTAAGCACATAGGCAATGGTATTCACTTAACATCAGTTAAACCGCCAAGCTTAAAAGCGTTTTAACGGTGGTAGGGCAACGCGGCAGCCTCGGCTGTTGCACGAATGGGCAGGCTCGTCCGGGTAAGTACCACGACCTCACAGAAGACCGGCGTAAAGTGGAAGTATAATACTTTCGCGTTTCGTCTAGTGAGTGAGGTAGCCGGAGCCCAATTTTCAAAAGGTTTTCAACGCATCTGCAACCCTCGGGTGTAGCAGATGTCCATGGGCGGTGGTATACATTTAACATCAGGTGAACCGTCTGTTCGCTTGGCAACTATTCACATAAAAAAAGCGTTAACTACAGTTCGTTGAATAAAATTTCTTATGGATTTTCTAAAGGGAATTTGTTGCATCTGAGAAGCGAATAGGAAGCCATATGGAGTACATATTTATTTTTAATAGTGTCAACGCATATTCGCGTTTCACGATTGGGCTTAATAATGGCGTAGTATTAATGTATTAATGAGCTGCAAGCCGGCTTCTCGCGTAATGGTTACAGTACAAACGCATTAGAGCATCATTAACCTAAACGGTGGTACAATCTGAAGTACGGGTAATGTCGAGGAGTAGCCGATTACACTGCACGTTGATGGCAATGCTCGATGGCGAATTTAAAAGGTTAGGTAATAATCGTATGTGTTATTGTATAGTGTTAGAATGGCCGTGGCATAGTCAGTTCAGAACAACGAACTGAGGGCAAATGAATTAATCGAGATTTGATATTTACTTTAAATTTTTTGTGCAGTACAAATTAAATTATTAATTTTTGGTGCTAGTCTCCTTACTTATGAAGAAACTTAAAAATGTGTGGATAAAACTACCCTAAAATTTTTCGTCACTGCTAGGATTCGAACCTGAACCTTCTGGATTACGCGTTACAGTTCAGAAGACCTAGCCACTAGGCTAAGCGATCGACATCCTCACCGCGCGAAAATCGACGTCTTATCTACTTTTGTTTTTATTGCATTTGTAGCAATGCTTAGCGTTATCTAATTTGATTCCTTTACAGTAATTATTACACTTTGTCAAACTACATTTTTACATTGAATATTTGAAAACTAGAGACGTCTCCTTTGCTATTGAAATGTAATTTTTAAATGAAACTAATTTTACGGATTTATCGCGTTTATGTTTAATTTTAACTCCCGACGTTTCGAACCCTTTACAGCGTTCATGGTCACGGGACAGACTGAGGTGTTAGACGTCTGATTGTCATAGTTAACCCGGGCTACCGTCAGTTTTTTAATTTTTAATTTTGTGTCCGATCTATGCAGAGGGTAATAGAGGATAATAGACAAGATACAATTAGCTCCCTCTGCATAGATCGGAGAGCTTAAAAATGTTTCTTCACTTTAGAAATTAAAAATGTGTGAGTACAACTGTTGCAAATTTAAAATATATTTTAAGATTCAAACATATTTAATACATATCGGAATATAGTTGAAATATATTTAAAGTATTCCGGTCGCCGATATTTATACATACTTACGTCAATAACAGTCAAGTGTTGGCT
This sequence comes from Iphiclides podalirius, assembly GCA_933534255.1. Classification (NCBI taxonomy): domain Eukaryota; kingdom Metazoa; phylum Arthropoda; class Insecta; order Lepidoptera; family Papilionidae; genus Iphiclides; species Iphiclides podalirius. The sequence continues at coordinate 12,543,266 of OW152815.1, read as the reverse complement.
AGTTTGGAATAAAATAGAAAAATCAATATTAATTTTACTGTCTACTTCAGGATACCCATAATATAACGTTTATATACGTGCGTCTGGAACTAAAATTTGGCATAAAGTGTCCTCCAAATACCTCGCGTTTCGTTTACTCTGGTCGGGTTCCGCCCAAAAGAAGGGCCATTTTTACCTCAGTCACAAGATGAAGTTCAGAATCATAAACATTTCTACTTCCGGGTGGTCGGTGAGGCCATAGTACTTGCTAGGACCCGGTTATGTTTGTGTTGTATATATATTTATTTTTATGTAAAAAGTTGTACGAGCAGACGGTTCACCTGATGTTAAGTGAATACCGCCGCCCATGGACATCTGCTACACCCGAGGGTTGCAGATGCGTTGACAACCTTTTGAAAATTGGGCTTCGGCCACCTCATTCACCACACGAAACGCAAAAGTATACTTCCACTTGTCGCCGGTCTTCTGTGAGGTCGTGGTACTTTCCCGGAAGAGCCTGCTGATTCGTGCAATAGCCGAGGCTGCTGCGTGGCCCTACCACCGTTGTATAATTAATAATTAGAATCTTAATCAAACTAAAGAGTAAAAAGTAAGAAGTAACAGCTTATGTTTGTCCTACTGCACCACAACGAAGACCACCTCTGTATTAGTGCATAGTCCACCACAAGACCCCACTGCGGATTCACATATTTGTAAAATATTTTACTATTATTGTTGCGAAAATTTGCGAAACAGCTTGTGGAGTATATTGAATTTCAATAACGTATTCATTGGCGTCGAGAGCGGGATTTGAACACAGCTTGTGGAGTATATTGAATTTCAAGCGAGCGCCCCGAAATTGGGCTATCACGGTTTAATCAAACTATCGAAATGCAATTCAAGAATAATTTATTCACAGTTATTATTGACTAACTTCAATTAGCTATTGTTGCTTCAGATACACTAAATTATTCAAAATACTTGTATAATAAATGTGTATGAATTTTCCGTGTTTACATTTGTCACAAATGGTATTTGTATACACATATGGAATACCACCTAATAAGGCGGGGACTCTTTTTCCGGAGCCCTTTGTCGAGCGTAAGGAAAAAGATTTTCTCGAATTTCACGTTTTTGTGCTCAAGAAATTAGCGCAAGTAAAAATATGTACATACATTTATTTTTGTTATTGTGTTTCTTTGGTTACAAACAAAAAAATTTGTGCTCCATTTTTAGTTTATATGTTTAATATTGAATCTGTGTGCTTTTTAGAAAAAACAATGTCACTTTTTAATTTTAAGATGGTATGACAAATATAAAGAAATGTGTACTATTTACTTTATCTAAATAGCGAATATAATTATTTATATATTATGTAATATTTCACGTACATCATTTATGTGAATAAGTTTACTATAATTACGCAACATGTTATAAATATTAGCGGTAAGCAAAATAAATGATTTGCTTTTATTATAATACAAAATAGAAAATATTTTTGAGTTGTATATATGTATATTTGTAATAATGTATAAGATAACAAAACATAACATTTTAACTATTTTTAGTTTAGAATTCGCAAATAAAATAGAACTAATGCAGCCCAATCTATTAATCATGAACTCTAAATATTTAAATGTACTATCAGACAAACAGTCTCCGTGTTTGAGAATGAATAAAACCTGCTAAAGGAAAACAGTCTTTCTACAAAGAAAATTACAATTGACAATACAATTTGACGTACAGTACTGGTACAGTTCTGCTAACTTTAAAGATTAACATATTATTTAGTGGTGGTCATTTTGCTTACTAAAGCTATCGAGCCAGTGATAATTATTTGATGACTCCGTGGCGCAGTCGCCAAGGTATCGACTTCGGCGTCGGGGGTCGTGGGTTCCATTCCCACACGGGACAACTATTTGTGTGACCCACAGATAGTTGTTCCGCATCTGGGTGTTTGTCCGCGTGAAATTTATGTTTGTAAAACGTCCTTACAACACAGGATAATGTTATCCCAAAGTAAGGGCAATGTTTTTGCACCTAAAAAAAATTATATAGAAATAGGAGGTAGATATAACACTGGCGCTCCGAAACTGAGGCACTTAAATTACATCAATTGATATAATAAGATTGCAGTTCTATACACTGATATCTCTTTCCGTATCATACGTCCTATATCATCTGTCATATTCACTTATATATGTCATATAATATAAAGCGGAACAATTTTTAAACGTCGCGCAGTATGGACATGTGTCACACTGCGCGACGTTTAAAATTGTAATGTCATTATAAATCATTGTATCGAGTGCTATATTTTCTGCAGAACGCGCCCATTATTAAGATCGCTAAACGTCTTTATGTTCAAATGTTTTTTGTGGTATTTGAAATACCAAATAAAATTACATTTTTAAGAAATAATTAAATTAAAGTACCAAACATGTATTTGTCTTTCAATTACTTTCTTTTTTTTTTAAAACACTGCCCAACCTTGATATACATACGGTACCATATCTGCTATAAGCGTAACACAATCTACACCTTCAGGTCATTACAGCGGTCCAAGCAATGTCGAAGAACATCGTTATTGTCCGAAGTTTTATCGAAAGTTGGCCGGAAAAAAAAAAGATGCGATGACGTAACGAACTGCGACCAGTGCTACGTCGCCTCGGGGCGCTTTTTAATTTTCCGCTAGCCCTCGGATTTATATGTTTTCACTTCGCCCGTCAATTTCTCGCGATTTTTTTAATTTTAACGCCACGCTGACCCGGAAAAGGCAGGCGTTTCAATTTCGCTTTCCGCTCCGATTGTTCCGCGCTTCTTTCGCGGGCGATTATTTAACGCCATCGTGGCCCGTACCGATGCTGAATGGCTGCGGTCATGGTAATTAACTCTGGGCTGGCAGGGCTGCGTGAGTTCGAGGTTTGCCTTTTTGCGGCGCGGCCGGCTTTAATTTAAAAAGTTTCGGCGCCGCGTCCGAACACTGTTCCAGTGTTACCATATAATGAATGTAACTTGCATGTAACTTATGTTACTAGTAGATATAATACGTGCATGAATATGTAGTGCCGTTGGTCTTTACATGAGAGACGTGATCAGCAGTTGACTTTATAACTTTGATTTTTGAAGATGATTTTATATAGATATCGGTTGCATGATTTTATTCGCTATTGTCAGTATTTGTATTAAAATAATTATTGGATATGTATGGTTTCCAGTGAAATAAAGATAATAAGGAAAAAGTAATTAAGGATTTCAACAAAATAAAACGCGACAATTCACCTCATTACTTTAATATTAAATATGCAATAAAATAGTATGATGTAATAACAGATCAAAATACTATTGATATTATTATTATTATTGATATAATCATTGCAGATATTTAAGAGTGATTTAATAGTAAAACAAAAACATTCGAAATTCCCGTGAAATTACCAAAATATAACATAAAATAAAATCTAGATGATAATTCTATTTAAAGACGGCGATTTTCTGGTCTATTATAGATAAATGATGGGCCAATTGGAGCCGTTCGATTCGCCATTCCTTTGATTCCAGACTCAGATTAACGCTCAGCCAATCGATAGGTAATTGACTCAATACCCCGACTTCCCCTAACCTCTAAATTGTAAGGTGCCATTTTCCCGTCCTCCCTTTGCGTTATAAGTTTGCTTTCCGATACGGAGGCTTTAATGTACCACGGAAAGTTACCGACGCGATTTGTCACACTGCCTAAACATTCTATTTAGAATAGCACAGGCTGTGAGACTTTAATTATAAAGAGTGTCCGTAGACAAGCAATGTCTTTAGAGTACAGCCTCGCACGGCGAGGGTGCAAAATTGCAAACATAAAGTTTCTAATCGGCGGATCTTTTATTCCCCGGCATTAGAGACACAGCCCATTAGTTTTTGTAATGGGGAAATGTTCGGAATTTGTTTTATCATTTCTTGGCACGTGATGTCTTTGTTTAAGTCGTGGCTGACTGAACTAAAACAGACGTTCCCTTAACGACGGTTATAATTTACAGGCTTGCGGATGTGAATACAGATTGAAATATTTTTTGAAGCTCGTAACTATGAAGTGTAGCATAGGAGTGTGTCGCAAAAAAGTCAGCAGTGATTTAGAGTCCCTACTTTGGAAGATCGAAATGTGTATAAAAATTATTTTATATAAGTCTATTGATTTATTGATAAATTTATTTAAACACCGCGGATTGACCGACGTCACATATGTAATAAATATTTTTTGTGTTATTATTTCGAAAATATGCAGGTTTCACAATGTTTTCCCTCACCGCCGAGCATGTGATAAGTCAGCACCTAAAATTAACGATTTCGCTGGTGCTTGCACCGGGTTAGGAACTCAGGTTGCTCTAGTATATATATATCACGGCTACACTTATCGTATTCTGAACATCATTTATTTTTCTAATTATTTTTACATTAACTTTAAAATCGAATCCACGACCCTACCCTACATCGAAAGCAATGCCTTGGCAACTGCGATACGGAGTCAATTCAATACAAAATGTCCTAAATGTTTCTCATTTAAGAAGTTTTGGTTTGAATTTTGAGGATTTTAGCGAATTTTGGTCGGTTTTTTAAATTGCTTTACTAGTATTTTTTTGAACAGTTTTGGTAAAACTGACTTCCGTAAGTTTAGAATATACCCGATATTCTAAAATTTTAGACACTATTTACAATTTTTACGGATGTTTCCATTTGGGCGTGAACTGTGAATATTTCTGTCTGAAGGCGCGGCGTTACGCATTCGCTCGGCTATTGTTTATGCGTCTCTCGCAGCGGGAGATGAGTGATATGCGATGCAGGCTTTAGAGCGACCTTGAAACGGCACCGCTACGTACCCGTGATTCAAATTTGGAACAGTATGCACTGGTATTTTTTTATTTAACTGGATGCGTTCGATTCCCATAAGTATTTGTGTGGCCATTATTGTTCCGGATCTGGCTGTTTGCTACCAAGGAGGGTTGGCGTAAAAACCTAGTCAAAACCACTCATAACACGAATCACATGTTGCACCTAGGTGGGACACAGACTCGGTGTCCGTACTCTCCTAATTTTTACGGAAGGTGCTTAAATTTCAATTTCTAATTTTGACCCAAAAAATAAATAAACAAATTCCGTACGGGTCGAGCTAAATAAAACCGTTTAAAAATACATAATCAGTTCGCTATTGCTATATTATTATTGGGGGGATATTCATTTGTTTTCTCGTCTGGTTGGGTTTATAAATAAAAATAAAAATATAGATACATATTGCATATATAAAATAAATATTATGGATAATAATAAACATATACATATAAATGTTGTATATAATACATATATAAATAGGACCCAACCAGACGGAAGCCCTCGGCAGGGGAGACCAAACGGCCGAGGGTTAGGGTGAAAGGGAGAGAAACCGGCGGACGATGCGGGCGGTATCGAGGAGCACCGCTTTCTGCATTAGAGCTTGGAGCGCTCCGTCCCGGAGTCCCAGTCGCCTCAGATGACCGGAGAGGCTGACTGGGATCAACCCATTGGCAGACACGACTATCGGGATAATTTCGGTCGGCACACCACCCCACATGTCGGTCACCTCGTGAGCCAGGTCCAGATACTTCGTCTTCTTATCTGTTTCGGCTTTCACGAGGTTCTCGTTATATGGAATGGTTATGTCGACCAAAAATACCCGCGACTGTGCCCGGTCCATCAACACGATATCAGGTTTGTTCGCGACAATCGTCCTGTCCGTGATGATGGACCGGTCCCAATAGAGCTTGGCGCGGTCATTTTCGAGCACGGCCTCCGGAGAGTACTTATAGTACGGCAGTTTCCGTTCCACGAGGCCGTATTTCAGAGCGAGCTCCTGGTGTAGGATTCTGGCTACTAGGTTGTGTCTTTGCAGATACTCAGAGTTAGAAAGCATGGAACAACCGGAGATAACATGCCGAAGCGACTCCCCGGGATGGCGACAAGCTCGACAGATGTCGACGGTGCCATCCTTTAGAACGTATCTCCGATAGTTGTTCGTCTTAATAACCTTATCCTGTATCGCACAGACAAAACCTTCGGTTTCCCCAAAGAGGTCACCGAAACGTAGCCAGTTAAGGGAGGCAACAGTATCTACGAAAGGCTCGTGTAGAGCCTTGTAGAACCTCCCGTGGAGCTCTTTCTCCTTCCATACGGCCTCTCCGTCGGAAACGCCCAGTACTCCCGGGTCCTGCCATTGCTCGTTGGCTAAGGATAGAGGGGTAAGTCCTTTATCACAACTAATGACGTCCGTGTAGATTGACTCATCCGATCTCGCCAGAAAGTAGTTACGGAGGCTGCACACCTCGCGATTGTGCATGGTGAGGGCGCTTAAAAAGCCTGCTTCCGCGGCAGGTACAGCCTCATCACTGACGATCTCGGATGATGCATTCTGTGGGACGTCATAGTTGTGCGGACCTTTCTGTCCAGGGCGTTGAGCTCAGTTTGAGTCCACCTGAGTATGCCAAAGGTATACATGAGGACTGGCATGACCCAGCCGTTAAAAGCGCGTGCCTTGTTCACGCCTGACAAATGGCTATTAAACACCTTTGTCAGGCGTGCAAAAAACACGTCACGAACTGACTGTTTCATGCCAGTCTCATCGATACACATATTTTGTGACATACCCAGGTATCGGTATGTTTCAGCCTCAGAGAGGGTCCTTATGTTAACGGGCATAGATAAATCTATGCCCTCCGTGTTAGCGACCTTACCCCTTTCGACATGGAGGACCGCACACTTATCCGTCCCAAGCTCCATTTTGATAGAATTGCTGAAATCACAAGTGACTTTAAGCAATTCCATCAAATGGGAGCGATTGGAGGCGAATAATTTGAGGTCATCCATGTAGAAAAGGTGGGTCACTTTTGTCCCTCCTCTCCGAAGCTGAAATCCTCCCCCCGAGCCCTCCAGTAACACGCTGAGAGGGTTCAGGGAGAGGCAAAACCATATTCGGCTCAAACAGTTGCCCTGGAAAATACCCCGTCGTATCCTTATCCGGTATTCCGCAGCCGTCATCCGCTCGCCAAGATGACAAAGGATCGTACTCTATTGCCCCATACAGTGCCCGAGGAAGTCTCTTACTGTACAGTCTACTTTGTACAGTTCGAGGACCCTCTTTAGCCATGTATGGGGCACCGAGTCGAATGCCTTTTTGTAGTCTATCCAGGCGGCGGAGAAGTTCCGACGGTTGCGCTTAACCATTTTGCCAATGACCGCGTCGATGAGAAGCGGTTCCTTGGTTCCACGACCGCCGCCCCGACATCCATTCTGAGCATGAGACATAATCCGATTCACATTAATATGCCGGGTGATTCTCATGCTCAGAATAGATGTCAGTGTCTTATAGATGGTGGGTAGACACGTAATGGGGCGGTACTTACTCGGGTCTGTGGTAACGTAATCTTTAGGAACCTAATGAGTGACCCCAGTAGTAAAGAGGCTCGGGAGCGACCTCTGATCGACAGCTTCTTGGAACTGTCGGGCGAGCACAGCATGACACACCACGAACCCCTTCAGTCAGTAGTGATGCAGCCCGTCAAGCCCCGGAATTTTCCAGTTCGGGGCTCTACGGACTGCCTCAGATACGTCGTCGGGTGTTATGACGACGGGGTCCATGGGTGTGATATCTGCGCATTGGTTCGCCACGACTTGCGTCCAAGGGCCCTCGCTGTGGTCTACGGGCTCTGACCACAGGCTGCGCCAGAAGGCAACAGTGCCGGCCTGGTCTGGTCCTTGGCCCGTTCCACAGCTCATTGGTCGCTCCAGAGATTTGTAGAGCCTCTTTTGGTCACTCTGTAAGAGGCGATTCTAGCTAAACCGCGCCGTCCTCTCGGTATATCTCCGAATCCGCTTCCCCGAAGCAGCGATCCTCTGCTTCAGGTCATCTATGCGCTCCGTTAGTTTTTGCGTAATATCCGGCTGGGACAAGTTGATGTTGGTCCCAGCGAACGCCATCCTAACGGTGCGCAAAATTCTGGGCCTATTATTGCCCGACCTGAAGCTTATCAGCCTGCCGATGATGGCCCTTACCTTTGCGATACGGTCCTCAATTCTTCTTCTCCATGCTGGGATAGTGCTACCTGGTCTGGTAGCACGTCCAGCCTTGGGAAGTTTGGCGCCAACGATTCGGCATACTGCCAGTGCAGCGCCAAAGAGAATTGAGTCCGTATCGCAAAGGTCCCGGCTAGCTTCCAAATAGGTTGCCAGCATCGGGTTAAGAGACCTCACGACAGACCGACTCCGCTTACTCAGGGGTATGCGGGGGAGACGTGGTCGATACTCGAGAGGCGTTTCGCGCATCTCCAGAATTGCCTCCTCCAATATGCTTCTCATCTGCTCTATATCTTGGGTGACTATTATATCATCGAACGAATCTACAGGGGCCGGGGGGTAAAACGCGGCCTTCGCTTCCGCTTGTAACCCCGCGGGATCCGCAGCTTGCGGCTCACTCGCATTTCCAGCCACTGCATTTTCGTCCGATGAGGGAACAGCCTCACGTCGAAGTCGTTCGAGTTCGGCATCATCAAATATTTTCGAACGCGTGATGTACCGAACTCGGTCTGCCAGGTTTTGCTCGGTGACGGTTATAGACGGCTCCAGCTCAGCAAAAAATTATTATTATTATTATTATTTTGATTATTGATAAATATTGTTTCTTTCAAACAGTCGATTCTATATTTAAGAACATTAAGGCTTAAACATAAAATCGACTGTTTATTACGTTGACTATTTATTACTTAAGCCTTGTTATCATATTTAAAACTCTTTGTGCCATGACCCTCGTTTAAACCGTCTAAATCATCTAAGCTGGTTCATTCTATTTCTTTATTGTTTTCATAAAGTATAAAGACGTCTGTAAGGAGCCCGTTGAGCAGTGGAGTCTTAAAATGAATAAAAGAATATTTTACGCGTCTAATTTCATTTACAAACTCTCAAGGAGTACTGAACAACATAAAGCGGGAATATAAAGAACGCAAACAAACCAGTTGCTTTGCTCCTGGCTGTGTGTAAAACGAAAGCGACTACAAAAGTTGCGAAGTTGCGACATAAATCAAGCTACGTCTTACACCGCAACCGGCTAAGGCACTCGGCCACTGAGAAAAAGACTTTAAGTACTAGACGTTAAAAGTGTTGTGCAGTGCAAATTCCTTGATGGAAATGCAGGAGCCCAAGGGAAAGTGTAGCCAAGGAACAAAGATAAGTCGGAATTGTCACCAGGCTCGTCTGCGAGGAAATTACAACTAGCACAATACAAAGGGGTTCGACCTTCCTGCCTCTATTACTCTGAAGTTACAGTCTACCATCCGATTTTATTCTTCCATTATTAAATAGTATACAACTATTAATAGTAATCAAAGTTTGAGTCGAGAGAATGGAAAGTTTTAAGTAAGGCTCAAAGAACCGAGCAAAGCTCTCGCACCACTGGCAAAACTTATAGAATAAATTGAGTAAAGTAACAATTAACACGATTATTGAGGTAAAATAAGATGTGTCATATTTATATTTATGTCTAATTCATTCAATTGGGTTTAATTCAAAGAAAGGCATGCGATTTTCTTTAAAGCCCATTCATCCTAAAAAATAATAAAGGTCAGTTTCCACGACTGATATTTAATATTTTTTAATATAAAATCAATATTTTTATTTATATTTAAGAGAAACTTCAAATTATAAACTTTTGTAGATAAATGAACAAAAGGCCCAGACACTTGAAGCCAGAAGACGCAGGTTCGAATCCCGCAGCGCCAAGAGTTTTGTTCATTTATCTTTACTACCCGACTACGGCGAAGTCAAAAAAGGAGAGTTAAATTTTGATCTGTATATAATTATGTTCTCGTAAGTACGAAACGGTTGAACTGATTTTGATGAAACACACGTCGTTAAATTCGTCTTTACTGTGGTATTCTCTTGTGCTAGAGCCATGCAGCAGCATTAATGGGCAGGCTGGCCTGCGGAAGTACAATGCCTCTCAGAAGACCGGCGTGAAATATTATTCTTTCGCGTATCGTCTGGTTTAAGAGGTAACCGTAACTCGGGTGTTTTCCACCTGCTTTTTTCTCAACTTTTAACGTAAAAGAAGACTGTCACTGGGTACATATTAAAATTGTAAAAACCGAAATGGTGGATATTGACGCTATCTACGTGGGTCACACTGAAAGTTCTTAAAAAATCATAAAAGAGCGAAATGTAGAAAGTTGCCAATTCTTTTATTTTTGTTGTATATCCTGATTTTCGTTTTTCGATGGAACCATCGTGAAAAACAGTGGGCCCGTTATTCCTTGGGGATCTCTTCTACGGAATTTTCGAAAGCACTTACCGCATCTTCAAAGCTCGTAAAGCGTACCTCGAAGTTTATCTTTGATTCTTGGGAATAAATGAAAGACATTGTTTGTTTTGCAGAGTGGGCTGTTGCGTCGTCGTGGTGAAGGAAGATCATTCTGCTTCGAGGACGCTGCTGTCGAACATTTCCCAAGACAATTGTCAAACAACCATTAAAATCTTGCAGTAACTGCCCATTCATCTTCCAGCACGACTGTCGTGAAATGACCTTTCCGACCAAAGAACAATACAATCATCTTTTTTCCGTGACTTCTTCCTTTCTTTACTTCAGTTGGCTGATACTCAAAAGTAAAGTAAAGCCTTGACAGTGGCACGGGATGGGAACTCGAGCCAATCGAAGTTTATCATAGCTTTGTTGTTGAGTAAGACCACAACGTACTAAATCATGGACCGAAAATTTTCGCCAAATCTTTTTTGTGAATTGCCGCCAATTAACAAAAACATATGATAAATAAATGCAATATACCACAACCACATGAGGCTACCAAAGAGTTCTAAGTATATTCAAAATTCAGAAGACGTTTTATAGGCAATGTTTCTAACTGGCCAGTTATAAAAACTTTAGGCGTTTCACAGGCGGGTATTTTAGTTACTTTAATTATGGAAGTTTATGAAGTCTGTGAACTAAAAGTGATAACATCACAAGATGGCTCTTAAATCTAGGTGCATTTTTAAGAATGTGTAATGCTCGTATCAAACTTAAGTTTTAAAGAATGAAAACATTACACTTCTAAGATCGCAACATTAGTAAAACTTGAAACTTTTGCCCTAAATAAATCAGTGACCCCTCCATTAACAGTTTCCGAGCGGTAAGAGTTCAGTTTATCCTACTTTCGCTCAATGTTTTCTAGTTCATGCAAAATTAAAAGGCTCATGTTTTAGTCAGAGATCAAGCTTAGTTGCCGTCTAGTAATCCGATTTCATTCACCAAATAATGAACACCATTAAACTTACGGAACTCTAATCCGAAAGGCAGTATTATTCTCAATGGATATTTCTAATATGAAACTTAACACTGGTCGTGAAGGTTCACAATATTCCCACGATTTTCGTTGGGGTGGTTCAATATAATGTCAATCGCCATTGAAAATGCAGTCTTGAAACTTACGCTCGTAAGTTGAAATTTGATTGTGCGACTAGCGTGCGTTTCAGCGCCGAAAAGATATGCCGAACCCCGGCGCAGACGAAATATGAGGATTAAATTCCTGTACTGCACTTAACAAGACTAATTTATGCGCGGGACGCCTGCAACGTGCGGAGTGTACTTGGCTTAACTAAACTAATTGAGAGGTAATAGATGATATTTAACAGCAATATGTTTTGTTTGTGCGTCAACGAAGTCGTATACGCTTTGCGCTTGTGATGTTTTTGCGATTAGCTCGGCATCGTTTTATTGGAGTCTTTTCTATCTTTTTTTTTTTCGTTTATAAAGGACTAATATATATTACATTACAAAGGCATTAATATATATTACATTGTGTTAACAATTTTTTTTTTGTGTAAACGAATAGGCGGTTTACCCGATGTCAGGTGAAGACCGTCTCCCATAGACAACACCTGAGAGCTAGCAAATGCGTTGACAACTTTTTAAAAGTTACTGCCAGTTACATTACTCACCAGACGAAACGCAAAAGTATAATACCTACGCTTCACGCTGATCTATGAGGCCCTGGTACTTCCCTGGACGAGCTTGACCATTCGTGCAATAACAAAGGCTGTAACGCTCGTAGCACTGTAGCTAATGTAGCTTGTAGTAATATATCGTAAGTGATATTTATTATATAATTTTGTTTCTTATAATGGTTAAAGGTTGTTTATATGAATCGGTGTTTATTGTATATGTATTGAAGATAGATAAGATAGAAGAAATTATGATTCTTCTTGCTGATACTTTTGTTGTGATCTGATCGCATCAGGCGTTTGAAGTGTCTTTTTATTAATAACACACATTAATAGCACATGGTTTTAAACGCCTTTTCAAATATTAAAACTAAAGGAAATTACCCACGTGTTCTCTTATTTTCGGAAAAGGTAAGTACTAAAGAGGTGTTCGTATTTTTAAATTGCCAACGTCGACGACAGATTAATAACTCGTTTGTAAGGAGCTCAACAGGCTGTAAAAGCTTTCACGTTGACAATAAGACTTTGCTGAAAGGCGATTATATCTGGCCGTACAATCAAAAGGTAAATAATAATGATGTTGATGTTTAAGTACAAGCGATCAATTTAGATTTGCCTTTTGCCGAGGCCTTTTCTAAGGGGCTTTAAAGCGACGTTTTATTCATGATGATTTTCCGGTGAAACGATAACAACGAGCGCTTGATAATAATTTTTTTGATATCATTGACGTTTCTTGTTTGATGATTTCAGATATCTATGTAAAATTAAAAAAAAATAATATTATTTTAGTTTACAATCGCACAAAATGTATAAAATACTGTATGAACAAACGATTCGTTTGAGCAGAATATTGTCTTTATTATCGTCAAATTCAATAATAATATAATTATATATTGACTACACGTCAAATATAAGTTTGTAACATTAGATTGTTAGGACCAAAAATTAAAAGGTATTGTTTTCTGTTCTTGATTACTTTTATTACCAGGGCTACCCAGATATGATCTTTCCATTTATGTTCCATTTATTATTTTTCCTTTGTATAAACGAGTAATTACAGAAAATGCTACTCTCAAAGGCGACTTACTCGAAAGCGGTAAGTAATTGTATTGGAATTTTTAATTTGGTTCCATAAATGTTTCGAGTATAGGTACCGATCCCTTGGGGTGGGGTGTGATGACCCATATTGCCTTTCAGCCCTGTAACACCTTGGTGTATCTATGTTACATATCAGTATGGCAGGCTCAATACCTCTCAGTTCCTCTTATAGTACTCAGCCCTGAGATATGTTATAATGTTAAAAGTTTAACAGGGTTATATATTTATGTTATTATTTGACATCACCTCACTCTATAACCCGACCGACCTCACCTATATTTCACATCTATTAATTTTTGGCACTGGTCGTTCCTCCACGTAACCAGTTGTTGTAGACCCGTCGTGTTATAAGAGCAAGGTGAAAAATTTATGCCTTTTGTTTATATTCCTATTTTGTGACGTGGTAAAAATGACCATTAAAATGTCCATGTACTAGTGTATGTACTAATAAATTTTTATGCAAATGTTTTAAGAAGTGAGGTGGATCTTTTTATTGGAAAGGGGTATTATTACACATCACACAGGTTATCTCGTCGTGCTCGATGATTGATCGATGGACGGAAGTCATTCCTACAATAAGAACTCCCCTCGACCATATCAACGTTGCTTTAGTCGTGTGCTTTCACATCGCGAATTCATCCCATACGATTGACTAGCGCTGCGATTTCCACTATTGCTCATAATGTATGTGACCTATCTCTCTAGATTGAGGGAAAGTTTGATCCTATCTTTCGCGACTGGTCGAGGTTATGCAACAGCAACAAATATTAAAAAGAAATATCTAGTCTGCGCTGCGTGTTGCATTTGCGTCCGTAAAATAGGTTGGTTTGATTAATAAATCAGCGGACAACTCCCCCGTTCGTTGTGGGGTGTGCATACGGATATCACACAGCGGTGATTTTAAAATTGTGAAAACTTTTTGTTTTAAAAAATGGTGTGCAATGTTTTATAATAAAGGTGTTTTGTATTTATTAAAAAGGGTAGCAATGACGTCGGATCGTGTGTTTCTTTGAAAATGTCTTTTGTCCCGCCAACAACTTTTTATCCCGCAATTGAAATACAGATGCTGTGAATAGTAATACCGAACGGGTATATATTTATATTTTTTATAATAATATTATAATAAAAAATATGAATACTAAGCAACCTCCTGACACTTCAAAAATTCAAATTATAGCTAAGAACTATCTCGATCATGTCAGCTTTCAAACAAAAAATCGCACCATAATCTGTCTATTCGCTTAGAAGCTACGATGCCTCAGACAGGCTCACAAGTACACACTACACAGACACACACGAAAAACTTATAACTTCCCTCTTTTTATGTTGGGGGTTTAAATGCAATTTTGGATTTAATATAGTTCTACAATCGTTGATCATGTAATAAAAACAACCAAATTTTAGAGTTATAGTTACTAGCTTAATCCTGAATATAGAAACTGAATAGTGTTTAGAAATAACAAACGTGCACATGAGCATTCTGAAGCGTTTACTTTTTATTTTGAGTAATACCTGATTTTATTAGGTTTTATTAAAATTTATAGATTTTAATTACTATAATATTATAACAGTTACTTAACTGGGCCAGAGCTGGTTCATATTGCAATTTTCAAGGAAACGCATTGAAATAACTGTTTTGTATTTAAACGCTGTTCTCAGTAATAAGCGGGAGCAATGCGTTTCATTACATTCACCTACATATTCTGAGGAGATTGCGTATGTTGGCATGGAGAGATTAAATTCTACTCGTTATGTACCGAGCGCCTGTGGATTGTCGATAACAGAAATTAATATTTTGTTTTCATTATAACGCGTAAACGCTGCAACCGCTATTCGCAAAAATCGGATTTAAAAATAATACGTAGTACAAGATTTTATTTGCTTTGGTTATTGATTGAAAATTGTATGCTTATTATCTGAAGGAATGAATAAAAAATCTGGTCAAGTGCGAGTCAGACTTGCGCACGATGGGTTTCAAAAATTATCTATGAAAACGGAAAGAAATCATGGCTGTTGTATGGGGGCCCTACTTAAATATTTTTTTATTTTGATTCTTAGTATATGTTGTTAAAGCAGTAACAGAAACACATCATCTGTGAAAATTTCAACTGTCTAAATATCACGGTTCATGACAGACACACGGACAGACAGCGGAGCCTTAGTGATAGGGTCCCGTTTTACTCTTTGGGTACGAAACCCTAAAAATGAGTGCGTGTAACCGTTGCACGCGTTTTGCGTAAGCATATTTATGGTTTGGCAGGAGCAGAAGAAAAAATTTCGTGAAAAAACGTGGAAATTTTTCAGCTCATTGTGAGATACACGCTGATAATCTGTCTGTGTAATCTAAAGTAATTTCTACTTATTCCACAGAGAAATGGATCTCGATTTTATTTATGTTCACATATTTATGTTAACTGCTGTAGGGCCACGCTACGGAGGAGACTGTGCACAAATGCGCAGATACATCCGGGTAAGTACCACGACCTTACAGAAGGCCGGCGTGAAGTGGTAGTGTTATACTTCTGCGTTTGGTGAGTGCCGTAGCTGAGGCCCACTTTAATTCCATGTGCCAACGCATCTGCAACCCTATAGGTGTTGCAAATGCTCAATTTCGGCGGTTATAGAACCGCCAGCTCGGTTCCCACCTTCTTACATAAAAAAGCTTGTCTTGAAAACGTTATCGCGAGCGAAATTTTATTATATTTAACGAAAACCTGACAACTATGATTATTATTTCTTAAAAGTTTAAAGTTTATATTAAAACATACGGTGATATGTTTTATTAATAAAAATAAAATATTGTGTGTCTAATTAAACTAACAGTATCCGCCCCTCCTTTAGTTATTCTTGTTAAATTTCGCCTTGAATAAACTTCGGCCGTCTAACTCTAGTGGATACAGTCTGAAAACTTAGAAACATAAATCCGCAGTGCTTTGTTGGCAAACATCTTGCTTTATGCAAATAATATTTTGCCCAAAGTCGTGAATAAAGACTAAGAAACGTTGTTTGAATGTCACTTGCAATAAAAAATTCAGTTAACATTTTTAAGAGTACAGGGAATAACGTCTAATGCTTTTTTACTAATTTGTCATATCTATATCTGAACTTAGTTGTTATAATTTTTAAATATAATCGTTTTTCTTTATCAGATTTTGAGTAACAAAGGTCTGTGTAAAATTAACACATATATTTGTATAATTCGATATTCGAAGGCCTTTTTTTTTTTATTAAAAAAAAAAAATTATTATTTCTTTATTTAAAACATGTTTTAAACCAAAAAGAAAACAATGGTAAAATTTATTCTTGCGTTGTAATATCTGAAAAGATGCATTTTTCTCAAAATTTTCATATAAAATTTTAAGACGACTGTGAAAGAGCTATACGCAGGGGATCAGTAGCGGATGAAGTTCCTCTTAAACTCAATTATGTCTTCTTTCCAGGTAAGTTGTTACAGCGTTGATATTTATAAGAATAGTCTTATGCAAATGGTAAAGTAATTTCGTTCGTAATTAATGACGGTTGTATAACCCTTCATAAAATTATTGAACCTAAAAAAATCCTAAAGGAAAGCAGCATTTTCTCTTAATATAGAAATGTAAACTAAAGAAAACAAAACACAATTTGAGCTTGTATCGTTTTAAGAATGTGTGTGAGACTGAAGTGTTGATAACATTTTTCAGTAGATGTTATAATACGAGTAAAAAGTAACAAAAGTAGTTCAGTATTTTTTCTCGATCAATTAAATCTTTTCACTAACATGTGATTTATATAAAGAATTATATTCAATAATTATAAATTCACTGATCTTCCTTCTCCTGCTCGTATCTCACTTAGGTGAGGTAAGCCTAGATTTGTTCCTACCCGCTGCAAACCTGTCCTCAACACTGTTTGGAAACAAACACCCGTATCCCAAGTGAGGGCAAATGTTTTTGGCAAAAAAAAAATTGGCAACTACGCCACCAGCTCTCCCGAAATCATCAGTAATTAATCATCATCAGTAAGTAAGAATTCATCAGTAATGATGAATGAACTTATAGATAAAATTGCAAATTACATCAGCAAAAACGATTCAAATGAAAATTAGCTATCGTTCATAAAAATATCCGTAGGGCATTATGATTTTGTTACAGAAAGTTCCAGCAGTATGAGGCAGGCTTGATGATGACGTGGAATCGTTACAGTTATGCCAACTGAACAATCTTTGAAACTAATTACTTCACACCGCATACATCGAGATATTTGAATTGTTTTCGAACATTCTAGACTACCTACGGCTAGGCGGCTGAAGTTTACTTAAGACACAACTTAGCTTTATATGTGTTATAGAGCAGTTTGTTCGAGTTGCCGCCGGTTATGTTGAGTAAACACCACCTGTACGTATGCTGAATGGGCACACGAGTTGGAACAGCTATGTTTATAAGATAGAGTTCAAGAATAATTTGTTATGAGCCAAGATAACAATATTGACATCGCGTTTAACTTTGATTTCTAAATTAAACTTTTAAAATTTCCAATTGACGATCAACAGTTCATGGTCATGGGACAAAGTAAGCTGTTTTACGTTACAAAGTAAGAGTTAACCCGGGTTAATTAGCCGTACAATTATTTTAATATTTATTTTATTCCAATCTAAGCAGATAGAGCCTATTGTGTGCTTGGATTGAATTTTATAAATTATGGGATTTCAAGCCGATGCGATGACAAACTCAAACCTTTTTCTCTATTGAAATCGGAAAGTATTCTTTTTTCATTTCAATTGCCTCGCGGTTAACCTTGAGAGGAATCGGTGTTCATTTGCGAGGATTTGAGGAGTGTCGAATGTAATGTAGTGGCTGTCCAAAACACGATGACAAACTACAGACTTCTTCAACCGTCGGTGCCTTTGGTGGCTGGTTCTTGTGGAGGGTTATTATACTCGATAGATGGTAAAAATGTACTTATATTTTTAGGCGTCTTGAAAAATGAAACTCACCAATTTATGGTTTGTCTCTATTTTTAAGTTAATTATGTTTTTTTAAACTAATGTAAAATGAATTGCCTCTTAGTCTTATGTGAAGTATTTTGTAGTCACATATTATAATTAATGGGGTGCTGATGATTACAGTTTTTCTTTCGTTTTTAATTAGGTAATATTTTTGCATTCGGTCCGTGGGCTATTAAAGTTTAATATTGCTGAAATTTCTCCCGCAAATATTACCTGATCATTTAACAAGTAGTTATTGATTTGGCCTAATTTTCACTCGCTGGATTGTCACTTTCACTCAATTCTAGATATTAAACGCATACTTGGCTAGCATCAGCACACAATGCCTGGCAAGCGCTAACAACGAGCTATTTGTCGGAGGGTTAATTAATAGATCCTCCATTGTTTAACAGCGATGCTCGGTCATTGTTCGCGTGTATCCAATCTCTCCGTTATAGCTTAATAACGCTGTGAGCTTGCCCGTAATAGCTTGGAAATCACCGAATCACATGAGTAGTCCTTTATCCTATCAAATGACGTGTGCATAGTGAATATTTTTATATAGAAAACATAGAAGGTAAGAAATGCTTATGTAGTTTATTGTAAAAGAAGCGCAGTGGCGTTTATCGTTTACCAGCGAAATATTTGATGTGCACATAAACATCAATAAGGAAAGTGTTAACATCATAAGGTGTGCGACAACAAAAAAAAAAATAATCTCCTATCAAGCAATCTTCACTTTCTTTCTCTTAAATTGTATAAAATTGACTCCCCAGAGGTTAAGATTGCAAAAGATGTTTTTAGGGTTATGGGTTCCATTCCAATGGTATCATACAGGTAATACAGTTGAATTGCACAGTTTTAAATGTTTTTATTTATATAATAATAGATCAAAGAATTGATTTGTCTAAATAATACAAAGGATAATCTTATTACACGGTGAGAATATTTGAAATAAATAGAGCAGAAGAAATGTAGAGCGACATGTGATTACGACATTTCGAAACTGACACAGTTGTCATAAACATAAGAGACAAATAAATTAGTAAGGAATACATGACATGGTGCAAGAAACCGAAAGTCAGAGTCCACGTATAGTATCATCAGTACCTTCTGTAAGTTACCACGTAACAATACTACTAATTAACTAACAATTAATTTAACTTAAATTTTTTTAATTAATTTAACAATACTAACCACTCACAATACCACTTTACACGAAGTTAAAACGAAAATTTTATAACCCTATAGAAGACAAATTCTATATAATATGTTTAAAGTTTTAACCGTTATAAGTAAAGTATTTAAAAACTTAAGTTTAATATGCTAATTTTATCGCTTGAATCCTAACGGGGCATTGATATTTCGTTAAAATATATTTTAATTTTCGAGAGTGCAAGTAATTAAGTTCCTAACAGTTACGGACTATAGTAGTAAACAATGAAAATATTATACAGACAGAAAGTTTCCTTTGAAACGGCAGCGGGGCTGTTTGTCTTGACAAAATTGACTTTATGCACTTAAAAATTCTTTTTCGCTGTGTGTTCATGTGTACCGTGAAAATCATTCCTTGCTGCGGATGCTTAAATATTTAATGATGCTGTTTCTGCTAAATATGCTTTCTATTTTAAACCGTGTGCATTCAGACCGATTTCAGAACAACTTTGGAGTAAAACTTTAATATCCTGATAAAGCATTATTTTTATGATTAAGTCTATGCAGTGTTGATTAAAATTTCATATTACATCAAACCATAAAAAAATAACTGACAAAAAAATAACGGGTCATCAAAGAAATAACACGATATCTCTCATAGTTTTTAAATTGATCGCTAGTGTAAGTTATAAATAGGTTGAGAGGCCTATGTTCAGCATACATCCTCGTAACAACAGTCTGGAATGATGACGATGATTGTGAAGCAGATTACTAACTCCTATAATAAATTTGTAAAGAGGATTCATTTGTACAATTTATAAGAGAAAAAGATAAAATCGATTAGAATTTAAAAAATAACAAAATGTAAGCCGTGATAGCTCATTGTCCGGGCTCTCGCCTTTAGTTCGATACTCGAGCAACCTGATTGATTCAATAAAAAGAGATAAAAAATATTTCGAAGATATGTCAAGTCCGCCAAACCCAGTGGGGCCGCATGATGGACTATATGCCGATACCCTCTATATAGAGGAGGCCATTGTCCAGCAGTGGGACATGTATAGACTGTTACTTTACTTTTTTTAAAATAACAGTATTTATTTTTTGTTTTTCCGTAGATTCAGGTTGTCTCACGGTATATTCTCCGCCGCTGAGCACTTAGTAGATCAGCTCTTAAAAACCCAAAGAGCAATTTCATTGGTGCCAGCATCCGGATTTATATTGAAGTTGCACGATTATAATTGATTAAAGACGAGCGCCCGGACACTGACCTACCGTTGTATACTGTATACTGTTAATTATTTGATTAAAGTGTTTCGGTACAGCTTACAACTATTTTCAATGTTCCATCTTATCAGTCTCTTTATCATTTAGATCTTAGTGGTTAATAGATATTTAACTCCATCTTTAATATATGCATTTCGCACAAGTTACGGTTTTTGACAAATTATATGGTATTTTAGTATTTTTTAACTTTAACCTTTTAACTTTTAACTATGATTTACTTAACCCACCCTAGTTTCTTCAAATGTACACAATCTAGTAAATTATTTGAAAGTTATAATTAGGTGAGGATTAGGTATCAGCACTAGACAAGTGTTTTTTTTTAATGATAGGATTCGGCAAATTTAGCCGTTGATTTATAAAGGATATTTACGTGGCTATTGCTAACTATTGAAAGTGATTTGTGAATGACGCTGACTTCTGTTATACAATTTGATGAAGCAGTCACAAATGTTAGTTCCATAGTTAGAGGTTTTTGTTTGGTTATTGAAATATTAAATTGCAGAAAAATGGACGAAAAGCTTTTGGCTGCCGCGGGAATTGAACACGCGTTCTTTGGAACCGCGTCCAGACGCTTTAACCACTAAACCAAACGCCTGATAGCTACGCCGACGAAAACCTCAACGTATTTGAACTATTTGATTTTTCGCATTTTAAGTTTAGGAAAATTTTCATTTTAAGTGCGGGGATTAGCACTATAAAAGCTTAACATAAATTTTTTATTGGTTATTGAATTAAAATGTATTATTTTGATATTATATTAAATTATAGGTGCACTATTAGAATATTAAATGAGACTACTGAAAGAGTTCAGTATGTACATACAGGTTGAATTAACGTAATAACCTGCGGAAACCGTAGAGCAAACTTCTCCATTACACGTACGGAACTATGTATATTGTACCTTGAATAAACTTGAACCGTCTAACTTCAGGCTAGGATGTTTGAAAACTATTCAAACATAAAGACTTCATCTTCTTGTGTGCTGTGCGGAGTTATTAGTTTTGTGGAATGGTTAATTAGCAAATCGGTAAATACTAGGCACTGCACTTTCCAAGTTTAATGAAATCCTGGTGGATCTTTTGAATTATTGGACAAAAGAAAATTTATCCTTACCGGCGCAGATTACTTTTCATCAGGATATTTGAATATAAGTGTTTCTGTAAAATAATGTTGTAAATTAAAGATTTTCATGGACTCTGGTAGGGTTTGCTTGTGATATCTGGCTCTGGGTCTTTTGCAGGAAACGAAGCATCATATTACGTAAAGCAAGCTTGGGTGAACATGCTATTTTTAATTCTGTGAATGAAAATATTTATAGTTTTCTTATTTCTTTTTTTTTGTGATGACAATCTTCCGGTTAACATGTATTGGCTTTTGTTTCGTGCCAGTGAGCCATTCGCGTGTTATTTCAGCCAATAGCTCTGGCGATACTTATGTTGCTCTGTGGCATGCGGAATCGTCTCGAATGTACCGAATCGTTTCCATAACTCACATTCGTGAATGTTCCACTTTGGTTTTACGATTTTAGGACAGATCTCGTATTTGTATCGTTTTATGTGTCAACGTAACCAATATCCAATATAGTGGTAGCGCCAGTGACACTTACCTGATGCCGTGACAGCCTCGAATACGTTCAAGGATATGAAGTATATAAAAAACTGTTCGGAAAGTATGTTAAGTAATATATACTAAGTCTTACGAGTCAAGCAACGCATATTAATGAATATAATATGGCTGATTATGAAAAAAAAAATATACAGACAGACTACACACTTGTGGCCACAGAATAGCTTAAATTTATATGTATTTGTTTACAATTTTATTTATCAAATCTTGTGTGTGAACAATAAATATTGTGAATTGTTTATATCTTCGCCCGATACACACGCGAACTCTCACCACAACCAGACATTAAGATGACTTGGTGGCGTAGTTGCTAAGCTATTATCTTCGGCCTTGGGGTCGTGGGTTCGTTCCCACATGGGATAAATATTTGTGCGACCTAGAGTTAATTTTTACGGACGTAATTATTCCTAAGGAGTTTTAACGTCTGTTAGGTTGCAAAAGACGATTAACAAATTATTTAGATGTTGGACCGACCCCATATAGGTGGGATGAGGCCAGAATAAAGAAGTATGGAAAGCGATCAGTTATCGTTTAACGTGATAACTCAGATAATTAATTCGTAAATACCCAATGGTCGTGAAATCATGATATCTACATCATTCCATAGCCAGAGGTTTTGTTATTGCCATAAAAGTCGTCGAATGGTTAGACTAACCGAACAATGCCGATCGAGAAACAACGGCGATTTGTCGGAGAGTTAATTAATAGATCCGGAGCTTTGTTGGGCAACAATGTAGGGGCATTGTTCCCATGTGAGCCAATCCCTGTTGTTATACCCATGTACGTAATATACTGCGGGAATTTATTGATTTTAATAGCGATACGGTCAACTTTTCAAAATGTCGTGATGACCAAATCCGTGACTATGAGAAATAGCGAAAAAATAGTTAAATTTTGATAGAACTAAAATTGCGTCACAGGATTTTTGAAAATTCTGGAATCAGCCGACGCCGAAAGATGTCAACTTTGATAAAAAATACATGACATTATACACCATTCGATAACGTCGCTAATAAGGATGAAATTTTGAGCATACGGTAAGCTAAAGGGAACACCTCATTTTCCGAAGTTTGTGTTGTCAGAGAATAAAATCAAAATCAAGATGAAAATCAAATGTCTTTATTCAACATAGGAGCATTACACTCGGTTATTGATGGTCAAAACACTGTCAAAATTGATTGCCAGGTTTCACATATCTTCGAAATATACTAGTATATATAGTATCAGCCTATACATGTCCCACTGCTGGGCAAAGGCCTCCTCTATACAGAGGATATCAGGGCATAGTCTATCACGCGGCCCCACTGCGGATTGGTGGACTTCACATATCTTCGAAATATTTTTTTTTGTTATTATTTCGAAAATATGCAGGTTTCCTCACGATGTTTTCCTTCACCGTTGAGCACGTGATAATTCAGCACTTAAAATTGACAACGAGCGCCCGGACACTGAGCTATCACGGTATACTAGTATATATATATATATATATATATATATAATTATTTATTAATATTATTATTATTTCGAAAATATGCACAATTCACCACGTTGTTTTTCTTCACCGATGGTAATGTGAAAAATATGTATTGAATCCCAGTACACACACGGAGGGACATAGGCAAAAGCTATTTTAAATGTAAATTTATAGTTATAATTCCAGAGTATACTTCGAGTAAACGAAACAAACCGTCTAGAGCACATATTAGGGGCAATAACTGCTTTAAGATATTTACTCTCGAGCGAACGAGCAACGGCCCCCCCATACCATTGTTTGATCGGATGAATTTTCATCTATTTGCGTAGACCCCGTACTGTTTCCCTTCATTCCGCGTCTGTTATTTGATGATACTGCCATTTGGCTGAATTATTTAGGAGGCGGCCTTGTGAAAAGAGAAGCTACGCCACATCGGAATTTTCGTGGCCATGGATTATTGAGATTTTGTTAAACTGTACAACTTACAAATGAATTGTGCATTCGTTTCAATTTGATTTTGACACGGCGTGATTTGCTTTAATAATACAGATATTCAAATTGAGTTAATACTTAATTAATGTAAAAGTACCCGGAGAACCGAGCTTTGTTCGGTTTGTTATTTTTTTTTGGTAAATCGTGTGTTTTGGAAATTACATTTAGATACAAATTACTGAGTAATGAAATATGCGTAATATTTTTAGATCTTACCGACGTAATAATAAGAAAATATGAAGTCGTGTTTTTCACAAAGGAAACAACTTAAAAAAAAAAAGGGAAAAAAGTAACAAAATAACAAATGGACAAAAAAATTAAAAATAAAGAAAGCAATGATCTGGAATCGAAAAAAAAAGTAAAAAAAAGAGTGTGTAAATGATCGTGATACGAACCACGGCCGTCTGTTTTGGGGCCGCCCGATTACCGACAGAGCTATTATAACATTTTCTTTTGCGGCGAAATTTACCGTCATATTTGAATGATATTTTTCATTCCCTGAAAATAGGGATAAAGGGACATTTTCTAAAAATGAAACCTAGCTAGATCGATTTTTCGCCCCCGAATCTACGCACATACTAAATTTCATGAAAATCACTGGAGCCGTTTCCGAGATTCCGATTATATATATATATATATATATATATATATATATATAAATCGGATAAGATAAGATAACTTTTCAAATGTCAGCTAATATAAAGTTGTCCGACAAAACGCTTACCCACCTTTCCGTTTAAACCTAAGCTGGGCAAGAAATACATCCTTATAAGGATAATTTATTATAAAAGCATATAATTCGGATCACCGTGGTAACCTCAGGATATGACACAATCATTGTCTTCAGCAGGGCTCTTAGTAGCGTCATTTATTTACTTAAGCAGCCTCCAATGCCGCCCCGGCCGGCGCTGAGTTATGAAATTTATTAATAATTCAAGGGCTTGCGTCGACATGTGACCACGAATTTTCCAGTACAAACTCACAACTTACCTAACTATACTACATATATTATGTTATACTTTATACCACTTTTTGGAAATTTTCATAGTTTTTCCTTCTAAAGGATATTAAATCAGTTGTAATGTTATGTAGTTATGTGTTACTCACAACAAAACTACGAAGCAAACAAAACACTGTACTTACCATCACTGATGGAGGTACTACCGTCAGACTGGGTTCCTGTAATAAATTCATGTATACACATATAAGATTATAATGCCATAGGCCGCATTCTAAATAGGTCTGATCTCATTAAAAATAATAATGTAAAGATACGGACACTATAAAAGTAATTAACTAACATACTAATATTATAAAGGCGAAAGTTTGTATGTATGGATGGATGTTTGTTACTCTTTCACGCAAATACTACTGAATGGATTTTAATGAAACTTTACAATAATACAGCTTACATATATATATGTAGCTATACATCAGAATAAGACGTAGGCTATAATATATATACATACTTTATGTATATCTGTCTTTCTGTCTGAATGTTACGCCTTCAGCCTATTCTACGCAGACGTAGTCGCGGGCAGCAGCTATTTATCTATAAAAGTTAGACGTAAGATACTTCAGCCTTTGCAAAAAGTTTTGGACGATTCTTTTGCCAGTGATTTTTAGGGCATCCGTTTTCTGGTGTATTAACAAGTAAAATTGGCACCACCGGTACATGTGTACCCTACTTGATGGTGAAAGCTTGCCTCTTCTACGTGCTTTTGTGAAATACACTTATACCGACTGTCGATATAAATACACGTGATCTTCACGGATTTTTCTGTCAAGAAATTAACATCAGAGGTGGCTACGACTACAGTCGTTTGTCTTTTTTAAAGGGTTCTGTAGAGTTCTATTTATATTTTTCTCTTCTATTTTATTATATCTATATCGTATTTGATTGCTGAAAGGTCAAGTCAGTAAAAATAGCTACTGCACTTTGTCATTTAACTTGGACTAGGTTTGTTTGAAAATTTGTCGTATTAGATATATAATTCTATAGATATATTCTGAAGAGATTTATTTTCATCATTTAGTACAAATACGGTATAATTATTTTAACAACTTAATTCAAAACATTGATCATTAGCGTTCAACGGTGGGGTAAAATTAAATACAAGTATAGTTGATACAACTATTTAGTTCGTTTAAATAGAAGAACGATCGCTTAACAAATGAATACAGTGCTGTAGGCATTGTAATATTTCTTTTCATCTCAGCCTTATGCTAAGAATTCAGCTATCTAGGAACTAGTGGTTAATAACTGTTCCCATTTGTCCATTGTTGTGGGCATTGCAATTACGTTTTGCTTTTGTTCTGTGACCTATTTATGTCCCTGAAGGAAAGACTGTTACTAGATTACGTTGAGAATTACTTTTTTTTATTTTTTGAGAAATATTTTTTTTTCACAACGGATTTCTCCTACATTTTATCTTTTCCTTGCGTACAGATTTCACCGGGATGACTGTAATATAAAAAAAAAAATACTTATGAACGAAAGAAAAAAATATACCATTCTTTGTATTAAGCCCAAAAATTTGTTTTAAATTAGTACCTCACATAGGTTTAGCAATCAAGATCTCAACTTCGAGTATAACCTCACCTTGTTAAAGAGCTAAACAAACCTATATAATGGTGAAACTTAAGACCCCATTCTTTCGTAATAAAACTTTTGTTCTTAAGAACGGACGCGGACCATCTTTTGTTTTAAACATATTTCGCTCTTAAAATGTTGACCCACAAACCTATTAAAGAGGTTTGGGACTCACCAAAACACTTAAGTATAAAAATATCTTTCTCCAAGTCATCTTCGTGACCCTGCTGGACACGAAGTCACAGCGTCAACAATACTCAAACTTGCTTTTCAAGAACATCTATGTTTATAGGAACCATGTGATTATTTCTCAACCAAAGAATTAGGTAATTTTTATATTAAAATTTACGTTGTTATTGATACTAATAAACATAGTGTAACAAATAAACTAGTGAATGTGTTAAAAGATGCTTATAAAAATTGTTTTTCTTCAATTCGTTACATTTCTTAACTCTCTATCCTCTGCACTAGAAGCCCTAATCTCTCATAAAATGAAGACATGTCAAGTTAAATTATGACCAACATTTAGTAAGTTAATATAATAATGTATGCCCTGAAATAGTGATGCCAGTGTAGCACGATTTCAAGACGATCAAATGTCGAATAACGACTACATTTGTAATAATATTTTCGACCATTTAGACTTAATTTCTACGTACTACTAAAATTCATTAGTAGTAAGTAGAAATTAACTCTAAATGGTTATTAAGTTGGACGCTGCTTTGTTAGGTCAAGTTAAATAACTGCAATAAATATTTCTTGAGAGATTAACTTTTACTTTGCGCATTTCTTCTGCTGTAAGTTGCAGTTGGAAAACAGTGGAACTACAAGTATTAATTTCTATATAGGATTTTCACTATAACGAAAATAATATAGTAATTACACAGTGTATTAATCTGTGATTTTATAGTGGCAGCATTTTGAAGAATTCTCAGAAGGAGATTTATTAGTGAAATCATGCTGGATTCGGCGATACCTTTTTCTACTACATGAATGGGCTGGGAATCATTGACTGGACCGAAGTGGAAGAACTATACTTTTGTATTTTTTATTATTAATTCAAAAGTATAGTACTTTCTTGGGTGAGGTAACCAGTTTCTACTTTTTGAAGGTTGGCAACACGTCTGTCAGCCTACAGGTTGGTATAGGTCGGGATTGTATAAGACCATGGGCAGTGGTAATCGCTTAACGTCAGTAGAACCGCCTGCTTGCTTGACACCTTCTCAGATAAAAAAGTAACACTAACTAAGGGCATATTGTTTGCCGAATTGACATTTGAATTGGGACACGTGATTAAAACATGATCTGATTTTTGTTAACGAAAATCGTATCGTAAAATGGAATTACAGAAGATTTTCAAGAATTCGAATTCTTTACTTTTCAGACTGAGAGTTTCTGTTCATATATGCTTGGCGTTTATATTGTTATAACCGAAAAATTAATTAAAATGAAAATATAAGCCGAAAATAAAACTTGTAATAAGTAGGTGCAGACTTACAAAGTGCATGGCGTTGGCGCAAAATGTCTATGGAAAACTTGCTCAGTACATCATTTCTAAGAACAGTATTGTAGGTGACACACCTTGTATGTGTATAATTTTATATATTTTTGTACATTATCTGCTCTTTGTTTAACATAATTTTTTGTTCGCGGTATGCCATCCTTTTGTTTATATTAAAACTAGCGGACCGGGCAAACGTTCTCCTGCAAACACTACTTAAAACCGATATCTTAAAAAAATATGCATCTAAATCATTCGAATCGAAGAATCTTTATTTATATAATTCTTCTATACGTGTATATGTCACTAAGCCCCTCCTAAACGGCTGGACAGATTTTAATAAAAATTTTTTGTGTCTTCAGGTCGATTCGAGAATGATTTAGATTCACATTTTTTTTAAGTTATCGGATTTAAGTCGCGTGTACAGGACAACGTCTGTTGGATCCGCTAGGTATATATGTAAAGATAAGAGCGCATTTGAAGAGTTGCACTTCTAACGCTCGGATATTCTCCCAATATCGCGGTGTTGTATGTATTATGTATTATCATGAGATGCAATTACTCCTGATAATATAAATAATTTATATGAGTTAAAAAAAATGTTAACCTCGTATTCGCTAGGAACATTGAGTCATTTAATTTTGTCGCAGTAGATTTTTTCAAAACACTATTATGCAACGTGTCACTCATTCCCTACAGGAGAGTTAGCCCAACTTCATGCGTACGCTTATTGTTAGCATCCTAATCGCACGTAAGCCTCCCTTTGTAGTAGAACATGGTAAGCTGATCAAAAATTTAGCTAAAATCAAAACATCTAACAAGCGGAGGGCCCGGAAAATAGTACAGGAGTTGTTAAGCAAGCGATTAAAATCAACTCGTTTGATATAATCTGCGTAGCAGTAACTGTTGTGTAATAACATTTATAATGTGAGGGAAGGAGCGATTTTAGGAATGTTCGAAAAAGTGTGGAAATTGATATGACAAAGTAGGTAGTTTGTTTATTACATATTAATTCTGTTTTCGATAGATAACCATAACTCATTAAGACAGAAAAATGGACAGAACTAACACGGAGTGTCAGTTACTTCGTGTTAGTTCTCTCGAAATAATAAACTGGACCATATGACGGGTCAATGTATTTTTATATCAAACCAAACGATAACACAGATTTAAAAAATGCCTACATGTTTTTAGCGCAGCGAATCAATTATTTTTGCTAACACTTTGTCATCGAAAGTGGACATGCAATGACGGGCGTCAACTTTATCGAATTTATTTTCGCAATAACTCACGTAGGGTACGACTGCGGTCAGTTTGAATTTTTGTCCTCATTGAAAAGTTTATTATACTTGAGTGTCCAAATTTACGTATCATGTCATGGGATTATTAATGAATATTGTTTATAACTGTTTTTCTTGTAATTCGTTTTTTTCTCATTTATGCTTTTACACGTTTGACACTGACACATCAGCTTCTGTTGTTGCAAGAATGGTGAAGAAAATTTGGTGCGTAGTCAAGTGTAGCCAATTCGTACTTGCAGTGGTAAAATGAGGAGTCGCAATCATACATTACCTTTTCAATGGTTTGAATGTATAAAGAGAAAAAGCTCTGCATCGAATAGATTGCATGGAACTTATGGCAGAGAACTGTTCCTATTGTGGCTATTGTTAAAGATATTATGCCAACGGATCGCTTTTAGCGATTCCAAATAGGTCACCAAGTTTACCTTGTTGTTGCAAAATATTAAAGTCGGTCTATATCAACGTTGGTCTTCTTATTGTAATGTTCGTCTCTATTATGTAGGACGAAAAATGCACCGGTTACGTTACCCGTTTCTGTATATAATGGAAAATGTTTCAACGAATTTAACAGCCTTTTATATTCAACTCGTGATGTTTTGTTTTGTGTTTTAGATTACTTTTAAGTGTATGTACATGATACTTCATTATCATCATCATCATCATCATTTCAGCCTGTTTGAGTCCACTGCTGAACATAGGCCTCCCCCATAGCCATAGCCCTCCCTGAGCCACCTGCATTCATCGACTTCCCGCACATTTGTACTTGTGATGACACATGATACTTATCTCCATATTTTATATTTTTTTTGGTAAAGTTTAATAAGTACCATAGATAAAGTATTCGCTTTTAAAAGAGAAAAATTAATACTTAACTTTTTGGTTTTGTACAATAGAGTACAGCCGATACATTTTACCAAATTTGGTAAAGATCGTATTGGTACGTAAAGGCTAAACAGTTTATTTTTCATAGTTTTATTTTTAAAAAACAATTGCACGGTAAGTAAGCACGCCACGATGTGTGACGAGTTTTTTGTAGGTTTATTTTTTCCGCCAGTTTCAGAGTCAGGGTCAATTTAAATTTCGGTTGACAAAATACGACGCAAAATTATATTTTATTTTTGGCTTCCAACTAAAACGACTGTGAGCTTTTATGGTCAAACGTATGTTATGCTTAGACAAGAAATTTAGATGATTTGAAAATTGAAATAGAATATAATCTCCACCTGCAATACGGCTGTTAAAGTAAAATAAAATTTTGGTTCCCTCTCATTTTCACCAACTGGTAATTTAACACTCTAATTGACTGTGTAGATCATAAGATTCTTATTAAGAAATTGGAATATTATGGTATTCGGAAATCTGCCATTAATTTTGTTTCCTCATATCTTAGCGATCGGGAACAAAAAGTAACTATAAATGGTATACTGTCATCGGGATCAATAGTACAAATGGGTGTTCCCCAGGATCGATCCTGGGCCCATTTCTGTTTTTAGTCTACATAAATGATTTGCCATATGTGGTAGAAAAAAGGTCTCAAATCGTTTTGTTTGCGGATGACACCTCACTGTTGTTTAAGGTTAATAGGAAAGATGTTACATTAGAGCAACCAAATGAAATACTAAGTGTCGTGTCGGGCTGGTTTGCGACCAATAATTTACTTTTGAACGTCACTAAGACTAAATGTATCAGATTTTCATTATCAAAGCTGTCTCACAAACCAGGAATCTTTATTGATAACAACATCCTACCTCTTGAAGATTCAACGGCATTCCTTGGAATATGCATTGACTCCCAGTTGCAATGGGGAGCGCATATAGATAAATTAGCTAAAAAGCTTAGCGCTGCCGTCTTTGCCATACGCAAGATCAGGCAACTAACAAACGAGGCAACAGCTAAATTGAAATAAGATACTGTGAAAAAATACTGTGAAAGTAAGCATAATAACAGTTTATTATGCTTACTTTCACAGTATTATGTCTTATGGTGTCTTACTTTGGGGTTCCGCATCCAGTTTAGACACGATATTTGTATTGCAAAAGCAAGCGATACGGGCCCTCTATGGCCTGGGTCCACGTGTGTCCCTTCGGCATATTTAAAAAAAAATAAACATCTTAACGCTCCCGTCACTATACATACTTGAGAACATCATGTATGTACGAAATAACTCACACCATTTTACAAAAAAACATACCACATCGCGTCGGGGCCGTGGTGACACGTTGGAAATACCGAGGTTTAGACTAGCTAAAACCAGGAAATCGTTTCTTGGTAGATGTATTAACTTATATAATAGAATAGGTGACATCCACAAACAATTAAGTTTAAATAATTTCAAACATTTTGTAAAAGCCACCTTAATGGAAAAGGCTTATTATAATGTCGAGGAATAGATTGAGGACAAGGATGAGTGGAAATGACTCTTGCTCTGCACTTGCAAGTCCCCTGGCTCCTGCTAAATTATACTAAAATAATTTTGTGTGTATACTTAAATACTTAAGAAAAAATAGAAATAAAATATACATATATGACCGCAGAGTTTCTTGCCGGTTCTTCTCTTGCAGGTGTAGTTTAGTAACCCGGTTGTAGTTTTTTTGACGTTCAATAAGAGCTTAAAATAAGCCTATATTGAATAAAGAAATTTTGACTTGACTAGACTTGAATTAATTAATGATGCAAATAAATGGTGCCGTGATAGCTCATTGAGCTCGCTTTTGATTCTATATACTCGAGCAACCTTAGTTCAAATTCCGGTGCCGGTTTTGTAGTTGCAATTTTAATAATAATAATAATATAATTTATTTCGAAATATAGGTTAAGAAAGTAATAAGTAAACTTATCATGTGCTGAGTGTTAAAGAAAAATATCGTAAGGAAACTTGCACACTTTCGGAATAAAAACAAAAAAATAAAATATTTCCACGATATATGAAATCTGCCCACCCGCAGTGGGGGTCTATGCCCTAATACCACAAGCTAATTGTAATACCTAATTGAACACAAATGGCCTGTGAACTTATTAATACTAAGCCTATAATATTCTAGAACTCCTTGCCTTCATTAGAAACGTTATTTAATTCCTAATAAGTTATCATTTAAGAAAATGCTGCGAAGTCACTATGCCACCATTGCCGATAGTTAGTCACCAACTTTATTCTTAGTATTTATGTACCTAAGTCCAAAGTCTATTTAATTATTTTATATTATTGTGTTTTGTAGGTATTGGAATATATATGTATTTAATACTTTATCGTGTATAGTATTTACGTTTGTGTAAAGTATATTTCTATAAAATGGTATATCTTCGATTTTGTTTCGTTTTCCTTTTATTTTTAAAATTTTATTTCGGGTATTTTGTTTTGCAGCTACATAAAATTTTCAGTGCTCCCAAGGTTGACTGGAAGAGAATGCTTATTAGAATTAAGTTTGCCTTTTGTTTACACCCAATGTAAACAATAAACTTTTAAATAAATAAATATTAAAAAGTACTAATAATTGAACACCAAAGTAATTACTTTTAATAACAAAAACTTTTTGGTTACTTACTCGTATAGTTTTTGTAAGCAGTCAGATGTAACCGTCAATATTCCTGATAATAAACAGAAAAACGGAAGAATAGCATGCAAGAATTGCGTATCAAAAGTCTGGAAAAGAGCTAATCAAATTCCACAATGGTAGAGACGGAGAGCATTCCATCTTGCTGCTGCATGGTGGAGGGAAACGTGATATTTTCTTTTCAGGAGTGCGCTGAATGCGGGAGGCCAGATCCATGCACCGAGTAGATTGCACAAAGCCATTGGCTGACAACTGTTCCCGTTGTCGTCCCATTGTTGGCGACGTGCAACAATGGCCCGCTCTCTCACTATGATTAATGGGTCACCGCTTTATGTCCACGTCGTGAAACGCGAAAAGTTATCTTGATGTTAGCTTTTTTGTTTAAACTTTCATCAGCAAACTGTGTTTCGCCGCGAACTTTCAAGTTTCGACGGTATCGCGAAAAGGTTTTTAACTTCTGTATACGCGTGTATGCATTGTGTGATAATCGTAGATATGCATTTATTCATCACCATTTTTTTATTAAATCCCCTGGACCGAATCGCTGACGTGATAAGTCGACAATAACCCGGGATAAAAATTATTAATTAATACAAGTTAATCAACATAATTTTTTATGTGTTTGAGTATAATACGTGACAATTTTTATGGATAATTAGTTGGGAATTAAAAAGGTTTAATAAGCATTGTTGTAGCAGGCAAGAAACAATATTTCAACGTTTTATATGGTATATTTTATGGGTACAGTTTATCGGACAACATTTTTCCTTATTCTAATTGCAAATATTGTGGTCATTTGGATCTGACGTCGACTTCAAATCCTTCTATGGCAATGAAGCTCTTCATACACTCATGTGAGTAGCGAGATCATGAGATAGCGGACTTTAGGATCCTAAACAAAAATTTTCACATATGTAATATGATATTACAGTCATAATATTTATTAATTTCGATCGTTTACTATTTGTGACGTTGTATTAAAAATAAAGACGTTGTATAAAATAGGTGCACATGTTTGATATTTTACAAATCCATGTTTACGTTTTATTTATTGGCATACGCCCGCCATAAACGATGTATCGTAAATGCTGCTTTTTACGATTTCTCGCTGCGCCAACGTATTGCTAAATTTTACGTTTGTTCTTTACGACGGTAAAAATCTTCAGTACGTGGAGTCGTAAGTCGTTTTAATAAATAGGCCGGTTCATATTCCGCGCCGTTTATATACGAACTCCTGCCGACATTTCGCATGTCGCATGCGAATTGGTCTCACGGTTCAGGGTTTTGCATATGTCGCTACACTTAGTATTTATATATATGTTATTAAGGACGCCCTACTTTCGCTGGATTGCATGACTTCGGCAACAATTGATTGATGGTTATTGATTTGATAGTTCGAATTAAAAATTGTTTCAGGATGCTGTCATATTGTACTAGAAGTATTTGATTTACTCTGAGTGAGTGTGCAAGACCTGGCTCAGGATCGTGCTTCATGGCAACCTAGTTTGTCATTTGCATAAAAACCTTTATTAACCTTTGCTCGTAACAAATTTTAAATACGTTTAATCAAAGAATCAATCAGAAAAATCACGAAATGGAATTTTGGAACAGGATTTTGTACCCGTAAAGGATAACTTCATACGCAATCTTACGTACGGGGGTACGCATATTGGGGATTTTTTGCAAGAGGATTTGCGGAAGTTTCCCGAAAGTTGCCCATCCGAGTTGAAAACGCCGATTGAACTCCCCAACTGACATTTACGATTGGTAAGCTGAAGTGGCAATGGGCCGGTTATGTAGTTTGTAGAACCGAAAACCGATGAGGAAGACGGGTAGAAAGATTCTCGAGTGGCAGCCTGGTATTGACATATACACTGTAGGATGACTAGATTGACTGATGAACTATGCATATATACTGGAAATCTATGGATGCAGGTGGCTCAGGATTGTATTTGTGTCAGTGTCTATGAGGGAGGCCTACTCGTATGTTCAGCAATGACCTTAACATTCTGAAATGATGATGATGCAATGGTTACAAGCTGATCATAATATTTGATATAAAAATTTAAACGTAGCTGAAGTTGAACATACTCTTCTACTTTTATTGATTGAAAATATTGCGATTTGTGTTTTACTTTTCAAAGCGTACTTCGACATTGTGGATTGGTTTTGGCGGAAAGATTCTATTGCCTCATTAATGATTAATCAGAGTACTAGAATGCAGTGGGCATTCTTAAACTGAAATACAATCCCTTGTTCCTCGTAATTAACCTCTCCGAGTTCCGGGATGATCCCGAAATACTTAACCATTAACGAAACAGCAGTAGTATGCGATGACAGTATGGAGCAACATCGGCCATTTGTCATGGAGTTAATTAATACATCCTTTGGTTGGACGAACAATGGGTGCATTGTTCATTTGTGATCCAATCTTCTTAATTTTGCTACGGAGCGAGCGGTGCAAATTGTGTGCCGGCTAACGTACTCGCATCATGTTGCTGCTTTCACAGAATTTTGATCAGACAACTTGCTCAATTGCATGCCGTATTTGTAAACAGGGAGGAAATAAATAATAACATTTGATTGGATTCTTTAATGTAAGGTTATTCCACACAATGTATGTTAGTCCACAAGTTTGTACGTGGGGTATACATAAAGAGATTGACGGCTAATCATTCTGTAATAAACAGTTAGTATCTGGAGGACCGGTGTTTTAGTGAACTGGTGTTTTTCACAAAAGAAAGAACTTTAAAAAAAGGGAAAAAATAACAAAATCATCTGGATCAACAAAAAATAAAAAATAAATAAAGCAATGATCTGGGATCGAAAAAAAAAAGTAAAAAATAAGTGTGTAAATGATCGTGACACGAACCACGGCCTACCGTTTCGGGGCCGCCCGATTACCGACCGAGCTATTCTAACATTTTTTTTTGGTTAAATTTACCGTCGTATGCGAATGATATTTTTCATTCCGTGAAAACTGGGGTAAAACGAAATTTTCTAAAAATTAAACTTAGCTAGATCGATTTAATATATATATATAAAGAGAGTTGTGTTTCCGTGCGTCTCTAGTTTTCATGTTCCAAATCCTGAACACGAAGAGTTACCGCTGGACTTATGAAAACGGTCTCATTACACCGATACTTGTCACTGGTTAACATAGTGGTTATATACAGATTGTATCGAACTGTTACGTAATACGTAGATAGCAGTACTTATGTTTGTTAAGAGTGTAGATTACACAGTTTGTATTAGCGTTTTAATGTCTTACGCTCTCTTTAAGAAGAATGTACTAAATGTGATAGAAATTCGCCTTGCACGTTACCAACTTAAACGCAATTAAACAACTTGCTTCGCGACGCGAGTTGGTGTCGTTAATTTTGATAATAAATTGAAGTAGACGCCCCGAGCGTCAACAAACGAGCTGGTACCAGCAGTAAGACATAAATTTCAGAGAAACCGCTTTAGCCCTTGGCCCGAAGTTATTTATATACGCGTGTGAAACTTTCTTCCCTTTTTCATGCTCATAGGTTTTCTTTGCCTGGTATCTGTGAATTATATACAAACTACTAGTACTACTACTGTTATGAAAAAAAAAAACAAAAAATTAAGTATATTTAAAGATCATACTATGCAATTCTTCATAAAATTTTAAAGTAATTCGTTTTAATTCTGTTACAATAATGCAATCTTTATTATTTATCAACCAGTAAAATTTGCTTAAGTTATAACAAGTTTTACCTAACATCTTATTAAAATGGGAAACCATTTTATTTTAAAATTAAATAATTATTGAACAAAATTCATTGGTATAAATTTTGGATTTTGTTTGTAGATTATGTAATGTCAGTAATAACAACGCAAGCATACGATACAACTTCGAAATCTCTTTGGCCAGGAGAAAGTATGACTGAATTTGGAGGACATCTAGTTTAGAGTGTTGTTAATGAAGGTTTGAAGCAGCGGCGGGGACCGGGAAGCTTCTTGCTTGTAAACAGTTCCTCACGAACGCCATGGCCTTTTGGCAGCGGGCTTGGGGGAGTCGGTTGTTTGTT
The DNA here is from genome assembly GCA_933534255.1 of Iphiclides podalirius. Taxonomy (NCBI): domain Eukaryota; kingdom Metazoa; phylum Arthropoda; class Insecta; order Lepidoptera; family Papilionidae; genus Iphiclides; species Iphiclides podalirius. Next base: position 12,506,194 of record OW152815.1, on the reverse strand, counting down.
CAAATAAGGCCGAGTAAGAAGGCGCCTTTGTGTCTCAGCGCACCGGATTGGGGACTGCTGCCCGTGAAGGGACTGCTGAGGCGGCCATCGCTAGCAGGATCGCGGAGGTATGCGAAAACCATCCCCTATGCGCCCTGGGTGGAAAACGAGGGAGATCGGAATAAGATTTAGTAAGAAAATCTCATCAATTTTATCAAGATTTAGTAATCAAATCAATCAATTTCCAATGGTACTGACATCATCATAAATAGGGTTAAAAATAATGACTAAACAAATTAAAGTGACTGGTGACAAAAACGTGTCAGTTGTAATTATGTAGTGGTTATATATGTATTAAAATAACAACACAGTGAGATACCACAATAATTACGTCCTATATACTTATAGACGATCTAAGTGCTGGCGTCTGGGACGAACAATTTACAGGTTGATGGGGACTATAACGTAGCCTAATGGGATATTTTGACCGTAGTTAACATAGTTTCAGCTAGATTAAACACTTAATTTGTTCGCTTTAGGTTATGTGAGCTGCTCAGTTGCCGCAGCCGTGTGTACATTGCATTATGAGACGTTTCGGTATTTGAATAGTCTGAGTTTGTAAATAATTAACACTGTAGCTAGTCGCATCAGGGTCTTTGTCAAATGTTACACAAATCCCCTTCTTAAGCTGCTCCTAAAAGTATTTATGAAATCAGTACAATAATACAGCATACATTAAGATGTTTTACCGTCCACGTCAAGCGCGTGTTAAACATTAAAGTTTGTTTAAGATGGAGGAAATAACTCCGTCTAAATTTTAGGTCGCATTAATATTTTAGCTCTAACATAACATTCTCAAGCGCGTAAATCACATGGGATTCTTATCACTAAAGAAAGTTGAGAAACTTTACAGCAAACATTTGGTAACTCCCGAGTTGCTTGAGTTATTACAAAGTTTACATTAAGCGGGATATAAAACAACATTTAATTTTAGATAAAATGGTAACAAAGATACTTTTAAATATATATATAAATAAAAAAAGTTGTAAAGTAAAGTAACAGCCTATACATATCCCATTGCTGCGCAAAGGCCTCCTCTTTATACAGAGGGTATCAGGGCATAGTCCTCCACGCAGCCCCACTGCGGATTGGGGGACTTCACATATATTCGAAATATTTTTTTTGGTTATCATTTCGAAAATATGCAGGTTAACTCGCGACGTTTCCCTTCATCGTTGACCACTTAATATGTCAGCACTTAAAATTATCAATTTCATTGCTGCTTGCGGCGGCGATCAAACACAGGTTGGACGATTATATTGAATTAAAGGCGAGTACCCGGAGACTGAGCTATCAGGGTTACATAAATAATTGTACAAATGAATAAATATTGTAGGACATATTTTTACACAACGTTATCTAGTTTGGACTGAGCAAAGCATATACTGTGGTAAGGAGAGACTGATAAACATACTTAAATGTCCTTTTTTTTAGTTCACACATAATATAGGTAGTAAAAACGCTATGCACGTAATACAATAATATTTCTGCATTTGGGATCGAACCCATGACCTTTGGCGCAAGCGACATGTCCACTACTATCCACTGCGCCAATTGTCGATCGTCAATGATGCCATTTATACTGAACAAAGAAAGTTATTCACTAAGTCCACTGCATTTTAAAGCTGTGTCCGTATACTATACTCAACGTAATAGTTATATCTTTTAGCCATTAGGGTCAGGCAGATACTAACCAGTGTTCATCGTGTATACTTAGTCAAAAACTGTGACGAACCGACATCGCCAGCGATGACGGTTACGTTTGTTTGCACGCAACAAAATCAAACTAGGAAAGACGGATTCGTGCACTCCGCTAAGATCTGAACACGCGATTTAAAATCAGAATTCTTAACCCCAGCCTGCTGACCTAGTGGAACGAGAGTTTTCAAAAATTGTGTATTCGCATTATCCACAAATTAAATGCTGCCGTTACTCGGGCTTTAGGCAAAGTTAAACTTTGATAAATTGCCGGTGGTGCCTTAATACACTCATCCAAATTAAGCTTAACGTTTTGTTGTAAATAAATTAAAGAGAGCGCCCGGAGCGTTCTTAACTTACAACAGGGGAAACCAACAGTTGGACGTCGTGTTAAACACTGTTTTAGATGAACTTCGGTGGAAATGTTTTGGACGTACTCTTTGAGGACTCTCTTTTGTTCCGAACTTTAAATCTTTTGAGTGCTGCGCCGGGTTTCATGTTTTCTTAGGTAATTACGTTGCCAAGTACAAGCTTATCGTCGAGGATGAAGTAAACTTTCAAATATATTAACATATTTTTCTTGGAGTGCTAAAAAGTTTAGTTACTAAAAGATTCTTCTATTGCAACTCATTTACGAATATAATAGGTACATTACGTTAATATACAGATGAAAAAAAAATTATATGAAATGAAATGATAACTTATTTTTAATATACGAAAACTTGTTGTCACATACACATACATGGATGCACAGTAATTTCTTTTCTATCTTCAAGTCTAACGCTTTCTTTATTTATTTATTGTTTTATGTGGGAAGGTCGCAAGTGAGCTGACGTTTCACCTGACGCTAAGTGATAACTGTCACCCATTGAAATTTGAAAAGGTAGAGAGAAATCGGACATTTAAAATATAAAACGATGCCTAACATGTAAATAAGAAATTCCGCTCTTCTCGTATTTATACGACGCTCACTCAATATTCGGAATACATTATTCTTGTTCTTAATACGAAATACGCGACAGGCGGGAGCATTGTCAATTAATTGCCCGTTTTCGCATTGTTTTCAACCATAAATATAATGCTGGGAAACTTTCACTGACAGCCATTTTGCGCATTCCCAACGAATCTAATTTAGAGTGATACACGCCACAGTCGCAGACCACAATTACGTTAGTGTAGGGCGCCATAAATTTGGCAATTACTGGCTCGATGGCAAAACAAGGGCATTAAGATGTTGCTTACAATACGACCTCCAGTTCTGTTGCTTGATTGAGCACCATATCCACTGAAATATGTCGTAAAAACATTACAAAAGTAGTTAGCTAAAATGATAAAGAAGTTTATTGATACTCCTATTGTGTTAAATTGCATACATGTAATCATTTGAAGCTATGAAGCCTGTTAAGAATCAACATCATCAGTATCTTCCGCACGGGTAACAATAATTACTAATGTCTAAGTGCAAATGATGATAGTAAGAGTACTATTCAGACATCAATCAGAGTCTCTATTCTGATTGATGTCTGAATAATACTGAGTCTCTACTCTGATTGGTGTCTTTGCTTCAGTCCATAGACCATTAAAGCTTATGGTACGTAGAGCTCATGGGTTAGCTAAAACCCACGAGCTCTGTGGGGCTTACTCCTGGGGAGGAATGTCAATTACGGACTCCATATTACATTCATTCCTCCCCATTATATTTGTATGGATCCCGATGCCCGTTGACTTTATTAGCCGTTGGCTGCGGGCGGTAAGAACCGCCTTGAACAGCAGGTGTACCTTGTGTACGCATCGAGTTGGTTTCGCCGAGAGACGAAGTATTTGGTTGTGCGTGCTATAACTATGTATAGTCTAGTATGGTGCTGTCGGGCGGGACCTCCAGCGGTCCCGGTAAAAATTGTATTATCATCGGTTATCAATGGCAGACTCAAACGTCCGGATGTTGGTGAAAATTTAACTAAAAGATTTTATTACAATTTTACATGCAAACATAGGTACAATAGAATATGTCAACATTTTAGATTGCTTATTAGAACTTTTTTATAATTTTTTATATATATATATAAGAAAAAACTTTATTATTTTTAATCAAATACAGCCTTTATTAGAAGAGATTTAAAGATCACCAAAAACTTATATATCAAGCAACAAATCGTTAACTATGGTAGGGCTACGCAACAGGCCTCGCTTTTGTACGAATGGGCAGGACCGTCAGGGAAGAACCATGACGTTATACTTTTGGCGTTTCGTCTGGTGAGTGAGGTAACCGGAACTCACATCGTAAAAGGTGGCAACGCATAACTTAACAACAAATGACCAGCCAGCTCACTTGCCACCTTTTCCCATTAAAATAAAAGATGTGTTGTGTATTTAGATGATAGGTTTAAATATTTTATGGTCATGTTTTTGGAACTCACAACTTAGCATCTACCGTACTTTACGTGCTTTTATAATATAATATAATTTTTGATAATTTTTATTGTATTCTTTATTTTTATGAAATTGATTAACAATTTACCGATTTGTCATGTTTGCTGAGCCTATCAAAATGCGAAGAAAATTGGGAATTATAATAATTCTGCATCATGCAGCATTTTAGGTGTTCGAGGGAGGAATATAATGCCGTTGGCGACGACGAGACGGCAAAAGCGCCAGATATTTTAACTTTCTTATAAGAAGGCTACAGAAATATGGTTTAGCACTGCACTTTTTGTACCTTTTGTAGTGTTCTTCTTAAATGGCATATTCGTATTAGTTGGTGGAGGTCGTTATAAAACCATTCCCGCATATTCTGATAAACAAATTAAATGTTTGTTGTCGTTCATATTTATGTGTCGAGCTAAAGCAAGCTTCCGATACAAACATTCGTAACAAACAAACATTCGTTAAGCCGTAACTAATCGTTTTATCATTGTCTTTTTTGCTAACTATTATTTTGTTTGGGCTGTCATGGGCAAAGGTTTCTGCGCACATAGAGACTCCAGAGAAGCTGCCTCCAAAGACGTAACACGATCTCAGGAAGTTAAATAGCTTTGCGATTAGTCTGATGGGTGAGGTATTTTCAAGTCGACGCATCTGAAAGCCCATGAGTGTTGTAGATGTCTATGTGCGGCAGTAATCAGTTAACATCAGGTGAATCCTTTGCTCACCTGATGCTAAATCATATACGTTCAAAACGGTGCATTCAGGAATCATTTAAGCCATTCTTTTTTAAAATATTTTGCGTTTGTTGGTAGCGTGATTGAAGATGGAAGTCGGCTACTTATAGTACTCGACGACTGACAAACGTCACAGGTAGTGTGTGAGAAAGGTAACGCTCGAAACCGTTATTAGCCGATTGTCTCTTTTCAAAGGCCGATGTGCAATATTTACCGCCGAGATTACCTAACAACACTTAAAGATATTTTTTGCGTAGACGGTGATAAAAGAGCATGAGCAAAATTAATCATCACCGCTCATAGAAATTAATGTTACAAAAGTTGTGAAAGAACAGCCTCTCTTCTTATGAGTTCATGGGTCAAAAAAATCCTTATAATTACTTTCGTCGTCATTACGTTTTTTTCGCCGGAATACTCGAGAATTTTATACACATAAATTTTTATACCTCCTATAAGTAGGCAGGATCATACTGATCAATTCAGAAAGTTTAATAATCCTTTTGGAAAATGAAATAACATTTGACAGCTGATTAGTTGACTTCTACGATGATCAGTGTTTCAGAAACCGGGCGTTAGGCTCTGATTCAAAAGTATATTTTGTGAAGTTAAATATCTCTTGTGTGGTACCTACGCAACAGTTGTACCTATGCAACAGTTGTACCTATGAAATGTGGTACCTATGCAACAGTTGTACCTATGCAATGTGGTACCTATGCAACAGTTTCTGACGTTGCATGCCAACAAAGATAGGGCTAGCTTGTCAGGGTCAACTATGACACCCTCATCGTAACGTGGCATAAAATTCAATGTCTGGTGAGCACAAAACAGGGTCACAATATGCTCTTAAAACAACTAAATTTAACAAAAATAAAATAAATACAAAATTTTGTAATACATTTACGATAACTTAAAAGTTCAAACCATATTCTTAAATGAGAAAGTATCCCATTTATATAATGTACAAAAAGAAATTAATTTTATTAAATTATAAATGCATCAAATAAGTGCATAATTTTTAAAAAAGGTTTTGATAAACCATTCCTCACAGCTCATTCATTTTCTTATAAAATATAGTGCTAACGTTAATCCAACATCATTCTCCCCCGCATAGATATTCAGAGTATTTGATACAAAAGCTATTTCTAACAAGACGTGATATCTTTGTATAAATATACATACATATATTATCGCGTCAGGTAATTTCGTCGTCTCCAAGGAAATATGTTCTAAAGTATAATAGGAAGGTTTCTCTTCGTAACCGTTTCGAGATGTTTTATGGCCTTAATAAAATATCATCGGCGTATAAATCATAGAGTATTACGGTGTTACGACTTTCGAAATTGCTTGTTGGGTGCGCGCTAATTTGTAAATAAAGTGAAATATTCGAGTTGTAACTGCGACATCGATGGGGCAATTTGCACATTTATTACTCCGGAAACGGTACTAAGACACAAAACTGTTTATATTTTTTTCAGGCCTGGTATCATTGTTTTATTTTATCATATATTTAAGTTAAAAGTGACAGTTTATTATCAAAGAAAAGTGTCTAATCAACCTGAATGGAAAAGTTTTATTGCGAGAGGTCATTTATCAAAGAGGAAGAAATCTAAAAAGTCTTACAAATATTCACTCTGTTTTGATCGGGAATTGTCTGATATGCAAAACAAGTTAAACAGAATGAAATCCGTAAAGTAATTGTATTTAAGAACATTTGACTTTGAACTTAACTAATACTTTACTATTTCACATCGCATAATTCATCACTTTTTTTGTTATCCGTGACAGGGCTAACGGGGCAGCATATCCGCTTCTGCTGACCCTATGTCCTCGTCTCTGGAAATCAATTATTAAACAAGTTTTTTATTAACCAAAAACAAAACCGACTTCAAATATCTCGCTCTGTATTCATTTTATAATTGAGATTACGGAGTTCCCTACGTAAGTTCCGTACGTTCTCCAAGATCCAATACCGATGAAATTAATATGGGCTACATGGGAAGTACCAGCTTTCAAATAAAAAAAAGAATCATCAAAATCGGTTCATTCAGTCTAAAAGTTCTGAGGTAACAAATATATAAAAAAAAAATGCAGTCGAATTGAGAACATCCTTCTTTTTAGAAGTCGGTAGATGAATACAGATCGAGATTTTGAAGTTGGTTTTGTTTTTCGTTAATAAAAATATGGACTTGTACTCAAAGCTTTATCCTCATTTTTATCTCATAATGAAATTGCTGAATATTTAGGGATAAAACTTTGCTAGTTCAGCGTTTAGTACCTCCGATGCAAGTCCGAGAGACTTCGTGAAGAGTGAACAGTTTGCAACTTTCGCATTTATAATATTAGTATGAATAATGGGCCATCGAAAATTCACCCTATTAGAAAACGTGGCTAGTTAGACAACAATTCCTTTGAATTGCCATTACTTTCGAGGCTTGCGCTTCACGGCCGCCCTGCTAAGCGTCGGGGCGTTCGCGTGTTATGTCCATTTCATATCCGAGGGGTGTTTGCCGAAGTATTAAGGCACAAATCACGGGCCCCTTCGGCCGTGCGGTTGACGCTATTTGTGGCGTCGCTCGCCGTCGCATCACTTATTCAGCGCGCTTTATCCAGTCTGGCGTCTTTGCTTAATTGCCCGCCGGGCTGATTTCCGGTACAACTTAAGTTGCCACGTCCGCCGGTGACGTTCGTGTTTACTGCGAAAGCTGCATTCGTACTAAATGAAGTATGTACTGAAAATCGGTATATCGTACCGAGTACATACCTATTTGGTTCCATGTCTTAGATATACATAATATATTCTTTTAATTGTTAACATAGCTGTGTTGTTGAAACTAAATAAATATTCATTCATTCATTCATTCGAGCTGCATGTGGTAAAACCAGGAGTGTGTTCTGGGTAGATAGAATTTTATAGCTCGTAATGCAACTTTGTAATTTTGTAGCATATAGCAGCTTGTGTTGTTGCAGGTATCTAAGCGATCGAGGAATAACAGAAAACTTACAGAAGACCGGTGCAAAGTAAAATTTTTTATAGTTTTGTCTTTCCCTGGTATGTGAGGTAGCAAGCCTCTTTGATCAAGTAAGAAAAATAATGTAAGAGTGTATGTATACCCCATAGCTGAGCAAAAGCCCCCTATGTACAGAGAGGTATAGTGACTCCACCGCCCATCCGCAGACTATAGACTTTTTATACAATTGAATCCTGTTTGCACGTTTGCCTAAAACCCTTAAAATATTAAAGTTATGGTCAGTTCTAAAATATGTAAGACATGTAAAAAAAGCAAGTTTCGTATACAATGTTTTTGAAACTAAATACAACAGTTGAAAGCTAACATTAGTTCATGACATTGGTCTGATGATGATGAAACTCAGAAAGTCACAGACTGACGCAGAAGTCGGTAGATGAATATCGGTCGTAACGGCCACTCATTGAACCGCCGTTGAAAATCCACCGTTTACATGTGAACAAAATTTATCTCACAGCAGTGTTTGTTGTTAATGAAAACGATATTGTTGGTTTGTGGCAAATAAACAAGGTCTGTTAAGTAAGCGAAAGCGACTTTCATCCGTGTGGGATTCGAACGAGGCACGTCGGTTGCATTCGCATTTAAATGAGGGTGTTTTTTGGGCCGTCTGAGTACACGGGGAATTAAATTAGACCCCGAACAGCAAACTCTGTCTCGCCGACTATTTGCGTACGTGACGCGTCGTAGTTCACCTAGCGTAGCGGGTAATAAATAAGTTGTTCCGAGCTGTTAAATTATTTTATTTTTAACTCCTCTTTGAATTGCAAACTCATTACGGAATCTAATGTTAATTTTAATTTAAAAAGAAATGCCTTTTGTTGTTGGAAACAACATGCTTATCATATCGAAATAATCTCGTATTGTTTGTGTTTCAATCTATTCGCATGTATTAGAGAAGTAAGAAGTATCCAAATATGCTTATATTTTTCTCAGATGTACATAGTGCGCACAAAACTGTTCTAAAAACGTTTCCGTTCAGATTTTTCCTTTATTTGCGTTTTTATTGCTGTAGTTTTGAACGATTTACATCACGTATGGTTGCGAGCGGAATTGATAATGGACCCTAATGAGGAGATATCTATTATTACAACATAACCATGTCGTAAAACCATTCCTTCAACATACTTTAAAATTATTGAAAATTAAAGAAAGTGGTACAACAATTATTCGTCAAACTTTTTTTTTTAAAAAAGCATTGCCCTTACTAACCACGATAACTTTATCATGTGTAAGGTCTTTTTACAAACATAAATTTCACGCGGACAAATACCCAGATGCGAAACAACTATCTGTGGGTCACACTAATATTTGTCCCGTGTGGGAATCGAACCCACGACCCCCAACGCCGAAGGCAATACCTTGGCCACTGCGCCACGGAGTCATTAAATTACCTGGTCTATGCAGATAGTTGAAGCTTGAGATTACTTTTCAGATTGGGAGGCCCTCTTATAATTGCTACATACGCAGGCACAACCAAGCGGCTACAGCTCATTCCTTAATCAACGAAGCATACAGGCTCACAATGCATCCTCAGTCGGCTATAGAATAACGCTGTTAATACCATAAAGGGGGCTTGCTCAAACACGGCAAAGCCCGCTGCGAAATTTCCCAACCCGCACGGCCTCTACTTCGTTAAAGCCGCATCCAATACTCTAATTGACGTATCATCGGGTGTACCGCTTTCCGCCGTGTTGTGGATTAGTGCCGGCGACAGGCAGACGGACAATCGATCTATGCATACGGCCCGGGCGGCGGCCGGGCATAGTGGTTCACAATAGCCGGACGTCGAGAGTTAATCTTCCCAGGCGATAGAAGTATTGGCAACACTAAAGGAAGTGTCATTCTATGTGGTATAAAAGAGTTTATGTGGTTAATAGCTTCCTGTGAGAAATTATGACCTGGCCTTTTAGAACAACTTATTTTATATAACAAGCAAAGCTCTGGTTGTCAATTCTTTGTAACCTAGTTTGGTTTATGTAACGTGGATAAACTGTGTCATTAAAGATTTAAATAATAATCTTTAATTAAAAAATAACTATAAATTGTTACTTATCTCGAATAATCTTCGTGTGTAAAAATACATTTGGTATTATCAAATGTATTTTTGTTGACGGTTTAATTAAATAACTTGGAATAATAGATAAATGACAAAAAGTTGTTACTGGTTGCCATGGTAAGAACTCATTTTAATCATTTTTCCCAAACTCGCCAAAAGAATTATAGAATCAAAAAGTAGTTTTCGTTTGATTATTAACAGGCATGTTACGTAAAAAGGATCATTTTGGTCGATAATAAAGGATCTTTAGGGTGTGCGTAAGGGCTGGTAATATATGTGACACCATGGTTACGCTTCGTGAAGCAGAGAAGAATTGTGACCTCTTGGGGAGTGTGAATATCCTTAAAGGTTTTTACGACTAACCCTTGTTCAAGACATAGATAAGTCTTTGTGATAAGACAGATATCAAACTTATATTTATAGATTATAATATAATCAACTAGCGGCGCGCCTCGGCTTCGCACGGATGCAATGTATATTTTTTTATCGATACTTTTAAGATATAATACAGTCTTCGAGTCATCGGTGAACATACATAAAAAAGATTCCGATGAATTATTGAAGATTTTCGTAGGGTGTGAAGATATACCGTTGAGCTCAGTGGCTAGAGCATCGGGCTCATAACCCGGAGGACACAGCTTCAAATTATCGCAGCGGTGAAAAACATTTCGTCGATAAAATTTTACATTTTTATTCAAAAGGGGTGGACAGCAATTCGAATGGTATATATTTATAATATCTGTACGTCATCTAAATTATTATTTACTTCCCCAGCATTTAACATCTGCCGATTTATGCCGCTAAGATCCTAAAACCGAAGCATCTGAAGGTGAGTAATGGATAAAGTTTATGCCGAAAAGTCGATTCACGTCCTTTATTAAGGGTTGCCAATCACATCGCCTCGCGTGAAATCATAACTCAGCAAGACGCGTACCCTCTCTCTAAATCTTTGGGGAAGCTCCATCCATTGCGTTTAATTACAGCCCGCCCCAACCGCTCTCCTTACCTGAAGATCGTTAATCTTTCTTAAAGATATATTCCCCGCCTTAGAGCGGCGTTCGTTTCACGCTTTAAGCGATAATCGCTCGATGTCGCACGCCACGCAACGGTACTGGCTAGAGCGAAGCAGCTTAAAGTTCTGAACGGTGCTGCTGTATTCGTATCGCCTTTGAACTTTCCCCCTTGAACATAACGGCCCTTGACTTTACGCGTCTCAATTTTGATTCAGACATTTATGTTTATCGATTAGAGAGATGGAGGATTCCAATAAGCTCCATTAACCAATTTGGAGTTGAGTGTTTTGTTGATTACAAAGATGACGTCTCGCCTCTGAACTAATTAATTGGCCTGCTTGCGTTTACTTTGTAAGTTGCTCTTTCTGTCAATCAAAGAAGCGAGAATAAATTAAATAAACAACTTAATATCAACTTTTATTTTTCCTTTTACTAATAAACGATGATGACTCGGTGGTTCGTTTTGAGCGTTGGGAGTCTTGGTTTCGAGTCAAATAGGAACATGTATTTGTGTAACCTATAGATAATTGGTCCAGATCTGGGCGTTTATTCCCAAGGAGAGTTGACGTCAGGCAGGCGGACGGTCGTAAAAAACCCTAGCCAATTAATTATATTCATAACATAATGGTGTGCGAAACCATCTAAATGGTAAAATGGCAGGGAAAAGAAGAATGGCATTAAAATTTACTAATAGAGCGACTGAATTGATATGAAACTTTCCGCCAACTTATTGTCTGATTTGAGGGCTTACAAAGAAGCTCTTGTTGAGACTTAAAGATCCAAAGTGACGGTGAAACAGTACCAACGCTATCTTCAGGAGTCTCAGCGCTTTTAAGTTTGTCTTTATATTTCTGTTTATCTCTATGTTTTTCCGAGTAGACATAGATTTTTAAAGGAGGCAATACTGCAGATGGAACGTAACAAGTTCGGCAAAGGTTTTTCCTACTGTTACCATCTCACAGAGTGGAGCTCGTCTTTGACACAAGTCGGACAAGAGCTGTGCACATAGTCTGGCCACGGCGGTGGAGCACTGGGCAAATACATTCGACGCCCGTTCGCTTTCCAATTAAGTTCAGAAACTGTTTGTGCTCAGTTCAGGTATCATACCCGAATGCCTTTGATGTTCTCTCATATTAGTCCGGCAGTGTTCAATGTGTAACTTGTTTTGGGAATTCATGTGCGGGGCGTGTGTACTGAAATTTAATTAGCTAATGATTCCGATCGGGCCGCGACATTGATTTCGTTAACAATCCGAATACTGATTTATGTTAATTTTGAAATCCAAGTCGGGCTTACGTATATGCGTTATCGACTAATAGAATAGAAAATAAATTGTTTATCATAAAACAATAAATAATTTTCTTCTAAAACAAAGCTTCAAAATACTTTTGGGATCACTCAGTAGAAAATTTCCATGGAATCAACTTATTGTAACATTATTATTTTATTTAAAATTAACATCCATTCTATTTATTCATTATAAATATAGTTAAATAAATGTTGTGTATATTATTAATTATGTTATTAAGATTGTGATATGCGGTAGTTCATAACCAGCACTTCTAAAAATTACTATTCTCACTAACATTATTCGACTCAGTCGCTGGGGTGGTGAACCCTAGAGATGAAAAACGGTTTTCCGCTAATTACCTTGTGCGTACAAACGACTACGTATCAAAGAGGCGGAATAAGTGAACTTGTGTATTAGATTTAAGACCATTATGTATTACCTTATTCTTGCAAATAAATAAATTAATATTTTTGAAACAAAATTTAAATCAGTTTACATAAATTTCTTTAGGCCGAGTGGTTCTATGAAGACGATGCAACCTAATATACGCAGAATAATTTTATGATGTTCTCAGTTCTAGTGTCTAAAAGGTAACCAATCTTAAGGATTTGATTTTACTCTTTATTGAATGACATAATCCGTGAGAGAGCCTTTATATATAGCCCTGATAGCTTATTGTCTGGCCGTTTGCTATTAATTAAATATTTTCGAGCAACCTTAGTTCGATCACTGGTGCCGACATCAATGAAATTGCTGCTGAATTATCAAGTGCTCAGCGGTGAAGGAAAGCATTATGAGGAAACCTGCAAATTTTCAAAATAACAAAAAAAAAATGTTTCGAAGATACGTGAAGTCCGCCAACCCGCAGTGAATCCGCGCACTATGCCCTAATACCTTCTGTACAGACTACAGAGGAGGCCTTTGCCCAGCAGTAGGACATATATAGGCTGTTATTGTATTTTTAATCACTTCAAGTTTAAAGGGCTGAGTAAAATATTTTAGTTACAGGCCGAAATAGCAGGCTAGGTAAAATCTAGAATTGGGTATAATTTAAGCACGTGTGTTTTCCTCTACGTGTCGCCTTAGCATAGTATTCGAGCCCTAACTCGTAAGCAAACTGAACCTTATAAAAAAAATATATATATATCAACGATCTCCCTCCCCTCAAGCTACGAAAGAAAAATGCATTCTTTTCGCCGATGCCTAGTAGTAAAGGCTAATGACGTAAATAATTTTAGTAATCAAATCAATGACTCTATTCATGACGTTGTTAAATTGCTCGAATTGGCTAACCTCAATATTAATTTAGAAAATACAAAAACAATAGACTTTAAAATTAAGTTTGAAAATAAAACGATAGAAAAGGTGCAATCTGCAGTATTTTCTTTGGGTATCACTGTTGATGAAGCAATTAGAGGTGCACATTTTTAATTTTTTTAAGAAATTAGACTGATTTCTTAAAAATTGAAAAAATTAATAATAATAATTGAAAAATTTATATATAAAGTGACAAAAACAATTTCCCCAATTGTTTTTGTCACTTTATATATATATGTATATTTAACGTTACTTAAACAAGCCACAATTTGCAAACAGTAAAACCAAAGACACTTTAGTACAACTTTATACATACATGTGTTTAGACGCATTAACATTTAGTTAATTGTAATCATAATATCATGATTACACCAAATGGCGACTAAGAGTATATTCATACGGAAGCGGAGCGTAGACCCGTAATTTTCCCCTAACGAAGACAACGCCTTATCGCTTGGGAAATTTACACATAAAACGCAGTCTGTGTTTTAAAAATCGAATGCAACGAGCGCTCTGGTAAAAGTTCTTCAAATTGCGCGACAATTTTCTTCGGCTACAACGCTAAGTGGCGGCGGCGTTTAAATTCCGCTAAATGAGATTTTAAGCCTTCGTCCCATGAAGGGGATTTGCAAAACAGATTTCATGCAGACAGCCTGGCGGGGGCACAATGCTGCCGTTGATCCCTGCCAGTCGACAACATCTAAATTATTATATTGTTCTATGACTGCGCAGCGGTTTATGGTGTTCGAAACGAGTGAGCTTCGGCCATTGTCTGTTTCACATTATGGCTTTCATTGTTTGTCCATTATATAAGCGCTATTGTACAAGTATTCCCGAAGTAATTTTGAATTATATAGTGAGGTACAAATAAGCCTATTGCTTTAATAGCGTGCGATCAAAATAATCAGTTTATTATTTCCCTTTCGTTTTTTTCTATTCACAAGATATGCGTAAATCGGTTGTTAAAGGTAAAAACGGAAATCACAACATTAGCTGGCCGTTTTTTTTATAAGCGACAGCTTAATTCTTAGACGATAAATTTCGATAATTATAAGCGTTATTTAGTTCATGAAAACTTGGAAAGTTTTGAGTGTGAGTCTTTAGAGAATTTTCAAAAATTGAATGAAAAGTTATCTGATTGGCGTAGTGTATCGTGAACCTGTCTGTTACATCAAAGCATGTGAGTATACTGTACTGGAAATATATTTTGTGAGGAACATAGTGTTTTTCAGTGTCTGGGTGTGGATACATGGACATCTTATATGTATTTATTTACAAAAAATATGTTTATTAGTTACGTAACATCCATAGAACAAGCTTAGTTTGGTACTAGATAACGTGTAAAAATGTGTCCGGAAATATTTATTTACATAATTATCATTAATTAATTGTAATCAACTGCATTTATTTACCTGAATGGAGTTGCAAGAATATAAAAGCATGTGATGCAAATATTCGTTATAAGTAAAATATAAATTTATTCACTCATTTCTTGCAATTTTTTTTATTCATTCTTTATTCATTGCGACAAGCGCAACAGAAAAAAATAAAACAGTTATTTTTCAAAGCGTGACAACGATCACGCTGTGACCTAGTTGTGTCCACCTCGTTGTTGAAGTGCCTCCAACAATGGATAAACGAGAACCAGTCGTCAGCCACTGCTTCAACTCTTCTGTTGAAATTTTTATATCAAAAGTCCTCATATGCCTGGCGTATTGCATCCAAGACAATGAAGAGTCACAGCTATTAGGGTCGGCGCGGGACGTTATACAACGCTCTAATTACTCAGTGTGAACATTTTCCTGTTGGACTACGAAAAAAACTACTTAATGCAGTTACATACACATTGTTTCACACTTTCCACAGTGTTATAGCCACGCAACAGTCTTCGCTGTCGCACAAGTGGGCAGGTCCATCCGTCTGTTGCGTGAGGTAACAGGGGCTCTGTGTATTGAACGATGAAATGGCATATGCAATCAATCTACGGGTGCTGCGAATGTCCATGCGCAGCGGTCATCACTTAACATCACGTGGACCACCACCTAGCCAATTACTCGCATAAAATAAAAGTTTTAAGCCACCATTAATATATTAACTGGAGCGTATATTTCTATATTCATTATTTATGTTGGTTCTACTGGGCAATGGATGGAATAAATTTTAATTTAATAACTTATGATAAAGCCGTGATAGTGTAGCCTCAGTGTCTGGGCGCTCGCCTATAATTCAATATACTCGAGCAACCTGAGTTCGATCCCCGGTGCCGGCACCAATGAAATTGTTGATTTTATGTGCTCACTTATCGCCTACTCTGAAGGAAAACATTCTAATGAATCGAATCTCTGTATCGAGAAAGCCTTTGCTCAGCAGTGATACATGTTACTTTACTTTTATATAATATAAGTATTTCGTAGTTCAAACGGTATTTGCTAGGAACTGGAAATCGAACCAACACGTAATTGCGTTAGTTCGAAGCTAGAACGATGAACGCCCGTACCGTCGGCTCATGTTTACATAAAACATCCACTAGTCGCTCGGATAGTTTCAAAGAAGGGAGTTTAGCATAATGTGAAACGTTTAGTCATTCTTACGTTATCTCACAGAATATATTTCGCCGCTTGCCCTCTATTAATCAGCCGCTAGTTTTAGTCGCCGGCGTAACGGGTTGATAACGTTCCAATGGATAGACTTCAATATTTCATGTTAACTTTGGTCGTTTTAGTTAATGACATATATGGGATAGCTGGCAAATCGTAGCCAGTATGTTAGATACTTGGTTACTGATCAATCCATACTAATATTATAAATGCGAATTTAACTCTGTCTGTCTGTCTTGCTTTCACGCCAAAACTACTGAACCGATTTAAATTTCTGATGCCGGCACCAATGAAATTGTTAATTTTAAGAGCTGACTGATCACGTGCTCAGCGTTGGAGGAAAACTTCGTGAGAAATCGGCATATTTTCGAAATAATAACAAAAATATATCAAAGATAAGTTCGCCAACCCGCAGTGACTATCTGTGGTGAACTATGCCCTCTATACAGAGGAGGCCTTTGCCCAACAGTGGGATGTATATAGGCTGTTACTTTATTTTTTACTTCAGTTCACCAGCTCCCATATGATTCCATGTTAGTTTCATTCACGGGCCCTGGACTACTAGGATACAACAAAAATGTATAGTAATTGAGATATTAGAAGTTAGTTTTTTTAAATTAAAATGTTTTGCATGTTTTTGCATTTAATTATGACGCAAAAGAGAAGTCTACAAGATACTATTTTTTGAATTCAACTGTTTCAAATAACCGAAAGGAAATTTGCGACTTATAAAATCAAAATCGACACAAACTCGATGCTAAAGCGGAAAGGGGTCTCAATAAGAAGCTAAAAAAGTGCTAAGCTTGCGAGTAGACCGGGCGAGTTCGGTTCGAAACAAACAGAAGTCAGTTATCTTTAGCCCCGGAGCGCGGGGGAAGTTTGACAAAGCATTTATTGTTGGTAAAGACGTCGCGGAATCCTTAGGGCGGTCGAGCCGGCTTGAAACGATAACGAGTTTCGAACTCGATGCAGACGTACGAGATCTGAGAACGCGCGTGTTGCTTTTTATTATTATTCACAAACGACAGTCTAACGTTTTCTACCGGGGATCGTGTCACTGATCGCATACAATTTAAATTTTTCTTCAGTGTTGGATGATGAAAAAATATTGAGGCAAGAATACACATTTATATGGGTGTTTAAATATTTTACAGCATTAACATCCAGTTTCCTGCTGTTTACAGTTTTGGAACTTTATAAAGATGTTATTGAATATTATTGAAATTAACTTATCGTAAAAATTAAATAAAATTCTATATGAAAAATTAGCATGTGAGTATTTTTTCATTAACTTTCAGTGCTAGTTTATGAATTCTGCAACGGAGAAGTTTTAAACACTATATGGAGGCTTAAGCTATGTTTATGAAGGCTTACGTAGGAAGAGTTGTGTCCTGTATTGAGAAGTAATTCAAGGGGCGTAATAAAGGGGCACTTTTTCGCTAATCTTCAGATAAGGGTAGGTGAGCGCGATATATCAAGAGATTAGTCGTTTGCCGCTGCCGCGAGTGAAGCGTTGAATTTAAAGTGGTCGAGCTAGTGATGTACTTATTAAAATGTTGTATTTAAGATACCACAGTCATAAAATGTACTACACGTGTGACTCAGTTTTGGAAGCATTTCTATAAATATCATTTTTCGCAACAACCTCAGTATTAAATTTTATTTCATGGTTAATGATAGCCAAATAAAAAACTTATGGGATGCTTAATTTGGAAGGATATTTTAAATTGTATAAGATATATGGATTAGGGGATGCTAATTCCACCACAGATAAATTTTGATGACTCCGTGTCGTAGTTGTCATGTATTATTGGCTGCGTCGGGGGTCGTGAGTTCGATTCTCACACGGGACAACTATTTGTGCGACACACAGATAGTTGTTTCGCATCTAGGTGTTTGTCCTCGTGAAATTTTTGTTTATAAAACGTCCTTACAACACAGGATAATGTTATCCTAAGGTGAGCACAATGTTTTTATAAAAAAATGATGTTTAACCATTGATAGGTACGTTCTCTTCACCTTTAATAGATATTGCTTGCGCGCCACGTTTTTCATTTTAAATTTTTTACAAGTATTTTCTTCATAGCTAATAAAATACGTGATTACAAATTTGGGAAAATTTGTAACAGATTTGAAATCTGTATGGCATTTTAAATCCCCAGGAAGCTTCTTGAAATTATTTTGCTTTTTATTTAGTTTCAAAAACATGCGGTACTAAACAGAAATATTATTATCTACTGAAGTTTTCTCGTATTACTCATTTATCTTAGTCGGTCATTTGACTCGTAGAATCTTAAAGTGCTGAGCCTCGATCTTGGGTGGTGACGAAGAATCATAAAAGGACAGCAATATTTATATTATTGTACAATAGGCGGCTGCGGAAAATTGTAAGTTTGTATTTATCAATGGATACGGGAGAGTTTGAGCCGTGATAGCTCAGTGTCCGGGCGCTCGCCTTTAATTCAATATACTCGAGCAACCTGAGTTCGATCCCCGGTGCCGGCACCAATGAAGTTTTTAACTTTAAGTGCTGACTTATCACGTGCTCCGCGGTGAAGGAAAACATCGTGAGGAAACCTGCATATTTTCGAAATAATAACAAAAAAATATATATATTTCGAAAATATGTGAAGTCCGCCAATCCGTAGTGGGGCCGCGTGGTGGACTATGCCCTGATACCCTCTGTATAGAGGAGGCCTTTGCCCAGCAGTGGGACATGTATAGGCTGTAACTTTACTTTTTTTACTTTACGGGAGAGTTTATTTTCTAATCATCGACAAGAGATGAAGAAGATTTCGGAGTTAAATGTAATAAATTTATACATGAATTTGTGTTTTATGATATAGTGACAGAAAAGCTAAAACATATATAAATTAATAAATGTAATTTTAAATAAAATTAAAAAATGGAATGCCGTCAGTCAATCGATAAATGGTTTATATACGCGCATCACTATTGCTTTGTAAGGAACTCCATAACTTAACAGCTAGCAGTGAAGCCTATCATATATCAGGGTCTACGGTTGACATATTTTGCCCTCATGTGTATGCTTTGCATATACAAGCGATGCTGGTGGAACCCTAAAAGTGACTTTGCGAATTCGGGTGTGTTGGTCCCTAAAATAATATTTATTCAAAATTTTCTATAAATATACAAAAGTTCTTAACTAATTTTTCTTAAATTTCTTCGGTTTTTTAAATGGTTTGTTGTAAAATTAACAGCAATTTTAAAGAGTTTTCTTTCCCAAGTAAGTCTGTGCGAGAGAAATGCAGAGAAATGCTGACTTTCTAATTAAGCTACACTGAGTTACGAGCGCCGATGTGACGCCGGATCAGGCGTGTAGCATGCATTGAAGTAATAGATGCATGGCAGTATCGTTCCAAAATGAACTTTGTTTCCAGCGAATAGATTTCGAAATGGCCTTTACTGTTGCTGCTAAGTCTAGGTGATTTACAGGTGGAAGTGATTTATGTCGATGCACGCGAGCAAAAAGTTTAAATAAAATTGGATTCAGCTTCTAATTAGAGAGGCATTGAACGTTCCACTCGTTCAGTGTTTAAGGAAATTAATGCTTATCTAATTTTTTTTATTTTAATATTTAGGTAATAGTTCAGGAGTTGCATTTTTTTAATATTATTTTATAACAAAAACGTCTTGAATTGCTTTTTATGTCGCACGGAAGTACGACTTTAACACACAAAAGTATTAAAATTATACTATATTTAAAATAGACTAAAACTATATCGCTAACTAAGTCGACGACTTTGTTAAAAGTATTGTTTGTAACTTCTCAGTGGAAAGATCATTATGACTCCTAGTGATAAGATTCCAGATGGCTTTTGACTACAATTTTAACAAAGATATCCTTAATTTATAATAGGTGACACATATAATATGAGTGACATTCATTATAGGGATTTATCAACCATAGTAGCAACCATTTTGTATCTAAGAATAGTTGCAGATTGGCTGCTACTATGGTTGGTTAAAGTTTCAACTTCAGGGAAAATAATTTAAATATCCACACGTCATGTTAACAATCTGGTAACTACTTGTAGATATAGATATAGATTCACCAAGCATTGTTTAAAATGCGAAAAAAACTATATAGGTATAATACATTGAGATTTCCGTTGGTTTGACAATCAGCTATTTAGTTAAAGCTTCTGGGTGCGAATCCAAGAGACGAGGTTGCGATTTTCACAGCAGCGGCGATAAACTTTTTGTCCATTTTTAGGGTTCCGTACCCAAAGGGTAAAACGGGGCCCTATTACTAAGACTCCGTTGTCTGTCTGTTCGTCTGTCGCCGGGATGTCGCCAGTCTGTCTCATGAACCGTGACAGTTAGACAGCTGAAATTTTCACAGATATACTATATATCTGTTGCCGTTATGATAACAAATAATAAAAAAATAGTTTTTCTACAATTTTTTATGTTTCATATTAAGTGCAGAATATATAATATATAAAGTTTTTGTAGCCCAGTTCATAATGGTACTTTATCACTCATATAGAAAAAAAGTGTTAACCAAATCATGTATACATATAAACGTCGAATTCGGCGTCATTTTGCCTCCTATCTTTAACGGGGCATTCATTTTGTCTGTCTGTATATTGACACTAGAACTACTGTTATGGGTCTGTGTCTTTACTATGGAATGAAATTGAATATACATTTGGGTACTATAGCCCTGTAATTATATGCGTGTCGAAGCGAGCGGAGCCGCGGGCACTGCTAGTCTGCTGTAATAGAACGTGCCCATTAGTGCATGCAGCGGACCAACGAAACGTATAGATGGAGCATCGCATATTTGTTTACTCAAAGCGTTCGGTGAAATATCAGCGTACGGCTATTTACATAGATCATTCACTTTACCGCGTCCAAATGGAAGTACGTACCTATTCGACGACTTTTTCCTGTTTTAATACGTCCGCTTCCCCGGATAAATTGCGACCGTTGTTAGGGGATGAAACCGGGAATGTTTATGGTAGTGATCCCGTCACTACACTACCTACTGCATTCCCGGACCGCTGCGGTGTGTATTTAGTATTTGTGCAATCATGTCTCGTTTGTACAGCGTGTTTGTTTCGCTTATGTATCGGTTACCACACTATATTCTGCAGTTATTTATACTAATGTCTGGACTAATTAAAATATCCATAGGCTAAATTTAAGACTAGTACCATATTTAGCTAAGGTTACAGGAGTATGTTTGTGGGTATCCGATTTTTATAGTGAGAATTAGTTCAGGTTCCCTCTAATTATGTGTAGTGTTGTCCCAAGTTACTCGTTTTAGAAGCACGAGGTTAAACGAAGAAGTTATTATTAGATCAATATTTCTCGTTGTTGTATTAACAATCTAAATTTTTAATATGTAATATATGTTATTCTAGTAATTTACCTGTCCAGCTAAGTTTGTTATGAACAATCATAAGGTGGCAACTTTACTGGTAATAACAGTCGGGGCAAGCTTTAACGTCAGGTGCACCCAAGGCTGAGAATCAAAATGGGCTATAAAAACAACAATCCGTAGGCCAATCGATGACGAGGGGCTTCCCCGAATGTCTCCTAAATTCTTAATACCTCACGTAACTCTCGAGATTAGGGGAGGGAAGAGACTGCACTTAACTTTTATTGTCGATGCCTTGAGTCTGTTGAGAGGAGCTTTTGGATCGATGTTGTTGTTTGAAATGAAAAATCGAGCTTTGACTTTAGCTTACGATATCATAGTTTAAATCGGGTCTTATAAAATGTTATATACAAATGTAAGCAGTAACATTTGACACTCCGGTTACAGTAGTACATAATTGGAAGTACGATTGGAAAAATCTCGTAAACGCGGTTAGTATGAGTTTAAAATCTGTTTACATATAATATAAAATTTGAAAATGGTACATTTAAGTTGCATCAGTAAAGCTATCCATATCAATTTTTCAAACTTTTTAATTATGACATATATAACCTGACGTATATAATAAATGTACGTTAAAAAGTTTATAGTCAGTAAATTATGCAACACGTAGCGTAATATTCGTGTAGAGTATATTGCGTTTTATACAAATCTCGTGTGAAATTTAACTATACACGTCAGCCAAAACATATTCAACGGGCCGTACGTGCGATGCGAACATGTCTGTAAGTCTGCTTATAACTCCACAATTTCGACATTAATTATCTCGCTTTCGTCTCGTTCGCCAGTATTTAATCCTATTCAAGGGTTGCGAGGCAACAGTGGGAGTAACTAAGCCGATTACAATATTCGACTATGAGGCTCCTAACGCCGCGCCCGGGCGACTTGTTAGCGAGACTGGATTCAAGTTTGTCTTGTTATAACTCGCCAACTTCGAGGCTTAAGTATGACATAGCCGAACACAAACTGCGGGGGCTCTGAACTGCGCAAGGGATTTTATATACCGTTTGCGAGCTCCGGCCGAGGTAAACGGGATGCGCGTGAAGACTCCTTGGAATTTGAAGTGGGTACTTCCCAAGATTTTGCAGTTACACTGGCTGGGTCGCTGCGCCGTTTGTTCGTGAACAATTGCGATAGTTCACTCACTTCATATAAGGGAAATCATTTATGGGATGTAGTAGTTATTGTAGCGGCAGTGAATTTTAATCCCTAACTATTGTTTAAATGTTATTTTTCTGAGATATAATTATTTAAAATGACGTCGAAACAAAAGAATCGACGTATAAAGAAACTTAAAAAATGTTGGGGGAGAGAGTTTTATTGTCCGAACGTAAAACATATATTAAAGCAAATTGCATATTATATAATTCCTTAGTTCTTGGTACCTAATGATATGTAGCTTCAATAATTACCTCTAATAAAGTTCTTCTAAATTCGTTTTGAAGATCACATACATAATGTTACATTTTTGCAAATGTCTATTAAAAATTTAAAAATGAAATCTCTAATAGTAAAATTCAAGTCAAACATTACGGAGCCGTCGAAACTGGATGAAATAAAAAATTTCTTTATACGAAAATATTTCCCCGGGTGGTAAATGAGGAGCTCTACAAAAAACGTACGTGTTAATACAATTCTAGGACCCGCGTCACGCCACCTCCATTGGGTCTGCTTAACAAGATTACAGAGGCGAAAAATGCCAGACAATGTACCCGAATTAACGATGAAAATGGATGTAGGTGTACATCCTGTGTTACGACTTTCAATCGGTCGCATTATATTTTTTTAATAGTATTTCATTTTACAGTCATTTTATAAGATCGGTGCCTTCTTCGCCTAAAATGCTTAATACCAAGTAAGGTGAAAATCGATACCTCGAAAGTTCGTAGTAAAAGAGATTACAAAAATTGGAACAATAATAAATTGAAAATGGAACAATTTGGAACAATAATAATACACTTCATCTAATACTAGAGATGTATTGCAACCTGCAAGGCAGACTGATTTATTACTTGAATCAACAACTAATGGCGTTACTCTTAAAATCTACAATAGTGGGTTCGGAATAAAGAATATTTTATACGTGCATACTCTCGTCTCTTATTTTTCGTGGTCTTCATTACCGAAGGTCGTCTCCGTCTTGAACATTTTTGACGGAATCTGTGAAGAGCTGCTTCAGTGCAGTGAAAACAGGAAAAATACGTTTATACAATCATACTGTAACTCGCACCCCCCCTTTATGCATGTATATATAATTATAACTTATATATTTTTTCCCCATTATATGAATAAATCATATAACATCATTACGTGACCAGGATAATTTATTGATCTTTCTATAGGATCTTTCTAAAGGTAATAATTAGCCGTATGAAATATTATTGTGATCGTCATGTTCGGTAGGACCTCATTTACGTTGTGTTTATTTAGTAACTTGATTCTTTTAGGTGGATCTTGGATAGATAAATATTCACTAGTTGTGGTATAAGCCAGAGATAAGCTCTCTTGAAAAGGGCTCACATCAATTTCACATACCCGATACAAGTCAACAGCTCCCCCACATTTTAAAAAATGTAGGGAAGGCACACGGCTCCATGAAAACACTCACCAACGCCGTGTGCGGTGAGCGCCAACCAACATATTGCGCCCCCCCCCCCCAGAGAGGGACAAAAAGTTGGGGAAAGGACCGAAGTCCATTGCAAAGCTGTTTTACCAGCATAAAGAGGGCTTGGCCCCTTGGCAATAAGCACAAACTTTGACCGAAGTCGCGCATGTCAATGCGTGTAACGTCATACAAGCCGACGACAAATCCAGTCTTCGTGAATGTACGTCAATACGGTTTTGGGCATGTGTTAAAGATCAGGCACTCTGGCCCTATGATATAGCGTCGTCTCCCAAGCAAATGTCGCAAGACGCAATGTCACCAAATGCAACATGCATCAATACAACCATCGCAGGTCAACACGCCAACATACAGCCTATCCGCATACACAGCAGACATCATCACCTCGAACCTCCGTCAACCAGAATCATACGATGCAATGATATTAGGCGCAGATCACCCCGCAACTACCACAAGACGCAGTACTGCATATAGCCGCACGCATCAATGTGACTATCGCGTAGGTGGCACACCCTCACACTACACCAATACAACTCCAATCAACTTCGGCTCCAAAGTTTAGAATATACTCGGAACACACGAAGTGTCCAAACATACTCTTTCACGATCCGAATGATAGTCGACGTATCATAGCGTAAACACTAAGACGCCAACCACCACCAGACCCTCCACCCAAGCCAAGTAATAGCCAACGTATCATCGTCGAATACACTAAGACGCAAGCCAACACCAAAAACCAAAAGTCAGATGATCAGTCGACGTATCACAGTGCAACACACTAAGACGCCAACTACCACCAAACTCGTACTATGCCGAATGACAGCTAACGTATCATAGTGATGGTCACTAAGACGCCAACTACCACCAGCTATCGATGATATGTCCACCACTGAAGACATATCCATTCATGGTTCCACGTTTACCGTAGACCATATCGTCGTACAGAAGTACCACGCAACTCCATAGTAATATGTCTTATAAAGTCCCAAGTCATTCATTGCTCTTCATTATATTTATATATATTTATTATTTTTTCTCTGAGCCTTCACATATTATCACTTTTATTCATTAGACCTTACTTCCATATGATATTGGTATGGGACGTTCATACAATGTACTTTGACTATATAGTACTAAGAGTCGCGATCGACCTCTGTACTGACATATGTGCGTCATACAAATGTGTCCCCGCACGGTACATATTACTTCCCCCTTAGAAATCACTAAGTAAATGGTTGTTTTAATGGACATAATAGTGATCGTATCTTGATATATTTTTAATAAATATCCTTTTTTGAGTATTTAAGTGATTTTTAACTATTTTTTTATCAATTTTTGGTAATATCATTTTCTCATACTAACACTTATATTTCTTAAATTTAAGTATATATTATTAACTTTTATTGTGAATAAACGTTCTTAAACGTTTTATTTTCATCTTAATTGATCTTTATTATGACTAATTAATAATAATATTTATTATTATTAATAGGTCGTTACAATACGTATAAATTCTAAATTTTTGTAGATAAATGAAACAAATGTTGCGGCTCTGCCGGATTCGAACCTACGCCTTCTCATTCGTATATGTCAAACTTATTTATTTTCTATAAAATATTGTGCATTCAAACATGGACATGGAACTCGAATGATATAGTCTGCAATAATATTTTGAACGAATAAGTAATGCGGGGGGAGACAAGGAATTGTTTGTGTATCGCCGTTAAAATGTGTGCACTTGTACAAACACCGGGCGGGATCGATCGTTGGCTGTGTATTAAAATTTAACGGCAATTAAGTAACAGTTGCATATGGGGAAAAACCGTTTGATGAGCCGAATCGAAGCGGACTCCCTCAGGGACGGAGCGGTCACTGATAGAAACGATTCCACTGTGCAAATAATCCAAAAATAACGAGCTAGCAATTAAATACAGCTTTGAGACAAATATTGGTGGGCGGAGTGGGCGCTCACATCAAAGGAAAGAGATACACGCGTGTCATTCATTACAGATAAGCCTTTCTGCGTATTTTGTTAGAACGTATAAGGAATGCGCAATGTCTGTTTGTTTTAACGAATGATTGCAGAATGAATAAACGAAAATATTACAATGAATTTAATGAAACCATATCCGTTTCTCTTCAGAGTTAAATTATTGGGAAAATATATTTATGGGCTAGAGAATTGTTTTAGCAACGATCAGTATAAGTTTGAATTGAAATCGTATTGCATATGTTTTAATTTAGAGGCGAAATAATAAGTAATTGTTGAGCTAATGTTATTCTACATTAACAAAGCATTAGTAATTACTTTAAGAACATTAGTGATTTTACTCGTACAAGCGTTCGATTATTTTTGCCCCTTAATTAGACACCAAACAGAGATAATTGTACTTTGTTAACTGATGACAATAAAAATCAATTCGAAAATTTTAATTAAGTTTTTATTGTATTATTTATAGCGACAACCTTTTAGTTTTGTATACTAAGATAAAACGGTTGTTTCTATAAATTAGCAGAGAAACCTGTGGCAATGTATTAGTGCATCAAAACCCCCTATTCAGTTGTATCGAAACGTATGATGAATTTTGAAGGGCTTATCGGTTGCGCTTTGGAAATGAGGATTAAAGTTATTCAGATATATACTGCATAGGTATACTGCAGCGGGAAATTAATCCCAGTGTTTGTAAAACTAGCGAGATATTACTAAGTCATCATAATGTTCATTATATTTAGTAAATGGAATTATAAATTCGTTACTAAAATATAATTATTGAACGCACTTTACTAAAATAGAAAGCTTTGAAAGCATAGTTATCTAAGAATAAGATTTCTTAGAAAACAATGCTTTCCTACACGGAAGAGAAAGCTTTGAGCTTTCTCTTCCGTCTAGGCTGAAATCATGTAAGATTTTATAGATATATCAACTAAAACATTGTATAATTCATGAACTGAGTTGTTTTTTGGTGTAATTATTACATTTATAGACATTTTTGCACTCACTGTAATAGACTGGATGAAACAGTTTTTACAACTGGCTTCAAAACTTTACCGCGCAACCGCAGGATATTACCAAGTTAGGCGCGTTGGATCTTAGCGCACCTTCATCCTCGGCCTCTCTTGCACAGTTTCTCACAAGTCCGCTGCTCAAAGCCAGAGAGTATTAATAAGCAGCAAGTTACTTAATTTACAATCAACGTTAATCACGTTCCGGTCGTGGGGAGTAGGGTTAATGACGCATTTTAATATCAACAATCCACTTCTACTCCATCAGCGTGTAGCGTCATAGAGTCACAGAGAATAGGGGGAGTGGCTAATCCTCTCCCGAGGTTTGTGTCTCCTCTGTTTCTGGCACGATGGCATCAGAGCGTCATGCCGTTTGCCGTGACGGCAAACCAGCCGATTTTACTGCCATGCGCCAACAGATGTTTCACTTCAATAATGTCGTGAAACTTTCAATACATGGATGGCATCGTACTGTTAGGCCATGATACTTGCCCCGTCGTTCCTACCGAGTCGTTCAACAGCAGAAGCTGCTGCGTGGCTTGACCACAGTAAGAGCGCTGCATCGTTTTGATATGTCTGATTCTATTACTGTTAATTTAGTTTTGTTTAAAATTAAATTAAGAACAATATAATCCGTTGCCAGTTACATTTTATCTATTCTATATCTGTGTTATTTTACATCTCATTTTAAAAGCATATCAATTAATGTAGTGAATGGATCGTGAAAGTACACTGTTTTCACAGTGTATACCTGACCTTTGTTATCTGCTCTGTTAATCAGATACAACTCAGCATAGTTTAGATTCAAATTGCAGCAATTATGTTAATTGTATTCTTCGTAAGTAACAATAAAGTTAGGTCCGTTTTTGTTTTTATTACCATCCTGTAAGCAATTGGGCGCAATAGTATTAGGGGGGTGGGTGCGATTAAAAGTTTCAGTATTTCAGACGCGCGTTATCGCCCGATCCCTGTGGTATTCCGGGGATATTCCGAACCTTATAGCGAAGTGTCTGTCTCACTAATACCTGAACCCGGGAGCTAATCAACGCCTATTAGCTATTCCAGCCACGTACGCGTCCGGCGAGGTCCGTTTAACGACGTCCCATCTAACGTTCATCTGTAATGCTGTATAGCTAGAACACACCCTGTAATCGCTTACGATTTCGCCTTTATGAAACATATTACGCGGTAATAACATGTCCTAATGTTTTGTACATTTCAGATGAAACTAATTGAATTGTGTATTATTTTAGTACACATTCATAAACTACTTTTACGAATAATACCTCCGTTATTCGTAAAAGAAGTTGTTTGAAAATTTCCTGCGAAATAACACAAAAAAAAAAAACGTTGGATAGACGCAAAAATTGTTGCCCGGCTGGCTTATTAAATTCCATTCATTCTGAAAAATGCGTAGCGGAGAAATAATCTACATAGAGTTTTATTACCCCTGAATTTATGAGTATTATGATACCTCTTAATAAATGTCGGTAATAAAAAAGGTTGAGGTCAAACTGCATTCTTACTAACGTTATATCTTGTTTATTTCAATTCTGAAACAGAAATCATGGAGCAACCCACGTAGCTTTGCTCTAGATCTCACTTGACGTTTCCATTTCCCGAATGTTGGTGGAATTTTAAAGTGTCTAAGCAAGTAATTGCTCTGCCAGTTACTGAGCGACGGATTGGTAAACTTGGCGGCTACAGTGGTCCAAACGCAGTTCAGTGTTTTTACCGTATTAGTGTATTCTACGTACTGTAAGACAACAATCGTTTTTATAGCATAAAAATATTATTTTTGTGCGGAATCCCCGATACTAAACTGATTGATCACTATGTTGCTATGTTAAATGTTGTGTGTTTATTTATTTATTTAATTTTGGACTACAAGCCAAAAAATATTTACTCAAAATTAAGTAAAAATAAATTTTAGGGCAACGACTTTCAATTACATATAGTCGCGTTATTGACGAAAGTGTTTAACCTGTGTAGTGAAATGTAAGTTTTATATGTTTCCTGTAAGTGAAGTAGTAGAAGGACAAAGTGTCTATGGACAAAAAAATAAAAAAATGTGATAGGAAAGAAAAAAAAAAAGAAAATCAAGAAAGAAAAATAAATAAATAATTATTATATTGTTAATTATTCAAATTTATAAATCCTACGTTATTTGTGAATTATAATATTCAGATACGAGTGGTTATCATCTAGCAAAGAGGATAGGTCAGAGTACCTACTCATGTGGTCTTTAATTAACCATTATACGTCCCTACCGTAACTATTGTTTTCGATTAATTAAGTACCATTGCACCGGTTGAAGTGCCAATTATCGTCCATTAATTAGATTGTGTCTGGGAGCCTGCGTCATACTACCGGGCATTACTCGCAATAAGTCATATTTGCTGAAGTGCATCTAAGGTATCCGCGGCAATCCCAGGTACAAACTCCTGACATTAATTTAAAACGGCTATAGCCGTGAGTCAGGGTAAATCTTTTATTTTCATATCGTTAATGTCCCCTTTGCGTTTAGTTATAGCGAGCTCAATGTTGCGGAAGTGTGTGGAAAAACCGAGATACGACAGGAGCCCTACAAATCATAAATATTGCACAGGACCAACCGACGTTTTTATTCCGGACAGTTTAAAAATATTTCCGACCGAAAAATCAGGGAGCAAGGTCTGCAGCTATGCCAGCTAACTTTAATTAATTTGAATCTTCATATAACTTGAATTTAATCACTTCTCTCAACATCAGTAATTATGGGCCAGGTTTGGTATTGTTTCAGCTTCAAGTTATAGACAAAGAAAACTGCGTATGAGATGCGCAGTTAACTGAAAACATGAAATTGAATTATAAGCGAAAATTTCATATAATTTTCATAAAGTGAATATATTACGAAATAAGTATTATTTTACTTGAATATCTGAAATAATTCAAATAAATTAAAAAAAAATGATATAAAAAAGTATCTTTAAATGTATAATTCTAAGAATTTGAACAAGTTAGTACGTTACTTTGTTAGCGAATGATAGTTAAAATGACATATACATGTATGTATGGCTGAAGTTTTTTTATTCACATAGACGTAGGAAGATACGAGGCCTTTTACGGATGCAACAAACAACTTTTCATGCAACACATTTCATTCTTCCTACTGCGAATCTATTACTCAATCAAATTAGTAATAATAAATTTTTACGGTATAACTCTAAATGTTACAACAATGGTAATTTGTCTAAAATGCTCTTGAAACTTGTGAAGTCAACGATTCTGCGCCATGTTTGTGTTTCATTATGCTGCAGCGGGGGCACTTCCACGTCGGAATTACGAGTGTTGTGATCAGGTGTACCGGTTACTTAGCGACTGTTTACCTACCGGGGAGCGCCTCGGGTCACTACACCGAATTGTGAGGGGCGTAGCGGACAGAGAAATGAAAGGAGACGATACTTGTTGATTAATTATCTTATAAATAGAAATGAATGTCTTTAAATTTGTTCGTTATTATTTTTAAGATTTTATGTGCCAAATCTAAAAAAAAATATCGTAAATACCTTTTGCTTTTACACAGAATTTTAATGCATTCCGATTTACGCTAGTTCATACAAAAGAGATAATAATATATTTTTTTTTACCAATTAAACGCGTCTGAATTAACTACAAAGAACAAAAAGGCATAAAATTCTTAAACTTACTTCCTATTTATTTACTACGTTAATATTTAGACATGAAATCTCGTCAATTTGTGCATTATGGTTACATGTTTTATAAGGTCAATTGTAATGGGGCGTTACAGTATTTATACGGGGTGGTTTTTTTTCGTAATACAACGCTCAGTTTGCTTGTCGCTTAATCCATACAAAATATAGGTCAATTCCTCGTTTCGTTTCGGAATTTTTCGCTACGCAACAGTTTTGTAAAATATTTAATATATTCTAGCTACATATTAATAACAATACATTATATTTAAATAGTTCATATGTAGTGGAAATGTACAGTTTGTGCTGAGTACACGAGTCATATTTATTTAGATAGTTCGAGTTCGAACGAATAATACGAAGATGACTAATTCAAGCCACGTTTTATCAAAGTTATGTTGTAAAAGGTAAAGTGCAATTAGCCTTTTCGCATATGATATGTGACTAATGTCAATGGATAATATCATTTTCAGTCACACCTTCACTGTCTTATTGCTAGGACGTCGAACAAGAACCAAGAAAGACTTGCATATTTCAGTGTAAATATAAAATAAAATAGATCATAGTCATCCTCCTGCCCTTACCCCACATAAGTGGGGACGGGAAAAACATGTGAGTAATAAAGTGGGAATCAAACCCACAATCCCCGGCGCTGAAGTCAACAGCTTAACAACTGGGCCATCGAGTCATAAAATAAAATACCAAACCCAAACATTCATAAATTATTTCTACCTTCAGATTAGGGTAAAAGCTTTTATTGGTACAGTTATTGAAGTACATTTCACGTATACAAAACAACTCCGCGTGTTTCTGTGTTCAATTTGGGAAATTACGAGCGTACGTCGAAGATTATCGTGGCTCGCGGGTGGCGCGGCCCGGAAGCTGCACTGTGCGGGGGCGGCGCGCCCGACCACGGTTATTATCTGGCTGCAACGTCACTTCCTGTCCCCCCCTCCAATCCCACCAATCGCCGTCCATCTAGCCCAGCCAGGGTTTCGCTAAGTTTCCACTATTTTCGGTGTAGCACCTCGAATTTTGTGAACGGCTCTGTATTTGTCTATCGAATAGTACTTACCTAGTTGTTCTAGAAAAACGTACATATATACATACACACGGAATCTTTATTTCCAAATGTGGAGTAACGAATTGTAGGATTTGTGCTTGTCATTTTTGAAGTCGAACAAAACTTACACAACAATTAAAAAATATTAAATGAAGAACAAAAAATATTGTATTTATACACTATTTGCTGTTACCCTTGGTTTTGCCCGCGTGATTAAAGGGACTGAACAATGATGATGTTAACACAACTTTCCTGATGTATCCTTTTTTTGTTAACGCGGGGAAAATGCCTACGCATACCCGCCCTCGCGGGGCAAGGACGGGTTATGTCGGACTCGCACCGACTAAAATCCCCACCATATACCATCCAGGCGCATAACCGCAGGGTCACGGCAACGCATTCGCACACTACCGCGACTCGGCCAGAGCTGGCCGCCTTAGCAGTCCCTTCTCGGGGAGCAACACCCTTCTCCACCTCAGATAAGGCAGGCTGGAACATTAGCGCGCCTCCTACTAAAAAATAAAAAGCCAATTGATTGCCGTATTTACGTACTCAAGGGTTTTAATATATGGAAAAAATAGTTTATCAAATATTATTTTTATTAATATTTCAATTAATTAGTTATCTAATATTTTAAATATTTTATTTTGAAATATTTCAATTGAATTTTAACTCATTGTATTATAGAATTTTATAAATACCGGCACCGTCACGATGAAGTAATTATACCGTAGCTGCGTAGCAATCGT
Source organism: Iphiclides podalirius (assembly GCA_933534255.1). Lineage (NCBI taxonomy): Eukaryota > Metazoa > Arthropoda > Insecta > Lepidoptera > Papilionidae > Iphiclides > Iphiclides podalirius. Next base: position 12,473,459 of record OW152815.1, on the reverse strand, counting down.
AGCGTGCGTAGCGTATAGAAACCCTTATTCCTTTTTGTTATTATATTATACTAGCGTCCCACCACAGCTTCGCGTGGAGGCAATGTATTATACATATAAACCTTCCTCTTGAGTCACTCTATCTATTAAAAAAAAACCGTATCAAGATCCGTTGCGTAGATTTAAAGATCGAAACATACATAGGAATTGACAGACAGCTTGACGACTTTGTTTTAAGTATAAAACTACATATACATAGTATATGTAGTGATGGAAACCTGGAATGTGTTTAGCATCCAAAGTTTTATATTTGGATGTGTTCAATGTAAAATAAATTTATTCAAGTCAATTGTTATCAATATTTGCTCGTTTCAGAACATTGACTTTCGTAGTAGGGGGTGATAAAAGTATTAAATTGTGTTACCATGTTAGATGTGCGTGTTCAACATTAAACATATGAACATCTATCTATGATGTTACGAGACATATCGTGTTGGAATTCTGGTAAACCTCAGAATGTTGTTCATCTTCACGTCTGTATTCCATTAGCAAATACGGTTTACCTGCCATCAAATTTTCCAATTTATCTTGATCCTTCCCCCCCTCCGCCTCCATTCTGTAATTGGATGAGATCAGGGAACGATGATGTATTATCAAGGTTCCAAATGAACTAGCCGATGTGTAAGACGCAACGAACGCCCCGGGCGCTATCAGGCAGGTAACGAGTGGGCGGAAATAGGGGTGTCAAGATAGCGTCATATTTCAGTATAAATTAACGCTCAATTTGATATACCTGTTAATTATCATTTTTCTCTTCAGATCTGTTAAAATCTTCATGGGTTAAATAGAAGAACCACGGAAACTTTAAATAGCACAGTTTTATTTTCATTCATTCATAACTTTCACTTATTTCATTCATTCGCATTCATAATTTCGCTAACAAAGTATTTTCTACCTTCCCACACATGGAAAATTCAAAGAAAGACGGTATAAGATGCTTATTAGAAAAATATTATGTTTGCCATAGTTATTATCATAGTTTTATTTGTTTATGTACTTCACACTAATACTAATAACACAATAAATATCTAAAAAAAGCTCTCGTCCCTTTATTCGCAATCACAAATGCAACCCGTTGGGCTCGACATAATATTGTAAGTATTTCATAAACTTTTCCAAATTCATTTGATTTTGTCTTGTAAGAAAATATTTGAACCACCTTAATATAACTCGTAATATTTTTCAGTAGATCTAGAATATTTTTATGAACGAGAATTTGATAATGTCTTTGACGCCAAAATGAGTACTTATTCTACCGATTCAAAAGTTCAAGTCGGTAAGCGTAAAATTCTAAAATAAATACAATTCCCGAAATCATCAAAATACCACGACCCAATTGGCGAAGTTGATAGTGACCCCGTCTCGTGCGCCAGAGGGTACTGGTTCGATCCCCCCTACTGTAAAAATTTTGTGTGATGGACATAGTGTTTTTCTACTGTCAATGTGTGTTTTTTTTTGTAGGTTTTTTCTAAGGTGTTTTTCTTTCTTTTTAGGACGTTTTACAAACATAAATTGCACGAGGACAAACACCCAGATGCGAAACAACTATCTGTGGGTCGCACTAATAGTTGTCCCATGTGAGAATCGAACCTACGACGCCTGACGCCGAAGCCCATACCTTGGCATCTGCACCACGGAGTCATCAGGTTTAAGTATGTGTATCAGGTTTCTAGTATCCATAGTACAAGCTTTGCTTAGTTTGGGACTAGATAACGTTGTGTAATATAATGTCCCGAAATATTTATAAATATTTCATATTTATTTATAAAATTCAGACAGGAAAGTATTGTTTTGTAGCCTGTCATCCCTAACAATGAAAACACGGTAGCTAGCTCGTGTAATCTTGTTCGAATCGCGGGCACGAATTTCATAAGTGCTCGGTCGAGTTAATGGATGAAAACATTAACTCCTTAGGGCCTAGCGAATTTAGGAGGCGGCTTCGCTGTTGGGGAAGCACGCATTTGCATATGTGACTGTGAATTACCTGTTGGGATTGTTTTAGTACTTTGGAGTTTGTGAATTTGGTATTTTAACAAAAGTTTTGGTAAAAACGGCCCGTTTACGACTTTAGCTTTGCTTTCGTTGCTCAACACTTACTGATGAAAATGTTTTGTTTGTCATTTATTTTCGAACATAATTTACTATTTGTGTGTGGCTTACTAATGCCATTGGTATAACCAATGCATTATTTACCACGTATAAATTATTAAATATAAAAGTAAAGTAAAGTATCAGCCTATACGTGACCCAATGCTGGGCAAAGGCCTCCTCTGTACAGAGGGTATCAGGGCATAGTACACCACGCGGCCCCACTGCGGATTGGCGGACATATCTTAGAAGTATTTTTTTTATTACTTCGAAAATATGCAGGTTTCCTCACGATATTTTCCTTCACCACTGAGCACGTGATAATTCGGCACTTAACATTACCAATTTCATCGGTGTCGGCACCGGGGATCGAACTTAGGTTGCTCGAGTATATTGAATTAAAGGCGAGCGCCCGGACACTGAGCTATCACGGCTCTATTATTTATATCCATTTTGTGATAACATTAATTTATGAAATATGTATAATCTATACAAATAAATAAAATTGGACTAAATACTCCAATTTTATTCTAAAATGCAAAAATTAAAGCAAATGCTCGTAATATTAAAATAGCCGCTTTTTACTTAATACGTATGGATGTATACGCGGTACATATACGAAAATATTTTTTTGTCTGTTTCCGATTTTAACGAGACTTCACAGGCAGATGCTTAATGATGTAATAAGGACTACCTTAGGTAACTTTTATTTTAGAAATTATATTTATCTCAAATTCCACGCGGACGAAGTCGCAGGCACAGCTAGTTTGTATATAAATATATGACAGTGAGTCGCCTAACACAATACCGAAAATATTCCAATAAATAAATAAATGCTTCATATTACTTTAGTATATTATACGTATGAACTTCGAGGTGTGAGCGATGAAGACAAGACGATTGCTTTGAGTCACTATGGTAAACAGAATGAACACTATTTAGATACTTAGACAACTGTTGTTAGTTGGCCGGCAACGCATTTGTAAGCCCACTGGTATTGCGGGTGTTCATGGGCGGCGGTTATCATTTACCATCAGATGAGCCTCCTGATCGTTTGCCCATATAAAAAGAAATTAAACATATACGTGTATGCTGTTGTAACTAATGTATTAGACTAAGCAGATAATGAAGCTTTTGCAGACTGTCATCGGTGCAAAAATTTCGGACGATTGTCGGTCCAGATGAGCGACGAGGAATCGTCAATCAAAGTTAATCGTAATAAAAATATTAAAAATACTTCAACGGTCGGTAATTTTCATGTCATTGAATTATAAATATTTGATGAGCCATAATGATTAATCTTTTCCAGTAGCACGCAAAACGACTATTACACACGTTCGTGAATGACATTACTAGCAACATCGTATGATTCTTTAGCAGGTAATACAGAATAATTTGACATTGCTTATACAAAGCATGGGAAGATTATAGGTAATCATTAATTTTAAAACAGATGTTATTGTTGTTTTACTAGTGAAACATAAAAATGTTTTCAAATTATTTAATATCATTAGGATATTAGTTATTACGTATTACTTATAAATCAATTGATTTATTCTAATATAAAGCAGTGTGATAACAGAAATGCATTTAAAATTAATGCTTTAACAGAATATTTATTTTCATACAATAAAGAAGTCCTTAATCTTAGTCTGCACATACGTGCAGTAAAAAGACAGCCTTTTTTTTAATAAAAACATTGAAGTTTTTGCTTTTACTATGATTTAAGAAAACTTTCTCGCTCAATATTAATGTGCTGTGTAGAGGAGACGGCGTCGCGTCGATCGATATTTATAAATGAGTTGTGACAACAAAATGCCAACGAGCAATTGCCAAGTAGGTGGGGAAATGGTCATTCCTGTACGCGAACAGGGGCTGTCATCGGTGCACAGATAAGTTAATCTTGATGGAAAACCTGTTTAGTTAATGGATGTAGAGTCAGACGCAATGCAAGCCCCGTCCGTGCAACACTCGATCTATCACTTACCTAGAAAACTTGAGTTAAAAATTCGGTGCTACATTATACTTAACGTCAGCTTATATTTCTCTAAAGTGTGCATCGATGCTTCTTTGGTGGGCTTATAAAGTTTTCGCACTGAAATACTGTATACGTATGTTCACATACACTGAGTTTGTTGAGACAAGATTTTGTTTTCATTTCTTGTTCTTGATTTTTGTTCTTTTGTTCTAGTTTGATGTCGTCTTTGTTTTCGGTCCAATGATGTATGTTTAACTTTTTATCAGTGTCATCGCGATCAATTTCCGTGTTTTAATGGCGTCAAAAAAACGTCAGACAATTCCATTCAAATTCCTCTTAGGTATCCGCAATCTATTTAGTTAATTGCGTGGAGGTAGATTTAATTAAATTGGGGAAGGCAAATATATCCGGCTCTTTTTCGAAGCGACAGACGTACGTGGTCTGCATGATAACTTAGATACGGGACTCATGTACGCTTTTATAACATGCGATACTGAATAGACTGTAGTGGTCAACTACTAAACCTAATTCAAAATATTCAATGTAAGTGAATCCAAGATAATTGTTACAAATATGTTTAATATCTTTTCACGTCTGTCGTTTGTTTCGTTGGATGTGAAGACTTCGACGCAATGGGAGGAAAATTGAAGAATTTATATACAAATTCAAGACATTTAATTCAAAGTTAATTTAATAAAATTTAATTATAATATGTATATAAGCCGTGTACAAACATAAACCCGCTGCTTTAGAAATTTGAGAATTTTGATTTAAAAAAAAAAACGACAAGTAGTTTTGACAGTCCTCTCTTGGTTAAGCTAACACTAGCCAAAGAATTTGAACAATTTTTTTTTGAAGACATCGAAATGGTTGAAAATCTTATTGTGCAAGGTCAGACCTACATGGTACACTTCACCAAACACTTCCCAACCAAACTCTTTAAATTTTTGCAGAGCGGCCAAAGATGTGTGTGCTCTGGTGTTATAACAATGAAAACTCTTACCGTTGATCAATCCCAGCCGTTTTTTAAGAATTTCTTGCTTGAGGCTCCTCAGCTATTGGCGGTAGATATTCCGAATCGATGGTCTATACCAGCGGTAAAAGCTCGTAATGAATGTTTGAACTTATAGCAAAGCTGTACATTGAAAGATTTAGGTCGCTGGTTAAAAATTGTATTACAATTTTGATACATAAGAATCTTATATATATTTTGCGTCCATGCCGCAAAACTATACGACGATATGTCGTGATGGTACCACCGTTTCTTGCCACCGCCGTATGCCCGTGCCGCAACGATGAACGATGTCATTCCAATACCACCATAGCATAACCTTATTGAATTTTAATCCGGGTTTGGCTGCAGTCTGTGGAGCTTGACTGCCCTTCAACCTGATTTTTTCGGCCGTTGTTGTCTTAGGTGATCCATAATACTAATTTAATATGAATTACATATGATACATACTTAGTTTATAACTAACTATATATTTACTAACTAAATAATATCATTAGCTAATATGCGGGGCCACGCAGTTATTTCTGCTATTGCACAATACCAGCGAAAAATGTATTTTCTTAAGTAAAACTTACTTACTCTCTCGACTCTACTTAAGCCAAACGTCTTTTTTATATATATTACTGATAATTTCTTGTATTTATGCGATTATACATTATTTTTACGCGTTTATGATCACGGGACAGACTCGTCTGCAAAGGGCTCGAGGGGTCAGCAATTAAAAATAAAGGCGTTAAATCCGTAAAAATAGTTTCATTTATATAATAACCATAGTCATAATAAAATAATCAATTCTGTCCAATCATGATGAGTCCCGTGCTCAGAGGACCACTATCCTAAAGGTGGGCAATCTAAGTATAATTTATATAGATGTCAGTAGTTTTTTATTAACTTAAAAAAGTAACTGGATTTGAACCTATTAATTAGATTTTCAAAATACTGAGATGTTTTAAAATTTTTTTAGAAATTAAACATAAAAATATAATACTTCCACATTATCTAGCAGTAGTTTCTGCATTGCCGTACCACAGTTAATCATCATCATCATCATTTCAGCCTGTAGGCCTCCACTGCTGAACATAGGCCTCCTCTAGGGATTTCCACTTCGATCTGTTTGAAGCGGCCTGCATCCAGCGAAGTCCCGCGACTTTGGACAGGTCTTCAGTCCATCTCGCGGGTGGCCGCCCCGCAATGGTCGCACTGGTTTCCAACACGCGGTCTCCACTCGAGAACTTTGCTGCCCCATCGGCCGTCAGTTCTGCGACCTATGTGCCCTGCCCATTGCCACTTCAGTGGCCTTCGTTCTTCTGCGGATCTCCTCATTCCTGATTGGATCTCGCAGAGAAACCCCGAGCATAGCCCGCTGAGCGAGGCTGAGTCTCTTTAGGAAGCCCATAGTTAAAGACCACGTCTCGGCATCGTAGGTCATCACTGGCAGTACGCATTGGTCAAAGACCCTCGTCTTCAGACTCTGTAGTAATCTGGATGTTAGGACGCTGCGTAGCTTTCCGAACGCTGCCCAACCGAGTTGGATCCGTCGAGTAACCTCTCTCCCGAAATTGGACCTACCTAGCTGCACAACTTGTCCTAGATATACATATTCGTCAACAATTTCGAGGGCCGAGCTCTTCACAAACACTGGGGTGGCCACTACATGGGCACTGGACATGACTTTAGTTTTGTCCAGGTTCATTCTTAGACCCACCTGTTGTGAAACCCGATTGAGGCTTTCTAGCATCGTGCTGAGTTCCTCCATCGTCTCTGCCATGACCACAATGTCGTCGGCAAATCGAAGGTGAATTATACGAATACGTTCGCCATTCATGTTAATGCCGAGTCCTTCCCATTCCAGGAGTTTGAAGGCGTCTTCCATTGCATTGGTGAAAAGCTTCGGAGATATTATATCCCCTTGCCTCACACCTCTCTGCAACAGAATCGCCTCCGTGCTCTGTTCCTGTACTCGGACTACCATAGTGGCGCTATTGTATAAACAATTCAACACTTCGATATACCGATAGTCATACCTGACATCTTTGGAGGGACTGAAGCACTGCCCATGTCTTGATGTCCACAAACGCTAAGCATAGTGGCAAATTATACTCCTCGGTCTTCTGTATAATTTGCCGCAGCGTGTGGATGTGGTCTATGGTCCTATAGCCTTTCCTGAAGCCGGCTTGTTCGGGAGGCTGGAATTCATCGAACCTGCGAGCGAGACGATTCGTGATCACCCTCGAAAACAGCTTATAGACATGGCTCAAAAGTGAGTGGGTCTATAATTTATAAGTAAGGCCTTATTGCCCTTCTTAAAGAAAAGCATCTCGTTCTCCTGCCCAGTTTTGCATTAAAGTCCCCCATTACAATGCTAAAGTGTGTTTTGGAAGTATGTCTGGCCCTACTAATGTCCCAATACATCACTTCCACTTCGTCATCTGAGTGTGCTGAGGTCGGTGCGTAGACCTGTATGACCTTAAGCGAATATCTTTTTGATATTCTGAGAATCAGGTACGCTACCCTGTTCGACACACTCGTGATGGATATAATATTGTTAACAAGGGACTTGTGCATGAGGAATCCAACACCACCTTGGGACTGCTGATCGCCCTCCCGGTAGTACAGCAAGTTGCCGGACTTCAGAGTTATCGTGTCCTCTCCCTCTCTTCGGACTTCAGATAGCCCCAAAATAACCCCTGTGCAACTTACCCAATTCTTCTTCCAGCTCAGCTACCTTGTCGTCCGTTCTCAGCCTGCGCGTGTTGTAGGTTACCAGTGACAGCCTAATAAAATAATAATAATAAATATTTGTGACACATTCGTACACAACATTTTCTAGTCCCAAACTAAGCAAAGCTTGTACTATGGGTACTAGAAAACTGATAAACATACTTAAACTTACTTTTCTTTTGTAAATAAATACGTATTATACATATAGAAACACCCAGACACTAGAAAAACACCATGTTCATCACACAATATTTTTCCAGTAGTGGGGATCGAACCCTCTGGCGCAGGAGGCAGGTACACTACCCACTACGCCATTCGGGTCACGAAGCCTACGTCGTCGGTTATCCGTTTTAACATTTGCCTGTGTCGTCTGACGGGAGGAACCCACCTGGAGATTTTTAGCACCCCAGGCTCCAATGCTCGACTGACGCCCGTCAACGCCAGCGTTGCTTCTGGAGCCGCCGGGCACTCGGGGCCTCGCCAATCTTTTATCTTCCATAGAGGGGTTGGACCATAACCCACCACGCTGGTCCAGTGCGTGTTGGTGGGTCGTCAGAGTCTCGTTCGCTGTTCGGCAGGGCCACAGTCGCGCCGGGGTTCGCGGAAGATTGCGTTTTCGTGTTCCCGTCAAAGCGACAGTGCAGGTGCAACGTGGGTTTTTTAGTGGGTACCCTGTAACTCTCACATATCCCTGACGCCTACCCACAAGGCGGCGGGGGATCCATAAATGATTTTTCCCACGTAAAAAAAAAGGGTCCCGAGAGATGATGGTTGGGACCCCTTACCCCCCGTTCAGCACAGTTAAACTTCCAATAATTACATACAAATGGCGGTAGATTCAAACAAAGCCATGGTTGGGACCTCAGTTAAACTTCCAATAATTACATACAAATGGCGGTAGATTCAAACAAAGCCAATATTATATCCTGATAAATTCTTCAATTAATATATGACCTAACCTATATTTACGTATACCATATCAAAAACAGGCTCAATGCTCTTCTTCGTGCTTCTAGCTCCGGATTAGATAATACATGAATCGTTTTCGAAATATATATTTACATCATAATATTCATTTAAATTCCCCCGTTACGAGGTTTCACTTACAATTTTTAATCTTGATAATAATTAGTGCAGTTCACATTTTCTATCTAAAATATAAATAAATATTATATTTCGTTTTTAGCCTTCGTAGTATCTATGAAGTCATAGATTCTGTCGACTTTTTTTTATAAACGACCTTTGTACCCTACAAATTATATCGAAGAAGATGGTATCGTTTAATGTTGAGGTTTATCGGAAGATAACGTTTACCTACGAGTAATAGACGTATATTGATTTCTTGTTGTTACCCGATTAAATATGCCTTAATGATACTATTTTAGGGATTTTATCTTGTTTTTAAATTGCCAACGTTTCGAACCCTTTCTAGCGTTCATGGTCACTATGCAGACTGAGTTGTTTCCTAATGTCAGAGTTAATTTGGGCTACCCTCAATCATTTTATTATTTATTGTATTTCGATCGGCGTAAAAGGAGTTTATGGTATCTTGACTTCTTTTGCTAGGATTTGTCTAATGTAATCAACGTTTTATATCGGATATGTGTAATGTTAAGGTCGAAAATTGTGAATCGTGATTTTTGTGACTAATTAGTTAGAAGAAACGTGAAGTCTGCCGATTCGTAGGCGGGTCTCATGGTGGATTGTGTCTCAATCCCCTTTATAAAAAGAGGATCCTTTGCCAAGCAGCGCAATATAGGCTGTTACTTTTTATAGATCAAATTAATTTCTTTGTAGGAAGTAGTATTGGAACTTCCATATTTGATGCGAAATAAAACGTTGACGTCAGCTTAGGTAATAATGTTTATTCGAAAAAATACAGGCTCCTAAATAGGTATAAAAACAAAAGAAGAAACTTGGTGTGATTTAAAAATTCAAAAAAGAAATTAAACATTTAAGTAAACAAAGGATGAGTGACGGCCATCACTGAGTAATAATAACTTTGGTAACACCGACGCAATAGCTTCGACTGTTGCACGAATGAGCAGGCCCAGCCGGGTAAGTACCACGACCTCACAGAAGACCGGCGTGCAAGTGTTATACTTCTGCGTTTCGTTTGGTGAGTGAGTTAGCTGAGGCTCACTTTATTAAAAGGCGGCAACGAATCTGCGGCGGTTATCACTTAATATCAGGTGAACTGCCAGCTCGTTTGCTTCCTTCTCACATTGGAAAAAGAAGGTAACAATATCTGAGTGCCACCTCTTTTTACCGAAGACAAAAGATCGCTAGACGATCGTCTTAATCGTGGGCGTTGCACAAAATTGCTTTCCGAAGGCCTTGCTGTGACGTCATCGGTCGTACGATGTGGCGTGATTTTGTGTTGGTCTGGCTCAAAGGTGATAGCGGTAAATTATCGCTACTCTACTCCTCCACCGAGCTCGGTACTACGGGTGATACCGAACTGGAAAACGAATCATACGATAGCGAACTGGAAAACGTGTCATGTGGCCGCTTCAGGTCTTCTATCAAACATTTGTTCAATCGGGGGTTGACGGTGATGGAATTGTCGTAGTTTGTTCTTTCCTGATTTATAAACTGACTGACTACCGGAGTAACAGACTAACTGCTGCCCCGCGGTAGGGCTTGAGAGGGCTGCCGTGTTCATTGCATCGATGCGGCACCATTTGGCTGGCCCGGGTGTAAGATATGTCTTTTCCAGCCACGTACTGGATATTCGTACGAAATGAATTTATAAATTCTACAGCGTGTCGTTAGCATCGCGACAATAACTGAACACAAATATAGGGGATAATTTTTTAAAGTTGTATTAAACATTTAAATTCTTTAAACATCAATATTTACACAGTTATTAAATTTTCCAAAACAAAGAATTTTAGAACAACCTTACCTATATAAACGTAACGTAAAGTTTATTTGTAAAGGTCACAAAGCATATGAATGGGTTGAATGAATTTAAAAGAGACAAAACATACTGTTAAAAGGAGAGGCTTGTAATACGACGCTGTGGCGCGAGTTGTATAGGATGTTACAAATTTTGTTTCTTTTTTACTTAATTAGTTTGTTTGAAAAATATTTTTTTTATTATGGATTTTGTTTAACGTTAAATTTTTTTTATGATTATTGGCAAGTAGCGTTAGACGTGTGTTCATTTATTGTCGCGATGGTAACGACACGCTGTATATATCTGAACTGACGTGGTGAGCAAATATTCCGAGGTGTGCAAAATGCGTATGTCGAAGGCTTATGTTCCGTTAAGATGGTAAAATTTCTTGCTTCTATCGTGTGCCTGAAATGTCGAATGGCTTATTAAATTGCTAGGAATCCCCGATCGTATGGACTATATAGATTTTATGAGTATATTTACTGAGGTTATATATATTTATAGAGCTAACATTGATTTTGCTCAAAATGAGTAACGCTGCAAATAGAAGGGCAGCCTTGTGTGTTCTCTACTTAGGATAAGCTTGATTTTAAAAACTCACTTCTAAAAACCTCGAAATGAGTCAATCAGACCTACAACAGGGCTATTACCAGGTAAAACTTACACAGCAGAAAATATGCTGTATTTTCGACTAGCGAAGTACATTACCAATTAAAACGTTTACCAACGGGTCTTAAATCTTCTTTTCAACGAGAAACCAACGAAGAAGCATCTCGGCCTATACCTACATCGCCAAACCTAACGCAACCTATATATGCAACCTAACGATTCCTGCCGTCACCTATAGGCCGGAGACATGCGGTCCATAGCTCGCTAGCTCTCCGATACCCTGAATCCCTGGAGTAAAGCAATTTTTCCCAAACCACAGAGGGTGTTGGTTATTAGATCCAGAAGAGCTACCAGACGTTCGCCGATGAGTTGACTTGTCTGTTGGCAGGCTTCCTGTCTTGGCGTTAAGAAGATGAGATCCTCGTGTCATTTCACTACTGTCGCGAAAAAGCAAAAGACCAGGGACATACACTAGCCTCGGAGGAGTTGAGGGTGTGCAGGGATCACCTGCGCTCAAACGCCATTGGGGACTAGGAACAAGGGCTGGAGAACCCTAGTACCAGCCTAAGAACCGTCGAGGCACGGTGGACGGACGACATGGTACCCTTACCCACCAGGCGAAGCAGGTCCTCTCGGGACTCGATAAGTATGTTTTGAGAGGTATATGTTTCGCGTGGTGAAGAGGGAGTCCACTGCGGAATATCAACACTGTGACGTAAGTGCCGAGGAGAAGGCTTAACATGTGCTGGAAGAGGGCACAGTCAGGATGAAGCAGCGCCGAGAGTTGTGCGCTATCGTGATGCAACTTCGTGCTACCAGCCATGCCTCGCGCTATGACGGATAATGAAAGGCCGTAGAGTACTGCCTTCACAACACTGGAAGGAGGTTGCAGAGAGGTGCAGGGACCGTCTATATGTTCGCGTTTCCCCGGCTGATGCAACAGAGGTGGGGATTTTTATTGGGTACCGGTTTCTGACCGGTACTGATAAAGGGGATTTTTTCACGTAAAAAACAGGGTATCCTTTTATTCCTGTTTATTAATAACTAGCTTTTCGCCCGCGGCTTCGCTCGCGTTGAAGCCCTTAAACATCTTTCAAACCTTTACAAAACATTTTTTCCAATTAAAAAAATATAGTATGGATTAAGGTTTAATCATTATCCAAAACTTTGCACTCCGTATGTATCTTAAATGATTTACCAAAGCCGGAATATAATAATTATAGTCCAATGAGTTATCAGTAATAACAAATTGATATATTGACTGCTCTAAAAGATTGTTATCACTTTCCTGTTGGTTGTTCTCTAGTTTAGTCAACCCAATACAGTATAATTAAAAGGACTTTTTATAGAATTTGAGTTCTTTTTTATTTGTGAAGATTTATCAGTATGCAGTCCCAAGCGGAAAGTAAGTTTATTTAAGATTCTTCTAAAGCACTATATGTTTTATTACGTATAAATTACGATTAAATAACAAATTCACCCGTTTTTATTTACATGTATAAGTTTCAAAATAATTACGCCATTGGACAATCCGTTGTAGAGAAACAATTTTTACATCTCCTATTTTCTTTATTATGTGACGTTATTTTTTTATAAGTTGTGAAGATAGACAATTACTTATCGAAAGTACTTCCATAATGTTATCGTACAATCTTTCGTATGCCATAATAATAATTGCTGATATCTATAAACCTATTTATAACTTTATATGGAGAAGTGGAGATTGCTAAAATTAACGTATATATTATAATATTTAGGGTATGACAAATAATAAATTAATTTGAGAGTAAAGCAACAGCTTACATTTGTCCCACTGCTGGGTCAGCACCGAGTCAACCACGCGACCCCATTGTGTATTGACGGAGTTATTTCACCATATTTTCGAAATAATTTTGTTATAGTTTCATTGGCGCCTGGAAATTGAGATCTCAGTTTGCTCAGGTTGTAAATTAAATTGAACGGGAGCGGTTTTTTAATGTACAATATATATTGCATTAAACAGGTATAAAATATGAGCTGTGACACGTAATAAGGTTACAATGCTTAGCCGGAATTTTTCCGTACAGATTTTACATCCGTTTCCGTACATTCCGTTGTAGATTTTACATCCAGGGATTTATTCTTTCTTTTGATTAATTAATAGTACCTGGAGTAGTCTTTTTGTGGTAATTAAAAAAAAAATTAACAATAAAGAAAGCAATGATCTGGTAAAAAAATAAGTGTGTAAATGATCGTGATACGAACCGCGGCCGTCTGTTTCGGGGCCGCCCGATTACTGACCGAGCTATTATAACATTTTTTTTTTTGCGGAAATTAAACTTAATGAAATTTACCGTCACATTTGAATGATATTTTTAATTCCCTGAAAACTGGGAAAAAAGGACATTTTCTAAAAATGAAACCTAGCCTCCGAATCTACGCACATACGTAATTTCATGAAAATCGCTGGAGCCGTTTCCGAGATTTCTACGATATATATATATATATATATATATATATATACAAGAATTGGGCAAAGGCCTTCTCTATACAGAGGGTATCAGGGCATAGTCCACCACGCGGCCCCATTGCGGATTGGCGGACTTCACATATGTTCTAAAAATATTTTTTCTTATTATTATTTCGAAAATATGCAGGTTTCCTCACGATGTTTTCCTTCACCCCGGAGCACGTGATAAGTCAGCACTTAAAGTTAAGAACTTCATTGGTGCCGGTAACGGGGATCGAAGTCAGGTTGCTCGAGTATATTGAATTAAAGGCGAGCGCCCGGACACTAACCTATCACGGCTATATCTATCCTCTGTATATCTCCTCTATATATCCTCTGTATAGAGGAGACCTTTGCCCAACAGTGGGACATGTATAGGCTGTTACTTTACTTTTTTTTATACAAGAATTGCTCGTAGTTAGCTCGTCGTTAAAGGTATTAGATACGATGACGAGAGAAGTTTTTCATCTTCATTCACATGAAAGAAAATCTGCAGGTGATTTGTTTCCTATGGTATGGTAAAAAGATACATAGACAATGTTGTGAAAGGTTAACAAATTTTCAATTTCAGTTTTGGCTATATTTTCTACGATCGGCCGTCTGCCTGACGTCAACCCTCTTTGGCAAACAAAGAACCAGATCCGGAACAATTGTCTGTGAGTCACAGAAAGACTTGTCCCGTGTGGGAATCGAACCCAGGACCCTGGACGCCGAAGCCGATAGCTTAGCAACGGCGCCACTGAGTCAATAGAAATTTAAATCTAATCTAAATTTTCTAATAAATTTCCTTTTTGTGAAAGGTTCTGCACCGTCATACTCTGAAGAAACGCCGCATCCGCCAGTGGTCACATCGCAACCCATTCAAGTGGGAGTGGTGATTATAAACCAAATGGGATCGTTACCGGCTAGCGCTATATGTACAACGTGCAATAACCAGATTACAACAACAGTAAAGCGAAAACCGTCCATGAAGACGCATTTACTTGCAGTGCTTTTGTGTGGTTTCGGGTGAGTTTGTGCTCGTCATGACTACTGGTGTCTGGGAAGTTATTGTAATTGAAGCCCAAGTTACTTACCAGAGTGAGTCAAGATTTTAACTCATATAGATTGTTTCTAGGGTGCCGTACCCAAAGGGTAAAACAGGACTCTATTACCAAGACTTCGCTGTCTGTTTGTTTGTCTATCCGTCTGTCACCAGGCTATATCTTATAAACCGTGATAGTTAGTTGAAATTTTTACACTAGATGTATTTCTGTTCCCGCTATACCGACAAATACTAAAGAATAGAATAAAATAAAAAATATTTGTGGGGGTTTCCATACAATAAAGCAAGGTTGTTAGGCAACCTATAGGTACTTACCAATTAGTTTATTATAGATAATGCTAAGGAACCTTTCGTGCGCGAGTCCGACTCGCACTTGGCCGCTTTTTATATTAAAACTAGCTGCTGCCCGCGACTACGTCTGCGTAGAGAGGTGAACATTTAGGGTTGTATGTATTTTTGTATGCTGTATCATAAAAAAATAAAAACAAAAAATTTTGTCCAAAAATTAAAAAAAAATGTTAAGGGTGAACAACCCTTATCACTTAGGGGTATGAAAAATAGATAGTAGCCGATTCTCAGACCTACTGAATATACATATAAAATTTGGTAAAAATCAGTAAAGCCCTTTCGGAGGAGTAAGGTAACTAACATTGTGACACGAAAGTTTTGTATATAAGATAGTGTTTAATGTTTATAACGCAAGCCTTTTTTTATTCCTAGAATGAATGTAAACTACATTAAAAAGTTTTATTAGAACACTGAGCTCAATGTACTCTTATTTATATCTACTTATGAGTTACAATTTCTGCATCGCCAAATCGTACATACAATGCAAACACTTTCAATTTATATAATACTCAAAACTGTCTGATGGCTCCGTTGGCGTTGCTAAGTGTTCCAAGGAATAATTATTTTGTATAGTCTACAGATTCTTGTTCCTAATCTGGTTATTTGGCTATCATATATGTAAGTTTAACACTAGGGTGGGGGAAATTATTTAAAATAATTATAAAAACTTTTTATTTCATTTCAGATGTGTGCCGTGTGTCTTTATACCATACGTCGTGGGAACTTGCAACAATATCGAGCATTACTGTCCAAACTGTAACTCATATATTGGATCATACATACAATAAAATATCTATCGGCAAACTAAAATATAGTGAAGATTTGTATATAAAGTAATTTCGAATGACAAAAAACAATCAGACTACAGTATGTTCTATAACTAATATAATATGATGTTTTTGTGGAACTAGTGTGTACATAACAACCCAAGTAACACTTTATTAATATTTGTAAGTCGAGAGTAAAGACTGCATTAAAATATTGTTCTGAGAAATATTGTGAGAAGAAACGAATAAGCAAATGATTGTTGACTTAATCCAAACGTTATTTATATAATAAACTAGCTGCAACCCGCGACTACGTCGGGTGAAAGTTTAGGGTTGTATGTATTTTTGTATGCTGTATCATAAAAAAATAGAAACAAAAAAAATTATATAAAAAGTAAAAAAGAATATAGGGGTGGACCAACCTTAGCATTTAAGGTTGGTAAATATAACATAGAAGGATGAAAAATAGATAGTAGCCGATTCTCAGACCTACTAATATACATATAAAATTTGGTAAAAATCAGTAAAGCCGTTTCGGAGGAGTAAGGTAACATTGTGACACGAGAGTTTTATGTATAAGATAAGATATGTAGTTATATGTAGGTATATATTATTAATGATTCATAGCCTTATTAATTTACTCATGATATTTACTTACTATTACTTATATTATTAACAATATTGAAAAAGTGTATACTTGATTATATATGAAATTTGAAAATTGACGATTGTGAAATTCCCAGCAAGGTTTATTTCAAACGGATTATTGACTCCCTAACTTAAATAATACAGCTGATTAAATTAATTATAGTTTATGTATGAATTTATGTATAAACATTTACGTGTGTATGTATTTGTATGTATGGGTAATAAATTAAAGTTGTTACTTCCATTTACTACCCCATTGTTATATGTATTGTGTTTAATACTACTTTACTGCCCTAGTCATTCTCTTTCTGTTTTATCTAGGGTTAACTGGTAGCGAATGCAGTATAGCATTAAGAATTATACATGTTTAGTACAATAAAGATTAAATAAATAAATAGGATAGGTGACATAAGTACTACTGTTACTGTATATTTATTACATGTGTTTGTAACAAACCGTATACGAAGTACCTAATTGTAATCCTTCATAGTGATTTAGCCTTTTGCAATTATTTAATGTACGTAAATTAATATGAATTACTTATATCATACTTATATTAAGAGAATATATAAAAACACTACATACTAAGAATTCTATACCATGTTTGATTTTTACTTTCACTACTTATACACACTAAACGATGTCGCTAACTAGCATTAGCGAAAATGTGGCATGTATAGGCCCACCCGGGGTCGAACAGATCGTTGGCGTGAAGTTGAATTTTATGTATATATTATATTATATACTTTTATTTTTGTATTTATTCATAATTATTTATACCTTAGCATTTGGTTTGATGATTGTCAACGGGGCTTAATCTGCCAAAAGATTGTGAACGCATGTGCGGCATAATAATTTGTACAGATGTACTTATGTTGCTTATAAATTAAAAAACAGCAACTTAACAAGTAACTGGATTTATAGCTATTACAGAAACAAAATGCTGAGAAACGTCTTCAAAAAATTAGAGATTAAACTTATAAATAAAACACTTCCATATTATGAACCCAACGGAGCTGCCAATAAAAATATACGACTTGCAGAGGAGTTAAACCGAGCCGATATATTTTCAAAAAATCATTTAATTTAATTTTTAAATTAGTTTACAATAAACTGTAAATTTTTAGAGATAAATGAACAAAAACTTTCGGTGGAACAACTAAGGCGGGATTCGAGCCTGCATCTTCTGGTCTCTCGCCCAGACGCTTTATCAACTAAGCTAAGCGGCCGATGACCTCACGGCGCGAAAATCTTGACATCTATCTACGGTCGTTCTATAGCATTTTTATCAATGCTTGGCGCATCTAGTGTGTATTCTTAAAGCATGCAACACCTTAAAAAGAACATTCAACGATGAATATTTTTTTACGAGGTAAGTCACCATTACTCTTAAAAAATTTAAGATTAATTTTTATTACGCTTATTTTGCTTTACGCTACCAAATTAGCAAAGACGTCAAGCGTTTTCGTCAAATTCATTAACATTATATTTGTTCTCTATCATGTTTCACAAATAATTCTTATAATTTTGTACTGTCAGTTCAAATTATTATTCCAAAAGATAAATATTATAGTTCTTTCCAGCATCGGGTATCTATGAATTCGTTGAATCTATTGTCGTTTCTTTTAGAAATCAAATGATATGTAAATCCAGCACAATGGTATCATGCCACGAGGCCTATCGAAAGATAACTCTTACGTAATGAATATATTCAAATTCCCCATAGCTATTCACAATCTGTTTCTTTAATTGCGTGGAGGTAGACCTAATAAAATTGAGGTAGGCAAATATTTTCCGAAGCGACATGTGCGTGTTATACTAAAAGGCTGGTAGAAGAATGAAAAATATTTTTTGAATTGCTAAATAAATGCCGAAATTTTAAGATAACAAACAACAACGAAACAATGACAAGAATACTACTGATTTGATAAAATCCTCCTTTTCTGAAGCCGGTGGAAAATGAGGTGTTATATTAGAAGTCCCTTACTTAAAAAGCGAGAGAAGAGGAGCTATATAAAACATCGGTGCCTGCACATAGAGTATAGTTCAGAGAAAATTACTGTTCAACTTGCGCACTTCGTAATTACGCAGGCGTTGCATCGTATTGAAATAGAAACGTGGACTTACGCGCGGTGAGGGGTTCGTCTCGTCAACGGTAGCTGTGTACCCTCTATTAGTATCGTCAGTCAAGCTCCCAGCAAGCATTCGTCTGATTGGAACGTCACATCTTCATGCCCTTAGATCTTTCTGCTACTGCCAAGTTGCACTAGAGAAGCTAATTGTAAACGAAAACGATTTCGCATCTTAAAAACATAAAGGACATCTTTAGTAGTATGTTTCTCAATATGAGCAAAGGATTAGAAATAATTTGTTTTAATTCCTATACATAATGAGTTTATGGAATTTTCCTTGAGTATAGCTGACTTAATTGATATTTAACTATCTAATTATTATTTTGTAATTTAATTTTATTTTTGCAGTTTTAAAATTTGCAGGTTGGCTTGTGCTCTATACAGCATAAGCATGTGTTCTATACAGATATGTATGGACGGTTTTTTCTATTTTTTCAGACAGACCTCTCTTGTTGAATTGCAAGAGCACTTAACTCTTGCATTAAATGCTACCCAGGGTTGTAGACAGCGCATTGCTTTTTAAAACCTTGGGATAAATATGCAACTCTCAGATTTAAGAAATACAACATGTTGAATATGAAAACCTGAAAGCACAGTTGTCAAGGTATTGGATTTAGTGCCAGGGGTTGTGGGTTCGATTCCCACACAGGACAGCTATAATTGTTAGCAGATAATTGTTTCAGATCTGGGTATTTGTCTACGTGAAATTTATGTATGTAAACGTCCTTACAAACGGGATCTCACAGTACGGGCAATGTTTAAAAAAAACTTTGTTGATACAAGCCCCTGCGACTTTACCCATGTTTTCGCTGAATGCCCATCGTACCATCAAGTTTTATCACACTAATAATATGCGCATTAAATATACAAAGACTTCTTTTTTTATCTAACTTACACGAGTTGAATAATCTGTCTCTTCCGGCTAATGATGTGCATTATATCGCCAATAGGCGGCGGTAATCATTTAACATCAGTTAGAGCGCGCCAACTTTTCGCAAAAAAAAAAAAAAAAAAAAAAAAAAAAAAAACGTGAACCGTTATTTTTGTTAATCAGTGTAGATATAAAAGATCAAATTTACACATATATGTTTTGCCTTTCGTGTTTTATTATTGAACGTTTCACTGTGATAGCTTCATGGAGCAGCTTCTGCTATTCTGTGTACTCATAAGCAATACTTGCCTATGAGTACTTCAGATTAAGTCCTTTCTTCGATTCATGGCTTATGGAAATCAGTTTTTCGAAAATTTTATTAAAAACGCGACAAAACGTCGCATGACATGTACATATATGTTTTACCAAAGCCGGGATATAACATAGTCCATTGAGTTATCAGTACTAACAAGTTGATATATCGGGTGTTCGAAAGGTTTATTATCACTTTCATGTCAGTTCCCCACCAGTTTAGTTATACTAACAAAGTTAAAGTAAAAGGGTTTTTCCTATATTTTGAGAACTTTTATTAGTTGTAGATATCTATAGTTATGCAGTCCGACGAGAAAAGTAAGTTTATGTGACGTCATTTTTACTTTATTGTTTAAAAATGACTATAAAACGTGTACGCCGCTTGAAAAAAATTACGTCATGTATTTACATTTGCTAAAGAAAATCTCTCATTTTTTTTATTAATTTTATAGTTTGGGTATTATTTTGCATAAGCTGGGGCGATCGATAAGTGCACTATCATAAAATGTTACATACGCCATCATGGGTAATATTAATTAAAACACATAGAGATTCATTTATGCATGTAATAGGTATAGAACTTGAGCAGTAGTTTACCAAATGATCTTAGGGTAATAATATCTTGTGTAAATTATGCTGTCATAGTAGTTGATATTACATTTAGGAATTTATTCATATCCTCGATGATTCACACAAAACACAGGCAGACGCTTTTGCATTGTATATACAAACACGGTTGTTATATTACTATTAACAAATCACTGAAACAACTTATATACGGTTCAGAATGTCGTGGGCGTTAGTTACTAAAGGCATTAAATGATTTTTAATTCAAAAGTTACAATTTCTTGTATTAAATAATTTGATTAAATAATTCTCTCCTTCCTTTCCAGCATATAAAACAAAATACCCAGTAAGTTTATATGTTTCCCCTAACAGAGTAAATATATAAAGCAAAAAAAAAAAATAAAGTAACGGCCATGTGTGACTCACTGCTCATTTCTGTTTTTCTATAGATACTAAATCTTCAACTGTAGTGGATCTATTCATACCGTTAAAATAAACTTGATTTTTTTCTTATAATTGTACTTTTTGTGAAAGGTTCTCCACCACCATACTCTGACGACCCGCCGAATCCACCAGTGGTCACGGCACAACCCGTTCAAGTGGGAGTGGTGGTTATAAACCAAATGGGACCGTCGCCAGCTAGCGCTATTTGTAAATCGTGCAACAACCAGATTACCACAACAGTAAAGCGAAAGCCGTCTATGAAAACGCATTTATTTGCCGTACTTTTGTGCGGTTTCGGGTGAGTTTGTGCTCGTCATGACTCTGAATCGATGACTACTAGTGTCTGAGAAATTTTTGAATTAGGAAATCAAAACGTGTCTTGCGATTTGGAATCCGAGAGATGAGTCACACATTCTTTTCTATTTTTCATTAAACACGTAGTTTATGTTTTGAAAAATATTTGTACAGTACAAAAGAATTGAGCAGTGTAAATATATTTTTTTCTCTCCTGAAACCGCTAGTGATTTTTTTGCAATCGCAACTTTAAATATAAGCTATATAAAACTGTTTTATAACATTGAAAAATAATTGGTATACTCTCATTGACGTATATGGATTGTTTATGGACGCAAATATCCTGTATAATCCTACAAACTATCTGATCTCTGAGTTTCTATTGCCTTCGTCCTGCTGATTATGGGTCTGGTACAGAATAAGTTTTTTGTGCAGTCTATAAATAATTATCCCCAACTACAACGTTTGGATATCACGGAATATTCTTACAGTAGAGCGGAGATGATTATTTATAAACGTACTTAACTTATTAGCACTAACACGTGAATATTTCGTTACAGATGTTTGCCGTGTGTATTTATACCATACTGTGTGGAATCTTGCAACAATCTCGAGCATTACTGCCCCAACTGCAACTCATATGTTGGATCATACATACAATAAAGTACTCTTCACGTAAAATGCAGTAATGATCAGTTTATGGCATTATTGTGAATGAAAAAGAAAACGACGAAGTTAATGTGGAAGAAGCGTTCACAAAATTATCCCACATTACCGTTTATGAACAATTGTACATCGAAACGCTTGTATTAGGATATCATTCAACAACGAAATGAGGCCTAAGACTGTGGACTGAATCTTGACTTTTTATATGTCACAATGTTCATGACCTTAATCTTTAATGATCTTTTTATAGAATTTAAAAAAAAATTAAGTGTAAGATATATTCGATTATATACAAAATTTGAAAAGTTTGAAATTTGTTGTCATTAAAAATTGGAACATGGACTTCTCTTTTTTTCCTTATGTCAAATTTTCATAATTTAGAACTGATTAGATTGATTTGTAAAAAACAAAAACGCTAGCTTTCTAAAAATATTTACTAAGACGAAAGGAAACAATTTTAACTATGTTTAAAACTAAACCGATACTATACCTATCCCCAAAGAAATTGTTAAATATTACAGTCTGTGCCTTCGATGTATGATTGCAATATTCATTCAGTATAAAATTTTTATGTTTGATTTTTCTTTAACCTCTTTTAAAATCTGAACTATCGTTAAAGACATCTTTTACATCAATTAGCGAATATCTGATAGGATAACGGAGCTGCCGTTGCAAAAATGGATACGTGAACTGGAAGTGGATCTTTTGCGTTTAGTCTGATAAGTGAGGTAGCTGAGGCTAACTCTCGTAAAAAGTTGGCTTCTCATCTGCCAACCCACGGGTGTTGTGGAACAATATCTAACATCATATGTACATCCATATATTGTTGTATCCACAAACTTATTGATTATAGAACAAAGATTAAAGTAAGCAACTGAATTTACTGTTTTAAGATCTAGAAAATTTTCAGAAATGTATTATAAACGTCTTCACAGATTTTAATACTTCCACTGCACACCGGTATTGAATGAGTAAGACCGGTAAGGGATGAGTCTGCCACTGCTTTTAATAGAAGTTTCTGCGTGGCGTTAGCACAGGGGAAATTTAAGTAATTTTATACGAAAATCAATAGACTAAAATTAAACTAACATCATTTATTGAAGAACTCGATTGTATATGTAACTAATCTATATAGTATACATATGTATAATTTAAAGATGATCTTGTTGGCTTGGGTCTTTATTGTAGTATACCTACCTAAATTCCAGCAATTCACGAGCCTGGGACTCTTCACAGTGTTCCAGGCCGAAATGTTTAGTCAGTGACTGCGCATCATAACCTGGAGTACCAGTGGGTAAGAGGATACTTATCCTGTCGGATATTCAAACTGCGTTAAGGCACTGAAGTCCAATAAAACTACCTCCAAGCTTACCTTGGAGTGCATTATTGCCCTGAATAACCTTGGCTCACGTATCTCACTAATGATGGGCTGGGTACCAGGGCACTCGGGGATCGAAGCAGCGGATGAGCTGGCAAGGGATGGTTTGAGTTCCCGCCCGAACCCATCCTGGGGTGCCGAAATTTGACCCAAGGTGCCAGCTTACCAGGAACTGGGAAGGCAATACCTAAGAAGACGAAACTCTTAGCCCCTTATCCACCGTCAATTTACTTAGAATTGTTGATTGGAGGAAGCTATGTAGCTTCAAAAGGAATCCTACAATAGATTTTTTAAATCGCAGTGGTCTTTGGGAATTACTATCCATCCCCTTCCACACAAATTATCATCATCCTGTATAAGTTAAGTTCTTCGTTTTGGTATTTCGAACACGGACTCAATGCCCTTATTCAGCTTCAGTCTATCGATACGTAAAGACGGTCTTCAAACTTTTAAAAATAATCTTATTTTACATACTAGCGTTATTTAAAAGATAATCGATACATTTCTTGTTAAATCCTCGTAGTGTCTATAAATTCGTAGAATCTGTAGACGTATTTTTCCGAAAACATTTGTTCGTAACAGAATATTTATCTGAGCAAAGTGGTATCGTTTATCGAAGCACGGTTATCGGAAGATAACGCTTAATTGAAAAAGTTTCCTTTGTTTATAGACATTGTCAACTAAATGAAATAGAATAACGATGAAAAAAATAACAACAGCATTAACGTGAAAAGAAAAACCAGAAAAGAAAGAAAAGTCAGCTTAAGTTTTTTTTTTAACATTTTTAGATTGTATTCATCTCTTTTAATTTTATATATACTGTTACTAAGAATAAAAGTTAAAGTAAAAAGTAAAAGTATTACTCCAGTATATCAGCAGGCCCGTAGAGAGCTACCATTGAAAAACAAATATCGACCATCGATTCATAAAAATGAGTAATTGACTGGCTATAATTTTTTATCTAGGTATATTTTTATTCTAAATTTTTATCAAAACTCGTCAAAATACTGGTAAAGCCATGAAACAGCTTATACTGTCGCACGAATGGGCTCGCTCCATATTTCCTCATAAAAAGAAACACGACACATATTACAGATTTTTTTCCACCTCAGCATTTAACTTCTACAAATAAGTGTTATAATATATTTTGTTACTTTGAATTGAGCTCTGCAGTTCCCTGATGTATAGAGTAGTCCAAAGTCCGATATTAATGAAATTAATATTGAACCACATGGGAGCTTAACCGATCCCAATGAAAATTTAATTCGAAATTGGTTTATAAATGACGGAGTTCTGAGTTAACAAATAAAATATAAAGCAGCGAATTGAGAAACTCCTCCTTTTTTGGAAGTCAGTTGAAAATCATCATTGTTATCTTAAAGAAAATTGTCTTTCCATAACATATCACTTTTTGGACTTTAAGTGTCTAACTTATAAAATATATGTCGCTACATCTGGAACACCGAGTGCAATAATTATACTAGCTAAGCGCAGTCATGATTAGCTTTTTATTAGATTTAATATTAAATTAAATTAATTAAAGAGTATATAAAATTAAGTAAAAGTAAGTGAATTGAACGCGAAAATCAAAGTAATCCATCACATTTTCTTTTTCGAACACAAAAAACGACTTAGGTACTAATTGAGTTGATAATCAACCAAAAGTATCGATAAAATTCCTATATGGAAAACGTTTTTGAATAGAGCATAATATTAGAATTTCAAGTGGTATATATATATATATATATATATATATATATATATATATATATATATATATATATATATATATATATTCCACTTCATCTAAAACAGTTTATCTTCAAAGACTAAATGAAATCATCATCATTCTGCAGAGGCCTTATTATCTACTTATTTCAAACACTCATGAAAGTCCAAATCATCATATATTAATATAATGGTCATATAGATGTATAAGCCGTGATAGCTCAGTGTCCGGTCCCTCGCCTTTAATTAAATTTACTCGAGCAACACGAGTTCAATCCCTGATGCCGACACTGAAATTGAAACTGCTAATTTTAAGTGCTGACTCAAATGGGCACTTTTGACTGACGTTTTCAGCGGTGATGGAAGACATCATGAGGAAACCTTTCTATTTTCGAAATAATTACAAAAAAAAATGTGAAGTCCGCCAATCCGCAGTGGGGTCGCGTGGTGGACTATGCCCTTATACCTTTACAGAAGACTTTTCTTACACATAAAAAGAAATGTTATAACATACTTATGGCGATATACATAGTTAGGGTTGCTTTGACTATTTTCCTCAAATTTAAATTTACAGCACACGTCCCTGTTTGTTGATGACCTTTGACGTCGAATAAACTTAACAAAGTTTATTTTTAACAGTAACAACCATTTTGACCTTGGCTGGAAAAAAGTAGCTGAAAAGAAAAACTAGTGCCCTGGATATCAATCTTTGAAATCCACACTGAGCTGCAAGTAAGTGTCGTCGGTGTTCGTCATCTGAATCATCAAATCACTACTCACCTCAGCGTGATAAGACGGAACCGGTTTTCGTCGATAATTGAGTTTGTCTCATTCTTTCATATTTGCCATAGTTTCAGACAGAGATAGACGGTTTAGACGTCACATAAAATATTATCTTATCTCTGTTAGTGTAATCTCTAAATGGTAAAAACGAATCAGAAGTGCGTTTAACTGTGTACGTGAGTCTAGTGAATTTGAAACTATTTATATTGTGAAATATATTTTTTACGAATTTTAGTATTATCTATTTAGTTTTGGCGTAATGCAGTCAGAAAGTGAAAGTAAGTAATAAAAAGATTTGTTATTAATAAATTTTGCACTAATATTATATAAAAAAGTACAAGGACTCATCCTTTCAGTGAATCGTACTTAAGGTGTTTTTTTTTGGTGTGAACTGTTCATGTGCAATCTAAAAAAAAAATATCATTGGCATTTTCGGTTTAGGACTACTTCAAAATTGTGAAGCAGCAGAGGCATCATACATTATTGTAAAGTAGTATTCTCATAATAAATAAATTGCCATTTTCTACGTGCAATTGTTTATTTCATATAAACGTAGTCCCGGATAAGGTCATCATGATTCATTTTTTTAATTTAAAAGGGCGCTAATTCCCCTAAGCCATTAATTATATTTCGACAATCGACTCCACTTAATTTGACTACAATTATAATTTAGATTCAATAATATCGCCTATTCCATTTCTTTTGTTATTAACTTCGATGATTTTCTCAAAAATTTCAGCGAAAAATGAGACTGGCGTGTACAATGCGGGGAACTCGTCACAATATCCGGGAGCGCCTCCCCCTTACCCTGGACCACCACCAGGTCCCGCACCAGCCGCCTATCCCCACCCAGTCCAGGGTCCGACAATCGTCCATGGTACTACCACTGTGATACACGGACCAGCAGTGGTCCCCGCGGTGGTAGTCGGCCGTCAAATGGGCACCCAAGCAACGACCTACGTTTGCAAGTCCTGCAACCATCAAGTCATCACGAGGGTGGACAGAAGTCCATCGTTGCGCACTCACCTCTTTGCGCTCTTATTATGCGTTATTGGGTATGTGTGTGCTCCGTTCCATGCTAAAAACTGGAAATGGCTAAAAATATTTGTTTATTTATTACTGTTGTTTCGAAACGTTGCCGATTAATACGATTATCAAATACTTTTCAGGTGCTGGCCGTTCGCATGTGTACCATACTGCGTAGATTCCTGCAACAATGCCGACCACTATTGCACGAACTGCGGCGCGTATATTGGATCGTACGTAGGCTGAGGATTAGGGAGGTTTATTGCGTCGAACATCATTGCTATATTGAGATATTGACGAAGTGTGTAAAGCCTTAATTAAACTCTATTAAACAAATACGTAAGTGTTACATTAAAAGAACATATTTAAATAAAAGGAGAGACTAAAGTAAATATTTAAACAGAATAAAGAACTTATTTATACGTAACTCTCTTTATTATTGAGAGAGACATGGTATAACATTATTTTAACGTTAACTATAGAGAAAAATCTTTTTAATTTTTTTTTAGTAGTGGTAGAAGCGCCTGTGAATAAAGTAGAGGCAATATGCGATTACGCGAACGGTGTATGGAAATTAGATGAAGGGTGTCAAATACGTACGTAAACGTCCCAAAGCCCGGTTGCTTCCTGACGCATGACTTATGTATACATCCTAAATTTCATATCGATGTTTATTCTGCGATCAGATTTATTGTTATCACCCATGAAAGTTACATGTCAGTAAAGACACTTTTACGGTCGGTATGGCAATCTTGTTTGACTTGATTGCTATATGACGACTGATTTGCATCATTTTAGACGCAAATACTATCTTTTATCTTGCTTGGCTAAGCTTGAAAATATCAAAAGTGAGCATAATTATGATGTTTGCAATTTGCCTAAGAGGTAATAGTTTTATTTGTAATTTTCATAGTTATGTTTCATCGCCATCATCTTAGATGTGGAGTTCATTCAGCATCATCAGCTTTTAATTAAATGTGTGTTAAAACAATAAAATGTGAGTTAATTTCATCAAATTACGAATAATAATTAACACGAACATAATAAATTAAGACAACACACTAACTGCTTTTTATTGCATTTGTTAGGTAGGTACTTAAAGATTTTCACATTTTATAATAGAATAATTATAATTGGATAAAATTTTGTAATCCATTTAAAAAAAGAGGTAAAAAAGAACAATCAAAAGGGAATCTTGGCCTTTTCCTGACTTAGCTGCATTTTGTATGTGGCTGAACCGAGGTCTACAATGGAGGTTATGGTACGCTTGAATGAACAAGGTCATTTCGACTGCGTGACTAGCTGCAACGTTATTTGACGCTACTTCCGTCTACTGCCAATATCCGCTATACAGAAAATTCCTTAAATAAAAAATATCTCTTTGGATGACGAAAAGAACTATTCTCTCAGAGAACATGCTAAGAATATGGGGTACCATTTCTGTTAAATGTATATCTATGATATATTACAAATACGGTAGGACTTACACGAAATTTTCGCTACTTCAAGAAAACTCGTCTATTACCAATGTGACTGTACCGGTGCTTATATTACTTCTAACACTTTACTCTCTGATTTCTTTCATTTATATATCTATTCTGATATTTTTATTTTGTTATGATTAGAGTTCAGGACGCATTTGATGTTCTATAAATCAAATCATACAGTTTGAAGCATATAAAATGAAAACAATTAGTATGTGAACACCATTGCAAGTTGACGAAAAACAGCTCGCACCTAAAACTAAATTTAATTACTTTCGGGCGGGTTCAGTGTATATTAGGCGTAATTAATTTTGTATAGACTGATACTACGGATAGCAGACTAATCCATAGTGAGAATTATTTATTAGGTAACCTTCGTTAAATATACCTATGTAATATAATAAATCAATTTTTAAACAAAATATTTGAACATTTTTATTCAAACAAATACATAAAAAAGTATTATTCTTAAAACAGAAATTCCTTATACAATAAATCAGTTACAAAATTATAATACCGCATAAGTAATTTATAAATCTATCACGCAAATATTACTAGAACATTTTTCATACAAATAAAAGTAGCCAAGAATAAAGGGGCATTTTGGTTATAACAAAAGTTGTGTTAATAATTTCTAGCACGGTGGAAATGTATTGTATACAGGTTTAAATTTGTTTCTGAAATTAATAATCTAATATGATTAATGAACATAATGGTACATCTCATATTAAAATAAATTATTTTAAATGTATTATACATAGCAGCTCTCTTTAGAGTCGCTTGTACCTGACATTTTAATGATTGATGTGTATTATCGGTATCGTGACACACAAGAAAAGCATGCTAAAATCTTAATCAATTGATAACGTTGTGATCGCCAATGATACGATAATGTACAGCAAATTAATACTAAAAGTTATCAAATACTTAACGAATGCGTTAATGCATCGGGAATGTGTAGCGTCGACTATGAACTGTAGGTCCCGAGATAAGCGTTGCAGTTAGGGCAGTAGTGATCGGCGTTTTGGCAAGAGTTCATGCAATAGGGCAGGCAGACGCAGCACCAGCATCTGAAACAAGTGAAGTTCTTCACATCAGCCAGAAGAATTCCACTGTTCAACAAAATCCCTTAGAACGCCACAACGACGGATCATCCAAATTCTCAAAAGAATAATCCGACATGAACTGACTATTTTTGAATAATAAGTTAAGATCGGAATCATAGGCATGTCCGAAACAAGGCTACTATTTATATGAATGGTTGATGGTTTCGCCTTTTAACGCTAATTTGAAGTGTTTTGCATTTGTTTCGGACGCAGTAAAATTGTATGAATAAGGTTTAGTCAATTAAAGATTACTATAGATTGTATTTCTTTTGTGTATAAGTAAACAAAAACTTTCGGTGCTGCGGGATTCAAACCAGCGTCTTCTAGTTTCGCGCCCAGAAGCATTACTAACTAGACTAAGTGAGACTGTTAAGTAAACCACATGGTTAGTTGTCTTTCTGGTCGTTGTGATTTTGTAAAGAAAATCCACTCTTTGGCTGGGTAATTCTGTGTGCATATCAATATTTTGGTAACGTCGTCGCATTCCATAATAATAAAAGTGTATATAAACGATGTATTATTTTTTTTTACTTTGGGAGTATCTGTATACTTTAAAAAAAATTAAATAAAAATGCCCTGCACAATATAAAACTATTTAATTGAATCGCCAATGATAAACCGGTGGTTGAATGCCCTTACTTAACAAAACTAATGTTAATTTTATTTTAATACTTTACAAAATACAATGTTTAATGATCTTCTTTCATAAACACACGATAAAATTATAATTGCCACATATACAGGGAGGCTTTCCTAACGGTATCCTTTTTTTATTAAATTCTAGACATAAATAATGTTATATTAAAATGAAAAATATCTAAAATTACTCGTAATTAATTAATGACATTCATTTGAACTCATTTCAAAAAGTGCGTGTTTTATGGGCAACTACTATATTTTACGCGCGATCATTCATAACTAACACGCACACAAGTTCGTTTCAAAAGTATACGACGTATAAAAGTATACGTTCTGTTTTTTAGGGAACAGTATAGGAATTTTTTTGGAAAAAAAAGTTTCTTTTTATTTCAATAAACGATTATACTACTGAGTCTGAGCCTCTTGTGTGAATTTGGGCACCTTAGAAAAGCCATCCTGTGTAATTACTATTCGCGCACGGCGCGGCCCACCTACGGAATCTACAAAACCAATCGTGCGCGAGTCCGACTCGCACTTGGGCAATTTTTTTTTTACTTTATAAAAACTTACAATCATCATCATTTTACAGAATAGATAACTATAGTTTCATCCAATTCAAATGTAGGTACCTATAATATAGCATTTTATCTCACAATTATCTTAAATGTGGTTCTATAAGTTGATGTAACTTTTTTATTTAAGAACCGATTTAAATAACACTAACACTTAATGTGAATGAAGCTTACAATTCATTAATGAGTTGCAATTGAAAAAGCCGTTGAGATAAGCGCGCAGAAACGCACAGGCAAACAGATAAACAGACAAACATTTAAACAATCATTATTTTGGGTTCTACTGCGTTGATAAAGGCAGTAATATAGTTTTCTCCAATATCTTCCATGTACAGACAGCGATCAGTTAAATTTTTATTGTATAGATATATACGGTTCCTGGTCACTGGAGTGTTCTGGTACTAAAATATTCCCTTCTTCCAAAGGTAAGTTTGTGGCTAACATGCGACAGGAAAAATTTAACTTCAAAACACGTATTAAATTTAATCCACGCTGTACTTTCCTTGCGTGACAATAGTTACCGGTGGCGATCAATAGTATAAGCGCTTGGAAAAATCCTTACTAATATTATAAAGGCGAAAGTTTTATGTATGGATGAATGCTTGTTCTCTTTCACGCAAATACTACAGAATGGGTTTCAATGAAACTTTACAACAATATAGCTCACAAATAAGAATAACACATAGACTATAATCTATGTAGATATTTCTATGTATATCTGTCTTTCTGTCTGAATGTTATGCCTTCAGCCTTTTTTACGCAGATGTAGTCGCGGGCAGCAGCTAGTGTTCTATATATCAAGCGAGGGAAGGGGTTAGTTTTTAAGTAATACTTACAGAAACACGCAGAGGCCAAGAGCTATCAGGTGAGTTCGGGTCGTGGCTTTCCGTTCCACTCTAGACACAATTGTGGCGTGACACGAGGGGCAGACCAGACTGCTGGGTTCGGGTCCCACAGGCGCTATGTTCATGTTGTTTCTGGAACGAAAATAAAACAATATTAGAGCGCGGTGTATGTTTACACGATTTATCATATTTTTATGTATGTGAAAGTTGCCAAGCGAGCAAACGGTTCACCTGATGTTAAGTGAATCACGTCGCCCATGGACATCC
Source organism: Iphiclides podalirius (assembly GCA_933534255.1). Lineage (NCBI taxonomy): Eukaryota > Metazoa > Arthropoda > Insecta > Lepidoptera > Papilionidae > Iphiclides > Iphiclides podalirius. The sequence continues at coordinate 12,441,700 of OW152815.1, read as the reverse complement.
GAGCCCATCTACACCTGAGGGTTGCAGATGCGTTGACAACCTTTTGAAAATTGGGCTGAAAATCATATCAAGACTCCTCGGACAGTTTAGTACTAAAGGCGGATATGATGACGATGATAATAAAATCATAGCACTACGCGGCCAGATAATGCAGTATGATAACACATAACCGATAATTAATTGAAATTTATCCGAAAACATAGATTGTGTTGCTTATGATTTTTTATCCTGATATTGAAACGAATTTTTAGGGTTCCGAACATCTGATAGCTTATCATTTGTTTATCCCGAAACGATTTTTTAGGGTTCCGAACATCTTACAAAACTAGAAATTTATAAAATCAATCTCTTAGGAGCTTCTATTCACAGTTCTTTTAATATGGAAATTGTTAAATTCTTACATTTGTAAACAAATGTGACCTGATTTATATGACTACCGCACATTCTAATGAAGTGCAATAAATGTGGTCATGAAATATAAATTTTGCGTTACTCAATAATTACACAAATATACTTAATTAGGCATAGAATAAATTCTATTTATACATTTCATTCACATAACACAGTCTATTCTATGTTAAACCGGTTGTTGTTCTAGTAAAATAAAATAAAATAAAAATATCTTTATTCACATAGACGCTTGCGCGTTCTTATGAAACGTCAAAATTTTACAAGAAATTAACACGTTCGTAAGGTACCACCGGTTCGGAAAGCAGTTTCTGTTGAGAAGAAAACCGGCAAGAAACTCAACAGTTGCTCTTTTTAAAAAAATCAGTTTACAATATAATAGTACATGTACAATAGTCTTGTTTTAGCCTACGTGAGTATCAACAGTATTAACCCCACACATTGGCGTCGTCAAGATATTCGGCAATAGTATAATAGGCTTTAGCCATAAGTGTACTTTTAATTTTTCGTTTAAATTCATCAAGTGGCAGACTTAACATCGACTGTGGGATTTTATTATACATGCGCACACTTTGCCCCATGAACGATCTGTTTACTTTTTGTAGGCGAAATAATGGCGTTGTTAGTTTGTCCTTATTTCTAGTATTTAGTTTATGTCTGTCACTATTCTTTTGATAATTATTAATATTCTGTTTAACATACAAAATATTACAATAAATATATTGAGACGCAACAGTGAGTATATTAATCTCTTTAAAAAGATGTCTGAGTGTATTCCGGGCTCCGATGTTATAAATTGCTCGGACAGCTCTTTTTTGAATAATAAATATTGAATTTATATCAGATGCACTACCCCACAACAAAATGCCGTACGACAAGATGCTGTGAAAATAACTGTAGTAAACAAGTCTGGCAGTGTCGATGTCTGATAGCTGCCTAACCTTCCTAATTGCACTAGTGTAATATTTAAGACCTTCGGAATGGATTATGACCTCCAAATAAGTTTCAGTTCGTCGACACAAATGTATGGCATGGCGCCGGTATGACTATAGTAAAATAATAAGATCCTCTCTTTTATTTACAATAATTTAATAATTTCTAAGTGTTAAATTACAATTAACGGGGCATTACGGTGAAATCACCTGAAAGATAACATATGATCCTTATCAAAACATGATAGTAAATGAAGAGGTTATGCTAAGTATTAACGCTAGATCAAACCTTTGCAAGAATTTAATTAATATTTAAAACCGAGATCACTGTACTAACCAATGTATAAACAAGTAATGAAATACTTTTAACAGGTGTAAAATTGTTTGAACGGCGGAAATACTTACCGTTTGTGTAAAGATGGACTTAAAAAGGCTAATATAGTTGTTTTTCCTTAGCGGCCACTTAACGACCAATTCACCGCGATATCAACAGGCGACTGTGTTGATGTTCGTGTTCTGCTCGGAATGAGCAGGTTTCGCCGTCAAACAGACTTTAATGTTTATACGATATAAATAAACGCGTTAATATCTACGCATTGTACAATAGCTTACACTAATACTGATGTTTTATACCAATTGTAGCCTTTCAGGCCAATTTTAAAACGCTTTCACTACATTCATGTGTAATATTTATGTCTAATTTCTCAATTATATTTTATCAACTTCTAAACAACCATACGATTTGGAATAAGTACACGTTTAAGAAAACATATAATATAATAATTAATAAATAAATTAAAAAAATTCTCATAATTGCCAATAAATGTTTTTGTATAATACTCGGTACATATGAATTGTATGATTTCGTAGATTTATTCATCATTACTTTAAAACTTTAATAATTAGATAAGGCTATATTTTAAAGATAAACTATGCTCTCAATAGTCGCTCATTTGTGGTTATAATTTTTTTATTAAGATATCAGTATCTAATACAAAATTAATTCTTTTTTTATTTCATACCTTCGTGAACTACGCGAGAAATGTTTGTGTGAAGTCGATGCATATTTAAATACATCAGCTGAACAATGAATAACGTTGTTCAAATATTACAAAATAGATGTAACATTATGACTATTTGGTAATTAAACATTTCTTTTTAAAAAGTGACATGGTTGTCTATAAATAACACCTGTTTTATAACATAACTAAATAGTGACTGTCATCCATCAATTTTCATAAGTATGAGGTTAGCATTTTAAAATACTTTACTACTATGAAACCAAATTATAAATTGCAATTTGCATATAATTTTTAGTGGATTTTGATAACATAAACTTATAATATAAAAACTAAATACGTTAATTTAAAAATATGAACAATTCAAAAACAGCTCATACGGAACATTGTATTATTTTTTATAAACGGTGCTCAAGTTATTGACATTTTGTTATCACCCCCAATACGTATTAAGTAAGGACTAGACACAAATGCAATTAAAAATGTGATAAATAATTTACAAAACGTGTTGTATAGTGACTAAGCATAACTCCACCAATTCGTATCGAAAACAATCCGATTTTCAGTTTTCTAACACTAACACTAACACAGAGAGTCATAAAGAAAAATGTTGTCAGAATCCTATTAATCAGAAACAAGTTTGTGTGGGGATCTAACAGTTATATCGTAACTTTCGTAAAAAAGATACTTAGTTGCTAATTTGAAAATATTGTTGAAAAGAAAATCATTAGTTTACCTAAATGTGTATGTAAATCAATAATATTACATTTTCACCTGATTTTACAAGAGACTTACTAGACTTTCTGGAATAAAATCAGTTTATTCAATCTCTTTTAAAGTCGTTGTGGTCTTTAAATTAACAAAAAATAAACGTAAGTACATAACTTTTCATATTTATACAGCGTGTCGTTACCATCGCGACAATAAATGAACACACGTCTAACGCTACGTGCCAATAATCAAAAAAAAAAATATTAACGTTAAGCAAAAACCATATTTAAAAAAATATTTTGCAAACAAACTAATTAAGTACAATAGAAACAAAATTTGTAACATCCTATACAACTCCTCTCCTTCTAACAGTATATTTTGTCTCTTTTAAATTCATTCAACCCATTCATATGCTTTGGGACCTTTACAAATGAACTTTACGTTACGCTTTTATAGGTAAGGATGTTCTAAAATTCTTTGTTTTGGAGAATTTAATAACTCTGTAAATATTGATGTTTAAAGAATTTAAATGTTTAATACAACTTTAAAAACTTATACCCTATATGTGTGTGTGTTCATTTATGTATCTATAACATAGTTTATAATGTACTTAGTTACCACTGAAATTAGTGATGATATAATACAAACTTTGCTCACATAGCACAAAGGCTTTAATCCCTAATTTGCTTTATAACATCATAATATTTGTTCCTTTATATATATATATATATATACGTTCGCTTCTCCGTTCAATTTGTTTGGACCGGCAAACCGTTTACTATAACTAAATACTTTCTATTTTTATTTTGTTGTGTACGACCCCAGAAATTGGGGTCCCTGCACCTTCCTTGCTACACAGCTCCTGTAGCTTATGCCGCGTTGCTGGCGCAAAGTTGTGGCTGGAGGATCGTCTGCCCTTTGCCTGCGGACCCCGAACACCCTACTCGTTTGCCTGTTGCCGTTGCTGCTGAGCTAGTGTATGGACTTATCGCTACCGGAGCTACAGGAAAGTGCCTTAAGAAAACTTTGGTGCATACTCGGTGGCTAGGGTGAACACACGACCCATCTATTTTTCTATATTTTTATTTGTATTAAGTTTTTTTCACTTGTTTAAATGATTGTTAGTTTTAGTTATATATTTATAGTTTGTTTTTTTATTATTTCTATTTTTTTTTAATTAAATAGTTTTGTTACCGTTTGTTGAGCTAGTTATTAATTTAATCTACTCGAAACCTACGTTTCAATGGTGAAAATGTAATATTATTGATTTACATACACATTTAGGTAAACTAATGATTTTCTTTTCAACAATATTTTCAAATTAGCAACTAAGTATCATAATAAAAAATTGTATATATATATATATCTTCATGACGTTACAGAAATATATGTATTACTTACTACTTGATCTTTGCGAAAATTTCTCCCAACACTGAGATCAGTCACCGAAGGGTAAAATATTAATGTGCATGGAATTATTCATTAAAAATACCTTATTTTGAAGAATAATGATGAAATTCAGAAGCTTTAATATAAACAAATTGTCTATAAATGGCATTATGCTTTAAGAGAAGTTATTCTGTTTCCCCAAAGTTTTACGTCAAAGGCGGCAACTATAAGCTTTAAAATGCTGTTTGAACAATACAATATATTATTATAGATGTTATGGCGTTCGGATAAAAAAAAACCACTAAGAATTTATAAATTAATTAAATAATATAAATAAATTAAATGAAAGTTGCGTATAATTAGTAGAATACGTACTTAATGTAATCAAGGAACTCTATATCAGCAGCCGACTAAGATTAGCTTTGACCGCTCAGACAGACGACCAGATAATTAATTAAGAGAGGCATACGTCGCAAAATGTGCTTAATGTACATACATATGCATATTTGTATTTTGTCCACAGCATACTTAGAATCGGCACAATTCAAATATAATTAACTTTTACTTTTTCTCCACTCAACAAATCTGTGTTGTTTTTCTTGAAATGTATAATTACGCATTCGTGTTCACATAATTCTTTGAATCTTTCTTCTCTTTGGGGTGTTCTAGAAAAAGGAATAAAAAATTGTATTTAAGTAATTATTGTTGCGTAGATATGAGATTGCTTTTAAATAATTCGAGGCGCTAAATAAGCGCCTCGAATAATGATATCTATTTAAATAATGATACGTTTCTAATAGTTGCGTTGGAAATATGTAAATCAAATATTGCAAGTATTCACGGCATTCAATCTTTATGGGATAATCAGAGACGTATCCTAAGACGATTTACATAATTTATGTTTTCGAAGGCATGCCTTCCGCTTTAAACAAGCAAAATAATCGTTAGATAGTAAATAAAATATAAAAGTGTAACATCAATAAAAAATAAGGCTTTTGAACCAAGCGACGCAGAGACCACATTTCTGAGACCACAGAAGACCCAGACTCAGAGTTTACTGCTGAATTATCATTGCATAAATAAATATAATTTTTTCTTACTGGAGAAACACAAAACAATAGTCGCTTCAATAGAATATAATCATGTAACTTAATTATTACATATATAAGTGTACATTAGATAATAAAAAAACGAACTTTAGTAAAGAGTAAAGTAAAAGCTTAAATGTCATTAATTGTCTTAAGCTTAAATGTAAAAAAGCGTAAAAGTTTAAGTGTCCTACTGCTAGGCAAAGACCTCCTCTGTAAAGAGGGTATCAGGGCATAGTCCACCACGTCACCTCATTTCGGATTGGTGGACTTCATACTTTCGACATATTTTTTTTTCGTTATTACTTCGAAAATATTCTGGTTTTCTCACGATTTTTTCCTTCACCGTTGAGCACGTGATAAGTCAGCACTTAAAATTAAAAATTTCATTGGTGCCGCCACCGGGGATCGAACTCAGGTTGCTCGGCTATATTGCATTAAAAGCTAGCGTCCGGACAATGAGCTATCACGCCTCCGCTCTGATGAAAAGTTCGGATTATTATCTGCTACTAATTTTTCGCATTGTAGCAACAAAATATCAATTAACATTAGTACCATCATGTTGGCAGTCCACCATCGTGCGCTTTTCAAGAATATCGAGCTAGGCAGCAGTATGTATTGTCCCTTGTAATATTCACTTATAAAATGGCTATGTATTTATAGTGCTACGCGATTCTACTTTGTGGAATTAGTTATCGCGTGGTATTGTGAATTTCCATTATAAAAGTCTACAAGTATGCTGCAAGGGTTTTTGTGGTAAATAAAAAATAACTTAAAAGTAGTTATGTATTAACTACTTTTAAATTATTTTTGCTAGCTTCTCAACTGTACAGATTCTAACGCGCGCACATGCAATTTATTACATTGTATTCGATTATATTCGATCTTTTTAACATGTGGTTCACTAAACTTGCACGACATGTTCTACCAGACCAGCACATGAAAATCCTGGATATGCCGTTAGGCGCATTCACTCTTAATTGATTGGTTTCAATAAAGTGAATGCGTTCGCGTTTAAAATCGAGTGAAGTAATTTTTCATCCCTATCACGATACGTGGTAGATATGTGCATGGATATTTACTGGTAGCCTATTTCTTTGGGATCACTTTGCTGGTTTTGAAAAAAAATGTCATGTTTTCATAAAATCAGTTAAAAAAGTGAAAACATAAGTAACCAGTGTTTCTTACCGCTTCTCGGGACTGGTATAAATAAGTGAACTTATGCTGAAATTTGACACTAATTGTTAGTGCTTTAAACAATCCTAAAGTGAATAATAACATTCAGCTTTTGATAGCAAAAAAATATTAGACTTTATAAGGGTTTAGAGATAAAGCTTTTGTCATGAAGGTAACAATAGTAATGTCATGTAATTAATTTGTAACTTAATCGTAATATATTGAAATGGTTTGAAATTAAAGCTTAAAGTTATTCCTTACACCGTATAGATAATTAGATGGTATTCGCTCTTTCTGTGGTAACTGAGAACATCGTGCGTCCGAAATATATGCTTTCTGCCGAGAGATGGCTGCTGGGTGGTGTACAAACAATGCATTATTTTAATTAAACGAGAGCAATAGAAGCGAAGATATAATAAACATATTTTATTAACACTTCTTCGTAGTATTTGCACAAGTCGCTTCGAGGGTGTTTGTTCCCGTTCCCTAAACTAATCTTTGAACAGCGGTTGTGAAGTGTAAGCAAGGAATGTTTACGGTTTTGTTTTCTATTAGATATAAGATAAAGGAAACTATTTATCATTATTATTAAGTTCGTTATTCGTATGTCTAAATTCGTTAATAAAAATATATTAGCGGTAAATGTTAAAAGTTATTTAAACTTTAACTCCGGCGTAATTCAATTAAAATAAATTTTAAACGTTAGAGATAAATCTCTAATGAATTAATCAACAAGCAGAATTCGGCGGTCGCGTATAGTTTTCGAGAAAAAAAAATATTTAAAACTTGTTTTTTGTACTAAGAAATCCACTATTTTATTTCTTTGACTTCAAAAACTCAATACACAGTTCTGCCAATATGATAAATATAGGAAGCGGGCGACATCATGCACGTATCGATATTCCGATTTTATTAATTTAATGAATCACAGAACCGACACAGAGCGAATCCGACTCGGATAGATTAGGTTAGAAGGTTCAGGCGGGAGCGGAGCTCCCGCCTTAACCTTCGATCTTAGGTTTTTTTTTTTTATGACCACCAAGAAATACGAGCTGAATTGACATATTGACAACAAAAAAATGGCGGATTTCTATAGTAAAAAAAACACTATTTCATTATTTATTTTTTCGAAAACTAGAAGCGACCGCCGAATTCTGCTTGTTGATAAATTCATAAGTGATTTTTCTCTATCGTTTAAAATTTATTTGATTTGAATTACGCCGGAGTTAAAGTTATTTACCATATTAGCATTCAGTACTTCTTTTTTTATGTGAGAAAGTGGTAAACGAGCTGGCGGTTCACCTGATGTTAATTGATAACCGCCACCCAGGACATTTGCAACACCCTTAGACATTTGCGTACAAATGCGTTGCCTCCTTTAAATAAAGTGGGCCCCGGCTACCTGACTCACCAAACGAAACACGGAAGTATAACACTTCTAATTAACGCCGGTCTTCTGTTCTTCTCTCTATAAACTATAAGTGTAGGAATTGCATACTCCTACGTCCGCGTAATTTCCATAAAAAGGGGTACAAATTTTTTGCTTCACTTATTAATATATAGATTCTTTACATAATTAATGATATGAATTTCGTAGTATTTTGAAATAATTTAGAAAATCGTGTCTGATTAGAAACTGTGTAGTAAGTAATGAACAGATCAAAACAATATAATATAGTAAAAGAAGTTAAACAGAGAAAATAAAATATCAAAATCGCAGGTAGGCAGCAAAATAGAGCAGCAGTATAGAGGAAGATTGTTGAGCGTATGTTGCATTCTTTAGATGATAGGTGGCGCTGCCAAAATTAGTATTTTATTAATTTTACCGAGCTGTTGATCTGTGTTGATAATAAGATTTCTAAAACTCTAGTCTTTTAACTACGGTATGGGTGTACCAAGGATCTTTACTATGTAAGTATTATAAAACATGGTAAATTGAAACTATTTTACGGATATTAGGGCATTTTAATATGTTTGAATCCTGACGTTTCGACTTCATTTCGGTTCATGGTCACAGGATCTGTCCTGAACCATGAACATCGGAAAGGATTTTAAATGAATGTCTGCGATACATATTATAATTTTAGGGTAAGAACAAGAAATCAATATAAACTAAAACAATGTAATTGTAAAATATTGTTACTCATTAAGATCCAATTTCATCGTCATTTGTTTAATTAATTTGCAATGTATTAGGGATTTGACCTAAGGTGGCTCGAGTACATTGAATTAAAAGTGAGCGTCCGGACTCTGAGCTATCACAGCTCTTATATAACATTGATATACATTTTTAATCACCAAGACAAAATCTTAGTTTTAATGTTTGCAATGAACGTAGGAGTTCTTCCAACGGAGTCATTTAAACTCAATATAATGCCTAAATTTAGATTTGTATTGATTTAAATGGACATTTCCAGTACTTAGATGTATATTGATTTAACCGGACTTTGTATATTGACATAGTTTGTAATTAGAATAAAAAATTATTGTCTACACCATGTGGACCATTGTCATTTCTATGGGTTTGACTTATGGTTATTGTTATTTATTTACTTGGTATTAACTTTTTCTATGGTAAATGAGCACCGTGCCCGTTGAGGAGTAAAATAAAAGACTTCGTCGATTGTAGATCAAAAGCTGCAAATGTAACTTGAGCGTTCGCCGCTCATGTTATATGAATCAAGAACATTGTCAAGTGGACTCAGCGCGACAAATTCGACGGTTACTTTGCCATAAATACGCGGTGAGTAAAAAACTGCAAAATATGTTTCGCAAAATACAACGTCGTCGGGACACCGACGTCGAGGGAGGCAGTACAATAAACTGTACGACACTTCCGCACATAAACCTTCTGTCACGCTCCCTAGAACGGTGCACCGACGTGCAGCTCATGGAAACGTTATTTTGCTATACAATATTACTAGTATTTATTTTGCTGATACTACTATTTACATTTTTTTAATTATTTAAAATAGTGATGGCTTTGCAGTACGCGGACGGTTGACCTCCGAACTCGCGATCTTTTTGGAGAATTTTGGACTAACAATGTTTCGATTGGATCACACCCCGTTATGTTTTTGATTGAAATTAGAGATGTTATTAATTAATTGATTTTATCGCGATTTATTTTTTATGATTGATATGCTTTTATTTCAAAATACGACAAAGTTTTGAATACTGTGGAGCATTCATGGTTGCAGGACGGAATGAGATGTTGACGTCACCGTTGGCTAAGTGATGACGGTACATCTTGAAAATTATTAATTGTTGTCTGATTTTCAAATGTCCTGTAATAAGCCCCATAAACAAGTATCAAATCTAACTTTAGTAAATATCCATATTTAAACTTCTACGTCAGTTAATGCAAAGGCTGCGTCAGGCTTGCGGAAATACATTTTCGCGGACTCCCTAAAATCAAATGTTTGTCCACAAAACTCGCTCGTATCTCTATCCGTGTTATTTTGATTGTTGGCTTTGTGCCTTCGATACAAGTTCTCCAATTTTAATTCCTATGGTCTTCGATCCTCAAATCGGTAAGCACCACCCAAAGTAGTGCTAGTCACATCGATATCATCAAAGACCATGTCGTTTCTTACAAACCAAACAAGTGTGGGTTAATACTGCCATCGCTATGGAATGGAGCTTAACTATTAACCGACTAGCCATTGCCAGCTGCACAATCGCCGAGCTATGGGGAATCACCCCCGAGGCTCGCGATAAGACGGTTCGACCTGCGGGTATAATCCTGCAACTAGTATAATATGTGCTCCGTGGTCTTAAGTTAGGTCTCACTACAAAGTGGTTTATTTCTATAATGGGTTCAGTGACTTATATAATAATTCAGTGAGCGTAGCTTTCGATTTTTATTACTCTAAATATTTTTTTAGAATTGATTTTTATTTTAGTCCTAGTCTCTACACACGAGATGAAACTTTAAATTATGAATTTTTGTCGACAAATAAACAAAACTTTCGGTGCTGCGGGTTTACTGCTCTAATTGCGACTTCTGGTTTTGCGCTCAGACGCTTTACTGACTAACCTAAGTATCGATAACCTCATGGTGCTAAAATCTCGACATCTCTACGTTCGTTTTATTGCATTTTTAGCAATGCTTGTCGCCATCTTGTGTGCATCATAACTAAAAAATTCGCAATCTAAATACTTTTTTCCAATTTGAATCAAGTAAAGTCTCCTCTGCAGAATTAGGTACTGACGGGATTAAAGTTTCTTTTCTTGTTAAATTTGTTCGTATTCATTTTGTGCGTACAATAAATCCAATATGTGCCAAATATATATTTTTTCCGCGTGAATACTTACGAAAAAGAATTTTTATTAGATGACCCTTCGCGCTGTCCCCAGTTGACCCTCGTCAAGGGTTAATTTTAGGTTAACGTCCCATTGATTCCGATTTGGGTCGAATTTTCTCATAATTATAGTAATAATTCTCACATTTTGTATTTACATTTTTAATGATTTCTTACTATATAAAGTAATCTTTCCTATTGCATGCGTGGTCTTTTTTGGCAAATTTGTATTCTGCTCCCTTTTTTGAGCTTCCATTTTTACCAATATTTATAAAACAATTATAATTTAATGAATATTTCAGCACATGTTTTTACACAAATTTATCTAATACTAAACTAAGCAAAGCTTTTACTATGCGTACTGCGTAACTGGTAATCATACTGAAACATACTTTTAAAAAATTCATATAAAAAATATAATGTTCATCACACAATATTTTTACCCTAATTTGAGCCCGCACCCTCTGGTTCAAGAGACTAAACGGCCGATGAACTCACGGCGCGATAATCTCCACATCTGTCTATGTTCTTTCTATTGCATTTTTAGCAACGCTTGGTGCCATCTAGTGTGCATCCTTTACAGCATACAACACCTTACAAAGAAGATTCAACGATGAACATACTTGTAACGAGAGATGTCATCATTACTCTTAATATTTTACGATTAATTTTTATTTTTAGTGCCGGTCACTGCAATCAAGATGAAATTTTAAATTGGAAATTTTGTATATACGAAAAATATTCGGCGGCGTGGGATACGAACCTGCATGTTCTTCTATTGAATTTTTAGCAATCACGGCCAGGATCGTCCAGGGAGGTCCGGCCTCACAGAAGAGCTGCGTGAAGTTGAAGTGTTTTACTTTCGCGTTTAGTTTGGTGAGGTAAAGGGCCCGGTGTAAACGGAGCATGGAGAGAGAGAGGGGGTATCCACCCGTTATTAAGACAAAGTGGTGCGAGGGACCGTCATGGTGATAATTAAGTAATTGTGTATACAGTTAATAAACAGGTGTTCGTTTTGAATTACGTTATGCTTTAAACGTGTTTTCTGTTATGATCTTTAATCGTTAAAAATTTAGTGTTTTAATGTAGAAAAAAAATGTTTTACTATAACTACGGCCTTTTCATAAATAGTGTTGGAAATCAAATAATTTTCAAATAGTAAAAATAAAATGAGTATCCTCACCAACCTCGAATAACTTTTAATCGATGTAAGCAATCGCATTATCAAAACAGTGATTCAAGTTAAAATTTCATTTACACATTACATTTAGAGTAAATAATTTACAACTTGTATTTAATAGGTTTGGACGAAGCTGTGTCGGGTCACAGTAAGTTAGTTAAACGCGCTGTTTGGTTAACCGAGACAATATTTGTTCTGGCAACGCGAGTTATTTTATCATTTAACGTTACGCCCGTTGTTTATGTATAATTTACCGTGTTTTAGTGTAACTCCACCGTACAGAGCTGTGGGTATAAATTTTCGGGAAATATTTGTTTATATTATTTAACTTTAGCTCTATACGACTATAAATTTCGGTTAAACTCAAATCTTAATTTTAGTTGAATAATAATTTTGTCGACAGTTCGCATGATACCGTCAACGCGACTAAACATCGTAAGGAGGTATGCAGAGATGGTTGATGCTACTTGCATTCTACTTCTTGTTTGTATCATTGTTTGGTGTGTTTTTGGAATTTCATTAATTTGATCATGAACGCTGGAAAGGGTTGTATATGTCACTATGTCAGCAGGCATTTAACATCAAAATGAGACGCGATAAAATCCGTAAAAGAGTTTCATTTAAATATAATTTTTCTTTTTGGAACAATTATTTATATGTTTTTGTGCTATAGTTAGGTGTGGTAATATCTTAAATATTTTTTCTATTATATTTGATCTCTTTCATTTCTCAACAGGAAATTTATAATATACACTTGTAACCTACTATTATTTTACTGTGGATTCAGTTTTTGATTATTGAGATGAAAGGGCCTGCTCGTCCGGGAAGTATCGCGGTGAACCATCTGTCCTTTCTTTTATAAAAAAAAGCGAGTTGTCAAACGAGATGTTAAAAGATACCAATTTATATCAAAATTTTGAATCGATTACAAATTAAGACTATTAATACTGATGTATGACAATCCTTTTTGAGTAATATTACTCTGTCGTACGGTTATAATTAAGTCTATTTGTCGTTTTTATATTAAAAGTAATAGCACCATTACTATGTAAACGTTGAAAATTAATCTTTAAAATCACGCCACCAAAGACGATCTCTCCAAGCGCATCGACGTAATGTGAAGCAGTAACTATTGACGTTCGAGTCATTATACGCACACAGAACACCACATCGAAAAGCCAACACAATGTCCGGGGCTGCCATTCAGTACTAATTGATTGGTTTCAGCAGATTGAATGGCTATCGCGAGACCGGTATCGCATTTAACGATAAAGTTGCCGCGCTCTGAGCGGGCGTCCGATTTACGGCTGAGTGACTCTCCCATTGCAACACAAATTCTCTCATAATTACAACTTACTCGAAATAGAAATTGTGAGAGTGAGAGATTAAAACAATTCATATCGAGCGACATTAATATTCTCTCTATTTCCCCTGTTTTGCACGAGGCACGATTGGTTAAACAACAACAAGATTATGTGCCACTCGACTTTTTTTTAAATTCAATACTGGCCTGCACTTGACTGCAATCCCACCTGATGGTAAGTGGCGATGCAGCCGTTGATGGTAGGCGCGCTAGCTCAGTAAAAACCTATTCACTCTTGCCTTGAAGACGCCTACGTTGTAATCGGACGGAACTTAAATCAAAAGCAGTGTTATATGCAGTGTTAAAGCAATTTCTTAATGTTTACTAATAATACTTTACTTACCTAGATTACTTACTAACCTAGATTTAAGTCACAATGTTATTTACTAATACTAACAAACTATGGACAATGTACTTAATTTTGTGTATTGTCTGAAATAAATAAAGATTATTATTATTATTATTATTATTATATGCTGAAAAAAAAAAATGTTGGACTAAAATCTTGTATGGAGACATTGATATTAATGATATAAACCAGTACTCAGCAGATACCAAGTTCACGGAAAACGATAAGCGCTCTTTTGCACTGAATGCCCGGCGTCGATTTCCTATTAAAATAATCCGATTATAGCTACGAGTATCTAACCATCGCTCTTTAGATTACAGACTGAAGGGGCATTGTTTGGTCTTATCGCTGTAATTATGCAATATGAATTTTATACAAAGAGTTTTTATATTTTTACTTAGCTAGCCCAACTAGAGTATGCAGTTATATACAATGGTATGCTACTGAAACTTTTTGTCAATAAATTTTTATTGAAATATACCATATAAAGAGTATCTAAAGGACTTTGTAATGCTTTGTAAGGCATAACGAATATTTTAATTTACATATTTACGGATTTTATCGTAGTCACAGTGTTAAAACACCTGACGGTTAGAACTCTTTAAAGCATTCGTGGTAATGATTTTAACACACCTGTGTTAAAACATATATTGTGTCCTTCATCACTCTTCCATTGATATCATTGCATTAATCTTTATTATTTTAGGTTGAATTCAAAACGCCACCGTTTAATGGAGACTCAGATATAAGGCTACCTGGAAATGCGAAATACCGTTCAAGTTTCGGTTATTCCGGTGACTTCTGCCAGGTCGGTTTTTGCTTTCGTTTATTTTGCACGTTCATGTTTGTTTTGTTTCAGTTAGACGTTTTAGTATATACTGGAAATAAGTAACTTTATCTAGCAGGTTTTAGTATATTATTTACTGGAAATGGGTACATTATCTGCGAAAATTAAACAATGTTGAAGATAAATATTTCTTCTCTTTATTTGAATGCCTTGTTAGAAAATGCAAACTATAACAAATATAACAAACTATTATATTTATCTATAGTTGAAACCTATACAAATTAATACTAGTAACTCACACAAAATTTCTCGTTAGTCAATTAATTAATAGAGTGTACATTACAGTGAAGTTACACAGTCAAAAAAAATCCAAAACAAGGCTTTTTCTACTCCGGGTCTATGATTTCCATTTATACGTAGCTCCATATTGTGTCCTTTGTGGATAGATGACAAAGTTTGTTGTAAAGTTAGCTACGTATTAATAACTATTAATACGTACGTAATTTACTTGATTATCAACTGATAATTTTGTAAATTGATAATTATCTAAGAGAAAGTATTAACTCTAGTGGGCAATATATATGAAAATAGTTTAATAGTGCAAGATGGGTTCCAATTTATTTATAAATGATATTTCTGTTATGTTTTGGTATCAGGTAATGCCTTATATTAACAATACTACTGCAAATAACTAATAAAATTAAAAAAAAATATTTATATAATAAATTCACGTTCAAATTGAAATATCTTTATTTAATATAGAAGCATTAAAGTAATTTATAGATTGTCAAAATATTACTACCCATTCGGAAAAGAAAAGCCATAGACTTGAGAAGAACCGGTGAAAGAAACTAGGCGGGCTTTTTTATACCAATGAAATATGTACATCCAATATAATATTATATAGTCTTTTTGAAAAATCCTGGATCGATTAATTCATTCCTAGTGCGTTCTCATTTAAATAATCACTAATAACCCTGAATTTAGCAACTGATATATTTTTAACGTTTTCTGGGATTTCCTTGTACGAACGTGTACATTGTCCAAAAAAAGATTTACTTATTCAACGAAGTCTACTTTACTTGTGGGTAGAATTATTAATTTATGTTTTAGAATTATTAATGTAAGTTGATTTCCTGATCCTTTTTATTATGGACACAACATAACATTTTCAAGTATGTACTGATAAGCTGTTTGTATAAGCACAAAGGCCTCCCGAATAAAGAGGTTCCAATAGTGCCCCCACCACTGCGACCCCCACTTAACAAAGTAGTGAAAACAAAGTAGTGACATCTTGTACTAATTTTATGTTAGCGAATATCCTTGCGGTGGTATGCAATGATTTATTATAAGCATTTCCCTTAGAAACACTTTCTTACACGAGACATTATACATGCTTCTTGACTATGGTAATGGAGTATTGTGGTTTGTGTTCAACGTTACTTACGAGTAAGTTCCTGCTTTGAAACATAATCCTGTCTATGTTTTGTGAAGTATAAGTACGAGTTGACTTCAAAGCAAATGTACAGTTTGTTTCATACAAGCTATAAAATTATGAGAAAGAAGATTAACACAATAAGCATATACCATTTATTGGATTTTTTGAAATGAAGTTGCATACCTTCGAAATGTATTTTTTTTTTTGTTATTATTTCGAAAATATGCAGGTTTTTATCACGATGTTCCTTCACCGCGGAGCACGTGATAATTCAGCACTTAAAGTTAAAAACTTCATTGGTGCCGGCACCGGGGATCGAACTCAGGTTGCTCGAGTATATTGAATTAAAGGCGAGCGCCCGGACACTGAGCTATCACGGCCTTACATAAAATGTTCAAAAAATTTTAACTTTTATAGGAAGTTTTGAGAGATCAGCATTTCTGAGCTTAATAATTTTATTACTTTCATGTGTTAAAAATGTTATGAAAGTTATGTTAAATGATAACTTGAACTCTTACTTTGTAACGATTATCTATAAATTAATTACGGAAGTTTTAAAATTCAAGTAAAATATGACTTTTAGATACATTCATTTGTTATTTTCATAGAATTTCAAATACAAAGGACTTCTAGGGTCGCCACTAAAAAGTAACGCAAAACCACCCTTTTACATTCGCTCTTATTTGAAACTTTAATGGGGCTCAACAGAAACCCTCTTCATTTAAGCGTTCACAAAACTTTTAACACTGTGCCAGCTGAAATTTCGTATAATGGATCAAACAATAACAAGCGGCTAATTTCACTATGGTTATGTCGGACGCATAAAATTTATGATTTTAACGTAACGTAAACTTTTCGGTCCCTTGTCACTGAACTTATCATTCTATGAAATGGATCTAAACTTCAAAATTTCCTTTCTTGCTGATAATACCGCTTTTTTTAGGCTAACGCGTTTATACAGAATTTTAATATACATATTAGGACAAACTGTTGTGTTGAAAAGTATTAAATGGCTTACACGACAGACATGATTAATAGAAATTTTTACGTCTATAATTAAGTTACAGCATAGTAACTAACCATAAGTTATGGATGGATATTTACTACCTTCCTTCTCATACGGTTCACAAACCTGAATATACAACAAAAATGCGGCAGATCAAATACCAAAGTGCTATGGAAAGGAGCATCTTGAATATTAGGCTGAAGGATAAAATAAAATCAGAAAACATAAGGAAAAAAACCAATGTGATAGGTGCTCTACAACAAATGAGAAAGCTCAAGTGGAAGTGGGCCGGCCACGTAACACGTCTGTTCGATGAAAGATGGACGCATCTGACTGCAATTTGGGCAGGCCTAGCTAGCGGGTCTAGCTTGCTTGCCACTTGCAAGCAAGCTAGACGCCGCCCAAAGGAAAAATATGCTGGAAACGACTGGACAAAACGGCAAACACAAGAAAAACTTGGAAGCTGTTGGAGGAGGCCTATACCCGCCAGGGGCCTTGGCTATATATATTTAAAAAACCTAACCTAACCAAACCTCAGAACAAACCTCCGTATTGAATTTGTTTCAATGTTCTATTTTCTGATCCTGTGATCATATAACTACATCCTTTCTTTTTCAGGTCTGCTAGAGAATAAAATCCGAGGATAAAATATTTTTTTATGTTGCCTCGTATAGAAGTAAAGAATTTAGATATAGAACAAGCACTCCGAAAAAAATCTATTAACTTATCGCTGTTATCAATCGGTCGAGATTACAAATGTGCAGAAAGATACACTGGTATGTTTCGTAGTAATGGAACAAGTATTAGTAATTATAATTCGTATATCTTTGATTTTTATTTGATAAGAAGAAAACAATAATACACTTGTCTTTATTTATTAATAATAAACGAAGAGATATCTTTATCAGCATTAAAACTAAAAACTAAATAAATATTCATAGAATTTTAATTATGACAATAGTAAATATATACAATCTACAGGAGTTTGTAGCTTTTACATTCATGTTGAAATAGAATGCCGTTTCAAAGTTGCAAATGTTTTAAGTAGACAACATGGATAGCGATCACGTAGCTCAATGAAAGCTTTGCAACTTGACGCCAAATAGTGAGAACATAAGTTCAAATATTGCTTAGGCGTAGGTTATCCTGGCGAATGTTAAGTTCAAATAGTATTTGGTTCTAAATATAATTTATAATTTTTCCGCACCACGTTGTTCCTAAGGTGTGAACGAAAATTTGTTTGTTGTGTGTCTATACTCAAAAATTGCAGTCAGTTGTCTCTCACTCATCTGGATTCCTGCAAAGCTATACTCTTCGGTATAGCTTTCCAGGAATCCAGATATTAATTGAGAATATGCAAAGACTATGTTCAGCAGTGGACTGAAAGGACTGAAATGATGATGATGATGCTTCAAACACTTTTGTTATAAATGTAACCTATAATAAACTGTTAGGTATGAGGTTGACTGCATACTTTTGAAATTATGCTTTGATATCGTTTACACGACAGACTTTTGCTGGCTACATGGGAAGGCAGCTGCCTTGAACTCTCAATGATGCAGGCGGTGTCGCGTGCCACCCCAATTCACCGGCGACGCTTCGTTTGGATTGTACTTCGTTTCTAATATCGAATGGATGTAGTAAATCACCACTAAAACCACTTAAATCTGTTATAAAAGTCATTTGTGCTGGCAAATTATATGCCATGTTTGTGTGTGACTGGCAAATTATATGCCATGTTTTGAACATTATAACAACGTTTTTATATTGGATGGATTCTGTTGATACAACTGGATCTACAAAAACAATGCGACAAAAAAGTGTTGGATGAAAATAAATAAATTGAAAGTTTTCAAAGTACTGTAAAAAACCTCGCCCTCAATTAGATTGCGTTAATTTTTAATTACTGGCCCTTAATTATGTATTACACGGAGCGAGTCCAACATCTCCACTAAGCCAGCGGGTTATTAATTATCCATAATGAGCAGAATGAGAAGCTTAATGCATATTGATGCCAACATAATTGTATTTTCAAAGCGATCAATAATGAACGCCCGCCTCATTATACGTACACAGAATAACACATTGTAAAGTCAACACGTTGGCCGGTGCTCGTATTCACTACTAATTGATTGGTTGCAGCTGATTGAACGGGTTTTAGTGCAATATCCGACCAGTCATCAAATAACTTAATTGAAAAGATGCACTGGATCTGTAACAGCGTTTCAAAATATATTGATCAAAAGTTACCCCATTTCAAAATATTCAGTTTAAATTATGTGTTTGTAAGTGGACTATTAACGCTTCATCGAAACGGCTTTCCTCAATAACGAGAGAAGCCTTTAGTGTATTGAGTTTTGCGTGAAAATAGTGAAATTCTATGTTTGAAATAATTTCAAATAATGCCTAAGTGATTACCAGACGGGTTAAATTAAATCCAATCACTTGTGTAACCTGTATGGAAAAGTGAAAAGTCGGTATCGCTTCAAATCAAAATTAATTATGGAAAGTTGGGCAACAAATCCGATGAAAAATGGATTGTAGGCAATGCTGATGCCCTCAGTAATTAAAAAAGTAGGTGTCATTAGTATTTGATTAATGAACTTATGTTCACAACATTTTTATGATCGAATTAATTTGTAATTCATGACGAAGATTGCACGTATTACTAAATACAAAAATGTGCATACAGGTGAACTATTTGTGTAATCTCTTCAAAAGTTTATTTCGCCTTCGCTAACTTGTTCGTTTGTTATATATTTTTTTTATGTGTGAAATTAGTAAGCAACAACCAGGCGTGTCTTCTAATGTTTAGTGATTTATAATTTGCGCTATCAACTTTAAAATAATTGGGCCCCGGTGACTTCACTCGCCAGATGGAACGCCAGAGTATTATAAAACTTCCACTTCACGACGGTCGTCTGCGAGACCGCAGTGCATCCCTGGACGAGTGCACTTATTGAAACAGTACAAACTGCTGTGTGGCCCTGCCTCGGTTATATTGACGTAACGTGTTATTGGCAGGCATAGATTGTTATTATTTTTTGTTATGACCACCTTTTATAAAGATTTTGAACCTGAAAATTTTCCACTTTTGGATATTAGGAGCCAATACACTGATAAAATACAGCGGTTAGTAAATAATAGTGATTATGTATTGAATTAATTAAATTATGTTGTTATTAAGAACTCTATAATATGCTATAATAACTATGGTAGTGCCACTCAATAGCTTGGGCACTTATTGCACGAATTGTTGCACGAATGGGCAGGTCCATCCGGGTAAGTACCACGATCTTTCACTACTGGCGTGAAGTGGAAGTGTTACTTCTGCGTTTTGTCTGGTGAGTGAGGTAGCCAGGGCCCACTTTATTATAAGGTGGCAACGCATCTTACGTGTGTTGCAAATATCCATGGGCGGCAGATATCACTTAATATCAGGTGAACCGCCAGCTCGCTTGCCACCTTCTCACATAAAAAAATAAAATACAGTTGTACCAATACTTCACTTGCGCCGTGTATGGTCTTTGTCGAATAATTAAACTAATTTACGAATTTTGTTGTTAAACAGTAGGTATTTGTTTTTCACGACAAACTATTCCACCAACATTAGGCATTCAATTTGCATACTCGTGAGCGCTGGATCTTAACACAAGTACTTGAGGTCTTCTTAGAGAATTTGAATCTCTTCAACAGGCTTCTTAGGTTAAAGATGGAAAAACGGCACAAAGAGCCGACAGCATCTGAACTGTTAGTCCCTTATTGCATCGTCCTCCTCTCAAACAGGAATAACAAACAAGCATAAAATAAGGTTCTGGTTTCTTGTTACAATATTTTTGAACTTTGCAGAGAAAATTTTTTGTTACCATTTATTTTGTTTTTTAACGTAGAAGTCTTGTTAAATACATCAAAATCCCAAAATAATTTGACCTTACCACAGCTACACAATAGCAATAGCGCTGTGGCACGAATGGGCAGGTCCTTCCAGGTAAGTACTACGACCTCACAGAAGGCCGAGGACTGGTGAGTGAGGTAGCCGGGGCCCACTTTTTTAAAAAGTGGCAACGCATCTGCAACCCTACGGGTGTTGCAAATGTCTATGGGCGGCTGATATCACTTAACATCAGATGAACCACCAGCTTGTTTGCCACTTTCTCAAATAAAAAAACCCTTGTGTTGATAGAAAAATTACAAGTTTAATACCATTCCTACCGTTAATACCATTCCTAGCCGTTTAATATCTACCACATTGAAACTTTGTCTATTTACATTTGAATAAGCCTAAATCCTTCGGCTTATTCACCGCAGCACCGAATCGATTTCAATTTAACGTTTGCGGTGACTTCACTTCAGACCAACGTTTAATTTCCCTTATTCAGCAACGGCTTATGGTATCGCTTTAGTGCTTAACGCTAAATGATACTGCACGGTAATTTATGCTGTTAAATCTAGTTTCCTCCTTCTGTTCGTATCGATTTTAATGGTTCTTTATGAACTTTCGTCTATTGTATTAATTCGGTACGTGTCTTCGATTTAATATCTTTTAGTTTCAAATAAATTATTCTCATTTTGCATTTACGGTAAAACTTTTCATGTGTTCTCGTTGTCATTCAGTTTTCTGAGATAATAAAATGAAAATATGAATGTGCAAATGAAGAGAAGATTAAAATACCGGCCTTTTACTCCCCGTAATCCGGAGCTCGTAACAATATTTAATAACCCGTTCGTTAATTAAGTTCTTGGAATAAGGGACAAGAAGTGAAAAAAAAAAATTAAAGTTATTGATTTCTTGATTTTAGGCGAATATTATTATTATACATTGTTAAATGAAACCATGGTACGGATTTTATTGCGTATATTTATGCGTTTAATGAGATTTGTAAATTCCCAACGTTTCGAAGCCTTTCCAGTGTTCATGGTCATGGGACAGACTGAGTTGTTACCATCCTCTCTTTTGGATGTTTCTTTATTTCAATAGCCTCGCGGATCATTTTTGCAAGGAATTGGTGTTCTTTTGCGAGAATTTTCGGTTGTACTGTTTGGGGCGGTCTTAAATATGATCACAAACTGCAGACTTCTTCAACCGTCGGTTCTTCACGTCAGCTATATGTTCTTTTATTCTGGTATTTATTGATTATTGAGTTATTGATCTTTTAGTTTGTCCTATATAAGAGAGCCCACATTCACAGTCAAGCTTGTTCACTCCTGGATCTTGTAGAGGGATATTATACTTGACTGGTGGTAAAAATTGACTAATCTTCTTAAGTGGCTTGAAAAATGAAGCATGCTATAAACTCGTATAAGATTTGGAGCTCGGTGAGGACTTGTTTGAATCCTTTGTGACATCTAGAAAAGGCTTTAGGAACAGTTAACTGTGAAGGATGGTCTCTAATGCCACAGTGAATTTTATTTTGCATGGGTTTCCTTTCTTTACGCGGTATGGCTCAAGGTGTTGTTAAGATTTCGGATGACTGATACATTTAGAAAGGCTAAGTGTTACATGTCTCTAATTCCACAGTGAAATTAATTTTGGAGGGCAAGGAATTATTTCAGTATTTTTTCATAAATTACAGAATAATATAAGTATCTCGTATTATAAAATTTATAAAGTAAAAAATGTGCAATTATTAACATTAATATTGGAAAACGATATTAGCGATTTCGAGAAAACTGGAAAAATATCTTTGAATTCCCGGAACCTCAGAAGATGTAGAATTATACTTACTCGTTAATATTTAATTTCATATAGATATATTATTAACAGATTATATTATTTAATAGGATTGATGCTGTTCAGTATTTTAAAATTATAAAATACTAAGATCATTGCCACAAATAAAAAATGTATTCTGGATAAACTCTTAATCGCTGTTCGACATCTGAACCATAGAGAAATAGGATCATAATGCGAAAACGAAAACCTTTATTTTATGAACCACCGTTGTAAGAATGTACTTTCTATCATTTTTATTTGTAGAATATACTGATCTTATCAAATCAGTATTGCACAAGGCATATCTAGGTACAGTGAGTTACCCTTCACAGGACGTCACAAGTATTTCCCATTACTGCGACAAGGCGAGAGATGTCACAGACAGATCCAATGACATACATAGTACGTACTAAATTGAAAATAGTTCAAATCATTCCAGGAGCTTATCATAATCTGGTTCGCTATATCCAGATGTAAACTATTAGATTCTGGGATGTAAAGATCGAGTATAATAATTTCAAGAACGATCGAGCAGTTGTAAGATGTTAAAATGATATTAATTTTTATAGGGCTATTCTCTGCACTTAAGTTGAAGTATAAGAATTTGAACCTGCACCCTCGAGGCTACGTGCCCAATGCTCTAGTCACTGTGTTAAACGGCATATATTCCCACCGATGAAACTTTTAACGTTTTCATTTTTTTTTTAATTCAAGTAATGCTGGGCGCCATTTAGTGTCTTTCTTTTACAGCGTACGACCACTTTTTACATGACATTTTGAACGAAGTTTTTTAAATTATAAGTTACTTAAAAAAATAAGAAAAACTTGTGTGATTACTTGACCTATGGCCCTAGGTCCTTCAGTGCTAGCCGTAAAGCTCAAAGTCGCTCCGTGAGTAATGGAGTGGGAAATGCTCGGTATTTCGCTGCGTGATAGTGACTGCAATGAAGACATATGCAATAGAACACAAGCTACTGATTTAGCTCAGAGGATGGGTAAACTGAAGTGGCAATGGGCCGACTATATAGATCTAAAAACCGACAACCGATGATGTAGAAAGGTTCCCGAGTCGTAGTGTCGTATTGGCCATCGTAGAGTAAAACGACCCTCCAATTAAATGGAGTGACTACCTGTGCAGATGAGTGGGAAGAGGATGAATGCAGGATTGTGCTTCGATTGTGGAGGAGGCTTATGTTAATCATAGTCAGTAAAAGCTAAGCTTTTGCTGACTATGATTTATTATGACATTAACTATTTTACGAATGTTTTGAGCTGCTCATTCGTACAACAGCGAACACTGTTGCGTGAAACCACCGTGAAAACATTCTTTTCACCAGGAGAACGTGAGTAATATAATAAAATGAAACAAAGTATTGAATTCTGTAAAACTGGTTATATAATAAAAAAATGTTTATTGTCCGCATGAAATTTTAAAAATCTGTGGAATTGGGACATTTGCACGTTTTAGGCTAAGTTTAAATGCTGCACTAAGACCGAGAAACCAAGGGGTATTTATTTTTAGTTATAAATTGGATTTCTTTTTTTATGTGAGAAATTGGCAAACGAGTGGGCGGTTCATCGCCTCGCCAAAGAAGCTGCGGCAGATGGCATACCATTTAGTGTCGTACCTCTTTACTCAGATTATTTTAAATCTATTAAATCTAAGTGTAAATCAGACTGGCAGGAATATTTCAATGAGAGATCGCGCGAAAAAGGAATCTGGTATCGAACCAACCACAGGTATGCCAACAACCTTGGATTGACTCATTTAAATTTAATAGAAGTATCCTAAAAATGTTACTGATATTACGTTCGGGACATATTCCGTCGAATAAGTTTACATTTTTAATGAAAATAGTGAGATCACCGAATTGTTATTACTGCGGTGTCGTTGAAGATGTACTTCATGTACTGACGGAATACGTGCGCAACCAAGATCTCAGAATGTCTTTGTTAGGTTCCCGAAATTTTAATGTTGGCTTTGTGACCAGTGTCCTGGATGTTCCGTTATCTGATCATGCTCGGATACTGGCCAGGATTGCCGAACTTAGTTTAAGAAAATCTTGATTTTGTAATATGTTGTGTTGTGTACTATATATATATATTATATTTATGTACTATATTATATACTATATTATATTATGTAATATACTATGTATACTATGTACTATATTATATTTTGTTAACCCTACAGGGCGATGTTATCGCTCAGCGATAAAGCTCTTTTCTAATAAATAATAAAAAAAATTGCAGGTCTTAGTTAGATATAGAATCTTCGAAGTAGTAGTTAGACCGAATGTCCACACGCTAAGATGCGATTCCTACACGAAACGTATTAACTGCCCACACATGAGGGTTGAATGTTAAGATCTAATTGGTTTGCAAATCCAATTAGTGCTTAACATACGCCTTCAGCTCCAATACGCATTGAGCACGTACTTGGTTATTGATTTCTAAGGAGTCATGTATCAAAATTTCCTAAAGAAACAAATATTGTTGATGGCATTACATTGGACCGAAAAAAGGGTTATCACGTTTCGAAATTTTTAGTTATCTTAATGTTTAATATTGTTAAGTAAAACTGAATAGGGGCAGATGTCACCGTATGTTTTCGGATGTCAATCAGCGTGTTGTGGTGGGTTTTAATCCAATGATGCGTGCCAATGAGCTTCCTTTTCCAGTTTTTTATGCCGTTATTTCTTTTATGCTGAGATCAGTGTCCCATAAGCTCTACGGGCCTTTTAGGTTGGAAGACTACAAAGATAACGCAAGCTGCCATTACATTTGTTAAATTACCTGAGAAAACTGTTGAAAACAGCAGCGTAAATATTCACTTGACGTATTTTCCGTTCTGAAATGTTTTTCAAAGTATCCTTCACTAGATAGAAGCTTCCTAGAGCTCGATAGATCAAGCCTAATCCGTATGAACGTGTTAAAACTGGGATGAAAATTTTCCTTTAGCTAAGATTCGACAGGCAACCTAAATAAAAAACATCATGTCCCTCCAGCCACTTTATCAAAAGCAACGTATAAGCTACGGCATTGAAAGACTGTTTTAACGTAAATTGTGATTGTGTTATATAATATATAAATAAACACTATTCATATAATGGACTGCATCTTTTGAGATAATCGTAATTAATCTTATATTAAGAAAATAAAGATAAGGGACTTTTCATATGAAGCGTTTACTCTAAATGCATACATCAAAAAAGTGTAATTTTTAAGCAACACCAACTGTTATTTTTACGCGATGGTTATCAGACAACATAAGTATATATTATGTAGTGTTATTGCGTACAGACAACATAAGTACTCGTATATATAAATGTCTTAATGATTAATAAATTAAATAATACCCTACTTATAATGAAATATTACGATCATCTACTCCTTGTTATTTATCTTCTCACTTTTAATACCTTAGTAAAGTCAATATCAAAAATCTTCCTTCGCTCTAATTTTATCCATTCTTATTTCTTTATCCAATCTATCTTACAATGGAATGAGCTCCCTTTAAAAATCAAAATGGCTAGAATTGCTTTATTTTTAAGAAAACGACACGCAAGTACATTCTGGGGGAATTGCCAGTAATTTCATCATCAGGTATAAAAGTTTATGTATATTTATGTATATATTTTTATATATATATGTCTAAATATTAGATTTATATATGTATGTATTTTAAATTATATACATTTATTTTATTATAGAATTACATCATATTATTGTATTACGTATAATATTACATTTAATATTTGCATATCACGTGCACTATTTCTCATTTTATCTTTAATTAAAAGAATTTTTTAATACTTCTTGTATCTTGTATTAACTGATGTTTGTGCTTTCAGTTCCGAGACTATTAAAGCTTCATCTGACGCAGAACCGGTGGGCTAGCCAGAACCCACGGGTTTGGGCCCTCCGCTGTGGGTAGGGCCACGCATGTGCTCATGCGTACGTTTAAGTGTGGTATGTCATCTAAGGGCCATCGAGGTCGCGGTTCGGACCGAAACCCCGATGGCCGTCGACTGTGCAATTAGCTAATCGGTGGCTGGGAGCGGTGAGAACCGCCCCGGAACGCGGGTGTAGCTTGTGTGCGCGTTGTGTTGGTCTCGCCGTGCTCGGAGGCGAGGGCGAACTAGTATGTTTGTTGTTGCACTAACTGTGGGTGTAGTGTTATCCGGCGGGACCCCCGGCGGTGGATCCGGCGTGTCTAAGTCCCCTTCCTCGACCGGATCGATGAGGACGTTTCGCGGGCGACGCTTGTTGACGTTCGCGTTTGTGTCGGGTTGGTAATTTGCTGCGCTTACCACCAGAGGGTTGGGATGATGTTCGGCTCTATCGAAGAACCGTTTGGTCAGGTCTTTAAAATATTCGCGAATCGTCGGGAGTCTGCAATCGCTGTGCAGGTCGACGTTGCGTTGATACCACTGCGCACCGGTTGCGCGGTGGATGAACTTATTTTGTATTATTTGCAACTTGTACAAGCGAGTAGGGTGCGTGTGGGCAAAGGTCATGCATGCGTAGGACATAATAGGTCGTACGCAGGTCTTATATAATAATAATTTGATCGGGACAGGAATGTCTAGCTCGAAAGCCGAATTGTTCCGCCGGCAGAATTCCGTTGGTAAACACGTGCTCATTGAGCCTGTTTAATAAAAGCCGCTCGTAGAGCTTCCCACGGCAACTGAGGAGGCTGATGGGACGATAACTAGAGGGCTGGTTGGCTGGTTTATTCGGCTTGCGAATGCCGATAACCGTGGCTTCTTTCCAGTCGTCGGGAAAGGAGCAACTGGAGAGTAAAGTGTTGTAAATGGTCGCCAGTAAACAGATAAGCGGCCCAGGGAGAGCTTTAAGAATTTTGTTACTAATATTATCTGGGCCCGGAGCGGATTTGGGTTTTAAGTTTTTAATAATATCTTGGACCTCTTCGGGGGTCACTGAACTCAAAGGATCGCCTTCCGGTGGAAGCGCAGCCCTAATCTCGATTACGCGGTCCACCTCCGTTAGGTGGACTGTATCGGTGTGTTCGCGCGATGGCGTACATTGCTGCTCTAGGTTGTCCGCAAGGCATTCGGCTTTTTCGGAGTCATCTAGGGCTACTGAAGCGCTATTAGGTCTAACTGACGGCGGTAGAAATTCGCGGGGGTCTGCTTTCAGACTGCGGGCCAACCGCCAGTAGGCGGTGTGCGATGGCTCGATGTCCTCTAGGAGAGTGTCCCACGTTGTATGTCGGTGTTCCGATACACGATCTTTGACTTCTAGCTGAAGGCGTCGAAGTATGGTTCGGTTCGATTCCGATCGGTATCGGTCGAAAGCGCGTTTGGCTGCATTTTTCTGCCTAATTAGCAGTCGCAGGTCGGGCGGAAAGTTAAACCGTCGGTCGCCCGACAGTTTCACCGTCCGTTCCGAGTCTGCAACTGCGGAGGTGATGGTTTTTCGGAGACTTGCTATCGCTCGATTTGCGTCATTGAACGTAGCTATCGTCTCGGGTAGGTCGACTAAGTCCTGGGGGTCCAAGGCCTTGAGTTTGACCTCAAGACGATGCCAGTCCACTACGGATTTGGTCGGAGAGACCGCGCCGGCGTACTGGCCCAGTTTACACAGGACGGGCCTGTGATCTGAGTCTAGTTCATGGATTGTCTCTATCGACTCGATGTCGAGCGAGACCTCCCTGAATAACATGATGTCTAGGACACTCGGTGACGCGTGTTGGTAGTTGTCCACCGTAGGATACCTAGTGGGAGTCGCGGGAGCGACTATGCTGAAGTTTAGGTTATCGGATAAGCTAAAGAGATGCTTTCCGTTGTTGTTTGGGATGCTGTGGGTGTCCCTTGAGCCGTGTTTGCAGTTTAGATCTCCTGCAATTATCACGGAAGGGCCTAAGTTAAGTAGCGTATCTAGGTCGCTTTGAAGTAAGGTTTTATTCCCCGAGAGGTAGGCTGAGACTAGTACAAGCGGCCTGTGGCCGGTGAGCGCTAACCTACACGCGGATGCCTCTATTTGACTTAGCTCTGGAATGTCGAGCGGGCAACAGTGCAAGGACCGTTTATAGTAAATTAATGTGCCTCCCAGACGGTTTGCTAACCGGTCGTGGCGGACAATGTTGTAATTTGCGATTCTGGGATCGCGTACACTAGGTTTTAAGAATGTCTCTTGCAAAAGAAAAATATCTACGTTATAATCGCGAAGGAATTCCGCGATTTCGTCCCTTTGACCCTTTATGCCGTTTGCGTTGAAATACGAAACAACCAGAGCCCGAGGTTTTGTTCTACCTGCGGTTGTACTTCCCATTAAAGTGTTTTTATGATTCTAATTAACGACGCGGCGGAGCGCGGTTTTATTGCGCGGACTATTATGTCTTTTATGGTTAGCTCGTAAAAGCCCATAGGGCTTCTACAAGCGTCTTGTGTTGGCAGATTGCTCTAAGCCGCTCGTTGCCAGATGTGGCGGCCGCTATTTTAGCGGACAATACGGCGAGTTCCTGCCTATTGATTGTGTCTAATAGGCTGCAGATGTTGGCGATTTGCGCGAACGGATCGTCCTTGTTTTCCGCGAAAATCGACGGAGTTGGCTGCACCTGCGGCCGCGGCGCCGTTTGACAGGCGGGCAGCGATTGTGCGATCGGTCGTGAGGCGACCGGGGGTGTGACTACCTGCGCGGCCACCTGGGGTTTCGCCCAGGCGTTTGTGACGGGTACGGGCGCGGGAACGTATTTTACGGACGCGGGTTTGGGCAACGTAGATTTCGCGGGAGATTTTCTCGCGGGAGTTTTCGGGGCCTTAGCGCAGCCTCTATAACTAGCCGGGTGGCCGGTAGCGTGACAGTTTACGCAGTCCGGTGGATCTGCGCAATCTTTCGGCCTCGTGCACTCGGTTGTGCCGTGGTCACCGGTGCATTTGACGCACCTAGGGTGAGCGAAGCAATTATTGGCCGTGTGGCCAAAATGTTGACAGTTGTGGCACTGTGCCACAACACTTGATTTACGTGGGGACTCGATGACTAAGTCACTGAGCCCACAGACCCTCTTTAGGTTGAAGATGGCCTTACCTTCCGGGGTAGGGTTAAGTTCAACCATGACCATGTCCATAGGGACACGGGTTCTGGGGTGTCTAAGTCGTCGCACTGCGTGTACGGGGTATCCCTGAGTGCGGATATCGACTTTGGCCTTATCGACATCCGACTCTTTCGGGACGCCCTTGATAACTACCCGAAGTTTGCGTTCTTCGGGCAACGAGTAGGTGTGAAAACCTATCTTATTTTCGCGCAAGTATTTCGTTACGCGGCGGAAATCGTCCGTTGTGTCAAGGTATACGCGGATACCCATTTGTGTGTTTTTCGACCGGGGGTCGCGGATATTGTGGCGTTCAAACCACGAACAGATTTGGCGCCACTTAGTCTTCTCCTGAATAATG
Source organism: Iphiclides podalirius (assembly GCA_933534255.1). NCBI lineage: Eukaryota > Metazoa > Arthropoda > Insecta > Lepidoptera > Papilionidae > Iphiclides > Iphiclides podalirius. The sequence goes on along the minus strand of OW152815.1, from coordinate 12,411,419 downwards.
ATGGGTGGAGGAGGCTTTATTTTTCGCTCAGAGGCGAATTCGGGCATCGGTTTAGCCGCCGCGGCCGCCTTTTTGGCGGGCGTCGCTGTGGGACGAATCGTTGAGGCGGCCTCGCATTCGGGGTCGCTATCGGTAGCGGGGCGTTTCTTGCCCTTTTTGCGTGATTTTACGACGGTGAAGCCGTCGTCGTTCGCGTTTTCGGCGGGGGTCGTTTCGACCTCCATATCCGATCCGCCGTCCGATTGCGAGTCGGGTACGGCGGTGCGGACGGGGGCCGATTGGGGTTGCGCGGAAGGCGCGACGGGCACGATCGCGGCGGCGGAAGTCGACGCGACGGGCGTTTCGAATATCGCTGAAGGCGACGCATTAGCGGGTGCAGAGGGCACCGGAGATGGCGGCGAGATGATAGCCGTGGAAGCCGAGCTGTCGCTGGCGAACTCGGCTAGACGTCGTTCATTCGCGAACGCGAGGAATTTCGCCCACACTTCGGGACATTGCTGACGTAGGAACTCCTCTAGGAGGGAACCCATTGCGAGCGCTTGAACCTTTGGGGCTTGCGCCCCGCCGGCGTGTAGGTTACTAAATAGGCCTCCCCACCTTGCGGCAGGGAGGTGTGTGCCTAAAATAAAACAGTTATTCGCCTGCGCTTTAGGTGCGCTAGGGTGAGTACCTAGCTGTCGCCTGTCGCAACAAGCACACAGTTATTGAATAAAACAATGCAGCCTCTGAGGCGAGAAGTGGGTATAGAATTCTACTTACAGAACAGGAACCTGCCTACGAGCAGAACACTACACTAACACTAAACTATTGCACTGTTTGCACAAAGATTTAAAATGCAACCGAAGTTGCGAGTGGCGTCTAATTCGGGTGGCATGAGCCCTCCGTCTTAGATAGAGGTCCGTTCCGTACGAGAGCACGGAGCGGAATGATTTTTTTAATACTTCTATCGTTATTGCATCTAACTTAACTTCTCAGTACTACTTGACTGGTAGAAAATGCTGTCAGCATAAATTCCGCCTATGTACAGTGATTTTTACATGAAGTCTTAAAATAAAATAAAGATATAAATAAATAATGACCTCTTTCGTGCTGCTACAGGCGACCGGCAGCGCAGATTGAAGACTTATATTCAAAGTCGCTCTATGTATGTTTTAATAAGATTCTTTTGATATATAAATGGTAACTGTAAAAACAGATATCAAATATTACGTGTCATGTCAGAATAAACATGTGACAGAACTTATGACCCGACTTATTATGTGAGTATGTAAGTTATCTGTGTTCTGTGTATATACTAATTGGGCTTTAGAGTATTTGATGGTTGACCCTGCTTCAGGGAATAGACATCTTCAGTTGAAAGTGATAGACGAGTCTCCATTCTGATGTCGTAGCATCGTAAGCAAATAAAACTATTAGTATTTGGGGTGATGAACATAAATGGCAGTTACATTAGTTAATACACTTCGTAAAAGTCAATGTTTGGCTTTTAGTCTAACAAATTCATCGGGCCAAATTTCTTCGAAGATGCGCACGTGGCCGGACTCAATGGCAATTGCAACGGATAAGATTTTTTTTGTTAAATAGTATAGATGAAAGTTAAGAGAAAAAGATAAGAGTTTCGTCATATTGCGTGGTGGTGACATCATCGGCTCTACTAGTTTCTGATGGCTAACATAACTCTTCGTGCGTTCTTCATAGTCCCATATATGTGAATATGACGTATAAAATTAAAATAAAGTAGGTAGCTACAGCGGAGCTATGGTGAAATCCGTTTTGACGACAGTATATAACGTATGGAATATAATTTAGTCATTGAATGTCCTTTAAAATAAAAACTATGTGTATCGCCCTATTTCGTTAAGACAAGTTGTGTTATTTGAATTCAAAGTTCAATCGCTCTTAATGTAATGCCTATACGCCATGAACTGAAACCCTAACTTATTTTTCCTCCTATATCTTATAAATTGTTTGTATTGAGTTATATGCCAAATTCCGAGGAAATAACGTTAAAAGGGAGGATTGAAAGTTTCATCGTAATCAGGACTCTTAAGTCTTGTTTTTGTTTCCATCGTTGCTAATCCTTGTCGTTCTTTTTTATTTTTGTTTTAGAAAGTTTCCCTCCCTTACTTGATTTTATTGCTATTTAAATGTAGTCGCCGAGTACTCAGGAGCAAGAGGGAGGACACTTGAAATGCTTATTTAATGGCCGTCCAACGTGATCCTAAGCGTAATAATCTCGCTAATTTTGTCCCGGCTTTGCATATTAAAAACGCTGTCAACATTATTAAAAAAAGTTCTTTTTTATTTGCACTTGTTAAATTAAAATTTTAAACAAATATTATTCGGAATGTTTCTAGGTAGATGGGATTATCATTGATATTTTTTAGTTTCGGGACAAAACGGACTATATGAAATAAAAAAAAGTAAAGCAATAGCCTATAAATGTCCCACTGCTGGACAAAGGCCTCCTCTGAATCAGGGCATAGTCCACTACTCGTAACTACTGAATGTGTACTTGATTAAAAACAAATATAATACAGAATCAGATGATATATAGTCAAGGTTTTCTATAAACATTTCAAAACATTATAATACATTAATTTCTTCGGCGGTAGAATTTCATTTCTTTCTTTTTTTTATTTGAAAAGTAGACAAGCAAGCAGGTGGTTCACCTGGTGTTAAGTGAATACCGCCGCCCATGGACATCTGCTACACCCGAGGGTTACAAATGCGTTGACAACCTTTTTGAAAATTGGGCTCCGGCTACCTCACTCACCAGACAAAACGTGAAAGTATTTGTCATACTCCCACTTTACGCCGGTCTTCTGTGAGCTCGTGGTACTTACCCGGACGAGCCTGCCCATTCGTGCAACAGCCGAGGCTGCTGCTTGGGCCTACCAAAGTTAAAGCCTGTTGTTGATTTAACATATTTAAAAATAATGTTTACTATTGCTAAAGCCCTCTCAAAATATGAATATTTTTGAGCAATTAATCACAAATATATACCAAATCAATTATCAAGTATGTTATTGACGAATTTAAATTGCATGCAATAAGAACGCTCTTTTAAGATCATAACAGATAAAATGTAACGGTACTGAAGGTATACAGCAATGTTCACCCGCTCCTTTATTATCCTTATATACTTAACCGGGAGATGTTTGCTCTTTTACCTTCCAAACAAACGGGGGTTGCAAAATTGAAGCTGGCTGATCTAGCAAAAAACCTAAATTTGTTTCATCAATGGTAAGCTTTTTTAAAGTCAGACTATATCGTACTAACAAAATTAGATATGTATTCAGCATTTAAAAATGTTAGCGATATATCATGAAATTTATAAAATCGAATGCTGGTACAATGTTCAACGTAGGTATTTACAATGAAATACCTACGTTGAACATTGTACCAGCATAAATGGAAAGTTTGAAAAACAAATTACAAACCAGTATTCATTTTTGTATAGAAGAAATAATAAAGAAAAAAAGTTTAATTAGAGGGTTTTAGTTAGCAATTGGAATGATAAAATGAAAATGAATATCTGTTAGTTTACCAAAGTCTCACGAACTTCTAGTGTTCGATTTGCAATCCTGGATCTTAATCATCGTAACGATAATCGTAAATGGTACCGGAATTAGAAATGAACCTCATTTCTTTTTTTTTCCTGGGAAAAGTCTCACATACAGTTCAAAAAGTGTGTTCAGTGATAAGATGGATAAAGCACTACTAATGCTCATAAATGTATGATTATAAACGTGGCCACATCGGGCTAATTAAAATAATATGTAAAATGTGAAAAAAAGACATTTGTATTTAATCATTATCTGATATTTTACAGTGCTTTTTTATGGAAAAAGAGGCAAACGAGCAAGCGGTCTGATGGTAAGCGATCACCGCCGCCCACGGAAACTTGCAACATCGGAAACGTCACAGTTGCGTTGCCACTGCACGCGACATGCTTTTTTTAAAGAATTATAAATAAATAAATTAATAATAAAACTATGAAAGGATTAGCGGTCTTTGTTCTTTAAGGTTATCAAAATAATACCTTATAAAGTTTGTCTGTAAATTAATGCGTTCGTAATTTATTTTCTTGGTAATTTATAGACGTGGAGCTTCTATATGCTATTTGCTTAAGAACTCGATCAGGAATTCAATAAACTCAAGTGCCTAAGCATAACCAGTTACGTCCCCAAACGCCAATCAATTGGAGGTAATCTTTGTTTGACATGCAAGTAAGTATTAGAAGAATGGTTTTTTAATCCGATACTTATGTACTATAATGTTTTATGGTTCGTTCAAGTATTTACGATAAAACAAATTGGTACTCATTTTTAATAGTATCATCAATATTTCCTAAACTATACTGTATTATTTTTCCTGTGTGATTTCATTCTTTGTCAGATTTATAACTGAGCTTGTTTGATTGTAAGTTCATTCAATTAAAATACAGAATACGAACATATAAGAATTTTAATTGTTTAATGAAAGGGATATTGCACTATTAACAACTAACAAGACTCCACTAACCCACAACAGTGGACAGCACTGTTAGGAAAACGTAGTGTGGGACGGCCTGCAGCACGATGGACTGACGACTTAAGAAAGGGGATGGATGCGGGCTGCCCAGGACTGGGATGCCACTTTAGGAGAGGCTTACGTTTAGCAGTGGACGGCAATAGGCTGATATTGTCTTGTAACAACTAACAATGCTTGATTACTGTTTTATTTTATGTACTGGACTGATAAAGTAATTTTATTTAAGCCATCTCAATATTTATGATTTTCAATCATATATGTTGCAAGGTTGACCGATTTAATTAATAAACAATGAAATAATCAATTACTGTCCTAATTTTTTAGGTATTTGGATTTAAAAGCCCTCAATATGAGAAACATGTCAGTTGTTGACTTTACATTTATTTATTTTAATCTTTAAATATATACAGATAGTTCACAAGCAGGAAACTCAAAGATTATAGTGAGAAAGCAATTTTGCAAATCAAGTCGAGAGGACCGCTTTGATAGTAGGTTGAACAATCTACCATCAGGCCGTTCTTTAGCTACGACTACCGTATGCCGCTATCTATCTAGCCTATTAGCATCCTTATCGTACTATCTCCTCCTCCAAACTCCCATATTCTTTCCTAATCCAAACTACAGCAGTTCCAAAGAGGGATGAAGTCAGTCAGGCTGGTCGTAAAATTAAGCCAACATCATATATATGATAAGATTGATATTTGCAAGTTGGAATGTTGTAACCATGACAGTGGAAGCTGGCGTTGCTAAATTCAGTGATCACTGCGGGCTTGCGCCATGCACGGCCCTTAATTCCTACCTGTTCCTACCTGTTCCTCTTAATTCTGGACGCACTAACATCTAAAAAAAGGCGGAACCATTTGGTGTATATTGCTCTATAATGACATTGCCACTGTTGGAGAAGATGCAACCGGGCTATACTCTAGACTAGAAAATGGCGGGAAAGTTTGGAGAGTGTGGGACGGAAGATCAGCAGAATCAAAACTGAATATTTTTTCTGCGATTTTGTTGGCAATTATTTTTCTCGTACAAACTTAAAGTAGAATATATATATACATATGTTTCATATTATTGTCATATTTTTACTGATTCACGAATCTATGCATATACGATTGCATATCAACACACGTATAGCGGATAACTTTTTAAAATTGTAAGTCTTAAATATATACAATTTTAGAATACCCTTACGTATAAAACTGTAACGTAAAGTCCATTTGTAAAGGTCACAAAGCATATGAATGGGTTGAATGAATTTAAAAGAGATAAAACAAACTGTTAGAAGAAGGGACTTGTAACGCGACGCTGTGACAACGAATAAAAAAGTCTCTGAACATATGAATCAGTTGTAGCTGTATAGGATGTTACACCTTTGGTTTCTTTTTTATTTAATTAATTTGTTTGAAAATTTATTTTTTTACTTATGGATTTTTTTAATTTTGTATTTTTTATGATTATTGGCAGCGTTAGACGTGTGTTCATTTATTGTCGCGGTTGTAACGACACGCTGTATATAAAATCATCAATTCCGTTCTTGCTGTTAAGGTTTCTGTTGTATTTATTAGGGACGGTATATGGCTATTACACGGGTTGTTTGGGTTAAGTAATAACGCATTAGTTTTTAGATTTGGCCTGCCGCCAAAAGTCACTGCCGTAATAAAAAGAAAAGTACGTAAGAAAAATAATAGCTAATACTTGAAATTTATATTGGCATTTATTTTCAAAATACATCTTCGATAATAATATATAGTATATACCATTACTTGTTCAGTGGTTTTAAATGTATTTGTGTAAATATTAAAATATACATCAATATTTAATATAATTATGTAACCAGTATTAATAGTTACAAAATTCAGTAATCATTATTCGGAGTAGAGACGGCTGGTGACTTAAATTAAAAGATGTCAAAAAACTTTGAAAAAATTAATAAATGAGTATTATTTAGTTTACAAATTTATAAATTTCATTAGATTCTTAATATTTCTTTATTAAGAGTCCTCCAATTTTATTGAAAATCTAATCCTGCAGCGCTAAAATACACATTGGCACTTTTCCAACGTGTTCTAAATTGGTAAAAGCTCTGTTTCCTCCAAAGGAATATCGCGATAAAACCACTTGGCCAAGAAACTACTTAATGCAGGTCGGTATTAACATAAAAGATATGTAGGATTTAAACAGTCTGGTTAAATAGCGGAATAAATTTCCTTCGGAATGTTGCAAACAACTTTTTTAAAGTTGAAATTGGCTTAAATTTGCATTTTTAATTGAAAAACTATATTACCAAAAAATACGTGTGGTGTGTGTAATATAAATAGGAGTGGCTCCACACCGTATAGAGCTAGCTACAAGTCCTTGTCACCAGGTTATGAAGATTATAAAATTTTTGCTTTGTATGTCTACTAGATATTGGTTTTAAAATATATCCAAGTGCTATTACGATATGTGGAAAGGGAAGCGTAGAACGACGAATTTCCTCATTTATGCTCGTTTCGAAGAAAGACTACAATTAAATGCTTGTAATCATTCATTCGTTATAAAGCTAGCATGTAAGTTAATTGATATTCTTTTTTAGTTCTTGTACATAAATATCTTCACACTGTTGCAGAATATTGCAAGTTAATTGTATGATGAAAACTAAACTAATATATATTTAGTAATATGTAAAACTAACAATTTAAGAGTTTCTTAACTTACATGGGTTGGAATTCTACATAAGATATCAAAAAAATGATGGGTGACTATTACGAACCGAGTTCATTTAGTTTTAAAAATAATATCCTCAAAATATAATACAACATTATAATACATAATTCTTTACGTTATAATTTTTAAAAGTATCAGGTGATAACTAGCGATAACCGGTGGTAACGGTATAACTAGTAACAAGCTTAATAGCAGCGGAAATAAATGTTCCTCCCGATTTCAAAATTTATCACTATGAAGAAAGTGACACACTACGAACTAAGTTCCTCTAAGCGTATAAGACATTGAGAGACATTATTCACTTTTATCATTTCTACGCTAACCGTTGGATACCGAAGTTGGAGGGTTTCTACAGTTTCTTAGATAAAATAGAAATTTTGTTCAATTTCTTTTATAAATAGAAGGAAGCTTGGTAACAGTGTAACTTGTTCCTTTTTCATTCAAACATTTTAGGCAATGTTTGAAATGTTTGAATACAAATAAGATTCTTTTGAATGTTAATATTGTTTGAAAAACTATTACTGGGTCCAGCGAGTATATATTTTTTAAAGTCGTTTAAGGAAGTATTAAGGTTCGTCTCTGTGATTTTTTATTGTCCGTGCACAAGTTCCAAACATTAAAATACGTTGAATAGTGAAATATTCATATTTTTAAACGAAAGTTTTTTATAGCAGATTTGGTCTGCGTGCAGGCATTTGAGCTGATTATGATAACCACCATGAGCATATTACTCTCACTCATTACATCCATTGATAAATCAGTGTAACAATGAAACTTTTTAAACGTGGCCAATTAGAAATATTGTAAATGAAAACTTCTTTTAAAATTTGAATACTCTTTGATAACCTCATATTATATTGTATTAATTTAAAAAAGTTTGCAACAAATGCAACATAGCTATGAAAGACTTCAATTGGCATTTAATATTATGAATAAAAAAGATGTGACTGTGATTGAACTTTTTACTTAAACTTTATTGTAATGTACCCTGATAAATCAAAATGTATGTTAACGCGTAAGCAGACAAATAACGAAGAAGCTCGGCAAATTACCACTACCACGGAACTAATTAACACCCAGATCCGGAAAAAACGTTAAATGAATAAATTTGGATATAAATCAGCATTTTCCTTACATATACATAAAAGTGATTTAATAAGTGAAAATAGATATGTTACTTATATGCATGATTAACTTTAGGGCAGATATCGAAGAGAGATATGATTAATATATATGTATCATTGAATCACTTTTACAATATATCGGACTGATTATGCATAATAAATTTAATGTTAAGCACTAATTGATTCGCGAATCCAATTAGGTCAGCTTCGGTACACATTGAATGCCCTATTATTAATTTGATGATTTCTAATGGACCTATACTTTTAAAAGATGGTTATAACTTTAAATTGCTGTTAAATAACAAACAAACAAACACAAACAAAACAAAACAAACTTTGTAAAGATTATAGGCCTCCTTCCTAAAATAATTAAGTCAGGGCCTCAATGCTTGTAGAATTTCTTCAGAATTTATTTTTTTACACAGTACAGCCTTTCATAATACAATTTATTGTATGGCGATGTGAGTTTAAGAAAACAAAAACTGTTTCATGTTAAGGTTAAGTTAACTTGAAACTGCATAGTAAATATAAAATAGATTGATAGCTAGTACGAAATATAATGACATGTATGAAAAAAATTGAATGGAAAACATCAAATTGACCTCCTTTGATTTCCATAAAATGGTGTCATTAATGGCAGGAGCTTTTTGTGGCTGCCGGACTTTATGAAAAATGACGTCCCTCGGGAATGATATTACTTGTTGGATTGAGCACAAAGAAGGTATTCTTAGTCCTTTTCTGGAACGACTTTAATGACTCGGCATTCTTCATTTTGATGTTTGAAAGTTTCGTTTGTCAAAAATTGAGACATAATTCTTTTGCAACCATTTGTAAATGAATAAGTCTATGAATTTCACTTGGTTCTCAGTTTGAAAATTAGAATCATGTTTTATTTGGAACCACCAACGAAAATACATAAAATTATTATTGTTTTGTAGATTTACAAAGATCAAACGTTTGAGTGTTTTAGGAGCACATGTAAGCACAAAATGAAAATACGCATGAGGTAAGTTATTTGAATGCTATTCAAAATATTTAGATTCTGTTTAATTTTTTGTGTAATCGTTCATGAAAAAGTTAATTTATTTGAAACCGATTGTCACCTCTGCTCCCTCGATGTAAATGGAAACTGCAAAAATTCATCTATTCTTCAGCAGTTTTTGAGATAATTTTTCTCACGAACTTTCTCACTCATTTCACTAATTATACATCGTACATCTATTATACAGCGATTACATATTTAATGTAACTTACTTTTGTTATGACCTAGATTTTTATTTGTCCTGAACCTAAGTACCTAAGAGATTGGGACAAAAAGATCGCGAATTGGAGGGTCTTCATTGCCGGGAAATTTTTTATTTGGCCGACACTGATTGAAGAATTCTAGAGTTCTAAAGAAGTACTAGAATTGTTACCATACCATTTCTTTTTAACCAATAAGAAGGATTCTATCCGAATCTCTGTAAACAATGGCAATGAGTTTCCCAGCTGACGGGGAGACCACACCACAGATCCAAAATTTGTGACAACACTCAACTGCTTCTAGAATACCACCACTGAGTTGCGTTACAATTATGTACAATGACTTCAACTGTGGTAGAGCCACGCAGCAGCCTCGGTTCTTGCACGAATCGGCAGCCTTGTACCGGTAAGTACCACGACCTCATAGACTGGCGTAAGTGGAGGAAGTATAATACTTTCGCGTTTCGTCTGATTCAATTTTTAAAAGGTTGTCGTCAACTCATCTGCAACCCTCGGGTGTACCATATGTCTATAGGCGGTGGTATTTACTTAACATCAGGCGAACCGCCTGCTCGCTTGGCAACTTTTCACATAAAAAAAACTAAAAAACTAAAATGTAAATAATAATCATCCTATTACTTAAAAGACGCATTGAGTTTTCAACTTTCCGTCAATTTCAGCTAATGTAGGAAGCGTGAAACATGGTAATGTTTTAATGAAATGTTAACCCTTGTATTCCCTTACATGATTACTGAAACAAATTTAGTTTAAGCTGAATTTTTATGACGTTATATCGGTTTGTTCATATTTTAAAGGAAGTTATTATTAATTATTACATATTTGTTAAATATAATGTAAAAATAACACTATACCGATTTTATTATTTAACAGCATTTTCACAATGGAGGACTTAACCTTTTTTGCTGCAGTCTGTTAAATATATAGCACCCATTGGGAAGTACATCTTAAGCCTGTTAGATAAGTATGACAAATTATACTTTTGTTTTTACGATTTCTTTTAAAAACATATTTTGGTCCTTTTCGTAAAAATATATAGTGATTTATTGTACATACATAACTGTCATAAGTACAGGTTCGTATGCTTTCATATTACGATTTCATATAATCTTTTGTTATTAAAAAAATATTACAATCCTTTTATAAATTTATTAAGTTGAGGTAAGCTGCAATAGTTTAATTAAAGAGAGATGATTTGAAATATTTTGTCATTTTAGCATATTTAGTATAATGTTCTGAAGGTAACGCCCCTAAATTTTTTATCAATGTTAATTCAGATTGTATTTTAGTATTTTATCATACGGGAGTGGTGATAGCTAAAATTCCGGGTGCTCACCCTTAGTCCAATATACTCGAGCACCTGAGAAAGCCGCGACTAATGAAATCTTTAATCTTAAATGCTGACTTATCACGTGCTCAATCTGTGAGCCAAGTCGATAACAAGCTTGCACACCTGAATTACGCAAATATAACCAGAGAAAAAGAAATTGCACCATAATCCCACATCAATAACTAAAATAACCAGGCACAAAAAAAAAAGTGATTGCTCGCTGATGCCCATGATGGTGAATATGGATTCAGTGCACCAGACGCCTGTTTACAGTAAGTCCATACTTACATAATACGTAAACATTCTTAAAGAAACTGTTATTTTGTAAATAAATTCATATTATAAATATATGAACAACTGGAAAGACACTATGTCCATCACACAATCTTTTTCCAGTAGTGAGAAGCGAACCCACACCCTCTGGCGCAAGGGGCAGGTTAATACTCACTAGCCCAATCGGGTCGTAAATAATGTTATTAGTGGTTGGTTGGTTTAATAAAACAGATATTAAAAAAAAGACATACACAAAAATATAAATCTTGAGTAACATAGAATGAAACTGTCTTGTCAGTATGTCACTTTTAGGACCTGTAAAAAAAAATTGAATTTTGAAATCTAACGACTTTATAAAGCAAACAAAAACAATGCGTTTGTTCTTCGAAAGCAGCCTAATGGTATTAAGGCTCGCTTTTTGTGCAAAGCCCAACCTGCGAAATCTTACTCCTGGGATATCATTTGTCATAATTTTGCAGGAACGCAAAGCTTCGAATTTAAATAATACTTACCATTTTATGGTAATCGGGCTAGCGAGGTTCTTTGTGTAGCGTTTAAAATGGAGAGTAATCTAAAATTATCTGTTTGATGAAAAAATATCGTAATATTTACTTCCACTAATACATTTAATGAATTTTAAATAAAAGTATTAGAATACAACTTAATGTGTATGTACCACACGATTTGTTTTATACAAATTAAATCCTTTTCAATACTATCTACAATTTGAAATTATAAATTATATATTATAATTATATGTATTAAAATGAATAGCAAAAACAGAAAGTCCCAAAATGATTTTCAAAGTGGTTGTCATTCCTTAAGTAAAAAATTAACACCTTATAGATAAATAAAGAAATAATTTACTAAAAATAATCGAACCGAGTCTGATGCAGGCTTAAACTTTAAGTACCCGGAGGACCGAGCTTTGCTCGGTTTGTTTTTTTTTTTTTTGGTAAATCGTGTATTTTGGAAATTACATTTAGATACAAATTATTGAGTAATGAAATATGCATAATATTTTTCGATCTTACCGACGTAATAATAAGAAAATATGAAATGATGTTTTTCACAAAAGAAAGAACTTTAAAAAAAAGGGAAAAACATAACAAAATAACAAATCGACAAAAAATTAAAAATAAAGAAAGCAATGATCTGGAATCGAAAAATGGTAAAAAAATAAATGTGTAAATGATCGTGACGCGAACCACGGCCGTCTGTTTTGAAGCCGCCCGATTACCGACCGAGCTATTATGACATTTTCTCTTGCAGCGAAATTTACCGTCATATTCGAATTATATTTTTCATTCCCTGAAAACAGGGATAAAAGGGCATTTTCTAAAAATGAAACCTAGCTAGATCCATTTTTTGCCCCCGAATCTACGCACATACTAAATTTCATGAAAATCGCTGGAGCCGTTTCCGAGATTCCGATTATATATATATATATATACAAGAATTGCTCGTTTAAAGGATAAGATTAGAAACTATGGTATGGATACTGCACAGACATGTTTAAAAATATTTAACAATTTTATATGTATTTAAATGAATAGTATCACATATTTCACGTTTGCGCTGTCATTGAGTAATACTGGAGGCAGGTACCATGCCTTGAGAGATAAAATGATGATGATGTTAATAATGAATTTACTACCCGCATTCACGGGGCAGAAATGTAAAATACAACATTTTCGTAATTTAAAATCGGAAAACAAATTTATACACGCGATTCAGGTTCGAACAATAATATCACAATCCGTCGAAAAATGTCCAAAATGCTATTTTTATTTTCTCTTTCTCAAAAGATGTCGCCCTTACTGTAGGATAATATTATCGATCGCGTCTAGTAATTGCGTCTGCAAAGTCATCAAGTGTTAATAACATGCTGATTTGGAAAATTCTCAAAATTAACAAACTCAAAATACTCAAATATTAAAAATACTCGTGCTGTAAAACACGCACATTGCAATACAAAGTGGATAAGATTTCGAGATCTCGGTGAGGATGTCGAGCATAGTGGCTACAATGTCTAATCCGGAAAGCGCAGGTTTGAATCTTGGCAACGGCGAAGTTTCAACTTAAATGCCAAGTCTGGCACTAAAATTAAAAATTAAGTACTGAAATAGTGTGCTAAAATAAAAAGTAAATATTAGGTAACATAGAAGACAACTACCGCATTTTTTAATTACAAACAATTCCAATCCGTCGAGTTTCCGTAATTCGTCTTGAGATTATTCTCCTTGACACGTCACGTTTTTACAAATGCTACGTTCGCGACAACGAAGACCATTAATCACGGACGTCTGAAGGGATTTTGAGACCTTCCCAATGTAACAAATTTTATTGCGTCAACTTTTATATACTTTGGAAAGCTTGTGACCAACATATGTATAGGTGAAATTTACTTCTTAGCATTATTTGAAATTTTACCTACATGTTTGTTTTATTTTAAAAATTTAAATTAACTTAAAACACAATATAACACCTAGTTACCGCAAAAGGGTACAAAATGGTCTCCGCCGTGTCCCAACTGGTCAACCATTGGTCACTGTAATGTCCTTCACTATTTGAGGGATTCGGGAGCAGATATTAAAACGCGTTGAATAGTACAACCGCCATTTATTGACTGATTCATTAGACGAGGGTACATGCTGAAAACATTATAATCTTCTACCGACAAGAACAATACATATATTACATCCCTCCCCGCTTAAATTGACAACACAGGTGGTATGAGTATAATATAAAAATACAACTTGTAGAAGATTTGACAACAAGACATATCAATACAGGATAGACTATGCGAGGTAGTTATGAATTCGACCCCACACAGAGTCATAGAAGTACGCGCATAGTAACGCTTGCTGACTTTGCACTCTATGTGTGGCCCATGTCTAGACACTGCCATAAGCAATAGATAATGTAAGTCTGCAACAGGACGAATTAGAATAAGTCATTCATTCTGAAAGTACATGAGCTTCTGTACAGACATCTCTTAGTTTTATTTTTAGTTTTTAAAAAGCTCTTCACGGCTCCCTATAACTTGACTGGCGCAGCCGGTAGGATCGTCGGTTGCTTGTGCCGTCCGCGAATATATACGAAAAACCGTTTACCGCGTTCGCGCAGCGAGGCGATCCTGCGAACCAATACAAGTTCGTCAAGTGAAGAGCAACGGAAGATGCTGAAGGCCGACTGGTGAGTCCAAATCTTCACCTTCCTATCCTCATCCTATTTTATAGTTTTGTTATTTTGCAATCAGACCTCTTGCGATAACGTTATATGGTTTTACATAAAAATCTGTAGAACTTATAGTTAAGAAATTAATTTGTCATAAACTTTATAAGTACGTTAAATGTTCTAAGAAGTAGAGTCGGAATAACTCGGTAGATAAGGCGTCCGTGCATAGCGGAGCGATAAGCTTTGGTCGAGCCTGTTATCACTCACAGGTGTTGACGAATATTTTAATTCATTTTGTTTAACGAATACTTGTCATTAAGAACTCTTTATATTAATTAAATAATTGTGTAACTTTACTTTTAATATTTTGTTAGCATTTATTTTAATTGTGTTTTTACAGTTTACTTGTATTTTTGTGTTACGTTTATCACTTTCTCTTTTATAACGTCATTTTATAAATATTAACAATGGAAAACCGCGTTCAGATTCAAATGATTCCTAGTGAAATGCTCAAAATTATACCAGTTTTTGACGGTGATAAGCACCAACTAAATTTATTTATCCGTAAATGTGAGTACATATTGTCAAAATACAGAGGAAGCGATGAACAAAATCTATATGTTATGTACGCAATAACGAGTAGGCTAAACTGGTAATGCGGCAGCGCTCTTTAGCGAGCGTGAAGACATTAATTCATGGGATGAATTTAAAGAGTTATTAGTACGACATTTCGGAGATCCCAGAAGTGAGGAATGTGTAGCGATAGAATTAGAAGGGTTGCGTATTAGAAACAACGAGTCATACTTAGAATTTTGTAATAGAATACAGTCAGTCCGTAGTGTATTAATATCAAAAGTTAACAGAATAACTGACCCAAATATTAAGTCTAGTAAAATCACAATATATAATAACACCTCTTTAAATGTCTTTTTATACAATTTGCCGGAAAACATGGTGCGTATTGTTCGTTTGAAAGCCCCCAGTACCTTAGAAGCAGCCTTAAGTGTGGTCATGGAGGAGGTTAATTTCCATGAGCAGTATATATTGCGCAACAAAATGTATGGGAATTGTAGTATTAAACAACCCATAATAAATTCACAAAATAATAATCCAACATTTAAATTCGGTACGAATAACTTTAACCCACACATACCGATAGGTTTTAAACCCGCATTAATGCCTAGCAAATTTAATTTCGGAGTTCCGCAAGGGTTACAGCCAAAATTACCTCAATTTAATAATTTACAAAATTTTGGTTACCACCCCCCACAATATATGCGCCCGCATCAATTCGGTATGCGCCCACAACAATTTAGTATGCGTCCTCAACAATTTGGTATGCAACCGCAAGTACTTAATAGACCTCAGCAATTTGGAATGCGCCCACAAAATTTTGGAAACCAACAGCATAATTTTTATAAGCCCCCGCAATTTGGTTACAAGCCCCAATTAAATAAAAATCAGGATACTATGCCCAGTGACGTCACTATGCGCACAGCACCCCCAGTTAGGACGAATCAACAAGGTTTACAATTGAACGAACTGGAACTCGAACCTGCAGACTACGAAAACGCGTATCCGATAGCCTATGACGATTTTTATTATGAGGAATATCAAAATAATTTCAACAGCCCAGATTTCACTTATTATGAAAATGAAAATTCTTTCACCAACCCCGAAATACCATATGACGCGAAAATTAACGTAGAAAACGAGGATTTTCGGGTAGAGGCCTCGGAAGAGTCCGCGAAAAAATAGAATTAAATTGCGAAATTAATTTAAAGTTACCATATATTTATATTCCCGAAATCGACTCAAAATTTATGATAGATACCGGTAGCACACGATCATTCATTAGTCCATCAAAAGCTTATGATTACTTTCCAGATTACATAGTTCATGAACCATTTGAAGTTATTAGCACACACGCGTCCAGTAGACATAATCAAGTTATTAAAATTCCGTCTTTGCCAGTTTTCAATTGTAACGACGTTCACAAATTATACATTTACAACGTGGACCCGAAGTATGATGGTTTAATAGGTAATGACATTCTCAACAGTCTTGAAGCTGTAATAGATTTGAAAAATGAAATCCTTAAAACTAAAACAGGCACTATACCTATAGTACATAATAAGTCACATTACAACTTAGAATTATCCCCGCGCTCGGAACAGAGAGTCAAACTCCCAACAAATTTATATTCTGGTGACGCTATCATCGGTTACAAGGAATTTTGTAAAGGTGTGCGAATGCCTAGTGCGTTAGTGAAATGTAAGGATGGTTATACAACAACAGTAATCCAAAACACTTTAGACATTCCGATAAAATTAACGATAAAAAGAGCATTGAATGTGGAAATGTATGAAGGAATGAAAGTAGATGAATGTATAGTTAATAATATAAGGAATTTACCTGATGTTGAAATAGATGAAATATTACAACAAAATTTACAGAAATTACGTTTAGATCACATGTCCGAAGAAGAACGTAGCGCTATCCATAGACTATGTACGGAATACAAAGACATCTTTTACACTGAACAATTGCCCTTAACATTTGCGAATGAAGTCAAACACTTTATAAAAACTAAACACGAGGATCCAATTTATGTTAAGCCCTATAGACAACCTCCCGCTCAAACGCAGGAAATTAGAAATCAGGTGGAAAAACTGTTAAATGACAATGTTATTCAGGAATCGTATTCACCTTGGTCAGCCCCCGTTCATTTAGTTCCTAAAAAGAAAGACGCATCCGGAGAAATCAAATATAGAATGGTTATTGATTACCGACGACTAAACGAAATAACTGTTGATGACAAATATCCACTCCCTAATATTACTGACATTTTCGACAAATTAGGTAAGAGCACATATTTCTCGACTTTGGACTTAGCGAGTGGTTATCACCAAATTGAAATTAATGAAGCCGATAGACAAAAGACCGCGTTTAGTACTGAAAATGGACACTATGAGTTCCTTAGAATGCCTTTCGGCCTAAAGACAGCTCCAGCTACCTTCCAGAGAGCCATGGATAACATCCTCAGAGGTTTACAGGGAATTCATTGTTTGGTCTATTTGGATGACATAATTATTTTTTCTAGTAGTCTCCAAGAACATTTACAAAAGTTAAGGACCGTATTTGACAGACTCAGAGCGACTAATTTAAAGGTGCAACTTGACAAGTCTGAATTCTTGAGAAAAGAAGTTCTGTACTTAGGACACGTAATTACTAAAGATGGACTAAAACCTAACGACGACAAAATTAAAGCTGTTCTAAATTACCCACTACCGAAGACAACTACGGAAATAAAAAGTTTCCTAGGACTTATCGGTTATTATAGGCGATTCGTTAAAGACTTTGCACGTATAACTCAACCTCTTACGGCGTGCCTAAAGAAAAGAAACAAAATTGTTATAGACCAAAAATACGTCGACGCATTTCAAAAATGTAAAGAACTTTTAACTAACGCGCCTCTACTCCAATACCCAGACCCAGAAAAACCTTATGTATTAACCACAGATGCATCCACTGTTGCCTTAGGTGCAGTCTTATCACAAGGACCCATAGGTTCGGATAAACCCGTCGCTTACGCTAGTACAAACTCTCAGTGATACCGAAGCTAGATATAGCACCATAGAGCGTGAATTACTCGCAATAATATGGGCCGTAAAACATTTTAGACCATATCTGTATGGACGTAAGTTCACCATATTTACCGATCATCGACCCTTAGTTTGGCTTTACTCCCTTAAAGAACCAAATAGTAAGTTAACCCGTTGGCGTTTACGTCTCCAAGAATTCGACTTCGATATAATTTACAAAAATGGTAAACAAAATAGTAATGCTGATGCCCTCTCACGTATTAGGTTAAACGCTATAGACTCAGATGACGGCCAATCTATGAAAGTAAATGTAGATCCTAAAGAACAAAAATTACAAAAGTATTTGACTGAACTAACCAACAAAATTGTAGACTTAAAGTCACAAGACAATGACGACTCTAGGACTATAACGATAACTGACACATCCGCTACTATGTCCGTTGACGAATTCGAAAATGAACCTAGATACCCAATCCCACCTTTATCCTCTGACAGTAGCACCGTGACAGTACATTCTGGACAATGACTTAGAATCTAACGGTATTCCCATATTAAAAGAAGCCATTGACACAAAGCCTAACCAAATATTAGTATTTACATGGAATAAAAATGAACTACAAGTAAGAAATTTATCCAGAGATAAACAAAAAGTACTTGAAGTTTTCGCCCCTTTAAACAACGAAATTTTAATTAAAAAACTTTTTAAAAGAATATATTAAACCCAAATGTAAATATTTCATTTATTTCGAGAACGTCCAACATAGAGCCGAATTTTCTAGAATAATTATTCAGTTATTTAAAAAGGGAATGGTAGAGTTTTTTGAATGTACAGAGCGTGTCATATATGTGGAAGACGATAAAGAACAGAAGGAAATTATATTACAACATCATGAAGGAAAGACATGTCATAGAGGAATAAAAGAAACAATGAGCAGAATTAGACGTAATTATTATTGGCAGAACATGCAAGAAACTATCGCCGCAGTGATTAATATTTGTGATTGTTGTAGAAAGATGAAGTATGACAGGAAACCTATAAAACCGCTACTCCAACTAACGCAAACCCAAAATGCCCCTTTTCAGAAAATTTTTATGGATGTATTTTCAATTGAATCTATTTATTACCTCACCTTAGTTGACGCATTTAGCAAATTAGGTCAAGCCATAGAAATTACAAATAGATCAGCCCCGGAAATCGTAAGAGCGTTAATTAAATATTTCTCTATATATGGAACACCTAAGAGAATCACATCCGACCCGGGTAGTGAATTTAATAATGACCTTCTAAAAGAACTTTTAGCTATGTACAACATACAATTACACATTAGCACTCCTAATAACCCCAATTCCACAGGAATAATTGAAAGGTTCCACTCTACAATTATAGAGATATATAGGTTGGCAAAATACGAACGGAAGTGTACAGATGCAGCAACTGTAATGTCTTACTCCATCATGGCTTATAATCACACTATACACACTGCAACCGGTCTGACTCCTTTCGAAGTAGTTTTTGGTCATACCGATTCAAATTCAACATTTACAGCGAATTTTGAAAAGAATTATACACAACAGTTAATTAAAGATCACGTCAAACGCATTAGATATTTATATGACTACATATCAGATAAAATGTTACAACATAAGAAAAAAATTAGAGAACAAAAGGGCGGAGAGTCAGATAAAAGTTTTAAAATAGGTGATATCATATACGCGAAAGAATGTAATACTAGAAAAAGTAAGGATAAGCCGCGATATAGAAAAGCCGTTGTCATTGGTAAAATAGAACGAAACATAGTCCCAGTTAGAATTGGTAGTAGGAATACCACAGTACCAATTAAAAATATTAAACGCCCTCCACAGGTGGTGTCCGATGATGATTCTGATGATAGACCGACAAACACGGGCCCTTCAACTTCAAAAACTTGAAAGGAACCCTGGGATCCTGCCCGTCAAGCAAGGTCATGCTTCCATGCAAACAGACAAGTGGCTTATAATTAAAACATTTGATTTAAAACATTTAGAAACAGACTTAGAATTTTGTGTAACGAAATACAAAGAGTTTACGTCATTGATTGATATATTAAAAACCTTATATTTACGAATTTCTCGGTATCCGTACACAAGTAGGGTATCTAAAGGATGCAACTATTGAAAAATTTCGGCAAATAGTACCTTCAAAAAGATTCAAAAGAGGCATTATTAACCCTCTCGGTTCTATGATAAAAATTATTACCGGAAATTTATACCATGATGATGCAATCCGATATGACTCTTTGATTTCTAAATTGCAAGATAATCAGTTAGTGACAGAAACGAAATTTACATTAGTCTCAAAAGTTGTGAATAATGTAATAAATGGTACAGAAACCTTACATAACAATACATTAATATTAGATGAACGGTTAAAGAGAATTGAAAGAATTGTTAAAAATATGGTCACTAAAGAGGAAAATTCAATTTATTCAACTTATATATTAGGAATGTTCAATATGTTTTCCCATAACTTTAGAACTATCAATTTAATACTCTGAGAAATTGAAACTGCACTAGCATTTAGTAAGGTCTCTGTCCTGCATCAATCAATTGTCAACTCTACAGAACTGTTAAAATTATTATACGAAATTGCGGAAACTGAAAATTTGTTATACACTGTAAATGAAAAGAACTTAGTTAAGTTGGAAAATTGTATCAAAGTTAAAGCTTTTGTCAAAGTAAACCAGATCACGTTTATACTCGAGGTCCCTTTAGTGGATAATAAGATTTATAATTATTTCAAAATTTATTCCTTGCCTGTTCACGTTAGAAACCAAACTGTAATCGTTATCCCAAAATACCCATTCCTCCTGGTGAAAGATAAGGAGTACTTACCAGTCCTAAGAGCCTGTAAGCAGATTGCAGAAGATGACCGTTACCTTTGTTATAACGACGACGTGCTACCCCATACGGAACAAAGCTGCGTCGAACAACTCATGGAGTTTCAACAAAATCCTGATGCATGTGAACAACATGCTATTGAAATCGAAAACATCAAAACCCAACGTATAAGCCTTGGAAGCTGGATACTTTATGTGAAAAATCACACTCTACTTAATAGAAAATGCGGCAATGACGCCACTCACGAGTCTTTACATGGTACTTACATTATCACCATGAATGATGCTTGTGAAACCGAGATCGGAAAAATCCATTTCAAGTACCACCAATCTTCGGCGGAAAATCTAAATTATCGGCTTTATCCAATAACCAACTTACCAGAATTGAAAGTTATAAAGCCTATCAGTGTCAATGGAGCGAGCCTAAAAGGTATAAGTTTAGATGAAACAAAACAGTTGAACCAATTAGTGAAACTCAAAAAGGTCAATTTCAGTGAAAGTGCCGGTGCTATTAACGTTAAAAGTGTTAGTTTAGGAACTATATTATTGTATGCTATTATGTTAACTATTTTCTGTATTTTTGTCGTAGTTAAGTATTTTAAAAATAAATTGTGTGTTTTTTTGGGCGAAATAATCGAATTCCTGAAAATGCCGATAATTTCGCTCTTGGGGAGGGAGGAGTTATGAATTCGACCCCACACAGAGTCATAGAAGTACGCGCATAGTAACGCTTGCTGACTTTGCACTCTATGTGTGGCCCATGTCTAGACACTGCCATAAGCAATAGATAATGTAAGTCTGCAACAGGACGAATTAGAATAAGTCATTCAATCTGAAAGTACATGAGCTTCTGTACAGACATCTCTTAGTTTTATTTTTAGTTTTTAAAAAGCTCTTCACGGCTCCCTATAACTTGACTAGGTACCAGCGTACAATGTTGTAATTATACACATAGCATTGAATTTCGAGAAATATTGTAAACTAGAGAATTCACAACATTTGTTTGTAACAATATTTTTCTCAATAGTACTTCTTCCTCCACAATATAGACAAATAATACAAAAAAAATAAAAACTAATTATCCTAATACATAACAGTAATCAAAACAAAAAAATAACAAAAACAAAAAGTTACAAAATTAATCGTTTAGGTGGTACTACCAAGCGAACAGATCGAGTGCGAATACCTGGTTCGTCAGGAATAGGTGTGCGGGGTTGTTGCCATAAGTCTGTTGCATTTGACGGCGTACCGAATGAGTCTTCTGACTCAGCCCACTCGGAGGCTTCACTGCTACTGCGCAAGGTCTGGTTCACAGTGGGAGTGTTAGGCGTAGTTCCTGGGGGTACCCGGCCTGTAAGCTGTGTTACTGAGCCTGAAGTAGATAAACAAGGATTATCCTCGGTACTCACGTCCTCAAACGTCCATGCTCCAGTACAATTATTACCTTTATAAGAATTGGCCGAAATTAATTGATTCGCGTGACGCCTCCAAACAATATCGGTACCTAGTATAGCCACATCATACATTTATTTACCAACTCGCGCAATGACCTGGCCTAGGATCCATCGTGGTCTTTTCGCGTTAAATCGATAGACCCTCACCCAAACTCTGTCTCGTAACGTAAACGATTTTATTTTGCCACCAAACCAATATTTTTGTCGGTTTTGATTCAATAGTACTCGGTTGTGCAACTGTGTTTCGGAATTTGAACTTATGCTTTTATACTTATTACCAAATAAATCTAGTTTACAGCGTAAACTACGACCGAACATGAGTGACGCAGGAGACACACCCGTAGTGCAGTGCGGTGTATTCCGGTAATGAAACAGATAGTTATCTAATTGACTTACAAAATCCTTTAAGCCGCTATCTTTGATGGCGTTAATGATAAAACGCTTACAAATCTTAACCGCGTTCTCGGCGAGTCCATTACTTTGTGGCGAATACGCGGGAGACAAAATGTGAGTTATGCCGTTATCAGTACAGTACTTAGAAAATTAGACGAAACGAAAGTTCTAGCATTATCTGTAACAATAGTATTGGGCAAACCAAAACGAGAAAAGAGTTTCTTTAATTTAATGATAAGATCTTTCGTTAACAAATTTAACATTAATTCGCATTCGATCCATTTACTGTGAGCATCAATCACCACTAAAAACATTTTTCCACGAAAGGGGCCGAGATAATCCAAATGTATTCTTTCAAAAACCGACCTGGGCCATTCCCAGGGTTCAAGGCATGCTCTCGTGGGGTTAGCCCGGAAGGATACACATCGGTCACAATGAGAAACCAATACTTCTATGTCGTGATCGATACCCGGGTACCAACAGCGTTCTCTAGCTAACATCTTTAATTTAATAATACCCAAGTGTGCGGCATGCAGTTCTTGCAACACCGCTTTCCTAGAAATTGATGGCACCACTATTCGATGACCCCTCATTAAAATGTTATTATCAATATATAATTCATGTTGGCATCGATAATATGGCAGCAGTTCCGGTGGAACCTTCCGCGGCCACGAATGAGTAACATGGTGCATAACAATTGACAGGATTTTATCTTGTTTGAAAGCATCGCGCAAGTCATTTAACGACGCGGGCAGTGGCGCGCCCGCCGCAGCTAGCGCGTTCACATAACTCTGAATCGAAAATTCTGAGATTGCCGTATCTCGAGACGAATCACAATCGATAGGAAAACTACTCAAATAGTCTGTCACATTTCCCTCACTATTTATAAACACTATCTTATAATTATAAGCCGAAAGGAACAAAGCATAACGTTGCAGCCGGGCTTCCGTCATCTGAGGAACCCCCTTATCAGGTGAAAAAATAGATAAGAAAGGTTTATGGTCTGTCCTCAATATGAATGGTTGCTGTCGACCATACAGATATTGATGAAACTTTTTGATACCATAAATAATAGCAGTTGCTTCCTTCATAATTTGACTATAAGCTCGCTCACTTTTACTGAGTGCACGAGAAGCGTAGCTGATGGGTCGCTCAGCACCCGTGCTGTAGTGCACGGCGAGCACCGCGCCCAGCCTGCCGGGCGCCGCGTCCACCGTTAGCACCAGTTGCTGGCTCGGGTCAAAGTGTGCCAACACGCGACTCGAGCTCAACTCGCTCTTGATTGCATCGAATGATTTTTGATGTTCTGCACCCCAAGCCCAAAGCACATCTTTCCTTAATAATTTATGTAGTGGCTCAAGAATAACCGCCGCTTGCGGTATAAAATTACGATAAAAGTTAACTAATCCTAAAAACGATTTTAACTGCTTAACGTTCTCTGGGATATTTAGTTTTGAAATAGCTTCCACCTTATCGGGATTTGTATGAATACCAGAGTGGTCAATAAGAAAGCTTAAGTACTCTATTCTATTTTGAAAAAAAAAAAAAGAACATTTGGATCGCTGTAACATTAGACCAGCATCACGAAACCTGCTTAATACAGAATCGACGCGTTTCCAATGTAATTCGGGAGTGGGAGCAGCGATTAACACATCGTCAAGAAAACACACCACACCCTCTATACCTTGTAGAAGTTGCACCATAGCACGCTGGAACAAAGCTGGCGAACACGCCAAACCGAAGACTAATCTCGTGTAAACAAACAAACCCTTATGCGTATTTATGCACGTATACTCTTGTGACGCTTCTTCCAGTGGAAACTGATTATAGCTACTTGATAAATCGAGCTTACTAAAATATTTGCATCCGTGTAAGGATACACATAATTCACTAATTTTCGGTAACGGATAAGAGTCTACGATTAATGCTTTGTTAATAGTCTTTGAATAATCGCCGCAAATACGTACGTCATTATTTTTCTTAAGCACAGCAACGATCGGTGACGCGTATTTCACATTAGAAACCGGTTTGAGTATTCCAACGCGCACTAAACGGTCCAACTCTTCTCCAACCTTATCTCTAAGTGCAAATAGCACAGACCGAGCTTTAAAAAATTTAGGCGTAACACCATCTTTTAAATGTGATGTTATTTTATATTTATTAAACGTGCCGAGATTACCCGAAAACAAACTTTTATATTTGTCTAAAATTGATTCTCCTTTTCCTAACGAGCAATAATTTAGCGAAATCAGGGCAAAATTAAATTTTGACATGAAGTCCCTGCCTAGCAAGGGAACGGGACCATTATCTACAACATAAAAATGAATATCGTGTGTTACATTATTATACGTCACCGGTAACTTACAAACTCCGAGCAGACTCAAGACTGATCCATTATACGTACGTAAAGTTTTATTTGACTTACCGAGCGACGTGTACCGAGAAAAATACATACGCCACAGGTGTCCGGGCAGTGCCGACACCCCACTTCCAGAATCGACCTCCATAATGAGTGCAACACCCCGCACACTCACCTCCAGAGCCAGCGGGTTTTCATCCTTACACAAAATATTATTAACAGTAGAAGAGTCATATCTAGTGTCATTAACCTGTAGCAATTCACTACAATCATCACTGTCAATACATTCAAAAATATAATTGTTCCATGGACTACCATTTTTTCTAAAAACTGCGCTCCTTGTCGCCGTAGGCCTGTTAGCTACATTTTTATTTAAACACATTCTTTTTAAATGCCCCTTTTGACCACACACATTACACAACAAATGACGGTAACCACATGCTTCGGCGTCGTGTGGCCTCGCGCCACAAACGCCACATCTTGAGCTGCCACCGCCAGCGGCGCTGCCACCGGCGCTGCCACCAGCGCTGCGACCGGTGCGCGTGCTGCCTCTCCGACGGGACTCCGTATAAAGTAATGACTCCGTTTTGGTCACCGGTACCAATTCACCAGCAGATACAATACGCTGCGCACTCTCCACAGCGCGCCCTAGATCTACAGCTCGGGTCACATTCGGGTCTTCTCTAAACAACTTCTCACGGACCGAAGCTGAGTCAATACCCAGTACAAAACGGTCCGTTAAACACATTTCTAGTGACGACCCAAAATAACATTCCGACGCTAAACCACGAAGACGAGCGACAAACTCAGTTAATGACTCTCGAGGTTCCTTTGCAGCTGCATAAAATTTCTGCCTTTCTGCGTATACGCATTTCCTGGGATCGAAGTGACCATTAAGCGTAGAAATAATAACATTATAATCCGTTGACTCAGGCGCATCAGGATGCAATAAATCGCGTGTCAGACGATAGGAGTCCTGAGACATGCCATTCAATAAAATTGCTTGTCTTTTCGTTCCATGTGGATCGGTAATTTCATTAATTTCATTTGCCACGAAGAAATTATTTAGCTGCGCTACGTGTACAATCCATTCGTCTGTTTTGCAATCGAAGACGGACACACTTCCGAATATAGACATTTTGACGCGTGAATTTAACTTTTAATTAATCAATTATTAACAAAAATAAACTCGTCGCCACTGTAATGTCCTTCACTATTTGAGGGATTCGGGAGCAGATATTAAAACGCGTTGAATAGTACATCATCAGCCGCAAGACGTCCACTGTTGAACATAGGCCTCCCCCTTAGAACGCCACAACGAACGACACTTTGCCATTTGCATCCACCGGTTCCCCGCGACTCTTATGATGTCGTCGGTCCACCTAGAGGGAGGCCTTCCAACGCTACGTCTTCCGGTTCGTGGTCGCCACTCGAGAACCTTTACTCCCCATCGGCCATCAGTTCTTCGAGCGATGTGGCCTGCCCACTGCCACTTCAACTTGCAGATCCGGAGAGCTATGTCGGTGACTCCGGTTCTTCGGCGAATTTCCTCATTCCGGATTCTGTCGCGCAAAGAAACTCCGAGCATAGCTCTCTCCATAGCTCGTTGTGTGACTCTGAGCTTCTCCAATAGGCCAACTTTTAGAGACCACGTCTCAGTGCCATACGTCATCGCTGACAACACACACTGGTTATAAACCCTTGTCTTTAGGCACTGTGGAATATTGGACGAAAAGATCCCGAACGCTGCCCATCCGAGTTGGATTCTTCGAGTGACCTCTTTGTCGAAGTTGGACCTGCCTAACTGGACCGTTTGTCCAAGGTAGACATAATGGTCGACAACTTCGAGTGTATCGTTCTCAACAATAACTGGTATGGGTTTGACATGGGCATTTGACATGATTTTCGTCTTGCCCATGTTCATTTTAAGACCCACCTCTTGGGAAACGTTACTGAGGTCCCTGAGCATAGTGTTAAGGTCCTCCAGCGACTCAGCCATTATGACTATATCGTCGGCAAAACGAAGGTGAGTGATGTATTTGCCGTTGATATTGATGCCGAATCCGTCCCAGTCCAAGAGCTTAAAAGCATCCTTCAATGCGGTCGTGAACAGTTTCGGAGAAATGACGTCTCCCTGTCTCACGCCTCTCTACAATTGGATTGCTTTCGTGCTCTCATTCTGAAGACGGATGGACATAGTGGCGTTTCTATACAAACACTTCAGAACTTCGATATACCTATAGTCGATATGACATCGCTGGAGGGACTGCAATACCGCCCAGGTCTCGATTGAATCGAAGGCTTTTCTCATAGTCCACAAACGCTAAGCACAATGGCCGATTATACTCCTCGCTCTTCTGTATAATCTGGCGGAGCGTATGGATGTGGTCTATGGTGCTAAAGCCTTTCCGGAACCCGGCCCGGTGTGTTCGGGAGGCTGGAAGTCATCAAACCTGCGTTCAAGACGATTGTTAATGACTCTAGAAAACAGCTTATATATATGGCTCAGGAGCGAGATGGGTCTATAGTTCTTCAACAGGGTCTTATCTCCCTTTTTGAAGAAAAGCACCACCACTCTCCTATGCCATGCTTCTGGCGTGGTGCCTTGAAGTATGACGGAATTGAACAACTTCTGAAGGACTTGTAGTACCGGTTTTCCACCCGCTCTCAGAAGTTCAGTCGTAATTCCGTCATCACCCGGTGCCTTATTGTTCTTAAGCTGTTTCAGAGCCATTCTAATCTCATACAGGCTGATGTCTGGGATATCCTCAGTGTAGTGTCGGGTCAACCTAGCTCTGGTGTCCTGAGCTGTTCTGACAATGGGTTTACATGTCGAGGTGTACAGCTGTCCGTAAAACCTTTCAAGCTCCCTCAAAATGTCCGGTTTCGATGAGATGACACTGCCGTCGTCGATCTTCAACTTTGTCATTAGGCTTTGCCCAATACACGAATGCCTTGCAAACACTTTAGAGCCCTGGTTCCGCTCGATTGCGGCTTTAATACGCTGTGCATTATAGGACCGCAAGTCGTGTCGCATGGATTTTGAGATTCGTCTATTGATTTTGCCATACTCCGATATATCAACTGAAGATTGCAGTCTCATCTCTGTTCGATCTTTCATTAATTGAATGGTCTGTGGGGAGAGCTTTTGAGGTTTATTCGGGCGCGGGGCCTTAAAGAACTTAGAACCCACTGTGTGGAAGGCTTCCACCAACCCATTGTGCATCTCGTCCGTTGATTCGCATTCTTCAAGGCACTGAAAGCGATTTTGTAGTTCGAGTTGAAAGCTTTCGGAATTTTGGATTTGGGCAGGGCAAGGTCGGAGCGTGGACTTCATCAGGCGTGACCTTTCAAGCTTCGCGTTGATATTCAATGTGCCTCTAACAATACGGTGATCACTACCGGTTTTCACCCTGCCGATCACGGAGACATCATTGAATATTCGCTTCTTGGTCGTCATGATGAAGTCGATCTCATTTTTGGTTGAACCATCGGGGCTTATCCAAGTCCACTTTCTGGACGGACGCTTCTGGTAGAAGGAGTTCATAAAGTAGAGTCCCTCTTTCTCCATAAAATCGACCAGATTCTACCCCTCTGGTTCCACTCTCAACGCATCGCCTTGCCTGGCGCCAACCTTTGCGTTGAAGTCCCCCATAACAACCGTGAAGTAAGTTTTGGAGGTATGTATGGCTGCTGATATCTCCTCATACATAGCCTCTACCTCGTCATCGGGATGTGTCGAGGTCGACGCATATACCTGTATGACCTTCAGCGAATACCGATCGGTGATTCTGAGTATAAGGTACGCTACCCTACTCGACACACTGTCTTCTTCACTACGTTGTTTATGTGGGGCTTACGGACGAGAAACCCAATACCACCCTGGGATTTACGGTCTCCTTCCCGGAAGAAGAGCATGTTGCCGGAATCCAGAACTATCGTATCCTGCCCCTCTCGTCGGACTTCTGATAGTCCCAGTATGTCCCATCGCCAGTCCTGAGCGTGCGGACATTGTGTGTTGCCAGGCCCAAGGTCTGTTTGGGGTGGTAGCGTGGCATCTGCCGGAGATTCTTAGCACCCCCTGCTCCACCGTTACCTTGCCTGCTACCAAAGGCAGGAATAGTGGAGCTGCCGGGGACTGGGGGCCATGCAGAAAGTGTGTCTTGTTGCCTTTATCCCCACGCTTGGCAGGTGTCTTGGGGATCGCAGTTATAGATGTTATGTACACGGAAGCCGCTGCTGCCCAACTTCTGGATTTTTCCCTTAGTCGCCTCCTACGACACCCTCGGATGAAATGGGTGCTATTCTTTCCCGGACACCCCACGGGCTGTTGAATAGTACAACCGCCATTTATTGACTGATTCATTAGACGAGGGTACATGCCGAAAACATTATAATCTTCTACCGACAAGAACAATACATATATTACAGTCACACCGTGACCAAAATGGTCTCTAGTGGTTCACCAAGCTATAAGAAGGAATTTACCAATTCTATTAATCTTACTTCGCCATTCGCATTTGACAATATCTGTACGTAAATTATAGGTAAACTAGCGATCCGCCTCGGCTTTGCACGAGTGGAATGTATTATATATATAAACCTTCCTCTTAATTCACTCTATCTAGTAAAAAAAAGTGTGTGCGTGTAACCTTTACGCGCGATTGAAGTAAAACTTCTGTGGCGTTGACGGCATATATCACTGAAATGATTAAATATTTAGTAACGTCATAAGTATATGTCATATTTTAAAAATATGACATATACTTATGACGTTACTTCCGTCAGAAAAAGCGTTACTTCCGTCAGAAAAAATCTGAGTTACTCCCTAGTCGCGCCTAAACAAGTTTTACTTCAAAAAAGAACCGCATCAAGATCCGTTGCGTACTTTTAATGATTTACGCATACATAGGGACTGACAGACAGCGGGGCGACTTTGTTTTATACGATGTAGTGATTTGTTTCCATAATATTTTCAAACAAATGTAATAAAATACACCATAGAGTCAATATAAAACACGAATAAAACGGCACAGCAAAACAAACAATATAAGGTTTCCAAGAAACCATTTCGTGATAATGTGACATTTAAATTTGCAAAAACTTGCCCAGCAAACGGTTAAGTCGGTTACATGAAGCGAAAGCCGTAAAGCTAGTTCTTACTTTGTTGAAGTCTCAGTGCAGTTCAGTAACAAAAAGTTAAATTGAAACATCCTACGTGCAGCGTTTAACGACGTGGTCTACTTGCATAGTAATCCAATTTAAAGTTTGTGCGCATTGAGACTTTATCTTCGGAGTAGGATCATTGTTAATAAAATGTCATATTAATCTTCGTGATCCTCACTTTTTAACCGACTTCAAAAAAGAAGGAGGTTATCAATACGACGGTATATATATTTTTGTGTGTGTTCGCGGATAACTTCGTCGCTTATGAATCTTGATGATTCTTTTTTTGTTGGAAAGGGGATATCCCAAGGACGGTACTATGATAAGGAAACCCGGATCTGATGAGGTATCCCAGAGAAATCGAGGGCAATTCTCAAATGTTATAGGTTTTTTTTATCAATAAATTTCTTGTACTCGTTTGGCTACCTTTTCTTAATCTTCCAGAAAGGCAGTCTTCTAGGAAAGTTTTTTAATGATGGATCTATTATCAAATGACATTCGCGGTTAGTGCGGAGTCAAGCAAAAGTTGTTAGGCATAAGCCGTACTTTATATGAAATCATGCCGTTTAAAAATATATAATTATTATTTCCCAATTCGTGAGCATTAAGTAAAAACTTCCTTTCATATATATTTTTAAATTAAAAATTAAATTATGTTTTAATAACGTAAAATATTCGGAATAAATTTTATTATCATTTAAAAAATCTTTCATCAAAATTTAATAAAATTATAAAACTCGAAATAATAAGAGGGCAGAACCCATGATAACGAACCCATCGATATATGTACCGACTAGTTTCGGACACTGGATGAAGGAGGGGGGCGCGACCGCGAAGACCCTGATGAAGGACCTCCGATAGGTCCGAAACTAGTTGGTATATACATGGATTGAACGTAAGTCTTATTATTTCATTAATTCTTGAGAATATCTGCGATCGATTAGATTCACCTTTTAAGGAAATTAATGCATAAGAAATACGAGTTTACACTTTGAATATATATTTTTCAATATTATAGACCTCAAAAGATTATTTTGTAGTCATATTATAATTATATACTCACAAAATTTGATTTCCTTGAACATGTTGTGTTGTGATCATTCGTAATGGAAAATCAAAATCCACCTTTCATTTTGCGACTTCATCTGATAACCCTTTTTCATCGGATATATAAGTACAATGGATAGTAATGTACTCTTCATAATTTTACGTTAGCTTCGATTTTCCTTGTGATGTGGAGTATACCTAGGTACAATTAATTTAGATCTTTCATCATTACATCTAATCCTTATATATATTTTCGAAACTAAATTCCCATCAATGAGGGGCAGATCCCTATTATTTGTAGGTGCACTGCTGTTTGTCTTTATGAAGTTGCCATTCGACCACTCTTCCCTTCTGCTCCCGATGTCCACCTTTTAGATTCAGCGCATAGGGAAAAAAGTGGCAGTTGGTGTACGTGAACCTTTCTTGAAGAACAAGACAATGATGCTTCAGACCTGACGACGAAATTAAACAATTTCCGACAGTCTAAAAGGATCGGGTTATGGGCAAAAATAAATATCTCACTTTCAGTCTCCAACATATTTGGTAGATCTAACTAAATATACGAAATAATTAGTTTAGTTTACTTATTCTATTTCCTTTTTTTATAATTTTTTCCCAAATCAAAATCAAAGTATGCTGTTCCAAATCCAAACACACTTTTATAATCCCAATCGCTCATACAAATAACACGCACGACAGGCATGTCCAAAAATTAAATATGCAAATGTTGTTATATTTATTAATAATCTTTTATTGCTAAATTTCTTCTTGTATATTATTTATTTATTTTTTATTGTTAAATTCTTTATTACTGTCATCATCGTCATCTATCGACCTCTCCAGGCTCCACTGAAAACCAGCAATCGCGAAATTTTTTCGCAATATAATGCTGAGTGGATGAATTTATCGGTGCATTGACTGATACTTTTTCATTTTTTGTTATTTTAAGATTTTTTTTGTACGAAATAAACATTTCTTTCTTTCTTTCTATCTTGTTACCGCTCTAACATTTCTTCTGGCCGTCTCATCATCACTTCAACTTGCTAATCTTTTGAGCTATGTTACCTGCGTTATACTGCGGATGTCTTCGTTGCGAACTCTATCACGTAGGGAAATACTGAGCATAGCCCGCTCCATAGCTCGCTGAGCGCCTTTGAGCTACCAGAAGTGAAGGACCACGTCTTGGTTCCATAGGACATTACTGGCAACATCCAGGAAAGTTAACACTTAAATTACGGTGGTAGGGCCACGCAGCAGGCTCGGCTGTTGCACGAATGGGCAGGCCCGTCCGGGTAAGTACCACGACCTCACAGAAGACCAGCGTAAAGTGGAAGTATGACAAATACTTTCGCGTTTAGACTGGTGAGTGAGGTAGCCGGAGCCCGATTTTCAAAAGGTTGTTAACGCATCTGTAACCCTCGGGTGTGGCAGATGTCCATGGGCGGCGGTTTTCACTTAACATCAGGTGAACCGTCTGCTCGTTTGACAACTTTTCGCATAAAATAAAAAAAAATATTAAATAATACTAATAATTTGTCGAATTTGCAGGTCTCGTCTATATTTTGAGATTTGTAACTTTTCATTAGTTTGTGTTCGGTATCAACCACTCTAAACGTTTTATTTTGTACTACAATGATTTTTAAAAAAAGTGCGTATGTGAAATATTATGTTGATGCTCACCTCGATATAGCCAACAGTTTGCACAAATTCGGTGTAACAGTTTTGTTACAAGAATATTCATGTCAAGCGACGCAAGAGAGATGACGCAACCCACGCTACCAGTTCTATTGCTACCTGTCTAATAAGAGCATAGCATACAACTTGATATAGTATAGTCACACTGAAAAATTCCACTATATATAACGTCGAACCGTTGCACGGAAATAAGGACACTGGCACGTAACCTGCTAAAACAACCATTAAAATTTCCAACAGATGGAATAAATTTTTAATCAAACGAATATTAGTTTTTTGTAATGCTCAAGTGTTTAATTAAATGAGCAGGGAAAAACGTCTCGTGTGACAACATACCTAAACAAGTATTTAACATTTGCAATGTACTTACTGTTTACTCTTCTATGGTTGTTTGTATGAGATACCCTCGTACAGAGTAAATCCCTTGATAGCCCTGTCTGGTAGCAATGTCAACCCTCACGTAGTACAGAGTTTTGAAATGCAGTCGCGTCACTTAAAATACTTAACTGCAGACTTTATTTTCAGCGAATAAGGTTGAAAATGAGGCAGAAATAATTTTTATGTAGTGCTGGTACGCTAAAGTATCCTCGAATACTGGCACGTGTCGCGAACGCATTTCTGTTTTATCTTAATCCCGTCCCTTTGATGTGACTTAAAAGTACTAATGTGCTTCTAAATGTATCGTTTTAATTACGAATTCATTAAATTTGGATTATTTTGCTAATCGTGTTATGGCTCTGGTCAATACGAAACAATTCAAAACTACGGTAATTCAAAAGCGGTGGCTACAAATATACATTTAGGAATACACGTGTATAGTGGTATCTTGCCTTTGTAAAATATATTCTAAATCTAAACAAAACACATAAACATAATGTATCAGTTTATTTGATGACTCCGTGGCGGAGTTGCCAAGGTATTGGCTTCGGCGTCGGGGTCGTGGGTTCGATTCCCACACGAGAAAACTATTTGTGTGAACCACAGATAGTTGTTTCGGATCTGGGTGTTTGTCCGAGTGAAATCTATGATTGTAAAAACGTTCCTTACACAAGATCATATTTTTTGATTTTATGGTTGATTTTCGATAATTAATTATTACTTCTATTATTATTCAAATAATTACTTCAATTTAATACGTATTGTAAAAATATACAATAAGAGTTTTATATCTGTTGAAGCAGATTATAGATTTATAATAAGGACTCCTCGTTACCTTGAAATAATTGAGATCAATACTTAGTTTCGTTGAACGGAAGAAGATAATATTAGATTCATTTTCTACTGCGCGAAGCTGTCCTTAGGCGGCAATATCTAAAAATAAACATGTATTGAGTTAAAGTTGTAGAAAAATGGAAGTAAAGTATTTCGCTGCTGCGAGCATTTTGACCTGCGTCCTTCTATTCGTTAAATTTTTTGAGAGAATAGAAGACTTTCTAAAAATTAACTGTTGTAAGGCCATACAAGAGACTTCTCCGTTGCACGAATGGGCAGGTCCATCCGGGGTAGTGCCACGACCTCACACAACGGCCGGCGTTAACTGAAAGTGTTTCGATTATGCGTTTGGTCTTGTGAGTGATGTGTCCGGAGCCCACATTATTAAAAGGCGACAACGCATCTGCAACCCTGAGATGCAAATGTCCGAGAGCGGCGGTTATCGCTTAATATCAGGTGGACCACCAGCTCGCTTGCCATCTTCTAACAAAAAAATCATCATAATTCAGAGAATAGCAGTATAATAGTTAATATCAATTTTCAATAGTTAATTTTACTGTGGTAGGGCCACGCAGCAGCCTCGGCTGTTGTACCAATTGATCAGACTCGTCCGAGTAAGTACCACCTCACAGAAGACCGGCGTAAAGTGGATGTATGACAAATATTTTCGTGTTTCGTCTGGTGAGTGAGGTAGCCGGAGCCCAGTTTTCAAAAGGTTGTCAACGCATCTGTAACTCTGGGGTGTAGCAGATAAGTGAACCGCCTACTAGCTTGTCAACTTTTCATATATATAAAAAAAAAAATAAGTTAGTTTTTATATTTCATAATTTAAGATTGACAATTTCATAACTGCTCGCTGATTTCAAAAAAGGAGGAAGTTTACTATTTGGTTATGTTTTTTTGTTTGGTTACCTCAGATCTCCGTTATTCATGAACTGATTTTATTTATTTAAATTGTATTGGTCTCGGGTTTTGCTACTTGTTTCTACTAATGTATTTGTTTAATGGCGAGGAGAAAAATGACCGCATATACTTTACAAGTTGTGATTATGAATGAATGTTTGATGACAAGTATCACCGTTGCATAAGGATATCTTGAAACAAAACTTGAGGAAGTTACAAATCAGTCCATTAAAATAATCTCTCTTTCGGAAGGGTACTTGGCCTTATTAGTCCAGAAAGTAAAATTATACCTTAGGATCCTAATTTTGTGACAATCCCATGATAATTATTGTATGATATTTTTTGTTTAATTTCGTTTAACAACATCAATTTATGTCGTTACAATTGAAATCTGTTTGTGCTTTTTGGCTTAGTATAAAAGAATTTCCCAAGAAAAATGTAAGTATTCAGTCTAGTTATTACTTAGTGCTTACACTAATGCTAGACTTTTCTTTTCTTTTTTTCCATGTTTTATAATGAAAATAATAATACTGACTACAACTGATATTTAGCGTTGGTTTGTTGTGTACATGTTATTTTCACGGAAAATACTAGAGTGTTTGATTAAAAGGAATTAATTTATTAAATTAGCAGTGTGTCTATGGCCCGGTTTAATTAAATTACCAAATATATGCATGCGTATATAAAGGTGTTTAATTAAACCAGCCCTGCCAAGTGACAGAAGACACGGGAAATCCCCAATACATCGTAAAGATTGATCGTCAATGTCATTCAGACAGATAGCGTTGCCTCGTTTCAGCTACGTGATTCCAATCGTAATTGCCTATTTCAACACATTGACAGCTTCAACGGCACTCCCGATTTTCATGCATGTACACGTAGCAATTTCCGTATTCCCGACGCCCCTAATAGAATATGCTTTAAATGCCACGAAACTCCACGGATTTACTAA
The DNA here is from genome assembly GCA_933534255.1 of Iphiclides podalirius. Classification (NCBI taxonomy): domain Eukaryota; kingdom Metazoa; phylum Arthropoda; class Insecta; order Lepidoptera; family Papilionidae; genus Iphiclides; species Iphiclides podalirius. The sequence continues at coordinate 12,375,348 of OW152815.1, read as the reverse complement.
TCAGACACATAAAACATTTGTGCAAAAGCCTATCAAACATAACTATATTCTTATAAAGTCCATTCCTAACTAACTCGGCATCTAAGTGGATTAAGTAAAATGTAACACTAACTCTATTTCATCCTGTAAAACTATTGATGAAACTATGATAAATATTTCTCAATGAAATTTCAGACCAGCACAATACTCCAACATCCTTGGCGACTAACACAATAACTATGGTGCTTACGAGATTGCTCACATTTGCAAGAAAATTACATTGGCAATTAGAGTAAGCGGAACTACCGTTTCCACTACTGTTATTACGTACTTAACCCAGATACGTAACACTTTAGCTGATGGTTAGTAAAAGAGGTCATCTCCCAAAAAGTCAATTTACTTGACTATGGGCCAGAGTACGGTGTGTCTCAATCTTATATAGAATGATCACTGTTCATATGATTTTAAATGTTCGTGTCTAGGTTTTTCATAAAAAAATTGCTTAATATTTTTTGAGAATTAATTAATTAACCGTAGTAATAATATTCCATAATTAGTATTTTTATTATTAATTCCCCGCAGAAAAGCTCGAAGACAGTTTTGAACCGTTCAAAAAATGAAAGTTTGGCATTCAATAGACTATACCAATAGGGTGGTTTATTGAAAGCAAACGAAATAAGTAGAAATAAGCCCCCTGAGTCATACCAACGTTTTGTCGACTCTCGTTTCGTTATCTATTTCGCCACGTGTCGTGTGCACTGACACTAGTTATATAGACCACCCTAGAAACTCTTTGATGTCGAATGATAAGGGAGGGTTAGGAGTGCAACTGTTGGGTCAAGGGTCCCTGGTTGTTTAATATTGCGCAAATAATGTATTACACATAATTGAAGCGCGTTTACGAAACGCAATAATGAACATGTTATTATGTTTTGTTTCAACTTTTTTATATTCCTGAATTCAGTCTGAAGTGATCACCTATAAATAACACGTGAATATAAAACGTATTATGGCGGAATGAAATAATACTTCCGTCTTACACCAGCCTTCTGTGAAACCATTTTACTACCCCGGTTGAACCTTTCCTATTCATGTTACAATCGCGCAGCTTTACAACAGCATGAGGTATATATATCTTGAAATTATTTTTTGTGCTAGTCTTTGCACTTAAGATGAAACTTAAATATGTATAGAGGATATTTGTTGAAAAATTTTTCGCCGCTCGCTGGCGGGACTGAAACCTGCGCCGGATTACGCGTCTAGACGCTCCAGCCACTAAGCTAAACGGTCGATATATTCTCACTGCGTGAACATCTCGGCGTCTTATTTACTTTATTTTTATATATAGATACTATATCTTTACGAGTACTATAGATAAATAGGTATGTTACTGTATTTTTAGCCATGCTTGGCGTCATCTATGTAACGTCATTATGTATATATCCACCCTTTATGTGATGTACAATATTTGTCACAGGGCTTTTTATTTTATCACTACAAAAGGTAAGGTTTCATAAATTATCTAAAGGAAATCAATCATTTCATGAGCAATATCTATGTTGCATTCAAAGGCTGACGCCATTCACTGGGTTAAATTCCAGTAGAAATAATTCCGGTTTTAGATTCTACCGAAGTGCAGCTTTCAAATTTCCTTCCAATTTATTGACGGAATATCTATTACTCATTTCATTTCTACCAATTCGCAGAACGAGGGAGAGCGCATAAAGTGCCAACGTAAATCCTGCGAGGCACGTAAATTGGGCGTCCTTTTTATTTCCACAGAAGCGGGCCGATCGGTGGGCGGTGGGAATTATCCTTTAATTGCAGTGTCGTGCGGCCGGCGCCCAAGTGATAAACATGAATAATGTCGCCCCACGTCCAAGAACAACTTTGTTTGCTTACTTTGTCACCTGAGCTCTCGCGATAAAACTGTCCGGCGCGGATGTGTGCCGCTTTGTTCCCACTTCGCGTATTCAAGTCTAGTCGGACATGCGCTCGGCTGTTTGCAGTGCTGAATGGATAGACGACTAATTACGCTTACGTCTAAGGGTTGTTTCTTGATTGGTAATATTAATGTGTATTATGTACATACTTACCTTATTCGGAAATCAGCGAACCTGTAAACGTTTTTAGAGTCGTTTTGTTTTTGTTGTTGTGTTTTTGTTTCAAAGACAGATTTGCGCATTTCATCTTAACAGTTTTGATTTAGCAGAATGTTCTTTTGAATAAGCGTCAATCAAACAGGCAATGGAACCACAATTAAGTCTTTTAATTAGCAATTCTGTTTTTTTTAGTTATGAACTGCCAGGAAATGAAATTTGTCTAGTTTAAATTAGAGTAAGATAATTAAAATGACTATAGTGATAATCGGCTTGGCTAACCAGATCCATTTCGTTTCCTACCAATTGTGACAATTGGTACGCAAGCAAGTACGAGAATATACATAGAGTGCCATAGTCTGTTCAAGAAATACTAGGAATACAGCAATCTTCATACTCCAGTGCTCCGTGCACCAGTCACCTACGTATACGCTAGCAAGGACCATAAAAAACCTTTTTTATAATATTAAAAAATATAATATAATAGCACCATTCTTTTATTTTAACCTAATATCATATTTTGCATTGGATACTTACTAATATGGTTTGTCTTTAAATTTCATTGCGTCATTAAAAAGTCTTAGTTATTTATAATTTACTGAAGTACCCAATGTCTCCACTTGTTACGATGCTATGCATGTTTCTTAGATCAGTTCATAGCCATAACTGAATCGATGCATTATGTATTCAGCTTTTGAACGGACCATAATTTGATCGGAACGTCTTCTTGCATGCAACGCGTTGATAAAGCCAAGTTTCATAGTCGCATGAATGGAAGAAGTTTATCGCTTTACCACGTTCCTTCCTTATAAAATATTTGTGTATGAGATGTATTAAATGATTTTGAAGTATTTACACGGCATATAAATTTATAAAATTCCCAAATGTACTTTATTCATATTTGCAGTTTGAAAAGCTTTAATGAAAGATGGGTAGTGATGATTATTAATTTGATTTAATCTACGTAAGTATTAAGAGGAATAAAACTTGCGTAAAATTTAAACGGGTAAATGTAATTTATTATGTAGGTACGCGTATTAGAAGAAAATATATATTAGATATAAAAGTTCCAAACAGTAACCCTGTTTAATTTGTGATACGTTATAGATAAAACAATGAAATGTCACAGCTTATGCCAAGAGAAGAATTTGTAAAAGCAATTTACTGATTTGAAATGGAGCCAGAATTGGAATTGTTTAATAAATAAGAAAGGCAAAGGATATTTTTTACTGTCAAAATATATATACGGAACTAATATTCTTATGGTATTGCATTTAAATTGTAGTTCCAAATACAGTTTTAATAAATACTAATATAAAAACAAGGAGACTGATATTCTTACATATAATTTTTGTCGAAATCGATATGGCAGTGAGAAATTTTTCAAAATGTTCTGCATTTTATTGTTTAGTTAGCGATTGTATTATGTGTGTTTTATTATTGTCATTGTGGTATTTAAGTACTCTGAATATGTTCTAAGATATGTTCTAAATTAAATGAACTAACGGTGGGTATTAGTTAAAAGTGTTGTATCAGATGTAACGGCTGTTAAGCTTCAAATACCACAAGGGGTAATGTATTAAACCGGTATCATTACGCAGAACACGTGTCGAGGGAGATAGTTCTTTGAGATAGAGCGGTTGATACCGCCGAAGGGGTGATATTTGAGATTGTTAATTCTTCTATTATTAAAGGGCGGAACTAAAAGAAAACCATTTAAACTCTCTCTTTTGTTCCATCCAGAAAATTAATAGGTAAGTTTAAAAAAATGTCACTGAATTCTGCTTGTTGATTAATTAATTTTAATTGCAATATGCGCCCGTCAATGTCCTTCAAATTTGCCCTAAATAATTATATTTTCCTACCAACTTAATAACAACGTACAAAATGTAATGCAGTTTTCTTATATCCTCCTAATTTTATTTATTTCCTTTTCCGGTATAATATGTTTCTTTCCTATTTATCTATAGATTGACATGTGATTGGCATTGTGAATGATGTTACATAGATCAAAGACTGTATCTATAGCCGATGTCTACATATTGCAAAAAGGTATTAGTGCGACTTATCTCGTAAAAATGTATGAGGTAGTAGAAAAATAAATTTTCTTTTATTTGTTGAACCGTTTTTTTGTTTTAATGAAATTGTGAACTTAATTAAATGAAAGTGTTTCACAGTGAGAAGTGACATTTTTACCGTGTTTGTCTTCATTATTCGCGAATATTTTTGCAATGATTATATTTCTTCTCATTAATCTTCAAAAACAAGTATGTACTTTTAAAGTCCATTACGAAAAATATATTTGAAAGCTGTTGATGAAAGCTGGCATACATATTTTTTAATAAAAGTACAGGCACATTTGAATGTTAGTAGTTGTAGATCTGTGGTAGGGTTCTGTCTGTTGCATGAATGGACAAGCTCGTTCTGGGAAGTACCATGGCCTCATAGAAGGTCGGTGTGAAGTGGAACCATTTTACTTTCGCTTTTCGTCTGAAGAGTGAGGTAACCGGGGCCCACTTTTCAAAGGTAGGCAACGCATTTGCAACGCCGCGGGCATTGTTATATATCCACGGGTGGCGGTAATCCTCAACATCTAGCCGTTACTTGCCAACTTTTCAAATAAAAAAAAATCATTCAGTTCTGTTAATAACTGACTCAAAAACTGATAAACAAATGTGATACAATCTATATTGCAATTCAGTTCTTTACGTTTATAAAATAGTATAATCTCCAACCGATAAGAAAGTGAAACGAAAAATTATCTCAACACTTGTTTACGTGTAATATTAATGTTAATTATAAAAAATTAATATAATTTTACGCTGTTGCACGAACGGGCAGGTCCGTCTGGGTAAGTACCACGAACTCACAGATGTGGCCTGAAGTGGAAGTGTTATACTTCAGCGTTCGGTTTGGTAAGTGAGGTAGCCAGGCCTCGCTATATTGAAAGGTGGCAACGCATCAACCTTAAGGGTATTGCAAATGTCAATGGGTGGCGGTTATCACTTAATATATGGTGAAATGTTCTAGCTTATTTATCTTCTCACATAAAAATATGACATCCACAAACAACTATGTGCAAACAAATTCAATCATTTCTAAAAAAATCCCCTAATAGGAAGGGCCTATTATAATGTAGAATAATACATTGAGGACAAGGATGTGTGGAAATTACTCTTTTTCTGCTTCAATTACTTTAATTGCCTGAAACTAAAAATTTACTTTACTCGACTCTGCTGATTTTATACTTGATAGAATTGTATATTATATTTTAGAAAAAAATGGAGAACAAGGCTACAGAGTTTCTTTTCGCTTTTTCTCCGGACAAGTCTAAATTAGTGAACCATGGTAGCTTTTTTGTGGTTCAATAAGAGCTTAAAACAAGCTTATATTTAAAAAAGAAATTTTGATTTTGAGTTTGAATACAAAGTATAAAAACTATATATTTATGTATACTTGTGCAACAGAAACAGAAAGTGTTGTTATAAATATTTATAGGGCGCTTGTCGGGGAAGAGAATTTATTCAAGTAATCTGGGAGGCATTGATTTGTAGACAAAAGGGAACACTTTATCACAACAACCATGGCGGAGTCGCAGTAGTTTATTTCAACCAAGGCATAAATAAATGTTTATTGAACACAAAGGTTTAATGTAATACCGTATTTTCCCTATACCTTATATAATAACTGAACCCCGGTCAATTGGTCGTCTACTTCATCCCTAAACCGAACCCTTACTGTTGTTACTTATGATATTTGAGAATACTTCATCCTTCTCTACCGACGTTGATTTGCTTTTGTTAAAGTAAGATTTCGCCGTTTTAATCAAGAAATTCCTGTTCCTCATAATATTACGCTTTTCGTTCTATGATGGAAACCAAGAAAATAGTCAAACAGGAGCTTTTATCGTTGCACGAACGAGCAGGTTCATCCGAGTGTTTTTAATTTGGTAGTTTTATTTTTTAAAATGTAAGCAATACCAAAGCAACCATGGAATATCCAGTCGAAGGAAGGTGGTAATCATTGATCATCAAATCAATTTTACATACAAAAAAAAATATTTTAACTGTATCGGGATTGATGTATGGGGATTGATTAGCGGTAGGTGGTCGCGTTTGTATTTTCGCGCTGTGTTTAACGCGTGCCGTACGAGGAGCCGTGATAGCTCAGTGACCGGGCTCTCGCCTTTAATTTAATATAAGGGCAGTGTTTAAAAAAAATATACTCAAGCAACCTTAGTTCGATCCCCGGAGCCAGCAGCAATGAAATTGTCAATTTTAAGTGCTGAATTATCACGTGCTCAATGGTGAAGGAAAACATCGTGAAACCTGCATTTTTGAAATAATAACATAAAAAATATTTCGAAGTTATGTAAAGTCCGCCAATCCGAAGGCGGGTCGCGTGGTGGACTATGCCCTGATACCCTCCGTACAGAGGAGGCCTTTGTCCTGCATTGGGACATGTATAGGCTGATACTTTACTTCCCTTTTTTAACGTGTATTCAACTTGATTTTACTCTATATTTGAATACTATACAATACCCAAGAATGTACTGGTGTGTCTGTAAATATGTAGAAAGTAGCGTACTATTTCAACCATTAAATTTGAATGTTAAAGGCAATTGTCTAGTGCCAATGTTATATACATGAACACAATGTTATAAACAATTTTAAACATTTTCTAAAAGCTACTCTAATGGAAAGAACTTATTATGATGTCGAAGAGCACATTGAGGACAAGAATTTGTGGAAATGACTCTTGTTCTACACTTAAGTAAGCCCCCTGGCTGCTGCTGATTTTATACCTAAAACTAGTTTTGTATATGTCTGTTTTGTGTGTTAATAAGATAACAATATAAAGTGTCTTCTCTATAATATTACATAAGAATCTTTTGCGGAATAACAAAAAAATACAGAAATGTTACAAGGGCGACCCTACAAGTTGTTAGAACTGGCTAGTTAGAAACGTTCCACATCAAAACATCTTTTCCAAAAGCCCTGTTACACCTCAAAATGAATTTAACGCGAGAAAATCTTACGTCCATGATTTATAACGACTTTCGATGTGGTCCCACACAAAACAAAGCTTAAATTAAGATAGACTTCGATTGGTATTTTATAATGAAGCCCTATCCCGTGCCACTATTTACAATTAGTTTAATGAGTTTAGGCTTGGGCGTAGCAATCTCAGTGATGATCTGCCTGAGGGTCGTCATTCAACAGCGAAATCAGAAGATAACATTGGTGCTGTGCGACGCATGATAGAGGAAGATAAGAGAGAAACTTAACCAGCAGATTCGGAAAAGCTTAGGCATTGATATGAGTCTTGTAAAAATATTACACGACCATTTAGATAGGGAATCCAGATATTTTTTTTATTTATGTTGGAAGGTGGCAAACGAGCATTTAATTTTATGTGGCAATCGCCACCCATTGACATTTGCAACAATCGTAAGGTTGCAGATGTGTTGCAACATTTTAATAAAGTGGGCCCCGGCTATCTCACTCACCAGATGAAACACAGAAGCATAACACTTCCACTTCACGCCAGAATTCTTAGAAGTCGTGGTACTTACCTGGACGGAACTGCCCATTCGTGCAACAGAGATGACTGCTGCGTGACCCTACCCCAGTTAAATTTCTGGGGATTCCCCACACTCTATAAGTAAAATAAATTAATGTTTACAAATAAAAAGTAATTTAAAAATCTTTAAAAGAATTTATGATACTGCCATCTATTTAAAAATTATTTAAATGAAAGTAATTGAAGTAAATTTTTCTTCAAAATAATATGCCTCTTAATAGATATCTCATTAACACACCATTATGTACCCATTCCCTCGCGTCAACTAGTATTTATTATAAAACTTATAAGATATTTGTAATGTAATCTTATTTATGGTATATCAGTAACAGATATTAAAATAACATATAACTGTATATAACTTGACATGATGAATGATAGTAAAATGTTGGCTGTTTTAGTGACAAAACCTCGGGGGATTTGCTGCGACTCCATTTAGAAAAGCCTTACCGTGAAACCTTATCCATCTTCATATTCCGACTGTCATATTACTTGTACATATATAAATTATGTTCCCAAATTACAATTTGTACATTACTTTTTGACACTCGTTTCTAATAAACATCGTTAGATTTTTTAAATGTATATATTTTATATTGTAAATGTATATACCTCTGCCAGTAGAAATAAAGTTATTTAATTAGGTCTTTCCTTTCTGTTCGTTATTGGGCTAGTTAAATGATGTCGTTAAGTTTACTGTGAAAGCAAAGTTTTTACCTTTTTCACACATTAACCATTTTATAATTTTATTCTTTTGAATATACATACATCAAGATCATACAGAATATCACAGAACGTTATTTATAAAGCTTAACCTAAACTAATATTAATTTCATTTAATAGTTTCCTTCTTTGAAGTGTATAAAGAGTGCCGTTACTTAAGTGTTTTTTTTTTAATTTATTTAGGATCGCAAACTGAACATTACACTCACATTACAGAATAATGGACACAGATACAGATGATACCGAACTTAAAACGCAAGTGAATGTTCTTCTATGAGCGAACAAATACAATACATGCACAAAAAACACTCTCAACAATAAATAATCGAAGTGTTGAAGTAATTTTTTGAAGTAATGTACCGTACCAGTCCACAGTCTGCTGATGCAGTTATGTACTGGGGTAGCAAATGCAAAAATGTATTGGTCTTTAAATAAACATACGACCACACAATTTTTGTTATTAACGTTAAATCACAAAATAATGTAAATGAAAAATGTATAGTTTTTGAGGTTTTAATAAAACTTCTTATTGTGATAGCTTTTTTCTGGACAAAGAATGCGGAATGAACAGCGGGAAAATTATTGAATTAAGATTTTTATATTACATATTGTGTATATGTGATATAAAAATTAATTATTTAAATTTCATTAATTCAATAATAATATATCAAAAATATAAGGCCGGCAATGCATTGGCAAGACCTCTGGTGTTGCAATTCTTTATGGGCCGGTGTTCATTTTCCGTTCATGTTAGCCTCCTTCCCCTTTGGCTCCCTTTTTACATAAGAAAAAAAAAATACAGCGGGTTTTATTACATATAAACAATTGTACAAATAAAAACCTTGTGTAATCGTAGCAATAATGCTGCCTAACGAAAATAACTTGCCCTTTAACAAGTTTGTAATGACGAAGTCTGATTGCGCAACTAACCGCTGTTTTGCAAAGAAATTTTAAAGTTCGCAATACGACCACAAAGTTCGACTTTTTCTCCTGCGACTTGTCGTCGGAACACTTTTTCCGTAACAAGTAAAAATAATACTCTCGTTCATTTATTTTAAAGTAAGCTGAAATACTCTGTAGGGCTTTGCATTATCTTTTATTTACCTAAAACCATAGGCGTATATAGCAGGGGGGCCGGGTGGGCCATGCCCACCCTAGTATCGTCTAGTGCCAACCCCAGGATTTTGGGTTACTGATTCGAAACTTTAGGCTGGATACCGAAAAAACTTCATAAAAAATCATTGAAAACAAATAATTATCCATAGACGAGAAATCTGTGTACATAGTTTTTATTGTTTATTTACTTGTGAATACACAACGTACTAATTAGTAAATAATACTATTATATATTAACAAATTATTAACGATAACGAACTGTGACTTTTTTAATGCGACATATAGTGTTCGATTTTTTTTGTAGTAAAGGCCCAGGCCGACCCTGAAAAATAATTCTAGATACGCCAATGACTAAAACTTTAAGTCTTTCCAAAAATCTAATACTGACTATATGTTCAAACTTCAGCTATTGAAAATATATATAGCTATATTTTGAAGTAATAAACGAAACATTAACACCGTTATAATTGATATCATCTTTTAACTTTATTACTTCTTACTTTAAACAAAACTTCTGAACTTGAACGTATATTTAACTATTGAGCGTATAATAGATGTACATAAACATGTACAATAAACAAATATTCTTTATAGTGCACCAAAGGTTCACTTTAATTTTACTTTATATTTAATATCCCTCGCCTGAGACAAGCAAGCGTTCTAGCCGAAGTTGTTTGGGTAAATGATTTCCATACTCGTTGCTCAGTCAATGCTTCGATGCTATAATGTATTCCGCCTTTGAACCAGCAATAATTTAATTGGAAATCCTCCTTGTATGGTCGCAATAGCTTATCCGAGTTTCGAGCTTGTCCATTTTCAATGGGGGAAGTTTGTAACTAATATACCGAAGTGCCCAAGTTCGATCACGTAAATGTTTATGCAGTCAGAAAACAAGCGTTAACACCCTTACAAGTTCAAATTTTAAGTATCACTTTTATCGTAGCGTAAAATTCAATGTATAAGCCATGAACCAGTTTAATATGTACTAGCTTCTGCAAGCGAATTCACCAGCGCGTTTTTCTATAAAATCAAGTGATTTACCCCCGCAAACATTTTAAACTAGAATCTAAGTTTATTCTAACGATTTATACACACTGAATGGGATAAAATATATCGAATTTTTGCATTTACTACAGCGTAAGAAAATAACAAAAGTGTTCAATGAAGTAAGTGATTATAATTTTTTAACACAAAATAGAAATAGATTGAATAGAATTAGTATAACCTGTGTCCGAAGTAACCTACAAATATAGTTTTTTTACTCATCATCATGCCTACCTTTAATAAATCAACTACTGAATAATATTTCTAGCGTTTTTAATTTCAAAACGAATAAAAAGTCGGACATTTTAAAAAAATGTTGTAATAAACTCTACAAAACTCGATATTAAAAGTTGTTACCAGAATCGAGTCCGACCATTTGGTAAAAATTTTTCAGGTGAAAATCGAACCAGCTAAAAGCGATAAATCAATGTCTGCCAGCGTTGCAGGTAGTCTGGTCTGTACATTGATTTATAAATATTATCACGGGCATCTGATTTGTTCGGCTTAATAGCTACTGTCAAATTTCACAATCATACAACGCGACAGCCAATTTTATCTTACCTTTTTGATTGTTAGGGCTTTTCAAAAAACATCTAGTCAAACAGTACTTTGTCGAATCGATTGTCGTCAGTGGTATTTTTATTGGAGGCCGGCAACGCGTTATCAAATCTTCTTCTATTGCGAATATCATGGTTTGCAGTGATGACTTACTATCAATTGAACAACTTGCTCGTTTGCTAATTGCGCCATTAAGGAAAAAGAGCAGCCAAGTGCGAGTCGATGTCGATCACGAAGAGTTCCGCAACAATATGTATAAGAACGGCTAAAAAATCCTGTCTGTTGTATGGGAGCCCGACTTAAATATTCTTTTATTCTGTTTTTTAGTTTTGTTGTAGTGGCAACAGAAATACATCATCTGTGAAAATTTCAACGAAATTCGAAAATCTTCTAACTATCACGGTTCTTGAGATACACAGATGGACAGACGGACAGCAGACACACAGCGGAGTGTCAGTAATAGGGTACCCGTTGAACCCTTTGGGTACGGAACCCAAAAAAGAAATAGCTTAACCTCGATGTTCTTAGTAATCAGAAATAATTTTCTTATATTTAAACCATTACTACACATTATAAAATCAAATAATATTTATGAATATTTTCTTTAAATCTCCGACGTTTTTAATACTTTTCATGACAGTTCAGTACTTGTTTCTAAATATTTTTTTTTTGTAATTTTAATTTTATGTTTGTTCATAATATTCCCCATTTACTTCAAATACGCAACGAAGGAAAAATCATTATTATCGTGTTATTTGATAGAATGAGTTAACGGTTCATATAAACCATTCTTTTATGTCGGAAATTTAATAACGATCAGATTTTCGTTAAACGTACGTAGCGAAGAAACTTCTGCCTTCCGTCAAACACAGCATCTGTTATATGATTTTAATTAGAAAAGTTTGTTGTGATAAAAAGAAACTTTACCATTCTTTGGGTTTATAAAACCAAAATAATTTCAATTCTTATCGTAAATTTTATAACACTTGCTTTCGCTAGCGGCTTCGCTCGCGTTGAAGCCCTTAAATAAACATCTTTCTATAAAAAATCGAACTAAAAATAGCCTATGTCCTTTCTCAGGCTCTAGACTATGTGTGTACCAAATTTCATTTAAATCGATTCAGTACTTTTGGCTTAAATGCGAGACAGACAGACAGAGTTACTTTCGCATTTATAATATTTGTATGGATGATATACTTTTATATAAATAATTCACAAGTCTTAACCAGGAGAATATTGCAAGCTGAGCGAAAAACGTGTATCACTGATACAGGTTTTTCGCTCACATCGGTATTTTTAAAGATGATTTTAGACAAGTCTAATGCAATACTGGGTGAACATGTGTGACAGAGACACATATTGGTTGTCTTATGAATATATGAAAATAGAAAGTTAAAAATTGAAAGCAATGGAACATTTTCGAAGCTATAAAACATTGTTGTGAAGTGGATTCCTCTAGTCTCCTATAGTCTTGATTTCGATAGCTTGACTGGTATTCCGACACCCATGAAATGAAAAAGCGTCTCAAACCGACGACGGCGACGTCAACGGATTAAGGTAAATATAATGTCTTCGTGTATAATACTAATATTTTGGTATATTGGCTTGCGCGTGTTGAAGAGTTCACAAAATATCATAAACTTCCTCTTTTTATATGATAACCTCATTTGATATTTATTCCTCCGGTTCTGCGGTCATAAGTGGCACCTACCACTTGGTTGAGGCAAACATTGACTAGAGTTTTGGAAATAGTGCCCAAAAAGACATGGACATTTTCTGTACCTTCTTATACTTCAAGTTTATATAATATTTTTTACTTTTATGGCATGTTATAACTTTACATTATATGTTACTCATAAGGCGTTTCGAATGTGACGTAAGTAACAAAAATTATTTACCATTAATTGCTTGTTTATAAAACTATAATGAAATGTAAAGGATTTTTTTAATAGAATCTTTACGCCTTTTGAATACTTGACTTTGTTCTCTGTTATTCTTTATATGAAATTCTTTTTATGTGAAACATCGTAGACTTGTCATATAAGTCTGTACGCGGAAAGATCCTTAATATAAATTATAATAAAAAGGTCTGTTGTTAATAAATCCTACATTGTTTTTTAGTGAATTTGTTTTGGTACTTACGAAATAACAAATTTTTGTACTTGTATGCGATAGAGATGTGTTGTTTTTAATATAACAAAAGTAACATTTTTGCTACTTAAATTTTTATAGCGCTAAACTATAACCCTTAAAATGAAACTTTAACGATTTTTTTAATTGGACGAAAAATTTTAAGAATCGAACCTACTCGTCTTCCCGATTCGCACCCTGATGTTTTAACCATCAAGCTAAACGACTGGACTCTTCTGCGGGAATCGAATCAACGCAACGTCTTCCGGATTCCCGCCCAGACGCCCGTAGTTCGTCCAGGTAAATAATAGACAACCCAACGGCTGCACATTCTATGTTTTATATTGCAAGTCAGGATAATATTTTCCTATTATCTTGATGTTGCAACATTTCATGAAAAATCATTTTTTAAAAAATTATTTAAAAATATTCCGTCCAGGACAACCCATTTTTAATATATTTTCTAATGTACTACATGTATTATAAAATAAATTTTATTGTATTATCAGCTCGCTGAAGGTCGACTTAGGCTCGGATCTTCTACTATACGTTGTTTTTTCGCATTGAAGAACATTCGTTTTCTCTTATTGTTTTCTTGATTTTACGCGAATATTATACATATTAAATGAAACTACTTCACGGATTTTATCGCGTTTTTTATTTTAATTTAAATTCCCGACGTTATGTTCATGGTCACGGGATAGACTGTCTGTCCCGTGACCATGAACGCTGGAAAGGGTTCGAAACGTCGGGAATTTAAATTAAAATAAAAAACGCGATAAAATCCGTGAAGTAGTTTCATTTAATATTCGTTTTCTCTATCAAATTTTTCAATTACCATTTTTGCTGTTTAAAACTTCCATTGCTCATTAAATGATGTTCCATTTGTTTATTTTATTTCATAACATTTTCAACGCAAAAAGGAAACGGAACTAAATGATTTAGTTGGCACCGGAAATTCACACTGGGACTTTCGCAGTTCGAAAGCATATTGAAGCGGAAATTCGTTTCCAAATACGTATTAACACCCTAACATTTGAATGCATGCAAAATTTTCAATATTTAAATGAAAGTGTACTGGAATTTCAGTATCACCATATTCTTTACGAAATATTTATATTTGAGAAAAAAAAAAGAGTAAAATAATCGAGAGCGTCTTTTGTTGTCAATGTTCATCTTAACCCAATTTATTATATATTTTATTTAAATTATTTTACTATTACCTTTTTAGATTTAAAGTTAGGTCCGTGAATAGATTTTAGGATGGTTTACGGAACTTAAGAAATATTTCTCCAGTTTACGAATATCGGCCAAGTTAAGCAGTTAACAAACTGTTTGTGCTGTGGCATGAATGGGTTGGCTCGTTTGGGAAATTGGTACTATATTTCCTTCTAGATGACTGGAGAAAAGCACTAGTATTGATACTTTTCTGGTCCGCTTAATAAGTTAAAGCAATCCCACACATGTTTTAGATATCCATGTGCGGCTGTATTTTCTTAATATTAGTTTAACTGCCGACTCGATTGCCATACTCTCACACAAAGGACAGTAACTTGAACACATCTCTATTAAGTTATCATTATTTATTTCATGTTTATTGCACGAAGGTTGTACAAAGTTTCCTCATTTCATCGATATCGACATTTCGTCGGTTTTTTAAATTAACTTTTTCCCTACGAACGTTGAATTTGGATAAATAAAATTATTTTTAAGAATTTATCACGTTTTATTTTTTAAATTCCCGAAGTTTTGAAGTTCATTGTTCTAAGCAACACTTGCGCTCCAGAGTACCCAAGTATTAGATAACTGATCAACATTCTTAAACATACTTTTCTTTTGTAAATAAATACATATTATAAATATACTACAAACACCCCGACGCTGGAGAACCCTATGTTCTTCACACAATATTTTTACAGTAGTGGGCATCGAACCCTCACCCTCTGGCACAAGAGGACGATTCAATACTCACTACGCCTATCGTATCTGTAATATATGCGCAATTCAAAAAGCTTTCTTTGTTTTTTTCGTAATGTGACATGAATATGATATAATACAAAAAGCTGCACAAACTAACATAACGACTTCACTAAAAGGATTAGCCCTTACAAGGGTCATCCCATCGTTGCCAGCGACAGGCAAAAATGGCTAAACGAACCCATTTCTTCGTCAGCGTATTTGCTTACCCCGAAGCGTATTTGCGTCTTCCTTTAACCCTTAAACCAATACTCAGGGGAGAAATCAAACGCGTTCTGAGAGGGCATGCAATTTGCCAGCATAGCAAATGGCATTTACAATAAAGGATATGCATAAGTGGCTGAATATCCTTTTAATAATCCTTTTTTATTTATAATTATTTTTTAGTTATCTTTTTAATAAGTAACAGTTTATTAAAAATGTATGTTTTATATAATATATTTCACTAGTTCAAATATGCCATGTAATAGTGTAAAGTTATTATCCCAAAAATTTTTATCCACAATACCAAGCGTTCACGTTAGGGAGACGTTGACAACCCTATTTCTCTGATTTTCGGTGCCAAGCACTAAATTTGTCGCTCCGGCTGACATCTATAACGTACTCGAGTCCATTCTATTGACTGGTTTCCAATGAGTCGAGCCGAGAGCAAAATTCGTGTCTGCCAAAATCTTTTACCCCTGTGAAGAGTACATAATACTCTTCTGATTAGCTTTGAAAAAATATTTATAAACCTTTAAAAGCAGTTACTTATTAAAACGAGTATATAAATGTCGTTCCCAAAATTGTTACGAGAATTAATGTGAATATTAATAATAAACATTATCTTGCACCGCAGAATGTGTATTTGATCTTAAAATAGAGTTTTTTTTAGTGTCGGATTTGATACCATCGTGGCAATATGTTCCCTAAAACATTTATAACTGTTACCCGGTTCACTTCACTTCACCTAGAAAAATCTACTATCCATTTTTAATACGTAAATAGAAAAAATGTGGTATACAAACTTTTCAGTTAACCAAAACAGGAACGCGCGACATATTTGACTTTAAGTTTTGTTATACATAGTGAGATTCAAATAAATTGGATTTATGATTAAAAAATTTAATTAATGTAACTAAAAATTCATTAACAATTTTCATTTTGGGGACCACATTTATATAATTGTTTAACTAAGAAATTTTTGTAAAAACCAGAACTGCAAGAGATTTTTAACCCATAATTTGACAACAACCCAACGTATTCACTAATTCCCTATAAATCATTTCGAAAAGAGAAGATAGTTCAGTACCATGCGTTGCAACAAGAGGTGTTTGCATGATTAATCTTCAATTAAAACAGCAAGACTCCCCCATTTTGAACAAGACGAACTTACATCAATAGCGAATGGCACGCAAGCAGCAATTTAATGAGATTATTTCCTAATGCCAAAAGACAATTTCCCGACTTAATATGCCCCGGAGGCGCGGGTCGATCAATCGATCATCGCGCTACGGAAGAAAGGACAGCTCTAATTTTTTAAAAGGAAATGATTAAACGTTAACCTATTAAAACAAATACAAAATGACCCTCGGTGTCATTACTTTTTATGGAAAAAGTAAAAAAACACGATCATATCTTTTATGTTTACGTTATATTTTTCTTTCAATAACTATCATACCTTAAACTTTATTCTAATACATGATGTGAAAATAGTTAACCCAGTTTCTAGTGCTAGTTATTTATTGAAACATTGATTATTTCTACGATGAAACCATTTTAGCCAAATTTGTCTTTTGTATTTGTATTTTAATTTCCCCGTGTTTTGATAGAAAAATCAACGAAAGTTCTAGCTAACAACAATGTAAGTCAAAAGTATATTGTTGTAATGATTTCCATGCTCATAGCATATATTGATTTAAAGACTCATTCGGTTTCCAATTTATGACTGGAACTACATAATGACTGTTATAGACGTTGCGCATCGAAGGGAAACATCCAACGATTATTTAATGGGAATCCGACGCGGCACTGTCTACTCCCAGTTTTCGCGTAATTTAGGCAATTACTTAGGCACCGGCAGGCATAACAGTCACAGATGCAAGTATAAACATAACTTATTGAATTTCGACTGAATAAAATTTTATTCTTAACGTTTCTATCTGAGTTTTAAAATAAAGCAGATAACTGAAATAACAACATGGTTCAGAAAACAAATGATGGACATGTTCTGCCGACCCTACCTAGTGTGGGCAGAAGAAAGAAGAATAAGCTTCTATCTGAGTTTTATTGTGGCTGGTCTATGATGTCAGATCGCCAGGCAATCCCTAAATATATACTAGTCAGTATTAAATTTTTCCGATTTATCCGAAAATTTTAACTTGGACCGAGGTTTCACGTAAAAAGTTTAATAAATGCTCGGGGAAACGATTAAAATTTCGATATTTCTTAGGATTTCTTATGTTACTACTTACTCATGTTTTATTGGTATTTGTAACTTGTTTGTTAAATAATGAATTCACCGCAAGTTAATTCCGCTAATACATTGGTCCCGTGCGGTAAATCCTTTACGATTTTTTTTATTTATCGACAGTGTGTTGAGTAGAATAGCGTACCTTGTACTCAGAATCATTCCTCACGACATTTTCTATGTGTTTACTTAAGGCACTGATACGTGGTCTATATATAATATCTGGCCTTTTAGAGAAGCCCAGAGTCGAACAATGAGCTATGAAGAGAGCTACGCTCAGATTTTCTATGCGTAGGTACCAAAATTCAGAACGAGGAAATATGTGGAAGCATTATCGTCACTCACTTCGGTTATGCGGTTACGGTGGTAGGGCCACGCAACAGCCTCGGCTGTTGCACGAGTGGGCAGGTCCGTCCGGGTAAGTACCACGACCTCACAGAAGACCAGCGTAAAGTGGAAGTATGACAAATACTTTCGCGTTTCGTCTGGTGAGTGAGGTGGCCGGAGCCCAATTTTCAAAAGGTTGTCAACGCATCTGTAACCCTCGAGTGTGGCAGATGTCCATGGGTGGCGGTATTCACTTAACATCAGGTGAACCGTCTGCTCGTTTGACAACTCTTCCCATTAAAAAAAAATGCAAGTTGAAGTGGCATGGGGCTGCTCACATCGCTCGAAGAACTGATGACTGATGGAGAATAAATGTTTTCGAGTGGTGACCACGAAACGGAAAAGGTAGTGTTGAAATGCTTCCCACCGTTTAGACCAAAGACAAAGAGTCGAGGGCTGCCAGGGAATGCAAATAGTAAATTGTCTTTCTTCAACAGTAGACGTCTTACGGCTGATGATGTATATTTGTATTTTTTTTAATAGGGCAATTGATGTGTATATGCTCAATCTACGTTTTGATGCCATAAACTACTAAGAATAACTTAATGTAATCTTCGTCTTGTTACCGCTCAGTAACTTAGCTAAGTCTCGAGTTTGCAGAACTTCCGGTGTGGTGCAAGTTTGTCATTCGTGTTATATGTCTAAGTCGTGAAAATTTATTCGAAGTGTTTATATAAACATACTTACATAGGTTTTTGAACATTGAAATACCTATATATTTTTCACTCACATATATAACCTCAATCATAACTAAAATGTAAGTGTTACTCTTTTTTTGTATACAAAATTTCAGTACATATTTTATTTTTATTTTCAGCTATATGTACTTATTGTGTATCATAAGAATCATTGAAAATTATGTTAATAAATTAAATACGAAGCTCGTATACATTTGTTTGTATGGCACAAGCAACCACCTATGACAATATTTTAGGTTTTCTTCTAGAAGGTTGTTTCGGTAAGGAAATTCCGCCAGCATTAGAGTAGAAAGAAGATATTGTATAAAGCATTTATTGACTGACTGACGATATGGATATTGCATCGACGTAAAATGTTCTATTTGATCGATGTTATTGTGAATTTGGCTCCGATGTACGGTGGTGCTGCGATCTTGTGCCACAGAAATAATTTCATTTCTTCGTAATATAAAATGCCGTTACTTTCTTATATTTATATATTTTGGATATTTAATGCCAATAGCCAGCTTAAGGCCTATTTGAGGATACATATTACATTGATTTATAGACGCCTGTGTGATCTTATGAATGACAATGGCGGTTGATTGTAGGAAAAGCGACGAAAGAAAATATCAAGGAAATATTGCACATTTTTGGTTCATGATCAAATTTCTGTCCCTCGCTTCTAGACCCTTAAGGGTGGGGCCATCGATTATTGTAATTATATTATCCACCCATTCGCACAAGCGCCCGACCCACCGTATCAATCTTAAGGAAGTTAAGTTCATTTGGAAGGCGTGTTTTATAATTTAACTTTAAATACTCGTTACCAGATTCTACAGTAAACGCTTTTTTATCTAAACACCATCAAGACTAAAAGTAAATATTGACTTAAGAATAGTTGTGTTTAATTGTATTCTTTCATTCATTAACAAATAGAATTATTGTAAAATGATATATTTCGATTACGAAATATCTCTTAGACCTTTAAATAAGGATTTTTCATATTCGAAAGTTGCCTCATCTCCACATGTATTCACTGCTACGAATTCATACAATACACTCGATACTTAAAACATGCGTGTAAAAATATAGCCCCGTAAGAATGAGATAAGTGCGAAGGTGCCAAACGAGCTGGCGGTTCACGCCATGTAAAGTGACTACCGCAGTCCATGGACAAAATAAAGTGTGCCCCGGCTACCTCACTCATCAGATGAAACGCATAACACTTTAACTTGACGCATGTCATCTGTGAGGTCGTGGTACTTACCCAATAATTTCAACTGATTTTTGTAGAAATCGCCGCGAATACTTGAAAATAAAAAGGGATTTTTGTAATACTGAAACATGTTTTAAAAAGAAAATAAAATGTTTGGGGAAACATATACATTTTTATCTGAATGGTGGATGATATTCGACTTAGAGACAAAGTCTTTTTCCATTTTTTGTTAGCTTAAGAATTGATCTGAGCTGTATGTAATAATATAACTGGTCTGATTTTTCACAAATGAGGGAAAATTTTGTCACCTCTTGTCACTTTTGCATAATAAAATATTCTTTAAGCTTTTTAATGGCATTTTGAGAGACTCCCTCTGAGGGCGAACGCTGTATCTAACCTGATCGCCATCGATTGCCATTAATGCCTGTAATTACTTCCCTCACCGACTTCAGCTGTTAATCTTACTTAGGATTACACCCTCACTCGTGCCAAGTTTAGTTAAAAATTATTACCTGCGTAAATTCAGGTGCACGGTCCCATACATATTTTATACGAAGCAGGACGTTTAGTCATGTTTAAAGGCGAGTTAGCGATATAAGAACTAAATATGTATTTTCGTCGTGGTTCTTCGAAACATTTGAGTTCGATACCCGGTGCCGGCACCAATGAAATTGTAAATTTAAAAGTGCTGAACTATCACGTGCTCAGCGATGAAGGAAAACATTGTGAGGAAATCTGCACATTTTCGAAATAATAACAAAAATAATCTATGCCCTGATATCGTCTGTACAGAGGAGGCCTTTGCCCAGCAGTGGGACATTTATAGGCTGTTACTTTACCATACTTCTTAGTAACTCTCACAAATCCGATTGATATGAAATTTGGTGTGTTGTTAGGTACTTCGATGGTATTTCCAAGTCATTCGAACTTTGAGCTCATGCTCCGGCATCCAATAGTCTGGGGGATGCTCAATTCCTCACATATAGCGTATTTGGGCTTATAAGAATAGTCTCAATGATAATGTGATAGATGGTTGATGATTGCGGCCACATGGTGTCTACATGCCACATACAGCGAGCATGATTACTGTCACGGCTCCGGTGCTGTTTCTATTTACTTTTTAGATATTATTTTGTGTCAGGATTTACTTAAAATTCTTATTTATTTCTATTATTTATTATTGATTGATATTTAACTGTAATTTACACTTCAGAAAAACACTATCATGTTAATCATGTAATGTTGCCGGAAAGTTAATCCTTTGTTTTAAGTATTTAGGTACTCATTTAGTATTTAGATATAGTAGGTAATATTAGGAATGATCTATTCTACTAACATTAAAGTAACTTATTGACAATTTTCTGTAAATTTTAAATAACGCTTTTAACTTGTTCAATCCACTATTTTTAACCTAATTTTTTTGTTGGCTAGTAAGCAATTTAAAAGGAAGTAGAGAAACATTAAGAGGGCTTTCAGTTTTTTTATGTTTCCATAACTTGAAACATAATCATTCGTTAGGTTTAATCTTTAAACGAGGAAAAACAACCGTCTAGGGGTATTTTATCATATTACGCTGGCATCTTACAGTGGATGCCCTCGTTTATATTAATTGCTTGCCGGGGCAATTTTAGTACGTTAAGATACAAGCAATTTTTGTTTTTATAAAGATGTTTTGTAAAGCATAAAGATTCATAAAAATATTTCTTACGTAAAAATTTAACTGCTCCGTTCATTATTTGGTGTAACAAAACAAAATAAAATAAATATTTACAACAGGGATACTATAATACTAAAAATATGAAGTCCGCCAATCCGCAGTAGGGTTTCGGTTTGGTTGATCATGCCCAAAAATACATCCTGTGCAGATGAGGCCTTTGCCCAACAGTGGGTTGTATACAGGATGTTCCTTTTCTTTACGTATAGTTACTAGTTCGTTTTTTTATATAAGTATAACAGTTTTTGAACATTCAAAGAAGTGAAACTTCTTTGAATGTTCAAAAACTGCGTACGCAGGTTTCCGTATCTATAAAAAAGGCAAAAAATCATCAAAAAATCATGTCTGTTGTATGGGAGCCCCACTTATATATCTTTTATTCTGTTTTTTAGTATTTATTGTTATAGCGGCAACAGAAATACATCATCTGTGAAAATTTCAACTCTGTAACTATCACGGTTCATGAGATACAGTCTGGTGACAGACGGACAGACAGACAGACAGATAGCGAAGTCTTAGTGAATGCAGTCGAAGCTATATTGCGTTACAAAGGTATTCTTCTTCTTCTCTTCAATCAATAATGGTTGCCAATCAGCTTTTCGTACTCGCCTCTATCGTTGGCGAGGCGAAAAAGTTTAGCGGCACCCGCAATCCCTGTCCACTCCCTGATGGTTTGCCATGGTTTCTTCCTGCGACCAGCTCAACTCTTTCCCGCAACTTATTAATTAAATTAGGCAATACGTAGTATGTCTAAGTACATGGCCCAAATATGCTAGTTTTTATAAAATTGCCTCAAATGCTAAATAACAATGTAGATAAAAGGAGTTAAGATTTTCGTCGGTGTGGCAGTCGGCCGTTTAGCTTAGTGGCTAGAGCGTCAGGCCGCGAATGCCGAAGACGTGGGTTCGATTCCTACAGCGGCGACAATGATTTCGTACTTTTTCTACAAATTTTATGTTCGATATTAAGTGCAGAGATTGGCACTATAAAAATAAATTAAATTTCTAAGAAGCAATGGCGACATTTCTCGTTCGAATGAATTATCGTTGTAAAACGATATTCGAAATTGTTTGTATGCTGGAAAGGATATAACAATAGATGCGCCAAGCATTGCTTCAAATGCTAAATAACAATGTAGATAAAAGGCGTTAAGATTTTCGTCGGTGTGGCAATCGGCCGTTTAGGTTAGTGGCTCGAGCATCAGGCCGCGAATGCCGAAGACGTGGGTTCGATTCCCACAGCGGCGACAATGATTTCGTACTTTTTCTACAAATTTTATGTTCAATCTATAGTGCAGAGATTAGCACTATAAAAAATAAATAAATTTCTATGCTTACTTTTCTTCCTTTGACGGGCTTCAATAGTTTGCGTTCTTGTTTAACTCGCCGCAGTACTTCTACATAGGTAACTCTATGGGTCCAGGAAATCTTCATCATGCGTAGACCCACATCCCGAATGCTTCTATACGTTTCCTGAGTTGCTCTTTTATAGTCAAAGCAAAGGTAAAGCGCCATTTATATTTAGTTTTAGAATTTTATTTATATACTACTTTACTTTATTTATATTACTTTATCAAAAAAAATGTTCCTTTGTTTTATAAATATTCTTAAATTAAGATCTTCTATTGGATAGACTAGGTATCAGAATAGATTTTACATAAATCGTTTTTATTTTTATATAGTTATCTAAAATATTTAGAGGAAAATATTCACTTTCTGACATTAGCATTTTCCCCCCAAGATAAATATTCAACAACATTATAAGTACCATTCTGTCTGTAGACCTTACGATCCATATTTGCAGCGAATTTTCAACGTTGCGTCTTCCCAACTTATTATTCGTTTCAAACAGAGGGTGATTCAAACACACCACTTAGACACCAAACAAGGGGATATTAAGTGTGAGTTAAAATTTAAATTGATTCCACCCTCCCTTGCAAGAAAATTCAAATAGTGAACGGTGTGATCTCGAGCGGGTAACACTGTGTTTGTGGGATTCTTTTTCAGCAAATTGGACGCCTCGGGCGGTTTAGTCACTAAAAGAACGGGGAATTGGACGAATCCCATATGCGTTTTTATATATATATCAACATGTGCAATGATTACACGCTTCATTTGTGAGGGTAGGGCACCTGCTCACCCCACGCACAGCGCTAGACACGAATGTTTTCGTCCGAAGGACAACATCACAGAGATCGGAACGGCAAATTTGATTTGTCTTTTTCGTGCAATCGCATTTTGCAACTAATTAGCGTTCCGGCCAGTTCTAAAGTTGAATTAAAATCGGAAAACATTAATGCGTACACCGTTGCGAAACGGGGAAAATCGACGGAACCGAATCAGCGGTAATATCATGCA
The DNA here is from genome assembly GCA_933534255.1 of Iphiclides podalirius. NCBI lineage: Eukaryota > Metazoa > Arthropoda > Insecta > Lepidoptera > Papilionidae > Iphiclides > Iphiclides podalirius. The sequence continues at coordinate 12,351,336 of OW152815.1, read as the reverse complement.
AATTACCCAGAATTTAAGTATGAAAGTCGTTTTTTTTTGTTTCGTTTCCTTTCGTTAATGTTTTTGGATCGCGTCGTGAAAGCCTTCGTATTCGTCTCGCTTGTAAGTTCTTATAATACAGGACTATCCTCAAATTATGTCGTTAATTGGAATTTTTAATTGGTGAATTCTTATTTAGCTTTAAACCATATTAAATATAGACAATATAGTTGACCTAAAAGCAATTATGCTTAAAAATTATCAATTAGTGTACTAAAAAATTTATCGTGATGAAATTGGTGAACAAGTTTCATGGAGCAATGGTTTGAAACTGTTGAATATGTTATGTTTGCTTAAACAGGTTTTGGTCCGTTACATTTAGCGTGAACACGATTGTGCGCATCTGTGACAGCTCGCCACAAGGAGCGCCAAAACAATCTCAAATATCAAATTTGCATCGTAATTCCACGGAAACTTTACGAGGAAACGACTGCTTATTACATTTTAACACAATTTGTATCGTATTTTAAATTATCTTGGAGTTTATGATTTTATTTTTTTTTAACATTCGTTACATGAAAAATATCATTTTAAAAGCTAAATATGAATGTTTTCATATTTTTATGTAACGAATTTTAAAAAGGTTTTTTTTAAATGGCAACACCTTCCTTAACATGCAGTGTCGATAGAATCCGGTGTCCAAATATAATAATTTCAGCCGGTTGATAAGCTTAGATTTTCGTTAGTTAAAATGCCATGTAAATGGCGTTTTAACTTATGCGTAGCCGCATTTAAACGCATTTAAATTAAAATGTAAATCTATTTCATTAAAAAAGCAAAGAAAATAATAACGGGTTACAGGATAATATAAATAATGTGTAATAAAACACGTAACCACTTTCTTGCGCTTCAACGACTCTCGATGGAATTACTCCTGTTCGCAATAGCGTAAAGTTTGCCCTTACTTTAAGCCTTTTTCGCGGACCGCCTCTTAAATGAACACTTTATTAATTAATTAGCCCGTACAGACAGTTGCTTACGAAATTCATGAGGGGGTAAATTATGGAATAATTAGTTTAGTTGGTAATAATGAATTCATCGTGTAATTCGATTTCTAACTTAACAAACTTTTATCTGAATTCTTCATCCCCACGGTGGGAGATTTCGTATCGTGGGGCCGTATAACTTAGCGAGAGCAACTTGAGAGTAGAGAGAAAATGAAATAGATTTGAACGACTCGGTAAGATAAGCAAATATGGTGCTTAAAGCGTTTTCATAATTTTTTTGTTGTTAGAGGTAGAAATTTTATGCCAATAGGGTTTATGGGTTATCAAATGGTGGGTATCGTCCTGAGAATTCATCAACATGATTATCAACTATTTATATGTATTCTGTAGCAACAAAAACTACTCAATATTGAGTAGCTTTTCGTTTCGTCTAGCACAACTGCCCTATGCCAAATGCCATTCTTATTTCAAGTAAAAGATTTTTTTTAAATCGTATCATTACGGTAATAACACCCTATCGAGGTCAGTTTCAGTGCATTTGAATGGTATCACCATATCCCTGAAAGTTTAATTTGTAACAATCTGAAAATATTTTCCTTGTTAATAGTCAGCGAGGACAAAAGCATGTCTCATATTAATGCTAATCGTGTACTTTTATAACATTCAGTGCGTTGTCATCGAAAACTGCTCGTTTCCCATTCGTTTGTTCTATTGATTGCAAATGCTCAAACGAGCTACCGTTGTAAAGGTGATAAAGCTAACTTTGACGCTGTGAGCGAGCCCGACGGCAGCAAATGGATTGCTTGTCACGAATGAAAGTACACGCAATTTTCATCTGTACCAATGACCACAGAGCAGACATGTACAGACAGTAATTCCCCACCGTTTTGTACACTAAATTTGAATATAAGCTTTTCGTAATTTTTTCTACAAATTTTAATGTATCATCTTAAGTGCAGATATTCGTGCTATAAAAAATTAAAATTGTAAACTTTACGGTTTAAATATAATACTAAGTAATGCTTGATTCGATTATGAACTAAAATTCTGTGCAAATTTTTAAGGTAAATTTTACTTTTTTTAAGATTAATTTTTATTTTTAGTGCTAATCTCTGCACCTTCGTCTTCTGGACGACGCAGGTTCGATTCTCGCAGCGTCGAAAGTTTTTGTTCATTTATCTACAAAAGTTTATAATTAAAGTAAATTTTTCTGTATGATCTGAAGTCCCTGAACTTAAGATGCAGCTTAAAATGTGAATTTTTGTAAATAAGTGGACAAAAATTTACTCCTCTGCGGTATTCGAACCTGCTGAGTTTCATACTGAAAAGTTTCAAAACTAGATAAAAATGCAAAAAGTGGATAGATGTCGAGATTTTCACGCCGTGAGGTCATCATCAGCCACTTAGCTCAATTGGTAAAGCGTTTGACGTGTTAATCCAGCAGCGCCGAAATGTTTGTCCATTTATCTGTGTTTAATTAAATCCATATTATAAATAAACATAAAACGTGACATCATTCCAAAAGATGTAAGGATTTTTCTTACTTGCTTTAAAAAATATTTAGGTTTTACGCACACTGACATAAAAGTCATTTTATGTCAGTGTGCGTAAAACCTAAATATTTTTTAAAAAATTCAACATTTTCATTGCTCAGTTTAATAAAACATGGTTAAAACTAAAAACCAGTTAAGTAAACGTGAGAGTATTTAAGTTGCATGTATATAATGTCAGGAGGGTTCCTTTTTTGGCAGGATGTGCCACTGTTGGCCTTAGGGCCTTTATAGATCCGCCGTACAAAGGTGGCTGGGTGCTCGGTGCGCCTAGCCTGAACCTTGGGTTTTGGTTGAGTTAATGTGTTGTGCATGCAATACAGAACTATTTCACTATTTGATTGGCGTAGTGGGTACTGAACCTGATTTTGGCTTCGATCCTCAATACTAGAAAAATATATTGTGTGATGAAACATAATATTTTTATATGTATTTATTTGCAAAATAAAAGTGTGTTTCAGTATGTTTACTAGTACGTAACTGGTAAACATACTTAAACATACCCATAGTACAAGCTTTGCTTAGTTTGGGACTAGATAACGTTGTGTAAATATGTCCTGAAATATTAATTATAAGGCTGCTTTTGCATTTTTTTATGCGAAAAGTTGTCAGACGAGCAGACGGTTCACCTGATTTTGAGGATTACAAATGTGTTGACAACCTTTGAAAATTAGGCCCCGCCACCTCACTCATCAGACGAAACGCGAAAGTATTTGGCATACTTTCACTTCACGCTGGTCTTCTGTGAGGTCGTGGTACTTACCCGAACGGGCCTGCCCACTCGTGCAACAGCCGAAGTTGCTGCGTGGCCCTACCACCGTGGACCGTTGCATACTTTGAAACACAAAAAGAATATACGGATTTAATGGTGGTGGTCATGGGATAGACAAAGCTGTTATACGCCTCTGCGCTCAAGATGAAACTGAATAATCTCAAGATAAACTGTGAATTTTTGTACATAAATGAACGAAACTTCCAGCGCTGTGGAATTAGAACGTGCGTCTTGCGTGTGGCGTTTGTTTAGTGCCCAGACACTTTAACAACTAAGCTAAGCGGCCGCTGACGTCACATCCCTAAATGTTCTTTGAAGATGTGGCATGCTATATATTTTACAGTATAGCTGCTACCGTACGTGCGACTACGTCTGCGTAGAATAGGCTGAAGGCGTAACATTCACACAGAAAAACAGATATACCTATATATATATATATATATATATATATATATATATATATATATATATATATATACATATATATATAGGTATATCTGTTTATATATACATATATATAATGTGTTATTCTGATGTATAAGCTATATTATTGTAAAGTTTGATTTAAATATATTTAGCAGTATTTGCGTGAAAGAGTAATAAACATCGATCCATTCATATTATAAACTTTCGCCTTTATAATATTAGTAAGGATTCACACTAGATGGCGCCAAGCATTGCTAAAAATGCAATAAAAGGACCTTTATAGATGTCGAGATTTTGGCGTTGTGTTTAGAGTGTTTAGAGGCGTCTCGGCGCGAAAGCAGTCACAGGTTCGAATCCCGCAGCACCGAAAGTTATTGTTGAATTAATAAGTTAATACAATTTAAAATTACAGGACATAAATATTATCATCTCTAATATTATATCAATAGCTAATTTCAGGTTTGACATGAGTTCTTTTGCATTTACTTATTTAAAAATGAGCAGTATGTAAAGTCTCATTCAAGCACAGAAGGTTCAAGCGGTGTTCGGTAATTATGTCATATGGTTAGTCTAGGAATTTTTGTTTAAATGCATATTTATCATTTCTAATTTACTCGTGTAATATATTTGGATGATTAAAACCAAAATATCTGTCACCCGAAATAAATAAAAATAACTTAAGAAATTTGACCGATAAATTATTTAAGAAATATTTTAACAAATCATGAGTAAACTTTGACGCGGTCCCATATTTGATTTTGTTACGTCTAAGAAATAAATTTAATTAGACTGTGTTGTATGCTCCTATTACTCCATGAAAAAAACTCAAACACATACATTATTCATATTTACATTTAACTTTATATTTTTGCCAAAGAGAATAACGATTGTCGCTATGTTCTTTACTAAATTACTTAACAATTTTTAACTGCTTACAAATATACTTGTACAATAACGATGCTGACTTGCGTACGAAAACGCCGTAAGCCTTCGTTAGTGTACTTCGCAGTTTGCAATGTCACATTTCCTACCTGCTTTGGATATTGCACTCGCAAACATACGGAGGCACGACCCCCGCTACTTAGGCATACGTATAGAGCGCTTAAGGTATGAGATGCGCGCGTCTGTTATCGGGTGGCCTCTGGGAGGTTTTGACCCTCCCCTCAGTAACGGTTTCATCGCCGGGGTAGGTGCACGCCGGGGCGGCTGACTGACTTCAGCCCACGACGCTACACGAGACAGTTCGACGATGTTTACCGTTCACCCGTTCCTAGTGATGTACTGTGCTGTGCTCGATTGACTGCTAGTGATTGGTCCGCATAAGCATTCGCGAAGGATTTTTTAAATAAGGTAAGTTGGCGGCGTGTTGAAACTCGTTAGACTTAACCTACGTAAAGTTTGAAGCTGGTTTTTCTAAAGTTACGTACAGTTATAATAATACTTTTAACGCTTGCAACTTATTAAAAGTTTTATATGAAGAATACGGGTTAAGAAGTCTATCAATTTGACACTTTAGTGCTATTGAAGTAATATATGTATACTTATGAAATTTAGGGAACACCTATGACACAACAAAACGATAGATAAAAAGAAAAAATAACACATACTCCTACGCTTTTTTAAGCTGACAATACGGGCACATGTTAGGAATAAAGACATTTGAAACTATTGTCATCTTCCATAGATCTTATTGAATAGTTAAGAAATGACAACGAAAGACTGCGACTCAAAATATTGATATTATACAAAATCGAACTCTGTTCCTTCGAATTTAGACGACTTAAAAAATTCTCAATTTAAATTGGTTCATGGTAAACAGTATAAAGAAGCATCTATAAAACAGATAGCTGGAAGTGTTACAAAGGATCTGAACAAAAGGCATTATCGCATATAAACAGATAATGGTCTACGTTACAACTGAAATATGTGATCTGTCCAAACGATTATACTTTTTACCTACTCATGCCTTAAATAAATATACTAAGATATCTATTAGAGTTTAGTAAAGAGGTTTCATTTTAAACTAAAAAACTAAAAAGCTATTATTTTCCAGGTAAGAATTTTTAAATATTTCATAAATATAACATTATTTTAGCTTTAATTTTTCTCAGCCTTCTCTTTATTACAATTATTACATTAAAATAGAATTCAACAAATAAACTCTGAAAATTTAAATGTAATTGATTTATTTTAATTAAAACAAATACAAACAGGTTGACACAAGTTTTTAGTTAGTTTCGAATTTTTTATGTGTTACGTATTAGTACAAACTAAAGTTAAAAATTCGATTCCCAGTGGATTGGTTGAAAATTTTGTAATATATCTATGAAACAATTAGTTTCACTTTTGACCACGCAACAGCTTTGTTCCACGAATGTGTAGGCTCTTCCGGAGAAGTACCACAGTCTCACAGGAGACCAGAGTTAATATACTTTTGCGTCTGGTATGTTTGGTAACTGTCTGTTAAGGTTGGCAACACCTGCAAGTATTGCAAATGTCCGTGGGCACCGGATCATTTAAAATAATGTCTGCTCGTTTGCTAACTTTTTTCTTCAATAAACCAGTCAAGTGCGAATCGCACCTATAAAAACGACAAAAATTCATGTCTGTTGTATGGGACCTCAACTTACATATATTTTTTTATTCTGTTTTTTTTTTTAGTATATTTTGTTATAGCAGCAACAGAAATACATCATCTGTAAAAATTTCAACAGTCTAACTACCACCGTTCATGAGATACATCCTGGTAACAGACGGACAGGTCCGGTTTTACCCTTTGGATACGGAACCATAAAAAAGAGGACAATAAGGTTTTGAATTTGAATTGTGAATCTAAACCATCCAGGGCGCCACCCAAACGCATATATAAAAATTCATTCAAATCGGTCCAGCCGTTTAGGAGTTCAGTGCCAACACACGTACATTAGAATCATACATATAAAGATATTTATATAATTTGACAGCTAGTTTACTTAATTTTGATCACAAAAAATCGATATGGAAACTTATTTTCGTTTCCCAACGTTGTCGTATCTAGTATGTCTTTTACCGAACCTTTTTAAGCGTTTTGACAAATTGCCAAACATTATTATACGCGGTGAACTTAATGGATGTACTCTACTTGAAATATGATCCGATGTAATTTTTTCCCTTTCGGGAACTTTTATTTGGATGAAACTTTCCATTTTTGGCTTGAACTCAATAAATTACGGAAGTATATGGCACGTACATTTAACAAAAGCGGCAGTCTGTTGAGTGCCGGTTCTGGATTGAATCCCGGCCAACGTTTTCAGGTCGTTTTGTGTGAGTTGGGATTTAAAATTCAGAAGTAATGGATAATTTACTGCGTTTCGGATGTATAATTCTTGACGGTTTCTGTAGTTCTAGTCAAGTAAGTTTATTACTGCATCTAGTGGCGGCATTTTCCCCCATGGATATTTAAAAAAAAAGTAATATCCTGAAACGCACTCATAATATCCTCGATGCTTGTAAAAATCATCGATCGTCTATAATAGTGATCACTGTGACAATAGTGATCACTGTGACAATAGTGATCACTGTGACAATAGTGTAAACAATTCTATTACTAAATCAACTCCTCTGCCTGTAATGGTAACAAATATGACTGTGCAGTATGAAGAAGAGAGGAATTCGCCTTTAGCCTGTGAGGTCTGACATGAGGTAGGCCACCTACGCCCATATGGAGTTGGGATATACCCAACCATATAGAGTTGGGTTGGCTATCATACATCGAATGAAAATGTCAATTTCGAGATAAAGAAAAATGCGCAATAATAGATGGATAAGACGAAAGATTTTTGACATATATTAAAATATTTTCACGTTGCAGAGAAAACACTCCTACATCTATTTATTCTCTAAAATATTTGACAACTGTTAAAAGGATTTATTTTTATCAAATACTCTTTACATTTTGCTAAATGAGAACAATATTATAGACATATTAATCAAAAATAAAAAAAAGCACTACTAAATATACTCCAATTTATTATAATTTTAATCCTACTGTGCATTAATATTAAATGCGTATTTTCCAAGACTACTTTTTATTAGTGTTTAATGACAGTTCTCTTAAACCCTTGGAGCTCAATGGCCATTTATTTCATGATACGCGAGTAAGTAAGTACCGGAAAAGTGCTAATTGCAACTGTAATTACAATTTAATTTTGCACCATACTAATTTAAATATGAAAAAATACGTGACAAATGAGTACAAGTGGATACTTACGCCCGGTTTCTGAAACACTGGTCATCGTAGAAGTCAACAAACCAGCATGCAAATAGATTTTCAAATGTTATGTGAATTGCCAAAATGATTGTTAAACTCTCTGAATTGATCAGAATGACCTTCTTAATGATCAGAATGATGAATGTATTTGACATATGCTATGGAACTACGAAAAGCCCTACATTTCTATTAATTTATTTGAACAATAAATTATCTTGAGTATAAAATTCTATAACCGTTGTATCTCACCTTTTAATTCATAACCTGAGCTGAGCTTAAATTCCAGTGCCAGCACCGATAAAATTGATGAGTACAATTTCAAGAGCTATTTTATCTCGTGCTTTGCGGTAGAGTGAAATATCTTGAGAGAGCGTGTCCAAGAAGACAGTTTAACTTGCAAAGGTTTTTAATGACATTCTGATAAAACGAGTGCGCCTTTATTAAATAAATAGGTTTAATTAAATGGTTTTATATTTTAATTTTTTTAATTGATTATTAATGAGTTAATTTTTTTTGAACGCCTTATTTACGTGCCAGCATGATAAGATCAAATAAAATTTATGAAATGAAAATTAATAAGCTGTACATAATTACAACATCTAAAATATCACCTTGTGTGGCGATAAGGATTTTAAATTAAGAAATCATCAATCTTTTTCCGATTTAGTCATTAATTCAGCTTCACGTCAGATGACGAACTCACAAAAGACGAACGTAAAGTGGAAGTGTTATACTTCTGTAGCTGATGTCTGGTGAGTGAGTTAACCGGAGCCCATTTTATTAGAAAGTTAGCAAAGCATCTGGAACACCGCGGGCGTTGCAAATGTCCATGGCGGCTATCAATCATTATCCGGTGAACCACCAGCTCGTTTGCCACCTTCGCGCATAAAACAAATCACTAGCCAACCGCCGGGCTCTCTCTCGGCACAAAATTGTACAACTGTATTACGACGTCAACACACATAACAACAGCGCACATTTCCAGTTCTCACACGTAGAGGGTGAATTTATAAAACCGTATGTGTGTTCGCCGCCGTAAGAAAGCGTGCCGGTAAATTATCAGCTCGATTTTCCTATCCTCCCCGCTAAGGAACCATCGCGTGTGCGGCGCGCCCGTGTCTGTTGGTGCCCGCCTTCGCACGCGATACGAAAATTTCCTAATATACTTCGCAGATTGCGCTGCAACAATTTACTCTCACGGCTCGATCACGAAATCTTCTAGTTGGAAACAACTACGAAAAAGGGCTACCATTAATAATATGGGCACACTTAGCTACAATTGACCATATGTTGTCAATACCATAATGAGAAGTTGCCAAGCGATTTGGCGGTTTACATAGTATTCAGTGATTACCGCTACCCGTGGAATTTTGAAACACTTATGGAGTAGAAAATGCGCTATCAACCGTTAAATAATTTGGCCCCAATTACCTTACTCATGAGACGAAACGCAAAAGCATGACTATTTCACGTGACGCCCGATTTCTGTGAGGCCAGGATTCCCCTGGATGATCCGACACATTCCTACATCAGCAGGCGCTGCTTGGTAGCCCTAAAAACACACAGTAAAATTTATTATTATTTATTACATATTTCACTGGCAGTCATGACTTCCTCAGGACACATTAGCGACGTTAAAAAAAGTTACAAAGATCTGAAGCCAATTAGGGCTTAACAAAATTAAAAATATTACCACAAAACAACATGTCATATATAGCGTCAATAAATGAAATGAGTGGGCTTTTCTTACGCTTTCAATGGAAATATACTGAACATTCCACTGACATTTTTTTACCGGTAGTACCTAATACGTTTTTATTTGTTATGTCAGTTAGTACGTGTTATTAATTTCATAGTGTTTATAAATCGATATTAGTAAATGGAGTTTATATAAATGTATTTATCTTATCAAAATTTTTCCTCTTTATTTTGTTTCAGTTTCAATAAGTAACTATTATTTAGCCTGCAATCTTTTGTTACAACTTTTATTTTAAATATAATGTTTCAATACTGTAATTAAGGTTTGTTGTAACTAAACCTTGTGATAACCCAGCGAACGTGTTCTGTTGTAATAAGTATGTGTGGATTGAGGGAGAATTGAATGATGTGTTAATTTGTTTTGTCATGCGACGTGTAATAAGGCCGTTAAGATTGAGGGGGTCGCAGAAATGAACTTCGAAAATTCCAGATTCATTCATTTATTACGGGGACAATGAAACCGAGCGCACCACAATTTACTGCTTTTAGTCACACTAATAAACATTGCCACAAGTTCTGTTGTGAATTATCGGGAATAATTTGATAATGTATTTATGATTTAATAATCTGATTTGGGATAGTTTCACTTCAAGATAATTTTGAAGCATAACATGAATAATGATACAAGAGATGGAAATATCCTAGGAATCCTTAAATATAACCTTGGTGGCTTGCATTAAATTACCATAAAATTAAAAAGTTTATTTACCAACTTGACTACGTGTGTGTACATGATATTAATTAAATTATGAAAGATGTTACGAAACTTAATACTTGGGTTGTAATCAGTTTGGAATTTCGTTCATTATTTTACGGTATTATAACTTAACTCGTAAGACTTAAATTTAATCAATTAAGAATGTTAAATACATTAAATGCTTGTCGAAAGTATACAAGACTTTCGCTTTTTCTATTTATATAATTAATAAATCCAGCAGATGATTCGAAGTAAGGGAGAAGTCGGAATTGCAGTCTTAAGGTCAGGGGCTCCCATTCACTGGTTCCTTCAGGTTTTACGCTTTTCGGGGTTTTATGAGTAAAAATATTATCGTCTTTATTATATTATTTTTTCCAAGTGTATCGTGTCAACTATTCTTGTCAAATCGGCCAAAACGAAGTATGCGAAGTAAGCGGAAGTAAATTATAACAAATATATCTGACTGCTTCGTTGATTTAAACATACATGAAAATTTTGCCATTACTTTAACATTGAGTTCTCAACAGCAAAACTTCTGAAGCATACATCGGTTTTGATTCATTAACATAGTAGTAATGTTAATATTTACGCGTCAAGAACTAATGTTTTCAAACTTATCACCGTCGGGCGATAATTTGCAACATACAAAATGCATTTAGGAAGGTCAAGGAGAGGCGAACTAAACGTAGAGGCGGCAATTTGATTACCGCGAACGCCCCGCGTCTGCAAATTGTCCGAGCGAGCATCAACTCAACTTTCCCATAGCTGAATACGGTCTAAACTTGAACGGGACGAGTTACAGAAGTTAATTGGCCTCGTGGTTGCGGTCGATTGTTTGTAATTCCAATATTAAGATTGACACTCCAAAGACTGTGCGGAATATTATCAACGATATAATGTTAAATAGATTTTTAGGGGCAGGTTGCTATTATTGCTGTTCATTTGTAATCTGTATAAATGAAAGAGTATAAATATAGATAAATAAAATCGAATTAAAACTACACGTAATTAAATATTCAATGAGCAATCTTAAAGACGCAGACCCTTTGAATACAACCGAGACCGCTATTGTCTGGGGTTCAACTGGATAATTCTTTGAAAGAGTAGCTTTATTGTTTAACCTATAAATTACTATCAGAGACCATAACACGACATGCAATGGCACAGTTAGTATCTACGTACGAGAAAAGGCGGAGCTTTGTTCTGAAAGAAAGTAGAATCAAAGTTGTCTTTAAGAGACGGCTTATACGTCGTGTACAGTAAAGAGATTCCTGCACGTGACCTAGACTGGTTTGGGAACGTGCTGTTAGGTGCCAGTAAGGCGTCTTGGTCTTGCTTGATGCTGTCACCTTTGACATGAAGTCCGCTGACCCAGTCTTGTCACGCTTTTACTGCAGGATCAAGGTATAAAAATTGAGTACATTATAACGTATCTTGGATCACGGATAGATCGCAAGCTGTGATTGATTCTCTAATTTCGAATATAGAATAATGATACTTCGACAGGCCCGAGCGATGAGAGCCAAGTTTTATCCAGTATTATCAAAAAATAATTTGCATATATATAAAATTTATATTCCAATTGTACGGTTTCGGCGTGGTACGTCTATCCGCCTTGCATAGGCTGAGGCAAAGAAATTTGAAGACACTTATTATCTGTCTTCCTTCAATTCATCAACCGCTTTCTGATGCCTGAAATTTAGCAGTAAATAAAAAGTACTCTATCAGTTTCATATTATTTGCGGGCAAGTTTTAACAGGATTGGAAAAAAAAAAAAAAAAAAAAAAAAAAAACTTTCTCAGGCTCTAGACTATCTGTTAAAGTTGTAAACTCTCTGCGGTCTAATGCAGTGGGATGCGATGGCATTTCACTTGATATGTTAAAGTTATTACCTAAAGATGCTATTACAGAAATAACACGTATAATTAATACATCGTTTGCGACACATACCTACCCGGATCTCTGGAAAAAAGCAATCGTGAGCAATCGTGAAACCTATACCTAAAGCTAGTAACCCTGTTTATATGTCGGATCTTAGGCCTATTAGCATCCTACCGTGCCTTTCTAAAGTTATTGAAACGCTTGCATGTAATCAACTAACAGAGTACCTTGAATCAAATAATATCCTTCCTAAGTTGCAGTCTGGATTCCGAAAAAAGCACAGCACCACCACTGCGCTTATAGCGGTCGTAGATGATATATTGACCGCACAGGCGAGTGGGGAAGGTACAATTTTAACGCTTCTTGATTTCTCACGCGCGTTTGAAACCCTAAATAGTCCATTACTTCTGTCCAAATTATATTTTTATGGAATGAGTAGAAGCGCAACTCATTGGTTTGCCAGTAACTTTGAAAATAGGTCACAACGGGTTGAAATGCACTCAAGTGGAAGGGACAAAAGTATCTCTGGAGAGCGACTTGTAGACCGAGGTGTACCACAGGGATCCATCTTAGGTCCATTACTTTTTATAATATATAGTGCAGATCTTATTAAAAATATTGAGTTTTGTAAGTATCACATGTACGCTGACGATTTACAGATATATATTTCATTTAAGCCTCGTGATGTTCACTCAGCTGTAGCAAAGTTAAATTTGGACTTAAGTCGGATATCTTTGTGGTCAGAGCGTAACGCACTAGTTCTCAATCCGAAGAAATCTCAGTATATGATTCTAGGATCGCCAAATCAAATAAAGAAGATCATACTAAGTCACCCTGCCATTATCGTAAACAACGAATCCATTGTAAGAGTGGCGGAAGTCAGAAATTTGGGGGTAATAATGAACGACAAGCTGCGTTTTGAGAAGCATATTATGGGTATTGCACGTCACTACTTTTACAGGTTGAAAGTACTCTATCGTATTCGTGATTACCTAAGTGTTTCCTTACGTATCAATCTATGCGAATCTCTCGTTCTCTCAAAATTCAATTACGCGGATTCTCTCTTAGGCCCACGTCTGTTATCATGAACAAGGCAAATAATACAGAGGGTACAGAACGCCTGTGCACGTTTCTGTTTTAATATACCTCCACGTGCACATGTAACGCCTTTTATCAATAACGCAAATATCCTAAAGATGAACCTCCGCAGACGACTACACTTCGCCTCACTTTTATTTGGAACTATTAGAAACAAAGAGCCGTTATATCTTTACAATAAGTTGATTTGGGCTAAAGATCAAAATGAGATGTATAATACGAGATCATCTAATTATAAATTAGTTCCTTTCTACCGTTCGGCCGCTTTTAGAGGCAGTTTCAAATACAATGCCACTAAGTGCTGGAACAACCTCCCGCCTTCCTTGCGCGACCTGAAAACAATAACTGGTTTTAAAAACAAGTACAAATTGTATCTACTTGTAGAAAAAAAAATGCTGCCGTTTAATTCTAATTCTTATCAGCTTAATTATACGCTATAATATAATATAATAAAATACAATGTAATATGATTTGATACAATATAATTTAATATAATATATATACATAATATTTTTTTTATAAACATATATCATAATTTATATACTTATAAGACACTCATTTTGTTACCTTTATCATGTGGCCAGCGCGCAACGAGGTCTGTCTCGCATTTTACGTTTCAAATTAAGTCACGTGTCCACTGCTCGATCGGTAAATGTCACAGTGCCACAGAGTAGGGATAAATATTGGTAACCTAAAACCAAAATGGAAAAAAAGCAGCTGACACCAATATCAAATAAGAAAACTTTAGTTCTAATTTTTACTTACCTCTTCAGACGGATGATATCCACTGTCTATATAATTGAAAGGTTCAAACAAAAATAATTTAATTATCGCTATACTGCGCTGTAGGTAAGTATTACAAGTGCACTGACGCAGCCGTCCGAGTTGTCTCGAAGTGCGGGCGGACTGAAAACCGGCGTCGGGATCAGAACGAATCTTAGTTACTGTATCTCGACTTTTACCGAGTCCCGTCCGTTTCACGGTCTTATGCTGCTACACAGACCTTCACTTATTATTATTATTTTTTTTTAGTTTTTTTGTTATGTTTACATTCATTTTAAGTTATTCTAATATTATTTTACATAATGTGTAGTTACATTATTATTTTTAAGTGTTCTTTGTATCTATTGTGCTTAGACCGTGAATAAACGTTTCTTCCTCTTCTTCTTCTTCTTCTGTGTACCAAATATCATCTAAATCGTAGTAGTTTTAGCGTGAAAGCGAGACAGACAGACCGAGTTACTTTCGCCTTTATAATATTAGTATGGATAAAGACATCGGGCTATACACACATCGAATACCTAGAATCTATGTTCAACGTTAAAAATCTCGATGTGTATTCGAAACAAATAATTTTTCCCCCAGGAGATCTTTGAAGAGGAAGGAAATGAAGATGAGAAACGTTTCTCGAGTACGCCAATCTAAGTCATTCTGCCGTCAGTCTTCAACGAAATTATCAATGCAAAGTACCTGCATTCGGCGACAGCATTTAACGCTGCGGGGAACTTTAAAAATTATGATCGCGAAAAGTTCTTCAGAACGACCGTCGCGGAGCGTCTTTTGAATAATCAATTCGTCACGGGCCGCGGTTAAAATATTATGTCCCCCGCGTCCACGATGTCCGCCTACATTGAATAACGTGAGCGTTTAACACCCATAATGCACTTTTCAGAATCGTCTACGCAACAATGGACAATGATTATGTTATAGACATTGTAAAGGTTTTAGCTTTAACGATGTCCGAAAGCGACTATTGTTTCCGTGGCACTATTGGTCGGACTATTTAAATGGACACCCGCGTTGTTTGGGACTAGTTGCATTTAATTCTTTGCCATTACTGTAATAAGGTGCATTATTCCGTTTAGCTGGCTTGCGGATGATTACATTTAAAATGGCCGGTAAGGTACGGGTACGGGTAGTGATTTATACCCGTCTTTTGTTTTTGGATGTTTAGCTAACATCAGTATCAATGGTGCGAGGTCTGGGAAGGTCGTTATTTTTGTATTGTACCACTCGTATTGTAGAACGAATAACATCGTTAGTACGTTAGCGGGTGGTCGGGTGCGTTGAAACTATACGGACTTTTTAAGTTTTTCTATTGTTAGGATGTTCTAAATAAATCTATCCAGGTAATTGTTTTAAATAATAAGCATTTACCATAATATTACTCGCGGACTTGCTTTTTCACTCTAGTTTAATTTTTATTCTTTTACATATATTTTGATTTCGTATTTTTTGATTCAGTGAGTGATTTCCAATAAAAATAAATCACTCCTCGTAAATAAAAAAGATACCGCCCACTACTTTATTGGGAAAGTAAAACGATCACAGTTCTCGTCATTGTGAATAAAATTCTACGTCTGATACAATTCGGACGGAATGAAAAAACTTCATTCATAGATGGACTATCGGTTTTTCTACCCAAAATTACGTGTCATCCGCTGATATATTGTGTTAAGAACAACAAAGAGGCCTTAGGTCCGTTTGTCAAAATAAAGCGACGTCTACCTACTCGAAACGTTTAACGTGAATTCGAAATCAACCCACACACACGCGTAAAAATGTCACACGCATCAACAATTCGATGTTTTGTTCGTAGAAGCAAACAAAAATCTTTGTTATATCGTATATACTGTATTCAAGAAACATTCTCTCTGGGCGTTATAAAATACGACACAAGAAAATAACAAGACAGTGAACAACAATGGATAAAAAAATAAATTTATTTGTTTTTACACTCTCTAGTATGTTACAAAATTGTAACGGATATATTGTAAGATGGACTTTATACAATCTTCTCACATTGCTGTTCAAAACGTCCGTTAAAAACTAAATTTACCAGCATCGTTGCCAAGTTTTACTGATTGTAAGTTTGTAAAGTACTGTTTTAAGACGGAAGGAAATCTTGAAGTCTGAGATATAAAAATATAATATGAAAACATTTTAGCAAAACTAAAATATAAAGGATATGAAGGATTGTATATCTTTGAGATTTTATACAATCTCAAAAGATCGACTAAGTCATGAAAACCTACATTGAGAAAAGACTAGGTCGTTTAACCCCTAGTAACATTTGCATCCGTCACTTCCGTTTGTCTGAAGACACCATAAGCCTTTAGTCTTTGTTTGTAACTTACTTAGCATTATTTATAATTATATAATGTAAGCAGAAAAAGATTTTAAAGACATTAGAATAGCAACTGGTCGGACGCATGTGCTTCTACATCGAGGAGTTATTAAACTGTAATAACTGCTAATTGATTTAATATTGTAAAACGTTTTAATTTATATTATTTACATGAATAAAAACATGTACTTTTAAAAACTTTTCACTCATACTACACTAAATAATCCCTAGTCGAATGGCGACTTTTATTGCCTAAATACATTTTATATCGATTCTCAAACGTGTCACAAAACCGAGGTTGTATTGTTGTGTCGGGAGGGATGATCTGTAATGTCGCTTATTGTATGAAGTCGATGTTGAACAATAAGCTGACCATCTGAACCAGCCTTTTGTTGGTGGCAGCTGAATATTTTTATAGAGGATATCCATCCAACCGAAACGGGGTACCTACGATATTTGTTACAAAGAAATAAATAGTGGCGAGGTGATAGATTGTTGCCCATAAAAAGTGAATGTTCATGTATTTTGGGATAGTTTTTTTAATTGTGTAATGTTATATTTGCAATATATCTTTGCATAGCAACTCAGGTAAAGTATACAACGGAAGGATAAAGGCACGAATTTTGGAATTTCGTCAATTGTCCTGAATTTGAAACAGCATTGCGAATTTTAATTCAGAACAATGAACTAAAATAGTCCTGCTCTTACCACTCAGCCAAATAACCTCTCAGCTTTAACGAAGCAAGCAATAAAGAGACAGAATTAAAACGTACCCAGTGAAGTGCCCTCTAAAAGATTTCACGGACATTCGGCATTAACACTACTACGATAATGAGGTAGGTAGTGAAACCTTGGAGCGATTCCAAAATATCTTGTAAACACTCAAGCATTGTGGCTATCGGCAAGTTAATGAAAGAAAGATCTATATTATCGTTTGAAGTAAAAAGTACACAATGCATGTGCAACACGTCAACGATGTTAATGGTTTATGGTCACGACTTGTAGAATAAATCTTCTGGTATGATGTACGTCGATGGGTGTTAGAGATCACTTATAAACCCCATCATCGAAACGTCTAACAAAAGGCACTGCTCTAACATGCACGGTTCCATGGTTGCAACTCGAAATGAAATGCTAACGAAAAAGTTAAGCTGCACACTTCTTCCTTTTCTAACTGCAGCGTAGTAACTTTTTTTGTAGATAAATGAACCATAAACTTTCAATGGAGCGGGATTCGAATCTGTATTGTGTTTTCGCGCCTAGACCCATTACCATCTAAGTTAAACGGCCGATGACCTCACATCGATATCTATTGCATAAAGATGCTAGCTAAAGCGCTATGCTTGGCGCAATACTTCATCTCAGTGTAATACCTAAACTCATAACACTTGGTTAATATAAATACATAGTAATACACAGTACACCACAGGATCCCACCTATATAATAATCTGTAATAAACCACAGTTTAACAGAATTTACACATCTTAAAAATATTATTGTGAAAGTATTATTTCGAAACTATACAGAATTCCTCATTATTTCCCTTCACCGGTGTACGCGGGATAATTCAGCACTCAAAATTGCAATTAACGATTGCATTGGAGCCGGTACTGCGATTTGAACTCGGGTTGCTCGAGGATATTGAATTAAAACCGCGCCCGCTTTTAATTCAAAACATTACAAACAACCTATTGATGAAACTCTTAAATGTATAATATGTATTCACGCAGAAATTGGAAACTTACACGGGGTCACATTTAGTTGATATAAGGCTGTAAGCCTACGCCTTCACTCAATTTATCCACTTATTTTCGGTACGTCTCTTCGAACGCGACATCTCAAGGACAAAGCTCTCAAATTCAAGTTGAGACCACTTACACTGGCTACGAAGGGTTTATAAATATGAAGTAATATATAAATGAAAAAAAAAAAAAAAAACAGGAATACACGCAAAATGATAATTGAAAGCTTCAACAGTTTGGAAAACAGAAATGTTTTTACGTATTATATTAGATTTACTTTGCAAAGAATCCACAACCTTTCAAGGAACTTTATAATATTTTTTTTTAAATATTGATCTATTAAATGAATACTGTCTATAAGTGCCAAATAAAATAAAATCCTAAATATATTTATATATATATATAAATAAAATAAGTGTCTAAACCAAATTAACTTTTGTCAATTCCTTTTTTTATCTATGAATATAAATTTATATCTATCCTTACTATATATATTTTAATATTATAAATGTGACTGTTTGTTTATTTGTTACGCTTTCACGGCAGAACTACTCAACCGATTATCATGAAACTTTGTCCGCATATTATTAGGGGTATAAAAACGGACATAGGATCCATTTTATCAAAAAAAAAAATTAAAAAAGAGATTATTTAAGGGCTTCAACGCGAGGGAAACCGCGGGCACAGCTAGTACTTAATATAATAAAGCTGAAGAGTTTGTTTGTTTGTTTAGATGCGCTAATCTCTGGAACTATCAGTCGGATTTGAAAAAAATCCTTTTTTCATTTGATAGCCCAATTCTTGCGGAAGGTTATATAGTAAGTATTTAACATCACCCTACGACCTACGGAGTCGAAGTAGAAACGTTTACTCGCAGATGAAATTGCATGGAATAGCTAGTGTAACAATCACATTATAAATACCGTTTACTTAAGAACGCGTTAGCAATCAAATCCGCTTGATGCGTGTAAAGGTATACTGAAGTTTAAGTTTTAAAATTGTGTTTACTTGTGAAAAAAATGGTGTGTTTCAATCCTCAAATTATTGTGAAATTTAACGATATTGTAACCGTTATGTTTCGACGTAACTAATTCCCGAATGAACGATATCACATCACGTGCTGCAAAACATAGCACCACTATCAATTGTAGTATATTACAGTACATACGAGGCGAGGCATTTGTGATTGTGCAAATTTGCATAGCACGTTCCCATTGTGAATTGTGTGAAATTTCGCGCGCTTTACTGCGGAATTAACGTCGTACAATCAGCAATGAAAGTAGATTAGAAAGATTCATTTTTATGCCCGGAATTATATTTGTTTGAACTGTTTAAATTTTTTAAAGCCCTCAGTTGGAAGCGTGCTGAAGTTAAGCACGGGTTATATTACTTTATTCTTAATGTATATGTATTATGTTCATACTTTAAATTTATGTACAGTGTGTATTACAATTTTATATATTTCGTTTATAATATAGAATTATTACAATTGTAAGTATTTCGAATATAATATAGATAGATCTCATTAAACATTTAAAATTAATGTATTAAAGACTCATTTTTAATGATTGAAACGACCAATATAATTATAGATGCTTGTAGAGACGACTATACTTCAATGGTCTAGTCGATCATAGATTGAAATTATAACTGGATCAAGTATGTACCTGAAACTATTACCTATGTTGTGAATAGCTGAATATGAATATGGATTTCTCATCGTGCCTTTTACGATTTAGTTTCTTGTTTTTTAATTGGCTTTTGTATGTAAAATATTGAAACTTATTAATAGTACTGCATATTTGAGTTACTATGTATGTGCGTGATCGTAATTTTAGTTTATAAAAGTACGTAAGCCTTTTTACGTAAATTTAAGCCAAAAGATAAATAAAAAAACGTTCCCTTAGCTAATGTAAGTCTTAGCTATAGCCCTAAAATCATCTTAGTTAAAAGCAGATAAAATTGTTATAAAAAGCCTTTTGGCCACAGACTTTCATTCCAGCGAAAACAATCAGCATTATTTTATCTGAACTTGTTGTTTCTAACATGAAAAGGAATAAATGTTATTCAAACATGGCAATACATGGCAATAACTGTAGGCACTCGTTCCTACTGCTTTAATGATCATTTTGCCTTAATCTAAAATCGATTAAACATAAAGCTCTACCTGCCAGCACATTATCGCTCTTTTGAAATTATATTATGCTCATAGAGAATAGAGCAAGTACTACACTGTACAAACAGCCCGTTTACAAAGTATGAAAAGTAGTTCATAGAACCTGGACAGAAGGCCTGTCTGTTGTAAAATAGGTACTTTAATGCTAAAGTAATTTTATAGTCAGTTTTCCTCTCAATGCTTTTCACTAGAAATATGTATACAGTGTTCGTGTAAACAAATACGCCCCGGCACTATCATAACCATAAACGTAGAACACATAGCGGCGCCGACGTCCAGCAAACAGCCAAAAGCTCTATCTCGTCGGAAGATTTTGTGAGCTTAAGTTGACGTCAAGGATTAACTGCAGTTCCCTGAAAATTAGTTCAACATGCAAACTTTGGGACCGACATGTCGTTTCCACGTAACAACAATTCGACAGCAAAATAAACACAAAACATGATGATGTTAACTAATCACTTTTTCCAGGAGTTTAGAAACGACGTTTTGGTATACTAAGCTAAGCGAGGATGTATTGCAATAAAAAGTAAAAAGATGTAACGTTGTGACTTTGAAACATTTTCTGCTGTTGAACACTTTAAAATAAGATACGATTTCATTTTAATGGCGATGGATTAAAATTAATTTTTTATTTAAAATTTAATGCAAATGCGTGCTCAATTTGATAATATACTTATAATAAATACATTACAAAGTCTCTATGCACATCCCCTGTAGAATCAAATGAGTCATGAACCGAAAAATTATCATGTAAAGTAGTGTATCGCGTAAGCTCTCGAAAAATATTGCCCGTGCCATAGAAATTCTTAATTCCATGACGTCTTAATAAAATCTCCCTTAAGGATGTCAATGATAGTCACTTGAACAATGACCGTAATGTCGGCTATAGAGGTAATAATGGTTTTAAATTTTGCCGTATCACTACCACTCTATTATTCAGTGCCACTTCAAACAGTATGGGTATTAAAAAGACACGCCAAGGGTGCATCAATTTGTCATTTCACCCGCATCTTAAGTTCTAAACAGCTTGTTTACGCTGATAATCTCTTACGTCTCACGTGAAAAATGACGAGTAATAAGATAAAACAAAGGGACTTTTCACAATCAGTGGCAACTTTAAGCTAATAAATTAAAAACCAAAATACTTTTCTTGATATAATACCCTTTTTTATGTGAAAAGTTGCCAAGCGAGCAGACGGTTCACCTGATGTTAAATGAATACCGCCGCCCATGGACATCCGCTACACGCGTGGGTTACAGATTCGTTGACAACGTTTTGAAAATTGTGCTCCGGCTACCTCACTCACCAGACGTAATGCGAAAGTATTTGTTATACTTTCACTTTACGCCAATCGTCTGTGAGGTCGTGGTACTTACCCGGAAGAGCCTGCCCATTCGTGTAACAGCTGAGGCTGCTGCGTGGCTCTACCACAGACAAACATCAATAAATGATGCACGTAGCCAAAGTATATTATTATATATATTTTGATTGTTTTAAGTATAATCAGAAGTTTGTTTATAAAGATGATAAATTACTCATCGAACACTTCTTTTGCGACGATGTATCAATAAGGCGTCGGAAGTCAATTAATATCAGTTGGACCCGTCCGTCGTTTACAACTTATATAAAACATAAAACTCTCCAGTTGGATTCCTAGAACTAATTCTTAGAAACGATTCCTAGAAACATTTCTAGAAATACAAAAAGAATATTTTAAAAGCAAGATTGTTCCTTAAGTACCGAAATTAGATGGTACTAATAATACCTAGGATCTATCTTACAACTACCTACCTTACAACTATTTGCATTTGAATAATAAGGGCATGGTTTCCTTTATATTGTTTTTTTTTTCTTGTTATGACTGTCATAGATCGTAAACGAATTAATCCATAGACTAAGAGCAATCTTTATAGTGGAACAGATATACAAAAAAAATCATTTTGAATTTATATAGGAGTGAGTCTTCTTTTAATGTATCTATCCAAATTGAGTTTGTAAGATAAAACACGACCTCACAGAAGACCGGCGTAAAGTGGAAGTATGACAAATACTTTCGCATTTCGTCTGGTGAGTCTGGTAGCCGGAGCCCAATTTCCAAAAAGATTGTCAACGCATCTGCAAACTCTCGGGTGTAGCAGATGTCTATGAGCGACGATATTCACTTAACATCAGGTGAACCGTCTGCTCGTTAGGCAACTTTCCACATAAAAAAAAGTAATCCACTTTATTTCAGGATATCGATAAACCAAACCCTTGCAACCAAAATACTTTCACTCAGTTTTCCGTATTGAAATCGGTTTCTCGGTTTCAATAATAAATTTCGCATTTTACATATTTTTTCCGAGCATTACATCTGAAACTTCCTCTGGTTAGTTTTTGTGTTCGACAAAATGAGAAGTAGTTACATCGATATTTTTATAAGCCTATTTATCAAACTGATAACAATACAACGAGTAATTACCGAACAATAAATATCGTGCTATAAAAATGATCAGGAAGCTATAAATTGATAGTAAGCTAAAATAATAAAGATAAAGTTTTAAAAAGTTTAGAATCCCTACTAGAACAACTCTAGACTACGCAATGTACACGTGTTTTGGAGACGAATCGGCGATTGCAATAACTCTTCAGCGTGCTCTGAACTAAATTTAAACTAGATCGATACAGATTATTCTCCACATCGCCTGCACATTCAATGCAGACATTTTATTAATAGAACCCGAAGCTTAATAGCAATTCCAATCTTGCACAAATGGAATCGTGTATTATACATCAACTATTCACTCGTGCGTTTTGCGAGCTACTGTTTATTGAACTATTTACATGGCAGTTAATTAACGTTGATGTGATTGAAATATTAACAACGGAATTTGAAAATTTTAAAGCACATAATGTTGATGAAATACCAGATTTTTAGTTTTTATATATTGGAACATTTTTTACACTGTGTATATTTTTTCTTCGCATGGATTTGGAGTAGACTTGGCATAGACTTTACAGTTGGAGTTGTTGATTTTATATCTTTTGGCCGTTTTATATAGGTACATATTTATTTTTCTCTGTATCGCGCCAAAGGAAATTAGTTAAGACTAATCTATTTATTTTTTCTGTTATTCTTTTATGTTAAACAACATAATATTTCTGGTACTTTCTAGAGATACAAATCACTTACTTTTAATTATAATTTATTACAACAATCGTTTTCTTATTATGTGCCTTAATATAAAAGAAAGATCGGTATTATTATTACACACGTAAAAAACATTCACTACTTAATTTCATATTATTCGGTTTGCGTAACACGCCAATAAAACAGAAATAGCCTGCAATAAGGATATTTACACTGGCCCTTAAAATTTGTCAGTATTATCCTTTTACGTAATCAGATACTTCCTTATTGATGTTAAAGCTCGATCGTTCTATGGGCGAAACGTTCGCCGGGGGTTGATTCGCCCCTGCGATAGAACCCCCCACTCTTCGCACACCGGCCCACGTCTAGACCGGGACCCAGACCACGTTAGTTGCCTTCCAGCCTTCGCCCGGAGAGAACGTGACGTCGATGCGATTTTGGCGCGAAATTTGAATGTTCTGTGTACGCATATTGTGACTTTTGCATATTGTGCTTTCATATGTGCTTCGTACTGTTTTAAAGGATGTATCGATTGTGTAAGTATATTTTTTGATACATACATTTATGGTTAGAATTATTGGAAAGTTTTAATGTATTGTCGTTTCATGTTTTTATATTTTATTATTTACATTTTTTTTGAGGTTTATAAGACCAAAGTTTTAATAATTTAAATTTCGCACAAATAAATTTTTAATAATTTAAATTAAAGTAAAAATAATTATTAGTTTGGTTGTAAAAGTTATGTCAATAAATTTATTTTTAAGTTCCGGCGCTTTTTTAAAAGTCGTATTCGTAGTCCTTGGTCACTGTCATCGATACAAATTAAACAATTTAAATAAAATTGATAAAACTTAATTAAAATTTTTACTTTCCTTTGTACTATTACAGTCTTTAGGCTGAATGTAAGTTGCATGTTTAATATATCTTCACTTTTATGGTGACAAGCTTCAAAGTTCGACTTTGAGAACTGAGTAAACTTAAGTAAAAATTTTATTTAAAAAAACCAACTGAACATTTAAGAGACATTAATATTATTGCTTGTGTCCGGGCGATCGCCTTCAATTCAATATACTCGAGTAACTCAACAGTGAAGGAAAACATCGTGAGGAAACCTGCACATTTTCGAAACAATAACAAAAAAAATATTTCGAAGATATGTGAAGTAGTCAATTCGCAGTGGGGCCGCGTGGTGGACTATGCCCTGATACCTTCTGTAAAAATGGAGGCCATTGCCCTACAGTGGGATATGTACAGGTTGTTACTTTTTATCCTCTTTAAAAAAACATCTTAATCTACTTTTACTAGTAGGATTAGGTTATTATTTGAGCAGAATTTTTGTGAATCAGAATAATTGAGTAAAAAAGAAATCCCCAACTTTTTAGGTACATCTTCAAGCCCTCATTCCCAACACACTCAAAAACTCAAATTATTATTGCACCGAAACGTAGTAAATAGGATCGGCGACGGGCCGGCACGGGAGACTTAAGTGCTGTACCATTGTAAAAAATATGTGCTGAAAGGACGTCGAAACATACTTCAGAAGGAAAGAGTCTTTTTCGAAGACATTTTGCAAGGCTCTCGAAAAGTTTGCAAGGAGAGAAAAAAAAACGACTTCCGGGCGAGCCGTCCGCCACTTATCAACGCCGGGGAGAGAAGCGATGAATTAGCAAAAATATACACCGCGCCGCAGAGAAAAGAAATCTGGCGATTAACGGTTAATGCGCCTCAGACTATGATGACATTTATTGTAGAAAATTTCATTTTTGAACGTGTCAAAGCTATAATAAGCCGTAATATTTTATAAAAATGGCCTAAGATAACATTCTAAATGTCATTTTCTTTCACAAAGATGTTTTAATGATGTTAAATTTCACTGTTAAATGTTGCAAAATAAAAAAAGATTTGTTTTTCCGACTCATTCTAACGCAACAGAAAATCAATTAGAATTTTGCGAAATCAAAGGCATAAAGACACGATCATATCGTGAGAGTCGTAGGACTTGATTTAGCTTTTAAAGGTTTTCATAATGTAAGTTTTTGGCCATGTAAAGATGTAATGATTGCATTGTGTGATACAAAACGAAAATGATGAAAAATGATATTTTTTATAACATATTTAAACTTTAGCACAATATTTATACTTCAGAAGTAAACTACGAAACGTGTAATTAGCTTTAAGGTTAATCTGGTTACTCAAATATTACAATTTTTTACTCAATAGTTGGATTAAAATAGTTTACCTACTTTTCCAAAGGCCGCGCTTTTATATTCAGATAAGAGACATTATAGATAATCGTTACATCAATCAAGCATAATCACGTATAAATAAAACAGGATCGTTTACGGTGACAACCCCGTCATCAGCATAATGTCGCCGTAGCGTGGTTAATATTTTATCGAGCTGTTGGTGAATAATATATTACGTACTGTATATTAAATAAACTTAATGGATGCCCATTGATTCGATGAATACCCTTGTTAATAAGTAACGAGCGTGGCATTGTTAAAAAGTCGCATGGTCTATATTTACGAAGCAGTTTGACGGCAACATTTCAATATAGTTCTTTTAAAATTTATTGGTGGTTTATCACAACGTACACGCAACACAATCTCGCTATACCACGAAGGAAAGAAAGTTATTCTTATTGTTCAGTTAGGTACATGGGTAAATGGAACTATTATTCTAATTTCTGATTTTGTCTGTGATTGAACTTGATTTAAAGTTTAGTATACTCGTTTTCTATAATTATGTATGCATGTTGACGTACAAGGAATTGTGCAGTTCCACTCAGATGGTGGATTCAAAGAGGTATCTCAAAGTATAATTTTTTTAATCAATTTGAGATTTTCTGTGCATTTATGAGTTTCTAAATTAAGCATCCGTTGGCAATTTTAGCCGCAGAGAAACAACTCGAAAGCAGCTGACAGTTTAGTCGGCTATTCTATGGACACATAAAAATGGGCTGGTCTGCCCGGTACGCAGACAACTCTATTCACACGTAACAAATATTTGGGCGAAATCGAAAAACAAAAAGATAGCAGGAAACACCAATGCAATAGTACGATACCCAATTTGTACTGCCCCACCACCACGCTCATACCAAAGTTGATTTAAAATAAAAATCCATTTAGTGTTTCACTTCCAGTCCATGAAGTAACAGTTTTGGTGTTGTCACAAATCTTCTTTTAATTGCTCTGACTTCGGCCGCCAATGTAAAAAGCCGGAAATGCCCATAGTTACAAATAGAAACATTAGTTCTTGTACCCGCGTTATTCGATACACCCAGTCGGTGTTGCGTTCAATTGCGGTATGACAGAGAAAAAAAAAAATGGACGAACGCGCCCCGATTTTTGTTTTTAAAGAATACTTATATAAATTTATTGTTTGAATTTGGAATAAGATTGCCATTCATGTTAAATATTTTGTGGCCCTATATATTAATCATTTACTTAAATATATATATCCAGTACTCTCGGGCTGTCTGCGTACGGTAGGTAAGTTTCGACAAAATTTTTGTTTAATTAGGGCTATTGATTTATTCGTAAGCACTAAATATTTGTAAATAGCAGTAAACTATAGAAATATTTTGTTATATCACCACCAATCTGTATGCAGATAAATCGTATGGATGTTCAACTATTGTCTATTGTACCCTTTTCTTTAACTTTTAAAACATTAACAATTTAAAACTACAGTGCAGAATTTGTCACTGATAAAATATTTCCATTTACATCAATAAGATATTGTCTATTACGTACAAACAATCGCTTATGTCCCTTTAATAATTTTGGTACAATTAATAACTAATCATAGCCCGAGTTCCAGTGCACATATCCATGGCAACTAGTGAAGAGTCCGTGCAACTCGTGGAAACAACCCATCCCACGGATTTGATGAAGTTTTGTATAATATTTGGGCGACTGGCGAGTGAGGTGGCCGGAGCCCAATTTTCAAAATGTTGTCAACGCATCTGGAACCAATAGCAGATGTCCATGGGCGGCGGTATTCACTTAAAATCAGGTGAACCGTTTGCTCGCTTGGCAACTTTTCACATAAAAAAAGATAAAGAATCCACAGATATGACACAAACTTAAATTATAATCCAATTACTAAATCATTTTTTTTTTCAGTATATCACTAAATCTACAAAATTATATGTATTGTAACTTTTCTTCTTTATCATTAAATAGCCAACTTCTATTAAATGGTACTAAGCCGATTTAGCACATTTTAACTGTTGAAAAAGGGACAAAAATCCTATCGTTTTAAACTTAATTTAATCTCACACGAGGGTCAAAAGAGAAACACTCCTTGTGCAATACAAAACATACCTATTTACCATTTACTAGATCTCTAATATGAAGCGTATCTTTAATAACGTACTGTAATAACTTCAAATCCTTACAAACGAAGACCGAATCCAGAATGATCCGCGAGTCTATTGAAATGAAGAAACATCCTCATTACAATAGAGAAGAAAGTTGGGGTTTATCATCAGGTTGGGCTCTCATTATTTATAAAATTAAATCTAAGCACACCAACATTGCTAGATCTCAAAATACCGTAAGGTTATTTTGCGTACATAGAAATAAAATAAATAATAAAGTAATTGATGGTAGGCCGGGTTAACTAACATCAGGAATTTAAAATCAAAATAAAACGTCAAAGTAGTTATTTAAGCATAAAACGCCATGTTTACATTAACTTTTTATAGTGCTACACCCTGCACTTAAGATGAAACATTAAAATTTGAAAGAAAAAAAATGAAGGCAAAAAGAGATAAAAGACGTGACTTTCGTTGGTATGACAATTAGCCATTAACCTTGGTGGTTAATGGCTAATTGTCATACATAAAGCGTCTGGGCGCGAATTCCGAAGATTTGGGTTTGATTTCCGCAGTGGCGAAAAACTTTTCGTCTTTTTTTATACAAATTATAATAATGTTTACGTTGCGGTGCAGCGGTGGGATCACGCAGCTGCTTTTGCTGCTTCGTAAACAGGCCAGTTTCACTACGGATTGTGTGGCCAATGAGGCATTTGGCATTAGGCTAATTGCTTGTTACCTAAATATATCAGTTTAAATTATTACCGTTAGATTACAATAAAAGTTCAAAGGATCACGCGATCTATTTTCAATGTTACTCTCAACAGAAGTCTGTTTACGATTCTGATCCTGCTACAGTGGTCGATAGGTCAACAGTAAGCGACCGGGTTCCATCGCCAGCGTTATTTGTTGGAGCGCGTTTAACATACAATACTTGATGTACAAATATGCGCATATTTACACTATGCCAGCTATTCCCCACTTAGGTCACGCTGTTTATTTATGTTCCGAGACGCTGTTTGCGAAATGAGCGAGCGGTGGACGAGTTTGCCGTTCTAGAGCTTACGGTACGAAAGTCCCTGCGAATCTCTTTGGCTTTCATGTTACGCGTAGAACATGTAATTACAAATTTTATTGTACTTTTAAACTTTAGTTCTTTTTAAGCGTCAAATACGGTGAATAGCGGTAATTACCGCGATGATAGCTTTAAGTGTCAAAAGAAGAATACCTTATCAGCGTGACTTTATATAAGAAGTAAACTTTCAATAAATCCAACAATTTGAGGATAATAGTATCAATTTAGAACACGAAGAGGATTCGTAATTATTCCCCCACTTTCCTAATACCCCCTCCACCTAAAAGCCTATCCTTGTTACTCAGATAAAGCGGAGATATCGCATGACCTCGCTTTATCTCTCCTTCCCAGGATAAGAGTAACAATGAATTTTAATTCTGTTTCGGCCCGACCGCCGACGATCGTAAATATTCCCGCTTATCGAATACGTAATTGGTGATGTGGGCGATCGCTTCCAAAACCCACGGATATGCGATATCTAATGTGTCTCTATAAATTAAATTACCGCTCTAACTTAATGGGTATCAGACAACACAGTTGTACAAATTGCCGTTACCAATGTAACAACCGGAGAGGTAATTAGCCGTAATTGAAATTACCCACCTCTCCCGCTTGGGACGCAGTTGAATATTTATTATTCGGAAGCAGTGGCACTCTGTTGACACTTGTTGTTTGCGCTGACGAGCCTTATCATTTTGTAAACTAATTAAATTAAACTGCAACCTCAGCAGTAATTTTTTGTGGGGTTAAGATAAGAAATTCAAATATTTTAAAGTCTATTGCCATCAACTGTATTATTACCTTAATTTCTAATAGGATTTATTTGTGTACGTTTTTAAAAATTCTTTGTACTAATTTGAGACAGATGGCCTTACCTTTACATCTACAGAATCCAAGCCGATATTTCAACGGCAGTGATTGGATGATTCATGAAAGTTCAATTTTAATATGAGAGCCTCTTAACATCTTATGAATATTGCCGAATTTATGTATTTTATATATTTTGGCGCCTTTTACTTCACACAATTTGTGCGTTGAATCTTAGTTATAAAGCATTTAAAATTCAACCCGATATAATTACATCAATCGTGTCATATAAGCCTTAGTATAAATATTGTCAATTATTTCCTTGTAACACACAATTTAGCCCATATCACACGCCCGTGTGCTTTTGAATTATCGGTCCGTGCGACTGCGAAATCTAAATCCATCATCAATCCTATCAAAATCGAATAAAGAACAATTTTCCCCCATTACCGCCCCGAGTTCCTTCCATCATTTCACGTATCGTTTCCGAAGCCCCCTCCGTCTCCTGCGACCCTACTACGCAAACGCGAAAATAACTCGAAATAAATCCGTATCGAATGTATGCACGGTCAAAGTGAATGAAATGAGTATTGTGAGCGAAACGCGATATTCGCCAATGAATTTCGCTTGTCGAGGTTACCAGGCGATCCATCACCAATTAAATGTTGGTTGTTGGCGATACATTATCGTCGGGGCTGCGGGTAAATTTTGATAGATGGCGTTCGGTACCAGGAATCCAAGTTGTTTATGTTCGCGGGTGAGTGCCTCTTAGATTATGTAGGAAGCTATCAGAGACTGACCGATGTGCTTGAGACTAACAACATTAAAAGCATATTTATATACTGTTAATAGCTAATCTTTCCCGTTTAGTATATTTTTTCCTTTTTCATTAGGTAATATGGGTCACAATGAAATATAGTTTTAAAAATATGTAAGATAGAAAGAATACATTATTTTAACGGTTTTATTAAGCATATACATTTATTTATGTCGTATTCCTTGGTACACTCTACAGTCTACACGTATTGACGAATTTCAACATATGAGGTGTCATTAGATTCGTCGCGGTTGGAATGACAGAGTATATTATTTAAATATGGTGTTCACGAAAATTTTTTTGTACCAGTTAATGATTTTAAAAACTAACTCTTCGTTGTTCAAAACTATAGTGAATAAAGCATTTTCATATCTAATCAAGCTGTAATATTGACTTAGTGTATTGCTCTCAGATTTGCAAGTGAGTTAGTTAACATAGCTCTGTGACATATTGTTCTTTAAATTTTACGATGTCCATCTATTGTTCTTTGTTTTTTTGGTTGAAAACCTTAAACTGTTAAAAGACCAAACAAGATCCAAACGATTCTTTCATGCTAATATAGTCGGTATAACAAACGACCCACCAATGTAGCAGAAGTTGTGAGATTAATTTTATTCGTGATCCCCATTTCACGATATTTAAGCTTAATTCCGCTCGCGGAATAATTAATGGTACAAAAGGCGACGAGCAGCCTCCTAGGTGGAATCGAAACGGGGCGCTATTGTTATTTTAGACAACAGGGAAAAATCTACGACGGTTCCGGCCGCTTCCCCACTCCATGGTTGAACCTTCCGCCTCCTTCCGTTCTGCGCAACAGATTTTGTACCGTGACTGTGACTGGTACATCTCATTCTATGTGAAAAATTGCCAAACGAACAGGCGACTTCATCTGATGCTAAGAGATTACCGACATCTGAGGGGTTGAAGATTCGTCACCAATCTATACAAAAGTGGACTCCAGTTAGCTCACTCATCAGACAAAATGCGAAAGTGTAATACTTCCACGTCAAGCCGGTCTCCTTACAACAGTCGAAGCTGCTGCATGGCCCTACTTTCTCTCTCATTTATCCCAAAATTATTTTTCGCCTAAATGGCCTGTTGCATATAAAACATTGCTGTAATGAAACCGTCGAGATCCGAAAACTAGCTTGTTCTTTTGTTTTTTTTTTTCTTGTTTTATGTGAGCGTGAGGTGGCAAGTGAGCTTGCGGTTTACCTGTTGATAAATTGTAGATGAGTTGCCATCTTTAATAAAGTCGGCCTCGGCTATCTTTCTCACCAGACGAAACGCAGAAGTATGACACTTCCAGTTCACGCCGGTCTTCTGTGAGGTCATTATGAGGAGATTAGCATCTTGTATCGTCGTTCCCCGCATTCAAAATAAAGAATTCGTTAAAACGTTCGTAATGCATCCAGGAACGGTATGGCATAATTCCATATATGTACCGTCGGATTACTATCGTATAGTCAGACCGGCGCACGAAAGGTCCACCATCATCTATAAAAATGGCAAAAAAATCATTTCGGATGTATGGGAGCCACACTGAAATATATTTTTATTC
This sequence comes from Iphiclides podalirius, assembly GCA_933534255.1. NCBI lineage: Eukaryota > Metazoa > Arthropoda > Insecta > Lepidoptera > Papilionidae > Iphiclides > Iphiclides podalirius. The sequence goes on along the minus strand of OW152815.1, from coordinate 12,319,158 downwards.
TGTTTTTAATATTTATTTTCAGCAACAAAAGTATATCATCTGTTAAAATTACAACTGTTTAACTATCACGGTTCATGAGATACAGCCTGGTGACAGATGGACAGACAAACAGACAGACAGAAAGACAGCGAAATCTTAGTAATAGGGTCCCGTTTTACCTTTGGGTACGGAACCCTAACAAGAGTGGATATCTTTTTACTAAAGCTGTTACCACCACCAACATCTCTACTTGCCATCATGTAGAATGGTAGTAACGTACTAAGCAGCACTATTTTGTTTTGCGTAAATAGTTCGTGAGACCCTAGGCTATTGAATGGGCGTTGCTAAGCGTAACGTCTTGTTCTCTCCGATTTGATTTGATCGCAGACGGCTTAGAGGACGTTTAGCATGAGCCTGGGGTCGAAACGACGCGTTCCCATGACGATGGGGTGTTACGCTATTTTCGTATGTCGTCACAGTTTAATTTACGAGCGCGCGATGTATCTCCGCCGTTGCTTTTAGGGTATGTATGGTATAGCGATTTTCACCGAATTTATGTCACTGTAAATAATTTTTTTAAGTGCATGTCCAGATTTCATTGTTGATATGCGATTTCATACTGATTGATATCTATAAAACTGTTAAAGTATTAAGTAATAGTTGAAATGTTAAGTTTTTAAATGCATTAGGAGACTTAACTTTTGATAAGGTCACAACATAACTGAAAGGGATTGTTTTACTCTGTTTTGCTGTGAGCTCTAAAATGCTATTCAAATTTTCATTAGCTCAACACTTCATCGAATAAAGCATGAACGTTTTGATTTCTTTCAAGAATTCGCAGGAATTATATTTTTGAAATGTATTTTAAATCTAAAACCAGTTTACAATATTTAACATCAATTAGCTATAACTTCTCTAGGAAAACGATGCCTAGAGGATTTTTAACACATTAAGGCGAACTTCATCTTATGTTAAGCGATAAACATACACACCACATTTATATTACCAGGGTGGTCGTTGATGCTTTAACCTTCAAAAGGGTAAAGGCCCATTTACATGGTGCAAGTTTCTTGCCTGCTATATACAATTAAATTGAAGCAATAAATGAGTTGCATTGTCTAAACAGCACATAACATTCTTGACTGTTGAACAAGACTTGCTTCATCAAGTTTTGTTTCAAAACTTTCCTTGGTGTAAACAGCACACACAATAATTTCTTAAGCAATTCTTGTATTCAATTGCATTCTCTCTTACTTTGCAAAAATTAGTGCAATGAGTGAGGGTATTTAATCATTGCTGTTCTTTTGAGGATAGAAATATTGAGAAAAGACCGTAAAAAAAGTTGGATAAAAATATGAATAATAATATATGGATCATAATAAATAAATCTCAACGAAATATATTTAATCAGCATAATCTAACTTGAACACTTATTATTGAGCCATTTTTTTAAAAAAACAGCCCTTTGTAAATCATTCAACACTTGCATGAAAAATTTGTCAACGCAATACTTGAAGCAACACGCCAATAAATTGTACACGCACATGCATGTGTTTAGACAAGGCAAAACTTGAAAGCAATAATCGCCTAGACATAATTGCATTGGTGTAAACAAAAGACCTTTGCAATTATTTCCTGTCAAGACTTGCATACAATAATCGCATTCAATTTTTTTTACTATATCTGCGTGTAAACTGTTGCTTACAATTCTTGGTGGTCAATTATTGCGTGCAACTTATTGCATTCAATTATTGCTCTTGTATGTACAAGAAAATGGCATCGTGTAAATGGGCCTTAAGACTAGACGAAATGCAAAAATACAAATCCTTTTTATTTTCGTCAGTCTTCTGTGACTCTACAGTGTGTTCATGATACTTAGCTCGCGTATTTTCAACAACAACATAAGCTGCTACGTGCTATCAGTTTCAAATTATGTATCATACACAAGTTAGTTCAACCAGTCAGTAATACTCAAAGCATTCGAAGAATTCAAGCTGTTAACAAACCTATTAAGCGGGTGAATTATTTCACCAATTTGTTGTCGAATTATTTGTCAAGGATCCATTCCCAAAATTGCTTCCAAATTTAGCGACGAGTGGCTTGTCGTTGAATGCGCATCACATGTAAGCGTTTAGAACAATACAAATGCAGCTATAGTGTTCTATTAGACGCGGCAAAGATATAATTTAATACGAATAATTTAGATACAGTGATAAAATTTAGATTTATATGCCATGTACGTATGTAACAAACGAATACACTATCATCGCTGCACTTGAAATCTTTTATGGCGCAGGCAATGTCAAGGAAAAGGCAATGACGTGTAAGAGTCGTGCAGCTGTGACTTTTATTCCCATAATGTTCCCGTCTGTTGTGAACAATGCATTACTATCCATTGGCATATTTACGATTTATTCAAGTTGTAAACAAAGAACAACAGACGAAAAGTTATTTATGTATTCAATAGAGATTTAGAGATTTGGTCTGGCGTAGATTAAATTTCTCAAATTAATAAAGAATATGATGTTTAGTAAAAAAAAATATAATTAATTTTATATATCAAATAATGTTGGATGACTCCGTGGGGAAGTTGCCAATGGTTCTATGTTTGTGAACGTGAAATTTATGTTTGTAAATTGTCTTTACAACACAGGATAATATTATCCTACACTGAGGGCAGTGAAAAAAATGTATTGATCATGTTAATATTCTGTTTGTCAGTCTGATTCTGTATTCAAAAGCTAAGTTAATTTTAGTGTTACTTACTGTATTGGTTTTTTCACAATAAAAGCAAAGTGAATGTTAAATCTTTTGTCACTTCTGATGTAGTGCCGCCCGCGGTACGCTCCACCGAAAATAGAAAAGTAAGTTGAGTATATAAATTAGCTGTCAGGGCGCTAATCGTTCCGACAGCCCGCGATGAAACTTTAGGAGTCCATCAGTAGTTGTCTAAAAGGCCAACGTGTGTTCGAACCGAAATAAACGCGGGGTAAATGCCGTCAATTCTGTTATCCTTTTAGCGAAAGCCCGTGGGAGTACTGCTGCAGAGGTAAGTGTATACATCAGTACAATACCGCGTTTGAACGGGACTATGTGGTCTGACTATAGTTTGAAGAATTCATTGCGCTAGAAATAAACCAGTTGAGGTTTAGATTTTAACGATACTAAACTGTTAGTTATTAACTTGAATGACCTTTATGAAATAATATAACAATATTCTCCTTTAAGAAATGATTCGCAAGTACATTTAAAATCTGACAATATATTAAGAAGCCGAGATACAATATATATTATACGTTGTTAACTCTTAGCTATTGAAGATTTTCTATCGGTACAGAGTTATCACTACATAGTACAAAACAAAGTCGTCCCGCTGTCTGTCTGTCCCTATGTAGGCTTAGTAGATCTTTAACACTACGCAACGGATCTTGATGCGGTTTTCTTACTAGATAGAGTGATTCAAGAGGGGAGTTTATATGTATATTACATTGCACTCATGCGAGGTCGGGGCAGGTCGCTAGTAATTCATAAACAATTGACGTTCGATCAATTTTATCGGACAACCATCGCGATAGACGTCGCTCCCGGATTCCGGACGGTCGCGCGATTCGTTTCGGAAGTTATCTGTGACTTCGGGAATTGGTCCCCCTCGCTCCAGTTTCACACGCTCCGCATAGAAACGGCATCTGCAACTGGACACAATGGGGCGCAATTACCCTCGCCGCCGTAATGAGCTCGCCAATGAGATAGCGATAAAATTTCGCGGCACAATGCCGTCGTGATTAAAATTAACTGTTTCCCTCCCGCCCACATCGAATCGCCGAGCTAGCCAGATATTTTATATGCTAATGCCGCGTGTTTTTATGACGAAAGGACGGAAGAATGATTGATTGGAGACTCCGTGGCGCAGTTGCCAAGGTATTGGCTTCGACGTCGGGGTTCGTGGGTTCGATTCCCACACGGGATAACTATTTTTGTGACCCACAGATAGTTGTTTCGCATCTAGGTGTTTGTCCGCGTGAAATTTATGTTTGTAAAACGTCCTTACAACACAGGATAATGTTATCCTACAGTAAGGGCCACGTTTTTTAACAATAAGAATAATAAGATAAGATTCTTGGAGCCATGGTGCATGCCGTATCATGAGCTCACTTATGGCAGTTTTAACAAAATTATATAAGTCATTTTGTTAAAACTGCCATGATCTGCCAACTCTTATGGTGCCGAATGTGTTTTTTTTTTTAAGTATTTCACATTTATATTACCTAAACTGTAATAGGAACAGTTTACCGTGAATTTTCTGCTCATCTAAATTCGAGGTGAGTAAATTGATACCTGTTAAATTGCGTGCTGTTTATATAAATATGTGTGGCTGAAATCAAAAGTTATAATAATCAGTTAACTTGACTCTCAGAAATTGATTATGACTTAAGCTCTTATCAGTAGTCAGACTGTTATGGTCTTATATATTTTGCCTCATTTTCAACCTTTCTGAAAAAAGAAAGTTAATTCCTGCAATTAGAAGATTTTTTATGAAGTTCTCTTTTATACAGGGATCGATGTTTTATTTAAATCCCTCATAAAGAGTTTAACTACGGCGAACAGTAGTTCCGCGAGTTTTTTCTCGTAATTTATTCGTTGGAAGACCTAAGAGTATAACAACTTAACGCTAAATCAATTAAAACGATACTCGGGCGATGGCTGTTATCGAAATTCACGGATTTCTACCCAGACGGCCCCGTTTAGAGGAGTTAGTGGGAATTAAGAGAGGAATGGGCGAACACAGTGGGCATTGTTGGGGTTTTTGGAAACAATACGCCATTGTGCATGGGATCTAGCAACTTAAATGTGGCGGGCTTTTTGTTCAATACCGCGCCTCCAAAACATTTTCATTCTTATCGCCATTTATACTTCGTTGCGGTGAAGGTACGAGCGTTTGGCAAAACAATAAGTTTCTATTTTAATATGCTCTTTTTAAATATGGCAAATGCAGCTCGTTCCCAAACAGGTTGAAATTTAAAAAGATACATTTCCATATGTACTTAGCTGATTCTCTAAAATAGAAAAAAGAAATAACCATAACAGCTTATGGTATTTGTAACACTAGTACGGGCATGCACTGGATTATATGTACAGAATGTCATTTTTTGTGGTGGATAAAGATATCCTGTGGAAATAACCTTCCCCAACAGTTTAAGTTGTATGTTATACGTTGCTTTGTCAGTTTTAATCTAAGGCGACGTCAGATCATTCGTTCAATTGAGGCTTGTTACAAGCAAGAATAACGTAGACTTTGAGCTTTATAAATTTGTTACACAACTAATTCACAAATTTAAATCAGTTCAGGGAGTAAATCCTTTTTTTATTTTATTAAGAAAAATCACGGAATATCGTCAGTACCAAGTCACACCACGCAGACGCGAGACGTGTAAGAGGAGATTAAGATAATTTCCAATCATCTCCGTTTCAGTTCATTAAAATTTTCAAGTACTTTTCGCATGTTACAAATTTCTTTCTCATTGTAGTTATCGTGGTCGCTACAATTAATCTGTACAGGGCAATTACGCACTCGACTACTGATGGACGGATAAAGCATGAAGTTTTCAATAATATAACAGATTCGAATGCAAATGCCTTGTAATTACCCGCGCCATAAATATTACGACGTCAATTTTATGTGTCGTAAATAACGAAACTTTACCTCCAATCGGATGTATATGGTGCACGCTGTTAACTTTGAATGTTGGGGTTTCAACATTTAAGCAATGTAGTGATGCTTGAATGGAATGTTCTGGAAAACTTAGATTTTTTTGCGTATCCCTCATTATGCCGTACAAATGATCGATCAAAATCAAAGTGGTCGATTTTGAAACGGTTAATCAAATTCAAATTCAAATAAATATCTTTAAATTACCCGTTTTACCCTATGGGTACGGAACCCTAAAAAGGATGAAAAGTATTTCGAAAAATCATTGTAGATAAAAGACATTTAGTTTTTGGTAGGTGTGGTAATCAGCAAAACGTCTTAAGAAGGGAAGAAGACGTGAAGGTCGATTGCTGCAGCGGCGAAAGACATCGTCATTTTTTGTAGGTACAGATTTTGATATCAAGATTATTATTATATTAAATTATTTGAATACACGAGACGTACAGACAATCTGTTTATTAATCAATAATTATTATTAAATCATTTGAAATGTCTGGTATGAAAATTAGAAATAAACGAGAGTAGAACCACAAAGACAGTTTCAATAATGAGAAGTGTTCGGGTAAATACAAAAAATTGTAGAGCTAATAACAAAATTTGATGAAACTTATTCTTGGTAATATTCTCAAATAAGTGAATAGGAGGTATACATTAACTGTATTAAAACTTATCTGGAATATTTTTATATTAATTTTGCATACACTAGAGTTAAAATATTTGTTACGTTCGTTTTCCCTCTTTCTTCCTTATTTATTTATTATTTTTCCTGTTACGGGTAAATATAAACACAAATAGTCACATGTTATTATTTTATACGTTAACAACATAGATATTGAAATAAAGTTACACTGAACAGGCACCTCGGTCATTCAAATTATTAAAACGACCGTACTATCTTGATCACTTCTCTTCGAAGGCGGGCGCGCGTCTCAAAGCTACTACGTAATTTGTCTGATAAATTTATCGAAGGTATATGCACTATTATCGGCAACACTGTGCCATCAGAACACCATCAATCTTTAGTTTTGAAATTCAATCTGCTCTTCTAAGGCCCTCCAATTAAGCATAATTTAAGATAACCCTTTAATTTTAACGTCTCCGGTGGGCTCAAGGGAAGTGTAAGCCAGTCATTAGCCACCTTTTTTAGGTCTTCTTTTGTATCTTTTGTCTTAAAACATATCGTATATCTCGGAAATAATCCATAATGCATACGATACTCTGCTCTTCATAGCAATTATCTGTAATAAATCTTTAGTTAGATCAACAGCTGATGCGCGTTTGGATTAAATTTTTATATTTATAAGAAAATTTTCACAAGCTTTATGGCCAGCCAGTTCGAAGATAACGTCACGTGGCCGGCATAAAAAACAATTAAGATTTATCGTCCGAATTCCACTTCAGTGACCAAAAACCCTCAACTCAGTTACAGGCATTATCATCCGAAATAAATGAGCAATTAAACAATCTAATACACTTCAGTTGGTCGCCGCCTCTCGACTGGGATGAAAGCATAAATCAACATGTCGTGGAGTGGTGATAAACATTTTCTGACTTCCAACCCAGGTGATAAAAACCGTCCCTTTTTTGGCCACTGCACCCGTAAAGCGCCTTTACGAGGGTGACATTTTTTATCTCTAACGGCTCCTTAATTGTTACATGGTCACTCTTTATGTTTAATTTTATCCCTCCAACAAAAAGTGGTCCTAAATAAATGGCTTTAACGAGCCGATTTGGAGGTCGGTTGCGCGAAAAAAAAAAAACGAAAGGGTCCCTTCAGTACATAATGAGGTTTAGATAGAGGGAATTCTTTGTTCAACTCCAACTCGCCGCATCAACGCTCAAATATTATTCTAATGCCACAAGCTTACACTATTAAGTGCTTGCTAATGGTGTAAGTAAATAAAAAGGTGGTCGCGCTCGTAAGCCCCGAAGTGCCACGGCGCAGTCTCGTTGCGGATAAGAGAGTCAATATTTTGATAGAGCGCGTGGTTCGATAGTGGAAACATTTGGTCAAACATTGTGCAACATTAGCGTGTCTGTTTGGTCGCGGTGGCCGGTGCAGCGGCGGCAAATAGACGCGGAGGCACGGGCCTACATACGCATCGGCGCGGTGCGCGGAACACGAAAGCGGACCGAAAATAAACCGTCAAGCGAATCGACCGCTAACTCGTTCAATTCCGCAACATCAAAGGCGACGCGTTTAGGCTACGCGGTTTCATTCTTATGAATCCTCAATTAAGTTTTTATCGGGCTTGGTTGTGTTTGTCTTAAATCGTTTGTACTATAAATGCCAGTTTTGGGTTGCGATTGCACGAATAGGCCACATTGTGGTATAATTTTTTTAATTTATACCACAATGCCTAATTGTCTTAAAATACATTTATTTATATTTTTTTTTGTCAATTTATTAACAATAAAATCTTTAATTTATAATTTTGTAGAGCGTACACACTTCTGTGAAAGTCACAATTATTACAATGTAGGTAAGATACCTAAATTATTATATAATATTGATAGGAATAGCGTACAAATGCTAAAAAGTTATTCCTATAAAACATAAGTTCAACATTTAGAATTGCACCAAAGTTGTAATTAATTACGTAAATAAAATTTTAATCGAAATTACATACATCATTTAAAATAACAAATATTAATTCTATGTTACTAACTAAATAAATAACAAATTACGAAACCCGTAAGCACAACCTCAAAGTTGAAGGGGCATTTAATGACGTGGAAAATTTGACACCTCGCCCACGGTCGGGCCGAGTCAAATTATTCGGAGTTTTATTGACGGTCCGTTGAGGTTTAAAAGGCCAGTCTGGGTCCGAATACATGGCATGTAGATTTTTCGTGTATCGATAAGTAGGTAGCTGAACTTATTGACGGAATTCATTGGTCATTCAAGTGGTGAAGCATTATAATGACAGTCATAATTTAGATTTTTCATTCATTTTACTGTCTTAAAGTTATCACAATCCGAAAATCGTAATGCGATGGTATGACATCGTATAGATATTAAATTCTGATAATAAACTTAAAAGTGTTTATGCGTAGCTTCAAGGGAACCAAGAATGTTAAGTGGGAGAAGGTGGCGCTTGACAAGATATTAAATGATTATCGTTGCCAAGTTATATCATAAAACGCAAGAGGCTTAAGAGGCGTAAAAAGAGTATGAACTTTCGATTCACTTTATTCGTGAGATAATGATATTTCTCCAGACTAAACAGCCTATTCATTTACTGTGGTAGGAGCTTCTGGTGTTAACGCACGGGTGTGATGTGATACCTGCTTTACAAAAGAAGAGGTATTGTAGATGTGCAAGGGTGCGGTTATCACTGAGGTTATCAGGTGTAACGCCTGCTCGTTTTAGTAGAAATAGAAGAAGTTGCTGGCTTTATACATATCTAATCATGTGAACTTTATCGGACATCCCGGATATAAAAACATCCGAGCGCTAAAAGCCGACTTTGAGAAAATGACTCTACTGGTCTTTTTTTGACGACCTGAGTGGCTAGTGGGTAGCCTACTTGCCTCCCGCACCAGAGGATATGGGTTCGATGCCCACTTCTGGAAAATATTGTGTGATGAACATACATAGTGTTTTTTTAGTGTCTGGGTGTTTATATATGTATACTATGTATTCATTTACAAAAGAAAGTATGTTTAAGTATGTTAATCAGTTATCTTTTGCCAAGTAACAAGCGTTGCCGTACTAGAGAACGTTTTGTAAAAAAAAAGTGTCCTATAATATTTATTTATTATTTATAATTCGCATCTGTGTTTGTGTTTACATAAAGAATATAGTGTCCTTAAGACTAATGTCCTTAGTCCGTCATGTAAGTAGTGAGCCTAGTAAGCCTCTCGGAACGGCAAGTCTCCTAGTGACACGGCGTTTTTCCATTAAGTAACTTAACGAAATGTCTTCGATTTGCGAAAATGTTAGTCTTTATTCCTGGATATATTCGAGCCGATGAAAATAAATGTTAAATATGACGTCAGGATTCCCATACCTCCGCCTGTGTGACCTGATTACGACAAAAAGACAGTTCTATTGCAGTTTCACTGAAAGTGTATAAACGTAAGGTAATATTCAACCACAACATTTTATTTTTATTCTTTAAAAAAAACGTTATATTGAGACTATCGGATGAATATTTTCTCGTCCGATGCCATTACAGATAATCCAAAGGTTATCATAAACTTTAATAAGTATGCAGCTTATCAAGCTATGAAATTCTTCAACTATCTATGACTTGTCAACTAATAGTTGTTACAATGACTTGCCACTCAACATCATAAGCACATAATCTGTAAAGATTAAACCCTTTTTAAAAATAAAGAGAAAAAAATCATCATAAGTCAGTTACTTTATTACAATGATACTAGGGTATGATACATGCAGAACGCTTTTTTATCCACCGGGGAGCGAGTAACTGTTTGTATTGAGATAGTTAACAATAGTGATTATCAAAGATGGAGTATTTAGATTGCTATAAAATAGCGATTTCATTTAAAGACCTTCTTTTGTGTAGTATTTATTATAAACATGTGAATATAAAAAGAGTATGTATGTTGTAAAGACCTTTAATGTCGTTATATCTAATCATTAGAAATTTAACGTATAATATTTGTGTGGGAATCTCGATTCTCATCACCATATGATAACGGTTTGTAATGCAATGACTCTCTTTGTGTCATACAAGAGGCTCCTTGATATCTTACATATTTAGGTCTAGTCCCTTTGGATTGACGTCACAGTAATTAAAATAAAAAATAAATACTGCTTAAGCTCTTTACCTCTTAATTATGCTCGGGCCTAGTTCAATTTGTGTTTAATTTGTGGATTAATGACAATTTTTTGGCATCTCTTTTCACTTTTGCTTGATGGCCGGTGACAATCTTATATTAGGAGTCTGTAGCAATCCATTTATGGTCAAATATGTGGGAAATTGTTTTCTTAAACTCGTGCAGCATAAAAAATAGTCGCGTCGAGATGCACGTTAAAGTTTGATCGTCGTCAGCGTCGCACATCGTAAACTGAACTACCGCAACTCGTTTCAACATTTTGACATCTCGACTTTTAACAACTTCGAAGTTTATTATTCCGCCTTCATGTGGAATGATTCGCTTGGCTCTTTATTACATTCCTCCGTCTTACATGCACTAGCAGGGCTACCCGTCAGCTATCTCACTTTTCGTAGCGGTTGAATGTCTGCTATAAATACGTTTCGTCCTGAATTCTATTCTCATCTATTTAAATTTTAGACAAGCAGTTGTCAATCAAAAAACATTCTATATCGTTTATCATGTAAAACGTTAGATGTAGTATTTTGTAGAATATAATCACAATCATTAAAAAAAATATTTTTATGTAAGATATCGAAAACAGAAAAGTACATACATGCCCAGGGTCGAACCGAGCTCATCAGAAATAGAGAATATTGGAATTGTTAAACAAAGAAAGGAAATTCTCGAAAAATATTATTCCACGCAAACACTGCAAGCGCCAAAAGCTACCCTCGGTGATCTCTTAAAGCTGCTTTGTGATGCCGCTTCCGCTGTATACAATAGCTGCGTGCGGACTTCATGAAATGGGTAAAAATAATCCGCCGCCAGAGCCGGGCCTAATACATCACGCGAACTGTCAGTTGAGACCGCACGAACAAAAATAAAGCATTGTTAGAGATGGGCGTTGCTTTGTGCGAACTTTGCTAAAGACTTGCGCAATTTTCGGCGGTACACGCACGAAAGCCTCTAACGGGGAAAAAACACACAATCGCGTATAATCCGTCGTCACCTCGCTATTCTTCGATTTCGGAATAAATGTTAGAATTGTTCGTTTCATTCTTTCCATTCCTAGATAATAGCCAGACGGTTAGTGACAAAACAATTTTTATTTTATAGGAGAATCCTACAATTTAGTGTAATGTTATTGAGAGATATGAGTGGACAGAATAAAGACAGATCATCAGATGCGAGCCGCATTTCGCTCTCTATTAATAAATCGTAAGCAATAAACGAGTCTGTTTGATTAGTGCAATTAAAAAATAACCGCAATGGCGGCACATGAGCGGTGCTCACCAAAAATAAACCTGAGAACATGGATCTCGGCGTCGCAACCCACAATTAATCAATTCCAAAATTGGAGCGCTGTTCATATGTTATGAGGCCCAAACGATCAATCGCTCTTTGTGTGGGTCTAATATACGTCGACACTTACCGTTCCTGGCGCGTAAGCTCTCCCGTCAAAACAAACGTTCCTCGAAAATATGCTTCACGTAAATTAATAATAACTTCGTGCTTTCTGTTATTATTTTTCAACTAAAGGCGTTTGATTTAGAGGGACATCAGCACTGAGCAAGAAATAATCCCTTGCACCACACAAGCCTGAGGTAAACAAACACACCGAAAGCTCAACACATCACATTTAGCTCTTAGGCCCAAAATTATATTATAATAGGGATTTGAACTCGTGATCTGAGGTCGCAAGTCTGACGTCAAAACTAATGGGCTGTCTCAGACTCGGATATTCACTTTTAGTTAAGCTAAAACGATTAGCATCCTTCCGTCGTAATTCATATGCCGTCAACAGTCTCCTTATATAGACCGACAGGGGCAAATATTGCGGCAAAATCACGAAAATGTTTTCCATTTGCTTGAGAGATACTTTCGAGTATAACATATCCATATATTTAACGTGTAAGTTAATATATTAATCAGTCCAACACACAAATCTTCAAATGTTAAGAGACTCTGTTGGCGTAGCGCTGTGTGAAAAATAAACATCATGAAGCCCAAGGCTTAGTGCATTTGCTAAAGTTATCTCTCGCCGCACCTTGAAAGTTAAAAGTCAACATTCGTATTATGTCTTCGAGTGTCCCTCCGTCGCTAACGATGGCGGTGTTGGTACAAGAAATTTCAACATGGGCGCTTAGCACATATTTTTATTTCGTACAAAATCAAAAATGGATTGTACATTCACGTATACAAAAAAGGTTGGGATGGAGATGAGGGTTCTACCTGGATAAAAACTGTTGTATAACAATTTAAAAACTCGGGCTGCTAAAACGTTGAAAGCTTTAAAACAACGGGCATACTTTTAGCGTCGGTTCCAATTAAGCCACCGTACGATATACGCAATGGCTATGTACCTAAATCTACGTCACTCGCGCACCGGTGGCGCGACCGTCTCTTGCATTGGGAGAGCTCATTGTTTATATCGGGCGATGTATTTTTTTGGGGCACTGTTGTTGACGCTCAAGTGGCAATAAATTATAAACTTAACCTTGGTCACGTTTGTTTTGGTTAACCGTTTAGTTGCTAGACCCATGTGTGCATCGTGAGAACCACTGCGTTTTAAATTGTGGTGGTTAGTGAGGACATTGAAGGTCCTCGAGTGTTTATTTTTAATCCGTTATTACACTTAACTTGCCCGCTTACGCGCGCTTAGAATAAAGTATGTGAAATATTTCGGCCATGTGTAAATATTATGGAATGTCTTCGAGATGAGATTTGATTTATTTTTAGTTGATACACAAAAAGATGTGTAGGCTTTTACTGTGTAATATTATAGGTCGATATATATTCAATTTCCGTGAGGCAACTGCGAACACATTAACAGATATATAACCAAAATATTAAACCCTCATTGGACGGAGCTCCGTACTAAATGTAAACATGTCATGAAATGTACGCGCGATCGCGCGAATTATTTATTTAAACCGAAATCAATTCGATATACATTCATTTACTCAGATAATTCCGGCATTGTTTTCAAATTTAGATTAGATTACCGATCCGAGTAATTAAGTTCCATTCGACCGTAATATTTGAAATAACGAGCAGCAACTCTAATAGCTGTTTAAGCTGGAAATTGACATCAGCTATTGTCATTTATCTAATTCAATATATCAGCTGTATGTTGTGAACTTCCCTTAGAGGTATTAAATAATTGATCATTTGTTATCTCTACAGAAATATCTCATGTCAGATGCAGCGTATCAAAGCAAATTTATTGAATTCCTTCTAGTCTCGCTTATATTTATAACACGTGCTTATTTTATCTTATCTCGCAGCTACTGCAACGTCCCATCATAAAATGTGACATCATCTTATGTTTTTATTATATATGCATGGGACGTCTTGATAGTCTTAGGCAGCTCTTTAAGAGTCTGCTCTTAGAAATAATCCATTATTTCTTTTTTAGTTTTGACTAACATGATATCTACAAAATCTATACCAAATTAATGTTCTGCGTAATTAACGTTAAGTGACATTATTTCAGTTAGTTCGTTTTGCTTTAGTTATTAGTGCAAATACTTTAAATAACAAAAGGGAGCTGTTTAAAAGCATTCTTCTACTTTGGAACAATTAAAGTTCTAATTATTTAACCCTCGTTATGTTTCAAATTAAGCGGGAAAGTTTAAGTGTAAGAAATTTATTCACAGTACGTATTTATTTTTTCAGTATTAGGGAGATAACTGGAAATTATTATAAAAGAAAATTTATATATCGTTTGTGCATTATGTTAGCTCCAATTACATTTTACAGGCAATCATAAAATGATAAATATTTAGTTTTGAAATAATAATAATAATACATTTTATTTTATATTTAACAGTGGTAGCGCCAAGCTACAGTCTTCGCTGTTGCACGGGTGGGAAGGTCCGTCCGGGTAAGTACTAGGTTCTTGCAGAAGACCGGCGTGAAGTGAAAGTACTTTTTTTATGGAGAAAAGGGGCCAACGAGCAGGAGGCTCACCTGATGGTAAGTGATCACCGCCGCCCATGAACACCTGCAACACCCGAGGGCTCACAAATGCGTTGCCGTAAAATGCTTCTGCGTTTCCGCTAGTGAATGAGGTAGGCGGCCTACTTTATTACAAGGTAGGTTGCCTACCTTGTAATAAAGTAGGCCGCCTCTGCTACCCTAACGGTGTTGCAAACGTCCATGGGCGGTGATTTTCAATTAACATCAGGTGGTCTACCAGCTTGCTTGCCAAATTCTCACATAAAATAAAAAATACAAAAGATGGGCCTGACTGTAGTATAACATTGTCCTGTGTTGTAGGGGCGTTTTAAAGACATAAATTTCACGTTCATAAACATCCAGATCCAACAAACAATTATCTGTTGGTGTCACAAATAGGTGTTCCGTGTCGGTATCGAACGCACGACCCATGTCAACGAAGCTCACACCTCGGCAATTACGCCACGGAGTCTTCAAATGTTATGTTTCGATCCCATTCAACGTCAACAAGCAACGAACGAAATTTGTTTCAGCTTTCTTTTTATTCAAATTTAACTCGCTCCGCATCCAACTGGCCAGCGAACGTTTTATTGCGATGTAAAAGAAAAAGCGACAAGGTTTAATTTTTGTTTCCTACGATTTCTACCCACCCGGTCGGGAAAAGCGATCCTCGCTTCGTACGTAGGTGAAATATATAATACGTAACAAAATTGAAGCGTATTATTTTATTAGCTCTCGTATGAGAACGGGATAACCCACTCAGCTGTGACGGAAGTTTATATTGAGAGTAGTTGAAATGGAATTATTAGAGCTAGTCAAGTTTGTCCGGGACGGACGCCTCTATAGAGATATTTTATTTTCAATGGAATATATTCATTGAAGCGACTTTTGCTATACGTATTTGATAATTATTGACAAGCGCCCGTACTGAACACATTAGGTGTTTTATTCTGCGGACAAGAAGGTCGGCATTCCCTTGCGTGTCCAGAAGTCAGAGTTACGCCTTTCATTTGGATACAAGTTACAAGTATTGGTTTTCAATTATGCATATTGTTTGTTGTTAAGGCAATAAGGAAACGTCAATTCTAATATTATCTTTGACATCGCATTACTGTGGTTTATTTTTTTAATTAAAGTAACCAAAGGTTCTTCATATCGTATTATACACATTATACTAGACAAAAGAGTGTAATGTTCTACCACGCACCTCAACATTAATCACTTTGTATATAGCATTTTTGAATATCAATTGAAAACAGTAAATTCAATTGTACAAGTAAATAATGCTAGCCGCAATTGTTGAGTAACCCAATGATTTCAATGCATTGGGTTCTCGTTAACTGATCCTGACATAAAAGCAAATGAATATATTACTTATAATTGAATTTTACGCTTATTTGAAACTAAACTAGATAATAAATAGATATTATTTAATGAATTAAAATGTCTCAATTTAACAGATATGTTATAAATTAAAATGAAATTAATGATTATAATTCTACAAAACGTATTTTATTACTCTTACTCAAGGAAGCCATCTCGATATTATTGATATACAAATACAAATATAAAAAAATTACTTAATTTCCAAAAAAACATTATAACATAACATAAACTTGACTATTAAATTAAATGAGAACATGCGCAGTTACATTCAAAATTTGAAGTTGTTAAGAATGGCACCTTTTTAAGTTAGTTTAGGATAATCCGTTGATTTTCAGAAATCTGTATTATTTAAACAGTATATTTTTATGTTAGAAAGTGGCAAACGAACTAGCGGTTCACCTGTAGTTAAGTGATAGCCGGCCATGAACATTTGCAACACCCGTGGAGATGAAAATGCGGTGCCACCTTTAAATAAAGTGAGCCCCGCCTACCTCACTCACCAGACGAAACCCAGAAGCGTAACACTTCTTTACGCCGGTCTTCTGTGAGGTCGTGGTACTAACCAGGACAGACCTGTCCATTCGTGCAACAGTGAACACTGATGCGCGGCCCTACCACAGGGAAAAGTATATAGATACTAGCTGACCCGGCAAACGTTGTCTTGCCGTATAAATTATTTCTAAGGATAATTTGTAGGGTAGAAAAAAATATTTTGGGTGGACCATGCTTAACATTTAGAGGGATGAAAAATAGATGTTGTCCGATTCTCCACCCTGGCCGATATGCACACAAAATTTCACGAAAATCGGTCGAGCCGTTTCGGAGGAGTTCAATTACGAACACCGTGACACGAGAATTTTATATATTAGATTACAGCGACAATAAATGCAGCTACGTGTATGTTAACTAAAATGTTAATTTCTTTCTCTTCTTTACAGACGCAGCTGAGAAACAAAAATGATCATCGACCTCCACAAGTCTGTTTGGAGCTAGATCGTTTCCGAAACATGTGGCAATAGACTAAAGATAAAAAAGGCAAAATGGACACATTGGCCGTGGTGACTTCGCTCCTAGGCCTTATTTGCCTGGGTAAGTATTACTTTACATAAAGACAACGCAAAATTTGTTATCCACAAGCAAACTGTTAAAAAATATGTTTTAACAAGTAACGTTTCGGTTATTCTTTTATGCGTAAACAAGATGTAAACCCTGGGCAATAAAATATTTTTTTATTTGTAATGTATTAAAAAAGTTATAATTTAAATATAATTATATATAATATATTTAAATTAAAATGTATTTAAAATATTTAATGTATTTAAAAAAATAATAAAAAATACAAAAAACAACTCACTAATATGAACTCACTGCTGCACCGTTACCAGCCTGGTTGATGTACGCGGGGGTGACAGCCCAAAAGGAAAATTAAAAAAAAAACATGTTAATCAAAAAAAAGTACGGACCACGAGTCTGTAGAGTTAGTTCGTTAAAATAAAAAAAAAAATAAAAAAAACCCTAGGCAATAAAGATATGTCTTGCAGTATTCGTCTCATCGATATGCTTTTACGTAAAAATCGTGACGGCAAGGAAAAAATAATAGCGTATAATAAAATACATATTTTATGACATACTTTTACAAAACTTTCTAGCCTCAAACTAAGCATAGCATATACTAGGTGTTCGTACTCACACCCTCTGGCGAAAGCAAAATGTGCACTATTCACTGTTACAATCGGGTCGTCAACGGAAAAGTGCTGATGCACCGAATTTTAATGTTATGTTTTCGTACTTATAAAGTGATGGTCAAATCCCGGAAATTAGTTAATATTCAAGACGCCATTCCAAACGTTTACGTATCGCAAGAATTACAAATACCCCGGGAAGTCAAGGTTCAACCAGAGCTAATAGCCCGGTGCGCACCCTTCATTGGGGGTGCATTCCCCCACACTATTCGATATTTAGTGCCTCGCCGTACCATCTTAAATATGCCACAGCTCCACTTAACGTATTCCAAAATGTCTCCTTCAATTGCCCTTATTTATCACACGCGCGGTTAAATAAATCAAATGCCAAACTGTTTTGTCACTTCCATATACCCAATATTAGCACTTGGTAGTCTAGTTCTTGGCGGCACATCTCCCAATCTTAGCAAAAATCATTAAAACATATTAGGGTGCAGTAAACAACACTCCAATTTTGATCCTAGAGTCTTAACTTGTACAAGTTTACTTATTCGACTTGTTACTACTATTACTAGTCTTTTACTGCTTAAGAATGTCAACCAAAATATTTAAATTGGTATCAGTACAAATGAAGTTAATCAATAAATTAAACGACTGCAAAGACTTTCCGTTAGCCTTAAATCGATACTCATTCCCTTGGGCCAAATAACGTATCAATAGGAACAGTAACTTACTGACAAAGCTCATTAGATTAACAAAACACACATGGTTTAGCGGCGCATCTGTCTATTGCACATATTTCACAATCAACAGAGTTCACAGTCGATCACGAACATCCCCGCTTTGAAGATCCAATTCCCCCAGTATACGATGTCGCAGTCACGCATTATTTTAAACCACGTGGAACAGTGTATAGGAGTGTCAGTTAATAAAAAAGACCGCCACCCCGGGCTATCAAAGCGTAAAGAAGTTAGGCTAATGTTAAACGACGCCTATCTTTTGTGTCTAATGCGTGATGGATGCTGCGTAAAATGCGGTGAAAAAAAGAATGTAATATAAAGAGGAATAATAAAAATAAACAGAGTCAATCGCTCCGGGTACTTACAATAGGCGGCATATTGAACGTCATTGTATTCAAGTTTGAAAAATGGTTCCTATCTCACTGATCTAACTGCAAACAAAACTACGACCATTATGAATATCGACACGTGGCCGGACGAAGTAAGCTGGCCACGAGAGTCGTTTTAAAATCACGATTTGAATATTTGAGTTTTGAAAAAACGAAAGGCTTTATAACTACAGCGCCTTGAAGGGAATTATTATTATGGGTCAAAAATAAAGATACCATTTATATTGTATAAATGGTATCGTTGCTCTCTTTAATTCCTTTCATTTACTCGAACACTGCACATTATCAATGAAACTTTTTTTTATTGTTATTACCGATATTTCAAATACTTTGTTGCAAATATGGTTAACTTTAACCATGACATTCGGAAGGTTAACAAGTCAACAGGTTAACGTCTGTTCCGTGACAACCAATACTGACTTCTTCAATTAGAGTACTATTCATAATAATCCCATTAATTGCTTTACTTAATTCTTCAACACGGTTGGTACAGCTGCTTAGCGATAGACTCCGGTGAGACGGGTCTTGGGTTTGATTCACACCCGTAATAAGTGTTTATACGACCTAGAGAACTATTCTGGATTTGGGTGTTTGACTTGTTTAATTTATTTGCAAAAAGCTTCTATAACACAGGGTTAACGTTGTAAAAAAGAGGACATAATAAAACTTAATAAACTTCATTATATGTACATTTTATCAATGACACAACAGTTGAATATTAAAACATGAAGAAAAAAGAGCTTGACATTGATTCTAATACTAATCATTGGTATTATATCATTTTTGCGAACTTCCAAACGTCTACTGATTCCAATCTCTAATGTTTTCGAGTAAAGATGTCAGCCGTTGAAAATGTTATCATTCGGGCCATCGCAAAAAAAAAATATTCCGCCATCAGACTAAAAGCGCTTTGATCAGATAGCTTTTAGTTTGCAAACTATACCCTTTTATCTGTCCGTCGATAAATCTTAATAAGATTGGTCGTTGTCGGTTAGCGAAGTGAATGAATGTTTTTTTTTTTTTGTGTGTGTTATGTTTTATACAAATACTACTTTGTGCGTTGTCGCAATTTAGTTATAAAAGGTAAGTTTATTCGTAATTTTGGGGATAAAAGAAATAAATTAGTCAGCAACAATATAAACCTAAAAAATCGTACAAAATTGCAGTAGAATTCTGTGTGTTCAGAAAATCAACGTATCTGAGTTCTTATTTCAAATAATTTTGAACCGAACTTGTTGTTTGCTACAAAAGCTTCATGGCAAAACTTTCGCCATAAATCACTTAGCTAGCTACCTATAACATGCGAAACTAGAGAACTAGAGATACACCATCGTTCGAACTTTATTTATGCAAACAAAAATAGCACACGTCAGAGCGCGGGCCTCGTGGCCGTATCATGCCATGTTGTTACAACTGCCCGTCTCTATAAAAACAAACCTACACAAAGAAATGTTGCAACTGTCGCCGACGCATTTCCGCAAACTGCACCGGTGAAGTGTCACTAACTTCACTAACGGAACGCTGTCAAATAAAACTGAAATATACTGCTAATACGAAATATACGGTATACAGTAAACAATCGAATCTTAACGAAGGCGAATCTTAGAGATAAGGCAAGTGATCTGGCAACACTCTTATTTCTGCGTCAGATGTTGCCTGTGGCTTACCTTGTTTGGATTTTGATTTAACAAACATAGTCATAGTGACCTAAAGCTGAAGAATCTATATTGTAGTATTTGAATCCTTAGCGTCCTCATCAGTCCACAGCGTCCAACAGTTTTCACAATGTATATACATGTAAAAAAATCACATGTAATATTGACAAAAATACAAGCAACACTAAAGGTCTACAAAAAATCCAATTCTTTCCGGTTTTTAAACTATCTGTAAAGATACGAGATAGATGAGTCCGTAACTCAGCACGAAAAACTGACACACGCTCATTTATAACATTAGTAGCTGTTGTAGTTGTAGCTGTAAGACTTACCAAGTACTACTTACCAAGTACTGTAAGCTTACCAAAATCCGCATTGCACGCAACCCAGTCGGAGCCCATGAAAAGTCAGCCCACCGGTTCTGCGTCAGATGAAGCTTTAATAGTCTCGGGACTGAAAGCAAAAACATCAGTTAATACAAGATACAAGAAGCCCGTGAAAACTGATAAAGGGCCGACAATTTGTCGTCCGCATTAGGAAGACGCCTTATAAGGCAAACATTATAACGCACGAAATTCAAATTAACCTAATCTCTCCATCCGTTGCAGTTGGAGGCGGCTAATTCTTAACACGTGTGTGACATGGGTGTTTCATTTTTTGCATCGTAAAATCTTAAGTGCCCTTTCATTAACCGTGACAGACCGTGACCTTTTCTGACGATTTACAGAAAACATTAAGATTTTAAAACAACGTTCAGCAATGTTACTTTAGGGCAAGAGATATTATACTTTTTATCAGGCAACACATGTATTTAGTTATTTTTTAAAGGAGGACCAGACCAGAATACACTTAAAAAAGCTTTATTTGAAAATACCTATTTTTATATGCAAAAAATCATTTATAGAATATAAAACCTTTTGACGGACAGCCTTTTATTTATTTGATCACATGTATTTATATACATCGGCTTTGGTAATGAACAAACACAAAGTCCCAAAATGCCTTGTATACAAAACCAATGTACTCGTAATTATGGGATAGCATCAGATTGCAAGGGGTCCCGAAAACGAACACATGTTCAAAGCTCGAAAAATCATGATTGGCTCCCCGAGGATGCAATTATAATTTTTTTTCAACTCTCAAGAATTAGAATCTTTCCCTCAAATTGCTAATATGGCACAATGGGTGACGAGTGTGGGCCGAAAATATCTTTAACGAATGTCTCTGAAAAGTGCGGATTCACTTTAACACACCAGGATAAATTGATCAAAGAGCTTCCACTTATCGGCTACTCTTTTGATGCTATAGGTCTGTATAGTGATATATTAAACGAGACCGAATTTGGTGCTCTCTGTATCAAAGGGAGAAGTCGTTGAGCACGAATGTAAAACATAATTCTCACGTTGAGGTTAATCATTAGATTTTTTTCAAAAGATTTCGTAAAAAGCTTTGTCAAAAGTGAAACTAGAAAATACTTTGAACATCTAACTTCAAACGGATTAATCCTGCGAACGGCGTGTCCGTCGAAATAAATGTGAAAATCGTGTCTCTCTATGCTATATTTTATTTATTTTTTCTAGCGGCGCGTGTCAACATGTGCAAGAAGTATAAATTAGCAGGGGGACATGACGTACCCTCGCGAACTTTTTTTTTCAACAAAGACTTTGAACAATAGGACCTAACTATTCGTGTGTGAGTTAAAAATCACTCCCTTCGGCGTTTCGACTCTGCCACATTATAGTTATGTTTTGTTAGAAAACTTATTCAAAATTAAACGGCCAAATGAAAAGGTACTTTCATTAAGTGCGTGTTATTTTATATATTTCGCATGACTTATCTTTATGTGTAAAATTTTATGTTCATAATATTAATTATCAGCAGTTATATTAAGTATCAGAGTTTTCAAACAAAAATAAATATTTTTAAAAGAAAACTTTGGATTACAATAAAAGCGCGATCTTTCTCAATGGATATTTCCGCTAGCTAAAATCCAATAATCAATTGGTTTCAAACTCGCGACTATGCAATAAAGTGAGTTTTATGCGCGATAAAGTCACGTATCGCGATCAACATAAACAATATTTTATGTACCCTACAATCTGCTAAATCTTACTTTTATCTCCTTTCGGAACGTTTTCCTATTCCATAGCGGTTACGCGTCTCTTTATGAGAACATTGTTTTTAATTTATCATCCATTACTTGTATATTTATAATAAATTACACCGTTGACCGTATTTCGAGTTTGTTAGGAGTCATTTGTATTGTTTATGCTATGTATAAAAATAAAAGTATATACGAGTAACATCAAACGGAGATTCAATTAGGGATTTGGCCTAGAGATACCGTATGCACTCTGTTGGGAGACGCGAGTACGTAAACACAATTATTTTGCACAAAAGAGTAATCGCTAATGATTCTGAACATCAATGCGAATTTAGAATATCGAGTCTCAGACCATTGCGAGCGGTTAATATATTTTGTTATAATCGGACCTTTTTTGCGAGAATGGATTTTCGACGCCCTAATAATAGCTTAAGGCACAACAATGAACATACATCAATTCGAGTGTCAAACTTACATCTGCGCATTTCTCTACAAACATTGTAGAATAGTCGAGGGGTTCCTATATCAGAACTTTTTGAGCAACTCTATGCTTACTACACGTCAATAATAAATGTACCCCTTTAAAGCAATCACTAATGACATATTTCGCCATTATCATAATTAAACGTAGGAACTTTTATTGAAGTGTAACAATTAAATATCGTAATCATACCAAACGGCTACAATTGTCAACAACAATTGCAACAACAACATTGTTTACAACACCAACAAATTACAAGTGAATAAAACTTCTATAAAAGAAAATAAATATATATCATTTTATACAATAGTTTTTGTACAAAAGAAATAATCAAGTGTTTACTTGTATTACATAAATATAGTTGATAATGTCTTTTTCTGAATAAGTGGTTAAACATAAACTGAAGGAGACTTCTTTCATGAGTTCTTCTGTAAAGAAAAAAAAAAAAAAAAAAAAGAACTGTTTAGTAAAAGTTGACTGTCTATCAACTTGTTTTTTTCCTATTATCAGTTTGTGCATTAGTATAAATTTTACCATACTGGGCTTTATTTAAGACAATAGGACCTAATCCACGAGACAACTCTCCGCGTTCTTATTCTCAGCTTTTGTCATAGGTCCCGCTGAAGGTGGCATCAATGATGATTACGTGGGAAACGGCGAAGCGCCATACATCATCGAGCAGCCCCTAGATGTCACTGTGGCTAGACATCAGCCCGCCACGCTGAACTGCAGAGCGGGCGGTTCGCCGGCTCCAACGGTCAGATGGTACAAAAGTGGAACGCTTGTGGTTTCCGACACCCACCGTAGCCTGCTGCCAGCGGGTGATTTATTTTTTCTGCGGGCCACGCATGGCAGGGCTCATTCCGACGCTGGGGTCTACTGGTGCGAAGCCACAAATCCATACGGAACTGCCAGAAGTAGAAACGCTACTCTGCACGTTGCTGGTAACTTATTCGTCATTTTATTTAATTTTGTTCTACATTTTACCGGGGGCCAATCACGTGGTACCTTTTGAAAATTGTTAAGTGTTGAGAAATAATTTCTTGACTAAGCGAATTCTCCGCGTGATAGGGTTCGTAACGAAGACATCCGCAGTAGAACAAAGATAACCGACATGGCTCAGAAGATTAGTGGGCTTAAGTGGGCCGGCCATAGAGCTCGTAAAACCGATAAACGTTGGGAAAGAAAGGTTCTCGAGTGGCAGCCTCGTACTGACCTTCGCAGTGTGGAATGACCCCCCCCCCATTAGATGGAGTGATGACCTGTGCAATTGTGCGAGTATTCGATGGATGCAGGTGGTTCAGAATCGTGCTTCGTGGTAATATGTGGGGAAGGCCTATGTTCAGTAGTGAATTCTAACTGGCGGAAATTATGACTATTATATTATGATGATGATGAGGGATGATAAGTATTGTAGCTAGTAAGTTGAGAGATAATAAGTACGTTACACGTAGCAGGCAGCTTAGAGAAAGTGTTTTGTTCGAAATTTCATTTGTCTTTTAGGATGGTTCCGCATGAAAAGGGAGCAATAGTTACATTCGTTTTTACAGTTATAGCAGTTCATAATAATTTTATTAGCACATAATATTTGTTTAATTTTCGCTTGTGCAGTGCTACGTGAAGAGTTTCGACTTGAGCCGGTTACAACACAAACAGCTCAAGGAGAAACCGTGATATTAGAATGTTCCCCGCCACGTGGTTCTCCGGAACCTTCCGTATACTGGAAAAAGAATGGACAAATACTTCATTTTGACGGTGACTCAAGGTGAGATTTTAGTTTCTTTTACCTATGTAAAGAAAAAAGAATGACAATTTAAATAAAAATAACATTAGTACTTATCTCCAACTTGTTCTACGTAATTTAACTATTAATCGATGTAATGTTATTAATAATAGTAATAATTTTAATATTAAAAAAATGCCTTAAAAGTTAAAGTAAGAAATTATTACACTTTTTCCTTTTTTACTTTGTTTGTTTTGCACAAACCCACCAATGAATCAAAAAACTTCAAATGAGTCACATTTCCAGATTTAATGTTTTATTAATTAGTTATATGTTTCGCATTTAGATCAAATTTCATCGAATAGATGTCTTGTATAGGGAAAGAAAATAATTAACAGTTGTAGGAAGTAATAAGAGAAGGGGATATTTGAAGAGCTCAACAAGCAATCAAGTAAAATCTGAATAGTTCTGACTCATCGGACCCCTTATTGAATGTTAATTTCCTTTTGAATTATTCCGCCCTATATTTGAATAACTGTAGTTACTTTGTACTTCATACGTTGTAATGAGTTTTTTACGATTTCTACGTATTGAGATGGTCTACATTTTGAGTCGATATTTCAGAATGCATTTGGTAGATGGAGGAAGTCTTGTTATTCAAGATGCTAGACAAACTGATACCGGTAGATATCAGTGTATAGCGCGTAATGCAGCTGGCACTAGGGAATCTACAATTGCTACGTTAAAAATACACAGTGAGTTTTTAATTCTTACGTATAAACTAACTTTAACAGAAATTTTAAGAATATCATTTTAATATAAATATTATATGGGATAGTAAATTATTTAGTGCTTATTTTTTTGTTGTTTCGTTTTTTTTAAATTTATATTTGTATTTGTAGTTAAACCATATTTGATTGCTGGACCTGAAGATATAGTCACCCAGACTGGTGGCAGCGTAACATTCCAATGCCGAGTGGGTGGAGATCCCCTTCCTGATGTTCTGTGGCGACGAACAGCAGGCGGTGGAAATATGCCACTCGGTCGTGTAAAGGTCTTAGATGATAGAAGTCTCCGACTCGATAATGTAGTCCTCGGAGATGAAGGAGAATATACCTGTGAAGCTGATAATTCAGTAGGAGCCGTAAGCGCCAGTGGTTACTTAACAGTTTATGGTAATTTTTTTAACAAGGTTTTAAATATATGTGTATAATACTTAAAACATAAAACAGGTGTAGTATTAAATTTATTGTTTTATTTTAGATCCTCCCTCAATTAACATGAAGCCAAATAATGTAATTATTGAAAGTGGTGCAGTAGCAACTTTTACATGTACATCTTTCGGAAAACCAGAACCAACAATATTCTGGAGTCTAGAAGGCAACCGAACAATTATTCTCCCAGGCATGTCAAGAAACAAATATCATGCGTCTTCTGTTATAAACGGTGTTTCAGTGCTTACAATAAACGATTCTAAGAAAAATGACAGTGGAAGTACCATAGTTTGCTCAGCGGTAAACTTCGCTGGCAGCTCTTTTGCACGAGCAAAACTAACCATAACATCAGATGACGATAGACCCCCACCAATAATAAAATTTGGTCCCTCTAATCAAACATTACCATTAAAATCGATGGCAGATTTCCCCTGTGTAGCTATCGGTAATCCTAAGCCCGTAATTGCTTGGTATTTTGAAGGAGAAGCATTAATAAGAAACTATCGAACGAATGTTTCTAACGACGGCACTCTAATTTTAAGAGATTTAGACAAAAGTGACAGCGGGACGTACACTTGTGTAGCTTCTTCTCCTCAAGGCAAATACGTTTGGAGTGGTGTTTTAACAGTGGATACTCCAACAAATCCTAACATAAATTTCTTTAGAGCAGCAGATAGTTCTGCACTTCCAGGACCGCCCACGAAACCCCAAATATTTAACATAACTGACACCAGCGTGACACTTATATGGAATCAAAATAATAAGATTGGTTCATCATCAATACTAGGATATCAAATAGAGGTGTTTTCCAGAGAAACTCTTTCGGGTAACAATACACCCAGAAACTCCCGTGGCTGGGTTACCGTCGCTAAAAGAATACATCATACCCAATATGTTGTTAAGTCTCTTATACCCGGCATTACATATATGTTTATCATTAGAGCAGAAAATTCACATGGATTATCAGGGCCAAGTCCTATATCGGATTCAGTGACAGTTGGAGAAGATAATTTATGGTCTAGTGGAATTTTTTCCAATAGCACTGAAGTCAGAAATAATATAATGACAGACAACATAGTTGAGTTAATAGAAGCAACACCAATTGATTCTAAGACAATAAAACTTATGTGGGAAGTTTTAAACTTTTTCTATCTTGAAGGCCTTTTTATATATTTTCGTCCATTAGATAACCAAACATCCGAATATCATATGAAAACTATTTTACATTCAAACGATGTTTCCGGATATGAAATCACGTCTTTAAAGAAATATACTAAATATGAATTTTTCCTGATACCATTTTATAAAAAATTTGAAGGGAAACCATCAAACTCAAGAGCTGCGCAAACTTTAGACGACGGTAATTGAAATCACTGATTTTTTTATATCTTAGTACTTCTTTATAAGATCCTTATATTTAATTTGTATGTTACAGTACCCGATGGACCTCCAACAAACATTGAATTACTGATATTTAACTCTACAACGGTACATTTGAAATGGTTTCCTCCAGAGGCTCACCTACAGAACGGTGTAATTATTGGTTATAATGTCGTTGTTAATTGGCTAGATATCCCTGCTAATAAATCAATGGTAGCTATAAACACGACAGTTCAACAAGCAACGAGCTTAATAATGACAAACTTAACGACAGGAGTGAGTTATTCGGTTCAAATTGCAGCCGAAACTTTGGTCGGTTTAGGCCCGTTTAGTCAAAAAGTATATTTCAATACGGATTCCCGGTCGATTGGCTTAGATCCAGTATCCAGGTAAATATAATACTTATGTGAGAAATAATTATTCTAAGTTATGTGGTTATTGTAAATGTCATTTTTATTAAATGTATTTTTTTTTTTCAGATATCCATCAAACGGAGAAG
Organism: Iphiclides podalirius; assembly: GCA_933534255.1. NCBI lineage: Eukaryota > Metazoa > Arthropoda > Insecta > Lepidoptera > Papilionidae > Iphiclides > Iphiclides podalirius. The sequence goes on along the minus strand of OW152815.1, from coordinate 12,291,468 downwards.
TATCTATTGTTGCAGGAGATTTTGTGCTCGAATCATGGTTTTATTTCCTCATTGGAGCTATAATATTATTTAAAGTGATTATGATTGGTGGTATTATATATGTGCGAAAACACAACATATTCGCAAAAAAGTCTGCACTGCCAAATATATACGGTATACATTTATTAAATTCTTTTTAGCTCCAGGCTTTAAAATAATAAATGTTTCGTAGCTTATCTCCATATTTTATGTTTTTATGCAGAATCAGAATCAGAATTTCAAAATTAAAAACATTCCTCGGGTGTTAAGGGGTGGAACGGGGTGTTGAGCATTTGTTTGATGGAGGCTTTGCCATGCGACGGGGAGTGAGGGGTGCTAGATTACTTTCGAGTTGAAAGGTAGCACGAGCCCTCTCTCGTGAGCGTAGTAGATCTCTTTCACTTTAAATTCACGTTTGGGGCACAAAGGAATGATATAAATCCAAAAAAATAAAGACGAAATAAATATAAATGTTTTGTTTCAGTTTCACCGGCGTATTGTCTCTGAATTTCGTCACTTAATGTTAATGCCACGTTTCTTTCTTATAAATATTGTTTTTGCCAATATCCTTTGCCATTTACCATGAAATATAAGCGATATATAGGCATGATTGGTTATTTATATTTAGTATATATTTTTTAGATTCCAATGGTACGAGCTTAGTCACTCAAATGAATATTAAAGCTGCAGTGTCACTTTCACATCCGCTGACTAGTTGCTATAACAAAAATACTGTTACAAAAACAGAATCACTCCTCTGGATGGAAAATCAACCTGGTTTGTGTTTGTCTGGAGCACATACCAACCAAAGCAAGGACAAAACAAACTCGGAATATGACAAAGTAGCTCATCCATTACCCGAATATGCGGAAGTATCATCTTCGAGAGTAAATGGAAATGAGTGGAATACAACTAAAACTGTCAACAGTCCTGCAGCCTATGCTTCAGTTACTCTAGTTGCTAATACTAGGCAATGTGTTAGCTCTCTGGTAAATAAAATAAATTACACAAATTTTATTTACTTTACTGACTTTAAATATAAGGCATGTAAAATTTTGTTTGTATTTTTGTTCGGCAGGGTTGGTTTCCTCCAGGAAATAAAAATATAGAAAGTTTCGATAACTCCTATATGCCTGATGAAGAGCTTTATCCGGCCAGCAATGGGGGTTATTACAATCGAAACGTATATAGTGAGAAATACTTTCAGGGCCACCCGAATGTTTTGAAATTTCACGACTTACCGGCTCTAGATAAAACACAAAAAGCTCAAATAAGATATAACCAGAGCTTAGAAGACAGGAAAGTCGATAAAAATATAATAAAAACAGACGTTACTCAATCGTTAATAGGTCGAACGGGTAGCGTTAATTCAAGAAATAACTCTGAATCTGAAACAACTTATAGAGCCTTCGGCGAAGAAGAGTCTGACGAAGATAATTACGCCGAAGAGCTCGTTTATGACGATTTACATCAGAGGCAGAGGGCTAAACATCAATATGAACGGCCTAATTTTGACAACGATGGTACCCGAACACTGGCCCGTTTGACGTCATTCAGGCACGGTCAGACAGCATTAAGTGGAGCGTCCCAGGCGTCCCTTGCACCAACCCACCCACCCCCGGCACCGCATCCGCGTGTTGATTCAGTGACGCGGTAGTATCACGCCTTGCCGGTTTTCGGCGACTTGTGCCAAACGGACGTTTAGACTGACTTGTTTCGCATCAGTGAACTTCATTAGTGATGTCATAGGAGATCGCAGTTCTTCCTTACACTGTAAAGATCTTTTGGATGTTGTAAAAATGTTGTTTCGGATTATTTTAACGCGATTGGACTCTAGATGATTTTCTATCTACGATACGTATAACTAGATCTTGGCCTACTAAAATATTATTATGCTTACTTTGAGAATATTTAAGAATCTTTTGAATTTTATTTAATGATTTAATTATGTATGATACAACTAGTCTTTTGTATGATATTAAGTTGTAAATAATGTATATACAACAATATTGGTATATTTAAAACTAAACTTAATTCTAAGAATATTTAATAGAATAATTTAAATTGTAATCATTATTTGTAACAATTACTACTGGGATTGAATGAAATCGATTGTATCTCCGTCTCAATATCGATAAACGAATTTGTAACCCTTATATCATTAGTGTAAGTATTTAGAAACTGAAAAAAAAAAAAAAAAACGCTTGGCAATAATTGAATGTAACTTACAGTCCACTGTAAATAATAATTAGTGAAAGTAAAATGTATTATTAACAGGAACATGATTTATATTTAAGAACAAGATTAAAACGCTGAAATTTTCATCACCATGTTAATAAACTAGATTAAACGTATGTTATTTGTGACACTTGAGTAGATATGGATACACGAGTTTGAATCTATTAAAATATATAAGATAACAGAATGGTAACTTCGTTGTTGGTAGATCGAATAGACTGTTAGACCATTTAGATTAAATCGAAATTAGAACTTAACTACGACAAGTTTGTGATGTTTGGGTTTTTAGTTTTATTTCAAGTGCCATAAGACTTAATTCCTATTGTAAAAACTAATGAGATTCGTGTTGTGAAATGAAATTGAAATGATGCTTTTACATATGAGATTTTTTATCTACGTAAGTTAATGTGATATGAGTTAAAAGTATAACCACTTGTTATCATGACGACATAGCACGACTTGTATCATTGCATATCATCTATTGTAAGTTAAAAATTAAACAATGTTAATTAATTATGACGCTTCTGTCACTGTATCAATACTATTTTTAATGTAAATATGTAAAATGCATTCGGCAGCTTTTTTCTACTTCGATTTCGCATCGCAATTGTTACAAATGTGTATTCAAAAACTCAAAGTATCTTTTAAAACATTTTCTATGACATTTCTATAAAAAAATTTTGCTTTTATTAGGAAAAAATCTTTTTAATTTATTTCAAATAGAATGTTCAGTTTAAACAATAATAATTCGTTTTGAAATTTAATCAATATCTTCATACTTTTAGAACGTAATCGAACTCAGTACTGTATTGATGAAGCACTCTGAAAGCAATATTTTAAGTTACCTCGTGATGCGTAATATTATCAAAAGCTTAACATTAAATTGATCTTTTATTTTAAATTTACTTTTGATATTGTTAATTTCTGTATTTTATATTGATGATATTATAATATATTTTTAAATAGACACATCATGGAAACAATTAACACAAAATACTTAATGGACATTAATTTTCTATCGGTCTTGAAAACCTATTTTTAATAAAATAATTAAAATAACTCAGTCAAACAGTGTTTTATTTCACTAAAACCCACAGGTTTCGCAGTTATAAATAAACGTTAAGAATAGTATTTTTAAGCTTAACATATATATGAAAATGCAACAAAATATAAAACAGTCGTCAACTGTTTTTTTGCATAAAGTAACTATTAACTGACGTGATTCTGAAAATTAATTTCCTCGCCTTAAGAAAACAATACAATAATATAATAAGCCAAACAATATTCCATTTTAATAGATACACATCGTATGACCTTAATAAAAACCCCACATTTTCTATTGCACTCAGACGTTATTAACACCTATTAGTCAAGAAACACATTGCATTCCCTTTCGAAATAAATCCGATTCACAGGCAAGCGATTTATGAACGAAATCTACACCCTGCACTCGCCGTAAGTACATTATTGGCGGGTATTTAACAACGCTCCGCCGTCCACTCGCGCGTCTGTAATTGACTGATAACAACTTGCTGAGCTCACATGCATACATACAGATTTGAATAGGATATCCTTGTCATTGTCCCGTTTCCACTCTGTGGCCTCCGATTTCCATAGTGGATACGTCACTCGCAAATTGAACACGTGTGATAAACACTTGCCGTCCTCTTTTTACTTATTGCATTAATTACGTCTCTTTTATACTATTCTATCGAAATGTGTGAATGTGTGCTGTCACTCTGTTTGGGAATAGGAACACTTGACCTGTGATTTTGTATGCGTATAACATATCTGTAGTACATAATATCATTTCTCCTACTTCTGGAACTTCTAAAAAAATCTATCGAGATGGCCGCACCCGTAGCAATGTTCAGTCTGAAAAACGACGCCGGTTCCGTGGGACCGATAAACTCTGCAGCACGGTAAACGTATGAAAATACGCAAGGGCTCCCTCCACTCACTCGTTCCAGTTTTTGCATATTTTTTCAATGGAACGCGTACAGCCGGGAGCGCAGAGCACTCGGCTCGCCTCGGGTATCGTTTTAATTTTCCGCCGCTCAGAAATTTACACAATCCGAATGCACCATCACTTTTAATGAGCTAAAGTTGATTGATGAACGCACTCGCTAGTGGGGTCATAACGTAAGATCCTTTTCTCTAGATATAGTTTTAATTAAAGTACACAATAAGGGGCCAGGATTGTCAAACAAAAATCATTTATTTTTCTTACTGTATTAAAAGTCAAAACTCCACTTTATAGTCGAGTTTAGTATGCAACCAGCAAGATAACGATCGTCTTGTCATTGCTGGTTTGCTATCTTACTTTAAGTGACATGATTCCATTTAAATTAAATAAAGCGAGATCAAAGCTTTGAAATATATATAAATAAGGCGAAAAACACGTAAGTGGTTTACCTGTGATATCACATTTCTATTTCCATCTTCAACTCCAAAGTACTTGTTAAAAAATCGGTTCTATGTCAATATTATGATTGACATAGAACCGAATTTTATATGCGTAGGTAAAACAGAAAACAAATTAAAAATAAAATAATTTGATAATAAAGAAATATATGTTTTTTATTATCTACATTCCTAGTGTTGTATTGGCTTTTTTGGTAATTCGGCAAGTTGAATACGAACTTCGATATCGTCATATTATGTTATAACTAACTAAAGAAATCATCTCAAGACCATGAAATATATAACGTGTCACTTAATATGGAACCCTTGTATGTCAACTTTCGTTTGAAACGGGGCCTCATCGCATCCACTCACGAGCAATGATGGATATAATTCAATTAGCAATTAATTGCTTGATTAAGTTGCGCATTCAATCGGAGGGGTTGTTTTTGTTTTATTACGGGAAATATGATTTCGACGGAGCGATGGGCCTCAACGAAACCAATTTTGCTAATGGAAAATACTTGTTATGACTATGTAGTTTAAGTTTTTCAATTAGGGCTGAATTGTTCAGACACTTCCAGGAGTTGTAGGAGTGTCAATTATTGTGTTGCAAAATAATTTCGCAAGTGTTTGAAAAAAAGATAAATAAAACTAAAACGATACCTAAAATGTCATTTATTACTATTAATTAATGTGAAATGATTTACTATCGACTTTTATACTGATAATCTTGTTGCTTGCTACTTTTATTAGTATTGCGAAAAATAATATTACTAATACAGATCAAAGCTATACTTATCTAGATGTCGTGTCAATGTGATAGCTCAATAATTTTAACTTATATGTTAATTACATTACACGCCTCAAAAATAACGGGTCGTAGAAAAGTGTCTCTATCTCGTGAAAAATGTAAATGGATAATTACTATCTCAAACTATCATAAAAGAGGAAAGAATTCAGCGGAGTACTGCTAGAATATTATAGGAGTATCTTCATCCACGGTCCAATAATAAACCAGCGACTTCAAGAGCCCTGCAAGACCAAAAAATGGCCAAGGTCCGCATCATACGAGAGGACCGATAAGTCGTGAGCACTATGTTAATAGTGAATGCTAAAGACAAATCGAAAATGTAATCTCACAGCTTAAACAGGTGAAATAGGTTTCAAGTAATTTCTCACAACAATTTAAGCTTTGAAACGACTCCACGAAGACTTGGCGAAGCTGATTTAAACCTTAGAGACCACTAATAGCCCCAAATTTCTCCGAGAACGTCGAGGTGAGAGTTACGCTTTGCCGGAGAGCATGTCCATTGGACGGATGAAGATTGTTCCTGGGTTATGTTTTCCGATAAGTCCAATTTTTGTTTATTTGCAAACTATGCGAGACAAAGAGCTTCAAGACGATCGGGTGAACGGTATCAACAAAATTGTTTTGACGAAAAGGAGCCATTGTAGTTAGAGTGCGTGGGCTGGAATATTCTCAGAGTCGTTTCGGACTTGGTGGTTATAAAATCTTGTGGCTGACGGCTCTCAAATACGTAAGGAAGATTTTAAATGAGCATATTGGTGTGTTCCCTGACAATATGCTTGATAATTCAATTTCCATTACGATAATGTGCGGCGGAAATTTGTTCAATGTATATATTAAAAATGTCCAGATTTAAATCTAAGCTGTCATGTTTATGTTTTGTTGGTACAAGTTGGTAAGTTTTGTTTATTCAAAACCTTTATGTATTTATATTTTACATAAACGTACCTATATTGTTATATATTTTGCATTTATGGGTCATCTACTTCTCATCTTAATTTAATCAATCTTTTAAACAGTATCAACCAGAAAAATCTTTAATTATGTTATGATGTACAAAATATTTAGAAAGTAAAAGTCGCTGCAATTTACTGTGCCCTTAAAGCTAAAGTACCCTTAATACTGTGCTTAAGAGGGCGTGGGTATGTGGAGATATTCTGAGGCTTTTTGAAATCAACACTTGAAGACTTTTAATTTCGCCCTCTTAGTTGGGAGCAAATCTCGCCTTTAAGTAAAAATTCTAAAACATTAATGGTTTTAACATTAAAGTTTTAATTTAAACATTTGCGTTTGTTTATTAATGCTTTATAGTTTCTTTACTGCCAGCGTGACAGACAATTATTTCCATAACAAGATCATGGGCTCATCGCTGAACACGTTTGGCAATAAGCCCACAGCATTGTCACACGCGGAGTATAGGAGCCGCTTCCTTTTGCTTCCTGGAACTGTTTGGAGAGACCATATCACTTAATTCAGTTAAAATACGCGATAAATCAGGTTGAAAATAGCATCCGGCCATTGAGAAAGTACATAGAACTATACACAAGTAATTTTACCAATTTACATACCACTGCGAGCGAATTTAAAAGCCTAAAAGAAATGAAGACCTTTAAATAAACTAGATAACAACTAAAGTACATATATAAAGTGTAATCTGCACTAACTTAATGCAATGTCACGTTTCTGCTAGACGCGATAAAGGCATTGTCATACGTGATTCAACTTAATTCACTTAATTCACACATTGGGGTCATTGTTACACTGTAGCGTCCTTATAAAGTAGCGGTGATGATTGCCCGAATTTAATTAAGGCGGCTGCATCAACCCTTCGGTGGGTTGCGCCCGATGGTTTGGCACGGAATGGGCTGTAAAGTTCGAATGGCGTAGCACATGGGCCCGGAGTTTTGTAATTTTATTAATGATGTAATAACAGTACTGTCAGTCGCATGTGTGTGCCCATGAGCGATAGCTGAGTCGTTAGTCGGGACGGGTTAATAATAGAGGGTTGAATCGGGGATTATCTGTTAAGTCCGCACTATTTCTATGGTTATTGATCCGAAACTGTATGCATTTTATAAAGTGGAAAATGTCATCGTAGCCTTTGATGTGGAACATAATTAACATTATCAAGTTACGGTGCACTTCAATTGTTGATGTTTAAAATTTAAAATAACTGCGCTTCTTGACAGAACTTTATAGTTTTTATCGTTCTTAATTTTCTACGTTTGAATATAACCACAACTGATATTTTAACCAGGCTTGTAAAATTGCATAATTATATGCAAATATCCCCGAACTTATTACAGATAAAATAATAACATGTGAAGTGAACAATTGTCTTTACTTAAATAGGGTATAATTGATGACAGTCGTGGTATTGTTTGTATCCAGGTAATAATGTAGTAATTTGATACGGAATAAAAGAGAGATACATTTTGATATCTGCACGAAACTACCAAGAAAAAATTACATATTTGCAGAACTAATGTCGCAGATGTCTTGTCACATTCACTCCCACTCACCGGGCGAAACGCAGAAGTATAAGATTTCACGCCGGTGTTCTGTGAGGTACTGGAACTTACCTGGACGGACCTGCCCATTCGTGCAACAACGAAGACTGTTGCGTGGCCCTGCCACACAAATTTTATTCAATAAACATTCAAAAATTTGAAAAATTTGAAGAAATATAAAATCATTAAGCTTAGTTCAGAAACGCGCAGTACTGACGAAACTGACGCACGGAAATAAAAGCCGATCTCGAGTTTGCGGTTCGCTGCAACATCAAAGCCGTATACAACAATGGAGCAAGTAAAAATAACTGTTTGCGCTCCGGTCAGCGATGTCACTGACAGATAAGTGTGGCGCGATCCATCATTGCATTAGGGGGGACGCAATATTTATTGATTTTTCCCAACTTTGGCAAGGCTTCCATCGCCGATCGTGTATCTCGTTGAAATATGTTTCTTTTAACATCCGCTTTTTAACGGCGTTGAGGGAGAGCAAACAATGTGTAAATATATTGCTTTCTTTGGATAACAAGCTTTATCGAAAATGTCTATGCATCTTCAAATTAAGCAGTTAAACTTAAGCAAGATTGTTACGTTCCTGTCTTTTCCACTGTAAAACCAATTCAGTACACACGATGTTTATCAATCCCAACGACAAAATAAGAAAAAAATGAAGACCAGTTAACTGAAAGACTATTTTAAATGAGCTTACATTATTGTTAACAGTTACTTATCCTTCCAGGTACTCACATGATGAAGTAGTTTCAAAAACTTAAAAAAAATAATATATCAAAGGAAAATAAAAAATACGTAAACATAAAACAGCTGATAATAAAGAGACACGCCTAGACTTTATTTTTGTAGCCTGTTGTAAATTGGTAACGTTCACTGTTGTGGCGTGCCGTATATGTAACCAACGCCACAGCCTTTCTAAATGAAAACAAAATGTTGATTTGCATGTGCAAATAACAGTGTAGTGAAATCCAAACAGTAATTTGGCAGACAATGGCAACCCAGCTGCGTCGGTGTTCTACTTGGAGGAGGGACAAGAATTAAACAATAAATTACTCGTCATTTTGTTCAAATGACACGTTTTGGGTAGCTGCCTTTGTTGTGCTTTAATTGCAGCTGAGGTGGTTAACTGAGAAAATTACGATATATACGAAATAAGTAATAGAGATAAATACAATTTCAATTTAAAAAAGATATTTGTACACTATTCTTAAGTAATTTAAAGAAGAATAAATAGGTTAACTGCTTCTATTCGTTTAAATAAATAAATGATGAATTTTCGAACTAACATGTTTAAATATAAAAGGTTTGAGTTAAAATTCATAGAGCACACTCCTATATTTAACTGGGCTATACATTAAAAAAAGACAATGAACTTCCGCCGAAAGAAAATTCGCAAATGAAAAGAAACCATACATACATTACGATGAACGCAATGCCGAAAACATAAAAATGTCATGTGCATAATGCACCCTATAAATATTATCCCCAATAGACACGACTAATGCTGCTTAGTCTCTCTCTAGAGATGTAGGTCACCAAGTTATCGTTTCGTTTTTATAATATTTCGCCATGTTTATACCCTCGATAGTTGCGAATAAAGTTCACTTTCCTTAAAGTATGCAGTACATAAGTGAACAAACAACAGTAGACCTTGTTGTCTTCGTTGAAAGTTCCATTTTATTTCACTCTAATGGCTATGGAAATTGACTATGGGAGTAAGTGATTTGTGCTTTCGTCTATTGCATTGGGGAATCTAATGGGTGCGACATGCGTCTTGACTATACGCGGCATGATAATATATGTATTTACGGATTGCGTATAACATCAGTTCAGTATAGGAGATGGTAGAGGGTGCTCGACTGTCGAGACAATTTTTAATTTTTATGCACAATTAAAGCCCGTTTTATCCTTGTACGCTATAAATTTTGTTGCATCGGAGAAAGCGTGCAAAGGGTTTTCAAATCGTGCGAATAAATCACCCAAAGAAAGTGTTTTTTTGCGTATACTGTATTTGCTGTTTACGGCTTAGTGCTGGTTAACATAGACAATTAATAAAACAACTGAGCCTCCAAGTAAGAGATACTTCTTAAGGTAAAGAAGGTTCATTAAAGTCCATTACAAGGGCATCTGTTTTTTTTAGAATTAACAGACGAATATAAAAAAAATACTTTACTATTTCACTTTTGCTTAGATATTCTACGGTAATTCGCATAGGTATATCGATGTTTTTTATAAGTTTTAAAGTTAGGTAATGATAATTATTTGTTAATGATCTTCGAATTCGTACGGAATCTTTCATTGCATCGTTTTGCGACAGTTACAGTTTGGAAAAATATTCCGTGACTGTTTTTGGACAATTATAAAGCATGTGTCAGCAAAAACTACATAGAAGACCCGATTGGCCAAGTTGATATTGAACCTTGCGCCAGAGGATGCGGGTTCGATCTTCATTACTACAAAAACATTATGCGATAACCATAGTGGTTTTCCAGTGTCTAGGTATTAATGTACTTATAATGTGTACTTATTTACAAAAGAAAAGTATATTACAGTATGTTTGTCAGTTATCTAGTACGCATAGTAGTGTCGCTTAGTTTGGGACTAGAGAATCTTTTGTAAAAATTTATTCCGAAATATTTACTATTTATTATTATATTTTAAGTTTCCATCTGGATAGTCAGTACTTGATCACCATCAAGCATTGAAATTCAGCCATGAACCTGACGCTTACATGTAAGCTATTACAATCGTCAAATTGAAAACATGGACAATACTATATTAACGATAAAATTTAAAATTTATAAGCTGAAAATCAATTGATATTCTCAATAAGAGGCACTTGATAAAATTCTTAGAAATAAAGAATTTTTCAGATACCACAAATAGATTTTTAATTACACGTTATCGTTACAAATGTTAGGATATGGGACAAAATGGCCAATCGATAAGTTGCCATTCACAGCCTCTAAGGCCGACCACCCAGTTCTATTTGCACAGTAACCTACATTATTGCGTCGCATAAGGGATAGCATCATTAATGATCTACCCGGGGGACAAGATTTAGGGGGTCAGACCCCCGCGCCTCTAAATCCATTGAACTCCCCATTTGGTCACAGCGGTGACACTATCTAAGCGTAAACTCGCGAAAATCCATAAGCTGATGACGTAATTTCAAAACTTTTAAGTCAACATTATTAAGCAACAATTCGGAGTCATGTCACGTACCGACAAGGTTTGGAAATTGTACGAGTCAGGCTATTTTTGCTCTTCTGGAAAGTGTAACATATTGACATTATTGGTTTCTTTTTTCATATGAAATTTCACAAGATTTGTTTTACGCAAGATTTTTCGCGTCAAAGTATTACATAGCAATACTTTGACTACACTAAGCACTACTTAAACTCCTCAATTAAAAGTTTACCAAAGTTTCTTTGGGAATTTTCATCACTACTAAAAGATAAAAAAAAAAAAACAAACGTAGTTACGTACGTACATCAAAATCATATTATTGTCAATATACATAACGTAATATTTTTTACCTAACTGTTAAATGGAATTCAACAGAAGAGAAAAATATATTATTTCCAAAATTCAAATCACTAAACTCCGTTAAAACTACTAACGTTACGAGGAACATTAACGCGGGTGCGGTTCCAATTTCAATATCAAATCGAGTCCATCCCAATCTATTGTGACTAGCGTCCGAGTGGTCGGAAGTATGCCCGATGAGCGCAGTGGGCGCCGCCGCAGCTTTTCATTCCTCCCTACACATATATCCCATTCAAATTTTTACCCTTAGAACGCTGGGTACGCTCGATGAGTGCTCTAACGTCCGTTCAATGCAATTTGATGAAGCTAGTGCGGTGTACGTTATTCAAGCCCGGCGCTATTGGTCGGGACAATTCAGCGATTTAATTGAACCAATCCAAAATACTCGTGTACCCGGTAGCCGCTGCGGTGTATTGCGAGTTCTCTAACGCTTTAACTGCGATACTCCGTGCTATAACTTCTTTATATACATGTCTTATATGTTTTGAAATATCTTTAAATGTTAACATTGAAACGAAAACGACACAAGTGTGAGTTAACAATACGATCTGCAACATGGATGGAACGTTTCATTAAACGCATAAATCTGCAAACGGCGACAAACAACCAAACTAAGTTATAACAACAAAGTCAAATTACCGAAGGAGTTTACCGCGGCCGCAGGGAAGAGAGGAAAGCAACCGACACCGGGTGAAAACGCAAACTGAATACTGATGCAGGGTCTAGAGACTCCTAACTCTCCCAAGATTTTCGGATCGGGATTTTCCTTTCTTTACAATGGGCCTACTCTCGGGGCATATCAATTGCACGCGGTTATGTCGTTAGAAAGTTTCAGAGAGAGGGATAACGGTATCGATTTTTACGCTCAATACCTACTTTCACCAGGCCATACACGTTGTTTCCATAAGACTTGAAGAGAATCTAACCGTAGGCTCAGATGCATCAAGCTATAAGCGAACATATGAGCGGCATTAAGGGTCTTAAAATTTTTATTGCTCGCATGTACGAAATAATTTACGCTGACTTATCTAGGATTTAGATGACAACATGTGCGATCCCTCATTTCATTAACATAACTAGCAACTTTACTGCATTCTACGTTATTATATAAGCGATGTGAATTACTACTTCCCGATACATCGAAATTGGTTCTTTTTCTCATGCACTCTTATTTCGTAACTTATTTGTTTGATTACTAAGTTATAATAAATTTTATTATATCAATACATAAATTAGAAACAAATTAATTTGTGTTTTTTTCGAATACGTCATATCAAAATGTGGTATTACAACATTTATTACAAGTTTACTTTGAAATATTTAGTACACATATAAAGAGAAAAACATTTTAGGAAACAAACATGTGAAATTGTCGTATTACAGGTATTATACTTATTGTTTCAAAGGGATTAAAAATACGATCTTAATGATTTACAAAATATCTCTATTCTAATTATTGAAAATTAATTATAAATTAAATTCAGGCTAAAGACACCACACCACTTAACGAAGTATTTTAAGCGTTTAACAAATTTTAATGTACAGTAACAGACATCATACTTAAATGATTTTAACTGAAGATGACCTAAATTAATCAGGTTACGTCCACACATTTCAGTGATTCTAATGACCATGAAAACGACCAAAATATACGAAACTTTAGGATATATAAATCAACATGAAATAATAGTGACATCTTTGCGATAATGCTCTTTGTTCATCCTTCATTGAAAAAGACTATCTTGTGTCCATTTCTACATACTCAAGACAGTTCCTTTGTACGCGCGAATTAATCCAGTAGGGGACTGTGGAGCAGGTGGCAGTTAGGTAAAAGATCTTTGGATTACCCGAGGGCCCCGCCCGAACTATGTTCAAGGGTTTGGAAAATTGCATTCGTTATCGCTTATCCGGATCCCGCTGTACGGAATTGCAGTCACTTATCGCGGTGATATTTCTACGACTGTTTGATTTGATAAATTCAATTGAAAATTGTTTCATGATGGAAACAAAATTTGGTAATTTTCAATGAGAGGTTAAGCTTAAAACTTTTGACATTTCAAATAGAACGTCAGCGTTTGTCAGATAGATGTCACACTGCTGGGCAAAGGCCTCCTCTGTATCGAGGGTATCAGGGCATAGTCCACCATGCGGCCCCACTGCTCGTTGGTGGATTTCACATATTTTCATCTTTTTTATTTCTGAAATGTGCAGGTTTCTTCACGATATTTTTCTTCACCGACGAGCACGTGATAAATCAGCACTTAAAATTAACAATTTCATCGGTGCCGGCTCCGGGGATTGAACTCAGGTTGCTCGAGTATATTGAACTAAAGGCGAGCGCCCGAACACTGAGCTATCACGGCTGTCATCTCAATTACTTTACATATTTTCTTTAAAGATTTGAAATATCTTTCTTTTCAGATATGAAAGTTACAGCTGTATATATGGAATTTTTGTATACACAGCAAAGTTTTTATAGTAGCTAAAGCTACAAGAATGAGTTATGTGACGTTCTGAACAGTAAATAATTGTGTATCTCTCAAAATGTTTAAATTTTAATAAAAATCACAACAGGATACCTTTATTTAAGTTACCTTTATTTACCACAGTAACAATTAATAGAGTAAGCCACAACTACATTACTTTATAAACAAAACAAAAATTTGAAAAAACATTCTGTGCGAGCGACGTGATGAACTTGTAATTTATAAACTGAACTCAATACAGCGCGCGAATATTTCAAAGGAGCAATATGTATATACTTCCTCATCTATCCGTCCCCACTGTTTCCTTGTACCTGCAGGTTCTTTTGTGACAGACGACATCTCTCCTGAATGACCTCCATTCATCCGCCGACGTTCATTCTACTAATGGAGTTGCCTTTTTAAGGTGCAAATAAATAGTTGCCTCAAAAAGCAAACGTTGGGTGAAGCGGCGGGATGCTAATTAATTAAAAATAGCCCTCGGGCGAAATTAAATTGGAGACACGGCATTCGCTTTTGAGGGATCTGTTAGGTATTTCCATTCGCATGATTTGTTGCTGATGCATTCCGCTGGTAAACGTAATATTTTTTGAGAATTCGAAGGTTATCTTATAAAATATTAATGAGTGCATTTCGTAATTTTCATGAACTTTATAAGGAATAAAAAATGTCGGCTTCTTTAAGTAAATAAAAATGTCCAAAGAAAAATATCTTTTTTTTTCTATTTATCTTTTTTTTTAAAGCTTATAATGACAACTACGTAGTTTTGATATTATTGTTGATAGGTCATAGCGTTCATTTTAAAATAAAAAGCGCTCGTTACCACTAAATTAAAAAAGCCTAAACACTCGATTAAAAACAAATCGATCTTTATTAGTTAGTATATAAGCCCAAAAAAAAATGTCTCTTGCATAAAAAATGAGAATTGCTTTAGTTCAAAGTCAATACTGCTCACAATGCTTTTTGCTGTAGCTAATTCACTTTTATAGCATGCAAATATCGTTCATACAAACTAAGTTATTTACATGGCAACAAATTTTTAAGCAATAAGATAGTGAGTCTTTACAGTGCGCGTACAGTGACATGAAATTAGCACCTAGAGGACAACTCTACCTTTAACAATGTGTCAAACATCAATAATGTGTCAAAATCCCAATATTAAATATGTATCTATTTTGGTTATTTCTTTTTGATACGCCAAAGAAATATAACGTCTTACGCGCGTACACACCACAGCCACACGTATGTTTTGTACTCGCAATGGTTCATTAGCAGAAAATGTTCTACTTCGTTATAGAAATTAATGTAAATGCATAGCCAAGCAAAAATTAGGGCCATGCAACAGTTTCTACTATTGCACGAAAGAGCTGGCTCGACCGGAGTGTGCCTCACCGTTGACCACCGAAGTGGGAGCAGTTATTAATTATTCTTTCGTGTTTTCTCTGGTGAGTGAGTTTTCTCTGGTTGTCAACGCATTTTAAAGCCCCCAGTGTTGCAGATGTCCATGGGCGGCGTAATAGCTTAACATCGGGTGAACCACCTGCTCGTTTACAACTTTTCATAAAAAAAAAAGATAAGTGTACCTATAGACTGACGTCTTAATCTTAATAGTTTCGAATAAACAAAATCTGATACAATATTTTATTATATTTCTTTTCGAAATTAATAAGGTCAACTTACTGTCTTCGCAATTTTGCTTCTTTCAAAAAAGACGTTGGCCGAATTGAATATTTATAGCTTCAGCGGTTCGTTGATTTCGGCTCGTCTCATGGATAAATCATACTCTAAAGTCAAGCAGACTCGTTGTATTATGACTCGATAAAGAAAATGGTCGTGCGAATAACTTTACAATATAATATAATAATTCTAAAAATAGTGAATAATGTGACTATTATAAAATAAAATCATCGAACGTTTTCCATGATAAAATATCTTCGTTTTTATTTTATCTTATATTTCCATCGGGTACGGAAAAAAAATCTCTGTTATGCATTATAGAATCTGTTATCCGGAAGGAAAACGCCAATTTTGTTTGGCAGCCGAAATTCCCAACGAATCGGGAGGCTCCTATTAAGCAGACACTGCCTTTCACATGCCAATGTAATTGAACATTCTGTTGTGCCTCAAAATATTTCTTGATAACTTAGCAATAAAGCGCTCGCTGTTGCATTTATTATCTCTCCTCCCCTATCCGACAAATTTTGATCTTATTTCGTTCTTTTGATAATGAAAATTCTAGACGTCTCCCAGCGGCTTAACATTTATTGGAGAATGGTATTTGTTGATGCTCACGAATAATTGGCGTGTAGGTTGACTGCGTGTCTACTTTCCTAGGCTTTGGATCAGAATTAAAACCGTGCGATCGTTATGAAAACTGTATTGCGATTAATCACTTTTAATGTACAAGATTCGAGGAATTTTATTGGGCGTCGATTGCACAGATGCGCAACGACACCTCTACAGCGCCACCCTGTTCGAATCAGCGAACCTTGATCGCGAACATGCCCCCGACCTTGAAAGCAGCGCCTTTCGAAGTTATTGCTCAGCCTTGGCGTCTTCTTCTGGTAGCAGGGGACAGATTTTTGCATAGGCACGCCTCACTACGCCCGACGTCGTCCGAATCTCCGCAACACGAGAAACGCCATCTCTGCCGGGTATGGTGCGAAGTACTCGACCCATTTGCCATTTCAACGGCGGCATGTTAATGTCCTTGATGATTACTAAGGAATTAGGACTTAGATCACCTTTATGCTGCGTCCATTTTGTCCGCACCTGTAATCCAGATATGTATTCCCTTGCCCAACGGGACCAGAAATGTTGTCGTAATTGTTCTACTCTTTGGTATCGGTTAAGACGAGTGACAGGAATTGCGGACATGTCTTCACAAGGCAGGGCAGTAAGTGGCCGACCAACCAGAAAATGAGCAGGAGTTAAGGGTATAAGGTCCTGTGGATCGGAGGAAAGAGGAGACAGAGGTCTGGAGTTAAGGACGGCTTCTATCTGTGATAGCACCGTGTTGAACTCCTCGAAGGTGAGGTGCGCGTTTCCTATCACACGACGAATATGGAATTTACACGATTTGACTCCTGCCTCCCAAAGACCACCAAAATGAGGCGAATAAGGCGGAATGAACTTAAATCTAATTTGCTGGCCTGTTGCATACTCTAAAATTTCTGCGTCGCAATTGCGTAAGAACTCTGAGAAATCATTCTTTACCCCTACGAAATTTCGGCCGTTATCTGAGTAGATTTCTGAGGGCTTACCGCGCCGTGAAATAAATCTCTTTAGCGCTAATAAGTATGACTCACTGGACAGATCACTAACTAATTCCAAATGTATTGCGCGCGTGACAAAACATATGAACAAGCATATGTATGCCTTTACTAATTTTGCCCCCCTACCTTTGCGGTTCAAAATAAACACTGGCCCGCAGTAGTCAACTCCACAATGATTAAAGGGAAAACTTGGAGTGATCCGTTCCTTGGGTAAGTTACCCATGATAGGTGTAAGTGTCTTACCTCTGAGGCGTGTACAAATAACACATTTGTGTACCACCTGTCTCACAAGATTTCTGCCTCCTACCGGCCACCACGATTCACGTAAGTGAAATAATAATGCTTGTGGGGCTGCGTGAAGTAGCTGAACATGTTTATGACGGACCAATAATAAAGTAAAATAGTGCTTACTTGAAATAACAATAGGGTGCCTTTTGCAATAATCGAATTCCGAATAATCTAATCGTCCACCTACTCGCATTATGTGATTGTCATCTAAAAATACATTCAATTTTAACAAATAATTTTTAGACTTTAACGTTTCTTTATTTAATAATAATTTATGTTCAATAGGGTAAGATTCTCTTTGGCATAAACGAACTAATGTTAACTCAGAGATTTTAAGTTCCTCTAAATTCAATTGACCTGTCCTTTTGCTTGTTTTTCTGTGTGAATTGTTTATAAAACGTAACACAAAGGCCATGGCACGCACCATACGACGATATTGTGAAAACCGATTAAAGGGAAATAGTGAGTTCGACTCGTCCTTAACTATAAATGATTGCATAACTGCCTTGACCTCAGGTAAATTCTCGTTATCACATGAGCCCGTGTTGACGAAATTGTCTACGTTAAAACTGGGACTCCTCAAAAAGTCAGGACCATCCCACCATAAGGTAGAAGAAGCCAGCTCTTCCAAATCGACACCACGGGACGCAAGGTCAGCAGGGTTGTCAATACTGTTCACGTGACGCCACGGTAACTCCTGAGTTAACTCATGAATTTCTACAGTTCTGTTACACACGAAAGTTTTTAATCGGTTTGGTGCCATACGTAACCATCCTAGCACAATGGTTGAATCTGTCCAAAATACTATATTAGTGAAGTTATAATTTAGCGAATTTCGTATTTTATCATACAATCTTGCACCTAATAAAGCGCCGCATAATTCAAGTCGTGGTATGCTTATAGGTTTTAAGGGCGCTACCCTTGCCTTCGAAAACAAAAGGCGTACAGATACCGATGAATCGACATTAATCGTACGCACGTAAACACAAGCGCCGTAGGCCGTTTGTGAAGCATCGCAGAAAAT
Organism: Iphiclides podalirius; assembly: GCA_933534255.1. Taxonomy (NCBI): domain Eukaryota; kingdom Metazoa; phylum Arthropoda; class Insecta; order Lepidoptera; family Papilionidae; genus Iphiclides; species Iphiclides podalirius. Next base: position 12,272,857 of record OW152815.1, on the reverse strand, counting down.
ATGCAGTTGTACACAGATAGGTTGCGTACCTATAGCGTGTCTAGGTATGCGTAACGTAGTGAGAATATTTCGTGACATAACAAACCGGTTCCATGTACGTATAAAGTCATTAGGCAAAGCATCGTCCCAACCTATTTTTAGTAGCCACAGCTGTTGTAATAACACCTTTACGACGATTATTACTGGGCTCAAAAGGCCTAACGGGTCAAATATTTGGGATATATTTGAAAGAATAAAACGCTTCGTGACAAGTTTGTTATTTGTTTGAAATTGCGTAGTATAATAAAAATTATCGTTTAAGCTGTCCCAACCCAAACCTAACGTTTTAGAGCTGACATTTTCGTTTAATGTCAAATCTTTGCAATAGTTTGATTCATTACAGTCGTGTAATTGAAAATTAAAGTTCCACTTTCGTAGTGGAAAACAACCCGATTTAAGCAAATCAGCCGTTTTTTTGCACAGCTCCAACAGCTTAGATTTGTCATCATGACCGAACAAAAAGTCATCCACGTAAGCGCATTCAGTGATGACCCTTTGCACATCCGAATCATTAGTACACTCGGCCGCTAAATATTTTAAACACCTTACACTCAAAAAAGGAGCGGAAGTGGTTCCGTACGTAACCGTATTTAATTGGTAAATACCTATTTGTTGCGACGGATCGTCTCGCCACAAAATCAGTTGCAAACTACGTTGATTCTGATCAATAAGAACTTGTCGGTACATTTTTTCGACGTCCGCGCATACGACATATTATGTTGTCTGAAGCGCAAAAGTATTGCTATCAAATCGCCTTGTATAGCTGGACCTACTAATTGCAAATCATTCAAGGATTTTCCTGAACTGGTTGGACAACTGGCGTCAAATACAACTCTTAATTTGGTCGTAGTACTGTGTTCACGGAAAACGCCGTGATGTGGCATGAAATAACACGGAGAATCGAATGTGTGTACTCGGGACATATGGCCTAAGCTTAAATTTTCATGCATAAAATTTGCGTAAAGTAATTTATAATTGGGATATCGCATTAATTTTTTCTCAAGCGCTAGAAATCGGCGCTCGGCTTGTGTATAAGATTCACCCAGAACGTCCGGTGACTGTTTGAAGGGCATGTTGACGCAGAACCTACCTTCGCTATTGCGCGTAGTGGTGCGAATGAAGTGCTCCTCGCAAGCACGCTCTTCGTCAGTCTGCGTATCACTGACCCTAGGCAACTCCTCTAATTCCCAAAACATTCGTAATTGAGAATCTAACGAATGAATGACATTGCAATGAACTAAATTCGTATTTCTCGAATTATCCAGGATCGGACCGGAAATAATCCACCCTAGTCGCGTATTATGTAAGTACGGACCGTTAGGTAAACGTATCTTACCATCAGTCAACAGGTCCCAAAATCTATCTGCACCTATCAAGATATCAATTGCTCCCGATTCTAAGAATTGTGGGTCAGCTAAGTAAATGTTCTCTGGAAGACAAATTTTTGCGCTTAATCGACAAGTGTTAGCCAATGCAGACGTTATTTGTGGCAAAACAAAGCAGTTAATTCGCGTCGTATATTTATTATCGGAGCATGACTTAATAACGACATTACAACTTTGCGAACATTGTATTACCGAATTTCCTACACCTCTAATTTCATTAGTGGACTGTATCAATTGAGCATCGATTAATTTGCATAACCGTTCGGTAACAAAACATCTTTGGCTTCCACTATCGAGCAGAACCCGCGCTTTATGATGTTTACCGTGCGTATCGGCTACGTCGACTATTGCCGTAGACAATAATACCGAATAAAAGTTTGCAGCATTGGCGCATTGACTTTGGATATGCGCTTGCGCTTCGTTTAATTGGTTCGGGTTAATACTTGTAGAAGTAGTCGGGGGAATGCCGGCGCGGGGTCTGAGGAGTGTGCGGGGACGGAATTCATTCGCGGCGATGCCACTCCCGCTGCACTGCTCTCAGTCATTAGCGATGCGTGGAATGCAACCGTATTATTATTCTCACTATGAATCATCGTGTTGTGTTTTCTGTTGCATTTTCGGCACGGGCCGAACTTACAGTTATCTAGCGCATGTCCTGAACGTAAACAATTCTCACATAGGTTATGTTGACGTATTAAGTTTAATTTAGTTTGTAAATCGCTATCGATAAATCTTTTACAAGAATAAAGTGAGTGGTTTGCACTGCACATTAAACAAGAACGTTTATATCGCGATAGGCGAGCCGACTTGTCACTAGTAACCACGTTACATTGTGAAGCGTAGTGTGATTTTGATGACGTTGTTTTCTTTCTTAAGTCGGAACTGTGTGCATCTTTGTCATGCGAAATTTGTAAAGAGTGCAACATGTCCGCTCTGGATTTGAGAAATTTAATCAACACGTCTAATTTAATCGACCCTTTCGAATTGTTTTCGTTCGCGATAACTGTGCTTTTGTATGTTTCCCACTCGCGTTCGGTAGTTTTATCTAATTTTGAAACTATTAGGTAAATAATTAGTGTATCCCAAGAGTCGGTTGGTTCTCCAAGAATTTTAAGCGAACGTATATTCTTCAAAATTGTGTCGACTAATTTATTCAACAAAATGGGCGATTCTTTAGGAAGCGGGTTAATAGCGAACAAAGTTTTGACGTGATTATGTATGAGAAGCCTATGGTTATTGTATCTACCCGTTAACATCTCCCAAGCCACAATGTAGTTATCCGAAGAGACTTCAACGGAATCTATTATCACTTGAGCATCACCCTCTAACGAAGCCTTTAAATAGTGAAACTTTTGAATGTTAGACATTTCTTTAGAGTGATGAACTAAGGATAAAAACTTATCCCTATACTCGAGCCAGTGCTCGTATGAACCGTCAAAGTTAGGCAGGACAATAGTGGGTAATTTAACCGATTGCAACTGAACCTTTTGATTAGTAGTAGCAATTAATGAAGAGTCAGTGATCTCGCCATTGTCTAGCATAGATTCAGCTCGAGCTAAAGTAGTATAGTACGAATTTTCAAAAAGTTCCCGTTGATCTAACTGCTCGGGCAAATCACTATCGGGCACATTTTCTTCAATTTTAGTTTGAATAGCATTAAATTCTATAGCCAAACTCGCAGCCCCTTGTATCCGTAACTTTAAATCTATACGATTTTGATTGGAAAATTCATAATCACTGCTATTTAACGACTGTATGTAAGTTGTAAACTTGGTTAATCTGCCTTTAATAATTCCGCGCTTTCTAACTAATTCGCGAACTATTACACTATCACCCTCAACACTTAGAATGTTAGGCGATTTATCACGAGGTTTTATCTGCCGGCATTTTGGTGGTCGGTGAAAGTAGGAGTACTTACAATATTAGTAGACAGGAGTCACGTTACTGTTGATAGCAGCGTCAGCAGTTGCGCCTATGACTACGTGTCAGGATGATGCAGCACTTTTATGCGCCCACTTCACTGAAATCAGTTCAGCACGGGATCACAAAAAGAACAGGAAGGTGTTTAGGAAGAGAAAGGGTTGGTCTCACCAAATGCGCCTTGTAGTCGATGAACTGGCCAATCCTTCTATTCCAAGTTGCGCTTAGCCTCCAGCTGTCCTTCGTGTAAATTTCTCCAAATATGCGTATTCCTCCAGGAATGTAGCTTCAACGTCTACGTGATCCACCAGTCGCCGCTTAATTTGATTTGGCTCTGAATGACCAAAAAATGGTAATTTGGATCGTAGGACCAAAAAATGTTGATGCTCACGAATAATTGGCGTGTAGGTTGACTGCGTGTCTACTTTCCTAGGCTTTGGATCAGAATTAAAACCGTGCGATCGTTATGAAAACTGTATTGCGATTAATCACTTTTAATGTACAAGATTCGAGGATAAGAGGGAGAGGAACAATTTTTAACGGTTATATTGACATTTGAATATGATTGGCCTAAAGTCCGGATTTAAATTTTATTGGGCGTCGATTGCACAGATGCGCAACGACACCTCTACAGCGCCACCCTGTTCGAATCAGCGAACCTTGATCGCGAACAGTATTTTCAACTCCAGGAGTCTTAATAAAGCTTAAGTATTTACGGAGAGCTTTATAGTCTAAAGTGAGCTAATAAAAATTATTAAAGCTCAGAGTAGGGATATGATATAATGATAATATAGTACGAAGCTCTTACATCTTTAACCGCGCAATGGGAACGTAAATAAAGCTTAACAATTTTCCCTTATATAATTAGATCCCAAACATGATTGGCACTGCGATGTATTCGTACAATAAGTACCGATTTTTTGAGATTTCCACAAACAATTTTATAGATGTTCGCCATTAGGCTTCAAATACTTTACCTATATACTAAAATCTTTAGGAAAAAACTTTTGTTTTACTTAAAACAAAAGATAAAGCGATTTATTGTGAAAAAAAAACATATGTGCGAACATCAATCTTTAGCTATATTACATGTTCATTGTGCAATAAAACAGTATTCAAATATTCATTCGTACACGCGGATAATTTTGCAATAAAGAATAACCGGCAAGTTACTCTGGCAATCTTTTAATCGCGTCCCGGCGCTGAGGTGTCATGAATGAGTAAAACCGGAAATCATGAATGTTTTATAAGTCGCTGGATACGGGGCGGATCAATGAGTATTGGACTATGGAGAGTTTTGTTCCCGTTCTGTTTAGTTTTAACTGAAGCAAAAAGTTTTACAACTGCTTAATGAAAATCGTATAACTGTATATACGTTTACTTTTTTACAACAATTTAAATCGTTAAAGTGTTAAATTTCATTTATTGGAAAATGCAATTTATATAGTAACTGCTCTAACTGATGACAATATTAACTTTCATTGTAATCCTTAACGGAATTTAAAGTGTTATGTCTTAAAGCGACTTCTTGCAAATCTACCGATTGTAAAATACGTAATATAAAACTTAAAGAGGATCTCTTCTGTGTTTAATACCGTGTGTAGATATTTTTTTAAAGAAGTAAATAATACTTTAGGAATAATAAAACTAATAGGCGGATGTAAGAAATCATACGACACGTGTCTGTAACAAATACACGTTTCTGACGTAACAGATTTCCCTAAACGTAACGAAGCTGCCCGGACATCCTTACCCTATCCGATAATGGCGACGGATTTATAAAATATTCACCACCTCCAACCTTATTTATGAGCCCCTTCATGCTTACGGGAACAGAAACATTACGTTGGTAAATCTCAAAACGGTGTTTTTGTTAAATCATGTGCTCGCCGGTTACTGCATATTTATTTTTCCGGATAGGAACGGACGATTTTATCCCACGTATTCATTAGCACATCGTTATAAAATGAAATTTGCTTACTCATTATCTCTGTTAGCCAAGCTGTGATAGTTTAGTATCAGAGAGAGTTTAATTCGTATACTAGAGCAGGCTGTGTTCCAAATTCCGGTGCCGGAATCAATGAAATTGTCAATTGTATCGAATTTAGTGTCGCATCTAACCCTTCGAACAACCATTTGAACGATTTGGAAGAAAATCTTTGGAATGAGAGATTACTTATTTATGTGAGAAGGTGGCAAGAGAGCTGGCGTTTTACCTATTAAGTGATAACCACCACCTATAGACATTTGCAACACCCGTGGGGCTGCAGATGCGTTGCCTCCTTTTAATAATGGTAAGGTTACCTCTCTCACCATACGAACCGCAGAAGTATAACACTTTCACTTCATGCCGGTCTTCTGTGAGGTCATGGTACTTCTCCGGACGGACCTGACCAAAAGTGAAAACTGTCACGTGGCCGTGAAGTAATTACATAACTCAAATAACTTGCGTTCAAAACTCTCTACATTACCCCACAAAAGTTATATTACTTAAGTTATCTGTCAAGTACTTCCCTACTAGACCTTCCTGTCTATACAGCAGAAATTGTCTTCGAAGACAGTCACGAATGTGGTAAAATTCTGCGTTCAAAATCCACTATCCCAAGAACCGGGCTCACGAAAATCACGGCTTTGTAATTAATCAGTGATTAACGATTTATTTTTATGTTGGATCTTTCTTCGCTGCTTTTTATTGTAACACAACTTTAATACCTTAATTAAAAATGTACTAAAAAGTGTTAACGGTCCAAATAAATGAAAAAAAAAAAAACATAAATTAAGGCAGCACGAGTTTATGCATATAAAATTCTGGTGAAAAATTCATATTAAAATTCAAACGGAATAAGTAATATTTTTAAATCATGAAGCGGCAGGCTAATATTAACTTTTAAAGAAAAAATATTCCTCGCTTTTACATTTTTTAAGGTAAAAAACGTTTCAAACTTTTGCCAATATATATAAAATTTAATGTTGTTCATACTTTATATAATTATTTTATCCTTCATCAAATTTATATATATTTTATTAATATTTCTTAAAAACACATGTTTTTAAGTAAAAAAAATAATAACTTTGTCATTTCCGAAGTATTTTAGTAACTGCTATTTAATTGCATACTTTAATTAAAAACATTTTCAAAACAAGGTTGCTATTTTTCAATTTACACCTTTTCAATGCTATGTTTCCATGCATATGTTAAATCATCTAAGTATTCAATAATATCATGAACTTATATTACATTTGTGTATAGTCAAAAGTACTACGTTAAAGTATACTTTAAGATTGCGAAAAGGAAAAAGAAAAAAAAAGTCAAATCAATTTCAGCCGGATTAAATAAAAAACTAAAAGAGTACAGTGTCCACGGGGAAAGTTTCACGAGATTAATTCTCTTGATAAAATTTCACGGTTCAAGAAATCCAGCTACCGGTTGCGTGGGGCGATGAACGATACTGATTACATTCGTCGCCGCTGCCTTAGAATGCTTCAGAAGAAGCAAACATTTAAAAGATTCCACGGTTTGTAAATATTTCACATAAGTATCTTAAAGAATTGAAACTGTTTCATTTTGCGCTAGGATCCACGAATGAATGGTTCCATCTATTTGTTTAACATGTGCAGATCAATTTTTAATCAAATAAAATAACCCTTTAAGAAAAGGAAATACTTTATTACTCTTATGGAAAATTCTATGACTTGCACAAACTGTTTAAAGATCTAAATACAACAGCTAAATTTAAAGTCAGTTTTAAATAATGATGTAGTAAATGTCAACTATTTTTATATGTTGTACTCCCATTTTCTGAATTTATTTGGCAGTTATATTCGAGATATAACACATTTAAACACTATTTTCGAATGCATATGGCTATTACATATAATTAATTAACAATAAACATTTCTAAAATGTTAACCAGGAAACTTATATATTTTAGGCAAGTCTAAGAAACTCGTAGATCTAGCTTCGTTACCGTAGTCGCTACGTCCCCGCTACGGCTGTAGGTACTGGGCTACGAGTCCCCAGAGATCGAGGCCTGCGAAGACAGCCATACAATGTTCCAGCATTTACGCTTTACAGTTAAGCAGCTACATTATTATTTTTAACATTCTTACCCAAACTGATTTTGTTAAGACGTAAACTTTTGGAATGTATTCTTTTGAAACTCGTAATATATTAAGTTTTGTTGTATATCAATGTTAGTTATTTTTTGTACGTAAGAAATAATATTTGGGTAATTTTTGTGTTGCATACAATGCAAATATAATGTCCACTATTATTATTTGGTTTAATTTTTTTAACCAAAATAAAAATCAATATCAAATTATTACTTCTTATTTTTTGTGTACATCGTTTTTCAATCAAAATATAATAATAAATGAACATCTTTTTCTCCTTCATCTTCTAATACAGATAGTGTTCATTCACTTGGTAGAAAATGTAACTAATTAGTAAGATAGCTTTTTAATCAGAATCGTACAATTTGTAATATCATTACGAAAACTTTTTGCGACCTCTCACTTTCACTTCAGCGAAGTACAGCTTTCAGCACAGTACGTTCACGTAATGACTATCGACCGCAAATGAGCAGCTGCTAATAAAGTTTTGCCATTACACTTTAGCGATTCCACGGCTATTTATTCTGAGCCCTTGGCCCCGTGAACTTGGCAATTTTAGGTAAACTATCAAGTTAAGTGTCGAAATGAGCTGCAAATTTCTGGCAATAAGTTTAACGTAGTGATTCAATTTAATGTTATAAAGCATTTCAAGATGTGGCATCATATATTTCATACTATCGCTTGAATTATTATTGTATTAGTTTCGAAGCATTAAAATAATTGTTTATCAACTGTTTATCCATTTTTCCGCCGCATCTTGATGAATGTCTCGTCTTATATCGAGATAATAAACAAAAAAGGGGTCAATTTCAAGTGTTGCAACCATTGGAATAAGAACGGAAAATACGAATTTCGTATTAATTAAAATGTTAATTTTATTCTTAATCGGTAAAAATGTAAGCAATTTTACAAAGGAATCAGAATCAAAGCTATCGAAACCTATTGCCATGTTTATTTTAACCTTGTTTTTCTCTTATAATTAACATGTTTGAAATTGTTCTATAGTCTTGTTACGAAAAAGAAAGAAAAACGTAATAATAACCGTAATATAAACTTATCTATTTGGCCCGCATCCACATTTTATTACATTCAAGAGTCTTGGGAACTTACCACTTCGAGTTTGGCTTGTTTGGACCCACCCCCCGGCTATGAGCCAACCCAATCTCGAGTGTTATTCTAGACAATTAGATGTTCCCGACCGTGTCTCTAACGTTTGCTTTCACTAAGTTTTACTTTACTTAGGTAAAATTATTTCAGTGTTTGCTTAACTTCAAAAAGGTACGACTTAAAGGGAATGCAATTTGTTTTAATAATAATATGGTGTGAATGAGAGGTAATATAATTTCTAGTAATGGGTACAGATCGAGATAAATAAAAGTTAATATATATTTGATGGTGGTCTTGCCAATGACCATTGCGCGTCGTGTAGTGTATTACATCCCCCCCCCCCCCCCCCCCCCCCCCACATAAGGCTAAAACTTGTGTAGAATGATTTGATTAATGTACGTGAAAATTTATTTCCCAGTGCCATTATATTTTTCAATACTAAAGATAGTTTTTAATCTACGTAAAAGTACAAAATTTTGTCCTAGCGTAACTGAAACAATCTGTGTAAATATCGCAATTGTGCAAGGTGAAGAATAGCGTTTTGCTTTTAGAACAATTCACTTTACGTAACTACTAAGGCCTCGACAAGCCGTAATTTATGTTGTGACGTGTTGTAGCTCAACCGCGAGAACATCTGGCCTACTTTCCTGAAGCCTGCAAATGTGCCTACAATTGTATTCTTCGCAATAATTTTCAATCCCAACGAATAAGCGCCTGCTTAGGAATTATAGCAATGTACCGTCATAGTATTTTAGTGTGAACAGTTTCTTATTTAATAAACTTTTACTACCTCACTGTTTTCATCACTCACCATTTCTATTATAATTAGTATAAGTTTCTCACAAACTAATTTCATATTATTACTATTTAACTATCTGTGTAATTTATGAGAAAAATGTATATATAGATACTTATTACCTACATTACATTCACAAATATATTAGAATGTAGGCATGACCGTAAGTTATTCATTAGACACCAGGTACTTTTGTGTCGAGTTTTTCGGCCAAGTTCCGTAATGGGGAAACTTTTATAAATGCCCGAATCACGAGGACCTTTCATAAATAACTGTTACTGCAAGCTGTTACGCACGGATGAAAATGTTCTTTCCTCTTTGGATTGAAATGAGGGTAAGCCGGCACGTACGTAATTATTTAAAGCGTTGTACGCCCCGCAATCATTTGACCAGCATTTTTCGCCCTATAAAACGTGTTATAATGCCTGGTCCTACTACATTTTAGAATTTTCACCGAATATAAATTTCATTATCTCCGCTAACAGGATATCTTCATTTGAAATTCTGTTTATCATGTTCCTCTGGTTCATAACTTGGGCGCTCCATCCTCAACACAATTCATCATCAGACTCAGCTCCAACTTGCTTGCATCAGCTTGGTCTTGAAATAGTATAATTAAAACATTATGTGTAGGTATTTAAAGATTATCAGCATTTAAGTTTGAGCTTTGAACACTAATATATATTGCTTGTCATTCTCAATGAGGCTTTGGCGTTAATATTTGTGAATCTATGATAATCGAGAGTAACCTCGAGTCGCGTTAAACACGACACGAGTCTAATTTGTTATTTTGTTGAGTGTTATTTAATTCTAGAGTAATTTGACTCCCTTGCAATAAAGGATTCGTTAATAGAATATTGTAAAATTAACATAGGCGGGATCGTGCGGAACACGCTAGGCAGGAGATAAGCACCGGACGCACTTTCCCTTTGAGTAATGGCCGACCAATTCCGGTTGCTGTATTTCCGGTATGTGGACCGCAGTTACCTGCTGCAATGGCCAGTTAATCGCTCAATGAATCATAGCTAATCAACGGGCAATGTGCCTTTTGTTGTGCTTAGATAATTTCGAACATTTTAATATGCTCAGTGGCTAAATGTATAGGCTTTGGATTAACAGAATTACATGTCACGAAGATCTGTAAGTTGATTATAGATATTTATGTGCTGATAAAAATATGCATGATCATCTCTGATTTGTCCAGTGATCAACTGAACCAGATCACTTCAACTTATCCTATTAATTGAACGTTAGTAATATTTCATTTTGAAAAAACTTGAAAGTTTGATGCGACTTGTTTTAAACGCTAAATCGGTATGTTTCCAAATAAGAAAAAAAAAAAAAAAAATAGCTCAAATATGAATTTTTAAACACTTGAATACTAAACATTTATCAATTAGATATCAATATTTTATTTTAACATTGCCCTTAAAAAGAAACAAAAAACTACCTTAACTTTTCCGACTGACATAATTAATACTATTAAATAAAAATTATTTAAATTTTTGCGCTAACCCTTATATAGTACTGAATGCTGGGCAGTTTCCTTACGTTGTTTTCCGATGCACGCGATTAGTCAGCACTTAAAAATAACAACAACATTGAACAACACTAATATAGGTTGATACAATTTACTTTAAAGAACGATATTGTATCAATGCTGATTTAATTCACTTCTGTATTCGAGCGTACAGAATTTTAAAACGTTCATTAATGTTTTACTTTCTTTCGAAGATCGGCGCAACGCTCGGTTGGAACAAAACTCATAAATATGTAATGGCAGGATGAAACGCGGCCTATGCAAAATTTCCGCCCGCCACGTTTACAAACGGGTCAGCTTCAATTTAAGCTTTCATAAATTGAATCTTTAACAGATTTCAGCTCACCGCGTTGTGTGCACACCGTCTTAATACCTCCAACGAACTTATTACCACGCCGACACAATGAAGTTTTGGCTGTGAACGAAATTGTTTTCGCATAATCAAAGTGCATTTCTTCATGACGAGGTATGAAAAATGTTCGTCTTCCGGAACACAATGGAGAACGTTTCGGAATTTAATTTATGCGTGGCGCTCGACTTGTTTTCGAGAATGAAAAGAAATAACAAAGCGTCCAGCATTAAGATTCCTCTTTCCCCGTTTGCCGGAGTATATTTTAATAAATTGCACAAGGCCCTCTAGCGCGTCACGGGCGAAGAACGTTCACCCCTTTCACTTGACCGTCGTATATCTGATGTTCGCAACTTGGCCTTCCAATAATGCCGTCATATTTTTTTAACAATCCGAAATAGGAATAAAAGGAAGACGGGGAAAGTTCCGCAACGAAATCACAAGGGTCGTGTGCCGGCCATAAATAATAGACGCAATCTGTGCGCGTGTTGCATCGTTCTTGGTGCTTGCGGCGTTCACGCTATTGGAGACGATTAGGCACATTCCATTTAACGGCCAAGATTGCCAGACGCTGCTATTCAGGCATAACGGACATATCGGACATCGATGATTCGCTTTGCGTTATTGCCGGTAACGCAGCCAATTCAATGTTACATATAAAATTAGTCTTTTGTTTACGTAGAAAAATGGCGATGATTACAATATGGTACGGCACCTTGTAGCTGGTTAGCTACTTACCTTGTAAATAGTAGAGACTAGGCACTTGAAAATATGTGATATCTTTGGTTAAAGAGTGTTATCTTTGTTATCTATTATATATATTGTTGGTATGTGTTATCTTTGGTTAGACAAGGTAAGGATATCCCTTTTTTACTTAACTACTAAGGCTTCTGTAAAGATCAGTAACAGCCTATAGTGTATTCGAATGATGAAAAAAGCACTCACAGTTCGCTTAGTAGGAATAGTTCGCCTCGTGTCCCCAGAGGATTTATTATAAGTTTTTTTTTTGGATATACACTTACTATACCTTTCCCTTGCAACGAGCGTGGGAAAACCGCAGTTACAATTAACTATTTCATTGGTGCTGGCGCCGGATGCTCTAACATTGAATGTACTACTACCACGACTCTAGATCAGTTTGATATTTATCTATTACAAATTATTGAAACAGTAGTTAAAACATTGGAAGCTTTTCAACGGTCTTTGCTAGTGATTAGTCATGATCATCCTAAATTATGTGTAAACAAAATTGTGAGGTGGTGCAGTTGGTATGTTATTGGCTACGGTGCTGCGGAACGTGGGTTCGATTCCTACATGGAACGAGTATTTGCGTGACCCACAGATAATTGTTCCAGATATGAGTATATCTCAAGGATGGCTCACGTCAGGCAGGCGGTCCGCCGTAAAAACTTACCAAAACAATTTACAAAATTATTCACATCTTGTGCCGACCCCACCTAGGTGGGATAATGATAGACGAAACTGCAAGGTAGTATGGATCGCTGACCGTACGAAACTGCTAACAGTTTCGTATCTAAATTATGTGAGAAAGAACAGATTAATCGAGCGTACATACGTATTTCCTTAGTTATTCAATTGTTTATAGACTTCGTGGCCCACGCGTCACAAATACGCGATACGGCATGTGGCCACGTTCGCTTTAAAGTCATCAACGTGGTATTAATATGTCAGAAGCGATCGTAAACGCGGAGTGAATCGCCGGTCTGCGTGACAGGTGCGATCCGCCTTTTCCCTGTCTGCGGCAAATGAGACGGCCGCGAGGAGCGCCCCATCCTCTTTCCCCCGCCCTTATGAACGCCACGATTGACGGAAGTCGCCGGGTAATATCGTCAAGTGTCAATTGAGATCGGGAAAGTATCAATCCATATTCTTCTCTAACGCAAAACACGATTGAAGACTAACCTGATGTTCCAATAATTGATTCAGGATAACAATAACGATTTTCGAGTATTCTACGAATTAACGTGAACTATTAATCATTACGGATAGTCGACAGACACAGAAAGAGAGACGGAAAATCTCTCTTTAATTCAATATATTCGCAGAATTTGTTTCGGTCTTTCTCATGGTTTTTTATCGATTGTGCTAACATAAATATTAATTACAAATACTAAATTTTTCAGTTGCAAACGCATATTTAAAAATTAGTGTCGGTTACTAGTACATATCAGAAAATAGGTACTATGTATTTATTGTTCTTAGAGATTTCAAAATGAAATATGATGACGATGTCCTATTGAGTATAATAACAAGTTATTATTACAATGCTCACTAAAGTTGATTAAACATTATTTGTATACTAGCGACTCGCCTCGGCTTCGCACGAGTGCAATGTATGATACATTTAAACCTTCTTCTTGAATCACTCTATCTAGTAAAAAAAACCGCATCAAGATCCGTTGCGTAGTTTTAAAGATCTAAGCATACATAGGGACAGACAGACAGCGAGACGACTTTGTTTTATACTACTAAAATTTTAAGTTTTGATTGATCACGTGCTCATTGGTGAAGAAAAAGAATCGTTAGAAAGTATGCATACTTTCGAAATGTGGATAAAAAATGTATGGACTGCTACTTCGTAGTGGAGTCGAATGGTTTCCTATGCCTTAATACCTTCCGTAGAGAGTAGAGGCCATTCCCCAGCAGTGATACATATTCATGCTGTTTTTTTTTTTGTTATTTTGTTACTTTTACAAATATAATGACTATTAACAGAAGTAATGAAACATTGATTTAAAATATAAAAGATGAATTAAAATCATTCTAGTATAGTATTAGCAAGAGATTAGTATTACTCTATTTTATATTTGGTCTGCTTGATTAGCCATGAATACTTTCAACCGCTTTAAAAATCATTTCAATCCCATCGTATTGCGTTAAAAATTCTACCATGTGAATACAGTTATATCATAAAGTAACGGACTTACTGATAAATAAACGTGTAAGGACAACAAGAGGCGCAAAAGTTAGAAACAATAATACAGGCGTGTGCGGGGCATTAGCATAACGCTGTACAACCGTGGCGCCCCGTGGGAATGGACACGTGGACAAACACCGGGACAAGCGGGAGGCCCTCCGCGTTTCCCGCAACGGTAAACATTTTTATATTATATAAATAATACCTTTAAACAAACCGTACAGGTACAGAAGAGATATGTAAAATGTAAATTTCGCGTTGTTCCTGCACATGTTTAAAACATAGTAATAATTTCTGCAGTTACTCGCTTTGCTGTGTATCGGTAGCGTACAAAGAGTTTATATATAACGTTGTTTCCTCCCGTCATATTCAACCAGACGTCACATTGAGAGTGGAACAGCAACACTACGTTATATATTATTCTTCGATATAGGTACGGAAATATTAAAAGTAATCTCTCATTTATTGATGGTAATTTAACCTTACTTTAACATTTATGTTAACTAAAGGAATATGTTCAACGTTTTATAGAACCATACGATAAAAACTTACAGATTTTTATTACAACTATTACCCATCCTGCAAATTCATTCGACTTTTGTGCCTTCTGTTGTAATCGCTGTAAAACTTAAATAAACAGGGTTTTACGACGGACCCGTAGGCAATATCGAGCCCGTAGTCCGTGTAATGGTGCTGATGCGCCATTTTGCAAGTGCTGAATGAGCACCGTTCGACACGTAGGAGCCTAAATATGAAAACCGGCACAACTTGTGCACATTCAGCGAAATCTCTTCCTCTGTAGTATTCATATCGCAGCGCGCAAGTATTCTGTCTTTTTCGCTTACGCCCGCAAGTTTAAGAAATCCACTCTAAAACGATACTATAACAAAACATGTTTTTATTACTTTAAAAAACAAACCAATACCTAGCGTAATTTTTCATGTAAAAATTTGAATACATTTTTTTATTAATTTTCATGAAATAAACTAAGTCAATAATAATTAAAAGATATCCTATGAGCATTTTGTGCTTTAGGCGAATTTTTAACTTTCAATTATTCTTTATGGAATTAATTTAAAGAAATTACAAAGATAATTCGCTCACTAATTCAGTAATTTTGTAGACTTGTTGAGCCCATGTAATGAAGGGACGGAAACCTCCGACTTTGTACGGTAATGTTTTAATTACTTCCTTCTTATTGTCTTTATAACTTTTGGGCACGCTGTGTTGCCCGTGGGCTAATTAAGAAGACTTTTAATTAAGCCCTTTTATAAGTACTGCTTAAAAGATTTCACACATGTTTGTTTTATAAATATGCCAAATGGGGAGTGAAAGGGATATTTTTGTAATAACTAGGTGGCAGAATAACTTTTTACCCTTTTGAAGGACCCTCGTTTTGAGATATATTGTATCCATTAAATTCAGAAAATTCAGAAAATATTAATTAATCTAAAAACCATACTCGAAAACAATACTTATTCACAGAGGTTTTTGGACTCAACTATCGTTATGTTACTTACTCTTAACTTCGATATTTAAAATGATGCGTAGAGAGAGTATTTAGAAAGTACCTATAACGATCTTATGACCCTTCAGGAAAAATGTGATGTATGTATTTAAAGGTATTATGAACTATTATGTGGATTTTACAGGGTCTAACTGACATGACTTTGATATTTTATACAAAATTTTGTATCCCAAAATGTACCTAAATACAATGAGTATAGGTTTCCTGATTCGATCACGACTACATGCATTGTAAAACACACCTTGTGTTAAGTTGGCTTAAGATTTACTTTTTCTGTTTACGCTACGTAAAGGGCGCTATATTATAACCATTCGGCAAAAGGCGATCTCAAAAAACTTAAGTAACGCAGGACACAGGAGTTCTTATAGTAATAACAGCTCTATTATGTCTTAAAAAGTGATGAAGAAAATAGGTGCAACAAAGAGGAAAGCATTCAATCTACGAAGGCAGACAGTTATGACAGTAACGTACTGTTATATTCATATGATCTGCACCAGGCAAAATTAAGGGAGCTTTTGCGCAAACAGTGCCCAAATATTTGCAATAAAATTTTGACACCGGTATATATAGACTAGAACATGTCAAAGGTCAAAAGGAAATATAAATTAACCAAATATGCGACTGAACAGTCGGCACTAATCTCATATTCATTTGGGCAGCGTAAAAGGCTCTTCATAGCGTTAGAGACAAAAGTAGGTTAGATTTACATATTATAAAGGAAAGAGAAGTTGCTCCCCACAAACCTTTGAATGGGCAAAATTTGAATTTGAATTCTGTTGTAATCGTTATATTGTTTCTAGGGCTATAAATGATTTTATAATTTATATATTATATATTATCTCTTTGTGTTAATTTACTCAATGCAGTCTGCTAAATGAATTCTGCTATTTATATGAAACGAAACAGATTTTTTATGTGAAAAGTTGCCAAGCGAGCAGACGGTTCATGTTATGTGAATACCGCCGCCCATGGACATCTGCTACACCCAAAGGTGCCAGATGCGTTGAAAACCTTTTGAAAATTGGGCTCCGGCTACCTCACTCACCAGACGAAACGCGAATGTATTATACTTCCACTTAACGCCGGTCTTCTGTGAGGTCGTGGTACTTACCCGGACGAGCCTGCCCATTCATGCAACAGCCGAGGCTGCTGCGTTACCCTACTACCGTCACAATAATGTGAAGGTTGTATTTCAGGCATAGAATTAAGTTTAAAAAGAAATATTTTTTTTACAGTAAGCAACAACAGAAAATAGTCAATATACACAATTAATAATAATTAAGATTATTATTAATTATTATAAAATTCCGTTGTATCTTAACACTAAGACTACACAGCTTATATTTTACTTTATAACATGAAACAAACCAAGACAAGTAGGCCATTTTAGTTCCTTCAATTATGTTCTCTTTACACGTCATATACGAGAATATACCAGGATTATAGACCGCGTATTCATATAATCAAAGAAAGCGTCAATCATTGAAAAAATTGAAAAATTACAGACTGCAACCGTAACTAGCAGGCGAGTAATTGGAAAAAAAAACTTAAAGAAAAACGGCCTAATGCCTACTCGTCTCTTCAATTATAGGTGAGCGACCCCACTGAGTGGAATTGATTTCTATTAAATCTCTAACCAGTGCTACAATAACCCATTTAACTGGAAATAACAAATGAATCATGACAATATTCATAGCTTTTAAAACATCTAATTTAAATTTAAGAAGAATTATATATATATAAAGATAATTAGATAATTATTTAATATAATTCTAATAACTACAGGGATTAATTTTCTTACCAAAAATTTACGAAGATACAGTCGCCAGATCTTTGCGTTAATTGTTTGTGTTATATAGACGGTGTGTTATTGTGGTGTTTGTGAAAGTGTGAATGCGAATTAGTGGCGGGAAATTCTCAGGTGGTAGAGTTCACATTAAACATATTCTTGCGGAGACGACGGAAACAATAAAGTTCTTGCGGCGGTAGCGGAAAAATAATATAGATGCTCTTGCAGAGACAGCGGAAAAGACGCGAAATGAATTGTCAATTTTTTTTCGTATTGTATTTTTTTCAAACAGGAAAAAAATTAAATACACCCGATGCTTTAACGCAGCAACGAAGCAATCGTTCCGTTGTTTAGTTGCATGATTAAATTTCTCACATTAAAAAAATATTTTAATGGGCCAGAAAGGGACTTATTTTTTCGGAAAAATGTTTTAATTCTTAAGGTTGATCTGAAAAATCGTTTTTATAATTTTGTGTAAAAAGTGGCTCTACAGATTGTAAAATCAGTGATCCCAAAAACAAACAATCTAGACTTGAATATTTGACAAGCCCGCAGATACAGTCGCGGGTTTAATCTATAATACATTAATGTTTACGTATTTGAGACACATACATATTATTTTAGTAGGGCCACGCAACAGCTTCTGCTATTGCACGAAGACAAGTCCGCGGAAGTACCACGGACTCACAGAATACCAGCGCGAAGTACCAGGAGTAACCGGAGCCCAATTTCTTTAAAGTTGCCAAAGAATCTGCCCTCAGGTGTTGTAGATGTTCACGGGAGGCGGTATTCACTTAACATAAAGTGAAACACTGGCTGACTTGACAACTTTTTACATAAAATCTTTTTTATCACACAAGTACAAATTCAAAGTAAGTTTGTAAAGTTCGCATCTTTCAGCTAAATTTAAGTAATTTTCGAAGCTAAAAGGAGAAAAACACCGTTCTTTATTTTTAACTAATTGAATTTTCCTCAAACGTTTCCACAATAACCTATTAATCGACCCGTCTTTACCTGCGTGTCGTTGTAAGAAACTCGCCATGGAAACCCTTCGGTGTAATTAAGTCTTTGTTCAACATCAACTATCTTTTGTCTGCCGTTAAGACTGGAATAATAACAAAAGCATCTAGACAGGGGAAGCGCAAACAATGACGTCTGCTGACTACGGAAACGAAGCTGCGAGTGGGGAGCTTTTTATTAGCGTTCCACTAAATCAATATCTTCACTGACGCTAAGAAGATGTAATCAAATCACGAGACATTATATATAAGAAATTTTTCTAATGCTTCTTTACATCATAACGGCCAAAGGCTACGTTTGCTTACAATTGGTATTAAAGTAAGATTCTTTGCCTCTCAGATAGGCCTCGAAATATATCGCGGGTATAAACTGAGTTATGAAGTTTTAAAAAATAAAATAAATTAACGTTTAAGTCCAACTTAGTTAACGTACTTTACTGTGGTTTGTATGAAAGGGCCGGCTCGTGGCATTATAACAGCCTCACCGTCAGGAGGCGTATACAAATTGAAGTATTCATATTGATAAATTTTAAAGTTTTTTATAGTGCTAATCTCTGCACTTAAGATTGAACATTAAAACAGGTATCAGCCGTTTAGCTCAGTGGCTAGAGCGTCAGGCCGCGAATGCCGAAGACGTGGGTTCGATTCCCACAGCGGCGACAATCTTTTCGTACTTTTTCTACATGTTTTAATGTTCAATCTTAAGTACAGAGATTAGCACTATAAAAAACTTTAAAATTTATAAAAAAGCAATGGCGACATCTCTCGTTCGAATTATCGTTGTAAAAACGATATTCGAAATTGTTTGTATGCTGGAAAGGATATAACAATAGATGCGCCAAGCATTGCTTCAAATGCTAAATAACAATGTAGAAAGAAGGCGTTAAGATTTTCGTCGCTGTGGGTATCAGCCGTTTAGCTCAGTGGCTAGAGCGTCAGGCCGCGAATGCCGAAGACGTGGGTTCGATTCCCACAGCGGCGACAATCTTTTCGTACTTTTTCTACATGTTTTAATGTTCAATCTTAAGTGCAGAGATTAGCACTATAAAAAACTTTAAAATTTATAAAACGCAATGGCGACATCTCTCGTTCGAATTATCGTTGTAAAAACGATATTCGAAATTGTTTGTATGCTGGAAAGGATATAACAATATGATGCGCCAAGCATTGCTTCAAATGCTAAATAACAATGTAGAAAGAAGGCGTTAAGATTTTCGTCGCTGTGGGTATCAGCCGTTTAGCTCAGTGGCTAGAGCGTCAGGCCGCGAATGCCGAAGACGTGGGTTCGATTCCCACAGCGGCGACAATCTTTTCGTACTTTTTCTACATGTTTTAATGTTCAATCTTAAGTGCAGAGATTAGCACTATAAAAAACTTTAAAATTTATAAAACGCAATGGCGACATCTCTCGTTCGAATTATCGTTGTAAAAACGATATTCGAAATTGTTTGTATGCTGGAAAGGATATAACAATAGATGCGCCAAGCATTGCTTCAAATGCTAAATAACAATGTAGAAAGAAGGCGTTAAGATTTTCGTCGCTGTGGGTATCAGCCGTTTAGCTCAGTGGCTAGAGCGTCAGGCCGCGAATGCCGAAGACGTGGGTTCGATTCCCACAGCGGCGACAATCTTTTCGTACTTTTTCTACATGTTTTAATATTCATATTGGTATTTTTTTATTTCATCTGATATGAAAAGTTACTGGGGTACACTGTTTGAAGTTAGAAAATCAATTACAATCTTGTTCATAAGCACGCGCGGCAGGTAAATTGTTTGACACTAAGGAAACTATGAAGATGGTTGGTCCACGAATTTAAATACGCAAAATTTTCAGTACTTAAGTAACTTAGAACGTACCATTTATTTTTTTAGCTTTTTACTTGATCCGCAAATATCGAAACTTCTTAATAATAATAAATAAATATTTTAGGACACATTTTTACACAACGTTCTCTAGTCCCAAACTAAGAAATGCTTATACTATGGGTACTGGGTAACTGATAAATATAGTAAAACATACTTTTCTTTTGTTAATAAATACATATTTACATATGTAAACACCCAGATACTAGAAATCAATAGTTTTTTACATAGGTTCATCACGCAATACTTTTCCAGTAGTGGGGATCGAACCGGCGCACGAGGCAAGTACACCATCCACTACGTCATTGAGGTCGTCAATGTAATTATAGTGAGTTTTTATTAATTTTGTACTATTAATCTTTTGGTTTAAGTAGCAAAACTGTTTAATAATTCCAGGGACTATCCAATACATTAAAAATGTTTTAATGTTCAATCTTAATTGAACATTAAATCTTGCAGAGATTAGCTCTATAAAAAACTTTAAAATTTATCCAATACAAACAAACAAACGAAATGAATCTTCATAACTTTATTGGTATAATTAATCAGTTATTACGGACCTGTCAGCACACTAAAAATAGATTCTCCCGCAACCAAGTACCGATAAATTACTTGGCAAAACAACACCTTCATCTTTAATTTATTTGCGGGATATCTCTCGCCGGATAGTTTTTCATCTCGCTGATATAATGCTCGATTAACACTCCATAACGGTCAAGCGGAAGTGCGGACGCCATGCTGCCGGCGAGATAGCGGAAATATATCGCCGGAAGTCGGTGGCCATTATTCAGGAAAGAAAACCTTCCGTCGTCACTTCATATGTGCTTATTATTTTCGAGTGCGGAAGGAACGTGCGATTGTATAGCACATTGGAAATCATTATCTTACCAAAATGGTATCCGTGGGAGTTTTAAGTCATTTGCTTTACTGTATATTAAGTTATTTATAAACGAAACATAAAAGTAAAAGTAAAGTAACAGCTGCTGGGCAAAGGCCTCCTCTACACAGATGGTATCAGGGCATAGGCCACCACGCGACCCCACTGCGGATTGGCGGACTTCACATATCTTCGAAAAATATATTTTTTTTATTATTATTTCGAAAATATGCAGGTTTCGAAAGGATGCAAGACATTCAAAATGTTTGAATAAATTTAACGAATTAAATAGTTTACGCCCACCTCTTGAATCACTCGATTATTCAAAATCAAGTTTTCATTATGCGACAGAACTTATGACCCGACTAGGTAATATAGTTACTTTTCACCGTAAACTCACAGTTTTTTTTTAAGTTCCTGTCAAATTATAACACGCCGTAAAGTGTGATAGGAACTTTATATACAGCTTGGCTAAACTAGTTTTAACATCGGCTACCTACAATCATTGGGTTATTGGTGAAGATTTGTGTTGTATGTGGCGTTTTTACCAAAACAATTATAGTTACTGTTGCTACGAAGTTGTTACCTCTTAACACTTGTACCAAAGGCGCGGAACAAAAAACTTATAGGCGCTCCCCTGAGACGCGTCGTCAAGCTAATGACTTGTCCTTCTCGGGGCACGTGACTGACACGTGCCGCAATAACCTAATAGGTATGACATAGGTAAGTAATTTTATGTACACTACTTGATATATTTAAGACTAGCGACCCGCTCCGGCTTCGCACGGGTGCAATGTATTACACATATAAACTTTCCTCTGGAATCACTCTAAAATCAGTAAAAAATACGCATCAAGATCCGTTGCCTAGTTTTAAAGATCTAAGCATACATAGGGACAGACAGAGGGACGAGTTTGGTTTTATACTATTTAATGATTTATGTTGGATGTATAAATTTTAATATGACATTGAATTGTATACATATATTAATTTTTAAGAGGTCTGTGAGAGTTGGTTTATATTTTATTATTAAGTTTGAACACAAAGCTTCATAAGCTAAAAAATACTTTATGATAATGCATCTAAGTTTAAGCTATTTTATTTCACAACTTTGGACTACGAATATTTTCCTGAAACAAGATAATCTGTCATAAATTCAATGAATTCGCAATGACTTGAAGTAAACCGTTAAAAGAATTGTCATGTGTTAATACATTCAAATATGTAATCAATTAATTATTTCAATGGCTATTATTTGCAGTGAGTTGTCACAACTTGTAGCCCCGATAGTTGGACACGGAAGTTTTGTTTATCGGTGTAAGATCGTAGATTGATTCATAAATAAGCTAAAAAGCTGTAGACGGGGGAGACATAATTGAGCGAATTTCCTTACGTTGCCGCATTGGGTGTTGTTATCGCGCCTATTTTAACGCGACATAGTGTTAATTAGTTTGCCAAGCAATGTACACATAATACGCACCTATACATAGAACAGCACCTGTTACTGTTCTGTCAAAAGGCGCATTTATAAAATTGATAAAGCTTTAAGCAATTAACAACATTTTGACAATGAAATCTAGTTGAAAACAATTTAAATTCAATTTGAATTTAATTTAAAATCAATCGCGAAAAACAACTTGATCCTTGTCCGAATAAGTGAGTTAGATCACAAAAAAAGTTGTTTCTATCTGGACTCTACATGTCTCAAATCGCTTTGTCGCCGTTGATTAAACAATACATATATGAATTCCACATATTTTCCTATAAAATATTTAGCTAAATTGCTTTATATTTTTAAGAGCACTGTATCACGGCTAGGGTGTTCATCGTACCGTGCGACATATCAGAAATTAATTCCTGTTTTGTCATTCACTTTATATTCAGAGCTTAATGACGTTCTACTATAAAGCATGGCATATACCGAGAGCCTGCTTTCTACGTAAGATATCAGGGACGCGCGTGCGGTTGTAAAGGGAAAAACATGATTTTGCTCTTACTGGACGTCAGCAATGGGCCTCTACAAAAACCAATATTTGGAAGGGGTTCCATTGAAACGCACCCTTTAGTGTAGTAAAAAACGTGCGATATCTTTTGATTAATGTTAGAGGCTTTGTAGTGTTGATTGAATGTGTTTCGAGAGTTATAAAATAATGTTGCGGAGTGCAACGATAATGTAGACTTAAAGATAATTAACATGCTGTATTTGTTATTTTGCGTAGCTGGAAATAGGTCAAACCTTATGTTGCAGGTTAGAATTTTTGTAGCTCTTAATTATGTTATGTTATTCTTTACTGTGTACTTTTTAGTACACAGTAGTAATAGTACTTTTTTATTTCATATCATTCAGAAATAAATGTGTCTAGTGTAATCGGGGTAAACAATGAATATTTTTAAAACCACTACCCCGTTGTAGTCAAAAACGAGTATATAAAATATGATTTTAAAACATGTTGGTGGAAACAGGCCAAAAAGTACTATTCACACTTTTTGATATTAACAATAATCAATTTACGTTACCATATTTGCCTCGTGTATCACTTCTTATATCGTATCCACACGACAAATTGATTCATAACACTAATAAAACACATGAATATGGTCTCAGCGTTTCTAAGATTTATTAAACGTATTACAGTGAAATGGAAAAACGTTATTCAAGCGCAGGTGCGCTGACGATTTGCTAACTTGCCATATTTTTGTAGGGAAATTGAGTTGGAAACGTATGTGGGGATGGCACGGAGCGTATTGTGCACTTCCGCGTTGCTTCCTCTGACAAATTTTGCGATTTGTCATTTTTATTTCCACATGTAATATCGTTAATGCTTTCACTCAGATTAAAATGCGTCTTTCGGTGATGGTGAATGAATGCAATCATTCTACAGTCGCATAAATGAAAGCCTGATATTTCGACGTTCGCGTCTAGAGCACCATAAATCTCGACAATAGGGAACCTCGATGCCTGCAATGGAGGGGAATACAGGCGCAATTAGGTTCGTATAAGACTTGTATTCGCACGAGGCCAATGTTCAGCAGTGGACTCAGACAACAAGCTGAAAAGGTGATAATGGTGAGGACATTAATCATATCTAAACGAACCTCATGGATCGTTCATTTGGAATTGGTCTAATGTTTAATGTTTAAAATTTAATAGCTCATTGTCCGGACGCTCGCTTTTCATATACTCGAGCAACCTGAGTTCGATCCCCGGTGCCGGCACCAACGAAATTTTTTATTTTAAGTGCTGAATTAGCACGTGCTCAGCGGTAAAGGAAACTTGTATATTTTCGAAATAATAACAAAAAAAATATTTAGAATATATGGGCAAAGGCCTCCTCTGTACAGAACGTATCAGGATATCTTCTGTACAAAGGAGGCCTTTTCCCAGCAGTGGTACATTTAAAGGCTCTTACTTTACTTTTTTTAATGCTTTAATTTTTCCAAATTTTGTACGAAAAATGAGAAATTTTTAAATAAACACGTACAATGGCCATAGTCTTTCTTAAAGAGTAATCAAATAGTAAATGAAACATTAGATAGATATAGTCTACCCGAACCTCCGTAATATAAGCCGACGTGAACAATACTTAACTTGGTTTAAGTAATAATATATTTTGTTCGCGACATATTTTTATACAACGTTGTCTTGTTTCCAACTAAGTAAGCTTGTACTATGTGTATGTAAGGTTATTAGGTAAGAGATAAATATGTTTTTCTTTCCTAAATAAATACATGTTATAGATATATGAATACTCAGGCACTATAAACTTGCTATGTTCATCACACAATATTTTTCTAGTAGTGCGAGTCGAACTTATACCCTCCGGTGTTCACTAAGACAATGCCCTTTACTAGTTACCCTATAGTTAAACGAATAATGGTGGTTGATTAAATCAGTTCAGTGCATACAGATGTGTAGTATTGAGCTGTCCATTGTAGGGCCACACATCAGCTTCAGCTGTTGCAGGAATGGCCAGACTGGTCCAGTAAATATCACCACGCCACAGAAGACCGGCGTAAAGTGAATGTATTTATTATACTTTCGCATTTTGTCCCGATGAGTGAGGTAAGCGGGGCACGATTCTCTGATTGTCCATTGGCAAATTCAAATTCAAATCCAAATCATTTATTCATCGAAATAAGAAATATACATTTAATTTTTCGATAGTCATTTTTTAAATCTACCACCGCTTCGTAATGAGGTTCCTCTAACGGAGAAGAAACAGGCGAAAGAAACTCCGTAGGTATCCTCTTTTTTGTCAGTTTTTCTTCTCAACAAATACATTGTTATTCAGTAGTTACTCTCACTACTAGTATTTTTTTTATAAAGAGCTTAGGCGCGATCATCTCATTCCCAGGGGTTATTATCGTTAATGTATTCATTTATATTATAATAAACCTATTTAAAAAGCTTTTCTTTAATAAATTTCTTAAACCTGTTAATAGGTAGATAGGCTTTGCACATTAACTGGGATTTTGTTGTAGAAGCGTATACACCGTCCCATGAACGAGTTACTGACTATGGAGTCTAGTAACTGGCGTTACAAGCTTGTGTTTGTTCCTAGTGTTTACATTATGTATTCTTATTAAAATTATTAATGTTTCTATGTATATATTACATTACATTTTCATATATACAATGTGTCCCAAAATTCAACGATAAGCCAACACCGGAGGATAGACCTGCCCCGGACTAATCGGGGAAAAAAAGAAAAAAAAAATATCCCAATTATATTTTAAGTTATATAAAAAAATGAAATTCTTCAGAAATTGAGACCGTTTATGATATTTTTCACTACCATGACCACAATTTTTTAAATATTTTTTTCTTTTTTTTTTATAGGCAACCTGAATAGTACTGCTATCTACCACAATTCTTAAAAACTCCAGAATAACATTTGTTTTATCACGAAAATTAATGAAACTTATTTTATTCCCTAAATTTTTTGAAGACTTTTAGTTTTAACCAAATTTCACTTATCGTAGTGTAAAAAAAAAGTATGAACACTAGTATGGCAAGTTTTTGTAAAAATTGACGCAACTAACCAACATGCCAAAATGGTATAATACTCTAGGAAAACAAGTTATAAAAAAATATGGGCCTATTATTTCTTAACAGGGGCCAAATGACGGTCGGGTGTAATAAAAGTATTAGTTCTTGAAAAATATTTAATATTTCAAAACAAATGGTACAAACAGTTTCACGTGTAATTTATTAAGTTATTAACATTATAGCAAATTTAAATTGTTTATAGTGCTAATCTTTGCACTTAAGATTGAACATTAAAATATGTAGAAAAAGTGCGAAAAGATTGTCTGTTGTCAGTTGAATTTTTCTACATATTTTAATGTTCAATATTAAGTGCAAAGATTAGCACTATAAACAATTTAAATTTCTAAAAAGCAATGGCGACATCTCTCGTTTGAATTATCGTTGTAAAACGATATTCGAAGTTGTTTGTATGCTGGAAAGGATATAACAATAGATGGCGCCAATCATTGCTTCAAATGCTAAGAAAACAATGTGGAAGAATGCGTTAAGATTTTCGTCGGTGTGGTAATCAGCCGTTTAGCTCAGTGGCTAGAGCGTCAGGCCGCGAATGCCGAAGACGTGGGTTCGATTCCCACAGCGGCGAAAATCTTTTCGCACTTTTTCTACATATTTTAATTATAGCAAATGTTCGAACTGTTTGCCACCAGCATTAATACATGCACGACATCGCCTTAAAAATGATCGTTTTATTTGTCTTGCATATCTTTTGCTATTAATGTAATCAGCAGCCTGAGTGATATTTCGACGAAGCTCGTCCAATGTCACAATGGGTTTTGAGTAGACCCTGTTTTTAAGACAACCCCAATAGAAGAAGTCCAGGGGGTTCAAATCGGGTGAACGGGGTGGCCATAAGATAGGACCAAGTCGCCCGATCC
Source organism: Iphiclides podalirius (assembly GCA_933534255.1). Lineage (NCBI taxonomy): Eukaryota > Metazoa > Arthropoda > Insecta > Lepidoptera > Papilionidae > Iphiclides > Iphiclides podalirius. The sequence continues at coordinate 12,245,669 of OW152815.1, read as the reverse complement.
AACGGCCCGGATACTCTTGATTTCAATATTCTCGCACAGGACGGGCATAATGTGCTGGGCAACCATCATTTTGGAACCACATGTTTTGAAGATCACTTAAGGACACGTCGTTTAACAATTCTTGCAAGTCATTTTGTAAAAAGTTTAAATAACTATTGCCATCTAAGTTTCCTTGTAACTCAAAGGGCCCAATTACTTTTCCATTTAATATGCCGGTCCATAGGTTAACCTTGAATTGATATTGGGATTTGTCTTGTCTCATCAAGTGTGGATTTTCATTACTCCAACTATGTAGGTTGTGAAGATTTAAATACCCATCATTCTTGCACGTTGTTTCATCCGACCATAGAATTTGACCACTGTGCCTTTGCAGCATTACACGGCAAAATGTGACCCGTAGCGGATAGTCCCGCGGTAATAACGTCTGCACACGCCGGTAGTGAAATGGGTGAAGCTTGTGACGTTTTAATATTCGATGTGCAGAATTTTTCGGGATTCCTGTAGCTTCTTCTATGGCACGTACCGAAGTAGTCGAGTCATTTTCTATCTCATTGAGAACTTCTTCATCACAATCCAATCTAGGTCTTCCAGCGCTTCTCCTATTGGATGGCATACGACCCTCCGAAAACGCTTGATGCACATTAATAAACACTCGATAATCAGAATATTTTTGAGCATTTGGGTATCTTTCTCGATACAGTCTGCTAGCAGCGTTAGCATTACATCGGCATTCTCCATAGATTAAATGCATATTAGCGTATTCCTGTGGTGTGTACGGTTGCGGCATGTTAAATGCCAAACAGTCCAAAATGCGCCAGAACTCTAAATCACAAAACACACAATCGTAGTCCAAGATAATGCCAGGTCAGATCAGTTGGAAGATCACTTCCAGTCCAAATAATGCCAGGTCAGTTAAGTTTGCAGGTCGATTCCAGTCCAAAAAGCCAAGCCAAAAGTCGATAGTATGTACGAGGAGTATAAAGGAGCAGAGCGTACTGAACCGACTTGCTGAGAATAATAACAGCTTCTTTACCTGCCTATCTATCTCTCTTTAACATCTAAGGTATTAATGCCCCATTCGAATTCCTAGAAATTGTAACAGGAACCCATTTTGGGCTTGTAGTAAAAGTGATTACTACAATTATAATTTAAGGAATTTGGCCCCTGTTTAGAAATAATAGGCCCATATTTTTTTATAACTTGTTTTCCTAGAGTATTATACCATTTTGGAATGTTGGTTAATTGCGTCAATTTTTAAAAAAACTTGCCATACTAGTGTTCATATTTTTTTTACACCACGATAAGTTAAATTTGGTTAAAAATAAAAGTCTTCAAAAAATTTAGGGAATAAAATAAGTTTCATTAATTTTCGTTATTATCAAGCTATTAACAAGAGTTATTCTGGAGTTTTTAAGAATTGTGGTAGATAGCAGTACTATTCAGGTTGCCTATAAAAAAAAAAGAAAAAAATATTTAAAAAATTGTGGTCATGGTAGTGAAAAATATCATAAACGGTCTCAATTTCTGAAGAATTTCATTTTTTTTATATAACTTAAAATATAATTGGGATATATTTTTTTTTTTCTTTTTTTCTCCGATAAGTCCGGGGCAGGTCTATCCTCCGGTGTTGGCTTATCGTTGAATTTTGGGACACGTTGTATATTGAGAGGCCACGGTTAAAATATTTATATCTTTAAACTTCTCTCTCAGAGATGTATTTAAATTAAGATTGTAAATTGCTCTTATGGCCCTTTTTTGTAAAATAAATATTTTTTGAACATCGGCTGCATTATTGCTGCATTATTGCTGCCCCCATAGCAAAATACCGTATGACATTATGGTATGGAAGTAACTAAAATAAACGATTCTAGCTGTATTTACATCAGCCAGACATCTTATTTTCCTTGCTTGGATAGCTTGGATAAATGGGAGCCCCATTGAAGCTTTTAATCAAGAGTTATTTCTAGAAAAACAGTGGGATCCACAAGGATTAACTCGTCGACATTTATAAGTACATTGGCACCACCCAAGTGTTTAACATTAGCTTTAGTACATTATTAGCATTAACAATTTCTGACATGATTTACCACGTCAAGTGTTACAATACGTCGCTAAATTTTAAAGATTAATGAAGTATCACCGGCAAAAAACACTATGTCATGTTTTTTCCTACTAAGTAGGGTAAATCATTAATATAGACGAGAAAAAGGAATGGGAGAATCGAGCCTTGTGGAACGCCTATTGATATCATCGACCTAGAAGAACTAGCACCATTAATTACAACTATCTGAATACTTTTACTTAAATATGACTTAATCAAGTCAAGCGCGGTATTTTTAATGCCATAATGGCGTAATTTCCTTTTTTTTTATTAAAAAACTGGCTAGTACTTGACTGCCATCCCACCTGATGGTAAGTGGCGATGCAGTATAATAAGTATATGCCATCCCACCTGATAAGTATTTCATGATTAACGCAATCAAAAGCCTTGGAAAGATCACAAGAAATACCCAGAGCTCCCTGTGAATTTTCCCAAGCCTCAAATTTATGCTTAATCAGTTCTACACCAGCATCGGTTGTAGAACGACCCCTTGTAAAACCAAACTGATTTTTGTGTAATAATTTGTTTAAATTAAAATGTCTTAACAGATGATCAAGAATCAGTTTTTCGAATATTTTAGTAAAAGTCGATAGAATAGAAATAGGTCTAGAGTTAGTGGGGTCAGACGAACTATCGGATTTAAATAAAGGTATGACTTTACTGTGCTTCATCAAATCAGGAAATACGCCAGCTTCTACACAATTGTTAAATATTGTAGTCAAATGAGGTGCAATTACATCATTGAAGCAGTCACTTCAACGGACATCCCCCATATATCTGCCGTTTTCTTAATCTGGCATTGGGTAAGCCGCCTACTCGCATATTAACTTCTCATTTAAAAAAAAACTTTGAGCATAAATAGTTCACCTAAATAAACTCAGAAAAAACATTTTTTAAGACTATCCAAAAGTGTTAAAATAGTTTTTATTGTTTAAAAGTGAACTCATTAAAATGGCTTGCCATAATGTGTTTTCCGTTTTTTTCATTTACAATCGTTTATTTCCGTTGACGAATGTTAAACACCTTTAAGTTGATATCAGAAGAGACATCTGCAAATCACGAATAAATGCTACGAATACTTGCTAATAGGCAATAAGCCAGGCCCAAATTGCTTTCGTAACGTTGTTTTCCCTGTAACTAATATCGGATTAATCCTATCACAAGCGATTTCTAATAACGAAACGGATACTGTTCGCATCTTTTAAAAATACGTTAAAGAGAACTGCGTTATTTGTAATGTAGCACAATGGTTATTACCATAAAATATTTTTTTATGCGCAAAGTTGTCAAACGAGCAGACGGTTCACCTGATGTTAAGTGAATACCGCCGCCCATGGACATCTGCCACACCCGAGGATTACAGATGCGTTGACAACCATTTGAAAATTGGGCTCAAAATAATTTTATTTAATATAATTAATAATTAATTAATAAAAAAATTATTTAGGTGACAATAATTTTTACTTTTTAGTCTTAACTTTATTCTTTCCGAATTTACAAATGTTAGTTGAAATGGAATATGATTATTACAAAAGATCCTGAGTCAACCGCTTCCATAAACTGTATTGAAGCCGATTAAAGAACGAAACCCTTTTAAGCGTAAGTAGAAGCCTAATGTCTTAAATTAGCCCAGCTTTTTGGAATCTGCCTAACACATTATTTTTGAAATGTATAATAACTATTTGAACGAGTGTCTTTGAGTTTCAAGTCGGCACCGCAGATCCGTCACTACGACAAGTTTTTTTGAAGTGAAAACTTCTTTATGCGCGTTGAGCACTTTTTCATCATGGAACTCGAGTAATTATCACTGAACGATGAAAATCAAAGGATCAAAACGATGATCACCGAACAAAGTTGAATGCTATATTACTTTTTGAATGAAAAATATGATTAATGGGCTCAAAACTTTTAATATTAAGATTAAGGATGTATCTCATATGACTATCATGTTTGTCTAAACTAACCAAACAAAATAGTCAATCATCAATAAAATAGTTATATCTTCGATAAGCTATTAAAATAATACTCAAAGATATACCAACTTACGAAAGTCTTGAAAGTTACTGTGTGCAATAAGTGGTGTAGTTTGTTTTAAAAATAATGGATATTGGTATGCATTTTACATGTAAATTAAGACTTTTTTATTTTTGAAGAAGTACACTTACAGTCATATTGTATATACTATTAAGTAGTAGATAAACCATATAAGAATTAAAACTAAAGTTATTGTCCATTTCGGTGTGTTAGTGCTGCGGTGATAAAATTAAAATTAAAAGTCATTAGAGTGATTTTTAAAATAGCACTGGAGCAGTTTAAATATCGGAAATGTTATCTCGACATAATCTAGAAAAAAAATGGTCAATTTTAAATTTAGAACCACTTTTGAAGCGTGCAAATATTCTTATCAAACATTGAGTAACATGTTCTTTATTGAATTGTTGTGGAAACATGTTATATCGATTCAGTAAGCTATTTTCCGATACAACATTCCTGATTGAATTTTCCAACTGCTTATCCACAATATTAAATTCTTGATGCAACATATTCCCCCTATTTCATAAGTCTGTAGATCTAAGGGGTGGATTCCGTAATTTTATTGTCTTTTAAGTTTTTAGTCAATATACTAACATGGATTTGCAAAATCAGCTGCAAAATCTCTTCTCAGCAAATCTCTCGCCATCGGTTTTCTCTCTTGTGTTGAAAGATTATATGTATCCACATGTCTATTTAACCTTGTATTTTTTCTCTTTCTCTTTTTATATAATATGTCGTATATTGAATGTATCATCCTTTTTTCTACAAAATAAAATTTTGACACTTGTGCTTTCATCCAAGTCAAAATATTAATTTTTGAAGAGATACATTTATAATTAATTAATGAAGCTAATACAGTTTTATTGCCGATTGCATTACTACAACGTCAAATATTCCGCTTTCGATGTAACAAATTTTAAATACCTATTTAATCGATTGTTGACAATACATACTAGTATACACTATATATGCACATAAACTTAAACAGGTATTCGGAGAGATTTGGCTTCTTAGAAAAACCCTAACCGGGAAGCCCTTTGAAATGGCCCCAGACCTTTCCCTGTAACATTACTTGCGGAATAGAATGTAAATAAATGGTGATATGAATATAAATGCCGTTTAAGTAAGCAGTTTAGATGGTGGGTTCCGGTGTAATAACGTTGGCAGGCTAGTTTTATGTTGTTGCTGTTTGCTATCGGTACATAGTTACGGAATTACCACTATTTTAACTGTTATTATTGTAAAAAATACATGACTTAGTTCTTTTGGCACTACATGAGTAAACCATTAAAAATAAATTTAATAGTTCATATTTAGATTCATTAATAAATATAAAGGGTTATATCCAATGATGTTGAAGAGATAAAGTTGTGTAGGTAATATATTTATTGTACATGCAGATTATAGCAATCGTTAGTTTAATTTATATATTTAAACAACTTTTATCAAATATACAATAAAATATACAATATAATAGGATTTTAAACTGAAGGTTTTATTAACTTTGTGTAGTATTAGCGTAGACATATTATGTAGTTATAGATAGTGATATCTTAAAGTCCTATACATAAAAGTGAATTTAGTAAACGCACTAATCAGACGCATTAAGAGGGTATAGAATATTTAAATATTAATGGTCAAAATCCACCTGTTTGTCGACAGCATTACACATTATGTTTTTTTGTAAAGAAAAGTATTTTATAGTAATTTTTTGATTTATTTTTGTATATTTCAATTTTATTACTTTTATTATTGCACCTGCCTAAAGCACCACATCAAAGATTGGCATTAATTCCGCCTATTGTGTTCCGCATTCAAGGAAATGCAATAAATAAATAAATAAATTTCGTCCGCTCGCGCCAATTGGTTACAAGTCTTAATCATCTTTAACTTTTAAACCATTCGTCGTTTATCAAAACTTTACCAGCATTAATAATTATGCACTTTTCTCATCTAACAATATAACATGCTTAGTAAACGTAAAGAAGACTGTATATGACTGTGTTTAATAAAAGTGATGATATTCGTGAAAAACTGTCTCCCCGCCGTTCGGTTCGCTTCTCCCTTACTAGACACGCTCGCAGCAACTTTCCCGTCGCGGTCTTCGCAACATAATGCCGAGCGAAACTCATGTACTGTGTACTGGGGGAAGGCTCGGTGAATATGCATATTGTCTGCCGCGAGGAGTCGTAAGAGCACTCCACACGCCGAGACGGTAACAATAGGCCAAGTGTAATTTCAAGTTTTTATAGCTTTATTGTTAGCGCACATATGTATCGTGCGAGGCTTAAGTAGGCTCGCAAATCGCGTTCCGGGATGACGCTTATATAGACTCTGTAGTCGTTTAAAACACTCACATTTAGAACGATAAGTTTCATAAACATGAAATCACCGACAAAGTATATCCATATTCGCAACTATTAACAGCGCATTATAGCGTTTTGTAAAGTGGGTCATCTGTAAAATTGCACCTTCCATGTTGGTAATTTTTTGTGATGTTCAGATAAAAAACTAAATCATCAAGCTATCCTTGATGGAACCTTTACAATAAAAATTGAATTGAATTTTTTAAAAAGCTAACATTTTGAAGACTTTAGTCCTTAATTAATTAGCGAAACCTAATAAATTAAAAGGGTGTTTCAAGTGATCACCGAAACAGTAGGTCCTTCACGGTTGGCCTTATAAGGAAACCAAGTATATCAAGCGGGCTATGCTTGGTATTTCTTTGCAAGATAAAGTGCAGAATTTCTTTGCAAGAAAAAACGCAGTGAAGATATCCGTAGTAGAAAAAAGGTAATCGACACAGCTCAGAAGATTAGTGAGCTAGAAGTAGTATTAGTAGTTAGTGGCGCGATACCGATAGGGATGAAGATGAATGGATTCAAAGGCATTTTATTTTATAGGACAACTCCAACTAGGTGAAGTGAGGACCTGTTCAAATGTGCGGGAAGTCAATGGATGCAGGTGGCTCGGAATCTAGCTTCGTGGCGGTCAGTCGGTGAGGCCAATGTTCAGCAGTAGACTAGAAAAGGCTGAAAAAATTATGATGAATACTCTTTTATAGACATGAACAATCTTATGTGTTGGGCAAATGTAGTTTATCGCAACAACATTCCTTGTACATTTTAAAACAATGCTCGTATCTAGGGTAAAATATTACATTCAATAGTGAGCGTAAGATCCGTATCAAATAGCCGGTGAAATAATGCCTGCATTTCCTGGCGAAGCATTGTAGTTCTGCAGAACAGTGTAAGATTTCCGGCTGTGTATACCACGCTCAATGTAAGCACCGCACAAATTTACGCGATTAAATACGGTATCAAAAGAAGCTGAGCGCGTTTCCTTGACAAAATAGGATACGTAATGTAAAGGTACGTTGTATTATTAAATAACAGTACTGTATTTGGAATAATTGTGTTTTTGGAAAAAATACAAATATAAATATTTATAACGTATTCGGAAATACAGAACAGAACTTTAAAAAAAATCCAATAAAGTGTTTTCATAAATAGAGTGCTTAAAAATGAAACTTGTCAGTCTGTATATTAAGAAGTCATTAAAAGTATGAAATTAAAAATAGTAACAGATGACCAAGTCTTTGTAATGTCAGAGAATTAAATCGAACAGAACAATAATATTAAATTACTAATAGTTAAAGCATTATTAATATCATAAAAATGTTAATAGTTTTTTACCTGGTGCTGTTAAATGTAAAGAAAACGGGTGATCATTTAATGATTTAAGGCAAAATTATATTTAGAAAATTGTAATTAATTAATTAAATTGTACGGGTGGGAAGATTATTCATTGTTATATACCGTGCATAATAAATGTAAAAATGTATACGTGAAGTTGTGCTTCTTCCTTCTTCACGCCCTATTCATTTTTAAATTTCCTAAGCTCCGACAACTTTATACGGTTCTTGGTCACGGGACATACTATTAACGTCATACTGTCAGAGTTTATTTCGCTTATTTATTCCGCAATTTACGTGAGAGCCTACATCATCTTGATTTGATTTTAATACTTACAGGATCTTACGCTGATGAAAACTTCCAACTATTTTACCAATTAAAAATAGAATCTTTCTTTATTTCATTATTTGAGGATGATCCATCCTTGGGAAGAATCAATTCCTTTGAAAAGATTTGATATCAAATCTAATGTCACGCTTGGGAGGACGTAGCTTTAATAGTTCCTTAAGCAAAGCTTTGCGCACCTATTGTTATGTCCTTTACGCGTGCTAACGCAACACGCGAAACGAACACAAAATAATTAATCATCGATAGATAAAAAATTGACGTTTAAAGTCCAAAGAATGGCGAGTGGCGAGTTTCCCCTTGTACAAACCCTTTGTTTTAAACTTTTTGTAATTTTCCGTAGCATATGCTCTATAATTACAATGTGCAACCCTTAAAATTTACTCTGAATGAGTTCCATTAGAGGCACCCTAGACTCTCTAACATTGCAATTTTTAAAGAAATTTGCGAAGTGTAATTAAAATTATGAGAGTGTCCTTCAAACAATGACATCACTTTACGAACATTGCTTGTGTAACAAAAGATTATTATAACTTGTGCATACAGACCAGCAATGCCTTAGTACGCATTTTTAGGACTTGAATATTCTAGGTTCGAAAAAATATATTAAAATAGCTCACCTATTTTAATATTTTATTTTGATTTTCAACCGACTACAAAAAGCAAGGTGGTTCTCAATTCAACTGGATTTTTTTATCTTTGTTACCTCAGAACTTTTGATTCAGAGAACCGATTTTGATGATTCTTTTTTTATTTGAAAGCTGGTGCTTCCCATGTCGTGCCATTTTTATTTCATTGGTATTGGATCTTAGGCTCCGAAGATACGTAGGGAACTCCATAAAATCAATTATAAAATATACACGGCGAGATATTTGAAGTCGGTTTTGTTTATCGTTATTTAAAAAAATTGATAGTATTCACCAACTTCGTATGATTTAATAGAATGTAAAGCTTTATCTAAATAACCAGTATTATTTCACGTATTTGAAGAAAAGAATTAATTAGTCATGTAATATCACTATGTAGTCATCAACGTTATAACTTTCTAATTCAAAGCTTGTATTTATCTAACTGGCAACCTATACGTTTAAAATTTATCTCTCTTTTTCATAAGATCTGTAGTGTCCTAAAGAAAGAATCTAAAAAGTAACTTTGATCAAGCGATTTATTAAAAATGGCATCTGTAGTATTCGTCTTACGTACATGATTTAAATATATAATATGTATAACTCTTTCTTCATAAGATATATATTATCCCGATAGAGTAATTATAAAGAAACTATCATGGAATCTAAAAAGTAAGTAAGATATTATTAAAAACGAAATCATAAATAGTTGTTACATTATGTGCATCTTTTAAATTTATTATTTCCGTAATCCCCAAATGCATAACGTTTCATACCGTCTCCCAAGTTTGTGCTAATGAAATAAACTTTCAGGTAAAGTGTAGAAAGCAACGTATTAATATTCATGGGCCGCGCTGCCCCTGCTCTTGTAAATGTTTTATTCGTTAACGAGTCTACTGGATTAGGGTAATCATGTCACGTCGTGTGTTAGGCGATGCTTTCGCAATTAATACGCCACGTAATCAATTTTGGATATGTTGCATTTAAATTAATTTATCATGATTTATTCACTGTCCTAAGTTTACTTATTTTAACTAGTTTAGTTTTTTATCTTGCCGTGGTTGACATCAATCTCCCATTTTTCTAGATGTTGTGGAGTAATGCATTTACATATGTATATACGATTTAAATTGTTATAACATAAGTGTGCTAGGCGAGTGTACTGTGCTAGGGCCACGTATCAGCTTCTGCTTTGGCCCGAATGGGTAGTTTCGTCCGGGGAAGTACCACGGCCTCACATAAGAACAGCGTGAAGTTGAAGTATTATAGTTTCACGTTTCGTCTGTTAAGTGAGGTAACTAGAGCCACAGGTAATCACTTGTTTTAATGTTGTCAGCACATCTGCAAGCCCTCAGGTGTCGTTAATGTCCATGGGCGGCGGTAATCACTTAAAATCAGGTGGCCGCCTGCTCGCATGGCAACTTTTCACATAAAAAAGAAGCAAGCAATGCTGGTTGACCGGAATATTTACTCCAGATTCCTTTATCAAACATATCTTTTCGATCTTCGCAACTTCAAAATTTAAGTTTTACATTTAATTTTAGCACTAAATTGTCGACGTGCTTGCCGCTGTCACGTTTCACTAAGTCGGGATAAAACCTAGTTAACTTGTCGCAACCGCTGACCACTACATAGCGGAGGGTTTAATGTGAATAACATTTCTTATTTAGAAAATATCCTACCTAACATGCTGACGTGCTATTCGTAAACAAAATACCGCTGATTAAAGTATAAGCCCTACGAATCTCCGCATATGCCTATTATCACAAAATGGCATTCATTTGTGTTTAATTTGGGTATTATTACGCCTCAGACTTAACGGGTACAAGGATTATCTGCAACAGACGTCCCAACAGTGTCGTCAGCGACTGTAGGCTTAAAATTTCATTATGTTTATTGGATAATTCGCTTCGAAAGCGGCGTGGAGGCGCGGAGATAGAGAGGATTGTCAATGCAACACTGAGCATTCGGTCGGTGCCTTCCAAAATACCCCTTTGGCATCAGAACGAATAATAACGACAGACTAATTACGATTTTTACTCAAAATTTAATTTCCGGGAAAGTAATATTTGTGAATTTTCGTTAGAAATGTACATAGTATACAAATGTGCATATAAAATAATCGAAATTGATACTGGATTCGACAAATAAAAATGCTGAAAATAATCAAACCACAACATTAGTAAAAACACTTCAGGTTTTCTAAAACTTTTTAGGCCATTAAACGAAAATCCACAGGAGCAATGATATTTTTCTAAAATGTAGTTTATCATGTTAATCGAGAGTATATTCGATGTCCATTAATTAATAATTTATTCAGTTGTATTTTTCACATTGAAATTAAAAAAATATAAGGGGAATCACTTTTGTTTTTTGTTCATTAAAGTGCACTTGTGTAGCATACATTATGCTTTTAAAGGAAACCTAGCGGTTTTCTGCAATAAATTAATGTCTACAAACACGATTTAAATATACCAGCACAAATGATAAATCTCTCTAAGCAGTCATGGGGTCGCAGCTGGTCCGGATATTTTAGTAAATGAAGCCTAAATATAAACTTCTGGAGTGACGAAAATTTTATTCTACATCAAATAGTTAAACATTTAATTGATAAGATTGCTTTCCATATTTTTAATTACATGGATGACAACTGTAAATTTTACATTTCATCTCATTGATAAAAATATATATAAATATAAACCTATTATCATTTATTTTATTTCCAGAGGTTTGAATACGTCTTTGATAATACTCAATAATAAAACCAAAATTGTTCATGAAATTTCACCAAAATTTCATCTCGTTATAAGTAAGAATTAAAAAGCTAAATATTTATAAGAACCAACTAAATAAAATAGAGTAACCTAATAAGGTTGCCACCATGAACATTATCAAGCACCATTTAATGCTGAAAAATGAAAAAAAAGTTCCATTCGTTTACAAATAAGACATCGACGTTTATCCGCGTGAACTAGAATACCGCATCCGGCTTTCTCCGGTTCCACTTTTAATACTCCGTCGGTATGCGACACGAACCCATCTGTCACTGGGAAACCGGGACACAGTGAATTACTCGCCTTCATCATCCCGCGGGACAGCGATCTGGAGGCGGACCGCCCTGACCTGAGTTGCGTAAGACAACTCCAGTGACTTTTGTTTACCGCATCGTGTAATGCCACTGAGCTACGGGCGGACGCTTTTTAAATACTCGTAGACAAACAAATTAAAGTGGAAGGGGTTTTAGAATATAGTTAAAGAATTTACTATAAGTTCCGTATTACCACTTACCATTACATTGGATTTCAGTAAAAATAATAGTAACAATTCAAGCGGTCTTTGACAATTACATTTATTATCCAATAACATTTATATGATTTCGGACTATCGTTTTTGAAATGATGTCTAAGGTTGATTTGATTATAATTTTCCCTTGCAATGTAACGTTACAACAGCATTTGTATAGCAACGGTTTTAGGTGACTTATTGTTTATTCGACGTTGTAGATTTCATTACGGCGAGCATTAAGAGTATGTATGTTAAAGATACGAGTATTATGTGCGTATTTCGTTACTGAAAGAAAATATCACGAATTTTATTACTGTTACATTAGTTTAAGTATCACATCTTGGAAAAAAGAAACGGTAGAAAGGTTATATCTTCATCAATAACTCTTAAACTAAAATCTTCAAATCTGCAGTTTCCCCAATTGCAGTCATTTAAAAATAAATTCTATTAGCTAATAGAGAAATTGTTTAAGGAATTATATATCTGTTGTTTAATGAGTCTTGATTTAGTTCTTTTACTGTGTTTATCAATGTCAAATTCAAATTCCCGTTACATTTTGCAGTATTTATTTGCCTTTTCCAATATGGAGTAAAATGATGAAATTAATATTTCAAATTATAAAAAGTAAGATAAAAAAGTATCAACCTCACTGCTTCGATTTGACTTGCATGAGATGTTCCTTTGACATTATTAGTTACAATAATAATATCACCTACGGGTGTCTATTGCGTCGTCCCACAACGCTGAAAAATTTTGTACAAAAACTTGTCATTTTAAGTATATAATAAATTTCAATACCAAGGGCGCCATCTCAACTTGTTTTAAAATATTAATTGGAAAATGTTATTTATAAGGTGTTTTATACTATAAAGTATGCATGTTTAACGGCGACAAGTATTGCCAAGAATATAATATAGAGAGATTTTCGCACCTTGAGGTCATCGGCCGTTAGTTGGTGATGCGTCTGAGCGCATTATCTGAAAGAGGCAAATTCGAATTCCGCAACTATGTTTTTAACTTTTAATGTGACATTATGTTACATTTTTCTACCCGCCCGACTCCGGAGGAGTACAAGCAATATGTAATATATTATTTGTAACAGTGATATGTGAAATAAAATTTAACAGAATAAATTGAAATATATCCAATATTCTTTCATCGTAGGTGGAAAACAGAAAACCTTTATCATTTTATTTAGCGCCGATCATTTTTTTAAACAGCGCCATCCAGCGGAAAGGGTCGAACAACGTCTCTCCAGCTAGCATGTAGACAAGATAATTAAGAAGTAATAAGAGCAAGGTTCCAAGTGAGAGCCACCAACCATGAACATTCATAACACCAGAAATGCTGCTAGGGTGATACTAACCATTGCGAGAGAGCCATTGGCAATTATCGGAAGATATGCAATAATATAAATATTTGCGCCGGTAGCTCAGTAGTTTGTGGCACTTCCCGATGATGGCTTATTCGTGTTTCGTGACCTGTTTTTTCTCAAATACGATAAAAAGTGCTCAGGCACAGTACAGTTAGAAACGAACACATCGAAGATTGTTTCTTCTGCATATCAATGATATGTTGCAAATCAGCAGCGTTCATTGCTATGCGGATGATAGCACTGTGGATGTTTCGTACACAGGCCGTGCTAACATTTCTCGGGAAAACGTCTACGAGAGCCGGAACAAACTTGTGTCTGAAGTCGAGACTTTGTTAACAAAAGTCTCAGACTGGGGTATACTAAATTTAGTCCAATTCAACCCCGATAAGACACAAGTTTGCGCGTTAACCGCTAAAAAGTCCCCATTTGTCGTGACTCCTCATTTTGAGAACACTCCCCTGTCTGTCACAGCTAGTATCGGAATACTTGGCGTCGAAATCTCGAGCAATGTCCAGTTCCGCGGTCAATTGGAAAGTAAGGCCAAATTGGCCTCAAAGAAGCTCGGTGTGCTCAGCAAGGCGAGACAGTACTTCACGTCGGCTCAACGCCTAAACCTTTAAGGCGCAAATTCGGCCCCACATGGAGTACTGCTCTCACCTCTGGGCGGGAGCCCCCTGTTACCAGCTTCTTCCATTTGACCGCATCCAACGTAGGGCAGCTAGGGTTATCGACGATCAAGGTCTTTCCGATCAGCTTGATCCTTTGGCTATGCGTAGAGATGTTGGGTCACTCTGCATCTTCTACCGCATCTATCAAGGGGAGTGTTCCGAGGAATTGTTTGGATTGATCCCAGCGGCTGAATTTCACCATCGGACATCGCGCCAAAACCAAAAAATTTCATCCACACCACCTCGATGTCCAGCGTTCCACAACAGCGCGATTTTCAAGCATTTCCTGCCTCGCACAACCACTCTGTGGAACCAGCTGCCGCCGGCGGTCTTTCCGAACCGTTACGACCTGGGAACCTTCAAGAAGAGAGCGTACTCATTCCTAAAAGGCCGGCAACGCATTTGTAAGCCCTCGGGTGTTGCAGATGTCCATGGGCGGCGGTGATCACTTACCATCAGGTGAGCCTCCTGCTCGTTTGCTGCTTTTTTCCCATAAAAAAAAAAAAGATGAGAACGAAGTGGTGGATACCCAACGCAGGAACTTTATGAAGGGTAAGTAAGAAAAAAAATACCCGTTTGATGAATATTAAGAAAACATACAAGTATCTAATAGAATCCGGGTTCAAACATATTTGCATCAGGCTTCTCAGGTGTAATCTCAAAGTTTCCTGTTTATTTTCTCTTCCAATTTCGTTAGAGTGCTTGCCTGTGAGTTGTCTGACAGCGGTATGCAATTTATACATAAACTCGATAATACTAGAGCTGTATAGTTCGTGTATTTTCAGGGTAAGATGCTTCGTGCACGTATGCACGTGAAATATTATACGTAGCTTATTTTAAGTAAAAAGATATACAAATGATAGAACGTTAGTGATATAATATACGCGAATGTTTTTATTCTTCAGAGGTATATTTGATAAAGATATGAAGTATGTATAAAGTTACTATTCATTAAAATTAGTAAAATTAGTAAATTTTTAATAAATATACGCGCTAAACAAGTCCAAACTTATATTTATACATTTTTTTTTACTTTCAAAACTAAGTCAGCCCGTACAACGATTCATTGGAAGTAAATTCGTAAAATATACAATAAAGTTAAAATTATTATACTCAAGTCTATGTCCGAAATAAAAAAAACGCTTCATCTTTTTACATAACATTGCTCTTTGTCATTTCTCAATGAAGATCCCACGTTTGAGTAAAGTACGTCTCATCATTCCGTCCCATAAGCGTCGTAGCATCGCTTCCTCGTGCCATATCTCTGCAACTTTACGAATAGGCAATTGTCTTCGGTTCACTGCTCCCGCGAGTCCGCTGTCCCTCCGATCCCCATTGTGTTGAGGACTTTTAAATGGAGTTTGTTTTCTTAATTTTACGCGTGTCCCCTTTCCCGTTTTCATTCTTTTCAGTTGATGCTGATGGAAAAACAAAAGATGGGGAATGCTTTCGACTAATTGTTATTGTTGACTTACAGTGTAATGAACTTTTCACGACCTACTAGTAAACCATCCACTCTTGAATCGTCGAAAAGAACGTTGGCGCGATTTTATATGCGTTTTTTTCATCAATGGCTGCATCGCCACTTACCATCAGGTGGGATGGCACTCCAGTGCTGGCCAGTTCTAAATAAAAAAAGGTATATTTTAAAAAAAGCTATTTCAATTTTATATTGTTGTTCATTACACGCGTGTATGCATTGGCATGTCATATTGTTCATAGTACTATTGTAGGACCACTGAGCAGCTTACGCGTCTGCAACTCCATAAGTATGGAAGATTTCCATAGCCGGCGGTAATCACTTAACACCGGTGAAATTATAATAAATTAATCCAGCGGAGTACTCCACATTTCATTTATTTTCTTGATACATACGATAATTCAGCATTGCACATGATTTTTTTAAAAATATATACAAAAAGAATGTAAAGACTTAGAAAAGGAATAGTGAAAATATGCGTCCCCTATTTGTAAACATATTCACGCCGTTGTGAATATTTCCAAATCTATTTAATCTTTGGAATAGAACAAAATCTCATGTTATATGAATATAATTTTATTTATATAAATATACAAATAAGGAAAAAAAGACATTTCAACTATAGTGAAGTCGTTGGTCAAGCAGTGGAATTAAACAGACGTAATAAGAATTTCGATGCAAAAGCTTCAATAATTACGACATGTAGGCAGTTCATACACAACGTATAACTCCATCCGATCGTAAATTTATGTTTGCGTAATGTAAGATGTCTTAACGTAACGTTTACGTTGATTGCGAGCCCCCGCTGTGAACACGACGAAAACAAATAAATGCAACACGTCACTCGCTACCTAAGGATGTAAATTCGGCTGAAACATTTAGATCGCGTCGCTTCCCTCGGCCGGGGGACAGCGTCGGGTCCCCTCCAGCGATGTGTTTGGAATGCGTTAAATACGGGTCCAGTATCTGTTTGTTGGTCCGCTAAATTTCGATCGACGGAGCTGTTTTCTTTGTAAGCCACCCGGCAGCAGCTGTAGCGCTGTATAGCATAATGATTTCTTCCCTTAAAGTGCGTTTACTTATAATCTGATGAAACTATATTGGGATGCAGATTTGTTAATCGCGAAAAGGTGTTGAAATCGAAAAAAAAAGCGGTATTTATTTTCGATATTTTCAATATGACTGTCGTAAATTGTAAGTGTTTAATTTTTGTCAAAAAGTTTAAACCAATTTTTGAAATGATTTATTTTTATATCTTTATCATACTGCACCCACAGTTCATTTCAGGTTTTTCTTTTTATGTGAATTAACACATAAACAGAACATAACTCACTTGAAAATACTTGTAAGCACCTTCCGACCCTGTTCAATTTATTTGGACGACAGTAGTGTAATCAAAGTGATGTTGACAAATAGACCAGTCCAACCGAAACGCCTTTTCGGTGTTCGTTCGATCTTTTCCTGAAGACATCCGACGATACAATAACTCAGTTGTTACTTAGCAAGCGCGACACTTGGGCAATGTTTAATGCTATGGCTCTCCTTCTGTGATTGTCGAGATAACATTAACAAAGACATACACAGCTTAAAAACCTTGAAATGGTCTGAGCTTTAAATAACTAAAATATCTAACTAAAAGTATTTGACTTATACTAACTTAATAAAAAAATCAAACTAAACAACATCTAAATAAAACATTTAGATGATGTTTATTTTAATGAGTTTCCGAAACATTTCTTTATAAACGAAATTCAAATCTGGTTCGCTATCTTCTGGTTCAAAACACACTCAAAAATCGCTCGGTCCGATAAAAATGAATACATGTTAACGAAATAGTATCGGATTTATTCGATCCGTTATTCCATATGCGCAACGAACACGGTATTTCCATTAGAGCTAGCAACACAACGGTAAGTTTTTCTCAACCCATTCTGATTTCGAACAATCTCAACAAATCGCAGCGGTGAAAGGCACCAAAGGGAACTGATTGAATTGAATCCCCGCTACCTGCCGATATATTTCTTCCTCAGTTTCCCTAAATCGAACGTTCAGCCCCTGTTAAAAGTGTTTCAATCAGATTCAACTTTTGCATTGTTCCAAATAATCCTACTTTTAAACCATAGTATTTGATTTTCCACCTTTCCTTATGTAAAAAAATCGTCATAGGCTTTATATATGAGATTCAATGTCCAAAACATAATCGCCAATAAGAGAAATAAAACTTTACACCGTTAAAATTATTGGATAATATTGAAAAAAAATGTGACGCACATCGTGTACTTTTTACACGGAAAAATGAAGTTTTTGATACAGAAATCAATAGCTTTTCCAACCCGCTCGTATCGTTGCTTGCTTCTTATAAGAAATGCATGGTCTCCTACTTTATTTATTTACATGGGGTTAGCCCGATAAATCCGAGACTTCGCAAGGGGAACTTTTATTGAACTTTATATTTAGTACACACCCAGCAGATCAATAAAGATGGACATAAACTACGCTGCACTGGTGTATAAATATCACACGCGATTATATAAAACCTTTTTATACTTTCGACGTCAATTCTAGTGACTTGTCGAATAGATCATTTTGTACTTACAAAACAATAATTTTATTTCTAAGATATAGGCTTACTATCTGCTCCTTTATGGTCTAACAGCACATTAATAATTTTATTTAAATTTTTCACCGCCAACAACTGTCTTTCGATTACAATGTTGGTATAATGACAAAGCTTGCTACACATATTATGTATTCCATTTCGCTGATATGTGTTATATCGCTTACATGACAAGGAGTCACCATCATCGTGATAATTTCACCCTGTTTAATCCCACTGCCGAACATAGGCCTCACCCACAGTTTACTCTGAAGCACGTACCTGAGCCACCTGCATCCATCGACCTCCGGTTGCCCTTGGCCATTTGAAAATAAATGGCCAAGGGCAACAATTATACACCCATAAGGTTGCAAATACTTTACCGCATACTCGAGATGAAACGAAGAAGTATAACACCTGCACTTCACGTCGGTCTTCTGTGCGGGTGTACTTTGTCGGACGGACCTGGCCATTCGTGCAACAGCGAAGACTGCTGCGTGGCCCTAGCATAGTTGTGTACTGGGTACCACTACTGGCTCATCTCTTGTGGTTATTAGAACTACATAATTATAAATTAATAAAATTCAGACTTTAGTGTTATTCAGAAAGCATTTTAGGTGGTACGGCCACGCATCAGCCTCGGCTGTTGCACGAATGGGCAGTCTCGTCCGGGTAAGTCACGACCTCACAGAAGACCGGCTTCTGTGAGGTCGTGATACATGCATACAAAAAGTGGAAATAATACTTTGGCGTTTCGTCTAGTGAGTGAGGTGGCCGTAGCCCAATTTACAAAAGGTTGTCAACCCATCTGGAACCCTCGGGTGTAGCAGATGTCCATGGGCGGTGAGCATTCACTTAACACCAGGTGAACCGTCTGCTCGCTTGGCAACTTTTCACACATAAAAAAAGCTTTGCAAATCGAAATGTTTTTTTCTTCTTCAAAATAAATAATTATACACACTTATAATAACGAACAACTGCTATCATGAACTGTTTTAAGTGCAAGAAAAGTCTCGATGAAAGGGATGTCATTAAATGCACGGGTTGTAACATGTATATGCATTATCATTGTGCAGAATTATCTGAAGCGGAATTTAAAAAAATACTGCCAAGAATAAGATAAAGTGGAAATGTGTCTCTTGCAAAACTAAAAGGACTGTCGGTGCGCCAGTGGCGTCCCCATCATATAAAACTAAAGAACTTGCTTCCACATCAATTCTAAACATTGATACCGACACCTTTACCGAATACATGGATGCAAAGCTTAACAGTCTACACCAGCAGTTTCAGGAAGATTTACACCTAGCTATACTAAAGGTATCTAAAACATTTAAAGAAGACATTGATAGACTTGAAAAACGAGTCGTCACCTGGGAAGAACACATCAAGGACCTAGAGCAGGGTATAGCGGTTGCGTCATCTGGTCCGGACGCGTCTCTGAAACATGAAACTAGCGAGCTTCGGCTAGAACTGCAGAAACTAAGTACTTAGTTCGATGACCTCGATAAACCCTCACGCAGCTGCAATATAGAAGTACAGAATATACCTGAAAAAAAGACTGAAAACCTAATCCACCTCTCTATGGAGATTGGCAAGCTCATTGGTGTTGACATCAAGGAAAGTGACATCCGATCTGTTCACCGTGTGGCTCCTGGGGTACCCTCCAACCGTCCAAAAAATATTATACTGCAGTTGACTACGCGGCGTTTGCGTGACGACGTGATAGCTGCAGCGCGTGCGCGCCGTTCTTTATCTACAGCCCAACTCCTCGGTTCCCCTAACAGTGCCGCCGCCGCAGCACAAAGCACGCGCTTCTACATAAACGAGCACTTAACACTTAAGAATAAAATATTATTTAGTAACGCTCGGCAACAAGCTAAGGCTTAATCCTATAAATATGTGTGGATTAAGAATGAGTGTATCCTGTTACGAAAGAATGATGATTCTCGGGTAATTCACGTACGAAATTCTATGAATTTAGACAAAATATGACTATTTCTTGATTGTCACTGTAATTACTTAACAGTTACCATATTATATATATTTTTATTTACTAGGAACATAATTTTCACGCAGGTTAGTCAATGTGGAGAGCATTTATCTTTGTCACTGTGGAGCAGGAGCAACATTAAAATTTTAGAAATATTTAAACTAGGATACATACATTAATAATTATTTCAATCTTACTGTACAATATATTCCGGTAATTTATTAATTTATTATCAAAATTGTGGAGGTTTAAAAACGAAAATTACAGACTTAAAATTGAACTTGCTTACTTGTAATTACGATATTATAGTCTTGGTTGAAACTTGGTTGTCAGATACAATTTTGGATTCTAAAATTCAAACAAATGGATATAATATTTTTCGACGTGACCGTAACTTAATTTTGTTAAATAAGAAGAGTGGCGGTGGTGTGTTCGTTTTGGTAAAAAAATCGATTGTTGCTGTCAGAAAACTTGATTTGGAAGCTGTTGACTTGGAACAAACATATCTTTCTTTCCCATTTCATTCTGGGTTGTTACTCTGCGCGTGTTATATACCACCAGTGTCTATAACTGCTATATATGAAAAATTTTTTTTATAAGCTTTACGAAGTTCATTCTAAATCCTTATTTTCAAATTATTTAGTTTCAATCTACCGTCCCTAGAATGGTATTCGGACAACACGTCTGAGGGCACAGGGCCAATTAACGCAGTAACTGATACGGCTAAACTATTGTCGCACGTCATGTCTTTCATAAATTTCAAACAAATAAACAAAATTAGAAATAAAAATAGTAGAATACTCGATCTTGTCTTATGTACTGCATCAAATTGTACTGTTGATGTTTCCTGCAACCCACTTCTGACTGCTGTTCCACATCATCCACCATTAGAAATTTTGTACGCAATATCTTCCACTTCTAAAATTATACCTATCAAAATAAAATCAAAAAGAAACTTTTTCAAAGCTAATTACGATGTAATAAATAAGGAGATCGTGGAAATTGACTGGCATTCGGACCTGAGTTCTTCCTGTATAGAAACTGTGGTTGACATATTTTACAAACGGATAAATCATATTATTGAATCACACATACCTCATGTCCCACAGAGATCGTACAAATACCCTGTATGGTTTTCTAAAAGCTTAATTTATACACTCAGACGTAAATACAAAATATGGATGAGATGGAAAACATACAAGTTATTACGTGACTACCAAGAATTTTCTTTACTGCGGAAACGGATAAAGCTTCTCATATCCAAATGCTATACTACTTACATAGAAAACGTTGAATCCTCAATAAAAAATAACATAAAATCATTTTGGAAATATACATCGAACCTAACAGAAAGTAATTCCGGATATCCTCGTGAAATGAAACTAGGTACTGAAACTTCTGATGACCCTAACACCATATCAGAATTGTTTTCACGGTACTTTAAATCTGTATTTGAACCAGCACCTAACGGTGCTTACACTGTTTCGGAAGATGTGGACGAAAATACCAATCAAACCAATCTGAATGATATATTTATCGCTCAAATTGAAGTTTGTAAAGCCTTAAAAAATATAGATCCGAATAAGGGTGCTGGACCAGACCATATTTGTTTTTCTAAAACGAACCCATAAAACAATCTGTATTCCTCTTAGTATAATTTTTAATAAGAGTTTAACATCCGGGAAATTTCCAAGCGTGTGGAAGTTAGCATATATAACACCCATTCATAAAACAGGATCCAAGAAAGATGTTGAAAACTACCGTCCAATATCTATTCTCTCGTCAATTCCCAAAATATTTGAGAAATTAATTCACCACCATGTGTACATAGCCTGTAAGAATAATATTTTAGAGGAGCAACATGGATTTGTGCATGGCAAATCCACTCTTACAAATCTACTCGTATTTACAAACTTTCTTTTTGATAGTTTAGACCAAAAAACACAGGTAGAAGCCATTTATACTGATTTTAAAAAGGCTTTCGATAAAGTTGACCACATGCTTCTCTTAAAAAAATTGTCGTTTAACGGTATCAAAGGTAATTTGCTACTTTGGTTTGCCTCCTACTTACAAAATCGCAATCAATCAGTAGTTGTTAATGGCTTCACTTCATCTAACGTAGTAGTTACATCGGGTGTTCCGCAAGGATCAATTCTTGGGCCTCTGCTTTTCGTTCTTTTCATTAATGATATCTCGTCGTGTTTTAAGTATTGCAAATTTTTATTATATGCTGATGATCTAAAATTATATTCCACTGTTTCGAAAAGAAATGATATAGATCTTATACAAAAGGACTTGGATAGTTTAGATGAATACTGTAAAACTAATAAATTATTTCTGGCTTATAATAAATGCAAACATATTACATTTACTAGAAACAAAAATGTTCTTGCTAATAACTTGCATATTGGATTCTATAAGCTGAGCTCACAGTCCAGTATACGGGATCTTGGAATTATATTGGATACAAAACTTACACTTGACCAACACGTTGAACATATATTATGTAAATCGTATCAAATTCTAGGTTTCATAGCTCGCGTAACAAGATCTTTTAAACGCAAAGATAGTATTATCTGCCTGTGTCTTTAGTCAGATCTCATTTAGAATATGTGTCTCCTATTTGGAACCCTTATTATGCAGTATATGAAGCTAAAGTCGAAATTATACAAAAGAAGTTCCTACGTATGGTTAATTATCGTATGCATTGTCCCAGTGATTCCTATAAAAATCTCTTAAAAAGATATATATGATATCTTTTGCCCTAGCATATGCCTAGCTGCCCTTGATCTGTACTGGTGATGTCTATTGTCCAGCTTTATTGTCTCAAATAAACTTCCGAATACCGTCAAAAACAACACGTTCGAAAAATTTATTCCATGTATCTGCAACCAGAACCAACATTGGCAAACGCGCGCCACTGAACCGTATGTGCGCCCTCCACAATAAAATGCTAAATAATTTAGATATGTACTCTTGCTCCCGCTTAACCTACAAGAACTCTATTAAAATGCTTCTCTATAATAAATAGTTTACCCTCAATTGTAATACTCACGTACTTGTGTTTCAATATATTTTATTATTTATACCTCCAATAACGCATGATTGTACTTTCTTCTTTCTCTTTCTTGCATTGTTTAAATTTTATTGTGTCCTTTGTAATTGCAATAGTTCTGCCGTAAGTGTGGTACCGATAAATAACAAATTTGTTCTCAGTGAGACATTAGTTAAGGGAGCAGCTGTAAATATCCGCATGCTGTATATTCATTTTTATTTTTTATTTTGTCTTTTGTTCCTGTTTGTCTCCGATACAGTAAATAAATAAATAAAGGAGCACAATTAAACCATCAACACAAAATGATAGCGTATTATTGTAAACCATACGACTTCCATTAGTGCGGCGGTTAAACTAAATAGCATTCCCACATGTCCTAAAATAGACGCGAAATGCAATTTAACAATCGTTCCATTCCGGGCGTGTAATTAACGAGTAGACGCAGGAGACGTGGGCAATTTGTCATGAAAAGCCGCTCGCGGCGGTTTCTGCTTGAAGCGGAGCTAAAACATGCACACTGTTTGTTGTGCCACTTCGTTTAATAATGCAGTTGGTTCGACTTTTCGGCATTGTTTTCGATATTCGGCATTGTCGAAAGACTGTTAATATGTCCCAAACTGGTTCGGGACAGAACTCACCGCTATTTGCATTTGAAAAGTTTTAATTGGGCGCTGCTGTGTAACGAATCTCAATTGCGGTATGATGGGTGGCGCAATTGCACTGACTTATTGTTAAAGTTCGCCGAATAAATTTTCCCTCTCTAGAGAATTTTCAAAAACGTTATGTTATTTCCTTCCTCTGGACTTTCGACAATATTCGACTTTTTTACCGTTTACAGAAAAAAATAATTCAACACAAATGAATTCATTGATATCTATGACACAATACAGATTACAATTAATTTGTAATAGGTCTCATTATGCAAATAATGTCATATGAACGTCCCTACACATGTGTAAATTACGGAGCAGCATAGACACCAAGAGACTCATCATGGCATAATAATACATGTTCTAGGCTAGATTATTTAAGGTTAATAGGAACGAAAAAACACTTGGTCAACCAAATAATACTGCATGTTATGTCGGGTTGGTTTGCGACCAATAATCTACTTTTAAATGTAAATAAGACTAAATGCATCACATTTTCACCCGCCACGTTGTCTCACAAACTAGGAATTTGTATTGATGAGAAATGGGGATTTTACGTCGATAAATTAACTAAGAAATTGTGCGATACGCAAAATCAGGCAGCTTACAAACGAGGCAACAGCTTATTTTCACAGCATTATCATATGATACTTTACTTTGGGGTTCCATCTCGTCTGATACGGTCTGTCTATGGCTTGGGTCTACGTGAGTTCCCGTCGCTATAGATACTCGAGAACATCATGTTTAAACGAAATAATATACACCTCTTTACAAAAAAACATATCACATCACCTAAGGGCCGAGGTGACACGCTGAAAATACCGACTATGACTGGCTAAAACTAGAAAGTCGTTACTTAGAAGATGCACTCGTATTAACTCCTTTAATAAAAAAGGTGACATCCAAAAACAACTAAATATAGACAATTTTAAACGATTTGTAAAAGCTACCTTACTGAAAAGGGCCTATTATAATGTCAACGTATACAGTGAGAACAAGTTTAACTGTGGTAGGGCCACGCAACAGTGTTCACTTATGCACGAATGGGCAGGTCCATCCGGGTAAGTACCACGACCTCACAGAAGACCGGCCTAAAGTAGAATAGTTACACGCGTTTCGTCAGTTAAGTGGGGTAGGCGGTGCACACTTTATTTAAAGGTGGCAACATATTTGCAACCCTATGGGTGTTGTAAATGTTCATGGGCAGTGGATAACATTTAACATGAGGTGAACCGCAAGCTCGTTTGCCTCTTTATCGCATAAAAAAAGAGGACAAGTATGTGTGGAAATGACTCTTGCTCTGCACTTGCAAGTCCCTTGGCTGCTGCTGATTTTATAATTATTTTAGATTTAATGATTTTGGAAAATTATGTACATAACTAATTTGAAAACAAGAAATATAAGATAATAGGAAGTTACGAAGTTTGTAGCCCGTTTTTCTTTTCTTTTTTTCCGTTTTCGAGAAACTAGTTTAGTAAACGTTTTGCAGATTAAGAACAGCATAAAATAAGCCTATATTGAATAAATAAATTTAGACTCATTAAGTATGAATTATATATTATATGCATCTCCCGTAATATGTCACAACGTGCTACGAAGGTTTTCATTTTAGGTTTTAGTCGTCTCCAGTTAACTGGTACGACGTGCAGCGATTATTTAAGACCTATTCTGTATGCACGTGAGCATTTTATGGATGGGGTGGCACATTCATGGCTTGACCGCTCTGATCGTCCGCTTTGAGGGGTTAGCCCTCTCTCGACCCAAGCCAGGCTACCGCTTTGTAGACAGGGCTGAAATAAACGTTACACAGAAGCCTCTTCTGTCTCAATCTTTTTTTTTATATATACCTTTGTTCCAGCAGTTACTCACTCCAGCAACCAGGAGAAAATTACTTTCCGTTTCACTGTATTAAAGCCAAGCAGCCACTTCTGCTGTTGCGTGGCGTGGGAAGTACCTAGAGTGAATTTGAAATATTATGCTTTCGCGTTCCGTCCGATAACTAAGGTATTGAAGCACGTACTTTTAAATGTTGTTAACGCATACGCAAACCTATGTGTGTTATAGATGTCCATAGAACAGCGGTAATCACAGTGAGTCAGTTTAACCAACCGCCTGCTCACTTTCTCAACGTACAGCAAAAAATATGCATTTTACACAAGAATGTTTCTTATTTTTCAACCGAAATTAAAAAGGATGCGGTATTCAATTCGGTTGTATTTTTCTTTATGTTTTTACCTCAGAACTCCTTTATGAACCCTCTCGTATTAGCTACCATGTGGTATCATATTAATTTTATTGGTATCAGACCTTGGACTCCGGATACATAAGGAATTGGAAAAAAAATGTATAGCGATTGAGATATTTGAAGTCAGGTTTGGTTTTTGTTTTTAAAAATGTTTCAGTGTACGCTTGTCGCTTCTAGCTATCATCGACAAGAGTATATATATCTTATATATATCTTTTGCAGACTTTCATAGAGTTCCTTCTACCTTAAATTATTTACATGTAATCATTTTTTTCTTTCATTACACTTTTGAATATAATTCACAAACATGACATCGGTTATTTGGTGTACGATTAAAACAGATTATAAGAGCATAAAAACATCTGCGACTGAGACCGGTTGTTAACTCCACCAGTATACACTAAAACACATTCACGAAACCGTCTTCGTTAGTAAGTGTGTTTGGGCTGTTATAATAATCGAATTCATTTGTCCGAATTTCCCTCAGTGGTCGAGACTGGCCGTAGAGCGCAGTATTACACCGGACACTGTCCGATTGTTGCGGTGCCGCGGTAATGGACTTAATTCTGATGCGGCTTTCGGCTTTTAGCCATTGTTTACCTGCGAACGCCGGCGCTATTCCGCATTGTGACCGGACGTAAATCACTGTTCGCGTTCAGTTGTAAATTTAATATACATTTCAATATTATTGCTAAAATATAGTGTTTAGGTTTGCATATTGTCCTTAGTAATATTTTGACTTTATAAAGTAAGGCACACATTATTTGATTATATATTTTTCTAACGTGGACTTCTGTATATGCAAACACTGCTGAGTGAGCAAACAGTCCCAAAAGATTTAAACTATTATCATCAAAGCGTTGTTCTTTTAATGATTAATACAGTTTTTAAGGCTTTTTGGGCTTTAAGATACAGGCAGGTTTTGTTTACGTTCATGTAGTTGTTTTTTTTGTTTATTTGTGTTTTACTTACTCAATTAATGACATATTTTTTATTAACTACCAAAATAAACATGTTCTTTGAAACATAATATTTTTTTTAATTACTCAAAACACAATTTCTAACTATCCGGCGTAAGAAACTATTGTTTTCCTTTTATCAGGCGGAAATGTTGTACTGAGTTTATTTATGTCCAGCTGTTCCTATAACTGCAACAAACTGCTATGATGATTAAATAAATACTTATAAAATTTATGAAGTCCGAAATTTGTCAGTTTTTCGTAAGTCCAAGGTTTAATTTATGTTTCGTGGAGTTGAATTTAAAAATGGTCAGTGTAAGTTAATTAAGCGCACAGAATTAAGTTCTAGATCTATCCTGCGTGACCAAGAGTTTATTTATAAAATACAGTTTAAAAACCAGTTGCAATTATGTTGTAAGAGCTAATTCAAGATATACAGAGTATGTATTATATATATATATATATATATATACAGATTATGTATTGACAGCGGCTGAAGCCCTTTGTAAAACTTTAAAATTTTACAAGGGCGTCAGCCGACCAAATGCATTTCTGGTTTAAAATTTTGACATGTAAATAATCACTTTGTAATTACAATAATCAACTACAGATTAAACATTAGAATCTTAACACTAAATTAGAGTAGAACATCTCGATTCTGAAAATGACTGATTTAGCTTTACTTTAAAGACAAATTCGCAAGTGACATTTACTTTGAAACTATAACAAGACTATTTCGGTCAAAGGTGCCGATGTTGATACTATCTGAAAGATATAAGATTGAGCGGCTAATCCACAAGAACAAAGGCTGCGGGTCCGTTACCCGAGGCACGATCACGGTATCGACTTGGGCGTGTATTACGAAAGCACTCGTTATCATTGGATCGTTGTTGAAAAATCCAAGACTATTTTTTCGACAGTTCTTTTTGCCATCCTGTTACATAATAATATTTATTTTGTGGAGAAATTATGAAACATTGTCGTGATTATTTTCTCTTTCAGTTGTAACTTAATATTACAGATCTGCCTTACTTTGTTTGAAGAACGCCTAGTAAATAAATGCAATCCAATAATATTTATAAAATAAAGCACCAAAATAAATCGGTTTTGTAGTTCAATGTCATAAGCGGGCTGTCTAAACCAAAAAAATAGAATTTTATCTTACCAAATAATATAAAATAGATGGGTATCTTACCGGATTAAATACATTTATTTTCATTTCACTTTTTAGAGAATCATTTTAATACACAATAAAGTAAATTTAACTTAACCAAAAGCTTGTTTGGAAATGCAGCCAATCCTTCGTTTCAAGAATAGTCTACTTTGGCCAAATCCTACTCGTATCGCTTCGCCTGTTGGCGGCTTCTGCGTCTGAAATGTTATTATCTTCACTCAAAGGGCCTCACTTTCGTTTCAGTGATCTTAACAAATGTTTCTCTTTTTTCATTTAGATTCGCTTTAATAGATAAAGATGTCGTTTTCGTTTATTGCCAAAGCAAACAAAAATTGTAGTCACGACACGAAAATTTTATAAAGATTTTACGTTTATACATGGAATTAGAAATAAGATAAGACTTGTTGAATAAAGGGACTCAATTAATATGTAATTATATATTTTAGTTTCGTTTATGATCCGATGTAGAGCCATGATAGTGTCCATCAGTGTCCTGGCACTCGCTTTTATATGAAATAAAAAAATATTAATGAGTTTAGCCCCAATATTTTTATTTTATTTTAAGTGGTGAATATTGGTGCCACGACAATTCTCCAAAATCGATCTTTCCTAAATCGACATTTTCCAAAATCACGTGATCACCGGTGAAGGAGATAAACGTGAAAACTTTTTTTTTCTAAATAATAACAAAAAAAATTATTTTGAATACATGCGAAGTCTGCCAATCCGCAGTGGAGTTAGCGTAATGGACTACGCCCTAATATCCTCTGTACAGGCTGAAACATATTTTAGTTTTTCTAAACCAATCACAAATTATAAGGTAGACATTTTGAAGTATTTCCCATTATCTGATACTAACTGCTTGTGCATAAGATCATCACCAGCTGATGATAAACAGTCTTCTTTATCCTGCCTATCTCACCTAGGTGAGCTCTCCACATTATCGAACCAACGAC
This sequence comes from Iphiclides podalirius, assembly GCA_933534255.1. Taxonomy (NCBI): domain Eukaryota; kingdom Metazoa; phylum Arthropoda; class Insecta; order Lepidoptera; family Papilionidae; genus Iphiclides; species Iphiclides podalirius. The sequence continues at coordinate 12,216,435 of OW152815.1, read as the reverse complement.
CCCCATCGCCATGACCGATAACTTAGCAACTAAGCCCCCGAGTCACCTAAGATGATAAGTAGTGGTGAACTAAAAGCAAACTAATGGCTTTCACGATCTGAACGAGAGTGTCTTCTCAGTCTTTCAAAGGTAAAATCTTTATATGAGCGTTTAATGTTCCTATCGCCGTAATTCAGTGTAGACTAACCGTTACAATAATAAAACTAAAATTTGTATGATGATAGATAGTATAACCAAATAACATATTTCTTACAATATCCAAGGTCTAACACATAAGTAATCGAAAAAAATAAAAGCAGATATCTCACATCGAGCGTTATATGGCAACATTTTAGCAACTATTTTTTTTTTCTATTGATCAACACCTTGTAATAGACGACATCCCTCCGTCAACATTCAAGTCCATTATGATATTGAATGGCACGCCTAAAAGTTTTCGTATTTCAGAAAATGCTTTCTCCTATAAATAATAACAGGTTTATTTATGGCTTTCGGCGTTATTAAATATTTCTCTTTTGCGAAGTAATATTTCCATACGTAGGTAAATATGTGTTGTATTAGATATTAGTTTCTTTATAATTTCTCATTGTTGCCAAAGTACGTACCTGTCCTTTTCTTGCAAATCAAATGTCAGTATATAAATTTAAAAAAAACCTGAAAAGCAATTCCTTTACCATAAGAAATAAGCAACTCCCATGGACATCTACAACACCTGTGAAGTTGCAGATGCTTTTCTAACTTTTGAAAGGTACAATACTTACTCTGCACATTACTCGTGGTAGAGTCGCGCAGTAACCCCTCAGATGTAGATATCTATGTGTGGCAATTCTCGCGCGTCTCGTGTGAGGTCGTGTTTTTTTCCGATCCTGTCCATTCCTGTGACAACAGCAAACAGAGTGAAGCTACGACACCGTGCGTTTTTACATTCTTCTGTTCGATCACAGTAAGTCGTTACAAAACGAGTTTATATTATGTAAAGAAATTGAAGGAATGTTTTTTTTAACTAGATTAAAGTGCTGGATACTACTAAATCGAAAAGGTACATGCCCACTTGAGTTAAATATCAAATATTTTCTGTCTCCGACATTATTGCATATAAAATTGTTTATTAATTATATTCGATAAATTCACTTGAATCTTTGGTAGAGCTTGCTAGAGCTAAAGAACTTGACTCTCGATTGATGAAGAATCTTGGCGAAAACGGTTTATTTAACCCATTACTCACCTCAAGCAAAATGTTATCCAAATCGTTTCAAAATTGTTTTAAATCTGAAAATAAGATTCAAATCTTATTTTTAGATTTAAAACGATTACTTTTGTACATTCAGGTGCTAAAAAATTATGCAGAAACATTATAAAATGGGTCAATACAGCGCGAAATATTATCCTAAAGTTCATTTATCATTTTCCCCGACATGAAATTGTTCCGTGCCTCGTCCGATATTGCAGACTCCTATAACTGAAAATAAATTGGAATCCCTAAATAATGTTTAACAATAAATACGTAAATATGAAAAATTAAATGTAAGCACAGCATGTGCCAATAAACTTTTGTAAATGACTGAAAGTCAGTATTCTATTATTTGCCAGTTAATTCTAGGAAGAATTTCCCATGGCTATTTGATAAATATTTAAGAAACAATAATTATAATTAATAGTGAATGATTTTTATTTAGTGCTAGATTTTATTAGCGCTGCAGACGAAACTTAAAATGTGAATGTTTTATGACTTCTGTGTTTTTTGAATATTCACTTAAATAATAAAATAATAAAAATGCAATAAAAAGAGTAGATAGACCAATGCAATAAAGTTCAAATCACGTAATTTTTTTCTAAAAGAAATTAAAATTTAAACTTGTAGTAATTTCACAGTACATAAATTTTAATTTGATATTTGTTTGACAAATAATAGTGTAACGTACATGTTGTGTCCCGTAAAGTTGTGAAATAAATGGAAGCAATCCTTGTAAAAATAAAACTTATTGTATAATTCTCAAATTTCTGTAAAGATTTGTATTTATGCTCAGAAATTCTATGTCGCTACAAAACTATCATACTACGTGTTAGTATCTCAACGTTGGTAACGAGGCAACGCTTGCAGTTCAGAACATTTGCGGCTAAATGCAGTGTAATGCTTCGGCGATTTAGGGTAATTTTGTATGCTAATGTAATGGGAAGAAACTTGAGAATATGCTACAATCACACGATTCTCACCTAGATATAACACTGTTTAAAATAACATGCTTAATTCGGTTTAAGTACTACCATTTTATATGCTTCAATTCTAATTTTAAAACTTGTAGAAAAATTACAAATTTTAATGTTTAGGTGCAGAGATTAGCACTTTAAAAAATTAAATTTTTATTTTGATACCAAAAACTTTTAGACTCTTCATATACAATCATTTAGGCTACTTCTAGCATGTAACTTTATTATATTATTTAAATACGTCTTTTACGGTACATAGTAATATCATAGATTTATTTTTTCCTTAAAATTGCGAATTTAAAAAGGGTTTCTAAACATATTTTTTTATAAATTCAAGCTCCAATTATACTTCATACGCCTATCTTTGCTATAATCACATAAAAGAAAATTCGCAGAGTTTTGTAATTTCATTGCTTTTCATAATGGAGCGAAAAAAACAACAAACAAATATTCTCTTTACGTAACAAATTAGCCTTAGGGATGATGTGTGGAAAAATAAGCCGATTTTCAGATTAATTAAGCTTATCCTTGTTTCGACGTCCGCCGTTGTTTCTGATAGTCCCGACATGAAAAACTTTACCTACTGTCACTCTACCAGACGAAAGAGAGTCAAAAATACGATTATGTGTTAGACAGATCATTACATTGAAACCGTGATACTGCATAATGAAAAATATTCACACGGGGCGAGTTGAGGTTCGTCTCAATTCGTTTAATTTTGCTTGCACAGAAGCAACAAGATCATATTTCACATTTAGTTTTCTTTGCTGTTTGTGGTTTAGAAATTCTATAAGTAGTCTTTTAACGTTTGTTAAAATATAACAACATTATGTATTTGAATTTAATTTGTTATCGATTATTGTGTTTCAGACTCGCAAAATATTCTTAAATTGAATAATTAATTAATTTAATAGTTAACTTGTCATTTTAGCCACTCACCAAGTAGCCCATGTAGATACGTACGTGGTAGATTACAATTGTTAATTATTTATTTTTAATATGATAAAAAGGACTATAAACAGTTTTCAAGCTTAAATATTGTTGATATTGGTATGTTATTCACAATACAATACCTAATGTTATGAGATTTAAATTAAGGCGACATTTTAACTACAAATCTCATTCACCACTTCTGTTCATGAAATTGTATTATAAATGCTAGCATGGTATTGAATATGGAAATTTTACAGTAACGTAGCGACATGTTCCCACTACATCGCCGAAATAAATTGAAAATGGTGAGCAAACTGCAGTCCTATGATTTATTAGCCACATGCGAATAATTCAATTAAAGCAATGTTAAATAATTCATACAACTGATCCAGAATTATCCGTATAAACATTTGTATTTAAATGTTATACGGGATTAACATAACATTGAGTAATTAAATAAAACGAATATACGCATATCAATGGTACGAGTATTCTAGTATCATTTCCAGTAATTACGGGTACGGTTGCAACATGGAAATTTGATATGATTTTCATCTTGGCCATGTTAATTTTAAAACGCATCTGTTAGGAAACGTTACTGAGGTTGCTGAGCAAAGTATTAAGGTCCTCCAGGGACTCTACCACGATGACGATATAGTCGGCAAGACGAAGGTGAGTAATGTATTCGCCGTTGATGTTGATGCAGAATCTACCCCAGTCCAAGAGCATTTAAACATACTCCAATGCAGTTGTGAACAGTTTTGGAGAAATGACGTCTTCCTATCCCATGCCTCTTTACAATTGGATTGCCTCTTGCTCTCGTTCTCTAGTCGGATAGTTTTTTTAGTAGTAAAAACTACTTGCCTAGTTGGCCCATGAAAAATCTAGCTTATTTAATGAAAAACTGTGTAAGTCAGATAATTTTTTAGACACACTAAAAATACTAAGGAGACCTTTTAATGTATACTCGTTGGACTTATTGTTGTGTAGCAATAAATAAATAAACTTTTGGAGCCTATATAAATGGCTAAAATATATTATGGTAAAGTCTAGCTTAGCTATTCAGAGGAAAAAAACTACTAGAGAAAGAAACACTTCTTCATAAATACCAAAATTCTCAGAGCCGTTTTTATTATTTGAGGAATGTTTAATCTCTTTTAAAAGTAGACGAGGTAAACGCAAAATAATTCGTAAAATAAAGAAAAGAAAGAACTCGTTCAAATTTGCCAAAGTTTGAATTGACTTTTGTTGCCATAAGTACTCATATTCGTGAATAATTCATTTTAATCGCAGACTCAATTCTACGGTAAACTTTGACCTTTTATTAACGTGTAGCTGTATTTTACCATCCTTATTCTGATTTTGTTAAACGTTTTTATCAAAAAATCACTTTATCGCATTCGAACAAATATAGTTAAGAAAAGTACAAAGGAACTAAAATATAAAAATTGAAATGATTCTAGGCTTTCGAGTTCATCAGAGACTAAGAATACAAAATTCTGGCTGCCGCCAATTAATAAAAAGCTAAAGATTTATTTTCAACTCAGTTATGACTAAAAATGTTTCTATATAAATTTTTAGTTGTAATTTGCGTAAGTGACAGTACGTTCAATGAAACAAGATTTTATAAAACACAAATGTAAATCAATTCTAAAATATAATAACATATTTATAAATGTTACATATTCAAAGTTAAATTGAAGGGTGTAAGGAAACCGCGATCGGTTGATTAATTAGCCAATTCAAACAATATTTCATGTCCGGACGGTTCGGTAACTGTCATTAGATGTTACTTTGATTATTGATAAGGATATTCCAGTGCTAATAGAGTTGTGCATAAATTGAATATTTAAAATTTAAAATATAAAATTTCTTGACTTAAATTTAAAATAACGGCTAACTTGATATATTTTAGTAAGCTTAAAAATAAACCAAATTAGCCAACATTTTACTGTGGACCACGCGACAGCATTGGCTGTGGCACGAAATGTGGCTCATCCTATAACACCACGGCCACACAGAAGACCGGCATGAAGTGAAAATATTATTCTTTCGCGTTACGTGTGGTCAGTGAGGTAATCAGGGCCCACTTTTAAAAAAAATATGTATCATCATCATCATTTCAGTCTGTTTGTGTCCACTGTTGAACATCCCCCACAGACTGCCACGAAGCACGATCCTAAGCCCCTGCATCCATCGACATAAATGTATAAATAATATAAAATTTTATGAAAATAAAAATTTAATGCCATCGCTTTATAGATATATGGTTTATCTTTTTATAACGTACAGGAAACAAGAACCTAGCATTTCGATATGAAGGTAACTAAGATTTTTGTTTCAAACGAGCTGAATCAAATTTCATAATGTTATCTGTGAAAATTGTTTTATTTGGACCCCAGTATTCTGGTCACGCGTGGACGACGAGACAGGAACGAGTGACGAGTTGATTATTTTCATTTTGAATTTACTTGTCTCGTCCAATCAAGCTATTCTAACAATTCTGCACGACAAGTTTTTTTTTTTACATATACTTATATTATTCCTCACTTTAGCACTCGCCGGCGAGTGCGGTGGTGATCTGGTGCGTTTGCGTAATTATTTTATATTGTCGATGGCGATAGTCATCTCATCGTCAAGGAAATCGAGTACCTGTCGTGGTCTGCGCTATTTGCGACGGAACGAACCTAGCGGTAGGGGTTTGTAGGTGACACCTACAACTAACGGATAGGGATGCGAGGCGGCGGATTCGAAGTAACGGCGTGACGCCGACTTCAGGACTTCAGCGATGGTTGGCAGCTCGAAATCTACATGTAATAATAGTCAAGGACGACACCAAAGTCTTTGACTTTATTTACCCATGGAACCGTGGACCCATTAGTTTAGCGGGTGGAGGAATAGGCGCATTTTTGTGAGAGAAGTAGACGGCGTGAAGTGTAACTGTTGTTGTATACTTCTGCGTTTCGTCTGGTGAGTGAGGTAGCCGGGGCCCACTTTACTAAAAGATGGCAAAGCATCTGCATCTCTACGGGTGTTGCAAATGTCATTGGGCGGCGTTTATCACTTAACATCAGGTGAAGCGCCAGCTCGCTAGCCACCTTCTCACATAAAAAAACATGCTTCTAATTCCTAATATTAATGTTATGGGTTCAAAATTTACCAACTATTAATAACTGTCTCTTTCCGTTTCAATTATTCAATCAATTTTTAATGATATTTGCAAAAAATATCCGAGACTAAAAATATCAATACGGTCTTTTTTTTTTTTTTTTTTTTTTTTTTATTTTTTTTTTTTATTTTTTTTTTTATTACTTATTTCTACTACTACTTTACAACTACACTGATAAAAGTTAAGCAAACAAACCGTACAAGTTTAAGTTCAGATAATGACAAGTAATAATTTGTAAGAACGTATTGTTTGTGAACGGTAATAAGTCACGAAAATGTTAAACTTAAAAAATTCTAAATATGGAGACAAAATATCATCGCTTTTAATTAAATTGAAAATGTAAAGCGAACCGCAGTCCTAATATTTATAAGTCAAATGGGAATAATTCAATTAAAGCAATGTTAATTCATTCAATTGATCCCACGCAATCTGTAAATTCATTAGTATTTGAATGTTATACGGAATTTACATAGTACGAAATAATTAAAAGAATTAAATTTAAGAAAATCAATGATAGGTAAGTACAAAATTATAAAAAATATTATTATTAACAGACTATCATTTCAAAGATTTACCTATTTATCAACTTTAACTAAGTTAGCAAATTTTAGAATAAGGCAAGACAAGCATGTGTCTGTAAAATTACGAGTACCACGGGCCTGCAGAAGATTTGTGTGTAATTTGGCAGTTGTGTAATTTTACGTTTAGTCAGGAAGGTGAAGACTCCCCCTCCGACCGGGTTCCCGCCTTGACGTGGCGGAGGGGCTTAGTAGCCGTGGCTTGGCCCCCCACGGCGAAGCTAAGAGGAACCCACACTGGCCCGGCCTGTGGTGCAAGGCCGGCCCGAGAGGGCCGCTCCGAGTGGGCCCACTCTGGATGCGTGCTGGAGGGTGCAGGTTACAGGTCGAGGGTGGTAGAGGTAGAGCCACTCTCCCTGTCTTCTGCTACCGAGGAGGAGTCGCGGGGGAAGAGGAGTGTCGGTATTGCGTTGGCCGTGCTCCCTATCCTCCGCGACGCGGCGGGGCTGCACCGCTGATGCAGTGGTGGTGGGGCCGCGGGGGGAGAGGAGTGTCAGTATTGCGTTGGCCGTGCTCCCTATCCTCCGCGGCCGAAACGTGGTGAGCGGCGGAGCCACAGACCAGGTCCGCTGCTGGGGGCTGGGAGGCTTGCTGCTTATTAGCACTGGCTCTCCTGGCTCCCATGGCCCCGGTCAGCGAACTCGTGGGAGTTCGTTGGCCGTAGTGGGGCCGAGTAGGAAGGCGCGCTGAATGTTCCAGCGCGCCTTAGCATAAACCGCTCTTGCCCCCGCGAGGGCTGGTATGCGTAGGCATTTCCCCCACGTAAACAAAAAAAAGGGGGGGTGAAGACTCTGCGGATCACTTTTTTAATGTTGTCTCCAACTTCATGGTTATTGTAGACGACCGTTTGCGACCCTGTACACCAGGGTTCACCTAATGTTCAGGGACGCAAACATCTGGACGCTTTTCCATTTTATACAGGAAAAAAAAGGTTACATAGATCAAATTTAAACATGTGTAACCTTTTTTTGTTAAAAGAAAAATTTTCTGAGTTGTCTAAACATATTTGATTACTGCTATAAAGAGTCCAGACAACAACTTTCTGTATATCGTTACCGATGAGTACCTTTCGAATTTTATGTGAAATGGTAGGAAACGAACAGGCGATTAACTTGATGTGAAGTTTTTACCGATACTCGTGGACGTAACACCTTCTAATAAAGTGGGCCCCGTTTAACTCGCTCACCACACGACACGTAGAAGAATAATACTTCCGCTTCACGCGGGTATTCTGTTAGGCATTCTAGTATATCCCCGGACGAGGCTGCCCCAACAAGGCTGCTGCAACAACAAGGACTGAGAAATTTTAGAGTAACTCTACAACTCAAAAATTTTTCATCTTCGTTCATATTTAAAAGGAGTAGGAAAAAGGAAAGAGGGTTGTTATTTAAAAATTTACAACATGTTAGATTATTTTAAATTGAAATAACGTTTGAAACCACCTAAAATATTTTATCGAACATTTTACTAACAACCATACCGTGGATAGTATAATTTCTGCGATATTTACAATTTACATCATTACAATTTTCAAAGCTTATTTTTTTTAATTTTTTAATATTTTTTTATAAATTTAAATAATATCACGTGTAAAGTAACATCGCCGTAAACTTAAATTAAAGGCGCATCAAACAATAGACCATGTAGTAAAATGTAAGCCGTAATTCTCCTTGAGCATACACACAGAACATACAACAAATAAAGGGCATGTGAGATGGAGTACTGAATAAATAATATAAATATCAACAGTAGATCGTAGATGGAATAAATATGATTAATGAGAGAATGTATTTTCTTTTTTGTTACGAAAAGGTTTTTTTAACGTTTGCGCAAAGTGTTTTTTTCAATCATGTATCACGAATCTAGCCGAGCCAGTCTCAATTTCAGAGATGGCCTGGATTCAATAGTGGTCATTTATTTATTTTTAATATGATATAGCATCAGAACTGGGAAAGTTATTAAAGCTTTATTACAGCAATAACCCGTTTGATTTATTAATCATCCAAAGAAATGAAATTATCACAAGACAACTTTAATTTAGAAATATATGCACTTGCCAGACGACTCCGTGACGAAGTTGCCAAGGTATCAGTTTTGGCGCGGAGAGTGATTGGTTCCCCACACGGGACTACTATTTGTGTAAACTACTGCCGCACAAATGGGTACGCTCATCCGGGTGTCACTTACACAGCCTCACAGAAGACCCTCGGGAAGTGAAAGTACTATACTTTCGCGTTTCGTCTGATGAGTGAGTTACCTCACTCATCAGACGAAACGCCGGGACCTTGGACAGTAAGGCCAAATAGGCCTCAAAGAAGCTCGGTGTGCTGAGCAAGGCGAGACAGTACTTCACGTCGGCTCAACGCCTAAACATTTATAAGGCGCAAATTCGGCCTCACATGGAGTACTGCTCTGACCTCTGGGCGGGAGCCCCCTGTTACCAGCTTCTTCCATTTGACTGCATTCAACGTAGGGCAGCTGGGGTTATCGACGATCAAGGTCTTTCCGATCGGCTTGATCCTTTGGCTGTGCGTAGAGAGGTTGAATCACTCTGTATCTTCTACCGCATCTATCACGGGGAGTGTTCCGAGGAATTGTTTGGATTGATCCCGGCGGCTGAATTTCACCATCGGACATAGCGCCAAAACCAAAAATTTCATCCACACGACCTTGATGTCCAGCGTTCCACAACAGCGCGATTTTCAAGGCATTTCCTGCCTCGCACAACCACTCTGTGGAACCAGCTACCGCCGGCGGTCTTTCCGAACCGTTACGACCGGGGAACCTTCAAGAAGAGAGCGTACTCTTTCCTAAAAGGCCGGCAACGCATTTGTAAGCCCTCGGGTGTTGCAAATGTCCATGGGCGGCGGTGATCACTTACCATCAGGTGAGCCTCCTGCTCGTTTGCTGCTTTTTTCCCATAAAAAAACCTAACTTATTAAAGGTTTTCAAAGCATCAACAAACCCCCCGACATAATAGACGTCCATGGGTGAGGGTAATAATTTAAGATCAGGTGAAAATCTTGAAAAATTAGAAAACTTTTCACATAAAAAAAGATAAATAAATTTCCTACCTAATTTATCTTATAATATTATATAGCATTCAGTGAATGTAAACAATTACCGCCGAATTTAATAGTATTAGAAATCCATTTCATAAGAATCGTGTATTTTTCAGTATTAGCTTTTCATCAATGAGAACTACAAATTTTAGCTTTAAATCATATTCTTATTGATGCGCACGTCTTCCTAAACAAAACTTTTTGCAAACGGACACTCAGCAAAATATACATATATTTACAAATGATCCCATTCAAAGTTCCGCCCTAGTCCCTTTCATACTATCTGTGCTCAAGTTTATTACCGGTAGATGAGAATTAATCTCATTAGTGTAAGTTCTACGAGGCGTGTGACGACGTAAGTGGCGTGCTACATATATCGGGTCTTGACGCGAACATTTAATGGTCGTAATGAAGTCGAGTGAATATGAAAACTTGGCGGGATTAGGATCTAATTAACACTTTGCGAATACAACACAAGCAAGTTTTCTTGTCTGTGCTTGTTTACTGTCTATAAAAATTAAGGGAGGGGCGACTGACAACTCTGACGACTTTGTGATCTCTAGTTCAGTTTAAAATCCTGGTAAAAAGAGTGAAGTGACAGTCTGTATAAATGTCCCACTGCTGGACAGGGTACAAGAACATAATCCACCGCGCGGCCCAACTACGGATTGGTGGACTTTTCATTTGTTATTATTTCGAAAAAATATGCAGGTTTCCTTACGATTTTTTCTTTCACAACTGAGCACGTGATAAGTTAGCACTTAAAATTAACAATTTTTTTCTAATGAATTAAAAGTGAGCGCCCAGAGCTAACACGGCAAATCTCGGTGGCGTGCATCAATAACTTAGGGTATAACTCATTAGGGTTAGAAGCCATGAGCGGTAAAGAAACAACCATGGTTACTTCAGTATTAGTTACAAGATGGAAATAATTTTTGAACAAGCAGATGTTGATATGTTGCCAAGTGTGTGGCTATGGTGTAATGGCTTCAAATTTTATGACGGAAAAAGCTGTTCTTTTTTGTGCAAAGTTTGCAAGAGCGATTCACCTGATATGAAGTACATGATTATCGAGGCGCGTGGACACTTACAACACCTTAGAAGTTGCGCTACCAACCTCCAAAAAAGTGTGCATAGATGACTACACTCACCAGATGAAACGCGATAGTAATAATACTTCCACTTCATACGTCAGTTTGCTGTCAGGCTGTGATACTTCCCCAGAAACTACATACTAAGTTGCATACTACATACCAAGTGTTCATGCCTTTTGTTAACTACATACTAAGTGTTCATGCCTTTTTTTGTGACGATTGTTACTTTCAGATTTTAATAATAGTGTACATACTAAAATTATGTGAAATTCGATATTGATTAATTTAGATATTGTTGATGTATTGTTAATTGTGTTTTTATATGCATACAGTGTTGCCACCTTTCTTTGTACTCTACATACCTTGATAATTATGAGGAATTGAATAAAAGTCATGTTTTTTGTTTTATTGTTTACTTTTTTACAACACTTAAAATGAATATTTCCATATACTATAAAAAACAAGGTAAAGATAGTTTGAATATTTATTGAAAAGTTTTTAAGTTAGCAAAAAGTACCCTGCCTTCAAAACGAATCTAATTTTAATCAGATTAGACATTATTTAAATTTTTCAGCGAAGTTAATAATGATTCAAGTTAACTAACGCCACCTTAACAGCATGGATAATGTTAAGTCTTGCAAAAATTTAAAAGTTGACTTTCATAGAAGCATAACTCATTAATACCAAACTTACTTAGAAGCCTCCTGCCTTTTACTTAAAGCGCATTCAAGTGCACGATTTAATATCCTAATGGATTAGGGCATACTAGATTTGTATTTCGTTTTAAATTAATTATGCCAGTAGTCGGAAAAGTATAAGAAATATCAGTCAAGAGAATTTATTTTAAGTAATGTTAATTTCGACACGGTTTTATATGCCATTGAAATTTCAAAGTTGTAAAATATTAATAAGATAATAAAATTCCATCAAAAGTAAAATAGTGAATTTCATATTTAGATTTCTGATAAAAGCTTGCAAATAAAAAATCTCCGATGACGACTTTATTCAGAAATTAAAGCAGAATTTAACTTCTCCTATCTAGTTCTAACCGTTGCTTCTACCTATCTAGTTCAACCTTACATTAGACATATAGAGCAATTAGTGTAAATGGTATTGTGTAAAAATCTTGATAAAATATTTTTAAACAATACCATTTCTGTCATCATAGGCTCCGTTGAACACTCACTAATGAAATTCATTTCCATCTCGCGACAAATGCGAAATTAGTTAATTATCTTTGAACAACGACAAAGGTAAAATTTAACAATAATTGTTTTTGTTTACCTAACCTGCTATTGTTCGCGAATTTGGTGATTATTATCTATGTTACAAGTACTTTACAACTAGTAATTTTTATTCATTGTAAATAAATTTGTTTTTCTTTATGTATTTATTCTTTGACACTTTCTTGTATTTAATTTGGAATATAAGGAATAACATAATTACAGCATGTAAATAAGTCACTTGCGGATATTCAGTGATAATATGTACAGTGTAAGTAAGTGTAAGTAAGTAAGTAAAATATGTACTAAATCAAAGTTTGTTTTGCAAAAACACGGTTGCTATGTAAAATTTTTGATTTATGGAAATAAGATTCTGTCTTATGATTTAAGAATCAGAAATCATTAATTTTAAGAAATTCCCTTACATAAACAGCGTTAATAACAAAGTAAAATATAAATTGAAACTTAACTATTACATTATAAGGCGTTATAACCGAAAATAAAGACTATTATATTGTCGTTAAAAAAGAAGGGTCTGCTGTACAATCGTTTAAGTGATCGTTGTCTGCTTAGCGCGTGACTATTTAGCGCTAAAGAAACCGAAAAAATCAATAAGAAATATTAATGATTGTGTGTAATGACAATGGAACAGCGTAACACTCGTTCTCTTCTTGACGTCACTTTTGCTAATGCGTCATTGTTTCGCCCAAACCATTCTAATTTGATTACTCGCATGTTCCTTGTGTAAACATTGTTGTGATGCAATACACTGGTGAGCAGGTGGCTCACCTGATATAAAGTGATATATTTCATTTTAAAATGACACATGTAAGTGATCTCTCGTCACAAATGTTCATTGTTTCTTTTTTAAAACTTCTTTTTTTTTTAAAGAGAAATTTACCTTAATTTTCAACTTTTTCCTTTTTCACAATTTTTTAATTAATTTTTTGTAGACCTTGCTTTTAATCAAGATTGACAATTCTAGGTCAACCGGATAAGGATTTGGGTCAAAACCTATATGGGTGTGATAGTTACACGAAATGTCACGAAATTTAGCTAAAGACCCTTGCTTTATAGCAGAAATAAAGTAGAAATTTCCAAAAATAAAAAGTTGAAAATTACAGGATGTCCCCATACATACATAGTTGCCACCAATTAAGATAGTCCTTAGAGTTGTATGGGCGCAATTACATACTAGATAATTGTAAGGAACCCTTTGTGCGCGAGTCGCACCTGGGTGGTTTTTTTATAGAAGGAATGTCATTTACACCATTACGTATCATTGTTAAGTGTGTTGTTTGTAAGTTAAGTGTTATTTTACTTCATCTTAAATTAATATTATTTGAAAAGATTAAGTTCTTACGTCTAACGGAAAAATTTGCAAGTAATATTGCAACTATTTTTTTTATTTGTCCACAACTTCGAAATAGTCTTTTCATAAATTCTACACTGAAAGGCAGAACGAGGGAAATGGAGTAAAAGCTTGAGTATGAAAAATATTCCACTAATTGGCTTTTCAGATATTTCTTTCAGCTGAAATGCTTTTGTCTGATCTGAAATACAATCTATGGAGCGCAGCACGAAATCTGTAAAAATACAAACTGCAGTTTCAATTGGCTCGGTGATTGAAAGTTGAGTGGCCAAGCGGTCTGGATGACGAATAAAATAGCTTCATATTAAAAAAAATATAGTTTTTGGTTGAACAGAAACGTAAATTCTTTGTAGTTTTCAAGGTTTGTATTAAATTTTTGGCTTGACACACTTTTATGTGTGGATATTTTAATTAAGAGCTCAAATATTACATTACATAATCGTTATTAATTTAGAACTCATGACAGAACTAAACGAATTTGTTGGTGTTTTTACGAAAACATGTGAATTGTAATTAAGCGTCCGAAGAATATATCTTTGACTCTGTTCATAACTCTAAGTACAGTAGTCATTGTTTGAAGCTTAAAATCTATAGTAGGAATTTCCATGCTTAGTAATTGATTTATTTAATTTACAGTCTATTGATCATTCCATTTATTTATACCTTCAATGATGTTTTAATAAAAATTACACATGTCCATACTGTGTGGCGTTATAAATTGTTACGCTTTACATTATATAACAACAAACACACAATGTGCCAAATGAAATAGGACGTATGGTACGGAAAGAGATAGCAGTCTATTGAATAGCACTCTAATTACACCAATTGGCGTAATTTAAGTGCCTCAGAAAAATAAAGCAAATAACTATGCTTGAAGTCATAGTCGATGATGTTGATGAGGTGTTATGTGTATTATATTGTAAACTAATCTTTTTTAAAAAAGAGCAACTGTTGACTTGCCGATATCTTCTCAACAGAAACTGCTTTCCGAACAGGTGGTAACTTACTTACGATCGCATTTTGTCAGTTCATAAGAACGCGCAAGGATCTATGTGAATTTGAATTTTTTTTATGCGAAAAGTTGCCAAGCGAGCAGGCCCCTTTCATTAGGTTAAATGACGTGTGTGTATATTAATTTGTCTTTGACATAATATATGTTTTCTAAACCTGATGTTTTGGAAAAACATTATAATATTACAAAATATTTAAATAAAGCAATATACTAGAATTAAAATAGTGATACAATAAAATTAAATTATTTATTAGATAAAAAAAAATAATGAATAAAGTTACTAATTTTATTCTATACTTACAAGGAGATGTGTTTATCTGAAGCGAAGAAAAAGCCAACATACAAAAGAAAAATATTCGAAATAAATCCCTATATTCTTACTCCTTTTGTAATTCAAGAATGTTTAATATCTTTTAAAATCAAGTGAAGTAACCGTAGGGAAAATTGAACAGAAAAATTCGAGAAACAAAGAAAAGAAAGAATTCTTTTATATTATCCCAAAGTTTTAATTGACTTTTATTGCGTATCCGTAAGTATTCGTTTTAGTTTTAATTATTCATAAAAATGTTTGATTCTTCGAGATTCCGCATTCCATGCCATAAATTTACTTTTCTGCTCTTGTCTTATAAAGTTCTATTAAGTATAAATTAATTCAATAAAACTGAATCTATTTCTCAATAAAAAAAAAAACTAAAATTAAAAATTTTCTAAGTTTATTTCTAATTGGAGTATTTTCCAATTAGAAATAAACTTAGAAAGTATTTTATCTTAATCATATAATGACATTTCCGCTTTTTGTCTTCTCGATAATTTGAGACAGATTCCAATTCTGTAGGTTAATCATATTCATTCGAATGACAGTGATGTTATTCTAGAGTTCTATTACATCAAGAAAAAAGTCATAAAAATTTTCCTTCCACTTGTAGAACTACAAATATTTACAATGACCATTTTACCATCAATAATATAATACACGGTCACTACGGCTCTTTCCTGCGTATCTACGCATTTGTCAAAACACATATAGTACAATAGTTCAGAGACAAAGCACTAAATTTACTATTTCCTACTTTGTTTAAAACTTATTCATTTGTTTGTAATGGTTCTTCGAAATGGAGGACCTCCTTCACATTAGTTGAATTTTACGCTAACTAGTGCAGTTTGTATACAAAAATATTGAGTAATTTTAACAAATTAATATTCTCACAGCGCTTGTACGTACTTACTTATGCGTTAAGCTTTTGAAGGGTCGAAAGATGGAATGAAGTTAAAAATATAATGTTTGACATTTTCATTTCTAAAAATAATTTTACTTTATATGAAAGACGGTTTAAAATCTTTTTCATCAAATTTGAAAACTCTCAAAAGACTCTGTGCTTACAGGTTTATGCACAAAACATTATTCTGCAGAAACTATAAGCTTTATAGTCGATCTCCGATCTCATTATTGTTTACGTAGAGAGTTGGTAAGTAAGCCGGTGGTTTACCCAATGTTAAGTGTTACCTGGTGCTTTACCTAATTTTACGATGGTAAGGCCACGCAGCAGCCTCGGCTGTTGCACGAATGGTCAGGCTCATCCGGGTAAGTACCACAACCCCACAGAAGACCGGCGTCAAGTGGAAGTATAATACTTTCGCGTTTCGTCTGGTGAGTGAGCTATCCGGAGCTAAATTTTCAAAAGGTTGTCAATATATCTGCAACCCTCGGGTGTGGCAGATGTCCATGGGTAGCGGTATTCACTTAACACCAGGGGAATCGCCTGCTCGCTTGGCAACTTTTCACAAAAAAAAGAAAAAAAAGTGAACATCACGGACATCTACAATACCTGAAAGCTTGCAGAGACGTTGATAACCTTTAATAAAGTGGGCTCCATTTTGGCCACTGGCTCTGTTCACGAGACTAAACGCGAAAGTATAAAACCTTTCACTTCTACGTTGGTCTTCTTTCAGCCTGTGTACTTCCCTGAATGAGACTGCCATTCATACATTACCAGAACCTGAATGGGAGTAAAGTTAATAGTGTATCATTTTCTGAAAATATTTTTTTAATTAAGGAAATGGAAATAAATCCAATTTTAATAATATTTTATTTGAAGGTGAAATTACGAATTACTTAATAATACGTTTGCTGAACACGTGAACAGTATAATGTTTGAAGGTCAACATCCCAATATAAAAGTTTACACGGGGGATACACGAGCAAATTTAATTAGAACAGTTTGGCCGGGACAATGATGCATTAGCAAAGTAACGTTATGGTGAAAACAGACGTTGTTTTGTTCAAATTGTCAACGTGATTATGTGGAACGTTAACAAATAAAAAAATCATTTATCATTTTCAATGTCTTTCTTTAAATTATAACATTTTGTTTTTCAGTTTCGAAATACCTTAAACAGTTGATAACGCCATTCAGAATATTCTACAAAAAGGTCGCAAAATCTTTTCACTCGATATAATAAATTATTATAAAACCAGTAAACAATAAAACAAACTTTAATTTCGTGACAGATTTTGATTGAAGTTTTGCAAGTTAAATTGTCGGTGAATCGTGTTGTTTTTGGCTAGGTTTTTTACGACCGGCTGCCAATCCTCCTTGGGAACAAACACCCAAATCCAGAACAATTATCTGTGAGTAACAAAATACTTGTCCCGTGTGGGAATCGAACCTACGGCCCCCGCGCCGAATCCAATATCTTATCAACTACGCCATCAAATCATTATATAAGAGAAACATGTTAAAATGATGTATTACCAAAAGTTTTACAGATCTTAAAGCGTGTTTCGTTAAAAAACAGACGTAAAATGACGAGCCCGTTTTCTTCGTTGTTTATGTACCAGATTCTTGCATTACATAAATTATTACATTGTTTTCAACCGGCATCAAAAACGGCGGAGGTACTCAATATGTTTGTTAATTTTGAGGTAACAAACATAAAAAAAATCCTCATAATTTTTATGATTCTTTTTTTCATTTGAAAGCTGGTACTTCCCATGTGGTCCCATATTAATTTCATTGCTAAGTATTGTGGATATTGAGCTCCAGAGATGCGTTAGGGAATTTCTGAAAATCAAGTATAAAATTATACAGAGCAGGTATTTGATGTCGGTTTCGTTTTTCGATAATTATTTCAGTTGAAATAAAATTTATATTTATAGATGATGAGCAACATCGTCTTTATGCTTTAAAATGTGTCGGTGGTTTATAGTAATCCTGTTTATTAATCTCGATGTGAATAGTTTTATACTGTAAGTCATGATTGAAGAACACGAGTATTACGGATACAGCAAAAAGGTCGTTAGGTGGCTTTGGTGTCACATATTGCTAGTTAAATAGACGGTTATTTCTGTTAGATACGCATGAAGCTTACAGACATGGACTCTGAATTCTATGCAAGTTCATTTCTTAAAATGTCTAGTCGTCTTGATTCTTACATGACAGGCGAGGTCCCCTTAAGCTCTAGTCCATTAAGTTATTGAATACGGGTGCAGTACATCATAGTTATAACTAACAACAACATATATAACTTTGTACATGAAATGTAAAGTACGTTCTGTACCTGTTTTACATATAGTTACATAATGAATGGCTATTTCTAGATCATTTACACACAATTTTCACACAAAATTTATTTACCTTTTTAAAATTTACAACAAAAATGAAAAAAAAATATTGTTTAATAATACCTGTTTCAAGCAAATCGTGTTTATTAAAAAACCTTTTATTTTATATTTGTTCGTTAGTGTCAAGTCTATGTTCTTTTTTATTTATAAAATCAAGATACTCTCGTCTATCTACATCTACCAGATCTAACAACAAGTTTGCCAGTTCTGTGCCAAAAGAATCAACGCCTTCATTACTGTCTTAGTCAGTCAACTTCTTACTTGTAATCTGCGGAAACTAACATTTATGCGACGGACAAACACTGTTTCTAATGAGTTTTTTTTTATGTGAGAAGGTGGCAAGCGAGCTAGCCGTTCACCTGATGTTAAGTGATATCTGCCGACCATGGATACCCATGCGGTTGCAGATGGGCTGTCACCGCTTAATAAAATGGGCCCGGTTACCTCACTCACCAGACGAAACGCAGAGGTGAAATACTTCCACTTCACGGCGGTCTTCTGTGACGACGTGGTACTTCCCCGGACGGACCTGGCCATTGGTGCAACAAAGAAGACTTTCGAGTGGCCCTTCCACTGTTGAATATAAAAATATTTTCATGCGAGAACTTAGAGAAAAAGATTCGCTAGGTAGTTCAATAATTGACAGGTATCCAAATTTCATGTAAGATTTTCCATTTAGTTATATTATCTGAGTTTTTATTGCAATTTATTTAATAATAGAGAATATATAATTATACTTTTAAATTAAATTAATTTTTTAACAATGATTTTTTTTTATTGCGGTTTTTTTCAATCCAATGCTATAATTTATCTATTTAACTCACATTAAGATTAATTTTGTCCTTGACTTGAATAAGCTATTGAAGAATATGGTTCCCTCGGACATGGCAAAAAACAACTCAAGCTTTTGGGCAAACTTATACGATTTCGTACTTTTCTTTCTTTTTTTCAGAGATTAACTTTCTCTACGCTAATATTACCTGCTCTTAAAGAGATTAAACATTCATGAAATTTTCAAAGCGTTAGCAAGAATTAAGGGATTTCAGTAAAATTATTCATTTTCTTTGTCTCAAATTAAATTATACTTTTCTCTTTTTTATAACAAAATATCATTAATTTCACACATTTTTTTTAAATTATTGGTAGCTTTAAATTTATGAAATAAATTAACAAACAAAAGCTCTCGATTTTGTTAAAACTAAAGCTCATTGTGCGTCACGTTGATTTATAATGATTATATTACAGAATTTCTGCAATGAATTATATATATATATATATATATATTAATAATAGATTATGGGTTTTAGAGGTACATAATTATATTCTGCAACCGGATGAGTATTATAATAATACACACAGAATCCTATGGTCCTCGGGTCATGGTTATTATTAGAAAAGACTTTGTTGATGACAATGAGGGTTTTGTAGCTGAATT
Organism: Iphiclides podalirius; assembly: GCA_933534255.1. Taxonomy (NCBI): domain Eukaryota; kingdom Metazoa; phylum Arthropoda; class Insecta; order Lepidoptera; family Papilionidae; genus Iphiclides; species Iphiclides podalirius. Next base: position 12,196,724 of record OW152815.1, on the reverse strand, counting down.
GAATTAGGCCCGCGGTATGAAATCTCAGCGGCGTGAAATTATGTTCAAACTCAGATGTACAGGTAAAATATTCAGCGCTGTATCGTTCTAAATTTGAACTAAATACGTTAGATAGCGTACGCTATTTCTTTTCACACCATTAAAGAGTTCAGTTATGTACTTCTTGTATCTTGTATTAACTGATGTTTTTGCTTTCAGTCCCGAGACTATTAAAGCTTCATCTGACGCAGAACCGATGGGCTAGCCAGAACCCACAGGTTTGGGCCCTCCGCTGTGGGTAGGGCCACGCATGTGCTCATGCGTGCGTTTAACTATGGTGTGTCATCTAAGGGCCATCGAGGTCGTGGTTCGGACCGAAACCCCGATGGCCGTCTAGTCCACTGTGCAATTAGCTAATCGGTGGCTGGGGGCGGTGAGAACCGCCCCGGAACGCGGGTGTACCTTGTGTACGCGTTGTGTTGGTCTCGCCGTGCTCGGAGGCGAGGTCGAACTAGTGTGTTTGTTGTTGCACTAACTGTGGGTGTAGTGTTGTCCGGCGGGACCCCCGGCAGTGGGTCCGGCGTGTCTAAGTCCCCTTCCTCGACCGGGTCGATTAGGACGTTTCGTGGGTGACGCTTGTTGACGTTCGCGTTTTTGTGGGGTTGGTAATTTGCTGCGCTTACCACCAGAGGGTTGGGATGATGTTCGGCTCTATCGAAGAACCGTTTGGTCAGGTCTTTAAAATGTTCGCGAATCGTCGGGAGTCTGCAATCGCTGTGCAGGTCGACGTTGCGTTGATACCACTGCGCACCGGTTGCGCGGCGGATGAACTTATTTTGTACTATTTGCAACTTGTACAAAGCGAGTAGGATGCGTGTGGGCGAAGGTCATGCATGCGTAAGACATAATAGGTCGTACGCAGGTCTTATATAATAATAATTTGTGCCTTAAGGGCATTTTACTTTTAGCGTTAGTTAAGTTGTGTAGCCGGCCGGAGACGAACCCGGCTCTATTGCGAACGTTATTAATGTGCGTAGTAAATGACATACGCGAGTCGAAAGTGACTCCTAAGTATTTGACCTTTTTCTCCCAGGGGAGCGGTTGGCCATAAAGGGATATTTGCCCCAACTTTCTGCATTGACGAGGGCCATTATAAAGATGTGACGGGAAGTACTTCGTGTGAAGTGAATCGCCACACTCTTTTCGGGATTTATTTCTATTCGGCAGCGCTTTGGTGTCGAGTGGTTAGTTGTCTAAGGTTGCGGTCTGAATAAAAGAGCGCCGTGTCATCCGCGAAAAGCGCGAGATTGACGAGGGGGTCTTTAGGTATATCGCTCGTGTAGAGCGTAAAGAGCAAAGGTGAGAGGCAGGAGCCTTGTGGTACGCCGGCGGTGAGGCGGCAGCTTGTGGAGAGGGTGCTTTCAACTCGATATCGAAAAGAGCGGTTCGACAGGAAGGCCTGGATGGTGTGTAAGAGCCTACCTGGCACTTTGTGTGTGTACAGCTTGTAAAGCAAGCCGTTGTGCCAGACCTTGTCGAATGCTTTTGCGACATCGAAGAAAAGAGCCCCTGTACTAATATGTTTAGGGTGATTTAGGCCTTTTAGAATATGTTCCGTTAGGCGGAATAGTTGATCGGGACAGGAATGTCTAGCTCGAAAGCCGAATTGTTCCGCCGGCAGAAGGCCGTTGGAAAACACGTGCTCATTGAGCCTGTTTAATAAAAGCCGCTCGTAGAGCTTCCCCAGGCAACTGAGGAGGCTGATGGGACGATAACTAGAGGGCTGGTTAGCTGGTTTATTAGGCTTGCGAATGCCGATAACCCTGGCTTCTTTCCAGTCGTCCGGAAAGGAGCAACTGGAAAGTAAAGTATTGTAAATGGTCGCCAGTTAACAGATAAGCGGCCCAGGGAGAGCTTTAAGAATTTTGTTACTAATATTATCTGGGCCCGGGGCGGATTTGGGTTTTAAGTTTTTAATAATATCTTGAACCTCTTCGGGGGTCACTGAATTCAAAGGATCGCCTTCCGGTGGAAGCGCAGCCCTAATCTCGATTACGCGGTCTACCTCCGTTAGGTAGGCTGTATCGATGTGTTCGCGCGATGGCGTACATTGCTGCTCTAGGTTGTCCGCAAGGCATTCGGCTTTTTCGGAGTCATCTAGGGCTAATGAAGCGCTATTAGGTCTAACTAACGGCGGTAGAGATTGGCGGGGGTCTGCTTTCAGACTGCGGACCAACCGCCAGTAGGCGGTGTGCGATGGCTCGATGTCCTCTAGGAGAGTGTCCCACGTTGTATGTCGGTGTTCCGATACACGATCTTTGACTTCTAGCTGAAGGCGTCGAAGTAGGGTTCGGTTCGATTCCGATCGGTATCGGTCGAAAGCGCGTTTGGCTGCATTTTTCTGCCTATTTAGGAGTCGCAGGTCGGGCGGAAAGTTAAACCGTCGATCGCCAGACAGTTTAACCGTCCGTTCCGAGTCTGCGACTGTGGAAGTGATGGTTTCTCGGAGACTTGCTATCGCTCGATTTGCGTCATCGAATGTAGCTATCGTCTCGGGTAGGTCGACTAAGTCCTGGGGGTCCAAGGCCTTGAGTTTGACCTCAAGACGATGTCAGTCCACTACGGATTTGGTCGGAGGGACCGCGCCGGCGTTCTGGCCCAGTTTACACAGGACGGGCCTGTGATCTGAGTCTAGTTCATCGATTGTCTCTATCGACTCGATGTCGAGCGAGACCTCCTTGAGTAACATGATATCTAGGATACTCGGTGTCGCGAGTTGGTAGTTGTCCACCGTTGGATACCTAGTGGGAGTCGCAGGAGCAATTATGCTAAAGTTTAAATTATCGGATAAGCTAAAGAGATGCTTTCCGTTGTTATTTGGGATGCTGTGGATGTCCCATGAGCCGTGTTTGCAGTTTAGATCTCCTGCAATTATCACGGAGGGGCTTAAGTTGAGTAGCGTATCTAGGTCGCTTTGTAATAAGGTTTTGTTCCCCGAGAGGTAGGCTGAGACTAGTACAAGCGGCCTATGGCCGGTGAGCACTAACCTACACGCGGATGCCTCTATATGGCTTAGCTCTGGAATGTCGAGCGGGCTACAGTGCAAGGACCGTTTGTAATAAATTAAGGTGCCTCCTAGACGGTTTGCTAACCGGTCGTGGCGGACTATGTTGTAGTTTGCGATTCTGGGATCGCGTACACTAGGTTTTAAGAATGTCTCTTGCACTAGAAAAATATCTACGTTATAATCGCGAAGGAATTCCGCGATTTCGTCCCTTTGACCCTTTATGCCGTTTGCGTTGAAATACAAAACAACCAGAGCCCGAGGTTTTGTTCTACCTGCGGTTGTACTTCCCAGTAAAGTTTTTTATGAGTTCTAACTAACAACGCGGCGGAGCGCGGTTTTATTGCGTGGACTATTAAGTTTATGGTTGGCTTGTAAATGCCCAGAGGGCTTCTACAAGCATTTTATGTTCGCTAATGGCTTTCAATCGCGCTTTGCCAGATGTGGCGGCCGCTATTTTAGCGGACAATACGGCGAGTTCTTGTCTATTAATGCGGTCTAATAAGGCGCAGATGTTGGCAATTTGGGCGGACGGGTCGTCCTTGTTTTCGGCGAAAACCGACGGTGTCGACTGCACCTGCGGCGTCGGCGCCGTTTGATGGGTGGGCTGCGATAGAGTGATTGGTCGTGAGGCGACCGGGGGCGCAACTACCTGCGCGGCCACCTGCGGTTTCGCCCAGGCGTTTACGACGGGTACGGGCGCGGGAACGTATTTCACGGGCGCGGGTTTGGGCAAAGTAGATTTCGCGGGAGCTTTTCTCGCGGGAGTTTTTGGGGCCTTAGCGCAGCCCCTGTAGCTAGCCGGGTGGCCGGTGGTATGACAATTAACGCAGTACTGTGGATCTGCGCAATCTTTTGGCCGCGTACAATCGGGCGTGCCGTGGTCACCGGTGCATTTGACGCACCTAGGGTGAGCGAAACAATTATTAGCCGTGTGGCCATAGTGTTGGCAGTTGTGGCACTGCGCCACAAACTCCCGATCTTCGCGGGGGCTCGATCACGAGGTCGCTGAGCCCACAGATCCTCTTCAGGTTGAAGATGGCCTTACCTTCCGGGGTAGGGTCAAGTTCAACCATCACCATGTCCATAGGGACACGGGTTCTGGGGTGTCTGAGGCATGCACAGGGTATCCCTGAGTGTGGATGTCGGTTTTCGCCTTGTCGACATCCGACTCTTTGGGGACGCCCTTGATAACTACCCGAAGCTTGCGTTCTTCGGGCAAAGAGTAGGTGTGAAAACCTATCTTATTTTCGCGCAAGTATTTCGTTACGCGGCGGAAATCGTCCGTTGTGTGAAGGTATACGCGGATACCCATTTGTGTATTTTTCGACGGGGGGTCGCGGATATTGTGGCGTTCAAACCACGAAGAAATTTGGTGCCACTTAGCCTTCTCCTGAATTATGATGGGTGGAGGAGGCTTTATTTTTCGCTCGGAGGCGAATTCGGGCATCGGTTTAGCCGCCGCAGCCGCCTTTTTGGCGGGCGTCGCGGTGGGTTAGTTAGTTGAAGCGGCCTCGGATTCGGGGTCGCTGTCGGCAGCGGGGCGTTTTTTGCCCTTCTTACGCGACTTTACGACGGTGAAGCCGTCGACGTTCGCGTTTTCAGCGGGGTCGTTTCGACCTCCATGTCCGATCCGCCGTCCGATTGTGAGTCGGGAACGACGGCGCGGAAGGGGGCCGAGATGGGATGCGCGGAAGGCGCGATGGGTACGATTGCGGCGGCGGAGGTCGATGCGACGGGCTTTTCTTGTGAAAAAAATATTTTATAGCGGTTGTCAAAAGAAAATACATAGACGTAGCCTAAACACGTAGGTCAAAGAAACTGATTAAAATCAATATCATAATAAACTTATTTCAATTTCAATAAAGCAACTGACTGACGGTTCTACCAGAAAGGTTGGGAAAGAAAGGTTCTCGAAAAGCAGCTCCCACCAAATGGAATGACGACCTGTGCAAGTGTGCGGGAAGTCGTTGGATGCAGCAGCAGGTGGCTCAGGATCGCGTTCTTGACAGTATGTTGGGGAGGCCTATGTACAAAAGTGGACCCAAACAGGCTGAAATGATGATGCTGATGATTTTCTATCAGATGAAACCGTTAAAATTTTGAAACTACACGGCTATATCTAATTTTTTTATAAAAATCATTCACCATTATATGTATTAAATGAATAAATATGTCAATTTATATAAAGTCTTTTTGATCATGATAAAGATCTTGAGCTAAGTAAAATATTTCTCAGCTTACTGAAATGATTTTAAACCGTGCACAAATGTATTTACTAATTGTGTAACTTGGAGAGAGAATTACGTTTTTCAGGGAGACACTCGTTGTGGTCGCACTGTGATAGGTTTAATTCCAGTGGTTTTAAGCTTTTAGCCGTTGCATACGTACAGACTATTCATCCATCCGATATAATTTAATGGCCAACGCCGCTGCCATTTTTCATTAAGTACCATAGCACTGTTTCACTCTTGTTTTCATAAAATCAGAAAACGTTAAGTCTAATACGAAACAAAATAGGCTCGGAATTAATAGCTAGCAATACGCTCTAGTATACACGTCAAAGTAAGGTTCAGGCGAAGTGAATATTTACCATATAATACCAATTTTCTTGGATTTCGCGATAAACTTGGGGATTATAATTTTCTATACATATTTTAACTATATTTGTAGTTTCAGATATGTTCTTGTATTTCAATTCTGCTGCCACAACCATACGTCACTGCCTTGTGAACAGGCCGCACTGGCTGCACTGGTGGTCACGGCGCTTTTATTGTGTTATTTTAATCTCATGAATATCGATGTTCCTACATGCTTTCACATGGAATTCCTACGATGTCAAAACTGTACCAATAGTATACTACTATTTAAGTTTTAAGAGACTTAAATATTCATATTAAGCGCTGTCCTAGTCGCGCTGTTACTCCAATACTGAAAAGAGAGGAGCAAGGAAGCAGCAGATCTTTCCTAAAAGGCCGGCAAAGTATTTGTACGCCCTCGGGTGTTGCTGTTCATGGGCGGTGGTAATCATTTACCATCAGGTGAGCCTCCTGGTCGTTTACCCCTTTTCTCTCTCCATTAAAAAAAACTTACTGAGTTGTTATCGAACTGAATTGAAAGTAAGAAGTATACCTTTGCGTATTTCTTTTTCCACTTTGATAAATCAGTACGATAATTAATTTCATCCCAATTAAAAGCAATACATTTAAAACATTTTAATTTGAGACTACCGCATCCATAACTAAACCTCCCCGAAAATTCGATTAAAGGAGAATTTACAAGTGAAAATTTATGAACGGTGATTGAAAAGATACAATGTGACTTTTATTTTCGGATAATGTTAAAATGTTGAAACTAGAAAACCTTCGCCAAAAGGTTACAATTAAAACCGTTTCGGGCAGTTTTAGGGTTCCGTACCCAAAGGGTAAAACGGGACCCTAGTAAATTATTAATTTTATGTCGATCTACGCAGAACGTGCTAATTATTTTGTCTTGAAGTAGTGGTTCGTTTGGGTTTAAATTTAATTTTATAAATGATAGGATCCCAAACTGATAATAGCATCCAACTTTTTTTAACTATTGAAATTAGAGTATTTTTTAATTTCAATAACCTCGGGAATCATCTTTCGGAGGAATTGGTGTCCTTTTGCAAGGAGCTATGTTCTATCAAACCTGATATAATCGTCGGGGTGATTTAAGTTGTGCTCACAGATGGAAGACTTGTTTAATCTATAATAGTTAAGTGAGCTCTATGTTCCCTCACGCGAGTTTTTATGACTCTCTTTGTTTTGAGCTATGTAAGAAAGCCTACATTCACAGTCAAGCTTGTACACTCAAGGATTATTTACATGTAAGATTTGTCATCATCAATATTTTCTCGATAAATTTATTTCACAATGTGTTTAAAGCGATCACGATTCATTTAATTTAATTATAAAATCTAACTCTATCTATTCCTATAACTAATTTGAATTCGTAAAATTAATTTTATTTAGTTCGATCGTCAATATGGCTTTCGACGCGGGCGCTCAGCTGGTGACCTTTTAGTGTACCTAACGCATCGATGGGCGTAGGCAGTTGAGACAAAGGGTGAGGCCTTGGCGGTTAGTTTGGATGTAGCGAAAGCCTTCGATCGGGTTTGGCACAAAGCACTTCTTTCTAAGATTACATCTTACGGGCTTCCTGAGAAATTGTGCAACTGGATCACTAGTTTTCTCACTCGTCGGAGCATCAAGGTCGTTATTGACGGTGCTTGCTCCGACGCTAAATTCGTGAACTCTGGTGTCCCACAAGGCTGCGTCCTGTCCCCTACGTTGTTCCTCCTACATATGTATGATCTGTTGCATATTTGCAACATTCATTGCTATGTGGATGACACTACGGGTGACGCTCTATATACCGGCCGGGCAAATATTTCTCAGGAGTACGTCGAAGAGTGCCGGAATAAACTTGTGTCTGAAGTCGAGGTTATGTTATGCAAAATCTCGGATTGGGGCAGACTTAATTTAGTCCAATTTAACCCCATGAAGACACAGGTTTGCGCGTTTACCGCGAAGAGAAAACCCTACGTCGTATCTCCCTTTTTTGAAGGCACTCCCCTTGTTGCCACCGATTCGATCGGAATTCTTGGGGTTGATATATCGAGCAGCGTTCAATTTCGCGGTCACTTGGAAGGAAAAGCCAAGCTGGCTTCTAAAAAACTCGGTGTCCTAAACCGAGCGAGACAGTATTTCCTGCCGACACATCGGTTCCAGCTTTATAAAGCACAGATTCGGCCTCACATGGAATACTGTTCTCATCTCTGGGCTGGGGCACCGAAATACCAGCTCCTTCTTTTTGACCGCATTCAACGAAGAGCTGCTCGAATCGTCGACGACCAAATCCTGTCCGATCGCCTCGATTCTTTGGCCTTGCGTAGGGATGTTGCATCCCTATGCATTTTCTATCGGATATATCATGGGGAGTGCTCTGAGGAATTGTTTGGGTTGATACCTGCTGGTGAATTTCACCATCGTACAACTCGTCAAACCGCCAAGTACCATCGACACCACCTTGATGGTTGGCGCTCCACCACAGTGCGCTTTTCACGAAACTTTCTACCCCGCACAACTACTTTGTGGAACGAGTTGTCGCCAGCGGTATTTCCAGACCGATACGACTTAGGGACCTTCAAGAAGAGAGCCTATTCCTTCCTTAAAGGCCGGCAACGCAATTGCGACTCAACCGATGTTGCAAATGTTCATGGGCTGCGGTGATCGCTTATCACCAGGTGACCCACATGCTCGTTTGCCTCCTATTCCCATAAAAAAAAAAAAATTCGGTCATTTTATATATTTCGGTGTAACGTAGGTTTAAAACTGAAAATAAGTTTTCTGGAGATGGCAAATGGTTTTTTGCCATCTCCAGAAAACTTATTTTAGGAGGGCTTAGATAAAATCTTTGTCTAGAAAAGTCCAGGCGCGTTGATTGGACGGGTCCAATAAATTCCCTGTCCACATTCCGGTTGACTCGTCATTTGTTTCCGTTCCTTCGTACGTGATCGGACTTCTAAATACTGAAAATCTTAACCAACTGGTGTAGCGATTGCAATAGCCGCGAAACAAAAAAATTATCATGAATTTAAACTATGACATATTTAAAAAAAAATAATAATAAAATATGTGATAACTTAAATTTTCTTGAGTACCAGCATAATGGTGATTTTCGAAGTATTAATAATAACTGGACGATAGATAAGCTTTATATTTGTTACCTCTATTATTCTACGTATTATTTTATTAATTTTTCAGCCCAAACTTCTAATATTGCGAATGCTTAGTGTAATGCGAGTACTTTTTCCTCTTTTATTATTTATTTTTCATATACTAATTATATTTATATTTGACAGGGACTCTACTCATTTTACAGCAAGTCCATCTTAAGAACGTTAACCAGCAGTCTTTCTCAATATGTTGAACAATATTACGCGCTTAACGTATGTTTTACATATAAAGCGCTGAAATTAATTAAATTTTTCTGTTTCATTACAAAACAATGGACAATGTTTCATGTTACTGCGTATCCGACTCCCCTAGCAATTAGCAGTGAAAAATTTAAAGTTAGAATTTGATTAATTTGCAAAACTCGAGGATTTTTGTCGAGCTTAAAATTACATTTAAAACTTCTGAAAATCTAGTATGGTCTCGTTACTCATTGTTCCCATATATATGAAATAGTTATACTTTATCACATAACCCGAGATAAAGACAATAGTGCTGAATTGATTTTATTATTTATGAAAGGAGGCGTAGTTGATAATGAACCTGTCTCGGCCGAAGCTGTGGGTTCGATCCCCATTGATAGAAAAGTATTGTGTGGATGTAGTTCTTTTCCAATGTCTGGGTGTTTTTAATAAATTTGTAATATATACTTATTTATTTACAAAAGAAAATTATGTTTAAAGTTGATTTATCTTTTACCTAGTACGGATAGTACAATCCTTGCTAATTTTGTAGATAAAGTTATGTAAAAGTATGTCCTGAGATATTTATTTATTTATTATTCTAATTGCGAGTTTTATTTATTGTTTCTGATTGAGAGTTGCCAACTTAAAGGTACCTCCAGTAACTTTACTCACGACTTAACGCAAAAGTGTAAATACTTCTACATTTTTAAATTTTAAAGTTTTTATAGTCCTAATCTCTGCACTTAAGATTGAACATTAAAACATGTAGAAAAAGTACGAAAAGATTGTCGCCGCTGTGGGAATCGAACCCACGTCTTCGGCATTCGCGGCCTGACGCTCGATTAAAACTTAACTATAAAACACTTTAAAATTTATAAAAAGCTATGGCGACATCTCTCGTTCGAATTATCGTTGTAAAACGATATTCGAAATTGTTTGTATGCTGGAAAGGATATAACAATAGATGCGCCAAGCATTGCTTCAAATGCTAAATAACAATGTAGAAAGAAGGCATTAAGATTTTTGTCGTTGTGGCTATCAGCCGTTTAACTCAGTGGCTAGAGCGTCAGGCCGCGAATGCCGAAGACGTGGGTTCGATTCCCACAGCGGCGACAATCTTTTCGTACTTTTTCTACATGTTTTAATACTTCTAGATTACCCTGTAGCCCTGTGACATTGTGAACTTGCCTGAGCCCGTACGATTCATGCAACTGCAAAAGCTGTGACATAGCTGTCACACCTTACATTTTAATTATTTGTAAGTATAAAATTATTATACCCAATATTTTCAAATGCTTATTCATCAGTTGTACGGTGGTGAAGAAAAACATCATGCGAAAGCCTGCTGTTTGAGCAATAGAGGATTCCATGCAGTGTGATACCGACGACGTGAAGTCCACCAATACACTAATTAAATTAAATTCAAAATCAAAGAATTGTCACTACCCAAGAGGGTGAATTTCGCCCTCCAGTAGGTTGTATATTTTAACTTCTATTCATATCTTTTTTATTTCTAAACTTTATTAAGCAAACAAAATCTTACGATAATTTATGACAACAAATTTTAGGAACTGCTCTCAATGTCAAGGAACGGAAATGACGAAATAAAACACAAAATACCATATTATTTTCCAATTTTCCTTGATAATCTATTACTTAAGAATTTATTTGGAAGTCAACAGACATACCAAAGTTGTATTCGCGTATCGTATAAAGACCGTGGTATTCGAAGTTTGGCATTATTCGAGGCCATTAAATGAAGTTCCCGAAGGCGATACGTGTGTAGTTAGAGTAAAACATCTCATTACCGGCGAACCGCGCCGGGGGCAAGTAGCCCTTAATTTCATTAGCACCTGCCCAACGAATCGTATGATGGCATGAGTAGGGTTCCGTTAAAGTCCTAGAAAAAATGTTACTTTGTAATGATGTACAGAAACTCAAATGTGTTTAATATTTGCTAATTAATTATAAAATTCGTTTGTATTTAATTCTAAAAATGGACAATATTCTTTGGATGAGTTTTAATAATCAATCATAATAAAGATGTTATTATGATTATATTTTTAATTTATATTAATTATACAAAATATTACTCATACATATGGCTGTCAAATTCGGTCAATCATTATGATCATGATATTTCTAAACAACATATTACTGATTTGATGACTCCTTGGCGTAGTTGCCAAGGTATTGGCTTCGGCGTCGGGGGTCATGGGTTTGATTCCCACACGGGACAACTATTTGTATGATCCACAGATAGTTGTTTCGCATCTGGGCGTTTGTCCGCGTAAAATCTATGTCCTTACAACACAAGATAATGTTATCCTAAAGAAAGGGCAATGTTTAAAAAAAAATAAGATTGTGACCTGATTTTATAAGTAATGAATTGAATAGAAAACTAGGTTTTAGGAAAAAAACTTAAAGATTCGTTGTTTCTTTAGGAAATTACTTTGAAGGCATAAAAAAATATTTAACATAAATCTCAAAATTCTTAATGCTGCTTTTGTAATTTCAAGAATGTTTAATCTCTTTTAACAGTAGGTGAAGTAAGCGTACGAAGAATTTAACTTGGAAAAAATTTGGGAAACAGAGAAAAGAAAGAATTTTTTTAAATTTACCCGAAAGTTTAAATTGACTTATGTCACTTTTAGTTATCATATTCTTGAATAATTCATATAATTGGAATAATAAATGTAGCGTTAAACCATTCGATTTTACCTTAGTGTACTTTTCTGTCTTAATGTTCATTAATTATAAATAAAATAAACTGTTTCTTGCGAAAGTTTCCGTTTCCCTCAATTAAATGACAACAAGACACATGTTAATTGGGGTAATTAACAGGCTCGGTTGAAGTATCCCATATATTCGTTTTTGTATAGTCTTTTCATGATTATTAGGAGTGGCTACGACATAATCTGAATCTAAAAGAAGTCTCTCTACCATTGAGATTAATTTCAAACAATATAAACGCTTTTCTTAAACTCTTCACTTTCATCAAACTTTTTTACTTGATGATTTTACTATAATCGAAATTCAGAATCGCTTAATACAATCAAAGTTTTTTCTATTCGTTTTGAAACGTCTAACATATGCAATTATGTCATTTAAAAATTGTCACTTCAACCCGTTTCCTCCGATGAGTGAGGTAGCCGAGGCCCAATTTATTAAAACGTGGCAAAGCATCTGCAACCCTAGGGGTGCTGCACATGTCCATGAAAGGCGGTTATTGCTTGCAATCAGTTGAACCACCAGCTCGTTTACCACCTTCTCACATAAAAAAGACGTTAAAATAACATAATTATATTACTTTTGTGATTCACATAAAATATGACCTTATTTAAAGATTTGTACGCATGTTACGTTGTTTATACGCATTCTCAATCCTACGCGTGTTGCAAATGTCCATGGGTGACGGTTATTACTTAACATCAGGTAAACCGCCAACTCGTTTTCCAATGTCCACATAAAAAAAAAACTTATTCAGGTGCAGTATTCAATAACGTAATGGACCAGTGCTTTAAGGGACGTCGGCGTCGCTTGCCTTGTAGAAATCATGACGCCTAGACATTTTAAGAAATGAAATTTGGTAGAAAGATTTCGAATCCACGCTTTTATTTGTTGGCTTAAAACTGTATTAGGTTTCAGAAAAATTATCCTTATATGAAATCATATTTCTACCAGTTTTCGCTTCCGTCAAGGGACTAGTGTTTAGCACCACAGATAATTGTTTCAGATTTAGGTGTTTTTCCATATGGAATTGTGTGTAAAACGTCCTTACAATACAAGACAATGTTTTTAATGACAAAAGTCGTAAGTGAGATCATAATTGCGAGCATGATGTGATTTATAAATCTGGTGTAATAACCTACTATAGGTCGTCAACCATACGCTGGTTGCCTCCTATTTTATATTATTTTAATTCACGCTTGAGCCGGATTGTAGGTTCCATCCTTAAATATATTTTATATAACACTGTCAAATTATGAAAACAGAATTAATTTCGTCGAAAAATTTACAGGTCCGACAATTTACAGCTGTGTTTCCAATAGAACTAAGTTTCCAATATTATTCCAATAGAAATAAGGTTGCCTGGAAGAAATTGCTAACTTAGCAATAAATACCGCCTATGAGTACACTATGTTCCCTGTATTTCTTTATATGTATTTCCTTGTGTGCAATGAAGTACATTTTATTCTATTATAGAACTATGATATTAAAACATAAAAATAACAAAGCAATAATTCGTTTATTTTGCCATGTAAAAACGGTGACGTTTTCAGAGCAAGATTGACAAGCAGGACTTATATTGTGAAAGGGAGTAACAAAAAGTGAAATGAACAGTACCTAACCTTAGTGGTAAATATATGTACGTATATTTATAGGTCTGAGGAATAAGTGTACCCGTAATCTGTGCCTTTTCGATGCCTTGCATGGACGTTTAAATATGAAAGTTTATAAATAGTGTGAATATTTATAATTACGTGATTTCAAAACATATTTGAAACGCAGTCATATAGGCGATCACGCTTGTGCGAAGAAGAAAATAAGTATAATCATATCAAACCTTTTCGTATAATAATGTCCGAGTGGGCTGATTGTACGAGACAAATAAATTCAACGTCCAAAACCCCGACTCGTCAGTTGTTTCCGTTTCTTTGTACACACGTGACCAGAATACTGGGGTCCGCTTAAAGTCCTGCTCGCTGATAACCATATAAAATTGATGTGGCTCGGTAAACAGAAAACGTAGAAAACTGCCGTAGCTAAAAGTACACAATTCAATGTGTTTATGTTTTCATCTTCATGAAAACAATAGATATATTATACCGTAAACAATTACGAAAAAAAACTGCTGCGATAAAATCCGTATCATAGTTTCGTTTAACCAGCCATCGGGTGTTGCCGACATGGGCGGTATTATTCATGAAACTTCAGGTGAACTGTCTGTACTTAACAACTTTTGGTATAAAAAAGTAATACCCTATATATATCCAATATGTTACATATGTATTAGGGCATACTACTACTATTACTATTATAATTGTAGGTCATTGCCGTAGGTGGCCCCACTGTATTGACGGACTTTGCATATCTTCGACACAATTTTTTTTGTTATAATTTCGAAATTATGCAGGTTTCCTCACGAATTTCTTTGGTGCAGGCACCGAGGATCGAACTCAGGTTGCTCGAGTATATTGAATTAAAAGCGAGCGCCCGGACAATGAGATGTAACAACAAGAAGAAATTTTTGACAAGAAATTGAACTGGAGCCAGAAAAAAAGCATATACCTATGTTTAACTATTCTGGTAGTTTAATTCAGAATTACTTTCTTTTTAGAAAAAAGTGTTAGAAATTGAAACGTAAGTCTAAAACACTAACAACTGCGTCATTTGCATACACTATATATTAAATAGGTACGTGCTCGAAGGCAAAGGCAGATAGCAGGTGGGAAAACGTAAACTTAAAAATTCAACATCGCTTTTGTCCATCTTTTTAAAACAAGTGCAGCCTACAACGACTATAAAAAATATTTATTCATGTCAGAATAAGGGTTCTTTTTTCTTTATATAGTTTCAAAAACAATAACGGATATAAAGTATTCCTATTTACACACTGTAATGTATAATAATAAGATTTGCACAATAATAATAATAATAACCCTTCATTGTGAATAATATGTGAATTGACACATAGACGGATACAGTTCTGTTTGTTGTTATATTTCCTGTATTCAGCAGTTTCCGTACCGTCCGAACATGAAATATTGTTTGGACCGACTAATAAATCAACCCAGCGCGGTTTTGTTACGGCCTTCAATTTAACTTTGAACGTATTATTCTCGTAGTAACTAATCTAAAGAATAATTATTGTCTGTTTTCACAATAATAAATAAAACACCTAATTTCACTTGTTACATATCCGTTCCCATAGAAAAGTGCAACTAAGCAGCGTCTTCTTCGTAACATCGCGACACAATCCCACGATCAAGTTTTGCTGAAACCGTGTAAACAGTTTAAATTGTAACTTTTTAAATAAATAAGTTAAGGCACATTGGTTTTTTTTTGAGGCCTCCGACAGCGACTTCTATAATTCACTGCATTTAAAACAAAGTACCTGCATAACAATCATGTATATGGTAAGCTGATACTGATCTCTGTGTACGTAATGGGTATACATTTTTTAGTATTTTTTTGATGAGTTGATGGTGCCCTTGCTCAGCTATTGGCCTGGGGGTTCGTGGGTTCAATTCCCGCACGGGTCAAGTATATGTGGGACCCACAGATAAATGTTCCCGATCTAGGTGTTTGTTCCCTAAGGAGGGTTGACGTCAGGTAGACGGCCGATCGTAAAAACATAACCGCCAACAAAAACCGCTTACAACTTGATTCACATGTTGTGGCGACCACATCTAGGCGGGATCAGGGTAGGAGGACAATGACATGTATTTGTATTGTATGTTATATATACCGATATTTTATCTGCTAACAGAATAACAGGAAGAAACATATAATTGAGAGAAAAAAAGACCATCACCATTTTGAAATACAAGGATATTGAAGTTAAAGTTCTTATTTTAAACCATACAATTTTTATTGAAGCAGTCAGTTTTCTAGAAAAGGATACCGGTTACCAGCCTTTGAGGTAGGAGTATGCTTACTTCTTGAAAATGAATATTTCATTTTACTGCTACTTAAGAGGAAATATTAAAATTTTTAGACAAAATAGACGAAATTTTTTTTGTCGAGCCCAGACGCGTTATTAACGCTTTATCTATATTGCTATGCTATAATTTGTATGCTCTAATAAACTCTACGTTAAAAAGAGATTACATTTCTTAATACTATGTACACGTTACGACTAAACTGGGTATGTACATTTATTTAACAAATCCAGACGATATCCTACCATAATTAAACTCAGACGTTATGTGTTTATTAATGATCTAACAACCTATGTAAGTTCCACTTCTGGGAAAAGGGCTGCTCTATAAAGAGTTTATTAAGGTATAGTCCACCACGCGGCCCCACTACGGGTTGGTACAGTTCACATACCTATATTTAGGACACGTTCTTTAGGACACGTTCTTTTTTTTTACACAGCATTCTCTAGTCCCAAACTAAGCAATGCTTGTACTATGGGTACTAGAAAACTGATAGACATACATAAACATACTTTTCTTTGGTAAATAAATACACATTATACATATATAAACAACCAGACACTAGAAAAACACTATGCTCATCACACAATATTTTTCCAGTAGTGGAGATCGAACCCACACCCTCTGGCGCAGAAGGCAGGTACACTACCGACTACGCCATTCGGGTCGTCAATCCGTCATATTCTAAATATTTTTTCAAAATCTTTTCTACAATAGGCACGTTTTCTTATGATATTTTCCTAAACGTGCTTAGCGCACGTGATAAATCTTAAATAAAGACTTAAAATTAACCAATTCATTGGTGCCCAAACAGGGGATCTAACTCAGGTTACTAGAGTACATTGAATTGAAAGTCAGCACCCGGACATGAGCTATCACGGCTCTCAAAGACAATAAAATGAAATAATTTATGTGCCCAAAATATATTAATTTTAGTCATAAATATGATTAAAATAAGGAAACCTTTTGGTCTAGACGTTACAACGAACGCTTCTCGGTACATACTTGAAAATATTATGTATGTCCATAAAAACAAGAAGGAATTTTCAAGTCATGCGAATATATTTATGTACATACATGATATAAATACTAGGAAAAAAACCTAAATTAATTCTACCCACAACTGCATAAAATAAATAATTCTTTTATGATAATATATACGTTTTTACAACGAAATCGCAGGAAACGTTCACAACGTATCAATAGCTAAATTCAAAAAATTGTAAAAATGCCCCGCTGAGATTCTTTCGCCGGTTCTTCTCAGGTGTCGGGCTTTTCTTTTTCAAACCGATGGTAACGTTTTGAAAATCAACAAGTAACTGTAATGCGTCTATAATGAATAAAGATATTTGAATAATTATATTTCAAATATCTCACAATTATATGCGTCTCCGGAGACTAAGGTCCAATAACAATGAAACGAATATGGGAGAGCACATGGGAGTTAAACCGAATCCAATATGAAAATATTTTTTTTTTAATCGGTGCATGAATAAGGGAATTCTCGGGTGACGAACATAAAAAGCGTACAACCGAATTGATAACCTCCTCCTTTTTTGAAGTCGGTTGAAAATGTAAAATTACAAATAATAGAACTAATGGCTAATGAGCAAGATATTCATTTATCTAAAAAGTAAAAACATATTATAAGGCCGAAGCGGAATGAAGAATCAGGGATGTAGTACAGTTTACGTTTTATAGTTTTTTGTTAAAATTGTCAAAAAATATAGTTTGACATTTAACAGGTTAGTATACCACTCACCTGTTAAATGTCAAACTATATTTTTTGTTGTTTGTCGTTGTGTAGTTTACCGTGTTTTAGGCTTCAATTGGTTCGAAGACGTAGATATCATCTTTTTTTCGCCTACATTATAAGAGTTAAATATGTCTTTTATAAATACATGTCACGTTGCTTGAATATCGAGATCACCGGGTTAATAGCCAATATCAAGCGCGAAATTACTTTCTGAGCGATGTGCCCGCCATGTTTAATACTGTAATCCTATTAACTGCTCATACTGAATGTTTTATTTGTAATAAATGAGAGCCGTGATAGCTCTGTTCCCGAGTCACTTTTAATCCAATATACTTTAGTGACCTCAGTTCAAATTCCGGTCGGTGCTGGCAAAAATGAAACTATGATTTAATATCGCGTGATCAGCGGAGAAGGAAATAATAATAATAAGAAAAATATCGAAGAAACGTGAAATCCGCCAATCAGCCGTAGTTTCACGTGGTGGACTATGTCCTTATACCGATTCAGCATATAACTATACCCAGCAGTGGGACATACGTAGGCTGTACCTACTTTTACTTTGAAATGAATTATGAGGCTTTTGATATAATCCTTACATATGAATTGTAATAGTGTAGGCAAATGTACAAAGATAAATGTGTTCCAGGAAAGCAGCTCATGCAAATTTTATTAGTTTTTACCACATATATGATACCATTCTCTGTTGTAGATTCATTTTACATAAACAAATGAGGTAATTGGTCTCAATTTCATAACGCTATGTCGCTTTTGCTTGTAAGGTTAACGCTTTATTCAAACACTTCCACACCATTTCTACTGCAATAAGTCTTTATTCCCCGTTCCTATAAAAAATAAAGGAATAATAATACCAATATACTAAATTTTATTTAAATTATTTGGTTGTGCATTTAATCGTTTGTGTTACTTAAATATGTTAAATACGGAATATGTCTTCAACCTTTTGCTTTTCCTCAAGCCAGTGTGAATACTGGCATCAAGAAGGTGCTCGACATTATTTCTTAAGTGTACTTATTCATGTCACACCTGGCAGTTTGTAAAGCGATATACGTTTCCTCTTCGGGCTCTAACGAAGGGATTACGTTATTAGTTATTATTAATGAATTATTCTCTGACAAAATGTTTTATTAATATTTGAATGTAGGTATTTGTATCTACATCTAATATTAGATTATGTTCTTTTATTTAGGGTAAGGTAGGTACTGGTAATGTGATGGTCTTTGCAATATAAGCTTACAAAAATTAATTAATTATGACGGGTTGTTATGATTCGACAATCCAGGAAGCCCGTAAAATCTCCGACGGTAGGCGATAACCACTATCCATCGCCTTAACTACACCAACATCAAAAGAAGGAACAACAACCTGGAAGAAATTACTTTTAGTAAAAAGGCCGTTGAACCCATCACTACTACATAAAATTTTTAAATTTGTTCATTTTATTTCTGGTGTGCAATAATGTATATCTATTCAATCATTCATTCAACATCATGGTATTTTCGCCTATTCGACCATAGATAAATAAAATGAACGGTAAATGTTTATGATTTTCTTATTGCAAGACGTATACATTACGAGTAAGAGTACGCTCACAAACAGTATACCTTTATCTTTTTTTTTGTTTGTTCAACATTGCCCTTACTTTAGGATAACATTATCCTGTGTTGTAAGGACGTTTTACAAACATAAATTTCACACGGACAAACACCCAGATGCGAAACAACTATCTGTGGGTCACACAAATAGTCGTCCCGTGTGGGTATCGAACCCACAACCCCAGACGCCGAAGCCGATACCTTGGCGACTGCGCCACGGAGTCATCTAGAGCCATTAATTACCAATCAACGTAGGTAACTCATTTTTAATCGCTACCATAGTGTGTTTTCTTTGTTTATATTTTTCAACCGACTTCAAAAACGGAGGAGGTTCTCAATTCGACTGTATTTTTTATGTTTGTTACCTCAGAACTTTCGACCGAACCGATTTTGATGATTTTTTTTATTTGAAAGCTCATTGTTCCCATGTGGTCCCACATTAATTTCATTGGTATACATAGGGAACTGCCGAAATCAATTTGAAAATGAATGCAGAGCGAGATATTTGAAGTCGGTTTTGTTTTTTGTTAATACAAAAATTTACTTGTTATTTAACAAAAAAAATCTGTGACGTTCGCGGAATACTCTCAGATTAGTTTCAGAAGAAACATCTAGTTAAAGGGATTGCGCGTCGGAGGCGCACCGGGGTTAATTCAATTAGCGCGTGCTCAGCGAGTCGCGTGATAACTTCAGTGATATTATGTGAAATGCTCCCCTAGGATCGAGACGAATGTTTACGGTCCAACCACGCGGAAGTGGTGTGCTTGTCGTTTGCATCGCAGCAACAATAATTATGGACCAGCTTTTGCCTTTGGCTTCCTCAGCGTGTTGCTTTTCGTATTATGTTAATTAAGTTTATGGAATAACTGCAATATATGTCCGGAGCAACTGCGAAATTTGTTCCGTTCTAAGTTCAATACATATCGCTCTATCCCTTTCGTCGTAACAAGGTAACATCCAGAGTTATCCGGAGAACAAGCATTCGTGATCACATAAATTAATGCTTATTCTGCTCACTATAGTAAATTTAATAAGGTCAAACACAGTTTCCGACTTTTAACCCTGAAATGCTTTATATCCATATTTTGAAATATTTACCGTCTAAATTTAACTATTTCTTTTTATTGAAGTGTATAAATTAGAGCGCAAAACCTTATAATTTAAAAAGTATTTCTTAATAAATTTCTCCTCAGTAACTGAAAACTCAAAAATTTCATATGCTGACGCAGAATTAATTCAAATCACTTCAATATTTTAGGTTGACGAATCACCGAAGTAGAACAATTGTTTTCTATAACTATTCGGTGTTACTTTCTTAGCGGTACAACATATCAACATGTATTCATTCCCTTTCTATTTCCATAATAGATTGGACAAAGGCATTGTGAGGTAAATTCACGCAACAATTAAGCACTGTACACATAGACGAGATTCGAAACCTCACCTCTATGTCTCGTAATTGTAACGCTGGAACCACAGCTTATGACAAACAAATACCACACTGTCAGTCCCACTCCCTAATCAGTTGCCTGATTATTAATTCTAGTTGACGGACAATATTAAAGTACATTAAAAATCCTGATTGAAAATCTTTTACTTCATTCTTACGATTTTAATGTGTCCATTCGACATGAATGCTGCAAAGTTTTCGAAATGGCGGAACTTTATTACAAATTAAAACGATATTATCTTGAAAAAAAAAAGAATAACACCATTTGTTATGTTCATGCAATATATTGTCTAATTATAATTTAATTTATCTACATAGTACATAAACAATAAGTTAAAAATCATATTGATATGCATGCATATATACAATAATATAAACCATACAATTATGTTCCCAACCCTTTTCTCTATTACATCCATGAAGTGTATACAAGTATACAGATTCAAACTATTGGAAACCACTACATTTTGTGAAATTAATTTAGACTCCTGATGTAGCACCCATGAGACGAGTTCCGAAGATTGATTGTCTACAGCATGTCACACAAATGTTGTACACATTATTTATTACAATTCACATTACAATAGCAAATAAATAATCATCATAATTTCCAGCAATCAATATGAATCCTACATACTCGTAGTATTAATGATGACTTGGTGGCGCAGTTGCCGACAGCATTGGGTTCGATTCCTGTAGAAGACAACTATTTTTGTAACCCATAGATAGACGTTTCTGAACTTGGTGTTTGACCACGCGAAATTTTTGTATGTAAAAACGTCCTTTCAACACAAGATAATATTATCCTACAGGAAGGGGTAAATTTTTTTGAAGAGAGGACTACAATAGATTTTTCTAGGTTGCAGTAGTCGTTGACTTACTAACCAACCTCTTCAACACATAATGCAATAGTATTAAATCGTACAAGATATTCTGAAAGGAAACTCACGAAGTCATCGAACACATGTTAAACTCCAATAAAATTTCGTAAAACTGTTTTTAACCTTTACAAATTAGAAAAACAAGTTGGTCATTTAATAAAGGCATGTTTAGTAAACCTTTATTATTGTATTTTTGGATTCAAAGACTTTTCTGACTCCCTATTTAACAACATGACGTAACATTACTAACGTTTATGATGTACAGAATATCATGTATGATTTACAGAAAGTCACTAAAGTTATCACACAACTCGTTGAGCACGAGCTAATGAAATCAGTTCCTATTCATTCGTCTGTGGCGCAGAATAGCGGTAACTAGGCGTCTTAACTTCAACTTCACACGTTCCTTAATGTTTAATCTTTCTCTTATATAATATTCAAACTGCGTATTTTAACGTGTTATTTTTTTATCAAAACCACTTTAGCTCTTTTATATTTGTTGTTCATATTTCTTTATTTTCCTTTAATACAATACGTTATGTTAATAGCTCGTGCTATCGACTTAATATAAGGAGTCTAATCAACGTGAACTTATATAGGCTTGGCCTTTGGCTTTAATTTGGATGAAATTTATATTGATATTGCTCCTAGATATTTATTTCTTTTCTTTCCACTAAAATCGGCCAGCGCTTGACTACTATCTTCACATATATGATGTAACTGGTTCGAAAAATGGAATCTTCTCGCTGCACGCTTTTTTGATGCAATCATAACCGAAGCTTGCAGTTGACGTTTTATACAATATACTCCCATTCCTTACTCCATTTTACGGTGCTAAAGAACTGAAACGAAAGAAAATGCTGTCATTTTGTCCGAATAAAAGTAATTAACGAAAATCGCCTAAGACCCAATTCTTATATTCATTACTTAAACAGTCTTGTCGTGTACGCAGTTCTTAATTAAGAGCTTTAAAGATCGTGAGCTGACCTCCTTTGTCCTCTTCGATGAGGTCAATAAATTAAAACACGAAAACAAATTCAACAAGGCTAATTAATTAAAACGAGGGAAAGTTAATTAAATTACGATAATTAGCTACACCTTGTTTTTTTCTTTTGTGAAATTGATGCAAATAGAATTATTATGAAACCAATTGATACAGAACACCGAATTGCTAAGTTAAACCAGTTGGAGTTCATGATTTGTAAATATATACGATATTTTAACTGCGTTGCGCGTTTAACTCTACTGAAATTTTATTAGTAACAGTGGCGGATTTGTAGTCTTGGCCGCCCTAGGCCCAGGCCATGTAGTAAGTTCCAGCCGCCCCTTTCTCAGCTCCCACCATATATCTTTTTATGATCAGTGAATTTTTGTCGATTTTTGAACGATTGGCCGCCCCTAATATGTGGCCGCCTTAGGGCAAATCCACCACTAATTAGTAAGTATAAACTTTTTATTTTTAATGTGAAAAGTTGCCAAGCGAGCAGGTGGATCACCTGATGTTAAGTGAATACCACCGCCCATGGACATCTGCTACGCACGAGCGTTTGCAGATGCGTTGACAACCTTTTGAAAATTAGGCTCCGGCTACCTCACCCAAAAGACGAAACGCGAACGTATTATACTTCCACTTTACGCCGGTCTTCTGTGAAGCTGTGGTACTTACCCGGACGAGCCTGCCCATTCGTACAACAGCCGAGGCTGCTGCGTGGCCTTACCAACGTTAAACTTGAACTGTTCGCGGTAATCTTAATAAAAATTTGTTTTATTATTAAAGGAATGGCAGATAGGTACAAAAAAATAACGAAATGAGATATTCGCTCCCACAATTGTATTGTCTCTTACGAGCTGTAATGAACGCTTATTGCGGGCTTGTATGTAAGCGTTAAGTAAATGAAAAAATGGGAATCATAATTTGAAATTTTCGCAGTACAATAATGCATAATTATCTTAATTAAATGCTGATAAGCAACGGGCTACAGAATTAACGAGGACTCGCTTATTTTGGCATGGCGGTCGAAAAATAATTTAATTATTAAATTAATAAAAATAATAATTAAATACGAATAAAACATTATTGCTAACAAAACATTCCTTACTCTTCAGAGTATGGAATAATGTTTTGTTGTTCTCTGAATATTGTTTTGACTCAATTACATTTTGCACTACAATAAATAGATATAGATAATAAAATTCACCAGAGGAACCTTTGAACATGTTGTACATCCCTACTTACATGTTTTATTTAAAAGAAATATTTCAAAGTGAAAAGCACTTATTATTACAAGAAACAACATTTTCACAAACATACTCTTAACATAATGATGTCGCCGAAGTATTGAAAGTTGAATTTAAAGCGGGCTACAAACGGAATCCGAATCAACTTCAGGCACTCTTCTATTTGCATTGAACAGGGTAAGAGGTTCCAAATGTAGGTTCACGCTGCACTGAAGAGTTCCTTAACTATTTTATGTCTTAAACAATTTCTCTTAATGTTATTTGAAATAAAATATCAAATAACTGATGCACACAATAGAATAGATCAAACTTACGAAAATATATTTCATCTCTTGCAAATTTTGTGTCACATTGTGTTACTTGTTTTTAGGTTGACGAAGAATAGCTTTTACTGTCAATAAAAACCGTTGACGACATCTAATGTTACCCGAGTTTAGCACAAAAGATGACGTAATCTACAACGTACAACGCTTATTAACATACATTAAAGAGCATAATTATATCATCGATACATAAAAAGGTTTTATGTCGTCTAGCACTACCAGAACCTATCACAAAAGCAACAAATAAGGTCAGAAGTATTTTAGCACATTTTACTTTCAGTACCCGGAGAACAGAATGTTTTTTTTTTTGGTAAATCGTGTATTTTGGAAATTACATTTAGATAGAAATTACTGAGTAATGAAATATGCAAAATGTTTTTCGATCTTACCGACGTAATAATAAGAAAATATGAACTGATGTTTTCCACAAAAGAAAGAACTTTAAAAAAAAGGGGAAAAAAATAACAAAAAAACAAATCGACAAAAAATTAAAAATAAAGAAAGCAATCGAAAATCTGGAATCGAAAAAAAAGTAAAAAAATAAATGTGTAAATAATCGTGACGCGAACCACGGCCGTCTGTTTTGGGGCCGCCCGATTACCGACCGAGCTATTATGACATTTTCTCTTGCGGCGAAATTTACCGTCATATTCGAATAATATTTTTCATTCCCTGAAAACAGGGATAAAATGACATTTTCTAAAAATGAAACCTAGCTAGATCGATTTTTCGCCCCCGAATCTACGCACATACTAAATTTCATGAAAAAGGCTGGAGCCGTTTCCGAGAGTCCGATTATATATATATATATATATATATATATATATATATAAGAATTGCTCGTTTAAAGGATAAGATACATGCTTCTTTGATGATTTTTTTGTGTTACGTTAAAGTTATGTGTCATGAGTTTGAATATATTTTAATATTATAAAATATATTAATTTTTTACACTAACCAGGTATTGTGGGGTTTTATTTCACTATTAACGGTAAATTTTTTGATGATAACCAATGAATAATGTTATCTTTATACTATAATAAAATAGTCGATGAAAGCCTAAAGTGATTAATCATAGAGGATTTGCATTAGTTCCGTCTAACCTTATAGTTTGGAAGCAATTTAGTTCGGCTATTGGGATACCGAGTCCGGCTTGTCGCGCAATAAACTTTCGGTACCAGTACTATAATTATGACTGCCGTCA
This sequence comes from Iphiclides podalirius, assembly GCA_933534255.1. Lineage (NCBI taxonomy): Eukaryota > Metazoa > Arthropoda > Insecta > Lepidoptera > Papilionidae > Iphiclides > Iphiclides podalirius. The sequence continues at coordinate 12,171,607 of OW152815.1, read as the reverse complement.
AAAGCCCCGTATGGTACCTATGATCACCTTGTTCAATTACCGTGCAAATTCACCAGACTGTTCCCCTGTCCAATTCGTTATGGAAATGAAGTCATAGGGCAAATTGTGTGTAATAAATGTAAAAAAGTGTTTCCCGCCTTTGACAAGTAAATCAATAATTCAAGTCTAACAACTGTCTGGTAACAAACACTACAAAAAAATCCTTCAGAACCGCAATGTTGAATTTGCAAAATGTTGAATTCCTAAAATGTTTAATCCGCAAAATGTTGATTCCCAAAATGTTGAAGTCGTAAAAAGTTGAATTCACCACCCGGATCACAATGTTGAATTCCTAAAATGTTGAATTCGCAAAAAGATTAAGTTGCGAAATGTTGAATCCTAACTAATGAATTGCTGGGTGTATGATATTATTGTTCCGTGTTATATGGTACTATCTAGGACATATTGAAATAGTGAAATATCGAATTAATGAAATTTAAAATTTGTTGAAAAATTGTCACAATAGTAAAATTATTTGCCGCTACGAGGATTTCGACGAGGCCCTTGCCACTGAGCTAAATTCTATCTATTGACTTATCTACACATCGACTTTGCTAAAAATGTAATAAAAAAATGTAAATAGCTAATATACGTTAAGATTTTCGACAGCAATGCCTATCATTATCAAATATTAATAAGCATTGCTTGTGCTGTAATCTAAATGTATTGCAATAAAATTTGATAATTGGAAATATTGATGTTTGAAATGTATATTTTTTCTTTCATTCTTTAGTCTATGAAAACTTTGTTATTATTATTTTTACTACTTTTATTTAAATTGAATGAATCCTCTTAAATTCACGCAAGAGGATTTAATTTTACCAAAATTTACTTTCCATTTACTCTTTGCTTGTTCACGATTATACTAACTACACAGTTTTTCTTAGATTCCCGTGGAGTTGTGACGGACGCCTACGTCAATTAGTGCTCTGAAATCAGACGGCAGAGCGGAGAGCAATCCATCACTCACCCTGAAAAAACGAAGCGGTAATCTCTTCTACAATCTTATGTATTCGAACACAAAATTGGTTTAGTATTTTTTTACAATCATAAAATCCAAGAAAAAGAGCAAAACTTTGTTGTTATTTATTTTTATGTGAAAGTTATCAAGCGAGCAGGCGGTTCACCTGATGGTAAAAGGTTACCGCCGCCCATGGACATTTCCGCCACCTACAGGCTAGTAGAAGCGTTTACAACCTTTTAAAAAGACAGCCCCGGTTACCTCACTCACCAGGCGAAACGCAAAATTATAACAACTTCACGTCACGCCGGTCTTCTGTGAGTCCGTGGTAGTTCCCTAGATGAGTCTGCCGATTCTTGCAACAGAAGCTGCTGCGAGACCTTACCATAGTTGAATACACATATAAAAAATTATTAGGTATTAACGGCAGATCATCTCAATGTCTTTAAGGATGTTGCGATTATTTTTAAGTGCAACAAAGAACATTATTAATGCAAAACAAATAAATCCACAATTTGAATGACTGTATTTTGTAAATATTACTTATAAGAAGCCCTATTTTGCCATATAGAGCGTAAAATAACCACCCACCCATTCGAATAAGAACTACCGAATTGAGATTGTAACGTACAAAAAGATCTTCATGACTTATTGATATTTGCTATTCATGGGTAACTTTCTCATAAATCAAGGATAAGAACGTATTCGGATTCAATCTTTCCACTTTTAAATAAAGAACAATCTTAGGAATTACTTTATGTTATAGAAGCTTTTTTAAACTTTAATACACTAACATTAACTTTAACACTTTATCGAAGAGTTAAGTAAATTTTTAGCGTTATAGAACGATTATGGATAACAATTTTTGACAACCTAATTTTAGCGAGCTTATTATAAATTAGACCAATCTTTTTCACTGACGCTATTGACCTATTGTGTTTACGCGAAAACTGTTCACGTTAAAAAGAAATTATTTTTCGGATTTTATCACGGTTTATTTTAATTTATATTCCCGACATTTCTAAAACTATACAAAGTTAACTATAGGACCGGATCCGTCCGGTATTTTAAGCTATTGCATAGCTTTTATCGCGGACTTGGAGCGCGGCGACCGAACCAAGAAATTCCGTAACGAAAATAAAATCTAACACCCCCCACTCCGCCTTCCATGTAAGAGGAAAGATTTGATTGTTTGATGTAGGCTCCGAAACTACTCAACCGATTTGAAAATTTCTTTCACTGTTGGGAAGCTACGTTATCACTGGATTACAGAGGCTATATTATATTTTCAAAAATACTAGGGATCCTTACTAAAACTTCAATAATGTAACCCAAAGTGTACAAAAATTACCTAAACTGTTCTTTACATCGCGTACGCTGCGAAAACTATTGATGATAGAATAAATTTAATGTACTACGAATTTTCAGAACAAATCATTATTTACAAAAAGTATCGCGACAGCAAATGTAACTATTATAGTTAAGCCACAATAAGTGTTCTTTTATTTAAAAATTTTGGTTGAAATACCGCCGCTAGAAAAGTCTCTTTATTTGTATCTTGGTATTAATCCTTTTAAAAATAAATTACTTCATAAGACTGTTTCAATATCTTTATATAACTTTTTGAATTATAAAAATTCGGACATTATATTCGAAAGATATCACAAGTTTAAAAATGTTAGTATGTTGTAATTTAACTATCCAAACAGCTTAGTGACTGACTTATGCCCGGTTCCTATATTCAACGAAAGGCCGTTAGTTAGATAGCTTCGTAACGTAATTGATGATTTATTTAGCTACTCGTGTAAATTAGGAGACCTCATTAAATTTATAACTGATGTTATTTCTCAGTATAAATTTAATGAGGTCTACTATAAATCATTATTCGTTAAAAAAATAAGAAAAGAATACAAAAAATTAAGTAGCTACAATCAATATCAATCCCTTAGTAACAAAATTAATAGCGCACCGTTTTCTATCGAAATATCTAAGAGAGCCGTTGAGATTGTCTTACGACAGATTTGATTCGGAAATTGCGAAATCTCCATAAAAGTCATCTTCACTCTGTAATGGACCCGGAGACAGGAGCCATTTATCGGATCGGGCCTATACCCGGAAGTCGTGATCTTTAGCCCAATGGGCCTTTAGAAAGTTGATGAAAACTAGTGCCCAATAAACTTACTCGCACATAAAATGTGGCAAATATTATTAGATAAAAATTAATTAATTTGATATTATCGTAAATATTTCATATTTAGGCATTGCGTTTATTTATTTTTAAAAGTTCTAACACTGCATTTTTATTTTTTTTAATTTTATACAAAAGGGCATATATAACATTATACTGAGGTCCTGATGTATTTTCGAAATAATTTTATGAATTACGCAGTTTAAATATTATCATTACTTAACACAATTGGAAAAAAAATAAATAAAAATTTTACTATACTTTATACATAAAACTAGGAATGGCGAAGAATAACTATTTCACAAAGAGGGTAATATAATTCTAATTAGATACAAATGAATTGTGTTTCTACGCTTTTGTATTTATTCCTTCTATGTGAGTAGAGAAACATAAAAGAAACAATTAGATCTTCGTGTGTTGTTTACTGTCCGGAAATGGCGTACACTGTAAGTCCAGCACAAAAAAGATTACTTAATGTTGCTTCGCTTTGCGCTGCCTGCCTCCGTCTTGTTCGTCGTTACATTAGCTCGCAGTTTTTTCTTCATTTTCCGCGAACGCGTGACGGATGCCCGCGGCAATTAGTGTCCGGAAATTATACCAGAAAACGGGCGCGCCATCCATCACCTGCCGCCGTGGAACTAAGCTGAGAAATCTGTTGGGACGCATACCGGATCTTTGAAAAAACGTTACCCAGACCCCGACTGGAAGAAATCCCTTCTTGTATTTGTTACCTTTGATTATTAGATTAAGGCCCTTATATTGGCCTCGTTTCGACAAGTTCACACAGTTACAGTTGAATACTAACTAATAACACATGATAGTTGAATACTCAATTAGTCAAATATTTTCTTTTCTATTCAGAATGAATCAGTTTATGTCGCACGACGCCAAAAATATGTTTCAAAGCGAGCCTCCGAATTAACATATACATAAAAAAAATGATCTAATCATTAGGTTGTAAGTAAATAAAATTGTTTTACTTAAATTAAATCTTATCTAAAAAGATAAAATTTTGATGATAGTCATTTCTAAAAAGAGACTTAATTCCTTTAAATCTAACTTAGTTTTTGAACTTACCGAGTTAATCTCTCACTAATTTAATAGCTTCAAAGAGGAAGATTTATTTTAGTTTTAAATAATTTCAACCAAAAATTCTAAATTAAAAATTTATTAATAGTGTATTAATTATTATATTTAGCATTTTTGGTTGACATGATTTAAAATTAAATTTCGAAAACTAAAATAAGTTATTTGTTTATTTATAAATAATTACAACTTGTAAAGATGAAGTACTTGTAGTCGTTGCTAACTATACACTAATATTACTGTTTTAAAAAGAAGACATAAGTAGTCAATAATTCTGCGTTAAAACGCTGTTAAAAAAGAAAAAAACTTTGAAATAATTATAAATAAGACAACAAAAAAAAACAGGAAACGTTGCGAAAATAGGATTCCCTTTAAGGGTCTGCCTGCCGTAGATAAAATTATATATAGATTGTCGAAATATTGATTCTAATTCATTTAAACGTTTACTTCGAGATGTTCGCAAAATGAACAAAAATTTATATCGTTGTTTAAAAATTTAAAAATAATATGGTCGATACTTTGACAAATTTTGGCTATACTAGCAGAACCGCTGCATTGCATATGTTTTTAACTTTTCTATCTCAATCAAATTTGGTAAACTTGTGCGACAAACACTCACGGTAACGAGGTGCAACAAGCTAAGGAAATCGGATAATTATCTTCGGAAACAGAATAAATCCATTCGCCTGGAACAAAACTTGGTTGTTTCTCACATTTACGTTGAAACTAAGATTAAGAACAGATTACGGAACCTCCATTGCGAATTCCTCGTAACGTAATGAGATTTCGCCTTTGTGCTAAGTATTTAAGATAAGTTAAGATTGTAATTATAGTTACATAATTGATTAAAATAAAATATTAACAACAAAAATTTAATTAAACTAATTTAAGGAGTTTATGGCAGTTTATAGTATTTTTTAATTTTAATACACATACACATTTTATACAGCCTAATGCAACATCATCCATCTGTATGTATAATTCTTCTTTCCCCAATAGGCAGCCTTATGTGAGGTAATGTTTAAGTACGGATTCATACTCTCCAGACATATTGTTCTCCTTTAACTTCCTGGTTATAATTGCTTTACAGTCTTCTGTTGTATTGTTTTACGTCTCTGTCGTGTCTAAACTAATACAACACATACAAAAAAACTAAACGGATACAAAGATCAAAATACTTTGAATGCAGAGATTCCTTTCAATTTTTTCTATCACTTTGAATCCATATCTTTAGTCATCCCGCCTAATTATAAAGGTTTTTCGAACCCCTGTAAGATTGTATCAATAAATTAATTACATTTCGAATTTATTTTATTATTCAAATTACAAAATTATATACCGCTCAAACTTTCTAACCTTCATTCGAAGTGCAAAGATTAGCACTAAAAATTTAAAATTAATTAAAATAAATCTGACATAATTTATCACACGGAATCAAGGTCAATATTGTTTTAAATTTAATATATAGTCGGTATAGAAAATATTTTGTTTACATGCACTAAAACTCTTTAAGATTAAATTCGAAATATAATTTTACGATTCTCAAATTTCTACTTTACCACTAAGAGCAGATATAAAATATTTTTTTACTTTATTTAAAAGAACCTAAAATATATCGATAAATATAACCTAATATTGTTAAGCAAATGACTTCCATGTTAACTGTGTTCGTATCGCTGTGAACAATTTAAAATGGGACCTTAGATTTAAACCCAACATTCCACTTAAATGTTAAAGTTTTATCTAAAGTTATGAGTTAAAATATGGCAAATTAATATCCTGTGTATATCAAGATCAACCCCCACGAAAGATAGCAGAGAAACAATAAAGAAGAAAAGAAGCAATAAATTACTAATTAATTCTTACTCGTCTCTTAGGGGGTTGGCAGATATTGACAGAGCTATACACATTTCATCCAGATTGTAAAGTCCCACGCGATGTCAAGCGATGAGCTTATTGTCGGAAAAAAGTAAAAGTAAAAGTATCAGCCTAGTCACGTCCCACTGCTGGGCAAAGGCCTCCTCTGTAAAGAGGGTATCAAGGCATAGTCCACCACACGGCCCCACTGCGGATTGGCGGACTTCACAGATCTTCGAAATATTTTTTTCTTGTTATTACTTCAAAAATATGCAGGTTTCCTCACGATGTGAAAACGAGGATCGAACTCAGGTTGCTCGAGTATATTGAATTAAATGCGAGCGCCCGGACACTGAGCTATCACGGCTCTATTGTCGGAAACTAGGTAAAAATATAAAACGGTGAGTTTTGTATGTAAGAAGTAAACGAAAAAAGCAATAAATTATATAACTGCACAAGCGCTCCTTCCAGTAAAAAGATCATTTTCATAGCTTCATCCATATCAACTTTTCGATATTAATAAGAATGTCATTGAAGCCATGTATTAATTTTTTTTAATTTTAACATCGGATAATTAGAAATTTTATAATCATATTAAGAATCGATGATGATATTGTCCTGACTGGCATCTACTCCTTACCATATCAAGATCATATCCATATCAAATCACTAGCTTATAAAAAATATATATCATACTTTACAGGTTACTGTGACATGCTTGTCACATAATACATATAGTATAGTTTATACAGTATAGTTTCTATATGTGAGAAGGTGGCTAATTCAGCTCATGTTAAGTGATAACCGCCGCCCATTGACATGTTCAACACGCAAAGGGTTACAGATGCGTTGCCACCTTTTAATAAAGTGGACCCCTCCTACGCCACTCACCAGACGAAACGCAAAAGTATAATACTTCCACTTCACGCTGGCCTTCTGTAAGGTCGTGGTACTTAACGGATGGCCCTACCTATTCGTGCAACAGCGAAGACTGTTGCGTGGTCCCACCACAGTTATATATATAATATAATAGTACCTGGAGGACCGAGCCTTGCTCGGTTTTTTTTGGTAAATTATGTATTTTGGAAATAAAAAAATAAAAAATAAAGAAAATGATCTGGTATAGAAAATAAGAAAAAAAAAATAAGCGTGTAAATGATCGTGATACGAACCACGGCCGTCTGTTTTGGGGCCGCCCGATTACCGACCGAGCTATTATAACATTTTATTTTGCGGCAAAATTTACTGTCATATTCGAATGATATTTTTCATTCCCTGACAACAGGGACAAAAGGAATTTTTCTAAAAATGAAAAGTAGCTAGATCGAATTTCGCCCCCGAATCTACGCACATACAAAATTTCATGAAAATCGCTGGGGCCGATTCCTAGATTCCGATATATATCTATATATAGAATTGCTCGTTTAAAGGATAAGATGTACGGTACATCCCTTAGCAAATTTGAACATTTCAATTGTCAGTCTCTTGATCACAAAGAGAAAACAGACGCAGATTTGCTCCAGTTTATAATTAATAGAAAAAACTATCAAAGATAACTTCGTCATCATTAGCATATTGAAAGGCAACACTAAAATAACTTTCTTTCTAGTAAAAAATTTTAAGTTCACGCTCTTTTTGAATTATGAAACTCATCATTTTTAAGGCGTATTATAAGATACGCCATTAAATATATCAATATCCTACGATGAAAAACTTTAATAACCTGAGCGAGCTTTGATCATTATAGCACGATGAAGTTAGTTTCACATTTTTATTTTGTTTTGTGGAAAAAAATAATTTTAATCATAGGTAAATTAATCTCATAAATTTTATGAACGGAAATAAAGACAATGGTGACTTAATACATAGTAGGAGACATGCATGAGTGACATCCACGTAGTTTTATTAAAACACAGTTACTATCGCTTTAAATCAAAGTAAACTTCATGTTAAAACGGGTACGATATTACAGATACTTCAATTTCATATGAATGTAGGCAGCAAAGCATCAATGAAAAATTATAATTTAATTTTGCTAGACGCAATTTTCTTCTCTAGAAAAATATTAAACCTTTCTGTCAAAAGCACAAAGGAGTTAGGATTTAGGACCCTTATTAAAAAAGAATAGTGAACATAGAATTTAAGATAATTTTTCATGATGAGGGAGATAGGTAATTATATCACTGACATAATTTCCAGTTTTCATTTTCCCATATAATTAAAACGATAAGTCTATTGCTATACAAACTATATCTCGGTATATTTCATAGTTACATACAAAACATTACACAATGTACGATAAATATCTAATAATCACAATGTAAGATATAATCTTCGGTCCTAGTCATGATTCATATCAGCTGTTAGGTAACATATTTGTCATATGTCTATATATATATATATAATCGGAATCTTGGAAACGGCTCCAGCGATTTTCATCAAATTTCAGTAAATTTCGGCGAAAACAAAAATGTTATAATAGCTCGGTCGGTAATCGGGCGGCCCCGAAACAGAAGGCCGCGGTAAGTGTCACGATCATTTACAAACTTATTTTTTTACTTTTTTTTCGATACCAAACAAAATATTTTGATCAACCTAATTTTACTAATAATAAAATGCAACGCATGTAAATAATGGTATATCACTTCTCTGTGATATACCATTATTTACATGCGTTGCATTTTATTATTTTTTAAGTTAATATTATGTTTCAAAGTCAACACAGCGACAGCGATTAAAAAATTATATTGCATATTGTAGCTTACAAGAAACTAATAACAAGCTTCACAACTTACATCACTAAAGCGCTCAGGGAGCCGTTATTCAAAATAAGAGTATCGTGATATAAAAATACGACACTGCCAAAAATTTTCTTCACGTGTTTTCTTTTCAGCGCGACTTCCGCGCACTTAGCGCTTCCACTCATAAATTTTATCACGGCAGAAGCCGAAGAATTGTTAAGCCGTCGACGCTATTTACATTGACGATGAGTTTGAATTTTTTTAACATCAGTTATTTGCTGATATATTTAACACTCTTAGACATTTAACGATTACATATTATTATTAAAATTTTAAGAAAATTTACGTTAAGAAAATTGCTTTAGGGAGTGTAAAGCAATTTACACACACGTTGCATCGACGGCGCAACACGGGAAAAAGCGTGGCACTCGACGACTTGTCGTGTTTTTTGTGTTGTCAAGAGTAGGATATCAAGGACAAGGATTAAATTAAAGAATACGCAAATAGTCACAAACGTGGATCGACTCGCGGCCAGACTACGAATCCTCCCACCAGAACCCCCCGGGGTGGACCCTCCGCATGGGTAGGGTCGCGCATGATCGCGTGCGTTTAACTACTATGGTGTGTCATCTAAGGGCCGTCGAGGTCTGCTCATATAACCGACAAGTTGGTGGGGGCAATGGAAGGTAGTGAGTTGCCCTTGAAACTCTAGGGGAAGATTTATAAGACGATGGTGAGAGAAGATGCAAGTGTTGTGATAGACGCGTGGTGTGACGAGAAAAGATCAGGATCGCGAATGAGAATAATATAATGAAAGGCTTTGGTGCCACCTTGAAAGTTCAAAACAAAGCTAATAGAAGAGGGATGAATATGAATTTAGTCTGATGGTGAAAAACTCGTGGAAGACCGAGAAAGATATGGACGGATAGAGTATATAGTAAGTATTGAAATGATGGCTTACTGAAGAAATTGGAACGAAAAATCATGCTGTTGTACCGACCTCACCTATAGACGATACGGACAGGAGAAAGAAGAAAAAGAAGACTTCAAATCTTACGCGATTGCTAAAATATAAAACTTCAAAATAATGAATGAAACTTTATCATATCTGTTCCATAATATTAAAATACAGAATTCACAAAGTACAACATCTTTTATATTTTCTGCATTGAACGAAAATTTTAATATTTAAATTTACTGTACGTAAACAACTTTAAGAGTATTAATTGAAAATAATCAGTTTTCGACTACTTTCCGTAAAATACCATTGGAAAAGATTTTATTTAAATTCTAAACATATCTAAACATTTAAAAGTGTTTTTAAAACCTAGAAAGTTTAAAAAAAAATTTTAAAGATTATATATACAATCTTTGTCATTAGCAAAAGCGAAAGTTGTAAAATCGTATAATCATAATTTTATGTAATTAAATCTCCTACTTGAGATGAGCGACCCAAAACTTTCTCAATATATATTCATATTTTAAGCGTGACCACTAAAACTCCGCGAGTCACGTTGATAGCAAACTTCAAATTGAGAAATTTACGATGCGCGTAATACTTTGGATATTGGAGAATGTTAGCTCACATGGAAAAGTTATAATAATCAAATTTAAATATTTTTTTAATAGGTGTTATAATTTTAAGCATGGTGATAAGCTTGGGTTCTTCTTTGTAACGAGCTTTCTTGTAAATATATAAATATATTTGACTGCTTTTTACTACAATTGATAAGTCGAATTTTAAAAAACTGAAAAGCTTAGTAAATTATAATATAAATAAAACTTTACTGACCTATAAATAAAACTTTAAATAATAAGATACAAACTATAACGAAAAATGTATATATATATAACCTAATAGTTTCTTACCCTTTCGAAAGATCATGATCATGATAAATGTTTAAGAGATCATGATCATGATCATTTCGGTTCAATTTATCGATCTTGTAATATTTCAATATTTTGTTAAAGATATATTAAAAATCAATTAATAGTTGTATAATAACATAAATTAAAAAAAAAGCAATGATATATCACCCCAAATTATATATCTGCCTTTCTGACCGACACTGACCGGCGTTGGTTGGCGGCTGATAGGCGTTGCTGTTGCAGCTGTCGCTGTCATTGTAATCAAAAAATGTTTTCATAATTTTTTAGAATACACTGACAGCTGCTATAATTTAGTCTCTGTGTCGCATAAAACGCGCGAACATAAGAAGTCTAAGGAATAGGTGAATAATCTAGAAATGTCTTATAATGTCGAACGAACTTAGGCTTTAACGTAACATTAGTTAAAACATTAGTTAGATTTAGGACAATACGGATTAGTATTATTTGTAGCAATTCGTAACGTGATATCTTCACTACTGTCCCTATGAATGCTTAAATCTTTAAAACTACGCAACAGATCTTGATGGTTTCTTTTAATACATAGAGTGATTCAAGAGGAAGGTTTATATGTATAATACATTGCACCCGTAAGAAGCCGGGCCGCGTCGTCAGTGTCAAATAAAACCGAAAAACTTAACTTTAGGTTTTTTTTTGACATGGGATGCGGTAAATAATTCATACGACCAATCATTCTCCAGATTTCTTTCTGCTTCCTACTTTTTAACATATGTGCATTTTTAATATTATTTAATCTATCAAAGATCGGAAATCGTTTATATCAAAAAGGATATCGTCTATATCATGTTAATGCTTCAAGACGTGTTTTCACTCTTGAAAATGCGACTTTTCCCCAATATCTATAACAGCTATTATCCAATACTTAGCCTTGTTGACTTGTAACAGATGGCGTTAATAACGTTCTATCCATACCAAATCGTTAATGTTCATGTTTTTTATGGTTATGAAATTATATTTTTTTTGACAGATACCACATAAAGACATGAAGTTAAATTACCATATTAAGGCACAAATCTATACGCGTGATAGTTTTTCAGTAAAGTGTACCACAAAAATGCTCAGGTTGTGGGATTGTGTTAGGCCTCGCTTCGCTCGCCCTAAATATATTAAACAAGGCGGAAATTGAGCACTTGAAAAAAGGAAACGATTTTTAAGTTAACTTATCGTTTTTATGGTAGGTAGTTAAAATCATACATTTATGTTATATGCACGGCCTAAAAATGTACACGCACACTCTAAATGAACATGCTATTATGCGGTTTTCTGCATTCATTTCATCTACGTGCGGTCAAATTCAATTTTGAAACACGGTCTAATGGTACTGTTTGTGTGAAACTAACTACCGCCTGATAATAATTCGCCTTTTCTGCCGTTTATAAAAAATATTACGTAAATTTCCAAATCTACTACAATGAAGTGTGGTTGAAGCAAAATTTAACCATTTCGTGTTAAAAGAGCGATATCCTAGCATAAATCCATCCTAGATAAAATAATTAATGACACATTTTACACAGACAATACATTTGACATATTTACTATGAATCTTCGTATTCTATCGTTTTCATAATTAATGCCCATATATAAATCAGATAGATACAAATCGATAATTTTTGTTATCCATTTTGTTTTTCAAATATGAAAATTTTTGTCATTTATGTATTATTATTAATAATTAAAGTATCAAGAAAACATGCATTGACAAACATAGTATGGCAAATATTATATATGTAAGGGCAATATGCAATTTTCTCTTCAAAGGGTTAACAAAAATGGAATGTTTAATGTGTATCACATCGATATAATATTTCGTGATAGCTCTCACATAAGCCTAAAATAGTCAAAATCAAAAGTATCCGATTTTTTACGAGCATCGAATCATAGAATTGATAATTGTTTTATTCATTTGTTCATATCGTTTTATATATCACATAGGTAGGTACACATTCTGTTAAATACTATGTGCACTTTTACATGAAGCCGTTATCAAATCAAAGGTGACATTTATATTATGCTGGATACGTAAATATGACTCCACTTTTAAAAATGACGAGGAAAATAATTATCTATCGAATAATCATTGCAGAAAAATTGCATTGCCACAGTTTATAACCACGAAACTATTGGAAAGTGGTGAATTTTATGTAGGTAAATATTAAGAGGCCAAAAAATGTAGTTATCAATTACTTATAGATTTGACTTTTCATTATGAGCAAGGATACGACAACAATTTATGTCCAGTGACACAGGAAAAACCAAACACATTTAAGTATTAATAATAATAATTATCCCGAAGGCATAGAAAGTTCATTCGAAGATTATCATTTAAGTATTCTTAAAAAGGAATATTGAAAATATATCTAAATTGAAACTTGAAATCTAACACGACAACAAAGGACAGAAAGATAATAAAAATTAAAAACGAACAATTCGAACGAGCATTCAAATTGCAAAGCCGCTGTGAAATGTTCGACTTTAGAGTTTCTTGTTTCGTCCGCACGACGTAACTATTCAAACGGTGCTCGTGAAATATGCATTAGTCTGATAGCAATAACGCAATAAATAAATAGTACAACATTGCCTTGCGTACGTTGTAGCGTCACAAATTACGGAACCTGATAGGTGTGACTTGAATGACAGCTGACACCGGCACCAAGGTTCAACGCACAGAATTGAAGCAGTTTAAACGAAACCGCGATTATGCATTTTGTCTGTGTTGTGATGCCAGCGTAAGAACAAGCCGTCCCGTCTCATCCGTGTCGTAAGACGTAGATAAGCTCAATAACGGGCAGCAGCCGTAAAGGTGCCAGTTGTCTGGCAAATGTCATGAGTTCCGAGAACAATTACATAAACTTATTTAGTACACAATACAGCGATAAGTGTTCATTAAGTCACGGCGTATATTGGTTATATTTCTATATGTACAGGATTCGCTTATTTTATTCGCTTATATAATAATTATACTATTTCCTAGCCTGAAGTCATGATGTTTATGATCTTCTTGGTTGAGTAATCAACAATCAAGTCATGAGACTCCACTAAGCTAGGAAATAGTACAATTATGTGTATAAACAGTATAAATTCATTTACAAGTTTCCCACATTTCCGAGTAAACTAAGAAGAACCGATTACGGAACTGCAACTACGATTCCCCGGTAACATAATGAAATTTTGTCTCTGCGCTGAACATTCTAGACAAATTACGATTCCAATCCGAGTTAAATAATTGATATAAATAAACTGTAAGTAACCAACAATAGTGAAATAATTATAAATTCTAGAGAATAAATAAATAAATAAAATATTATAATAAATAAAATATTAATATTATAATATGCCGGGTGTATCAGTGGCATTAGGATGTCTAACGCCTAAGTCCAAAGTTTAAAATAAACGCGAGAAAGGAATTTTATTTAATAAACGCTCTCTTTTGCATAAGAAGTAGCTAGTTTTCTGGCCTGAAAAAATATTGTATTAAAATGGTTTTAATTATATCAACGTGTTACTCTCATGAAAAAGTAAAATTACATGCTGTATATGTTCCAGTGCTAGACAAAGGCCTCCTTTATAGTGAGAGTATTAGGGCATAGTCCGTGCGACCCCACCGCGGACGGCTTAATATATGTACTTCTATACTTCAAAAATATGCCGTTTCCTCACGGTGCTTTCCTACGAGGTGTAGGTAAATAATCAACACTTAAAATTACAACGATCTATTTCTTTGGTGCTGGGTTGCGAACTGAGGTTGCTCGAGTACATATTATATTATAAGTATTATATTTAAAAAAAATCGAGCTTCCAGACCCTGTAGTAGCTATGTTACTGGCCGTTCATAAAATTTTAAAAAATGTACGTTGCAAATTCTAATTTTTAGACATTTCATTAGAACCAGTCATAAATATATTACATTTGCAGAGTAATCTACAGACCAACTAATTCCATTTCCATTGTGGTTTTTGAAAGCTCAGTCCAATTGCCCGCGGGCAAATGTAGTTTGAAATGAGCTCTAATATTTTCCTTAAATAATAAAATATGCTCATCATACAAATCGAGCCTGGTCTTTAGTGCCTATGCCGAACAGTATAATGAATAATTTGGATCCACAGTAAATTACGAACTATAGATAGATTTTTTCGAAATCATTTTTCAAGGATTCATGCAGGCTTCATAAAATTTCGAATGGTGACTTTCATTCGGGATCTCTTGGAACAATATTTTTAAAATTCAAAAAAAAATATACTCTCAATTACTAAACATAACCCTAGTAAAAAAGATGTTTTCTAAAACAGTGCAATACACAAAATGATAATATTTTGTAAAAAAAAATATGCATTTAAAAGACTGAACAGTTTTTTCTTTTATTACATAAGCTTTGTTCCTTTAGTCTTATGTTTAAATCTTAACTGATACTTTTGACTATTCCATTATAGAATAATTCATTTCTCGCCATTGAAAAGTGCGAGTTTTATTAAAACTTTCAAATTTATAGAAAAATGAGCGCAAAGTGTTCGCCTATTTCCGACAAAAAGCGAAAAGTATCGCTTTAACCACCAAGCGTAGTGATTATACCACGCCAATGATAATCTTATGTATTTTATCCATGTTTTTGTTTATGTTTGAAGAGTTAACTTGGGGGTGAGATATGAAAATTATTAGTATTATAAGAGAAGCAGTATGAAGCAATTATATGACCGTGAATGCAATAAAGATTTCTTGATGCCGTATGTCTGTTTGTATATTTGTATCTTGAACAGTAACAAATTAAAACGCACCTACTCGTAGATCAATTTTAAAATTGTAACATCAAAACGAGGAAACATTTTGTACTCGTAAAGACATACAAATTATAATTTGAAAGTAAGAAGAAGGAAATAAGAAATATTTCAATCTAACAACAACCGACAATTGTTTGTGGCAGCAAATAAAAAAGTAACAGAAAATAATCCAATTAGGCAGCACATCGCAATACCACTTTCAAATGTCAAGACTTCTTTCATTCTTTGTATCGTATTGTGTTCCAGCAACGCTCATCTATAATTAGTGTGACATAATAATGCAAACATTATACAGAACAAAGTTTAATATGATCGAATGGGTTTTAATTAGTTTTTAAGCAATTGATTATTTGGTGACTAAACTTCAACCTATATTTTAAATAGCTTTTCGAGTAGCATTAAAAAAAGATATGTAACACTACGATAAAAACTAAAAAAATCACAGTGACCCGCGAGTGGTGATGCACGGGACGGGTACAATTCTGGTTTGTTAGCCACAAGTAAAATTATTTTACATCCTAAAATTAAAAATTAACCCGACGTATTATACAAGCTTCGCATGACAAACGACGGGCTATTTTTTTAAAATTATATAGTCACTGAACTTCATCTTCCACTCCCGATTTCATTGTAGGCTTAGAGTCTGTGTGTGTAAATAACAGTTTAAAAAATAATGTTACTGTTTTCATTGAAAGTGTTTCAATGAAAACAGTAACATTATTTTTACAATAAGTCATGTTTTCCAAAGATTTTGATTTCATTTAAAATCAATAAAAATAAATTTGTATTGATAAAAACAATTCCATTTTCAATTCAAGTTTAGAGACATACAAAGTCAAAATATTCATGAATTTGACAGTGTTTAGTTTAATTCCTTTAAAAATATCTTAATTGTTTGCCTGCCATATTTTTATGACTAAAACGAAGTTTTAAAAACCTCTCTGTGCACAAAGCAGTGCAATTAATGAAATGTCTTCATTAATTCATTGTCGGCGGGACTTAGTCCATTGCAATATTATTAATTACTTTTTTTGGTGGAATTTGTTTCAATAGTCAACTACTTATTATCCCACAGTCTTGTCTTAGCTTTACAAACAATATCATAACTACTCATATGTTTAATTTTTCGCCGACACCGGCTTACAACAAGTACCTGGAGGACCGTACCGGACTGGAAGGCTATTTTTTTTTTAATTTTCTAAAAATGAAACCTAGCTAGATCGATTTTTCACCCCCGAATCTACGCACACACACACATATATATATATATATATATATAAGAAATGCTCTTTTAAAGGATAACATATACCCTATGTCATTCAGACAACTAAGACGAACCCATTAACATCTCATATGTTGAAATCTATCAAACGGTTCAGGTTATACAACGTGCCAAACAATGCCCTTTTCTCAGAGTCGAGTAAAAAGATATTCCTTTTTAACCGACTTTAAAAAAGGTGAAGGTTCTATGTTCTTACTCTTTTAAAATTAATATTTAAGTAAAAATGTTAAGTAGCGGTAAAATATTCAGTATATATTTATTTTTAGTGCTAATATTCATTAAAATTTAAATTTAAATGTTAATTTTGATAACTATCTTCTTTTAGTTTGCATTTCATTTTTTTATGTTACAGTTCCGGCTTATAACTATGGTATCCTGGTGTCTAAGTAAAATTAACACTGAAAAAGGAAACTTTTTAACCACATACCGAATTTTCTGTAAATCGAAAACGCTTTCAAATAAATAACAAAATAAAAACGTAAAACCCATTGAACACGTCTGTTGTGCGTATCTAAACTAATGCAAAAAAGTATACAAAGAAAGGAATTCAATTAAACAAATTGAAGATCGAAACTCTTTGAATGCCGAGATCACTTTCATTCTTTTCTTTCCCTTTGTGATCGACATATCTTTGGATATCAACCTACATACAAAGAGTTTCGAAAGCCTATGAGATTGTATCGTTGAATTCATTTTCAATTACGTTTCACGCGATCATTTTTTTTTGAACAATGGATAAATATTAATATTACAGCAATTAACATATTATAAAGCTTGACGTTGATTATCATAAAAATCAATAACTGATTACGACTTAATAATTTTCTAAAATTAAATTCAATAAACTCCTTTAGATTTTTATTTCAGGGATATCTTCACCATAAATTTCTTTTTTTTTTTAATTAGTAAGCATACATAGAAATAAAATATACATTTCCTTTCAGGTCAGCTTATAACTAACTATAACCGAAAAAAATAAGCAAGGCCAAACCAGAACAAACATCACTATTCCCACTTACCCCTATAGGTCCGAAGCTAGTTGGTACGCACCGATTGAAAATGAGAGAGACAGTCCTTTAATTATTTTGTTAGGTATTTACGATTGCTCTAGGATAGTCGTAGTAGTCAAGTTATAGTTAATGGTATCCATATTCACCGAACTTTTTAAATCCCACAACATGACATGCGAGCCAGTTGCTCTAAGCCAATTGCAAATTTGAGATAGTGCATACATAAAAAGGCCAGAACTAAGTTATTGAAGCCACAGGCTGACTTCCTCTCCGCGATAATTAACTCATCTCAAATATATGTTTAACAAATGCAGTGTAACTCTTATTTTTAAACACGACATAACTATTTCAAATCAATAAACATCACTTTCATCGTAAGCTCATATATATACATATTTATTTCCCGTATCAAATATTTCGATGATTTATTTAGGCGCGCAGCGAGCGCCATATACAAAGCTGAGGGAAACTGAACAATACCTATCTCTGGTATGTAATATTTGCCAAATTATATCCGAAAACGACGCGCGACGTTCGCCACAGAACGTGATCCCCGACCGTAAGAATAAACGTAAAGGGAAATTCATACACTAAAAATCATTTTAATTTAAAGCGTCGTAGACTTTAAAATAATGGGCATGTCACTGGTCCGCAAAAATAACGGGTCGCTACAAAAACTATGACAATCGTTTAAATATCTAACATTTAGCCTTGAAACTGTATTGTGATGTAGATTATTTCTTGATACATAAAATAAAATACTTAAACGTTTGCACACCATTGAACTATAATTAAAAAATACAAAAACTTTAATAAAAAAAGTCTAACTTGTGACAAGTAAAAGTACATATTTATTAACAATTTATTCCACAGTTTATTAACAAAACATTACTTTTATTTTTTGTTATAATATTTTCATTTCGTACACTCGCCTTATAACTTCAATAGGATGATGGGATAATGTAAATAAAATTTTTAATTTTATTTTGGTATATGATTGACCATTACTGCATCAACACATACTTCACCTCGTGAAAGATAGCTGGAGCAGAAAAGCATTGTCTAAAACATTAACAACTTTACTGTGGTAGAGCCATTGAATAGTGTTCACTGTTGCAGGAATGGGCAGGTGTGTCCGGGTAAGTACCACGACCTCACAAAAGACCGGCGTAAAGTAGAAGTGTTATACTTCTGCGTTTCGTCTGGTGAGTGATGGCAACGCATCTGCAACCCTACGGGTGTTGCAAATGTCCATAGGCGGCGGTTATCACTAACATCAGGTGAACCGCCTGTTCGTTTGCCATTTTCTCACATAAAAAAATCTAATCCTATAAATGTTTTATGGACTGCACGATAGCTATTCTTCGACATCTTGAATATATACATTGACCAAATAACCTCTAGCGGGACGCACAGCAGCCTTGGCATCACGCTCTTTGTGCACCAGTGCATTGTCGTGAAGAAGCACCACATCTGCGATCAATTTTCCACATTGTTTTTTCTTTTACTGCTTAACTTTTTTCCGGTGTTTTTATGCCTCTGCATCGGCTCTTGCGTGCACTCAGGATTCCATAACCGGTAAACGTTTAGTTGAAAATACTATGCTAATTTGAAAATAAATAACAGAACTCCAAAAACTCTCTGCAACACTCTCTTATCTATCTTACGCTGACCTTTGACAGACTCATATACTCATGAAGAATAGTGTGAATTGTACACTAGTATAGCTTAGTTACTCCTTTGTGCTAATGTTTCACACTTATAGGGGAATCTTTAAGTACCGGTTTTTCAACAATTTTGAATTTTTCTTCAGTCGTGGACTAACTGGCCCCACTGACACGGGGTCGTCGTCAATAGACTCTACACACCGTTTGATTTAACTAGATCAATTCTTAATAATAGATAATGAAGGAGCAGAATCTTAGTACACAGCCACCATTTCTTCGTGAATAACTTTTTGAGTCTTTTATTGTTTTGTAAGGAATTTTATAACAGGGAGATGCTCGGTTTTTTCAATATCATCGTAATAATCATTGTAGTTGCCTTTTCATAATGATATCTTGAATGTTAATGGCGACAATTATATAAAATTTATATTTATACACTCAAAGAGGGTCTTTAACTAATGAGATAATTTAATTACCCTCGTCATTAGTATATACTACACATAGCTGCTCCGATACGTACGCCTCTCGTACATAACGCTCGATTAGCATTACCCTTTGGCAGTCATTTAAAAATAACGTTAGTGTCTTTTGTTCAATTTTGATTTAATAGTCACGTTGAATCTCTTCTTATAAAAAACAAGTGATGATCAAGAGAGAATATAAGAGAACGGTGAATAAAATGAAGTACATATACGATGAATTTATGTAAGACAGAGTAGCGTATTAAGTTATATAAATTCGATATTACTTTTGTGCTTTGATTTATTCCCTTATCAAAATTAACATTTATTTGTTATTATAACTCCTTTAGACTTTTCAACAAATATTAAAATTGATTACTGAAACATGTGATGAATCAAATTTTAGCTTTATATGATATTAGTATTTGAGTTCAGAAAAGCAGCACCAATATAACATTCTATTAAGTAAAAAATCGGTCCGTTCCTTTCAGAATTATGAAACTCACCATCCATTAAAGCGTATTATGAAAGACGCCTTTAAATACATCAATCTTCTACGATAGAAGACTTTAATAACCTCGGCGGGCTCTAATCTTTGTACCTACCTACCTTAGAGTAGTATTATATCTTAACTTATAATTGCGGAATGTTTTTACAATCATAGATTACTTACATATTTCATCATTTATTAAAGCAGACACGTATACACAAATGAGTTATATACAATACATGACGATGATATGAAATAGTAGTTACAGTATTAGATACATGAATTACGTTTTTACAAGCATATTACTAACATTTAATAAGTTGTCCATTTATGCACTTATACAAAATTCACTACAATCAAAGATTTTTATATACAAACTATAAATGCATACTAAGTTAAGTAGCTAAATTTACAATTACTTAACAAATGTGAAAGAAATGTAAAAATGTATTATTTTATTTAAAATTTATTTCGGCGCTGAGGGATTCGAACCTGAATATTCTGGTTTCGCGCCAACTTAGCTAAGTGGCCGATGACCTCACGATGCGAAAATCTAGACCTTTCTCACTTAAATGCCTAGCTTTCTCACTTCATCCAAACCGAGGTTCTATCTCACCAGCTACGTTGTTCTCCCGAGTCCGCGGGTCGTCTGCTGAGGGACGTCTTTCACCGAAGCTGTCAAAACCGCCACAAAGTAAACGTCACAAAGATATTACACACACAATTATTATAGTTTTACTCATATAAAATAGATTGAAATAGACTATAAAGAAAAAGGCTAAATAGAAAACATGTCGTAAATGGACTGAAAATTATACCTACTTCGTATCCACGTGAATACATGCTTCAAAGCATCAAGTTGAAATAGTAATTTACCTTCGCTCATCGCAATTTTCTTGTCTGGACGCAATATTAAACCTTCCTGGCTCGTGCCACTAAAGAGTACGAGTACCTGTATTAAATGAAAAATTGAAAATATAATCAACTTAGAGATTATTAGCAATTAAATTTTAAAATTAGCTTATTCGCGATAGTTGTGTTCCGACGCTCGTTTTAAATTCAATATACTCAAGCATCCTGAGTTCAAATACCGCTGCCAGCAACCACTAAATTTAAAAATAGGATAGGGTAGAAACCGGAACACCGATGATTCTGTATTATGATTCTGTATTAGTATTCGAGTATGAGGACTTTAGGATTGTAAGTAAGGTTTCTAATCGTTACGCTATTTAAGTGTTTTTGGTTACACGGGAACCTATTTTTTTCCGTTCTGTACACAAATAACTTCCTGTAACCACTTCCTTCGTGGCTGAACAGGTTTTTGTATCCGTTCTGTAAACAACGCAAATCACATTATTTCACATATTCTTTGTGTTCGTTCAAAATGCTTCGCGCGCTGTACATTGAAACCTTTTGCTGTTCCAACGGAGATCACGGTTTAATTATAAGATTTAAAGTGAGACTTATTTATTTAGCTCTCTAAGCCCACGACACTATCCAAGGGCACCTCAGATGGAGGTTCGAACCTCGGCATGGATCGCAATCGTCTCCGAGAGGAACGATCTTGCTTCTATCCAGACCAAATGAAATATCGACTACGGTCGTGGTTGGTAAATAACTGCTTCAACCGAACAGTAACAGAGCCACATTACAAACTAATTCAGTAGATAGCTCAGTATCCACTGAATGTTATATATATTATACTTTGTCAGTTTTCTTTTTTTTTCTTTCTAAATCAATATGCGTTGTCCATGTCTTTAAAACGATGTCACTAAACGGAGCATTTTATCTTTGTATTTTATCGCTCAGAAGAAACTAATAACCTGAAACTTATGTCACAACAGCGCCAGGGAGCCTTTATTCAAAATTGGAGCATCGTGACATAAAAATACGGCATCGCTAAAAATTTTCTTCACACGTTTTCTTTTCAGCTCGGCTTCCGCGCACTTAGCGCATCCACTCATAAATTTTATCACGGGCGGGGGGAACTGTTAAGCCATCGGCGCTATTTACAGAGACGACGTATTTGAATTTTTAATGTTAGTTATTTACTGATACCTAAGACGCCGTTAGATTTTTATTATTTTCAGCGTTATGAAAGTCGGTCTCTTTTCGAGTGAACAGCGCCTTGCCTTTTTCTTGGTTAACCGCTTATCTATTTAGTTATCGTAAATATTGTGCTACCAAATTTTATCCACAGCTTCGTTCATGTGTTTATTAAAGAAATGAAGTTATTAATTGTGGAATTTTATCACGTGGGGTACACCTGAGATATAGCCATAGAAAAAAATATTGAAATCCGTTCAAACACTTTTCACGTTCAAGAAAAAACTAAAAGGTTTATATAACGCCTTCTTTACATACTTTAAACATCACTTTATGCTCAAATGTCACATGTGGTAAATATAACTACGTGGTGATATATCGTTTTATATTTATTTGAACTAAACATTATACAAACAATTAATTATCTAACAAATTCAAAAATACTAAATTACTGAGAGACTACACTAAACATTTTCAATGATAAACTTTATGTATTGAATTTTTATCGTAACAATAACCTATTTTGTGCATAAATCAATTAGTTTATGGCGCAGTGTCCTGTAGTGGCAGTGCAGTAATTGAATTGCTAAAGTTTATGATCGCAGACATGTAGAAGGCATCGCTCGAGGATTATGTACAGTTTTCATTTTATTTTATCGCCAAAATAGCAGCGTCAACAAATGCATGATTTAATATAACGATGGAAAATGCGACATGGAGTTGCCATAGATGTTATGGAGTAACATGTTTATACAGGAGACATAGATGGTTTTTCATAAAACTTGTACAAAAGTTGATTAATAGAACCTGACATTAAATAAATCATTTGGACACGGACTAATAAATAGTCTTCTGTGAGGTCGTGGTACTTACCCGGACGGGCCTGCCCATTCGTGCAACAGGCGAGGCTGCTGCGTGGCCTTACCACCGTAAGCGTGGCTCTACCACCGTAAGCGTGGCCCTACCACCGTAAAATACCACATAAGGATGTGTTTCGGCTTAGACATCCATTTCGGTTAGTGATTCGACCTAATCCTCAAGCTAAAAAGCTTACTCGGGTGTTCAACAAGTAAGTGTCAAAATTCTTTAGTAAGATTTACGTTCATTATTTTCTGTTCTAAATTGTTAATTCATTGATTATTAATTGTTCAGCTGTGAGATGAATAATTATTCAAATTAATTAACAGAAAAAATGAAGCATACATGCATGAGATGAGATTGAAAAGATCTCAGCCGTGATGACATATATTTATACCTATTATATTTTTATTTTACTACCATAACAATGCCTTAGCTTGGGATTTTAAAGTAAAATAAATTAAGTACGTTCGAGTGCATTGAGTTTATAAAATTTAAAAAATTAACAGTGCACGGACAAAAAAGTGAAAGCACATAGTCCGATTAGTAATCAGATTGCAAAACCACTTCAAAATAGCAGAGTTTTTACATTATTTGTGTTGCATTGTGATTGACTATAGTTCGTTTTTATTATATATAAAGTAAAACAAATTCGCCCAATATAAAACAAAAAAAGCTAGCTTCAGCGAACTGTAAAGTCACAGCCATACCATCAGCTGAATTACTCACGTTTTTGTTTTTTTATCACTGAATTACTAACAGCACATTGTAATAAATATAATATAAATCTCATCATTAGAAATTTGCGTGTATAATTAATGTCTCTGCTCGAGATGATCGGCACTTTATGCTATACTATTTTAATTAACAATATCTTATCCTTTAAACGAGCAATTCTTGTATAGATTTAGCTAGGTTTCATTTTTAGAAAATGTCCTTTTATCCCTGTTTTCAGGGAATGAAAAATGTCATTCGAATATGACAGTAAATTTCGCCGCAAAAAAATGTTACGCGTATGTGCCGCGGTACGTATCACGATCACTTATTTTTTTTTTACTTTTTTTTCTATACCAGATCATTTTCTTTATTTTTAATTTTTTTTTATTTCCAAAATACACGATTTAACAAAAAAAACCGAGCGAAGCTCCTCCTCCAGGTACTTCTACTTTATACTATATCTAACAATATTTTAAGAGTAAGCACTGAGTCACGTTATATATAATTTAGATGAAGAAATTTACGAAGCATACGATATTTTAATTGGTTTTATATATTTTATTAATTACATTGTCATTACTTTTATGATCAAAAATTATAGTAGTAACTACGTCATTGAATATAGGAAAGTGGTTGTTGCGAGTTAGAGACTGTGAACCTATCCTGATATATTATTCAAGTTTAATAAAGAAATTATACTTGATCGATAAAAGCATTTAAACCATTCGATACTCTCGTGTAAACCTTTCAAACGGGTACAAAATAATTAAGCTAAGTGCACTTTTGCATGAACCCGTTATCTGATGGAACGTGACGTGTGCTGACTGCGTAAAATAACTCCATTTTGTTGGACGACCAGGTACAGATTTATTTTGCAATCACGCGCTATCGGTACGGTTTGCTAATTGCATTGGCACAATTCATACCCATGAAACTACGAGTATATTAATCGATGAATTTTCATAGTATGCAACTGTGGCGTCTGTATACGTACTTTACTTTTCATTTGTTTTATAAGAAACCGATTGGAAGTCCATCGTCAAGTCCATATATATATTTTTTTTTAACATTATGAGTGAAACAGAATCAATAGGAACAGTATGAATAGCTCCATACGAGCGTACCATATAAAGTGCTTATTAAGGTGACTGTTAATACATGATAGATTTATCGTACATGCGTTCTAGGGAGCCGACCCGGCTTTGCACGGGTAGAAGTACATACATATACGCCTACGTATTGTTTTCGTTTAATTGAAAACGTTCAATAATTTTTGAGTTTTAATCGTTCAACGACATTGCGGCGACATTCAGACAGATGCGGTGGGGGGAATTTGGTTTTATAATATGTAGTGACGTTAAACCTATCATGAGTAATAACAAAGAACAAAGCAAAATAAGTTCTGTAATAAAACTAGCTGTTAACCTCGACTTCGCCCGCGCTCAAAGATAATTAACAACGAGTTTTTTACACCAGAATATCTCGTGGCTTTTTTCCTACTTAGTTGACACTTATCCTTACCTATATTTTGAACAATTCACACAATATCTTTGTAAATTATAGCCTATATGTTATTCTGATGTATAAGCTATATTATTGTAGTTTCATTAAAATCTATTCAGTAGGTAGTTTTTGCGCGAAAGAGTAACAAACATCCATCCATACATACAAACTTTCGCGTTTATAATATTAGTAAGGATTATAACACTAAAATGAAGAAATACTCTAGCTATGGCAATAAACCTAAATTGAAAAATAAGTAGAAAATAAAAAGGTTTTTCGAATAACGACAACCGTCAGTTGTATAAAAAGAAGCAAATAAAAAGATAAAGGACTTAATCCAATTAGGCAGCAGATTGCAAACCACTTTCAAATGTCAAGGCTCCTTTCATTCTTTGTATTGCATTGTGATCGACTACAGTTCGTTTTTAATTAGCACAAAGTAAGACTTCGGTCCTCGTGGAATACGGATTAGTCTCTTGTAAGTTAACGAATGCAGCAAATGCAATTTTATATCACAGTTTCGATTTAACACTGTTTATGCAAATTATCAAAACTTAAATCAAAATTTTACCTTTCGAACTCATTTTCTAAAAGTCACGTCAATGATTCCGTTTCAATGAAAATTACAGTTAATAACAGATATGTGGACCGTAGGGTTCAATTTAAATCACTACATAATATAAAACAAAGTCGTTCCGCTGTCTGTCTGTCCCTATGTATGTTTAGATCTTTAAAAATACGCAGCGGATCTTGATGCGGTTTTGCTTTACTAGATAAAGTGATTCAAGAGGAAGGTTTATATGTATAATACGTTGCACCCCTGCAAAGCTGCGGCGGGTCGCTAATTTAATTATAACGCTAAATGTAAATTAGTTCAAAGTTTCTCACGACACATGTTAACTATGGTTCTTCCTCCATCCCCGGCAGACATCATGCATTATGTTTGTAGACAACAAATTAAAAAGTGAAACAAAAACTATCCATTACAGAATATTTCTCATTGCTTCGTGTTTCATTTCTTCTCTTCTTTATCGCAGTGTAGGACAACCCCCAATTGAAAGAGTGACGACCTGTGCAAATGTGCGGGAAGTCTATGGGTGCAAGTGGCTCAGGTTCGTGCTTCGGGGCAGTCTATGAGGAAGGCCTATGTTTAGCAGTGAGTTGAAACAGATGAAATGATGATGATGATGATGATTATCGGACATGGGGTTGTCACAACATGATTCATGTTAATGGTACTGACTAGGTTTTTGACGAAAAGCCAACTGCCTGATGTCAACTGCTTGGTAAAGAACAATCAAATTCAATTCAACAACGATTCAACATAACCGATTCATCGCTTAATGATAACAAACTTATATATCATTGTCATAATACTTATTCTGCTATTCTCAGTCGTTTTCTTCAATACAGTAATAAAGACAATATTATGACAT
The DNA here is from genome assembly GCA_933534255.1 of Iphiclides podalirius. Taxonomy (NCBI): domain Eukaryota; kingdom Metazoa; phylum Arthropoda; class Insecta; order Lepidoptera; family Papilionidae; genus Iphiclides; species Iphiclides podalirius. Next base: position 12,144,585 of record OW152815.1, on the reverse strand, counting down.
ACGGAGCGTAATGCGAGATCCCCTCGAAGAACGAGCTTCAACTAATCGGAAGAGACGATAGCCCCAGTGATCTAAGAAATATATTTCTTTCCGGGTAACATTACATTTAACTTTTATATTTTCGTAATGCAACTCACAGTCTTTCAATAATTACAATGTCATAAATAATTATAATTATAAACTATGCATGTTACATAAAAAAATTCTGGCTTACATTATAAGATATAATATATATAAAATGCCATATCTTTAACTACATATATTATTTCTTATTAAAAGTATTAAAACAATAGAAAAGTATTAAAGTATTTACTTTAGTTATTGTAAGTATTTTTTTATTTTTAAATACAGAAACCAAAGATCATAACTGTTATGAACTTAATATAAAATATTCATTCACAATCTAGTGAAATCTGCGATCATACGGTTTAAGAGCATCCATGTCATATGTGTGCTGTCAAATACAGTTTTGAAATGTTGTCTAATGGTGCTCTTTAATACTTCACTTTATGGAGTCAAAAAAGCTCCTTATGCAAAAGCAAAAATTTTCGGTTGATTTCGTCTATAAGTAGACGAATACTAAAATTTATACGATTTCTTTGAAACAAACTAGGATTGGGGTGATTATTCAACTTTGACTTTGCTTCTCGCTTTATTTAATTGTATTTTTTTTCTGTACATTTCAAATAAAATATTTATTACTCTATATTCATAATAATTGACTAATGGGCGTTCCCAATGTTCAATCTATTTCTGGTTTTGCCCTACTAGAGATAGAAATAGTTATCTATTTTTAAATCTTTTAACCTTATAAACCTATCGACGATAGGAAATTCTGTCCCTAGATGCTATCTGTCGAGGGGAGGACTGCGAAGGACAGAAAGCTTATAAGGGATAGAGTACCCGGAGGACCTGAAAATATGAAATGATAATTTTCACAAAAGAAAGAACTTTAAAAAAAAGGGGAAAAAATAACAAATCGACAAAAAATTAAAAATAAAGAAAGCAATCTGGAATCGAAAAAAAAGTAAAAAAATAAATGTGTAAATGATCGTGACGCGAACCACGGCCGTCTGTTTTGGGGCCGCCCGATTACCGACCGAGCTATTATGACATTTTCTCTTGCGGCGAAATTTACCGTCATATTCGAATTATATTTTTCATTCCCTGAAAACAGGGATAAAAGAACATTTTCTAAAAATAAAACCTAGCTAGATCGATTTTCGCCTCCGAATCTACGCACATATTAAATTTAATGAAAATCGCTGGAGCCGTTTCCGAGATTCCGATTATATATATACAAGAATTGCTCGTTTAAAGGATAAGAGATAATGAAAATCGCTGGAACCGTTTCCGTGATTCCGATAATATATATACAAGAATTGCTCGTTTAAAGGATAAGATATTTAAATGAAATTGTCATTTGTCGCGTCCCAATGTTGACAAATATCTGTCAGTAAGTTTGGCTTCTCTAGTTACCTCAAAATTCGATCCTAAGATTTTCGGGGATAGCGCTTAGATACGCGGCTGATTTATTTTTTGATGTATATTTGAAAATAAAAAAATTCTACGTAAAGAGCAACGTATGACTCATGTGCAAGCAATGATCTAGCTCTCTTGGAAAAAAATACTTTGCTGTTGCTGAAAGTAAAATTTTGAGTGTAAGAAAAGATCTATTTTCAAAGCAAATTATTGAACAGTGGTACACTATTATATTGTGAAAATACATCGAAAATACTTACTGAACTAAAATGAGTCCTGAAAAGTAATTATTTAATTTGCGATACGTAGCCAATGATATCATATACAAATAAGAGGATAAAATGATATAATGTATCTACAAATATGATTAAACTATGCAAGATATCAAACAAATTTTCAATAAATCAATTACTTTTAATGTCAATGCATACATTATAATACAATAACTTTGCCCACTATATAAAATCGCGGCTTATCTACTGTTAACTGGAGATAGAAAACACATATCTGTCATATTGGGACGAACTCTGAAGATAGATAATCAAATACTTACCGGTCGAGAAACTATCTATCTTTAACTGTGATTTGAATTTTTTTTTTATGTGATGAAGTGGCAAACGAGTTGGCGGTTCACCTGATGTTAAGTGATAACCGCCTGCCCATGGACATTTGCAACACTCGTAGGGTTGCAGATGCGTTGCCACCTCTTAATAATGTGGGCCCCGGCTACCTCACTCACCAGACGAAACGCAGAAGTGCAACATTTCGACTTTACGCCGGTCTTCTGTGAGGTCGTGGTACTAACTCGGACGGACCTGCCCATTCGTGCAACAAGCAACACTGTTGCGTGGCCCTACCACCGTTAAAAAAGTTAATATTGGGAACGCCGTGAATCTTCGCCTTATATTTTATTTTATTTCGGAATACGTAACAGTCAATATTCCAATCTTATTTACTAATTCAACAAAAGGTCATCAATTCCACCTCCTATGAATTTAATATTGATGAAACTTCCTGTCTACTGTGACTCCGAGTACTGATCGTCAGATGGTAGTGAAAGTTTCAAGGTCGGTTTATCATTATAAAAGAAACCGGCCAAATTCGAGTCGAAATCGCGCATGCAGGGTTCCGTGCTTAAAACTTTATCTATAAAAACATCATATCTGTTGTATAAGAGCCCCCAAGTATTTTTTCATTCTGTTTTTTAGAAATTTTTGTTATAGCGGCAACAGAAATACATCATATGTGAAAATTTCAACTGTCTTACCATCTCGGTTCATGAGATACAACCTGATGACAGACGGACAGACAGACAGACAGACAAACAGACAGTAGACTCTTAGTAATATGATCGCGTTATACGGGACCCTATTGCTAAGACTCCGCTGTCTGTCTGTATGTATTTACGTCTGTCCGTCTTTCACCAGACTGTATCTCATGAATCGTGATGATTGAGTTTGAATTTTTTTTATTCTGTTTTTTAGTATTTGTTGTTATAGCGACGACAGAAATATATTATCTATGAAAATTTCAACAGTGTAACTATCACATATACACTATCAGATACGACCTGGTGACAGGCGGACAAACAGAAAAACAGACAGCGGATTCTTAGTAATAGGGTCCTGTTTAACCTTTTGGGTACAGAACCGATTTCTTTTGCATTATGCGAAACATAATTATGTAAACGTATCTTTGCCTTTTAGGTTGAACATAAATGTTCATGTTTCATAATTTATTCTCGCGTAATGACTACGACAGCAGTTAGTCATAACTGTGTATAGAATACGCATCGAGCTTTCTACTGAAATTTATTTATAGTCGTATACGAAATAATTTAAGACCAACTTAAGTGACTCTGAAGTTGATTTGGTCTTTGGTTTATTTAAAGAGATTAAAGCTACTTTTAATTCATTCGTTTTGGATTTAAGATAAATATATAAAAAAATAAAAGTTCTTATTTTTGTCCATAAAGATTAAAGCACTTAATAAAAATTAAGTGCTTTAATCTTTATGGACAAAATTTAAAGCAGCAAATTTCATGCAATTTTTTCTATAAGTATTAATAGATATAGAAATAATACCTTTATGTAGACACAGTATCCTGAGACCTTTCATTTTTAAATATCTTTGAGCTCCATTTACACAACCATGTGATTTAACATATCTGATAAATTGAAAAATTGGCGGGAAACCTTCTAGTTTGTGATTCAATTATTCTAATTTTTCAAGTAATTACAGAATAATTGAATGGGGAAATATTTTCTTATAACAGACAGCTTGGAGAAAATTCATTTCTATTTGAATGTTTCCAATACAATTGCGGCCGCAATCGCTCTGAAAGCCTTTTGTGTGCTAGATTGGTATCCAAAGACGTAGCAATAACAAAGCAAAGCATAGGATGGGAGCGATCTTGACATTCAAAGCGCTTCGATCTATGAGTGTCGTTAATTGGAATTTTTTATCCCGTTTCGTTCAATTCGATTCTTTACTCATCTTGCTATCCGACGTTTTAAAAAGAAACATGTTAATTAATTTTAAATACTAAATGCTAAGGAAAGCAAAAGAAATAAAAAAAGAAAAACAAATCTAAAATTCGGTCCAAGGAAATCTTCAATCGAACACATCGACGACCCCAGTTAACAATTGAAAATATCATCACTTGAACATAAATTGGTTTCCGTTGTTCATTTAATTGAAAGCATTTTATTTTAGTAATTAGATTACAATACCCATGGGGACTTAACACACCAGACGTGTATCCCTCCTTACCTTACTCATCAGATGAATTAAAACGGAAGTTCTTCCACGAACTGGCCAATACAAGTAGTGTAGTCCAGATTTGCATAAATTAAATTAATTAAATAATATTAATGGGTAAATTAAAGTTTTTGGGCTATCGCAAAAGATGTTTGAAAAGAATAACGCTGTAATAAATAATATTCAGGATATAAAATTAGAAAATGTATTCATTATTTTTAATCTTTCTTGAACTGGTTTTCAAATAAACACTTCCTGGTTTCCGTTGCTTTTTCTATGGTATTGAAAATCTACGTTCATTTCTCTGATAGTAAAGTTTAAAATGCATTTTAAATCAGTTAATCTGCTTACCGTTCAGATTAAAATATTACATTTATTTCATAAATGATTAACTTGCCATATATGTTTATATTTTATCAATCGACTTAAAAATAGGAGGTTCTCAATTCGATTGTTTGTTTTTATAGGGGTCCGTACTCGAAGTGTAAAAAGGGACCCTATTACTAAAACTCCGCTGTCTATCTGTCTGTCCGTCTGTCTCTCGGTCTGTCACCAGGCTGTATCTCATGAATCGTGATAGTTAGACAGTAGAAATTTTGATAGATGATTTATTTCTTTTGCCGCTATAACAACAAATACTAAAAAACAGAATAAAAAATATTCAAGTGGAGCTCCCATACAATAGACATGATTTTTTTGCCGTTTTTTTAGATAATGGTACGGAATCCTGCGTGCGCGAGCCCGACTCGCACTTGGCCGGTTTTTCATGTTTGTTATTCTCTGAACTTTCCTTTATGAACAGGTTTTAAAAATTATTTTTGCATTGGATTCTGTTTATCTTACATGTGGTCCCATATCAATTTCATTAGCATTGGAGATACATCAGGGAACTCCTCAAAATCACATGGAACATGTATAGTGAGTAATATATTTGAAGTCCGTTTTTTACAATATATGTTTTTACTAGTCACTGAATATTGTTGTCGTCATAATACAATTCGACTATAACAAAACATTGATAGTACTAGAACAGTAATGGAAAACACAATTTCTATGGTCTTCATATCATCATCATCATATCAGCCGTAGGACGTCCACTGCTGAACATAGGCCTCCCCATTGACTTCCACTTTGACCGGTCACTAGCGGCCTGCATCCAACGCGTCCTGCGATCTTGGCTAGGTCGTCCGTCCATCTTCGGTCTTCATATACCCATTAGTAATTAAAAAAAAGCATAAACTATCCTTGGCATAATACATTTATGTAACTGTCCTGGTTTCAAGCTCTTATTTTCTGTTGAGCTATTTCTTGTCACTCGTAATATTGTAACTAATCCTCAATGTTTTTCTTTTATATCGGATAATGATATTACTTTCGATAAGGGATGGCAAGGAGATCAAGCGCTCCTTCGTTTTCTACCATTTCTTCCCTTTGATAAAAAATGCCGTAATCGTTTTTTTTTTTTATTATTTACGACCGCGCTACGCAATATATCAATCCTGGCAGCTAATTTTCTTCAACTTATACCTTATCACACCTTCCTTTATTTCACCTGCTGTCGAAGATTTCATTTATTGGTAAAAAAACATTAGATGTAGCATTTTTAGATACTTTATTATATTAGATACATGAAAATTGAGGTGGTACGAAAATTGTAAAAGAAGTTTAATTATTAGAATTTTTCTTTAGATATTCAGTTAAATACATTACCCTCCTTCGATAGCAGGTTATGTATATCTCTCGACATTATTTTGCCGATAAATATATTTATAAATATTATGCAAAATATCGCATTGCTATTTCCGAACTAGATAAAGTATTGAAGAAAAGAAAAACTGCTTTTGGAAGTACACTAGACTTATTCGTTTTATTTTTTAATTATAGTTCAACGAATACACACATCCTTTTTGCGTTTTATACACAGTGTACCTATTAAACGAGTAATTAAACGAATTGGTCCCGAGTTCCCGAGCGACACCCCGCGAACGGTTACATGGGCTGGAGGACAAAATATCAAATTAAATTATGCACCTAAATGGCCAACAATATGTTTGCGTAAAATTGCTTTAAAAATATCGATTTTTTTATCAGTCCATTTTGTAAATTTCATACTTTTTTAACATAAAGGAATACCTCACTTTATATTTATATACATGATCTATTAAAACCTAGAGTAACCATTAAAATAATTTATGACAAATTAATCATAACAAGATATAAGTTTAATTTGGAGAAAAACTTCATCTCAAGTGCAGTGATTCATTACTTTACAATATTACCGCCATTATAAAATTTATTAAAATTTCCTTTTACTTGTGCTGTAAAACGGATTAATAAGAGAGAGTGAGGGTTCCTTTTTTTACCCTTTTGGATACGGAACCCTAAAAAGATATTAATTTTACTAATACTCTTTGAAATTTACCGGCCATAATCAATAACACAAAATTATTTTTTCTGAAGATGAAAGGAATGTCTTTATTATTATTTACATATTTCTGCGCACCTTTAAAGTTCTGTGTCTGAAGAAACCGTATATTCAAAAGCAATCTTTTTTCAATCAAAGACGTAATTTTTTATTATTCTAGGATTTTTTTTCTCTCCATCTCTTAGAAATATCATTAAATAATACATAATAATTAAAGATACGTAGACTAATTAAAATTTTAAGCCGGGCACATTAAAAAAAACCACCTGTAAAAAGAGAAGATTATCTAGTGTGTCTATACAGAAACATGAGTACGAAATATTCAGCGAACAAAGACTTTTTTTCCTACAAAACTCCCCGTCCAATTAACAGTTAATCTATACTTCGCCAACTTTTATTTGAGTCCGTTCTCTCGCAAATTTCAACAATCGGGAACGTGGTATGGATGTACTTTAAAGATCAAACTTTCGAGCCACATTGTATACAAAGACTAATTAACATACAATACCTTACAAAAAATGCATAAAATACCTTTTTTGTAATAAAAGTATATAAAAACCTTCCTGGGAAACTTAGGGCACACGTAGCACTAGATATTGCACTATTACTTTCTTTGACGTTTCGTAAAGGCTCGTTGCAATTACGAACGCCAAAATTCTGTCGTCTTTGTTTTATTCTCTTCTGTTTACCTTCTTCTTTTAACATTAAACTTAATGACATTACGTTAAGTCATAAAATGATATTATAAGTTAAGCGTTAGAATTTCAGGGGGACGAGTGTAGGAATAAATCTGAAATTTGCAGTACTGGATAAGCTCAGTCAGGACCAGACAGACATAAGGCCATGCAACAGGGGCCCTAGTCTAGGGGCCTCCACAAGGAAGGTTCTTCCACAATTTAAATTATTTATGATATGCAAAACAAATATCGTTTGTTGCAAAATTAAAGTAATTTTGCAATGTTTATTTTGTATTTCAAATGCATGAAAACGAAGCGGACGGAAACTAGTAACCGAAAAAGTTGGGATCTACTTCTGATGCCGCTGGTACAAGATGCACGTATACATGCGATTAAATTATTCAAAATAAAGCCCGAACCACAATGACACACAATCACTGTTATATCTATTGATTATGGAAAATCATTTACTCAAAGAAAATATATATATTAATATTTTACCGAAATTATAACTGTTTTTCGAACAAAAAGGTCGCAAAGATTAATTTACCTATTTATTTTTTATTTTTAGTATAATGCATAAATTAATTAAAACAGTGCAAAATTTTTCTTTTTGATATGCCACTATCTACTACTATCTTCGAGGCCTCCAATTCCTACTTGCCACCGCCATCCTATCTTAAGCCTAATTTTCACATCCGTAGTTAATAAACGTTTAATAAACATTATTAATTTAATTAATTATTTGCATATTTGCACAAACATCGGACATATCGTCGTTTCATTCGTCGGACGTAAGTTTTGTTTTATACGCCTATTAAATTAATCTAAGAATTTTTTATAAATGCCTGGCACAGAAAAACACTACTATTACCAATATAATTTAAAACCCATGAAGTAATGCATTCGATGGGAATTGTAAAATTATTTTCCACTTAACATGTCATAAACAATAGGTAAATACGACCGTCATTATGAGCATTGACCAAGTAATAACTGGTTAGTTGAAGCTTCGATCGATTTAATGCGGAAAGTGTATCTATTTCCATTTATTCCTATAATAGCGGAGGGTCGTTTTACACACTTGAAATCGAATTGAAAGCTCGACATGGCTGGACATTTATAAAATGCTTACATGACAATAAGTCATATGAAGCTCATTTAACTGCTTTTTAAGAAAATTAAAAATTTATTTAAGGTTGCATTTATTGTGGTCGAGAAGAACGTCACATATTTAATAGATGGGCTTTATTTAATATTGCACGATGCCATCGCAAATTGATTTAAGCCTTGGGAAGTTATTACAATGGATTCCTTCTGTTTAATAATCCACCTCTTGTTAATAAATGAGAACAAATGTAATTTGTTATAAATTGATAATAATATAATTAATGTTGACGATGTTGTTCGTTCGTTTAATTTCCACGTGAAATTATTTTTATCTAAGATTACCTTTAACATCATCATTTCTTCATATATATAGAGGATCAATTCAGTTGTAAAATGTCAAATAATAGAAAAGATAACGGTGATTATACTATAGCGATCACAACTGCCTATAGAAATTCGTAGTAGCGTAGGCGTGAAAAATGCGTTGCTAACCTTTTTTCACGCCTACGCTGCTACGAACGAACGAAAGAGTCTACGTCATGTCATGTCCAGTAATACCGCTGGCGATAAGTGACTTTTAATAAAAATGCACGGTGGAAAACTTGCAATGTATTTAAAACTTGCAAAATGTATCTGTAGTTTTTAAACTAATGGGAAATCCACTGCTCCAACACTTTCCTCCCACGTAACCGCGTAGTATACCTACTATGCGTTCAAGTTACTGCGCATTGGAAATCCCCGAAAAAACATTAACCGTACGTCTCAGCACACGTGTTACAGCGACATTTTAGATAATGTTGGGCGATGATAGCGCTATGTTATTGCCTGGGGACGGACGCTTAACGACTGAGGAAACTCATTAAATACGCGTGGATTTATAGCTTGCGGGGCCCTGCATGGTTATGTACGGTTATGGCTGTTGAATACTTGAGACGGTAACTATTACTGTATTAGCGCGAGCGACGGTTTGTCGGCACGTTTTGAATATTGCCGTCTAATTGCTTCCTATCAAACCAAAGTGGCAGTCATAATAAGTAAAGGCGAAAACGCAAAAGACATGTAACTATTAAGTGAAGATTATAAAATAGTGAAAAGGTCATGACAAAACTTACTCTATGGAAATAAATATACATTCCTCATTTATATTTAAGCCTCATTTAGCTATTTTACTTCTATTCCCTAAGAAAGTACATTGGAATGTTCCATTTTTATATTTGTATTACGTAAATTTGATCTCCTTTGACACTCCATCTTTATCTGTCTACGTGGTAGCATTCCGATACGGGAAATATAATAAAAGATTCGCGGATTTTTGATAACTGTTTTAATTTGGATAAATTTCACTGGTTGGATTTATGTGAAATATTCTTAGGCGTATAGGCGGTTCAATTGATGTTAACTGATTACCGCCGCCCATGGGCATCCACAAAACCATAAATTTCAAAAGATTCCAATGTGTTTCAAACTGTTATAAAAATGCAACACGAAAGTATTATATTTGCACTTCACGCTGATTTTCTGTGAGGCCTTCGCCGAGAGGTACCTACTTCCCCGAACGAGCCTGCCCTACCACAGCAGAGTATTAAATATATCATTTATATTTACGTTATTTATAAAGAATTTATGCAGTAAATAACATTTCCTACAAAACATGCAATTAAGATATTCAAATAAGTAATTCATCCCGCGCCTCTTGTTCTCACGTACGTTAAACCGGAATATCTCAAAATATAGATGAGTAATTTATTTATTTTTATACACAAGTTCAGGTCAAGTTCAAATCCTCGAACTATACATAAGTAAAATAAATTTATAAACAACGCGTGTCGAATCTTTAATTCAAAAACACTCAATTTAAAAGTAAAATGAAACTTTGTCTGCAGAGACACGAAACTTTACAATTTATACTTTATTTTAGTTATATGTGACTGTACTTCATGGACTGGTGTCGCGTTGTAATAACCTACAGACTTCGAGTTTTATTCCCTAGTGTCTTAAGCACAATGGAGGCCTGTCAGGGGTCCGCTTTGTTTCCCTCAGTATCCTGAGGGCCTGGGAAACTTCTAATGAACTACACCAGCCATACCGTATCGTAATTATTGCGCTGAATAGCAGCGTGGCCTAGTGATGACAATCCCAGTAAGCTAAAATAGGGATCCTAGATTCGTTTTATACGTGAAGAATTTCTACGACAACTTTTTTACACTGTACCATTTTGCAAAGGATACGAAAAGTTGAATATTTGTAGCGAGATAAGCCACCGTTTAAACTTTTAATCACTTAAGTTTTATAATGTTATATTATAGGGGAAACAAATCTAAGCTGACTATGTCTCCGACCCAGGAAAAACTGGCGTCGAACCGTATTGGCAGAAGCATAGAGCATCGGACTGACATGGAGTGAGGTGAAGCGTGAAGTGCAAGATCGTTCGCGGTGGCAATTTACTGTGACCGTCGAGTAAGTAAGTCATGTCTTAGTACTTATCGGGGTCTAAACAAAAATATTGAAAAGTAAAAGTGAATACTAGGTCAACATTGGTCACACTAATTACAGTGACATGTTCTAGGTATTTCAATAAACATCATACATAAAAAATACACTACCTGCATATGTGAAAAATAATAAAATTTATCTAAATAACTATAATAGACAACTATAATACACAACAACTCGCTAGTACAGAAAGAAAAATTTCTTTTTTAAGTTACTCTTTAATCAACGCAAAGAGAAAACCTTCAACCTTCTTTTTAACTTCTTTGCTCAATTGACAATCGACATTTTACAATACATTATTGTTATATTAATCTATGATATAAGGTTTAATTTAAATACCTTTCCATGAAGAAAGTTAAATTCCGGATTAAAACGTAATATCTCGAAAATCATTAATGCCTTACTTAACACGTATAACATCTCTTCTCTACTCCATTTTTCATATCGGTTCTACAAATGATACCTCATACAAAAACAGCTGTAATATGATAAAAACATTGGTCTATACTTACCATAACAAACTTCATTACTCGTATTAATTGTAAATGACGCTTCAGATGCAAGATCATAAATGTCTGGCAAAAAACATGTAGCAGAGTAACGATGTCGCAGAAAATCAAGCACGAGCAGTGAAAGCTCTCACTCTTTGTTCAATGGTACAACGTTACTGCAACTTAATAGTTAAAGCTCGATGTTCCTAACTAATGTCATAATGTAACTAATGTACTAAACTCATTGGTACCCATTACAGGTAGTAAACCTGTAATGGGTACCAATGAGATAAGCGATCATAGACACCGTCTTAGGAGTAATAAAGATAAAAATAATTTAAGAAACTCGTCTTATAACTCTAACGGAGTTCACAATACCTAAAATCGCCCACCAAGCTTGTAAAAGCCCAAAACGTGACGTGAAGAAATAACCTTGTCATCATAAGCCAGAATAAATTCTGAGACAGTGGATTTTACTTAATAAAAACCCGAATAACTGAGTATATACCACACAATGGGTTGTTAACTAAAAAACTTAGGCAGTGAGTGAATACAGGGCTAGAACGAAATAGCTTAGGTAATTTGTTTTTACGTTTATCCCATACCTTTTTTAATCTCAAAACGTGTCTCAGCCTTATTTATTTAATCCCAATGGTGAATCTTGTAGCCCGTCATTAAATATTTTGAAGTAAGAAACTGAAAAACTGAAAACGCATCATCAAAATTGTATCTGTTAAATGAACATCGCAAATCTGTCGCTTCTCTTTCGTTAAATAAAAAACATTATTTTTAAACTAGCTGACCCGGCAAACGTTGTTTTGCCCTATAAATTATGGGAAAATAAAATTGTTGCTAATTCGATATTTCCATTAAATTTTTCCATAATTTCGCATCGTTTAAACCTTCCCTAGACTGCCACAAATTTTTCAAAACAAAAATTAGTCAAATCGGTTCAGCCGATCTCGAGTTTTAGCGAGACTAACGAACAACGAATTATTTTTATATATAATTAGCCCTAAAGTGACAAAATCCGTGCATTATTTTAGTAGTATATTCCGCATTCAAAAAAAGATACCGTCAATCATATTTTTATGATTCAAGCAAAATATTACTCAAGTTGAACTTAACAAAAAAAAATTCTACTTATTGGAGTAAATATGTTTTTTCAAAAACAAAACCTAAAATAAACGGATAATAATTCACCCCAAATTAACCAATTCGGCAAACAACATTTCACGGAAGTAATTTTCCTTTAATAAAACTCACAAAAAAATATTTATTTACATCGACGATCGCCTCGACGGGGATACAAAAATCTTTTATCTCGCACTCAATGGGATGTTTTTAATATAAATTCAAAGAAAAATTTCGCTTAATTGCTAAAATATTTCAGCCGCTTGTAGAGACGAAACATTTCTTTTTTACAAAAAAAGAAGAAACATTATTATTGACCTTTAATCTTTAATCTACGCCCGTAATATTTTCTTTATTATCTTTGCTTTTGCTTTTCTGTCTGTCTCACAAAGCTCATACTTCTGGCAACGTTTCCCTACGATCTCATCTCTTATTATGACTAATTAACTTCAGGATTCACTCTTGTGAGAACGATAATTAATTTAAACGGTAAATTATTTTGAATGAATCTCTCAACATTTTTGACTACGTCGAAAGCCATTAAGTTGAATAAAAAAGGACCGCTGCTAAAACAATTTTAATTAATGATAACATGGTATGTATATATACTAAAAAAATATATTTATATGCAGGTGTGACTTAAACATCAGCGATATAGGTATATATTTTTTTTTATCTTCATCTAATTCTAGTAAACACACTATTCTCAACTTACTTACAATTTTCTCCGTATTGGAAAAAAAATCATTAATTTGACCTTTGTGCTAAGTTTTCTTTTATGATTTTGTATGTTAAATGAGTTTTTGTGCGCATAAATATATAGATTAATAAATAATATTACCTGTTTACATATACAACTCTTTTACTATTATAAAACTTTTATTTTGTTATAAATCAACTATTTCATTTAATACAAACAAATATTATACATCGTACGTATATATGTATATTGTATAATAAATAGGCTAACAATAAAGCAATTGATAATTAATTATCATTTATTGCATTGTTCGATTTCATTAATTAAACGGCTCATGTAACATTGACGGGAACAAATGCGGAGCGATTCAATTCAACTATTTAAAGCAGCAGTGAGATAAACTGTATAATTATGATAATACATTCTATGGGTGAATCTATGCGCATGGCCATTCATTTGCTCGTTAAATTTTACCTCTGCGTTCTCAGTGCTACAGCCAGTGGGACGAGACACGTTCAAAAGTTAAATTGCTCTAATTTGTTCACCTTATTGCACCGGCCCCTTCGTTTGAAAGCCGCTGCACAGCGATTTATTCGAGTGATGTGAAATTTTTATCGATATTGTGACTACGCGGTCTGCCGTCTACCGTTGGGCTAAGCGTTGGAGCTATGAATATGAACGATATTAAATGATTTAAAACTTTACTTTGAATTATTTAAGTGTGGAAATAATGACAAATAATATACCAGTTATGGCTAACATGTACAATTTCAACGTCTTGTATGATAATAACTATCTATAAGCTTAATTTTACCATTTCTTTGCTAACTAAATATATTAAAAAAGGTTGCGTTATCGATATTCCAAATCATGTCATCGTAACCACATTAACGCAATACGTACGGTTACTCTCCCCTGTTCGTTTTTCGCAAAGTTATTTGCTTCCTTTTACTTGTGAAAGCGCATCTTCCTTTGAACCTGTTTGAATTATTTAATCTTTTAATAGAATTACGGCGTCTTACAACAGCGCCCCTATCTGTAACGTGGCTATCGCTCGCTTCCTGTAATTAGTTCTCTATACATTAATAATATGCTATGAAATTTTTTTACATTTAATTAGAAGTCTTGGATATTAAAAAGTTGATAAAACATTTTATTCGATGATTAGACTTCAGAAAACAAGCAACAATTTTTCTGCTTCGATTTGTTTTCTAAAGCCTTTTTTATAAAGCTTTTAATTGCAGCGTGGTATTCTTATTACTTTAAATATTCAAAGGCTAATGGCGCCATTGTGGAGCGTATGAAATCGTTTTGCGAAGTCCTAATGCAAAATAAAAGCAGTATTGAGACATTAAAGGCAGTTAGAGGCAGCCACTAATTGGAAGCCAGTGGAGGGAAGTGTGAAGGGACAAATTGGCTGTTTTAGGACGACAATAAATTGATATGGGCCGAGGAAAATTACCATACACCCTACAGGCGTATTTCACAATTGCGTTTAATTACCGATGCCCCTTGATGGGGCATGGGAAGAACGGATCTTTTCAGGCGGCCGTCATGGTGTTTGAAGCATTGACGTTTAATTAAACCTAAATATTTTTTTGCTCTCGGATCAATTTACTCTATACACACACGTTTATGTATATATGTTTGAATATAGAACCTTTATCTGTAGTATGGCATTGATTGTTTCGCATTCATTATATGAGAAAAATTGGAGAGCAATCATTTAGTAATATTATCTAGCGAAGAATGCGACGCAAGGCTCACCGTGGATAGCGAGCACGTAAACAAAACATACATGCAGTGGGAGGATGGTCCCTCGTAATATTTACAAGGAAAATATAAGATGATGACGACAGATGAATAATTTTGACTTTTTTCATGTTGTGACAAGCATTATCGGTTCAGAAAAATGGCTCAAAAACACCAGAAATAAATAAAACTTAAGCATCGACAAATAATACTTGAACAAAGGGAGAAAGGGTAGGGTAGGTGACTCAGCCGTTTTTGACACGGGACTACAATCTAGTAAGTGACAGCTAGAGTTGACCACCATCAAGTTGTTCCTTTTAACACGAGTCACACAAATTACCATTATATTATATGTTGAAAAAAACGTCAAACCAAAAAAGAACATTTATTAACATCGTCTTTAAAATCTTGACTGCTGGCTGGTCTGGATAGATTTAATTTCATAACTCTGCAGAAACTTGAGCTCAAATCCAGTATCAACACTGATGTTAGTGTAATTAACAATTAATATAGTGTAGTTTCCAGTACATTGTAGGAAATTTTTGTGTAGGGAATCTTTAGATTGTAAAGGCTTCTTACTAGAGAATCAACTTATCTTTACCTAAACATTGCGATTACAACCAACATTAAGCAAGCTAACTAGGGAGGGAGTGTTTTCACAGAAAATGGGGGTCATTTCGGCGTAACTATAAATTAATTTCGGCGCAGGGCATTGCAGTTAAGCTGCCATACATTTTAATTGCTTCCATTATCGGCTATTCAGCGAAATGGCGGGCCAATGACAATGCTTCTTCGTGACCGTGTCGACTAATATTACATTAGCCTGTTTAGATAAATTCGCTCGTGTATCGAAATCAAGAGAAAACGGAAAGTATTATTTTAGCTACTATTTACACTTTGCTCTCACAGTTATTGGAAGATTATAAAGATTTGATTGATAATTATAGTGTTTTGATTCATTAATTAAAATCATATACCTGAATACAGAACAAAAAACTTTCTTGATATACAATAGATAGTATTGATTAATTCTGTATTTTATTATTCATCATTATTTTGTATTCAATTTTGAAGACACGTAAATTATAATTACCATACGTTGTTATAATTAGCTTAATAAAAATATGTCTTCTGCTTTTTAAAGTTGATAATTTGCTCATAAGGCATTAAATATTTTTTCGATTTCTTAATGTCACTAGATTAGTTCTAAAGTTTAACTATTCCCCCTGCCAACTCATGGCTTAAAATAATTTTTTTTGATCATATTATCAAAAGCGATTATTTACTATCCCCCACCGTACAGTTTAATTAGACGGCAATTCAAACACTAAATTACATTAAATATTATTTCTTAGTCTTTACGCTATTTTCTATTCAAGTAATTAAGTATTCATCCTACCGTAACATTCTAACTATATGACTTCATCATCATCATCATCATTTCAGCCTGTTTGAGTCCACTGCTGAACATAGGCCTCCCCCACAGACTGCCACGAAGTACGATCCTGAGCCACCTGCATCCATCGACTTCCCGCACATTTGCACAGGTCGTCACTCCATCTAGTGGGGGGTCGTCATACACTGCGATGGCCAGTACGAGGCTGCCACTATATGACTTACTTGACTTAAAATCCTATGTCCCCTAGCTGGGGCAGAGGGTGTCCACAGTAGATCGCCATCGCGAATCTTGCGCTTCACGCTTCACCTCGCTCCATGTCAGTCCGATGCTCGCTGCTTCTGCCAATACGGAGCGACGCCAGGTTATTCTAACTATATAAAATTGTCTAATGCTTTGAAGTTGTTTATTATATTATCTATTTGAGGTTATCGTGTATATACTTCAAGAACAATCGTTTCATGAACACAAACATAAATTTAGCATTTAATCTAGAAACGTGTTGTTTAGTAACTAGATGGTGCTTTCTACATTCCTCGTTCAAGATAACTTTTTAAGGAAAGTCTTTAAAATATTTTTTACTTGAGAGTCATTTATTGAATTGATACAAATACACAGCATTGAACAAACAGCACGCGCAGTTCATAGACATTTAAATAAACAACAAACGAAATATAAATTTTATTGCAATAATGCAAGAAATTTATCCTCCATTGTTTATTTGACGCGTAGCTTTTCAATTATACCTACCTGGGTCCTGTACTAAAATATTTCCTCTATGACTGTGTACGTAAATGGAGTAATCCTTTGTTCCGGCGAATATTTCTCTTTGCATTGCATAGTTTTCAGCCTGGGGCTGACAAAGCAACTGCGATCTTTATTTTCTCATTATGAGTCCCTCTTGCTGTCTGTTCGCCTTTGTTTTCAGTTCAAAATACATTACGAAAAAAGCTTTCGTTCATCGGAAAAACGTTTAAGCGGGATTTAATCTTTATATATCTTTATTTTATTCATAATGCCCTCATGTTTCGTCTTGTCTTTGTTATTGTTATTTTTATATTACTTATATAAATTGCTTGTAATTGTTACATGTCATTAAACGAATTTTATATAAACAGGCTGGCTAGTAAGTTCCCTTCTTAAAGTAAATTAATTTAGATAATAAAAAGCATACATAATTTATACAACAAGGTACGTTCCATCCTAAAAGAACATTGTGAATTTTGATTTGTTTAGATTGATTTATTTATTGTTTAAAATGTTTTTATTTCTATACAAAGTACATTTTGAAATACCTAATTAAAATAGTAAGCAGTGTGTTAATTTTTAATTTAAAGATCTTACAATTATTCTTTAAATTAAATATTAATGACATCCAAAGTTATTTCTAATATTTGTGCAATAATTAAATGCGTTTAGGATATAATTATTATTTACATCGTATATATCTTCAATATGATAAAAATAAATATAAAAATATACAAACATACATAAAAATATGTATTCAAATGCCGATGCTACGCACATTAAAAATATTGTTGTATTGGGATTATAGGATTATACTATGTTGTATGTAAAACAAAACAATAAATGTATTAAGCGATTTGATGCTAAATAAAATACGCCTTTATTAATGCGTAAAATCTTAAAAACTCACCATGCACAGCATAGTAAATAAAATTAAATAAAAAGATTTTTTTAATGAATGAAATGATGTCAATTTTCTTGGAATGGTGCGTCCCGCTGTTGCCAAAAACTCACTTGCTCGCTATTTCCCCATTGTAATAAAATACATTATTTCCACCGTTCCGTCTTCTCAAATTTACTTTGGGAAACATGAAAATAATATATCCGTACTATCCGTTTATAACATCATATATTTAATAAGAAATATGCGTATATTGGTGTATGGTAAATAAATAAATTGTCGTTATGAAGCAAAACACAACTAATTTCAATTCTTTATGCTACTGTTTATTTAATGAAAGACCATCGTTTAAATAATAAATACCATAGAAAAAAGTAAATATTATGATGCTTAAAAAATATCTTTTCGCGAAAATTTAATGCGATCTACTATAGTAAGATAAATAAACAAATATTTTTGTCACACATCAGGTACACTACCCACTACGCCATTCGGCTCGTAGATATTTAACATACTATATAAGATATTTTAATAATTGGAATATTATAACTAAATCGGCCTAAGTCTAAGCCTTTATGAACATATTATTTTTTATAAATGAAAAGGTTTTTAATACAAATAAATACATTTTAAGCGGATTAATGGCATTTTCTTCATATTTTTCTATTACCTTAAAAGGGAAACGAGTTAATGCCCATTATAAATAGACATTAAAACTGTCGTACTTCCTTCGAGTAAATACGGGAATTACATTGGATAAACGGAAAACTTGATAAGACGGGCCCGCTGTCTCTCTATTTTCGTTATCCGAGGCCTGTCGCGGAGTGCTGAACCCTTTTCCTTTGACAAGGCGAACTAGGAAAGATAAAATGTGCCTTAACGGACACTAAAGAGTTGTAGCCTTGAAAGAAAGCCGTAAAAAGGCTGAGTTTCGCGGTCCACCGGGACCCAAAACCTCCCCGGTTCTGCCCGCTGAGCCAAATTAAAAGATAGACTTAATGTATTTAGACACGGCATTTATATTTTTGTTTTAGTTAACCTTCATCCATTTATTTATTAAGCTAATATATACTAGCAAGCTAGGTAAATACGTCTAAAATAAAATGTCATAAAAGACTTTTATTGTGCACATACATTATACTTTCACATTATAAAAGTGACAGTTGTAGAATTTTCAATCACTAAAAATGCGGTAATAAATATAATTTAAACCAACCTACAGTATTGTTTAAATCAAAATAGTACGTTTGATAATTCTAAAGTTTTTTTTTGTTTTTTTTACTTTTATTTAATTCGGCATCTCTAGCTTGATTTACTTCTACGAAACCTTACTGATATCAGTTCAGCCAGTGCCCTCTTTGGAAGGTAGTTGCAACATTCAGAGCGTGAAATTTTATCTGGTGAATTAATCTGCAAAGCAACAGTGTTTTACCCTTTTGTTTTTTGAGAAATGATACTAGATCTATTCCGCTCACATAAACAGAAAGCTATTATTTTAAAATTAAATCTTAAACTTTAGAAAAAATCTGATGTACAGTTTAAGTAAACTTAACTAATTGTTTAATGCTTTTTATGTTGTCACATTCCACCCCTTAACACGGATTGAACCACCCCGATTTAACCAACATTAATTCGTTAAGCGCATTAATGTTTCGATCAGACAAATGACGACAGTAAAATCATAAACCGATCGATAATCTGAATCAGGCGACGTTGAAACGTCGAAACGATCCGACGGCGTTTAATTGTAGATTTAATAAATAATGGTCAGATTAGGTAGAAATTAAACTCATTATCTCGGCGACGGAGCCACAACGGCGCCTTCGCTGCGGCGGCCGCAAGCTTTTTGTAATTTCAATGACAAATGAACAGCGCGGTCTGAGTGGGCTTGGGGGGATGAGTGCGCCGCACTCGCATTCCGGGTAGATGATTTTGAAACGTAGATGACGTAGCGGAGACACACAGGTCCGTTGAAAATTTTATCGAATCGCAAAATACACTTACATTAAGCGAGAGCGAAAGGAAAAACTAGTATTTTGTTTTGTTATTAAAGATATTGTAATAGGTTGCCTGGAAGAGATCGCTTTTTAGCGATATGACCGGCTTGTTGTACCTAGCTTTAAAGACTTATTTTATATTTATTGTTATAACTTCTTTTTGGTATACAATAATAGTAATAATATCTCGTTCTGGATTTAATTTTTGAAGTTACATTTCTTGTGGCGATTATGGAAAAAATTATGAGGGTAAAAATTTTACGATGCTCGCGCCCACCAACCCCCAAAAATGACGTGCTAGTTATACGTTGACACGATGTTACCAAGGCAATAACAACTATTTTTCATTTACCTGTAATTCCACTCATATCCGTTATCAATGGTATTGAGATACTGTATATACAGATATGATAGATATTGATGTATTTTCACAAACAGAATACTGGCACAGTTTTTAGTTATTTTTTCTTATGTTACTTTAAAGAAGCATAACTTCTTATGTGCATACATATGCAAATACACACACATTTCACACAGATATTTTTATTAATTACGTACTATCATACAGTTTATTTATAAATATGGCAAAGGGATATCATTTGCTTTATATTTAAAGTGAAGTTATTAATAGTCATAAATGCTTTCTATCCCTTTAACATCATTCTTCATATATTCAAAGACAACAATATTAATTCATTTATATGGAAAGACAACGTTAGTTGAATTAAATTTTCCACAAAATGATTCTAAAATATTTAAGTATAAGTAATTTTGTGATTGTAATCGTATTACAAACATCAAAACTGATATATGTACCGGTTGTCTGATCCATTATAGCAGCTTTAAAACTGATCACATGGCAAACTAAAAACTCACGTTTATTAAAATAAAATTAGCTGTTTTAATGTTCATGTTATTTGTTAAAAGACAATTTAAAATCACTTCTGTACTTTCAGGTTATATCTAAAATTAATAATGATATCTTGTTTGTACAGCTTTATATTACACGCACAAAACTACCACTCAAGGTGAAATCGTACATGAATATTCAATAATATATGTCGTCTGAGTTCAGCTTTTATCAAGGCCTATTCAACTTCCGTACGCTGGCCAATTGCTTTTAACTTTCATTCATATGAAATATAATATGGGAAATCATCTTTTTAGAGATTACATCGACCCTTTAAATATAATACTGTAAATACCTGCCATATAATATGAAAATGAAGTGTTATTCATAATCATAATATGTGGCTTCCTTCAACCTGGCTTTAATTATACTGTATAATTATATCCGGCTGTTTCCAGGGCACATATTGTATGAAGTAAGGAGCGATAATGTTGCGCCATGTCCTATAAATTAAAATCTACTAAGAACTAGCGATTAATGAAACTTATTAAATCATTAAATTTCGCCGATAGTCAAAAAACAATGGTTGTGTATTGAAAATTAAGTGAGGTCAATAAAGTACCTTATTTCATGTTATATATATTTTAAAATTAATATTATTCTAGCTACACAATAAATCCACGAGCAAATACAGTCCAATTCCATCTGTTTAATAAAAAAAACTTTATCCAAAAACAGCCAACCAGCACGGTTGCATGGACATTGACAAATACCTTCAAATCGCAAAACGGAAGTAAATCAACCAAAGGATAAATCCCCCGAAACGGGCCACCTAATTAATTACCCGAATTCATTCCGGCGAAATTGAGCTTCTTTCTTAAAACCGACGAATGGCTAAAAATTAATGACACCAGAACTCGTTCCGTGCCGTATTCATTAATCTTTGACAATAATCGCGGGCGTCGGAGCGCGTTTCCATACTTCGCACGGGCAGAGTTAATGCTCTCTTACACTCGTCTATTCATTTGGAATATAACGTCGTGTTTCAACGCGAAGTTGTAACTCCCTTACTTAATAAATAACTGTAATATTTAGCGGGCGCTCGCTAATTCGATTTGTTACTTGTACGAGCTCAGTGAGTGTAGGTCAGATTAGCGCTGTATGATTTGGGGATGTTTAACGACTGTTTCGTGTCGTATTTACTGTATGCAATCGGTTATTAGAGGGCTTAAGTTATTAAGATATTATTATTAACTTTTCATAAATCAATCATCAATCGGTTCATAAGTCTTTCAAAGTAACAACGCTGCAAACATTTAATGTTCCATTGAAAAAATACAATAGACAACTGATTAATTACATGATAAAGTATCTAAATTTTCAGCCAAATAATAAAACGTTATTGTTTTATGTTATTGTTGTGGACGTAAGCATTTTTGAGGGGTATAATACAACGAATTAATTAACATTTCTAATTAAAAATAATATTCTCTTTAAAGAAATCAAATAAAACTTGTTAATTTTTCAATTTGTCTATTGAATTTAAGTATCAACTTACGACTCTATATACTCTAGAAAATAAGTGGAGCGAGTACCTGCTGTTCTACCATACGTCAGAGGAGTCACCAACAAGATTGGTTATATCTTATAGCAGACTTAAATTAATACATTCTACAAGCCGCTGAAGAAGATTAGTTAGTTTTTAACATCTGTCAAGTGTAATATCCCTCTGCAAGATCTAGAGGTATACAAACTTGACTGTGAATGTGGGCATTCTTACGTAGGACAAACAAAAAGAGCAATAAAAACCCGCGTGAAGAAACATATAGCTGACATAAAACATAGTAGATCAAACAAATCTGCAGTTTGAGAGTACACCTTAAATCGGCCCAACCATTACATCAGGTTTGATAGATCACAGATACTTGCAAAAGAACACCGATTCCTCCCAAGGATGATTCGCGAGGCTATTTAAAATAAAAAACACCCTAATTTCAATAAAGAAGAAGGTTGCGTGCTACTATCAGCTTGGGATCCTACCATCAATAAAATTAAATGTAGGGCCCAACGCACTACTGCAAGACAAGATACAATTAACTCCTCCTCCCTCTGCATATATCGGACACAAAATTAAAAATTCTAAAAACTGACAATAGCCCGGGTTAACTTTGACAATCAGACGTCCAACGCCTCAGTCTGTCCCGTGACCATGTAAAGGGTTCGAAACGTCGGGAATAGAAATTAAAAATAAACGCTATAAATCCTATATTTTTATTTATATACTTCCTTTTTCATATATTTTTGTACTATATTGAGTGAGATTTTTTTTAAAAATAACGTTCAAGTATGACAATCTAAAGCCGTCCACGTCACATAGCCCGACTAAGAAAAAATTGTGTGGTTTTATAAAATCACGATGCAAGTGACACTTTTTTCGTATTGTAATATATTTACTGAAAATTTTCAGTTAAAAAAAATATGTATAACAAGAATATATTTAAATCTTCGGTACTTTACCAATGGTATCGCTACACCCTCACCGTTCAAAGCATGGACAAGAGTCGTCTTATGCACACAGCCTTCAAAAAGTTTCAATGCCTATTTCATAACTAAACACACATTCTAACGCAACGCAAGCACTCACCGTATAAACGGAATGTAACATTGTCCCCGCATATTCAGATCACACGTTTACATCATGCCACTTTCCCAAAATCAAAGTGAAGCACAGAGCAAACACTCGTTGAAAATGCGACGTAAATAATAAAAAGGCACCGCCGTAGCACCGTCGTAGAACCTGAGAGGTTTCTACGCGGGCCGGAAGGCTGTCATTCTCGCTATTGTAGCCGGCCGTTTTCCCCTTCGCGCGGTTTATTTCAGATTCAATATGCACTAGAGACGAATGATGGGGTGAGCCGTGAATATAATATGTTCGACAGCCGCCTACGCGGCGAGTTCTCGTGGAATAGTAGCAGTGGTTATTGTAGTAGTCAGCAAGTTCAATTTACATTCATGATGCAAAAAAGACATGTGTCATCGTAGATCGTCGTTATTACTAAAACAATGTACATGTTTACATCTATTTATGAGGATGAGTCAGGAGGACAGCACGTTACAGTATTATAGTAGCATCACTTTAACTAGTTTAATAATTAACCCTATTTGAGATGCAAAACTTCTCCCTTCAATTATGTAATAACATATTGTCAGTATCAGCAGAAACCGATTCATTGCATATTAACAGAAGCGTGAAATTTTGACAGTAAATAGGTTTTACATTGTATTATTGTATTGTTGAGGGTCGTGGGTTCGATTCCCACACGGATCAATTATTTGTGTGACCTACAAATAATTATCCCGGGTCTGGGTGTTTGTTTCCCAAGGAGGGTTGGCGTCAGGCAGGCGGCCGGTCGTAAAAAAACATAGTGTTAGCAACACTAAAGGAAGTCATTCCTTGAGGTTGTTGGCAACACTAAAAGAAGTGTCATTCTGTGAGGTATAAATGAAGCTGCAAGAAGCATTTCATGATTTTCGTCGTCTTCGTCGTCTTTCTCTGTTTGTCTACAAGAACATAGTTCTGGCCAATCGGTATCACAAATTAAATCGTTAGAGTGGTGTTTCATCAGTGATATTAAAGTGATAAAATAAGTAATTATACCAGTGTTATTGTTGTGCAAAGTGAAACTACGGTGATTTGGTAAAAGTATTTATATTTCTACCTTCTTAGCTCGATAAAACAAACTATAGCTAACAATAGCCAAAACTGCTTTCAACATGATTCACATGTTTGCCGACCCCACCTAGGTGGGATAAGGGCAGGGGGATGATGAGGTATCAAAATGATAAAAAAGTTAATAAAACATTACTTAATCAAACGTTTACTCAAAAATAAATGTCGTTATTGTATCTCGTATTAATACGTGAAGCGTTGTTTACCAAAATATATAAACGCATTCAGGATGATTTCAGGCTTACCTTTAAATTGTAGTGTTCAACTATGTTCGCAAAGGCCTACACATTTTTGACTTTTTTTTTTTCATTATTAGAAAACGAGTTTCTTTTTTGATGCTTCGTGTATAATACACAAAGAGATATTATTGATATATTATTGTTATTATCAACTACGTTATTATTAACACCAGAATTTTTTTTAAAGAATTCGCAACAAAACGTTCACATATTGAATTTATAATTTAGTTTTATTTAAAGACAGTTAAAAGGTCTAAATTCAAAGGTAATACTTGATGCTTTAAGTCTGTTCAGATTTTCCAGCTCCTTCAAAATTCAAAATATCAACAACAATATAAATGTATGTTATCGTGCGAGGAATGATGCATACTTTACAAGCACTCCCTTTTCTCCGATACCGCCTTCGGATACATTGTTTTAAATTAAAGTGCTACTGCGGTCGATCCAACATTTTCGCAATGAAGGCTAAAAGCCTGAAAGTAGAACAAGTCCATTTAACAACAAGACTCGTGATTCTTCAAGTTTTTTTGTACATTTCATATTTAACATAGAATGCTCATTGAAAGTTTGTCAGTTAAAATACTTTTTCGTAAGGAACTTTGTCCTCGGCTATTTAACAGATATTCAAAAGTTTTAAACTGGATCATTTTTAAAATGTCAAATTACAAATTAATGTTTATACATATTTAATAACCTTATCTTTGAAATATAAATGATTCTCCGTATCGAAGATGTGGAATAAGATAAAAATAAAACTAGTCGTTCCGAGTAATTGATCTTGAAATATTAAGCAGTGTTGCCATAGAAACAAAGATAAAATCGATGACTGCCCATCGTAATCAGCTTTTCTATTTCGCTAGAACACACAAAGCTTCGTCTAATTTCAGAATGCCCCCACGAGACGTTAAGATATGTTTACGGATCGAATATCCGTTATATTTCGTTATGACTATCATAAAACATGACCGAGAAAGAAATGACTATTATCATTTCATAAAATATTACTAAATAATTAATTAAACCATTATTAAAGGAAACATTTAATCATAAAGAAGAAATTGTGAATAGATAAATTCCGAAGCCATCACCGACTCCTTAGACTTATGTAAATACTCATATAGAACAGTGCTGCGTTTTAAAGACAGTCATCATATTTCCTTAAACTTTTAATTGATTTAGATTTCAACAATTTCTATGTACATTCAAACATTTCTTCTGCGTTAAGCTTTTGATTTTGGAATCCTCACGTCTTATTAGAAATAGTTCGACGCGTCAAAGACTACAAAAGGATGACGGCTCTTTTTTTATTAATTTTACATCATGTTCCTGCTTTGCAGCAAAGTGTAGACTAACAATGGCACGGGCAGGAAGTTATCTCCTAAAAAAACTTAAGTGTGCTAGAGCACAAATTGTTCAAGTCTAGCCGGAGTTCCCAGACACTGTAATGGAAAAGTTGCGCGATTTTTTACTTTAATAAATACACCAAGGAATTAATTGTTTCAGTGTCGTATACGAGTTTTTAACGCGGTTTACTCCAGACTTATTGTAATCTTTTTTTGTCCGTAGCTATTTTTATAAACTGTATTCTGATTTAGCCTTGTTAGATTGTGCTTTTTTGTCACGTGAATATGTTCCGAAAATTGGTATAAATTTATTGGTTTCATAATTCCCAAGATTTGCTAAACTTTTAAAGAATTTTAAATATATTTTCAGTAATTGACGATAATAAATTATAATTATACCGCATTACTGCGAAGGAAGAATTAAGGTTATTAAACTTTGTTGTGCTTTCGTTAGAAATTTAATTATTAGAGTGTGTCTTATAAAAGTAATTGCACTACCAACTTAAACTGAAATACTCAAGGCAGTAGATATGACGTGGTACTCCCATTAGAAACATTTGTTTACGTCTAGTAAGAGCGTTGAAATTGAAAGACAAATCACAACAAATCCATGAGTTCCAATTTAATTATAAACAGAACAGTTGTAGTACATCATCGTTTATTTAACGAATATATAATCGCTGCATACATATGCTCGAGCATATATGCATGGGCTGGCTGTGTATTTCTGTTCAACGCTAAATGTTATCGGTTTGAAAAGATTTCTCACTTAACTACCAAGAACCGAGAACAGGCTTGATATTTGTATGTATGCATTGTACAATGGAAATATGACGGCCAAATTCATCAGTAGCAAGGTTAAATGTGAAATAGGTATTACCAGTTCCATTCGAATATTTTATATACAAATGGAAAATGTTTTGTATTTATAAACTACAGAGCACTAGGAGTGTTCGCGTTACATTATGCCGACGCAATTTTGAGGACAATCAAGGCAATCTGCATACGTCGACGATTATCACCACAGTCGCTTCAATACACTAGAGACCGAGACGTGAATCACTTGGAATTCGTTCCATATACACCCATTTTTACCTGAGGTTAGATACTCAGTTTTATCTAATGTATAAAAAACACATCATATAATGTTATGGACATAATCATCATAAGCTGAAACTTGATTTTGAACGTATTCGATTGATGGTTAATGGATTCCGTCCTCTTTTTTATCATCTTCGTCTACCATTCAAATTGTTTATTTCAATTTCAACTGCTGATTTCTCGGCGCTGAACGAAAATATCGCTGGTAAAGGTGCATGTCTAAGAAGTAGGCAAAATATTTCTGTGGATATTTTGACAATATCCTCTGTTTGGGATATGATGTAAACGGAATATAATTGAAACTCTTGATTTTACATAATTTTAATCAATGGGTCTAAAAAGAAGTTCCCACTATAATTTAAGTTTCTATAAATAGAAGTGTTTATATGATATAAGAAGTATTAAATAGACGTTTGTGGACAAAAGTGGAAGTGACCTCTCCGTGATCACCGTAACGATGACGATGATGAGTTCAATAACCGTTATGAGTGCCAAAGCGTAACTGCGCACATCTGTTCCTGAGCTTTCCTCCCATGTATCCGCTGTTAAGATATCGCTAGCAATGTTGTTCCGCAAAGTGTGTTATTCATTTTTCATATTTATAATTGCATTGCATTGTGAACGATAATAATGATTTAACGATGTACAATTTCATTGTCAATTCTCTAACAATGTCCTACCATTTGAATTAACCAAAATATTTGATTAGTAACAATTCTGTATATTAACTTTTAACTAAAACGGTTGTTATAAAACAGTGTCAATCGTGTGTATATATTTTTTATTTTATTTTATAGCCTCTGCTATTCACATCATGTTTCTTATGCATAGAAATATTTTACCGACAACACCTTCGAGAAATAATTTTCTCAGAACTATATTTTGTTGGTGCACTCTATGTCCCTTAATTATATATGAAAAATGATAAATGGGACATACTAATAATGATAATCAAATAGTTTAAAATATTTTTTAATAATGGGTGTTTTAACAAATTTTTAAACAGACCATTTTTGCATAAAATATAGTATTTTTTAATGACGATTTTATTTGTTTAATTCGTATTCAAGGTTTATAGGGCCAGAACGTAAATTACTGCTACCACGTTACAGCAACCATAATAGTTAACCTTTTTTTATTCTATTATATTTTCTTCTCGTATGCTATTTATAGCATTGACATAACTTGTGTTCAAACTGAAGTACTTTTCATTGACTGTTTCTTTGATAAGAAGTTTCTGTTAAAATTCTCATGGTTCAACTAGTTTTTTGTAATAATTTATTTGCATCCAAAAACAACTCTCGCTCCGAACGGAAATCAGCCAGGTCTGAAAATTCCCGCCAGAAAAGTTTCAATATTAAAGTCGAAAGAGCGCTCGTTCAGTAACAAATTCCACTTCCTCTAAAGCACCCTCGTCGGTGCATTTGGTTGTTTCATTCTGTTACACCAACCTCTTTAGAAACATACAAAGCTGCGAGCGCCTCGCCGGTTATTACCCACCTTCGAGGAAAGGAAAACCTTTGTTAGAGCCGATCCCGCCACAGCTCCTCTCCTCATTCCCTCCTGAATTTAAATGGTGAATTATTTTCAAGTATTTTTCGGAAGAGAAGTTTTATTGTATTGTTTGATTGCATGTCACTCTGATAGATGAAGGCATGGCTTTTAAATGGCGTCGCTTTTGTCGGTGCGGGGCCTGCGCGTAATGCCGTTGAATTCGGATGGATGAATTTATTAAAAAGTTTACCGTCACAAAATGTCTGAAGTTTAATAGTCGCTCTCAAGTTGCCGGTTGAGTGTCGGAGTTGCAAAAAGTTTAGACAATAGGCTTCATACAACATTTCCTTTCAGTTCATTTTAGTTAGAAGTTTTAATATTTATTACCTTAAAAGGTTACGTAGATTTATAAAGTGTGAAAGTTGCGTAATAACATTTATCATGCGGGTCAATTATCTAAAGTTTATGACACATTTTTAAAACATTAGTACCAAAACATACTGTGTTATTAGATTAACATTAACATTGTATATTAGCTTACAATTGACATACAAGACAAAATGTGATCAATTGTTAATTTAAAACAATTCGGGATTCCGGCCAATTTATGATTACTAAAGTAAGACAATATTATAATTAAGTTATTTTAATTCTAACATCTCATAATAAACTACGTATTAGCTATGATTCTCGGGAAGACAGAATTAATAAAAAACTCGAAAAGTTTACGGGAGCAATAACAAACATTTGCAGAAACATAACGATGCGTTTCATTACGACTGCCGGTCTTAAATTTTACCTTACCTTCTGGGCCTCGTCATTTCAGCAGCGAAAGTTAAGTGTGGGTTAAAATTGTTACCCTAAATTCATTTATTCCTCCCCAGTCGTGTTGGGGTAGCGAATGTTACAATTGCTCCCGTGACAATCCAAGTTTCAGGTTAACCGGTATGGATCTAACAACGGGCATAATTAGTTCGAGTGTGTTGCAAAACAACCAGATTTCAGTTTTGCGTTCCGACGTTTACGGTTAATTGTGAATGGGTTCGGTTATTTGCAAAGTTTAACATTTGGGACAAACCCAAGTGTATGCAATATTTATGTAGCAATTGACTGACAAAAGAAGAACTCGGCAGAATTAATAATGGAATAAAACATTTGTTGCTGAGGTGCATTACATTAAAAACCCTATGCATGTTGTTCTTTAAATAAAGCACAGATGACAGTGTCTCATTTAACTTTATCCATATGTTGCCAAATTTAAACGACAACTTGAACACGAAATTTACGTTCATTTGTAAAAAGTTTTCAAATTAAATTGTGACTAAAGTCACCTGATGATACAAAAAACGTTAAGAAAATTTATTTACATACACGGTAAATATAAAATTATCACATAGTCAGCGGTGAAGGAAATATCACTGTTTACACAAATTTTTCCGTTTCCTCACGGAAACCTGCGTAATTTTCTAAAAACTAATAACAAAAATATTTCGAAGTTATGTAAAGTAAGGAGCCGTGATAGCTCAGTGTCCGGGCGCTCGCCTTAATTCAATGTATACTCGAGCAACCTGAGTTCGATCCCCGGTGCCGGCACCAATGAAGTTTTTAACTTTAAGTGCTGAATTATCACGTGCTCCGCGGTGAAGGAAAACATCGTGAGGAAACCTGTATATTTTCGGAATAATACCAAAAAAAAAATGTATTTCGAAAATATGTGAAGTCCGCCAATCCGCAGTGGGGCCGCGTGGTGGACTATGCCCTGATACCCTCTGTATAGAGGAGGCCTTTGCCCAACAGTGGGACATGTATAGGCTGTTACTTTACTTTTTTTTATGTAAAGTCCGCAAATCCAGAGAGGGGCCGCGTGCTGGGCTATGCCCTAATACCGTCTATACAGAGCAGGCCTTTGTCCAGCAGTAGAACATATATAGTCTTATACTTGACTTTACTTTTACAGGTTTATAAGTAAGAATTAAAAAAATTGGTACTGTTCTAATAAAAAGCAATTGCTATAGTAAAAAAAGCTCATGATAAATAGCTTTTTATCACGGCTTCTTTGTCGTTTAACGTGAATAAAAATTACCAAATTCACGACGGTGACCTCGTGTGCCTTGCAGTCTTTGCAAAATAATGTACTAAACTTATAAGGCAATAGGTAAACATTATGCAGAATGTAGATGTGAGGATCTGCTGCCGTTTTAGACATAATATTTCATTTCCAAAAACAAGCTGTTAGGACGGTTTAAAACTTAAGTGCACACGAGTCGCTACTTAACGTTGGGAAAATAGCCATTTTGATACGCCTGTTCCTGTACTTATTTAAAAACTTTATGTATTTACAAATATACCTACCACTTTTCTTAAAATTATACGTATGGACACAGTACATACCACCCAACCCACTGAGGAAACAGCAAAAAATAGAAGATATATCCCGTAACAATGTATAAAAGCATACAAAAAATTAAATGAAAGTCAAAAAAATTACTCGTCCTTTAGGGAAGAAATCAAGGTAATCAAATAATATTTTGGTTGATTGAATGTTACAAGACGTATGGAAAAACACTTGTTTCTTATGTGTATGTTCCCTAGCCGCTGCTATGTTTATTATTTCATATTTAAAATAAAGATAAATATAAACATATAATCTACAGCAGATTTTCTAGCCGGTTCTTCTTGGTTCTGTCTAAATGTATAGCAGTGACATATTTTTGAGTGAGGTAGCCGGGGCCCACATTATTAAAAGGTGGCACATCTGCAACCGGTGTTGCAAATGTCTGTGGGCGGCAGTTATCACTTAACAACAGGTGAACCGCCAGCTCATTTTCCACTTTTTTACATTAAAAAAAAATAGAATATCGTTTTACAACGATAATTCGAACGCGAAATGTCGCCATGCTTTTTTCGTACTTATTCTACAAATTTAATGTTTAATCTTAAGTGCAGAGATTAGCACTATAAAAAAAATAAAGGACAATGCCAGATTCTGCCCCACCAATTTGCATCGTTTACACAAAATGTAAATATTCAAAAATTATGTGTATTATGAATATTATATAACTATTTGAAATTTAATAAATATTATAAAACTTGTGGATAAAAAAAATTTAAAAAAAAAAGTAATTTAACCATCTTTGTAACTTTCCTATTTCTCGGGCGGCCATTTGCATTACTTTCTACGCATAAACGATCAATAAAAAGAAGTTATTGCTTTGTAGTAAATAGATAAAAAAAGAAAAAACAACACTATTGAACATGTCATAATAAGTGTTTAAATTCATTATTATATGTAGTTATCGTAAATCATACATAAATATTTTAATAATTATTGTTCTGTTGTATTGCAAATATAACTTCGCTTCGTGGAATTGTGAAACGAAACGTCATAATCATAAATGTCAACTCCATCATGTCTTTGTTTTTGTTTTGTATTGTTCCGTGGTGATTTGTACGGCGTTGACTGTTAACCGTGCTTTTTTGAATGTTTTTGATTTTACTTACCGACGACTTTTGCTGTACCTTACGGATTCGATCTCGCCTATTCGTCAACTTTTGCGCTACTTTCCACGGATTCTGATAATTTCCTGCGATTTCGATAACGATGTTGAGGTGTATTAATTGTCACCTGAACATAAACAGGATGCTAAGACATGCTGTGTCTTCCTTAGAGTTTACAATGCAAACTCTGCTCTCAACATGGACAACGTTGCAACGGTATGTTTGTTTAAGTTATAATTATTTATAGTTAACTTTGTACCACGATATAACTAGTATTATCTTTACATAGAATAAAACAAAATAATGTATCTACTACGGAATTGTCGTAAATAAGCTGTTATGTTATGATATGTTTGTTTATTTATCTTTTAGCTTCCACCAGAAGCCTTAATCTGTCAACAGTGCTTCTTGCGGCTAAGTGCACATTGTAGAAATGGAAATATGAATGCAGGAAGAGAACTTGGTCACACGCATGTTTGTGTAGGATGTGGCAGATCTCTCTTGGAAACAATAAGACATGTGTGATATCACTTACTTGAAGCCAATAATCCATTAATGACTATTATACTTTCATGGGATTCACAAAATGAGGTCAGTATTTTATTTAACCAATAAAAATAGCACTGAGTCCGCCATAACTATCATTGATTGTGTCTTCTATTTTTTAAAGATACTTAAAAATTATTATTGTAAATTGTCTACAAATTGTAGCGGCTTTGATTAAACGTTTTCATCCATTATTCAGGATCGACCAGATGCACACCAAATCATATCAAGAGCCTTACATTACTATAATGAGACGAATCATTTAGCACAATTCATCCAAGAATATAATTTAAATAGACGAAGAACCATCTTTACAAGGATTGATGGAAATCTACCACAACTACAGCAGTTTCCTATGTTTAGTTTAAGTGAATTAACACTTATGACCTTAGGTCCATATCAAATTAAACAGGCCTGTTCTTACTATGGGGAGCATATAAGGGAACATGGTCTCTATTTAATAGAGGTGAGTCCAGAAGTGGAGCACTCACAAGAAATGACTAATAGTATTGGGGGTAACTATTCATTTTTAATAAGGGGCCGAGTTAAGTCAAGGCATATTGGCCAAAGGCATTACTTCACTTATATTTTATTTGACAGAGAGCCTAGCAGTATCTATGCGATTGACCAGATATTGGGATACTGCTGCAGTTGTGTTGTAGGCAATAGAACCTTCGGCTGTTGTTGTCATGTAATGACGCTTATATGGTACCTTGGTTGGGCTCGTCATCAAAATGATATTGATGTTCCAGCAGCATTTCTCGATAACGTATTATTTACTTTTGGAGATGAATAAATCAATAATTACTAAGGGGTTGTTTTATTTCCATTCAGTCCTAACAGTCTACCATATCGTTAAAGACGATAGAACAAGGTTTAGTAATACAGTTAAGAATTAAGATAGATCTTAAGCTACGCCGTCGAGATACGCACCACTGTGTCGCTTCATCGACTATGAGTGTTAATATGGTTAATGTGTCGTGCATCGCGGTCGCTCATTTCATATACTCTCCATACAAAACAGCCTGCGCGTATTCATAGCCATGCTTTTGGCAATAACTTAACAATATAGCATTTCTTTTATCAGTTTTACCATTATAAAAGTATATAACCTCAAATAATTTTGAAACTTCAACTCAGATTTAAAACGAAACCGCAAGTTTTAGGGACGTATGTTTAAATGTTTAGTGATCAGTTATAAAACAGCAATAAAATGCCGCATTAAGCATGCTTGTAAACGAATTTTAATAAGTGGGGCAGAGCTCCATACATTTTCTGGCATTGTCATTTCTAAAAAAGCAATGGCGACATCTCTCGTTCGAATTATCGTTGTAAAACGGTATTCGAAATTGTTTGTATGCTGGAAAGGATATAACTTTTATTGCTTCAAATGCTAAAAAACAATGTAGATTAAGACGTCACAATTTTCTTCGGTGTGGCAATCAGAGGTTTAGCTTAGTATTTCCCCGAATGATTCTGCAAATTCGTACAACAGGCCACGCTGCTGCGTGGCTCTACCACAGACTCGAACAAAAATTGAAACTACTTCCAAAAAAGTTAAAATTTCCAATGACCCATATTCTCTATCCCTTTACGCCACATACTGGTTACAGCAAGTACGAAAATACGCGAACTACAAAATACCTTATAGCATGAACTAGATAGGTTGGAGTTTATACGTCTGCGCGGGACTCAGGTGTGAAGGGAAGTTTTCAATCAAATCAGCAAAGTAAGGAGAAAAGCGGAAAAGGAAACGGGCGCATGGCGGTGACTGATTGACAACATTGTAACGTTGAAATGTAGGCGCATTTGCGTTCGGATACGAAAACTTCGAATTCTTTCGTCCATCAATCTGTTTATTACGGGTCGCGCTTTTATTTCACCTGATGGAATCCGCGCGTCGGGCCTAAAGAGAAAAATTGATTGAAATTTCCATCTCATCCAGTTTCTTGTAAAACGTTTGGTTTATCACACATTTCACAGAAAACGAATTTGGTGTGAGTTTGGTTACATAAGCCACATAGTATTGAATACAAACATATAGCTATATTTTGGTCACAATAACAGAGTCAGACATTTAAACATATCATGAGTTACTTACACTTAAGAAAAATTCTAGGGTGTCAGTTAAAGAGAATTTTTATTTATAGTTACAGATAACTGCAGTACACATATGGATAAAATCATTTACAGAACAAGTACAGCTCTTACTTACTTTATTTCTTTTAGAGAGCCCCTAACAGTTATCAATAAAACTTAACTGACGTATGCAATGCGATGGATAGAAGCTAATATCAATATAAGAAAATGTCGCAGCCCTCTGAACGAAGGAAACTTGTGAAGTTTCGACGTGACCACCAGACACCACCGGCAACGTCCAACTAACTTCCTCTACGAAGTAACATTTTCGCCTAAAGTTGCCGCCGGTTTATGAAAAACTTTAAATTTATCGATCGGAATCACTTGGGCAACTTAATAACTATTTTTATTATAGAAAGTGTCTATAACTCGACCGTCGTCTTAAAATGGTGAATTAATGAAGGAGGTTACAAATTGAATTTTTTGCACAAAAATTGTCAAAAAATTTTGGGCGCTGCTGGATTCGTATTGTCATATTCCGGGTTGCATACAAGACAACCAACAAACCCTTTATGAACGTTTTAGTAACTTTTCTAAAATTTATCGAAAAAAATGATATTTTAAGTGCATCTTGAGTACAGAGACTAGCTTTACGATACAGCAGCAGTCTCGGCTGTTGCACGAATGGGTAGGCTCGTCTGGGTAAGTACCATGACCTCACAGAAGACCGGCGTAAAGTAGAAGTATAATACTTTCGCGTTTCTTCTGGTGAGTGAGGTAGCCGGAGTCCAATTTCCAAAAAGGTTGTCAACGCATCTGCAAACCCTCGGATGTAACAGATGTCCATGGGCGGCGGTATTCACGTAACATCAGGTGAACCATTTGCTCGTCTGGCAACTTTTCACATAAAAAAAAATTAATAACAAGAAGTTTTTTACACGTGACTATGTTTAAACAGAGGTTATGTTATATTCATCATTTGTAATGGATTTTTAGTTTTATTAAAAAACATTACGTATCTTTATTCTATGGAAAAAATATGCTACTGCCAACATTATATTAATTATTTATGCGGTTAAATAGACTACAAAATATGTAACGAGTTAACTTTCTTATTCATCGTCATCATCATTTCAGCCTGTTTGAGTCCACTGCTGAACATTAGCCTTCCCCATAGACTGCCACAAAGTACGATCCTGAGCCACCTGCATCCATCAACTTCTCGCACTTGCCTTCACTCCATCTAGGGGGGCGTCCTACACTGGGACGGCCAGTACGAGGCCACTCGAGAACCTTTCTTCCCCAACGGTTATAGGTTCTACGAGCTATATGGCCGGCCTATCACCACTTCAGCTTGCTAATCCTTCGAGCTATGTCAGTAAGGTAACCGAACCTTGGTTCTACTGCGGATGTATTCGTTACGAACTCTATCACACACACAGAAATGCCGTACATAGCCCGCTCCATAGCTCTCTGAAGACTTTGAGCTTCCTCATACAGCCAGCAGTGAAGGACCACGTCTCGGTTCCGTAGGTCAACACTGGCAACACACATTTATTGAAGATTGTTGTCTTATAAGACATGCCGAAGTTTCCCGAACGCTGCTCATCCTAGTTGGATTCGTCGATTGACCTCTGCGTAGAAATTTGACTTTCCTAACCGGACTAACTGTCATAGATAAACGTACAACAACAACTGGTATAGGCGTGACATGGACATTGGACATGACCTTTGTATTGTACCAAAATTTCTTTTATTACAATTTTATTTATTATTACAGTGAATTTGTTTATCGAGGTGAGGTGATTTATTAATTTAAAATCTTTCTAATTAGAAATAAAGAAATAAACGAGTAAAATTTTGAACATTAGAAAAAAGGAAAATCCCATCACGTCGTAACTACATATTTGCCCCTTAACCGCTGTGAGTTTCTCCCGATGCGACGCCTGATTAAAATTTCAGAAACAAAGCAGCAAACCTTACACACGACGTGTACGTGCCTGGGAATAATTTAGACACGGTGGTCCCCCGTCTGTCATGCGCTTTGACTCGATGATTACGGTCCGGACTTAAGGACTTCACAAAGCGTTATCGTTAAAATAACAAACGAAATGCAAAACAGCGTGACATTAGCATACCGTAATGAGAGCGAAAACAGTTGCACTTGCAACGATTAAGATTCCGTTTTAACTGTAATATAATTAACGTTACGCCAACTTTAGTGCTTAAAATTATTAAATGAAACAGAATATGATAATGTTACATGAAAAAGGGGTCATTTGCTGTAAAATAAACAAAGGTTGCCTAAGGTTGCCTGGAAGAAATTGCTACCTTAGCAATAAGGCCGCCTGTATGTTCACTATCTTTCCGGTATTTTCTTCTTTGTATTTCCTTGTGTGCAATAAAGTATATTCAATTCAATAAACGTAGATATTTCCAATCATCGCTTAAAAATGTATTAATAAAACAAAGTAGACTGAGATTTTCGTCAGTTTGGAGATATTTAACTATGGTAGGGCCACGGAACAGCTTCGGCAGTTGCAAGAATGGGCAACTGCCAAAGCCCGTCAATCCGGGTAAATACCGCGACCTCGCAGTATACCGCCATGAAGTGGAATGGGTGAGTGAGGTAGCCGGGGCCCACTTTATTAAAAGGAGGCAACGTACCTGCAACCCAACAGGTGGTGCAAATGTCAATGGACGGCGGTTATCAGTTAACATCAGGTGAACCACCAGCCCGCTTGCCACCTTCTGAGATAAATTAAAATCAATGGCTCCAGCGTTGGGCGCTTATATTGGAAGACGCAGGTTTCTAATCCTCGCTGTGGCGTAAAAACTTTTCATCTATTTTATACGAAATTTTAAATTTCATATCAATTTCATTTAAATTTAATATCACTTCGAAAAATATCCAAAAAAATATTCTTTAAATATCAAACTGATTTAAATAGCATAAATCGATGTAGAACAGTTGTATCTTCTGTAACTTATTGAAAATACTAATAAATGTAATAACTACTATTTCATAAAAACTCATTAATTGAGAATTTACCAGCATTGGATAAATGAACAATGTGCTTAAAATGGCTAACGACGGTGTATTTACGAAATAAATTGCCTTGTTAAACGGAAAGACACGACCCATCAAAGCTCATTGTACTGTTATATAATGAACACTTTTGGAAATTGAAAGCATTGCCTGTGGCCATAAATACATGAGAACGGTCACAAAGCGGTTTATGTTGAGTCTGATCTCATTGAATTTTACTTATTGGCTATTTAATTACATTCTTAGATTTCAGACGAAACCCGTAGAGTCGTGATGAGGAGACCCGTGGAGTCTTATTTACGAATAATTTGTAGCAATATTCAATTTTATAAACTGTATAGAGATTCAAAGCATAAAATGTCCTAAAGTCTAATTTATTAACTCACTCCCTACACTGGGTTGAATGTTTCAAAAGTCATTTACTTTTTTTGCTAAAAAAGTTTCATCGAATTGTATGTGAATCGGTGGAAGTTGAAACTTTACATCAGGCACGTCATGCAAAATACACAGCATGTGATAAACACGAATAAGCTCTCAGCCGACGCGTCCAACAATGGAGGTAACACTCGGTGACGACTCGCTCGAACGTATTTTAACACGTTTCCGTTGGCGAGATGAATAAAAACCAAGCTTTCGTTACGCTTTTCAATTTCAACTTTAAAATAGTATTTTTTTTTTGTAAGCAATTTATTACAACTATGTTTAAAGACTGCAATTGATTTATAGTATTAGACACTGATTGACTTGATTTATAGATTATAAAACACTAGTGTGCTGTAATGAATTTTTGGGGGTTGAATTTTTCACGGCACTAGTCTTCAAAACATTATAGAAGAAAGCGTGCAGTAAAACAGACCAGTAAAGTGTTAAAACTGTTAAATTTCTGTCTCCACAAATTAGTCTTCATGATCTTTTGAAAACATTATAGAAGAAAGCGTGAGGTAAAACAGACCAGTAAAGTGTTAAAACTGTGAAATTTATGTCTCCACAAATGTCTCTTTATCCTTTTATGAAAACAAGAAGAAAACCGGACTCGGTGATCTTTCCAGGAATCAAAATGGGTTAGAAGGAGTTTTAATTTAGTTTATTAAGGAGGGTCGTAAATCATGAAAAAACAATGACGGAGCGGGATTGCTGAAGGCCATCTATAAATTCGATGTTAAAGGCAATAAATTTACGGGGCTCGCTTTATAGACATATCAAATTACGAACAACGCTGTACGTGAACCCTCATAAACGTCAGAACTGGACCGGACAGGGGCCCGTGTTGGGTTTCACACTACCGTCGTGCGGCATTAGGAGGCAAACAGGTAATGCACCTTTCCACTGAAACATTTAAACGGAGTTAAGGGATTTTTATTAGCCGGCCAGCTGCTGTTTTATTGTAGGTTTGTTTTCGGGAGCTTGTTCGCGGTAATTCATTCCTTCAATAACCGTCGTATAAAGCTTAACTCGGAACCCTCGTTCCAAGTCTATTCGGCCCACTGTTTGTACATAAACGTTTACTAGTTGCATACTATTTAACATCAAGAGGGTTTCGACGTTAACTCCGCTCATAGTGTTTTTCTTAACGTCTTGGTTCAGTTAAGTGTCGATGTCAATAAACACAAGACGTTTAATGCTATCTCCATTAGAGAATACCCCACTACATTAATATCTAAATCCAATGACTAAAATAACACACATATTATGTAGTTATTATTGTTATTTATATGTAGTTAGCCAGGTAGGCAATGGTAAGTGATCCTTCGTTTAAAATTTTCTAACAACCTTCATGTAAGAATGTGAAATGTTTCTTTACAAATTAAGGATGTAAGGAATTCTACACCACACTAGAAGGAGGTTATTCATCAACGCGATGTAAAGGAGGGAAAGTCTAATATGCACATTCTGGTGAATTCGAAGGACTTACATTTTGGAACCATTTAATCTTATCAAGCTTGAATTGAAGGGTTCAATTAGATCCAGATATACCTTGATCTGTTTATATTTAATTGAACAATATGCTCACACAAAATAACATAAACTATTTAGATAGTATGAATACTTAGAAAACAATAGATACTGTAGAACATCGAGTTTTATCGCACGATATTCGATAGTTTCCTCCCGCAGATGTTTATGCAAAGCGCGCATATAAAATTCTCCCGTACAAAAAGTGGCTGCGGATATCCGTGCCCGTTCAATCCGGCACCGCTGGAAGTTCCCGCTTGTCTTACGATTTTCCGCTGATGTCGCAAACGATGCACGTACGTACAAAGATGCGACGCTGAATATTTATTACGAATACGCTATCGGGTTCCATGCGGAGGCTCGGAGATCGAAGGCAAACGTTGAAAGGTTTAGGATAATTGAGGTTTTCGAAAATACAGTCTGGTGATACAGTCTGTTTTCTAACCTTTTGCTTCTGATACGACTACCGTGTATACTTGCAAAAGAAGCAACAGATATAACAAACATTTTTACGATTTTGATTTTAAAGTTATTCTGTGAGGTGAAGATTTACACTCGGTAAGATTGGAAAAACACAATCCGATACAAGTTGACAAGCGATCATGAGCATGCAATAATAAAATCAAGCAGTTGCAAACGAAAGTTTTATAAATAAAACTTCATAGGTTTAAATCTACTAATACAAAACGCGACGAAAAACGTTTCCTATAACGGCGTAAATTGTGTTTGTTATCTTAGTAGTGTCCATTGCGTCCACTTTAAAGGAACGCTTTATCTAGATGCATCTGAATCTCTTTTCCAGATGTGGCTTTGAAATATTGCATCGGGAATTGGTCGAGATATCAAAAGAATGGAAAATGTCAGGTATTTTATATATTTTGTAGTATCTTTATCACGTATCATTATCAAATTTTTCACCAAAAATCGGCTGTTTTTGAACAAAATTCTTCTTCGCAAGTTACTGATACTGGGTGAATGAGAGTTCGTCTATGCTTACAAACTTATGTATGAATATATTCAGCGTGTCGTTACAACCGCGACAATAAATGAACACGCATATACAGGTTGGCTTTTCTAAGTGTATTTTTTATTAAATTCTAGACATAAATAATGTTATACAAAAAATGGTAAACATTTAAAATCACTCTTAAGTAATTAATTACATTCATTTGAACTTATCTCAACAAATGCGTGATTTATACGCAACTCATTTATTTTACGCGCGATCATTCATAACTAACACGCACACAATTTCGTGCACAGTAAAATTTAGGTATTTATGAATGACTACCGCATTGTCAACACGTTCTGTTTTTAGGGAATAGAACGACATTTTTTTTTTTTGGAAAAAAAACTTTGTTTTTTATTTCAATAAACGATTATACTACCGAGTCTGAAACTCCTGTGTAATTTTTGGCACTTCTCAAAAAATCTCCCTGTAGACGATAACTTTTTAAAATTATATTCAGTATTTACAATCTTTAAACATCAATATTTACCGAGTTATTAAATTTTACAAAACAAACATTTTTAGAACACTCTTACGTTTAAAACTGTAATGTAAAGTTCATTTGTAAAGGTCACAAAGCATATGAATGGGTTGAATGAATTTAAAGGAGATAAAATATACTGTATACATATAAAATAACTGTTGGAAGGAGGGACTTGTCATGCGACGCTGTGGCAACGAATGAAATAGTCTCTGAATGTATGAATCAGTCAGTTGTAGTTGTATAGGATGTTAAAAATATTGTTTCTTTTTTTATTTAATTAGTTTGTTTGAAAAATAATACTTTTTTAACTATGGATATTTTTAAGTGATTATTGGCAAGTTGTAGCGTTAGACATAACTATAATTTAGATATTTTAGTTTAACTTAATTTTTTTCTTTTTTCATTTTATAATTTTTTTTAATTTATATTAAATTGTACCTGTAAATTAATCATTAAAATTAATACATAATGTGGAGCTAAAGGAACTTTGTTCCATTCACATCACTGGTTTTTTATTTTATTCATTGGATTTAGAATTATTTTATATAAATTCGAAACGCTTCCAGAGCTCTGGCGATACCTACTTCGATATCCGCTCTTGCATTAACGACCATTTGCTAATGTGCCTTGAAGTGAACATTATTGCTCCTGATATTTCTTTCAGCACAAAAACTGACATGAGATATTTTGTAGCGGACTAATATGTAGACTCTTCCAATGCTACCTCATTACCTGAATGGAACATTGCTTGTTTAACAGTAATTCGATTGATTTAACAGATTTGTCTGAAATTCGCGCCACTTGTGACCTTCTAAAGTTACCGAGCTATAAAAAGCAATAACACAGTACGGCATGAAACACACTCATGTAACATATACGTATACATTCGAGGAAATTAAATGTAAATAAGTACGTACGAAGACGCCATTTGCCGTCGAAACAGCTACGAGAGCCATCTCCGAGATATTTGTATTGCCTCGGTACGAGCCCGCGGGACTGTTTAATTACCAGAAGTTTTCATTTCATATAATTTGCGTCGCTCGCGCTCCGGAATTGATAAGTGCCTAGATGAGATTTCAGCCTTTTACAGCGGAATGATTTACCATATTCTTTTATCCATTAGCTAAAATTAAAACTCGTGTTAGTTCAGCTTCAATTAACATTCACTGTCAACTTTTAACAGTGACCACAATTGTGAGAAAAAAAAATGCAAAATATTGTTAATTTGCATTTTATATTTCCGAAACTTTCACTCTTAATACTTTAAGCAATTGGTTATTAGAAATCCTTTAGTTCTTTGGACCGTACAAAGTTGTCGTCGCAGTATTTTACTTCAACAAAAAAATGACAGTACTGAGTAAAAATAAAATCAATAAAAAGACACAAAAATAAACACTTTAAATGTTTTAAATATTTAATCAAACCAACGAAAATAATGTGGTCGGACGAATTCTGAATTTAAATCACCGTAGCTTAATACAAAAATCATAGTTCGTTGCCTTCAACCTTCGACGCCGAACGTTAAATTATGAAGGATTCTTTAGACGCCGGTGTCAACGTAGCACTTGACATTA
Organism: Iphiclides podalirius; assembly: GCA_933534255.1. NCBI lineage: Eukaryota > Metazoa > Arthropoda > Insecta > Lepidoptera > Papilionidae > Iphiclides > Iphiclides podalirius. The sequence continues at coordinate 12,101,571 of OW152815.1, read as the reverse complement.
ATTTTACGTTGTCAGTCATTACGCTAGACGAGTTTCGCATCATAAGGTTGGATTTATGAAAAATAACTCGCAACCTGCTCCCGCCTCGCAAAAGTGCCCGTTTCTAGTTTTTTTTTTTTTTTTTTATTTAATCATCATCTATCCAAGAGAGGGCACTCAGCTTTTAAACCTCACTCGGCATCAGCATTTTTACTTACGAAGGCAAATAGAACAACCTAACCATTTTTTAAGATTTTACGTACAATAAAATTATTGTATCGTATCCGAATCTGATGACAGGTATCGTTATAGTAAGAATGGTCCGTCCGTAAGCTCCGTCTGGGTAAGTACGATCTCCCAGAATACCGGCAGAATTAGCAAACTATTCAGCGAGGAAATTCATCTAGCGTTCTTGGCACCATGCCGCGAGGATTAGGTTTATTAGATAATATGTAATTTTAGATAGATTTAATCTTGTAAATATTAGATGAATAAACTGTATAATGGATTATATACATGAACTATTTCTTCGGATTACAAGGTAGCTTGGGCTTGAGGCGAATATTAAAATTCCGTTTGTTCACAACAAATTGCGGAACGGGAAGGGCCCTCCTAACGAGATAATAACATTTGCCGCACAGGTGGTCCCCGGGACGGCGCCGGCTCTGAATATTCCACTTTCATCCAACGAATACCGCCTGCATAATGCAAAAATAATATAATCCCATACAACATGTTAAGTGTGATCAAATAACCGTACAAGTACAGAACGTATGCACCCATTATTTAGTTCTTAAGTCACTATTGAAATGCATTGTAATTTGCTGTGGCGTAATTTAATTAATAAAATAAATTGAAACAAAAGGACTCATTCGTGGAAGAAAGGGCCACTTTTACAAGAGAAATGGCAATCCCTGTTGAAAAATAAAATACGCTTTGTAATCTCTGCCTTGACTTGTCGTTGTTACATTTTTATCATGATTTATTCTTTGCATTTGTCACTTTACTGGGGCATATTTAATGCTCATCAACTAAAATCTTTATAATATCCCATAAATTATACACCTTCTCTATTCTAGTCTCAATTTCTACGAAATGAATCTCCTAGGGGGAAAACGTATACCGTTTAAATAGATGGTTTAACAACACATTGTTTTCAAAGCACAAAATTTATTATAATATACTCCTAAAACAATTTTTGGTTTTTTTAAAAACTATTACTTTCTTAATCGTTTTATTTAGTAACGTTTACGCTAATTCGAATTTATCGTGTCTTTAAATTATACGCATTTCGGTCACGTGTCCGTGTCCAGTAGTTAAAAGAAAAAGTAAAGTTGCAGCCTATAAATGCCCCACTGCTGGACAAAGGCCTCCGGCCCTGTAGAGAATTTTAGGGCGTAGTCCAACACGCGGCCCCACTGCGGTTTGGCGGACTTCACATATTTTATTATTCCGAAAATATGCAGGTTTCCTCAAGATGTCTTCTTACACCACTACCCATGATAAGCCCGCACTAAAAAACAACTCTAGTATACAAAATTTGAGATTGCTCTATTATACAAAATTTATCAAATACAAGAGAGCGCCCGGAAGCTGAGCTAGCACGGCACACAGTCCAGCACTTGTAACACGACGAACGTGAGGCAAGACACGAGCACCGATAAATGTGAATGGATTTTCGCTAGCGAATTACCGTTCCCCTTCCTACAGATCCACGCAAATAACGTTGCGTTGAAGATTTAACGGCGGCGGCAAGTGCCGGGCACGTACAGGATTACTCCTGTCAGCAGGTGCCCCGACAATCCAAACGGTAGTCTGCACATAGAGATTTAATAAAAACCACCCCGCGGCTGCTCCCGAGTCCGCCCCACGCAATTTGAGATTAGTCGAACGAAACAAACTGGAGTGCGAAGTCACGTTGTCATTGATTTTTTATCTGTAGCGCGACTCAGACGCGGCGTTTGTCGCGAAACGATTTTCCGGATCGAATTCGAGGGGGCACGATTTCAATATTTTGGGAATATAAGGATATAAAACTGACCTTCATTACAGGTGCGAACTAAGACCAAACATATCTTGATGATGACTCCGTGGCGCAGTTGCCAAGGTATTGGCTTCGGCGTCAGGGGTCGTGGGTTCGATTCCCACACGGGACAACTATTTGTGTGACCCACAGATAGTTGTTTCGCATCTGGGTGTTTGTCTGCGTGAAATTTATGTTTGTAAAACGTCATACCACACAGGATAATATTATCCTAAAGTAATGGCAATGTTTTTAAAAAAAACGTAGAAAATAAAAACGTAGAAAAAAATATCTATAGACAAAAATTATATTTCTACGGACAGCGAAATGTTTAATAAGGAGCATAAATTCACAAAAAAGTTAAGTTTAAACATTGTATGTAAAATGTAGTAGTATTATAGTAACGATAAATAGATCTTCCTATGCTTGTGTTACAATATATTTGTTATATTTTATAATATACATATATTTCATTAAAAAGTGCACCTTTGTTTCTTTTATCTATAACGACTAATAAACTCCACTTTATCAATCTCTTATTAAACATGTTCATTGTACAGTTTCTAATAAATACCAAAAATGTATAAGTTTTTTTTTTATATATCGGCCAAATGAGTCTAATTCAAGAGACAATCATCGCAATTCCCTCAACTATCGCAACGCTGACAGCAACTAAAGCAATTTCGTATCGCCTCTGAACGCCGATCCGATGGATATCATTAAATAAATATTACTTATTCCATTCAATATCGAACAGAGGAGCGAAATCGAAATCGAAACCCGGAATCCATTACGCACTACACGGCGTGTACAATTTCTTTTTTCGGTATGAAAGCCTTCCCAAGGGCCGGTAATGGAGTAAGTTTTTCCTCCTCCAGTAATTGTTGGGGCCGATGCGAGGTAATAAATAACCGCAGGCGGTGGCCCTCTGATTGAACTTGCTAATGAATGAAGGATAAGAAATTCGGATATCGAAGTGTTCGCACACACCGGCGAATGGCTCACAGCGGGCCCATTTGAAAAATGACTCAACTTTTTTACGTGACCCAGACTTCGCGGTAACTTGAACCGGAACGTGGCGAATTTGAATTGTAAATTGGTAACTTTGGCCGTTTGGAGTCATTTGTGCTGTTTCTTGTTTCGATAACTTTAAATTTTATCCCCTATCACTTAACAAGACAGCCCAGTGTTGCTATAATGTCATACTGTTACATTAAGAGGTGAATTTCACAAAGCTTAAACATATATAGTCGTGATTGCGATTGCGGGCTAAAATAAATGAAAGTAAATGATTTATTATTAATTTTTAATAAATTAAAGTAACTTTATATCTACACATTCAGACCCATAATGTGACTCGATTTTATTACTTAAAACCTTATAATTATCTTCTATTCTTATATCGAAGACACAAATAAAACAGAGATCGCTGTCTACCCGGTATCTCTGTTTACCTCGTAGTCTCTTGTCGAGCTGTAAGACCTAAAATTATAAAAATGTACTATTTATATTACCTATAAATTCTCTACAAATTTCATAATGATTACAATTTACATTTACGTAGCGACGGATGAGAATTTTCATGCCACAGCTTTGAGATGCCGCAAATTCACTAATTGAAAACACAAGTAAATGCTAACTTGAGATATTTCTTTATTGAGTCAGGCAGTCATTATTTTTTCGCAAAATTAACGGCAAAACAATCATAATGGGGTTAGGATGGATCTCATTATTTTACGTCCGCCATTATAATAGTTGAAACGTGCAGTATTCTCCAAATATTCTAAACGTTTACGGAAGCCCAGCGTACGAAGCCCTTCTATTATTTACTTTGCCTGAGCGATAAGATCAATGAAATCTTCCGATGCAATGTACCCGACGTAATGAATTCGCAATCTGGGAGAAGTCATTGACTTGAAATAATTTGTACGCGGCCCAAACATTGGTTCTTTAACAGAATCAAGCCACGAATATTTTTATTTATGTAAGAAGATGGCAAATAAGCTGGCGGTTCACCTGATGTTAAAGTCAAAGTATATTTATTCAATATAGGCTTAACTTAAGCTCTTATTGAACGTCAACAAAAAATCTACCACCGGTTCACTAAACTAGACCTGCACAGAGAAGAACCGGTAAGAAACTCTGCGGTCTTTTTCTTTTTGTAATTTTTTTGATGCAATTATACAAACTTATTTAGGTATAAAATCAGCAGCAGCCAGGGGTCTTGCAAGTGCAGAGCAAGAGTCATTTCCATACATCTTTGTCCTCAATGTATTCTTGGACATTAGTAGGCCCTTGCCATTAAGGTAGCTTTTACAAATTGTTTGAAATTGTTTATACTTAGTTTAGTAAATCCAAATTGGTGCTGGTTTAAAAAGTTAAGTGATAACCGCCGCCCATGGACATTAGCAACACCCGTAAGGTTGTAAATGCGTTGCCACCTTTTTATAACGTAGCCCGGAACCTTACACAGAAGTATACTTGTACTTCAAGTGTACTTCTACTTCACGCCCGTATAGTTTCAGGCAATTCCCCAGACGGACCTGCCCATTCGTGTAACAGCAAAGACTTGTTGACGTTGCATGGCCCTACCACAGTAATCGATTAGAATCAATTATGTTGGTAGCTCCACTATTGTCATCCCCTGTGCCAGTAAGTGCTATTTGTTTGTGAAAAAGACATTAAATGCAATTTATAACGGATTAATTAAATAACTTGGAATTACAGTTATTCAATTTAATTCAATTCAAAATATCTTTATTCAAATAGACGCTTGCGCGTTCGTATGAAACGTCTAATTTTACATAAACATTTAATACATAAGTTCCCAAGTAAGTTACCACTAAGGTAAATGTAAAAAAATTGTTTGCTACGGTAATACCGTGAAGTCGGCCGTCTTGCAAGCAACTTCATCATGTCGCTTTTTGGCTATCGGTGTGCGCGCATAATAAAAATTTTGATATTTGGATATTTATTTATATTCTATAATAATAGCAATACAGAGCATTTGTATCTCATTAATGTTAGTTACAATAAGAAAAAGACAATGAGTACACTGTGATTTTACTCTCATATTTTTTACCTAACGCGTCAAAAGAACGATGAATTCAAAAAAACCTATTATTTAACTGTGTTTAGTATTCCCGTTATATAATTGGCAAGGATTAAGTAATCGTCATTACAACTTATCCAAGAATAAAACCAAGCAATAGTCAATTATTGATGGATGAAGAAACTTAAACATGTAAGTTAAGTGAATATGACGAAAATTATACTAATCCTAAATTATTCTCTTACAAGGAATAAAAATTAAATTCTCAAATCCTGTACTAAATAAAAACAATCACATTGAAAATATTATAAGCTACACCAAAAGCGTGTCAAAAAGATAATTCTATTAAAGGTGCTGTGCGAAATCATAGCCATCAATAATTCCTTTCAAAATATGCATTAAAAAGTCGCTCTTCCGCATATCAAAGGCCGGGTGGTGTTTTCTTAACAAAGTGAAAGCGTGATCGGGGCATCAATGAGACGATCCGATCCAACCCTTGTTTTTCTTTACAACTCACTTTCAATATCCTGACCAGGCCGGTACACCCGGGAATCTCGGCTTCTATCCTTTCAGAGATAAAACATGCATTGCTCCCTGCAAAAAGTTTCTTTGGGAAAATCACTTTAATTTTTACCACTGTTCGTGTTCCAAGGTTTTTCCTATTTGTTGTTTTTTTTATTTCGGTTTACTAAAAACTACGTTCATTGATGCTACCGTATACATGATTTGAAGTTAAATATATAAAACGGTAAAGTTAAAATACAAATAAACATACAAAATTCCTTTATTAATCCTAGTAAATGAATGCTTATTTGTCAAAACTTGTTGAAACTATATGTAACGTACAAAAAATATTTGTTTGCTTATTAATCACACGTATGTCATTTGTACACCATATTTCCGTATAATAACATCAACTCGCATACATAAGAATGTCCACATCAATACAAACATTTCTTATCCTTCTGCGTTTGTAATCGAACATTTATTTCGAAAATACAATTATAGACCATATGAAAACCATTAAACATTCTCAGCCGACAATACTTGAAACGGAATTTGATACAAAAATGTACTGATAATTCCAGAAATGGATTGCTCGCGTATTGCGTATGTTGGCAATTTCATCGGGCCGAATGGAGCAATAAATATTTTGAGTTTCAATTAGCATGCAAGCGAACCCTTTAGGGTCACGTCACATTACAAAAGGACAACAGCGATGCCGTTATATCGAACCGTGCTAATGAATTCTCGTCCGTACATTACGTTGAACAGGCTACAATCTGCTGCAGTAATAGCGTTATCCATATTTATCGTAGATATAAAATAGATATATTTATATCGTCGTACAAAAAAGACAATTTTCCATTGCCTATTTACAAACCATAATTCGGACGAATAATAAAAGTAATAGGAATAGTTTATTCAAATAGGAACACGTTGTGTTTTATATAACCACGTTACCTTTTTTAACAAAATGGAAATCTCAAAAATATTTGTCAGTGAAATCGAATCATGTGATGTGTTGACAGATAACGTTATTTATTTCTTTAGATATGACATAAAACGTAGTTTAGATGCTAAGTAAATTGCTGGAACGATGAATAAGTATTTCTCCTCATTTCATGGGTTCTTGAACAGTTGATGTCACTATAAAAGTTATATAACATCCATATCTCTTACTTTCTTGGAAGTACCTACTAATCCGATAATATATTATGTTCTTAAACATTTCACTCGAAATCTAATAGGTTATTTCACATCTTGTTCTCTTATGTTACTTTATTATGCTGCAATTTTACCTTTCGATCTTAGAATTAGTACCGAGCTGTAATATACGGAATTGCATTTCTCTGTGATGCTATCCGACGGGGACTAGGTTATATAGCATCGAATTAATTTACCCGTACGCTGTACGTACGTTCCGATGTCTGTTATTGACAGCCTTTGTGGGGATCACTGTTATGTGTAGACTTCATTAGCGGATATCAGACTTATAATCTATCGTGCTCCGGGACAAGTGCGTTTTGATTAAAAATGACCGCAAATCAAATCGCCTTAAAATGATTGGATTTTATAGAAAGTCTTAATATTAGATGACACTTTCATCTACATATCACCTTTAAGTTTAATATTTTTAAATATTAATTTACAAGTAAAGTGGGAAATGAAAATTTTGAAACGTTACGAAGTTTGAATACTTTGGTTGAGAAATATGAGATACTCATTAATAACTTTTAGTGCCCATAATAAAGGATTTTCAGATACAGGGAAACAAATCAACAAAAACACGCTTTTATAATTTCTCTTCACGAAAGTTGTTTAATTTACTTCTGAACGGAAAAGTTAAAAACAGATAACGATTGAAATATGGCAAAGCCTTGATAAAGATAACGCAACTCTCTCTATTGTATAAGTTAAAAAGGTTCTTTCATCTGAGGTGGAAAGTAATTATGATTAATTAAACCTCAGTAGCAGCACCGTATAGAGCGTTCGCAATCTGTCAACAGCACAATAGTTTGTTATAACAAGAAACTCTCCATTATGCCACAACAAAAATATTGCCCAACTAAAGCAATAACGAGGGCCGTTAGTTTCCAAGTTGGGCCAACTCGGGCCAACTATTTTTGTCCATCATAATAGCTTAAGTTTCCTACTAGCGACGACAATCTGCTCGGCATTTTCAGACTGAGACTGTCTTTATTTCTTACTCCGTTTAATGTCGGGCATAACGGGCTTTGTAACTTTCTTTTAATGTGCCATTGTTGAAACATTATCACAGAGTTGTAAATAAAACTGTGATTAACGTTCTTTGTTTATGAATAATATCGTGAAGAAAATTAACTTTCTTTTCACGATTCCTACCAGGGTATGATTGTAAAAAAATGTTGCCCTTTAATTATATTAGCTAAAAAGTAAAATTATCTTACTAATTGCAATTGAGAGCCACACTGGCTCACCGATTTACATAATGACACAAAATTATAATTCAAATATATACATATATATGTCAAATTGTAAGTTAGAGCTATATATTTTGTGGACAATTAAACTTTAGTCACAAGACTTTTTTTTTATGTGACAAGTGAGCCGGAGGTTCTGCCGATGTTCAGGGATAGCCGCCAACCATTGACAAATGCAACACCCGTGGGGTTGCAGAGGTGATACCATCTTTTAATAAAGTGGGCCCCGGCTACCTCACTCACCAGAGGAATCGCAAACGTATAACACTTCCACTTCACGCCACTCTTCTGTGAAGTCGTGGTACTTACGCTGACGGATCTGCCCCTTCTTGAGATCAGTTGAACCGCCAGCTCTCTTGCCTCCTTCTCACATAAAAAATGCAGAATTTTCTGGTATAAGTTTCGTAAGATGGAAACTCATTAGTAAGAACAGAGTTCCCAACTAGACTCGCCTAGCTGCATGACGTCATAACTTGAACTGAATTGCAATAATCCATAACAAATTGAAAAAAAGGTAAGCCATGGCGTTTTGTTGGCTTATTTTTATTATTGGATCAGAAGCGCTCCATGAACGTCCACCACTTACTTCCATACAATTGGACCACTAACTTATCGGTCGCCTGTAAAAATTGCGCATTGTGCTCTACCCACCGAAGACCGAAGTAGACATGAATAGAAAGCCTTCCACTATTCGGCTCTATTTCCCGATACCAATAAGCTTCTAATAAAAGTTTAGGGCCATCATTATTTTCTGTATTATTGCTATACTCCCGTTCTGCTTATTACAGACATATCGGTACGGCTTTTTATGTCAACTAATCGGTTTTTATAGTTTATTTATCGGTGGTACTGGAATTAATAATCATTTTGTTTAAAACGATCACTTAAGCTATCTACAAATAAAGATAATGATATCACAGCATAGGTTTATTATGTCCAAGTATGATGCATGTTAGTAATACTTAAATTTTTAACTTGCACAATTGAAATACAGTTTAACATCAGCTGAATAGTTATAGAGATGACTAAAACAAAGAAATAAACAAAAAAGAGCAGATAGAGGGACATTCTTATTTTTTTTAATGTGGAAAGGTGACAAGGGAACAGGCAGTTGACCTGACTTAATTTAAAGTTTACACAAATGGTTCCACTTAACATCAGTCTCTTTTGAGACTGTGGAAAAGCTGCTCCCAGTAAACAGTGCTCTAGTTTTCTCATTCGTTACATGTAAGGCGTCGACATGCCAAATAAAAGTTAAGTTGGCGTCTTATTACAGTTGATCGGAATATGTAACACTTATGTAACACTTACGAGTATTCCAATCAACTAAAAACCCTTACTGTTCTGTCAGCGATATTACGATGGTAACATTGAAATAATGTAATTAAAATTTGCATACGTTGATGTGATGATATGAGCCGTGATAGATCATTGTTCGGGCGCTCACTTTTAATTCAATATACTCGAGCAACATGAGTTCGATCCCCAGTGCTGGCATCAATGAAATTTTTAATTTTAAGTGGTGACTTATCACGTACGCAGCGTTGAAGGAAAACATGCTGAGAAAACCCGTATATTTTTGAAATAATTACAAAAAAAATCCCATTCCGCAGTGGGGTCGCGTGGCGGAGTATGCCCTAATACCCTCCGTACAGAGGAGGAGCCCAGCAGTGTCACATGTTATATAGGCGAACGTAAATTTGTTTCATTAATATGTGTGCAGTTGGAATAAATACAAATTCAATAACCATTAGTTTAGTATGAGCGAGCTTTTTCAATAACCATTCTATTTATTTGCAACAATTTGACTGCTTACGTAAGCTTTCTATTATATTTTCGTGCCACTGAGTTATAGCCGTTTCCGTAAATAGTGCAGAACAATATATCTGGCAATGCATTAGGGACAAAACATGAATACAAAGTTAAACGATTGATATATCACACGGAATCCTTTTCCACCCCACGTCACTCAATTTTTCACCATAAATAATCGGTTGCAGAGAGCGCATTTGTCTGTTATGTGACCGGAATATAAGAGCGAGGCGCACTGAAATCTAAATTGCAGTTACTTTTACCTTGTTACGTCTAATGTTGTGGTAAACAGACAACTGTTACAGATTTTTGTTATCGAAAAATTATAATGTGTAGTGTTCGGTCAATTGATATTTAAAATAATTTATATCTTTTAATTATCAATATTTTATATTTATTTACGTGAAAAGCTGTCAATCAAGCACTTGTAACTAAACTATGTTTCGGCGAAGGATATCATAGGATCGATAAAAACAAGTAAACAGTATTTGCATAAACAATAATAATTTTGAATGAATGAATACACTTTTGTTGTCCACCACAAATAAGAGTATACATAAAAATAACAATACAACAACAAATTTATGCAATGTACAATTTGGCAGCCTTATCGCTTCATAATGATCTCGTCCAGGCAACCAATGGTGTAAAGGAAACGTAATTTTTTTCTGAATGTTTGTCCATGTGAAGTGTGTATACAACTTGTCGTTACAACCGCGACATTAAATGAACACACGTATAGGAATAACTTTTTTAAATTGTATTAAGCGTTGACATTCTTTATTCATCAATATTTACCAAGTTAAATTTAACAAAACAAACATTTTTAGAGCACCCTTACGTATAAAACTGAAATGTAAAGTTCATTTGTAAAGGACACAAAGCATATGAATGGGTTGAATGAATTTAAAAGAGATAAAACATATCGTTATAAGGAGAGACTTGTAATGCGACGTTGTGGCAACGAGTGAAAAAATCTCTGAATGTATGAATCAGTCAGTTGTAGTCGTATAGGTGTTACAAATATTGTTTCTTTTTTATTTAATTAGTTTGTTTGAAAAATTATGTTTTTTAAATTATGAATTTTTTAACGTTTTATATTTTTTTATGATTATTGGCAAGTAGCGTTAGACGTGTGTTTATTTAGTGTCGCAGTTGTAACGACACGCTGTATAAAACGTCCTCAGAGTAATGTAAAAACTAACATACAATAAAGAAAGGCCACGTTGTTGCACATGCCTCCAAATTACTACAAACTACACATGCCTCCCCATCGTACCACAATGTTCAGCAAAAACTGTTATTGTATGGCCATTAGAATATATAATAAATTACCAAATAGATTAAAAACTTTGAATTTAAAATTGCTTAAGCGAAATCTGTTTAACTTTTTGATAAGTAAATGTTACTATTCCACAGGGGATTATTTAAATGATAAAATTTTATGAAAACAGTTTTCCTAGATTATATTTACTTTTGTTTTTTTCTTTTTTTTTTGTATGTTTATAATGTAAAATGAAATATTTGTACACCACAAATGGTAGAACATAAAGGATCCACAGCTTTTAAGACCTATATTGTACTTGTTCTAACAAATAAACGTATCTTTCTTTCTTTCTTTCATAGCAAGTAATTTAAAGACGAGACCATGTAGTTAGTTTAATGAGTAATACATAGAAGTATTTGACCATAATTGAATTTTATTAATTTACCAGAAATACAAATGATTCACTATTTTGATTAATTAATTTGTTTTCCAACCCCAATCGCAAAGCATCGAAGAAGTTTGTGACAAATTATGAGTAGTTAATGATACTAGTCGGGAAGAAACTATCGTGAATAAATGATTATTACCAGAGTAGTTATTACTACCATATATTTCACTCGACCGATTTGCGATATTAAACGACACATGATAAGCAATAGGATTTATATGTGGTTTTTATTAAAAAAATGTTTTGAAGACCACTAAAACAACAACATTATATTGTGAAAAATATGCCGTATTTCATACGAATGTATTCACAACTGTTGGTTTCAGAATCTAAATGGGGCACTAATTCATTGTCGTTACATTATCTACGTCATAAAGCAGACGGAGGCGTTTTTGCAAAAAGACAAAATATTTACGAGAGAGCTGAAAAGGAAAACGTAAAATGTAGGCCTTTATACCGCAAATTTTATGGGACTTGGACGTGGGCGCCTCCAATGAAAGCACAAGAACGTATTATAGTCGTCCTTGAAGAGGCTTTTTGTTAAAAGCCCATTTTTATGTACCGCGCTAGCCTTGGTTTGTAACAGGTGTGGATTACTGTTTAATTTTTCGTAAGTAACTTTAATATCATAATATATATTAAAAATAATTCAAATACGAAAGTCTTGATCTATCTAAATAGCAAATAGCAACGATACTCCCATTTTTTGAGGAACGAGAAAAGAAACAATATGCGGATATGAGGATTTCGACCGCTTACCTAAGTGGCTAGAATTTCTGCATGCGTAATCCGGAAGACGTAGGTTCGAATCCTGGCAACAGCGAAAAAATTTTTGACATAGACGCATTCTAGCATAGACTAGCACTAAATATTAACGAAATATTTTGGAAACAAAATAATTTGTATTTGTAATTATAATTGTCGGCGTCGCGGTATCTGACGCTCTTTTCGATTAATTTAATTATACCACTGCACTCCATTTCACTATATCACTTTATTATGTGACAAAATTAGTTAATAGAAGAAGGAATGTTAAAATTAGTTAATGGAAGGAAAATAAGTTAATTTCTATGTTCAGCAGTGGACTCAAAAAGGGTAAAATGATGATCATGACAATTGAATAGTCTGGTGGTCGATTATTTGTTATAACGGTCTGCTAATCAATTTCGAGAGATCAGAGCTATAAAATTTTTGACATTAAAATAGAGTATCGACATTAAAATAGTCAATCTTTCTCAATTCTCAATAATCTAAGTCAATTTTATGACTTTGGCCTTTTTATAGATGCTTTAATTATAGGATAATACTAATTTTAATGACGATTTATAGTAGAGCATTAATTACTGAAGCATTATCACACTTCATTTTTGATTGTTTATCAGATTTACTCGTACCAATTGTATATGTACCTACAACTGTAAAATATTTATAAGCAAAACTAATTTAAATTGTTTATAGTGCTAATCTTTGCACTTAAGATTGAACATTACAATATGTAGAAAAAGTGGGAAAAGATTGTCGCCGCTGTGGGAATCGAACCCACGTCTTCGGCATTCGCGGCCTGACGCTCTAGCCACTGTGCTAAACGGCTGATTACCACACCGTCGAAAATCTTAACGCATTCTTCTACATTGTTTTCTTAGCATTTGAAGCAATGCTTGGCGCCATCTATTGTTATATCCTTTCCAGCATACAAACAACTTCGAATATCGTTTTACAACGATAATTCGAACGAGAGATGTCGCCATTGCTTTTTAGAAATTTAAATTGTTTATAGTGCTAATCTTTGCACTTAAGATTGAACATTACAATATGTAGAAAAAGTGCGAAAAGATTGTCGCCGCTATGGGAATCGAACCCACGTCTTCGGCATTCGCGGCCTGACGCTCTAGCCACTGAGCTAAACGGCTGATTACCACACCGACGAAAATCTTAACGCATTCTTCTACATTGTTTTCTTAGCATTTGAAGCAATGCTTGGCGCCATCTATTGTTATATCCTTTCCAGCATACAAACAACTTCGAATATCGTTTTTCGATTCCCACAGCGGCGACAATCTTTTCGCACTTTTTCTACATATTTTAATAAAACTAATTAAGGTTAACGTATAAGGTAAAAATTCATCATCATCCTCCTGCCCTTATTCCACCTAGTGGGGTCTGAAAAACATGTGAATTATGTTGTGAGTGGTTTTGGCTAGGTATTTCGCCTGACACAACCCTCCTTAGTAACAAACACCCACATTCGGAACCATTATCTGCGGCACACAAATACTTGTCCCGTGTGTGAATCGAGCCCGCGACCTCCTTCGCTAAGGCCAACAGTTTAGCAACTACGCCACAGAGTAGATTAGTTGAAAAAGTGACTGGTCTTTATCTAATCAATGCAATGATTATTGCAAGTTGCAAGTAGGAAACTCTATACCTAAATAGTATGCATCCGTTATCTGAGAGAGGCAGGCAGAGTTTATAGTTTGACACTTGTAAACCTCGAAATCTGCGCATGCACGAACGACGATCACTTTTACACCTCTCTCCGTAGTATCAAAACATTCCCTTTTATATTAATGGTAATCTCTTTTAAATAACCTCTAACGATCCCAAACTTTGTAAATCCGTTAATAGCTTTTCAATAAAATTTGCCTATTCAACAAAAACATTAACCCGCTATTACTTAAGACTAAAACTAAGTATTAACCCAGAGGTATTAAGCAAATCAATGAAAGCACGATGGGCACGGTATGTTAAGCGATGCTCTAATTCCAGAGCCGTATTCAGGATTAATGTAGGGATTTAAGAGGCCAGCAAAATGGAAAAGTTAATTTTAATGCGCCGCTCTCTGCCACTATCTCATTAGCCGTCCCTGGCTGGAACTCGCCGAGCATTTTCTAAAGGGATTGGCTGTTCATGTACAGGCTAAGAAGTATGAAAGAAACTCCCGCCCGCCTCGCCCGACTCGTAGGGTAACTTTTTTAAAACTTCCTTGTTACGTAATTTCATTACTGAGATAACGATGCCAGTTTGCTGTTGTTGTTTTATCATTCGCTTTGAAAAATGAGCTACTTGTAAATCTAGAGGTAACATTAATAGTAACTACAAATTACTGGTAAATACTCCGGAGAACTATTACGGATAAAATTATGATTAATATTTTTTGTCCAACATCAAAATTTATAACATGATTAAAAGATAAAAATAATTTTTTATATCACATTAGACAAACCGGAATTTATTTTAAGAATGTGTGAATAATTAAGGTTTGCTTCCAAATGAACAACATCAACACACTTACAGCAACCTTGAGCAACAAATACAGCAACCCCACCTAAAATTGAAAAGGACAAAATTACAAAATTAATGCATAACATTATAAAAGCCTCTTCCTCCATATTTATCGTCGGTATTGAAGATCGCAATGCTAATCCGTCCGCGTCTATTATTTTCTCATTGTGAGCCGTTTTTACTTATTCCCTCGCTCGTATATCGACAGATAATTAAAATGCTTGCAATAGCGAATGCGCCGGCAATGTCGATATAAAAAGTTCGCAGACATTTGTACGTTTTCCTCCTGCAACCGGTAATATTGTATTTAGATCAGTTTTCAATTGAGAATTCATTCAGTGCCTATTAATGCAATAATTAAAGATGCCTTTGTAGCCTGCATTGAAGAAATCTAATAGGAAAACTTTTTGCAGTTAAATGAATGGATATTTCATTTGTAATTGCGATTCACTCGCATTGATTTGTTGATTTCTTCTTTTTTTTCTATACTTTTACTTTTTAAGTCGAAAAAAGTAATATTGTCATAAAATCTTCGTCTGCCTACTTCCCCGTTTCAGGTTTATTCCACTTTACCTTCACGATCTAGCACGTCTAAGAGGATTTCTTAAATACGCTCGGGATTTTTTGAAAACAGATTTAATATTGCATGGAGTTGAGCTCTGTAAGTATTAGGGTTCTTCACGTTATGGAAGTTCTTTCTTCAATATTATATTACAGTTAACAAGACGTGAATAGTGTACCATATTGTGCAGATTTGATTTATGATGGAATCCCCAGTTATCTCTTATCATCGCGACAATCTGAGTTTGCAGGTTGAAATTCTAGTGACTCAAAGCAAAGTGACCACTGACACTTGAGCTCACTAAATCATTGATAAAATAAGCTTTCTCCATTAGAACTATTAAATGTAAAGACTTGGCTCAGCTGTGTTACGTGAGGATCCTTTCTAACTTTATTTTATATATCTTTATTTGCTCCTTTTGTATAAGCATAAAGCTTTCAGTTTCAAGAAAACTATGTTTCGTCTATGCGCAATTTTTTATCGTGGCAATTATATCTGCACAGATGTTGTATAGATCTGTACACAGTTGATTTGCTACATACACTGCTCATATTCAAATACAAAAATTAAAAAATCATCACGGAAAATAAACGTTAATAGCGAGTTTTCACCATCACAGATTCATAGTATATTTAATGCCGTTAAAATTCCATTTGGATGGAAATATAAAAGCACGTCAGTTGGTCATATGCTTGCAATTTCTGAAGTTTCTCGTCTTCATATAACTTCTTATTAATCTATGCCTAATCTATCAAAACAGCGTTAGCTTGTCTTTAAGTTATTATAAAGATATTAAGGAAAATCATTTCACAGTTCCTGCTTCCAATAATTTACATTTTACATGATAGTTTGAGTCTTGCGCGTTAATATAAGAATCTAATAAAAAAGCCGGGAAAGGAGTGCTTATCCGCTTTCAAAGTGATTGCTATATTTTTTTAGAAACGTTAAAAGAACATTATTATTTTATTTCTAAGATATTATTTTTAAACTTAATTTGTTTCATCGAGTAGTAGACTAGCTACTAATCGATGAAACATAAATTAAGTAGTATTTAATTGACTTAAAAATCTTAAACTTACGGGAACTTAGATATTACCTATAACTTATATATTACTTAGCAAAACTGTCTCTTTAAAAATATATATAAAGTAAACACATAAGAAAAACGTAAGGGCGCAAGAGAAAAGCAATTGGCAAAGTTTAGCCAATTTGCTAGAATAAAGAGAGTTCCAATCAAACTTACTGGAAACACAAACTAAAAGAGTTGCGAGCGGTGCACACCTTAGGCAAACATCACCCGACTCTCCCAAGCTCGGGAAAAGTAGGAGTTTTACAATATATTTTTAGGGCACACATGAGTTAACACCGAAAATAAAGTTCAATTAATCAATTTTGGCGAAATTGCGCTCACATTTATTTAGGATGAAATCAATCAAGTAAATATACAATATAGATAGAGTAGGATCAGGGGCATAATTTCATTACAACGATTAACATTTTATCAGCTAAATTGGAAATATAGCAGCTAATAGGAACATTGTTTGACCTATTTTGATACAAGAGAAAGCTTGAAAGTGGCACCAGTGACTAAGAAAATAAAAAGTGGTAGGTTTACATGATATGGGCACATTATGAGAAGGAATGAAAGACGTGTGACTAGAAGAGTGATGAATATTAATGTGGTTGGAGGGCGTAAAGCTAGAGGAAGACCAAGAAAGATTTGGATGGACTGTATGAAGAATTATGTCTGTGAAAGGGTAGTATTGAGGTGACGGCTGAGTGGAAGGAAAGGACATGTTGTGGCAAACCCACCTAGTATTGGATAAGGGCAGGAGAAAGAAAGAAGAAAATTATTTGATCCACTGAGTGACTGACAGTGGTGTAATTGCTAAGCCATTGACTTCCGCGTCTTGAGTCGTGTGTCTTCCGGATCTGGGAAATCTCCTTTAGGATTCCTCTTTAGAGGATTCCTATGAGGATTCCTAGGACGAGATTGACGTCAGGCTGTTAGTCGTAAAACAAATATCAATACCTTTATGAACATGATTCGCATGTTGTGCATGGTATGTTTAAGTATGTTTATCAGTTATCTAGTACCCATTGTACAAGCGTTGCTTAGTTTGGGACTAGAGAATGTTGTGTAAAAATGTGTCCTAAAATACTTCATTAAATATTCATTATTAGCTAGGTTTTTAGCTAGCATAAGTGAGATAAGAACAGTTATGATAAAAAAAAGGAAAAGAAAGACTATCGATATACACATTATAAAATTTAAGTTCACATCACGTTTACATTTACTCTGAATCAAATGAAGAAATTTTAGGAACCTAGTATCCAGGAATAGTTCTAATACCTACTTATACCTTAATTGTTTATTGGGCTACCTAATTGTGTACGGAACATGATCTCATTTATTCTTCAATATAAATTCTTGCTTTTCAGGTATAATAATTGTTCAGTGTTTGATTGATGTATTTGTCGTTACATACAATTTAACTTTAAGGTGTCAAAAGATATTCTTACAAACAAAAAAGTCTGGTATTATGACATTTCCTTCTTTGATATGAAATAATGACGGCACGATATCACTGCGGAAACAACCAGTTTATTATAGGTTCAACAGAATAATGTTGGACGTTAAACATTTCACAGTTGTAACAGAAACGATAAATAGACCGACAGGTAAGACACGGCGTAAATTACAATCGGAACGTGCTAAGACAAAAGGCAAGATTGATATGCGCCCGTCAAAGTACGATTCCGTTCTGCGATCCTTGTGTACGATGGGGACACGTGAATTAATTTAATATCAGTAACAAGCCCTGTTCCTAATCAATCGAGTAATTGTAGTAATTAATTAACCTCGACGTGTATACGGGGATTGCTTTGATAAAGGCCGTTCGATTAATTGTACCGATCAATGCACGAACGACACCATCAGGCAACTGATCTCGAAACTGATCAAAACTTTAACTGTTATTGTTACATTAGGGTCCATTTGTATTTAATTAACATCTTTTTATAATCAACAGTCGTTATTATGATTTATTTCAATCTATCACGAATAAAATATATAAGGCTATTGTCTGTTATATTTATTTACGCAAATAAGTGTACTACTCGATAGTTATCAAAATACGCATCAACGGAATTCATTTTCAGATTCACGTTATGAAATAAATATAAATATAAATACAGCAAAGTATTAAGGAAGGAATAGATAAATTTAATTTATACCCAACCATCCCGTATATTATTTTCTATTAATAATATACACATATTATGCTATAACTTTACAAGTCTTATCCATTAAGAGGGAATGCACAACAATGGATCACAAGTTATTCAAAGGATTGAATGCTTTCAATCCTTTGAATAAGTGCACCGAAATAACAAAGATATTAAACTCGACTAAAATTAAAAAGACTCAGTATATGTATGTTAAATGTGGAGTTACACAAGGTAGTGTACTGGGGCCACTTCTGTTTTTAATTTATATTAATGATTTACCGAATGCAAGAAAGCACCCATGCATATTGTTTGCTGATGACACTACTATTTTGATACAAAATAAAAATAAGGATACATATGAAATCGAAATAAATAATTCATTATTTGACGTTATAGACTGGCTAAAGAAAAATAATCTGAAAATTAATATAAATAAGCCTAAGCTAATACAATTTAAAACATATTACAGCAAAACAAAATCAATCATCATAACAAATAATGATGAAAAAGTAGAAGAAGTTGATACTGTAAGGTAGGAATAATTTACGACAAACATTGTAATTGGCAAGCTCATGTCGATATGATTTGCATAAGATTAGATAAGTTTTTATATGCATTGCGTCGGCTTAGACGAACGATGTCCAAAGAAGCAGCATTAAGCGCATATTATGATTACGTTTTTTCGGCGTTATCATATGGATTAATAATTTGGGGTAACGCAGCGTATGCAACAAAAGCATTTATATTTAAAAAAAATGTATTAGAGCCATTTGCGGAACGATACCTCTCGACAGCTGTAAACCACGGCTTAAAAGTTTAGGCATTTTACCTCTTCCCGCAATGTATATTAAGGAGATGTGCATTATGGTGAAAAGGTAACCGAAATATTTTGAATTAAATTATAAATCCTTACGTCGACCAGAAAAACTATATGTTCATAAATGCAACCTAAATATATATATAAAAAGAATGCTTACTTTATGTCCATAACTTTGTACAATAAATTACCGGTAGAAATTAAACAGTTGCCCCTTGCATCGTTTAAGACAAAAATAACGAGATGGCTCTTAGATAAAATAATTTATAATATAAATGACTATTTTTTATGTAATACCCACTGACATTTAATAATTTGACATCGGTATGTAATATCCGTATAATAATTTAAATATTTTAATGGGATAATTTATTATGGTTAAATGTTTTAATGTGAATAATTGATTATGATTAAATATTTTAATGTAAATAATTTTATATCAAATTGACAATTGCATGCTGAAATTAGCTGAATATGTTGCACCCAATTATTTTAAGATCACAATGTACTACCATATTCTGGCAATAAAGACATTCATTCATTCATTATGAAGAAACTTCTTTCTACATACGTTGAAATAACTTCGCTGACCAAAATTTTAGTGATATAACACTGCTACACATTGCAGTGCGTTTTAAGTTTCTCGCACTACATTGAATAATTTAATTACTCAAAAAATGTTATATTAATAATAGATAGATTATAGATTAAATATAATAGATTTTATGATGACCATATAAAATCATCCCGAGTAAGGCTAATGCACACTACTGCTAGATTCAATATCTAGTATTTCAATAATAAGAATAATTCTTATTCGTATATCGACTTACGCTTTATTTCAAACCTGTAATTATTAAGTTGGCAACACAGACGACTGCGTAAAAACGTTAAACGGCCGGATAATAAACAGCCCGTTCCCCCGTCCTGTTACATTAATTTTGGACTCTTTGAACCCACACCGAGCTAGAATTGAGGTAAATAACGTGTTTATAAAGGGATTACTTGATCGTTTTTGTTAGAATCCCTTTATAGTTTATATATTATTTATGTACGCATAAAATATAGTTTGAACAAATAGTTATGATAATAATTATTTAATAAGAAACATATACACAACTTTTTATTATCTCTTCAAAATTATTCTGTTATCGACATAGTATTATAACAGCAAAGTAAAGTAAAATAACAGTCTATATGTGTTCGTCCCACTACTGGGTAAAGACTTGCACTGTACAGAACTTTAGGCGACCCCACTGTTGATTAACGGACTTCACATATGTTCCAGGTATTTGATTTTGTTATTATTTCGAAAACATCCGAGTTTCCTCACGATGTTTTCTTTCACCACCGAACACGTGATAAGTTAGCACTTAAATGACAATAACGATATCAATAACACAGGTTGCTCGAGTATACTTAATTAAAAGCCCAGACGCTGAGCTATCACGGCAATACAACAACATGAAGGAAATATAATGCGAATTGCTGATTTTTTTGTACCTTATGATCACATTAAAATCCACATAATTATGTATCCGGCTAAATTAAATAACTCTAGTTTTTAAAACTAAAATTTAACTTATATCTTAAAAAGCAGACACATACTGACAAAACAGACATGTACACTATAATATTATTATATTAAACAGACATGTACACTATAATAATATTTTAATACAGAAATAATTTAGTGGACCTCTATTATTCTTCCATTAAGCCGTGCCACTTAACAAAACGGAACATGACAACGATCTTCACGTACTACCTTATAAAGCTTTTGTTCAATTCCATACAACGCAACGCCTCCGAAACTCGTAGACATTTCGTAGCTCCGCGTAGCTGGCGAGTCACGCCGGCCCTTCATTTTCCGCGGCCGGCGCCATGCGACGTCCGGACGTGTTTATTTTTCATTTCCGCCCGCACCGGCCGAACCCTCGGGCTCGGCCGCCCCCGCACTCTGGTGCAAATACGATCGAAAGGAGGAAACCGCTCTCATGTCGGGTTAGCGCTTAGAAAAACAAAGGATGCGCTAAATCAATAAGCAGCAAAACAAGGCTTTTTATACTGTTTGCGGTTGAAGGGAATGCAACAGCGGTGGCGGTGTGTGTCAGGAAAGGATACATTGAGATTATTTTATTTAGAGTAACAATATTTTTTCGTCCCCCGAAAACTTCGAGGATAAAAGAAATACAAAATAACTCAAGCCTCAATCGCTTGTGAACGCTATTAATGCTATTAGGGGAATGATAAATGCATGCAATTCAATGTATTAGTGACAGGTAATCTCCCTTTAAAAGTCTTGAATTAACTAAGTCTTAACATCCGTATTTAACATACGATCTGCCCCAAAAATTTATCCTATTTGACAGCATAGAAAGTGTTCATTCTTCTTTCACATAAAAATTTAAATAGTGAGCTTGATTTGACTAATAATATGGCTATTTCATGATGTTTCCTAATTCCGCAAATTCCTCCTTTTTCATTTTCCCCCACACGTATGATTTTATTGCATTTGATTTTTTTTTTAATCTCGAGGGATCAAATCATTTTCAGAATAAAATGACTTTAATGAGTTCCATCGTTTAACAACAACATAGTTTATATCCTATATATTCCACAAATGACGATGCGCCTATTTATGTTACAGCGAGTAACCTTTCATAAATGTTTAAGCAAATGTAGGAATAACTACTCAATTCTAACCATGTTCTTTGATGCCACTTAGCATGCTAACAACAACTCATCTAAATGGTATAATCATTATTTTCGTTATAAAGCTAAGACTCAATGTTCAAAAGTATTATGTAGTATTATGTATGAACTTGGCTGAATTTGCATCTCCAGTGTTATGACACTACACATACACATAGGTAAATGATTCTAGGTTCATTTTGATAAAAGCCTAGGTGTTGGTATATAAAAATGATCACATACCCCGCTCCTTGCTTTCTGTATTGCAAGAAAAAAACCACTTATAACCAACTTTTTGATTACAATTATTATTTTCACTGTATAAAATATATCAGCGGAAACGAAAATTTACTTCATAAAGTAAATGTTCCCAGCTGATGAGTGTAAAGAAGAGAAAAGAAGATATACATAATACGTGGCATTGATTATAATACATTAATAATTAATTACTCTAATGGAGAAAAATCTAAAAAGTACAGATAAAAATACAGTTTCTATTTTTTGTCGAAGTACCTACTGTCGCTATCTTGAATCTTAATTGATCACTCCACAGGGTCTTGGTGGAATTACTGGAGGCACGAAAGATAATACAAATACAACTTTTGCTCCAATATAAACCATCATACAATAATACACTTGTTATATAATAATATTTTTTATAAACATTAATATTCATTATAAATTATTGATATTCTTTTATTATTCATTTTAAGTATATAAAAGTTACGCTTGTTACTTTTAAATTGAGCCATACCCTACAAAAACATCAAGCTCGTGGAACACTAGAGTAAGGACGGAATGGACTAGGCTGGACGGCTTTAATCTTTATTTTTTTATCTGTACAATGCTAAAGCTTACATACTTTTTTTCATTTCGAAATAAATTCACCTTTAATTACCAATTCAATTTCTACAGTCTTTCAAACCATTTGAATATACAATTATATTTATATATTGGTATTTTTTACATAAAATCAACTTTACATTATCAGATGTTATATTCGAATCCCTTACTAAGTGATTTATAAACTACAACTAGCTTTTTTAAACATTAAAAGGTTATAGTTTGCTGCTAAATAAAACCATCGCCTATAGCATAAACGACTAATTGTTAAAAAACATTAGAATACATCTTATCGCAATCAAACCAAATTCATTACATATTTATCTAGTCCCGTTGATGTTGCCATCTGTACACTGTGAGTTTTATTTTATCACATGAACCGTTTTTGTATTAATTGAGATTTTTTCCGCAATGGGGATGATGTGTAATAACTTCTTAACGGTTCCATGGATCATACGAAGGTAATGCACAACGTTTTTATCTCGTGCCATTGGAACATGTACAGCTAGCAAACAGGAAATTATTCCTCCATTCGATACCAAAACAGGACACTTCAAATCTAAGCATTTGTAGGATTGAAAAAGGTTATAATCAATATAAGTAATTTGAAACATGAATTTAATACTTAAAAATAGAAGTGTCTCTGCTCACCGAACCTTACTCTTCCGATTTTTCCGTTTTTTTTTTTTTAATTTATTTTGGATAAAGTCAACATTTTCATTTATTAAAAAAAATGTAAAAGAATAAGACGACTTCACCTGCCCCAGCGGAAAAGCACCACAGCTTCACCAAAATGAGGCTAAATAGAAAACTTTTCATTTAATCTAGTAGTCAAGGGGGGCCAAGTTTCTTCGCTCCAAACAAAGAATAGTTAGTAGCCAGTCACGTGTAATCCGTGCAATATCGAACTCAGATAGCCCTTCTTTATAGCTTTATAAAAAGGCACTACAATTTAATTAAAGCGAAAAATTAGTTTACAGTGATTTATACGAAAATAATAGCTAACATGTAAAGGCTCCATTCGTCGTGCAAAGCTTAATCGGAATTCACCAGGGTTACGCACAGGAATTGCTAGAAATTTTCCTCGTACGCTCGCACGAACTTGTAAATAGGTACAGAGCTGATGTGGAGCGAAAACCTTCGGTGGCTCCGCGCGCGTCCAATGTGCCGGTTCGTTTATCTCAATATCTCAGACGGGCGGACGCGTACGTGCCGAACGCGGACGAGACACGAAAGGAAATGCTGCAACTGTTCCACACATTCGATACATGCAACCCTCAGCACATGGGAAGTATACAACAGAAAATACAATACCATAGTATTCACGTGCCTTACGACCGTTTTTACGAATGAGAATACTACAATGATCCCTCTACGTAATTAGCTATTTAATACAGTATAACTTAAAGAATTAAAATCCCGAAAATAATGTTTTATGTCTTATCAAAAATAGTTAAAACTCATTGTTATCATAACCTGGTGAGCACATTGAACACAGACGTAAGACGGAGATAGTTATGCGAAAAATTCAAGCAGGCTGAAATTTTGATGATGAAGATGAAACAGAGGAAGTTTGTAATAGTATTAACTTTATTTAAAAAGCTTCAAGTGTCTTGGTTTTCGAGGTACTGAACCAGCTTCCGTTTTGATTTGCTGTTGGCAAATCGATCATATTTTGCATTTTATTCGTCAACAACTTTATCTCTCTTACTTAATTTTATTTTTCAACAACTTAATTTTTTCAATAACCTATTTTTTTCTACAACTTTAATTTTTTCATCAACTTTATTTTTCTTACTTAACTTTATTTTTCTTATACCGTCTTCTTTATTTTAAGGTGTTTTTCTCGCTTAAAACACGTTTTGTCATATTTTTTTATCTTTTGACTGGTTTCATTGGAAGTAATTTCATCCTTGGCAGTTAAGTAAGCTCAGCGAATTTGATCTTACGTATACGGTTCTAACCGTATAAAACCCAAGATCAAACTCATTCTATTATATGTACCGATAATAATTATTGTACTTTAAGTAAAAACCTTTACTACATCTGAGTTTTCTATAATTTCTAGAACACATAATGATTACGGTGTTTCTCGATGGGGAAAATAAGATAAGTGACTCATTAAGATTTTATGATTAGAGACTCATTCGTATTTGACATTCACAAAGCATAAAATAAAATAGCCAGAAAAATATACAGTAATTTATTATTTACAAACAAATCACCACCATCTTACAGCAAAAGGTACACGATGAAAACATGAGGGAAAATATCATGCACAATATATTATTCATATATACAAAAATGAAAACTTTTTTTAATTTTGAATACAGAACTCTTTGGTAACATAATGTTAAAGGTAAATTGCATTCATTTGTCATTTGTTTATGTGAATTAGCAGCAATTCCAAGTCTTGTTACGTAAAATGAATTTAACACGAGAAATTTTTTGCAATCCATAATTTATTACGACTATCGTTGTGGTCTTACTTAACAACAAATCTATGATAGACTTCGATTAGCATTTAGTAATGAAGCCCCATCCCGTGCCAGTGTTTACAATTCATTTAATGAGTTTAAGCTTGAGCGTAGCAATCTCATAAATTATCTGCGTCCTTAAACAGTAATAAGTGAAGATAACATCAGTGCTGTGCGACGATTGTTGTAGAGAAAGATAAGCGAGTGACCTACCAGCAGGTTTGGGAAAG
The DNA here is from genome assembly GCA_933534255.1 of Iphiclides podalirius. NCBI lineage: Eukaryota > Metazoa > Arthropoda > Insecta > Lepidoptera > Papilionidae > Iphiclides > Iphiclides podalirius. The sequence goes on along the minus strand of OW152815.1, from coordinate 12,075,891 downwards.
CTTAAGCATTGGTATGTCAAAGTCAGGTACAAAAAATATTACACTAACATTTAGGCGCAAAGAAGCTTTGTACCAGATGATATCCCCATACTATGTGTTATAAAGGTTCAACGGCGGTGACTTTAATGCTGTATTTGACATCGTCATAGGTGATGAAATCTGGACATATTAATACGAACCCGAAACCAAAAGACAATCTGCTCAGTTTGTGTTTCCTTTTCAGGATCAACTTACTAAAGTAAAGAAAGGAAGAGGTCAAGAAAGAAGATGATTTCCTCGTTCTTTTATCAGATAGGTTATTTTGCGACAGTTGTGCTTCTACTGCAGACGTGTATATGTTAACTGTAATTTGCCTGTTGTTTTGCAAAATGTCCCTTTCTCCACGACAACGCTTCAATGCACTTCGCGAAACTATTAATTGAATATTTGACTATAGCAGGTGTCAACATAATAATGAGTCATCACCCATCTGCCATGTAGTCACGACCTCGCGCCGCGCATCTTTCATTTATTCCCAAGAATCAAAGATAAAATGGGTATTCGAGGTAAACTTCTTACAAAGAAAATCTATTCAAATCTATTGAAAATTAAAATTATTGAAAATGTAAGTGTAAGCACTATGCGTAAATAATATAATGGTGTATTATTTACTATTTAATTAATATGGGTAAATATTATTGGACTTGTTCAGCCCATTATGTTTAAATTATTTAATGAACGATATGTATCAACTAGGCGTTCGGCGAGGCTCCACCCTTATGCTGTCGACGTTCCCAAAACAAGAACAAAGCGATTTGCCTCATCATTCATCATCCGTACAGCTAAGGAATGGAACAAACCCTGGCGGCGTCCGTCTTTCCGTCCGATTACAACGTAGGCGTCTTCAAGGCAAGAGTGAATAGGTTTTTACTGAGCTAGCGCGCTTACCATCAAAGGTTGCATCGCCACTTACCATTAGGTGGGATGGCAGTCAAGTGCTGGCCAGTTCTAAATAAAAAAAAATGTATTAAAATTCCTGAGTGCTGTTAATGTGTAAAAAAATTAATATAAAATATTGGCCATACTACTATTGTTTATAAAAAATATGATTTTACATCATTTAACACTAGATAGATAAAATTTTGAAAATGAATGAAAACTGTATCATAGTTTTCATATCTATTATAGGTAGGTACACTGACAATTCATTCAGTTATCGTACACTTACAAGCACTTCCCGTACCCAGTTGGTATACATTAAAAGCACTTCTCAAAAAAAAAATAAGTGCGCGCCTTCTTTATCACCATGCATCATGCAAAGAATATTACCTTTAATTCTGTGATATGATATTTAATAACACAGGTACTTCGGTTTCTTTACGACAATTATAACAAAGCCAGTAATATTTAACGGTAAAGCAAGTATACGTATCGCAGGGGATTCGTTCTCACTCACCACTCTCATTGCAAATAAGCAAAAAGTCCATATTGAGCATCACTAATTGTTGGTTGTTGAGCCATGGTTACTCGCTCATGTACGGCGTATTAGAGTTCTAATCAGGCGGCCGACTTTAAAATTAACCTTTTAAATTAAAATTTTATGTACAGGTGCACCACGATTTCGACGGTGAAAGAAAAAAATCGTGAGGACATCTTTATATTTACAATATAATTATAGAAAAAATATTTCACACATAAATTTGCAGTCCACCAATCCGAAGTGAGCGCGAATGGCGGATTTTGCACTAATAACGTATAGAAGAGGCATATGCCTCTATTTTCACATTTTTAAACTATTTAAACTTCATTAAAACATGTAGAAAAAGTACGAAAAGATTGTCGCCACTGTGGGAATCGAACCCACGTCTTCGGCATTCGCGGCCTGACGCTCTAGCCACTGAGCTTAACGGCTGATAGCTACAGCGACGAAAATCTTAACGCCTTCTTTCTACATTGTTATTTAGCATTTGAAGCAATGCTTGGCGCATCTATTGTTATATCCTTTCCAGCATACAAACAATTTCGAATATCGTTTTACAACGATAATTCGAACAAGAGATGTCGCCATTGCTTTTTATAAATTCGAAAAATCAATCAATCTTTTCGTACTTTTTCTACATGTTTTAATGTTCAATCTTAAGTGCAGAGATTAGCACTATAAAAAAACTTTAAAATTTATTTAAACATCATTTTCATTGGTACAGATAATCTATACAGATAAATAAAATTGGAGTGTCTGTTTGTAATATTAAAATAACCGCGTTTTACTCAATGTATACAGGGTACATATACTAAAATATTTTTTTACAATTTTTATCTGTCTGTCTGTCTGTTTGTTCCGGCTAATCTAACAAAATTAAAAACTAATGAAAAATGTAAAAGAAATCACGAGAATCTTAAACACAGATAAAAATAGCATACATTTATTTTATTAGAAACAGCGTTAACACTAACGTTAAATAACAAATTAAACAGCAGTAACATTATTATAATACGATCCATATTACGCAAGTGCTGAAATGGAATTTTGGAAAAATACAATTTGTACAATAATTCACATATTCTCTCGTCTATTATCACAGGCCGAATGTTGTAGTTCTGATGCAGTTTACTTTCTTAGTTATAAATAATCAAATGCGGGTATTAATAAATTTTACTCAAAGTTGTCATTAATAATGTTAACACTTAACAGTTCTCTAAGTCATACCATACGTTAAAATATAATTAAACATAAGTATATAGCGATATTATCAACTAAAAATCACCTACCAACAAACTTCAAGGTTAGTTTTGATTACAAGAAAATGTATTTATTTTCAAAATGATAAGGATTTTGTTTTATTTATTTAATTTTTAAAACATTACCCTTACTTTAGGATAACGTTATCCAGTTGTAAGGAAGTTTTACAAACATAAATTGCACGAGGACAAACACCCAGATGCGAAACAACTATCTGTGGGTCACACAAATACTAGTCCCGTGTGGGGATTGAACCCACGACGCCGAAGCCAATAATACCTTGGCAACTGCGCCACGGAGTCGTCAATTACATTTATTTTTATATTACAATTAAAGACCTAGATTTGACTTTATGTCCAATTACCAACACAAAAAACTTATTAATTTTTGTAGTGTCAATAATTTTTTGAATGCAATTATCCGTTTCAATTAAATGGTAAGTTTGTAAACAGGTTTACTTTATTTTTAATTGAAAACGATTTCTAATTTAAAAAGCATGTAAATAGTAAATTTCACATATGACAAAAGTATACAGTGTAAACTTACAAAAAATCAACAGTGAGATGTATCATCTCACTCTGATTGGAAGGGAAATAAATATAACATGTGATATTAACTAGGAGGGTAGAATTTCTTAGATTACCTATGGTTTAATCATTACCTACTTTAGAAGCTTTCCGTTTTACTCTATTTGATAAAAACCACCAACTTCTTAATTCCTAAATGCAATCTCGATAAATAAAATTTAATTTTTTATTAAAATTTTCTGTGGTATTTCAAATTTGTATATATATATATATATAATTGTATTGCCTAAATATAAAAAAATCTGGTTTTTAGTAAAGATATGTTTATCGATGAATTCTGCAAACACATAAATTCACCATGTTATTGGTCCCTAATACAATATGTATATACACTGCTTGTCTGTGAAAACACAAAATTATTTGCCAAAATAAAAACTTGATGAATTAAATTAAAATGAGAACTGCTCTTGATGAATTTGCTTACTAACTGCAAAACAAAGAGGTCTAAAAAACTGTTGTTGGCTCATGACCGATTGGAACAAAATTACTTTATTGTATAATATGTATTAAATAACAGGAACAGTTATGTATAAGTTAAGTTGTAATAAATGGAGAAATGGTAACAAAATTGTAGTGTATTTAGTATAGGAATACAAAGTTGCTGGTAGTCAAATGGAGAGCATAATGCTTTTTCCTTATGTGACAATGACTAATGACTTACGTATACCGCAAGCTGCTTTAAAGAATTCGTGCCTATGATGAGTTGGTAAAATTTTGTAAGAACTCTTACAGAAACACCTATTAAAACATATTTACTAAGATCTGCAAAACCCTCTGGTGTAAATGTCCTTGGACGGCAATAATCACTTAACATCAGGTGAACTGCCTGTCCCCCTGCCAAGTCTTCACGAAAAATAGGTATTTTTAGATTAACACTATCAATAGAATTTGCTTGTATTTTCATGTTTATCTAAATTCAACCACACCTGAACATTAATGCGGTAAGACCGAGCAACGTTTCTCGCTGTTGCACGAATGGGCAGGTCCGTTCGGGGAAGTAACACGTCCTCACAGGTGACTGGCGTAAAGTGGAATGTAGTAGCTGGGGCCCATTTTATTAAAAGGTAGCAACGCATATGCAACCCTACGGGTGTTGCAAATGTCAATGGGCAGCGGTTATTGCTTAACATCACGTGAACTGCCAGCTCGCTTGTTACCATTTCACATTAAAAAAAACATGACAAACAACAAACTTATATTTGTACATCCAGCACAAATGTAGGAAAAATAATTTGAGAAATATATGTTTTTCATACATTTAACACTATTGGACATGTGCTAACCTGTGAAAGCAGTAGAGGAAACAATATACCCAGATTAAAATAGGGCAAAGACATCTAGAAATTCACCTTCTATTCACTGTATAATTTCAATAGTCATAATTATGTTTTAACATTTTGATATTCAGCATCTTGAGCTATCATTATGTACATATTTTTGACTAGTATAGCAAATGTTTTTAATTGCCGAAAATGTTAAATTAAATGAGTACTATAAGAAATAAAATTATTGTATTGAAATGCACAAAAGATTTTATGTAAACGATTAAAAATTATTAACTTGCAGAGTAAGTACAAATCACAAACTATATATGGTGATTTTATATTTTTCCTTCCAGTATAAATAAACATCACCACAACCAATTTTAACACTTATGAAAAGGGCACAGAGTTTGTATTAAGCTTGCAGAAAATGAATTCTTGAAAATTCCCATTTGCACCGGCCATATCAATTGGCAATTAGTCAACCATTAACAACTTTAGAGATGTTTTCCTTGAGGGATGTATTTAGTAAATTTGCACCAACTGTTTGAATTCTAAAGCATTACATCATGCACTCTATTTTTTGCTTCAATAAACCTTTCAATATAATTTCTTAGTAAGCATTTAACAATGCTGGTTTACTAATTGAATTAAAAATAATTAACACTGAGCAAAACATTTTACGTGTTTTAGGCATAAATACCATCATACACATCCATACACATACATAAAGACTAATCTATTTATGTTCAAGTAGATAATGAGTTTATAAAAAAAAAGTACTGAATGAAGCTTTATAGTCAAAATAAAATTATTTTGTTCTGAATATTTACTATGTTCTATTTTAATTTGGAATGTAGATACAATTATATTTGATAAATTAAAATAACACTGTTTGAAAAATGTTTGTGAATGAAAACTTCAATGTAAGCAATAATTTAATGGATATGTAGGTAATTTACTTTTAAAGAACATAAATTATTTTCATTTAAAGAAAATTAGCTTTATTTTTATTTATATTTGTGTCCAAAAAACTCCAAAAGTAGCAGATGGATTGACTGTTGACTTGATTTGTTTACAACATAGCTATTGAATGGGAGGGTGTTTTTATACTTACTTTTTTACTTTATATACTTTTTATTCTAAATTTATCTTAAGTTGCCATGGAAATGACAAGAAAACCTCAGGAAAGTGTGGCGGGATTCAGCTGTCATAATATAGTTTATTTCAACAGACTGTCTATTTTACCTTTAGATAACTTGACATAATTATGATAAAAATCATAGATTCTTGTAGTAAATGTAAAATCATAACATGAAAGTCTGATCAATTTGCATAATACCTGCATGTTTTATTGTAAATTTGTCATGGCTAATCAAAATATTCAATATAGCAAACAAAAAATATAGCTTATTCTTAAAATAAAAATATTTGAATTAAAAGAATTTTTGTGCATTGCAATTCTACAATAAATGCAAGTAAATTGAGTTTCCTAAATTGCTATAAAAAAAGGAACAAATGAAGACATTTTTATGTATGACAAAACATAGCTTAATGAAAACGGCTGTTTCTGCAAAATATTTTGTTTTTTGATATTACCATTAAATGTTCAAGTATTCAATTGTTAAAATATTACTTTTTCATGTATGTTTCCTTTGATAGAACAATTGGTAGATGGCACTAACATATTTCATACAAGTTGAATAAATGCAACAAAACATTTAAAAAATAATGTGTCATGTATTTAAGAATATATTCCCTCAAAAAATATACTATATTTCAACAATTGCCTTCTGTTTAATATCAATACATTACAGTTACTATGGAAGAAAAGTACTTTTAACATAATATAAATAAATTGACACAATGTGTCTCTTAGATATAATTTATAGCCAACTTCAACATGAATCCATTATAAAATAGTTTTGTTACCATTATTTGACCAGTTTATTAAAGTGTCTGTTGATGCATCTTCAATATCCAATAGAAGATTGTCTCCATCTTTGTCAACATCCATAGAATTATTAATAGCCTCATCTTCATGTGTTTGCAAGTTAACATACGACAAAGATTTCTGTTTCTGGCCCAAATCGAAAATTTCCAAATCCTCATCATCATCATCATCCGAGTCCATTGTTAGGGGAATTCTTGAAAGTTCCATGTTCTCTCTTCGATCGTCAGACTGAAGAACACCATATCTAAACTGGTTTGTTTCACTGGTGTTATGAGAGTTGTTGGCATCATTTTTCTTATGGCTTCTTCTGGAATTAAATATAAATATACATTGATATTTATACAACACTATACTACTTACTATACATATAACACACAGTATGTTAATAATGCACTTTAATAAATATTAATAAAGATTGAATTGAAAATGATTTTTAATAATGATGATGGTAAAGTCAACATCAAGTTCTTTTGTATGTTTTTACAAAACTTATCTACACTGAATGATAAGGTTAAAAACATATCTTCTAGTAGATAATTCTTATTTACAATTAATTAAAACCAATATTCAACATAAATATGTTCGAAAGATTTATAAACATAACAAGGTTGAATAATTTGTTAAAGGGTTGTCATTGAAAGTAAGTGTCGTAAGTTGTCACTAAACCAGAATGCCATGAATTAAAAGTTCAACATCACAGTGAACTAATTAACTTACTTGTAAAATATAAAATAGGCACCAGCCATCAGTGCAAATCCACCAAACACTATAAGGCCTCTCTTCAAAACTCCAGGATTGTTAATATCTAATTTGCTAGTAGTGGTTTCATTTAACTTGATTTCACTACTGCTTTCTTCAATATTCAGTGTTGTGTTGGATTGTATCACATTTTTGGGTGAAATATTTGATATTTCATTACCTGAAAAATTTCAATTGCAGAATGATTGAGCAAGTTGAAACATTTTTATGACATAAAAACAATAAGAAATTGGCTTATTTTTATATTGAATTGGTATCATTTATATTTCTCATGTAGAAGATAAAGATGAATTATTTGTCAACATTATTTTTTCTTTTGTTAGTGGCAAGATACTATTTTTGGTATTATCTCTGAAATATGTTTGAAAAAACTTTTTGCGAAATCATAGATGCCAATAAAACTTATTTTTATTTTTTCTGATGTTACACTTTTAGTCCTTAAAATATTAAAGCTTCATCAAACGCAGATCAATAAAACTATGTGTTATATTAACATGCTTATTTCTAACCTACCTTTTAAATTATCTTTATTTAAAGTATTATTTGTACTGTTATTAATATTATTTATGGTTTGTTTGTTGACAGTGTTGTTCGAGAGTTGTGTATGTTCAGCAATAGAATTTTGAATTTTGATATCCGTCCCACCACCTTCATTTTGCCCGACTTGTCCTTGTGTTTCCCGTTTGCGAAGATTCATTAACCGTGCCGCATTATGCACTGAAGGCCATAAAGAATAAACATTGTCCAGCTCCGTTTTCGACCCACCATTTTTATATAAATCTTCAGACGTTGTAACAAAAGTAAAGAGTAACATTAACAAACTGCACCGTAATATCATTTTAATTTATAAGGTAAACTTAAAGTTACAAGCAATCACTTTTTTCACATTAATTCTAGGTTCATTATTGGTAGCACTATTTTTATTGGTTTTATATTCCCACTGCTTATCACGATGATTTGAAACTAACCAAATCTAAAGTAAAGAGGTGTAGTATTTTATATTATACAAGAACAAAGATGGATAATCTTTAACGAAGAATGAGTAACTATAAAATAAGCAGATTAAAATTTTAATTACAGTACGTACAGCAGCAGAACTGTCAGTTTGTAATAACTAAGAACCAAAATTGACATTGACATTATCGTAATCATCTAGTGCGGTTGGATTTAGGTGCGGTAAAAAAGATAGTACAAAAAGTTTAAAAGGATAGTAGTTAACAAAAAATTATAGTACACATTTTCATAATAAATGCACACATAAATTATTTTAATCACAAACTCGCAGAAAATTGTTATCAGTTAGAATTATAATTAATAGAATTTTGACTATGAATAGAACGGCCTGTACCATATAAATAATAAATTAATCATATTATTCCACAGTTATTAACTCTATGATTTACTGAATTGAGTGCAACGTGCAAAGTGACTGTTTTAGAAAGCGGAGTATCGAAAAAAAGTACCATTCGCGATATTGCAAGTCAGGATAATTATTTTCTTATTATCTTGATGTTGCAACATCATTTCATGAAAAATAATTTAAAAAAAATTATTAATAATATTCTGTTCAGGGTTTTTTAGACAACCCATTTTTAATATATCTTTAATATACTAAATTTATTATAGAATAAATTTTATTCTACTATCAGCTCGGTGAAGGTCGATTTAGGTTCGGATCTTCTACTAATTGTAAAATATCATTGATCGTAAGTCATTTACAAAATGAAATCTAAAATTCATTGCGTAAGGTGGATTTTTCAACGAATAGCGATTAACATTTACGTTGAAATAATGTAAATAATGAATGTCAATAGCAGCTAAGATAAATTTGTAATTCAAAATACGGCACAAGTTTTACGTACTTATACTTTACCTAAATGACCAATATTATACCATTTACTGCCAATACAACATTAGAAGTTCTTTGGGTTGTAAATTAACGCTGTAATTCTATCGAACAATAGAAAGCTGTTTTACCACTTGTTATCATTGTCTATTATGATATATTTAGTCTATTTTTTATCATTTCATTACACGATATTTAGTGTATTTTTTATCTCTGTTACCTATAAGTATAATATACCTTCAAACGGGGTGAATGGGCACAGAATTGAACTTTGGGTAAACTTATCACTAATAATGCCTCAAAGTTTTTTATTGATTTTGGTATCAAAACTTGAGTCGCATCCTGAGGTTTCATAAACTCTTAACACTAAAGCAAGTAAATCATCCAGTTTTACATATTTTTAGGTCATCCCTATTTAAACACGAAATGGAGTTAATAGGGACGATGATTGGCGCTATAGGGAAAAACCGTCAGGGCTGTCACAATAACAATTTTTGTAAGATACGTAAGTAGGTAGCGTATTAGTAATTAAGGTAAGTAGTGTAGTTAGATAATTTGACTTTGAATAAAAACAAGTATTTTATGAATATATATATAATATGTATATATATATATATATACATGTATATATATATATATATTCTAGATTTATTGCTGGAAGTCTATCTAAAACCTTATTTCTGCTATAATATTTTTATGGGTGTTGCATTCTATCTCTTTCATTAGCATTTTAAGAAGCGACGGAAATATATTTTTGGATACAGTAGCCTGCATTCTCCCATCGGGTCTTTTTCCAATTATAGAGAATGTAAAAAAAAATATATTAATAGTTTGATCGAAAGTAAATCGTGTAAATTATTTCTAAATCAAGTGGCAGCCCTGTCCCTATAGTCCCTTTACTGTCTCTTGACACACTGCATCGTCCCTATTTAATAAATATCCCGTCCCAATTGACCCCCCAGTCGTGCCTAAAAACCCCTGACGCGTACCGAAAAACCTCTTAAAATGTTAATAAATATTAGTCATAATAAAATATAATTTTATGATTAAAGTAGTCTTTCAATAGTACTTAGATTGCATTCAACAGATTCTAGAATAAACACGAACCTCGCCTAAAGTTGTTTTGATACCAATACAACCACAAAAACAATATAACTTGATAAAAAGATAAGACACTAAATCCAGGTAATACCAACGAGTAACTTCAGAATGTTGTTTTGACAATTTATTCCTAACTTCATGTCAAATAAATGCTGCCAGTTCAAAAAGTAACTATTCTACCATACATTTTTGACATTTTTGGCTATGGTTAGTAGATATTCAGAGTTAATAGCACGATTATTTCAATCCCGATTTTATCCCTATTCACCCCTCGATTCCTATTCACCCCGTTTGACGGTAACTCAAAATATAACGTAATTAATGAAAATATTAATTACTTACTTTGAAATTTTATTGCTCTTTCTGGAAAAAATTAAAGAGAAACAAAAAGAAACAGAGATAAAAAATGTATTATATTTAAAGATTTTATTACAGAACAACATAAATACAAAAATTATAATAATGACCATAAATTTTAATATGGACAGAGGAAAATCCAGGAAAAAGTTTCTATTCAAGATCTTATTAAACAGAAGAAAAAATATAATTCTCGAATTCTTCGTAATCATTAGGTTCTTTTTCATTTTCCTCCACTTCAATAATATCCTGGATTTTCAAAGAAGTTGATCTCGGATAAAACCTGTTGGTTTTAAAAAACCATATTAATGTCATCCGTTGTTTACAGGGTCTAACTTCGCACATATGCATTAAGCCACATAGAATTTACATCTATTGTTCTTAAAAAAATTTGTAGTAAAGAAGTTCAACACGGCGGTATTAAGTTGGAGTCAAAAATTTAATCTTGTTTAAAAAATTGTTCGCTGTCATCTTTTGAGCCGTAATTCATCTAGGTAAATCCGATCAGACAACCCAACGGCTTCACATTCTATGTTTTTAGTGCAAGTCAGGATAATCATTAAAAATCATTTTTTTTTAAATTATTAAAAATATTCAGTCCAGAATTTTTTTAGACAACCCATTTTAATATATTTTCTAATATAATTTTATTCTATTATCAGCTCGGTGAAGGTCGATTTAGGTTCGGATCTTAGACTAACTACAGATGTTATAAGAATACAAAATCACTGGTCAACCACTAAAGTGTTCCTATATCCAAATCGAGTGACAGAACACATTCACACGTTTCCTTCGAATTGTATGAAAAAGATGGCGTAATTAAAGTTAAAGCAATAAGAAAAAAGAGGAGAGCAAGGGTTTGATACTTAAGCATAAGTGTAGTTTATAGGATGTTATTACATAATTGTCCAATGTACAGTAATCTTATACACATCGTCACCGACTATGATTGGTTACTCTCGGTACCTTTTCTTACAGTGTTCTATAAAATGGTCTCAGCATTTCCCTCCGTGGAGTTTTAGTAAATAATTAGTGCATAATATAGTTTTTCGTCGTCCGATTTTCCGACCAACAGCAACGTCCGTAATTTCTAATTTATTCCCTTATTGGACAAAAACGACGATCAATGCATCCGATAACCGGAATCCAGATAAATAAAATTGTGATGTAATTACATGTACAATTGTAATGTGTATTACTCTGTTTACCTACCGTATAAAATATATTTAGTTCAAATGTTACTGCCGGACGCCATCTATGGTTGTATTATGTACCTACGTTACCGTGAGTGAAGATTAGAAATAAGTAAGTACACCTATATAAAAATTAAGAACGAAGCTAGATGTCGCTTGAGCAGATTACACATTGATTGAACTGTGTATATTAATGTACTGTACTATAGTACTGTGTACAAGGGCGGATCCAGCTTTGGTGCCAGGGGGGGGGGGGGGGGTCACGTAGTCGTGGTCAAGTGATAAGAAGTTATAATTTAATTTTTATAATCGTAGATACAAGTAAAAAGTAGGTACTTATTTTTAACCGACTTCAACTTTTTGTACGTAACATTTCGTTGCTTTCACACAGGAGGTTCAGACTCGGTAGTATAATCGTTAATTGAAATAAAAACAAACTTTTTTTTTTAAAGATTTCGAGAAGAAGGCATTCTATTCCCTAAAACAAACTTGTTGACAATGAGGTAGTCATTCATAAATGCGTCGTATACTTTTGAAACGAACTTGTGTGCTTGTTAGTTATGAATGATCGCGCGTAAAATAAATGAGTTGCCCATAAATCGCGCACTTTCTGAGATAAGTTCAAATGAATGTAATTAATTAATTACGAGTGAATTCAAATATTTGTCATTATTTATATAACATTATTTATGTTTAGAATTTGATAAAAAAATGGATACACTTAGAAAAGCCTCCCTGTATAGTTTTTTTTAAGTAGCTATTGGTAAGCTTACTTATTTTTGCAATTTATTTTATTTGTTTCTTCGTTGCCAGATTTTATGTTGTCGTATTGGTTACTACTCCTAAAATAGCCGTACACAAAATAAAATGACATCGTCCACATTAAAAAAATGTTCATAAATTACAAAAAAAATATTCATTCATTCGTTCATTCATAATATTCAGCGCTTCTAATCCATCTAATCAAAGACAGAATCCACATTCACAGAAAACTTTATTTCCCAAAGATGGTCTCGCATACTCACGTCCACTAAACCACCACATCTCACCACCCATAAAAAACCCACCCATTAAGACAAATCAAACTCGACGCAGTTGTGTTCCTTAATTACTGAGTTCCTATGGCCACATTCCAGCCCGGTCATCAGACCCTGGTTACCATCTAGCAAAGAACTCGTCATAGCGAATCAAACGAGCCGAGACACAATAGGGTTGCGCCGTTTCTTTACTGAGTTCATATGACTGTCTTCCAGCTCCATCATCAGATAATGGTAACCATCTAAAAATTAAGTACTCGCCAAGACGAATCATCAAGACGTTTCATTACAGAGTAGTCATAGGAACCTCACAGAATCATCACAGAAGATCGGCGTAAAGTACTTCTGCGATTTGTCTGGTGAGTGAGGTAGCTGGAGCCCACTTTATTATAAGGAGAAAACACATCAGCAACCCTATGCATATGTCCATGGACGGCTGAGGATGGAGCTCCATCATCAGATCCTGGTTACCAATGAAAGACAAACTACTCGTCAATACTATTCAAATGTACCCAAACGCGATGAGGCTCTGTGGTTTGATTCGAAGTTCCTATGGCCTTCCTTCCAGCTCCATCATCAGATCAGCACCATGTCATAAAAATATTGCATTGTCTCGCGATTTACACATGTATACAAAATTACAGCTCAACCGGTAACCGGGAAATAGATCAAATTTAATTTGCAAGATTTGATTTGATGATTTAAAATTAAAATATTGTAAAAATGTTCATAAAATGAAAACTACTTGGCCAAACTATGGTAAATTTTTATGGGACCAAATGACAACCATTCTGCATCAAACTAAAGAAGAATCACGTAAATCGGATCATAAATCTCAACGTAATCGGTGTACATACATCGAAAAAAAAAATATACCAATCGAATTGAGAAACTCCTCTTTTTGAAGTCGGTTAAAAATATTATATTAATTTAATTAAATATTGAAGGAACTTATATAAAATCTATATTATGGCAAAAAAACATATTAAAACATTATGTTTAAAAATTTTAATTAGTGGTCCACCTAGGTCCTAGACTCAGCCCAGGGGGCGTCATGACCCCCATGACCCCCCCCCCCCCCCTCTGGATCCGCCCTTGACTGTGTATATTATATTATTATGATTTTTTGGACGAAGGCCATACTTTGACATTACGTTGAGTATTCAATTGAGCATTCCATAATAAAAAAAATAATACTTTATTTTAACAAGAAATAACCAGAAAAATATCAATTCAAACATTGTTTGTTTAGCCCTTTATGAGTGGTCACCATATTGATAAGCGATTTAGTAATTGTGCGTTCAGCGCATAGTTTTAGTGCTCGTGAATAGGTTATTGCATTACGACGGTAATGCAGGAATTTCCAATAGGGTGTCCATAATTTTTGAAAAAATTAAAAATAATCTTTATCAAGTACGTACCAGATGCATAGATTTGGAATCAAATTCTGCATATGCTCTGTTAATATGTTCGTCGTCTATAAAATCACCCTGTATATATAAATCTTTCGTCTTTATATGAAGAATGTTCCAAGTTAGGTATACATTCCATTATTTATTACACCTAGTAAGTACCCATAAAAGCCAGGGAGAGACGAGAAATCTTTTTCAGTGATGTAAGTAAGAGTAATAATTCAGACTACAAAAAATAAAACATTTACGCCATAATTTAATTGGATTTATTTAAATAGACATTTATATTCATTACATTCTATAATTTAAAGTAGAATTTCCAAATTTTAATTTTTGGTATCTATTTCAACATTGATTGCGTAACCACATGTTAAGACTAACATTACAAACTTCGGTACATTTTGTTCCAAACATTTAGGTATACGGTATATATCCTACAAAATTGAACAAGTTAGAAATAGTATAGATTTATCAAAGGTCTTATGTTATAAAGTGTTGTTTTTTTTAACGGCAGTGATAAACAAGCCAACACATTTATTGGTTCACAGAATAATATCAATTTTTTTTGTGTAGTCATTAGTGCCACCATCTTAAAAATTATATGATTGGGCTGTAAATGTTACTAAATCATTATTTGATTAAGAATAATTAGGTTTAACATTAAAATATAATATTAAACCAGTCAAAATACTCCAACTACAATCACTCAAAACCTCACAACGTGAGCACACATAACTCTCTGAATCAATAAATTACGTTTTAATCTTAATGTTAATTATAAAATTATAAATATATTATAAATAATTTTATTAAGAACTATATTATACAAAAATTCATAACGTCGAAATGATATTACGCTTAGTGCGATTAATTATACCATACACACCGGTATATACCTTGAATGTAAAATTAGATAGCTTATAAAAATAGATTGCACAAAAGACCGTTACGAAAATATTTGCAGTGAAGTATTTAATGCAACGCAATAAAGTGATTTGTTATTTGACAAATATCAAGACATTTTTTAGAAATATCAAGGTTTGACGTCACCACAAATATAGAAGCCTTTACGACGTATATAAGTACCATAAATGTTTAAAGTTAATTCGTCACAATATTAACTTTACGTCTACAACAGCTATTGCAGATTTTAATTGTCAGTGTGCTAATCAAATATTAGCGCTAAAGTGTGCGATGTAGATAAAAAATTTAATTTTATGGCCCCTTGCAATTTAAAATTCCTTCAACTCAAATACCCAATAGTTTTGTCATAGCAAACAGCAGTTTACTGCAATCTGCGCCAATGTAATTCTCTACATTTAAGTACCTTTAAATCGTCATAATCATTTATTTCGAATGTTATCTAACTCTTAATATTACATACGTATTAAACTTTTAATAGAATTCTACTTGCTTATCTCAAATAATATGTTGGCTAATAAATCTTCTGAAAATTTATTACATGATCTACCATTAAATGCACTACAAATTTAAAGTACACACATACATTAGATTCTGCTGATATTACGTCGATTAAACATGAACTTATTCGTTTTAAATTTATCGATAATTTACACTTGTTTAAGGTCAATTTCGGAGACATGAATGAAAAGAAATAATTGTCAAATATTGTTCAATTTGTGTTAAACCTTACCCTAAAATCATGGCACAAAATTATGTCTAACATAGGAGGGAACACATCACAACTGGAAATTGTTCGTATTATTTGTTTTCGTTTAGTGCACTTTTTTCAAAAGGGAAAAATTTACTCGAAAATTCCTTTGAGACTCATAATAATGATTCAAGATGTGAGCAAATCCTCTTTACGTATGTGGTGAGAAATTAAAAAGTTATTTTTTTTTTAAATTTTCAGTAAGCGTTCAAGTCTCCGCATTCAGTCTTCTGAGAAACGTAATGTGTATTATGATATTAAAACAGAACATGGAATGTAAGAAAGAGAGAACATGCCATTTTCAGGATGCTTATAACCAACATAATAAATCGACATGCGTAGTAGACATTATTGTATGACGCCATCGGTTATAGACTCCGGTAGAACAATAAACTTCTAGAATAATCCAAACATCAAGAATGATGTCCTATATACGAACCTATGACTAACTATGTTAATACGACGAAAGAGCGAGACAATTCGAAACTAGCAACAAATGTATTTGCTCTAATTAATAAAATTGCTGTCCCGGATTAGGACGTAATCGATATCCTCCACCCATTCCGATTGGGTCCAACCGTCGCTAAATGGAACTGCTTTAAGTTCACTCCAAGCGCGCTTTGTAGCTTGTCTTCCAAATCTCGGCTAGGGTAACGGCAGAGTGGAAGCGATGGAAGATGCAAAGGGGCAGAGTGAACCGTTGGACCAGCGACCAAGCCACAAATCCGTAGAAGTCAAGTTGTACCTGTTAAATAAAAAGTACATTTTTATTTAAAAAAAATAGACTCAAATATCTCGCTCACTATACATTTCTATTTGATTTTGAGAGGTTCCCTGATACTGTATCTCTGGAGATTAAGCTTCAATATCGATGACATTAATTTGTGAGTTATTATATAATGTGACCTAAACCTAAGTCAATGAAAATCTTAATTTTAAAATCGGTTCTTATATGACGGCGTTCTGAGGTACACGTAACATAAATAAAAAAATACAACCAAAACGAGAATCCCCTTCTTTTTTGTAATTAGTTGGCTGACCTTTGTAAAGCCAAAATATTCTTTATAATGTATGAGAGTAAATAAATTCTCAGGAGTTGACGGTGATATTTTTTACTTAAAAATCAATGATATTATATACAAATAACCAAATATATTTTAATAAAGACGACGCATATTCCTACTGCACGGCGTTTAAAAATCGTTCCGCTTTATATTATACTAGCTTTTCGCCCGAGGCTTCGCTCGCGTTGAAGCCATTAAATAAATATCTATCCCCTTTAAGAACCCTTTATCCAATTAAAAAGTAGCCTATGTCCTTTCTCAGGCTCTAGACTATATGTATCTGTGTACCAAATTTCATATAAATGGGTTCAGTAGTTTTGGCGTGAAAGCGAGACAGACAGACAGAGTTACTAACGCATTTATAATATTAGTATGGATGATATAATAAGTGAATGTGAGAAATTATATAGAAGGTATGATACGGAGAGATAATAGTTTATAGTAATAGTGTAGTAGTATTAATACCAATATAATTAGAATAGCAATCTATTTTTTTTTATAAATCTTATGACGTTAAGTACCTAATGGTGTAATATCAGATTTTTATGATTATTTATTTAAATGGATATGCATGTATTGCTCCGATATTTTGAGATTTTATTCCAACACTTTCTGATTGTTACTCTCAATTTGAAATTTTAGTTGCGGATACGCCAAGGAGCGTGCATAATTACCGGGTTTGCCAAAACTTTCTGCGCTTCGAAGGTATAAATGAGCCACATGGTGACGTTGCAGATGAGGAGGAAGGTGACTGCCTGGCGAGCAGGCTTGCTCCGCTCTTGTTCCGGCAAATGCACTCGACGACGGGACACGTCGGCAATAAACAGCAACTGAAGAACCACCTGAAAGCGGTAACGTAATACATTTTAATCTAACAGAGATATACGTAATACATTTTAATCCAACAAAAATATACATACGAAATACAATTTAATCTAACCTTAAAATTTCTGTGAAGTCTGAGGGTTGAAGGAAAACGGGAAATTTACGCAGAGCGTTGTTAAATTCGTAGAATGAGTGACAATATATGAAAATTAAAAAAAATCCTTTTCTTTATCCCCCATCACAACCCACCTTAAAGATAGATATATTTTCATTTTGGACCTCTCAGTTAGTTTATGTAGTCGGTCTAAAGTATTTTGGCCTTGTCTAAAAATACACGAAAATTGGGCTCTTAACAATGAAACAAATGAATGGTGTGAAGGATTTTAAAAATAGTCGTATCGTTTAACATTCTCCGCCATTACATACCATCCATTTCTTTAACCATTTCTCCGAGTTATTTTCTGTAGTAGCTTCAATGGGCCGCTTTGGCGATGAACGTTTTTCATTCTCAAGTGATACCTTGCCTTAAGACTGATTGATTTTAACTCAAAACGTTATATGTCTCAGATATTTCAGTATTATTCGGCGAGGTGCGCCAATCCACCTCTCGTATTAGTAAGCTTTTGAAAAAACGTTTATTTACCTGGAGCACGCTCAAGCATCCGGTAATCATCACAAGGAGGTTCGGTTCGTGTGTAAAGGCGCCCATTCCACCGGCGATGACACTAAACACGGCGTATACGAAGAGTCCGAAGGCAGAGACGCGCAGGAGTATGTCGTTCAGGTCTGACTGCTCTTCAGAGCGGAACTTCAGAGATTGTACCCTGCGGAGAGGCTCGGTACAGGAAGGAAGATTGTAGCTCCATTTCAATTTACGACCACTAGTGATTATTGTATTGAATAGAGAACAACCAGGAATGGTAACGAAAACTCAAAAGGGGATGAAAGTAGAAACGTGTAAACAAATAAACGTTGACAACGGGTTCGCACGAGACCGATTTTAGGTGAAAAAATCGATGATTTTTAATTAGGGTAGAAAATGGGGTGATGTTGAACATTACGTTAAAGATTTGGAAAAAAGAAGGGCACAATGGTACACGTGCAAAAAGTTATTAAGAAAAACGGAGCAAACAAAAGGGTGAAGGAAAGGGGTAAGGGAGAAAAACAATAATAACATAAATAAAAGTCCAAAAATAATAAACAAAATAAACGAACAAACAAAACGTGCCTTGATAAAATTTACACGCACTTACCGTATAAACCCAATCAATATCGCCAGAATAGATAGAACCATAAGTCCGCAATGTGAGACGTCGGCCAAGTAAATCGAGAGGCGTTTCAACTCCTGGTGTCTGATCAAAACGAAGAAGAGGATCAAGCAGATAAGGGATGCGACCAAGAGCAGCAGTCCACAGAATAGGCCCTTGGAAGCGCCTGCACAGTCCACGCGATTGCCTCGTTGTGCGGCCGCTAACGCCGCTGCCCTGCGGGAGAGAACAGCTTCCAGACGTCTTTCCAGATCTTCATCGTTCGCCACGCTGCAACCAAATGCGTGCGCACATGTCAATTATACGCGCTTGTTAGTGAAACAGCTACGGGTTCTCGTTGATAATGTCTTAGACTTTAGTAAATATATTAGTTACTAGGCTAAATGATATGATTAGTCTTTAGTTGTCTACTGTTATGGAAAATGCTATTGGTTGCATCGCTACAGAAGTGAAGGATGTCTACACAGTATGAAATATGACAGCCTAAAAACGACACTCACCTTGGGTATCTTCCGATATGTTTCCACATGACGTAAATGACGGCAGCCCCAATAAGTGAGTACTCGATGATGAATGGGTAAAGGTACGGAGCGGAATCCGTCACAATTGTACCCATTATGGGGTTCCGTCCGCAAACTGTTGAATTGTCAATATTGGCAATCAAGGCAGCCGGGTTCATAGCGTCGAACGACTCGAATACCTCCGTGGAGTTGTTGGCTGAGGAAACAGAATGTAAACCTGTGTGATTTGTTCACGATTCCTGAGCTGAGTTGAATGTTGACCAAAATAAGGACAAAACAAAGACGGCACATGCACAACGCACAGACTATGAGTGATAAACGAAATTGCATGTGCAATCTACGTGATGAAAACATAACAGAAACGCAAATTAACGGTGTAGCGGCGGCGAACAAAACGTGATGACGGAACGCTCCAACGACAAACCTGGCGCATGTGGTGGTTCATCAACGCGATACTTTTGAATACTATTAGTCCACTCGTCTTTGTCGGTTACATAAGGCCCGGGTGTGGATGTAGCCATGGTTGTCATAGTACTGACGATCGGTTTCAAAGTTGAAGTGTAAAGCCATTGGAATACTTCCAACATGGCCGTTTGGGTCTGGGTCACTTTTTCGTTCTGCGATGTTATTGGTGCGATGGTCGACGTTGTCGTGAACGGGTTATCGTTCGGCCACGAGTCTTTTAGATCGTGACCCCAGTCCCTGTTCGCGTACCCTACTGTCGTTTTAATGGTATCGATTACTTTCGACTTTTGTGTGAACCCACCACCGGCATTATAATACGGTGAGGGAGTGGTCGCTGAAAATTTGGATTTAGGTGTTTAAATCAAACATGCATATTAATCGGGGTGTTACGATCATGTAAGATGGTTTTTCAATGTCTAGTATATGTTAGGAACAGCAAAATTCAAAACGCTATACAGTAGGTACTCACTGGTAGTGGAAGCCATTGTTGGGGCAACAACGGTGGTTGTGACAACATTCAAGATCTGATCACTAGTGCTTTTAGCCATTGACACTGCCGTCGAGGCCACAGTTGTGGCTGCCGCAGTTGCAGCCCCAAATACTTTACCAGAGTGCCTCAAAGTGTGCTTTCGGATGACTTCTACATTTGAATAATAAAGTAAAATTTACCGATACTGTTAGTAAACACCACAAACACAAAGTGAAATACATAGTTGATATATAATTACTTCCAAGTACGCCTTCGCCAGGGACACCTAGAGGATTCTTCACGTGGTAATCAGTAATCTCTTTAAGGGATTCGAGAACTAAAGTGCGAATCCACACGCATATGTTTGTGGCAACAACGTGCATCAGACCAAATCGGGCGATCACCTTGAAACGGTGGATGTTGAGCTGAAATTAAGTAATGTTTTAGCAGATATTATGCGTAACAAATAAATAATATTTTAAGTTCTTAAATAAATTTACTTACCCGTGAATTCATAAAGATGAAATACATTTGCATGAATGTAAACACCATTTGTAACACTGGGTTAACGCCCTTCAAGATTAAATAACAGGGTGAATCGAGAGGCAACTCGAAAAATGTTCCAAATTCCAAACCGTTATATATCATGGTGCCCAACCCGAACGCTGGAAATGGAAAAATAATTTTGAAGTGAGATGTAGAATTGTAAAAGTATAAAGGATACACTTACTAATAAAATAACCGTGATAGCTAATTGTCCGGGCTTTCGCTTTTAAATCAATATGCTCAAGCCGGCACCGGTGAAATTGTTAATTTTAAGTGCTGATTAGTCACGTGTTCATTAGTGAAGGAAAGCGTCCAGGGAAAACCGACATATTTTCAAAATATGTAATAATAAAAAAATATCGAATCTATGTGAAGTCCGCCAATCCGCAGTGAAGTCGCGTCAGTGGACTTTTCCCTAATATAGGCTGTTACTTTACTTTCTTTTACTTTACTAATAAGATCTTATAAAAACTGTTCTTTGGCAATGACAAGTTAACATATAAGGGACCTATTAATTAGAAGAAACACTATTATTTATTTTTATTTATTTACACTTTATGCACAATCTAGTACACTTAATCTAGTACACTTAACGGACTTAATGCCAAAGGCATTGTCTACCAGTCAACCTTAGACTATGTTAAATATTTTATCAGTTTACCATGATAATTCTTAGTCCTCTATTAAATAAGTAGGCAATTAAAAGAGACGGCTCGGTATTCAAATCTGTTTTAGCTATCACGGGTCAAAACCGGGATTATTAAAGTAATAGCTTTTTCTTTCTTATTAAAGATCAGGTCGCTCAACATTATCTTCATCATCATCCTCCTATCCTTATCCCAACTAGGTGGGTTCGGCACGACATGTAAATTATGTTGTAAGTGGCTTTGGCTAAGTTTTTTTACAACCGCCCGCCTTCTTGACATCAACTCTCCGTTTCTCAAAAACGAAACACTCAGATCCGAAACAATTATCTGTGGATCACACAAATACTTGTTTCATATGGGAATCGAACAAACGACACCCAACGCCACAGCCAAGAGCTTAGAAACGACGCCACCGAGTCATCGTCTTCGAGGTCGTTATGAAGCAGACATATTTATATGTATTCCACAATACTAAATAATGATGTTATGTTTAAATGTTATTTTAATAATAATTCTCACGATAATGACTAATTCTAAATAATCAATTTGAAACCAAATATGATATATTACCGATTGCGCCAATTCGCAAGAAGAAACTTCCATGGCTGTGATCATTCTGTGATGTCTTTCGCCGACGCATCGGACGTGCTACAGGACCCGCCTCTAACTCCACTACATCTTGTTGCTACATGAAATAAAAACAATCTGAGCAAAACATTCACGGAACACTGAACACGCAAACGAAAAAAAAATATATATTTAAATGACTGTAATTAGTTAGACACTGCCTAATTACTGTCAATGACTTTTTGTGTTCGTTTTAAAATATTCCTTCAACAATTGTAGCAAAATTAGTCAGTCTATTTGTAATGTAAAGGAAGGTAATTTGGTTATATTTCGGACGCACGGAAAACTGGTTCAACTACTGAAGCTTGGTTCACTCACAGTTTGAATAAGCAAGGGGAATACACATAAGAGCGTTTTAAACGAAAGCACAAGGATCGGCAACTAAATGGAATAAAACAGCACATCCAAAGCTCGTAATGGTATGATAAATATTTCAAGCAGGATGCGTCATTTCACAATATGCCTCACCTGTTCGGACGCATACAATTGAGCCTTTTGGATTTGCAATTGTTGTTGTCGAACTTTATCGCGCATCTTACGTGGATACACCTCCTGCCCAAATAATATGGAAAAACAAAAAGTAGCCAGCGTAAACAGAAAAGGGGGCATGCGGCCAGTCACGTCCTCACGAAGCGCTAATAATTATGACTTGTCTTTAAGCTGAACAACATAAAAATGCTAAACTCATGTAATTTCTTGTCTTAAGGTTATCTAACACAACATTGCAGAGATGGGAAGCGAAAATGGTTCACATAATATGGTTAAAAACGAAAAAATTGGATGTGCTGGTGATAAGGCATTAGAACGGAAGAATAAACTGTACTGACCTGGAATTGGCTCTGTTTCTTGCTTTCTTTGGTTGCTTTATCTTTTCCACCATCTTTGTCCTTATCTTTAGATTTACCCTCTTTCTTGCCGTCTTTTTTACCGTCCTTACCATCCTTGTCTTTTCCTTCTTTGTCTTTGGTTTTCTTTTCTTTCTCTTTCTTGGGTTTCTTCTCTTTTGGCGGTGGCTTCGGCTTTGGTGGACTGCCGTTGCAGCATGTACTTTCTAAACAAGAGTGTTATTTTTACAATGTGTTCTACAATGTGTTATTTTTAAATAAAAGGCTTTAAAACATCGTTTTAATCCGACTTATAGACAAATAACGATACGCACCCTGAAGCAGGAAACAGAAGACGTACAGCAGGAACAGAATGCTCATGCCATACAAGTAGGTGAAGAATCCCTCGTAGTAATATAGTGGCAGGTTGTGGGTGATAACATCGCTGATGACGTAGGCGATGCAAACCACTACCAGAAGTTTGGCGTATATGAAACTTGAGATGATGAATAATGATGTTCTGAAACAATATTAAAAAAAATTAAAATCTCGAGCATAAATAATTTAAATATTTTTTCAATCAATTTTTTTTTTCTAGATATAACATTTTTTTTCTATAAATTTATTTATTTCATCGCGATCAGATCTTTAAATAAAGGAAATTCGGTTACAGTACTAGTGTATCAGTTTATTCGTTGCTTATAAAACATTAATTAATACATAGATAAGTTTGCAGAAGTTTGTAATATGCGGTTGTTTTATGTAAAAATAACAATCAAACATTATGTTCACTGCTTTCACACCACATCAGAAATATATTCAATTCGATTATTTCAGTCGGGCGTACTTCTTAGATGGCTTCGGTTGGACGCACTTCAGCTCCATCTCTTTGTTGGTTGTGTTATGCCTTTCGGCGATCGCGATGTCGCTGCCCTGCTGCCGGTGCTGGCCCACTGGTAGGGTGGCCATGTTGTCCACGGCCTCCAGTTCCACCGTGGCCACCTTAACCTCGGCCTCCGTCGGGTGCTTGTCCTTCCCCATCACTAGCACTGCACTGGATTCTTCAAGGGTAAGGGCTCACGGGAACATAGCGGGGTCAAGCGGGTAATGGCTCACTCAGGGCGGGTCAGCAAGGACACTTTCAAGGTAATACCGCTCCGGAAGTGAGGAGTGGCGGCGTCGAGACCGTGCCCCCGACTCGAGAGCGCCGCGAGTTGCGCAGTGACGGATGCTGCGCAGTGGGCACGCGGAAATCAGGGGTAGCACCGACCCTCCCGAAAACACCCTATTCCGCATAAATCGCACTCGTGACGGCGCGAGGGGTTGCTTGGCGGAATTAAGCCTTTGATGTCGACGAAACAGCCGTGCGTAATGGCCGACGAAAATGAACGGGTGTTGAAGTCGTGCACATGACGCGACGCTCCGAGAGGGCACTCAATTAGAGCCACATGAGTGCGAATGCACAAAAATCAATACACATGGATGTGGTTCGAAATGATCGTTTGGTACTTTGCTGTTTTACAATTATAATAAACGACATAACTGATAAATTTAGTTCCGATTTAAAATTAAAATGAATCGTAAAATCTTTCATTAGTATCGTATACGTTGAGTGATCATTTGGGAGAAATACTATTTTATCTAAAAGCAGACAACATTTCTGGCCGTTACTTTTAAGTAAGGCCGTTACTCTTTAGAGTTGAAAATGTTTGTAAATTTCAAATTTTGGACAACCCTACCGCGAGACGCAACTCGGTCGATACAGGCGCGTCTCCCAGAGAGCTTGGGAGGCTGCGCGCGCGACCCACTGACCTGGCCCTTGCCCCCCAAAACCACCCGCGAAAACGCCCTTAAGCTACTACGCACTTAGCAGTCTTAGTAAGCCTGTACTCCTGCCTGTACTCCATAAAAGCCTATTAATAAGTAACTAAAAGGAGGTGCGGTGCACTTCTTCGCTCCTGGCATGAACCGCGCTGACCTCTTGCTTTGTTAGGGGTTAACGAACAGCGTATCTGTGGCTAGTGCTACGTAATAGGTATTTACGCTATAAACGTATTCCATTTGACCTACAGACGTTTACGGTACACTTGTACATACTCGTATTGATGTCTATTGAAATAATAAATGCCATTGTGTCACAGAGCATTTTCAAAAACAGATTTAGGTATTTTGTTGCTTTTTTACTTTTAAATCTTCTTTATCTTGTACGATCTTCCTCATTGTAAAAATCTGTTGTTCCAAATATACTCTTAATAACGTCTACTCCCATTCACATCTGATTATGATGTACATTTAGTTTAAAAAAAAGTAAATAATTCGCTTTATTAATTTTTTATATATTAAACTTTTTTCAGTCTTTTATTTAAAAAAACATGTTTAAATAGTCATAACTCGCTTTGTCTAGCATGCGAAGTGTACACAATATAATTATTATAATAATGAAAAAAATACAGTATCTGTACTTTATTATATGTAAGAGGATGATTTTTGGATTGAACCGGAAGAGTATTGTTTCCTAATGTGACAGTTGCCATGAAATCATCAAATACGATGAGTCCAGGCGCTAACTTTTAATGCAATAGCGAGCTGGCACCATAGAATTCCAATTTTTAATTATGATTTATCAAGTGCAGGAAGGAGAACATCGTGAGGAAACCAAACGAACTCACGAAATAATAACAAAAACAAATACTTTGAAAAAAACTGAAATCTGCACATCCACAGCGGAATCGCATAGTCCCTTACATGTACAGAGGAGGTTGCCCCGCAGTGGGACATACATAAATAGGCTGTTATTTTACTTTATATGTTGTTGCAATAATATGATTACAAAATAATTTCGCAAAGACAATAAAAAAGTTGTATATATCTATGTTTCTTAAATTTATCATTATCATAATTTCAGTAAACAGTAGAATCCGGTTAAAATAACACATTAGGCAAAAGATATTTGAAAGATCGAGCGTTGGACCCTACATACCTACAGAGAGAACTACATGCCCTGTATATAGAGATCGTTGCAAAGCATTGAGAGATATTTAGGCTGTTACGAACATGGAAAATATAACATATGTATAGTGAGTAAGAATTACATTGCTGTACTAATTACTTCGCCGTGGACCACTGCGTATTGCATAACAGCTTTGTAACCGAGCTCCGTTCAGACGGTATAAATTTAATTAGTGGCGGACAGTAACACTGTCAAAATCGTCGCACAATTGCTAAAAAGTGAACGTTAATAAACAAACGACTGGACCATTTCGAAACACCGAACGTTATTGTTAAATATATTACTACGCTTTATATTAATACTTTCGCGATTCCAATTTTCTTTCGACACCAATCACACTACTCAGCTCTTTATCACATTAAGCACAAATAGGCATCAATAAATCGCGGTGGTGACTTTTTCGAAAAACCGTAGGAACGTAACCCGAACAAAACAAAGGAAATGTACTTTGATAAAAGTCACGTTTATTACCTTAGTGAGTTGTAAACTTACGTAAGGGACTTACTTATGCACATATTACAGTTTTTACCAATTAATGGTTTGAGATATATAGACATGTAGCTAAGAAGATAACCACGTGCCACGACAGAAGCTGTGCCCATGGCCCTAACTCATTAGAAGTCACAGACCAAGTATTACAGGCTTTCTACAGAGAGTGTTGGTATTAAGACCTCAATGGAAGGAGCGTTTCTCCTCAATTCTTTTAAAAAGTCTAAATGCGCGGATAGACAACCAACAGCTGACATAGTTTAATATTTTTTCATCTTAATAAGCTCAAACACTAATTAATGTTTTATTCTTAATCAATTATTCGCAATTTATGTTTAAAATATTTTTTAATTAATAAAATATTCTTCTTTCTCCTGCCTCTATCCTACACTAGGTGGGATTGGCACGACATGTCCTTTCATTCCACTTTCCTCTATCAGCCGTAATCCTAATACTTACATCTTCACTCAGTCCATCCAAATCTTTCTCGGTCTTTCTTTAGCTGTATACCGCCTGTTGCGGACCTCTTTGCTATTTTGATAGCTGATGTAGTTTTTTACTTTTTTGCTTTTGACGTGGTCTGTTCTATTACCTATTTCTTTCTGTTTGCTTGATTTTTCTGTTTTTATTAAAAAATAATCATTCTTTAACTTGTATCATCGTTTTATCATTTGCAGAGATTAATTTGGTTTGTTCATTTCATTTTGGTCCTGGAAAGCATTGAGGCTAGCGGATCATTTTTGGTCGCGTTGGATGCGCGAGGTTCTCCCAACCCTACAACCACGTGAGCAGTCAAGAGGCAACCGCAGTTCAACAGCTCTTCAAGAGGGTGACGTAGTAATTATTGCTGACTTCAACTTGCCCCGCGGAACATGGCCACGAGGACGTGTTGCGAAGTTGTACCCTGGAAAAGATGGCGTGATAAGGGTAGTGGACGTTGAAACAGCAGGGGGAATGCTACGCCGACCCGTGCGAAAGCTGGTTAGACTCTCCACCTAAGGCCTTGACTGACCTTGGTTTGCATAACCAGTTTGTGCTTGGCTGCACGAGGGGGAGGATGTTGCGGACCTCTTTACTATTTTGATAGCTGATGTAGTTTTTTACTTTTTTGCTTTTGACGTGGTCTGTTCTATTACCTATTTCTTTCTGTTCGCTTGATTTTTCTGTTTTTATTAAAAAATAATCATTCTTTAACTTGTATCATCGTTTTATCATTTGCAGAGATTAATTTGGTTTGTTCATTTCACCGCCAAACCACATTCATAAACACTCTTCTAGTCACATGACTTTCATCCTACCGAATTTTATCCTTTATGAGTTTCGCATCCATTTCAACTTTTGCAACATTGCAACCAGTGTACCTTCTCTAGATCAAAAAACAGAATATGAAGGTCTATATGCGTATATGTATTTTTCGCTAAACTGACGGAGTGTAAATATGGAGTCCGTTGTCCATGTCACTCGTCTCTCTCAGTTGTTATTCTATTATCTTGCCCCAAATCTTCATACTATGTGACATAAGCTTTATTTCACTGTGACTATTTTAGTCCTGTACATCGCCCTTGTTATAGATGGGCCCCAACAAGATGCTGCACTATTCATTTGGGATCATCAAGCCACTTTAATTCCTCAGCATTTAAACACTTCCATGCTTCAACAGGTATATCATCCGGCCCTACGGCCGTTCCTTTCTTTAAACCTTGCATCACTTTCACTATACTCATTAATCTATCGCACCGTCACCATATTTTCCGGTGTATTTTCAAACATTCCGCTCCAATAATTTTCTTCATTCATTTATATTTCAAAGTATTCTTTCCACCGTTCACTTTAAGTTCACTTTAATTAATGAAAAGTTGTGGTTCTGTATTTCATTACAGAACCAACATTGAAAGGTTGGAAAACAGTCAAACCATTCATAAATTGATACGACAGAATATGGAACGTTTATCTTTTAAATTCAAAACAATATAATCAAACTCCTTGCTAATCATGCGACCCTCGGCTTCAGTCGCATCTCAGCAATTTCAATGAGGGCTCGAGAACTGCTATATCAAAACATAATAATTTGGCCTTGTGATATTGCGCACAATACACACTTGCATGTCGTTTTGGTCGGTGGGCTTCAACGCATCCATTAATCGGCTTGCGAACCGCTGTTGCCGTCTAGACAGATAAGGCTGAGTGCCCATCGTGATGGAATAATTTTGTTTTACTATCAGCGTATAAGCACTGAGACGTGTTGTAAATTTTAACTCGATGGTTTTTCTTTGTCTTATTAAAGGATATTTATAGACTTTTTCTAAGCGAAAGCTTTTGAATAATCTTCATCGCAGTTTATTCTCTGTACTATGTTTATTCTTAATATTTACCACTATACAATACAGAATAGTTTCATTGTGTCCACCAATGCAAGAGAACATTACGTCATATTAATTAGCTAAGTTTAGATGTCATTGAAGATAATGACGTGTTTTAGATGTCTAGGAATTGTATTCATTGTTATTTCTCTCTAATAGCTACCGTAATCAGTATTTACGTGATACGTAAACGTCTATTAGGTACAAGCGATGATTATTCATTGTATTGTAATAGTCTTTCGTCATTTCTATATCTGATGATGTCACTTTGTTTTTCATTCAGACGGTTTCAAAGAAATCTCCCGTTAGCCGATGATTAATTATTGTCAACAGGCACACATATAGTGTGTGATCAGATGAATACTCTTAGTATTTTCCAGTTCCTTAACCATGTGCATAGAATAATATTTTGATATATTTCGCTCATCTAGATATCCCCATATTCAGTTCTTTCGTAATTTGCTAATTATAGCGTGAATGATTGTATAAGTAGTACGTAGGTTTGATTCTCCTAAACATTGTTCCATAAACTTCGTGTTTTTTATCTATGTGTCTGGGTGTTTATATATAAAAAAATGTGTTTTTCATTTACCTATTTAAGTCTCTGCTTAGTTTTGTGTTGGATAACGTTGTGTAAACATATTTTCTGAAACATTTGTTAATTAATTTGTATACTCCTTGATCCTAGCTTCTATAAAATATGGAAAATGTAGATGTCCTAATAAATGATTACATATGTGCCTTATTATCTAGAGCGACTTTTTATCACAGGCAAGAAATACGTTTAAGTAATAACCATTTAAAATGTTTAAGTTTCAGAGCTCCATATTCTATAGATCGCTGCAAACTAGATGGCGGTAGTAGCTGCGATTCTACTTTATGTAGTTAGGTACATAGCGGTAAATTCTCCAAATATTAAAACTTCTTAGTCGGTTATAATTATCGTAATGAGTTTATAATTAAAATTAATAAAATCTTTTACATTTTATTTTTACTTTCGTTGTCCCCGGTACCGTTAAAGTAGTTTACATGCACTACGAAGGCTAACGACTCAACGTGTGTGTATCACTACATAGTATAAAACAAAGTCGTCCCGTTGTCTGCCTGTTCCTATGTATGCTTAGATCTTTAAAACTACGCAACAGAACTTGATGCGGTTTTTTTACTAGATAGAGTGATTCAAGAGCAAGGTTTATATGTGTAATACATTGCACCCATGCGAAGCCGAGGCGGGTCGCTAGTAATCATTAAATTAAAAGACAGATCTAGGTGATGTTTACTCTCGTTACTCTTACATCCGATACACAGGCATTCAGCCTGCGACCGGTCGTCACAAAGTCCATGTCCGACAGTGGACCGCCATCCCATTCGAGTTTAAATGAGCCCGTTGAGAGACAATCTAAATTAAGCTCTATTGCACAGAGATAAGTGTCAGTCTGCGCGCTGATTGGCGTCGCACGTGCTTCATGCGAGAATAGGTATGCGGACCATTTAATCGATTGTCCGTCCATGCGATGTATGAACGCTTTGATTACAGCTTCCTCCCCTTTATTTATTTTTAAATTGTCCATTGAAGCCTTTATAATACCGACATTATATTTGTTCCCTATTAATAGGGCAAGTTAACCTACTTTAGTACGACAAAGAAAGTAGTTTGAAAATAAAGGGATAAGAGAGTAATGTCTCTGCTAAGAGCCCAGAACCAATTAGACTGTAAAAATTGCGTATAAGAGCAGGTACATAGGAGTAACTTTTGTTTTAAGCATACAATAAGGAAACATCTATATTTTAGTTCTTATCGAGCTTACGATGAAATAATAATAGGAGTTGATATCATCTACTTGTAACAAACATTTATGTCCGACTTTCGCATACAGGTTTATAAATATAAACCTGTATGCCAAAGTTAACCGCATTATAAGTTTATAAATACGTTTCTTGACAACGTACAAGAGAAGACAGTTTTTGTCGATAAAAACGTTCTAATTAATTCTACGTATTTTCTTTACATTTGTTCTCAAATTCTTAAATAGATTAACGCTATAGAAGCAATTAGAGCTTTAGCGTGGATGTATAAGTAACAAATGAAAAAAAAATGAATAATTATAAATAAACAAATGTTTCCGAACATATTTTCGCACGTTATCTAGTCCTAAGGTTAGCAAAGATTGGTACTCATAACGCATACTGTAAATACTGAGTAACAGATAAACAAACTTAAACATACTTTTCCCTTTGTTGTTTTCCTTCGCTGGTAAAATATGCTTTCAAAATACGTACACAATGTAAAACTTTTGGATTATTTGTTAAGCTCAGTACGAATTGTAGTTCCCACTTTAACAAGATTTATTTGTACGCTCGCAGATAAATTGTTAATTCATTCATTCGCTCGACATGCATTGTGTAGACGTAGTTTCTATCTAAACAGCAATACCGTTCTCAGTACAATGCGAAAGCAATGTTTGTTGTGTTTGCGTTGTGTTGGTAATGAGATGGGATGGACTCTTGTTCTGCTTCTGGGGACCGACAATTTTAACTTCGTCTACTAATACCTACACGACAATAGATGATATCAATGTTGAAAAAATATTTAGTATAAAATTAACAGAGAGATTGTGATAATTTCTAGTATTTACGCGATTACACATTATCATCATCAACATCATATCTATCCCCCCCATAGACTGCCACGAAGTACGATCCTGAGCCACCTGCATCCATCGACTTCCCGCACATTTGCACAGGTCGTCACTCCATCTAGTGGGGGGTCGTCCCACACTGCGATGGCCAGTACGAGGCTGCCACTCGAGAACCTTTCTTCCCCAACGGTTATCGGTTCTACGAGCTATATGGCCGGCCCATCGCCACTTCAGCTTTTTAATCCTCTGAGCTATGTCGGTCACCTTAGTTCTACTGCGGATGTCTTCGTTACGAACTCTATCACGCAGAGAAATACCGAGCATAGCCCGCTCCATAGCTCGCTGAGCGACTTTGAGCTTCCTCATACGGCCAGCAGTGAAGGACCACGTCTCGGTTCCGTAGGTCATCACTGGCAACACACATTGATTGAAGACTTTAGTCTTCAAACATTGAGGTATATTTGACGAGAAGATTTGCCGTAGTTTCCCGAACGCTGACCATCCGAGTTGGATTCTCCGATTGACCTCTGCGTCGAAGTTGGACTTACCTAGCCGGACTAACTGTCCTAGGTAAATGTACTCGTCAACAACTTCGAGCTCAGTGCTCCCAACAACAACCGGTATTGGCGTGACATGGACATTAGACATGATCTTCGTCTTGTCCATGTTCATCTTAAGGCCCACCCGTTGGGAGTAACTGTTGAGGTCATTGAGCATAGTACTAAGGTCCTCCAGCGATTCTGCCATGATGACTATATCGTCGGCAAATCGGAGGTGGGTGATGTATTCGCCATTTGTATTACACATTATAAATGAAACTATTTTTTTACAGATTTATCGCCTTTATTTTTAATTTTAATTACTTTTTAAGGTTTAATTAGTTCAGTTTTTCAGTTTTAATTACTTTTAAAGGCGTCGGAAATTAAAAAAAATAAACGCGATAAATACGCAAAAAATAGTTTCATTTATAAGATGAATATATGATTTATTATTTAAAATTTTTAATTATGGACACGCATTTGTTAAATTGTTTAAAATTTGTTTATTAGGTTTTTCCAATTTCCAAAAGGTTAAATAGTGTATAGATAGGATATTTTGACTATATTACTCGACGTTTTCTATTCGACAAAAACTAACCTAATTTTCATGTACGCGAAAACTAAATAAAAATTAAGGTAAGCAATGTCAGGATTGATAAACTAATCATTTCATTCGGTGACTATTAAATCTAAAATTATGCCCGATAGAATCCGCAAACATATTTTTAGTTAATAAAAAAGCCACAATTTCAGCGCGGTCATTGCATTCGAAGAAACTGATTTAGAGTCCCGCACTCCAGACCAATGAGATTTTAATTGCAAACTTAAGTTCCGATTAACTTAATTAAATATTATCGGACCTGATGATATCCTAACATCTCCGCGTGTAAAATATTACCAGGGAGATTGTGTTATATTGGTGAGAGCGTTTAGAATGGTTCCAGGATTTTCGCTGCCAACACCAAGACGCCGCGAACACGAAGTACACTTTTGTGTGCGGAGTGTTGGTTTCAGTGGCTACAGAGAATTAAGGAGTGCTGTGTCATATAACTACTTGTGTAATCTTTTTGGGCGGGTCTCTGTCGGGTCCGGTATGCCGTTTTTCCCTCCCTCGACCGACTAGACGAGGGAGGTCGTTAAGTGACGTTTGCTAAAAGTCACGATTTCTTTCTTTTATCTTCAACTGATCTTCAACTCTCTTGAAGAACCTTTTGGTAAACATATGTTATGGGCTATATCCCATTATTTATACAGAAAAAGACTTTGTAATGTCTTTAGGAAATATTGCTCAAAGAGCTTTTGATGTTAAAGAAGTCCTGGTACGAGCGCTCGAATTAAGCTATGAAATACGTTATGTGACATTGTAAGGACATCTGGGTGACGAACGTGACCCGCGCCTTTATAATCTTCCCCTGGTAAAAGTAATTTTCCTCAAAGTTTCTTTCTGCTGTGAACACTCCGGTAAAATAGACAAAAAATAATTGTTCTCGGCAATCTGGCTAAGCAAGGACCAAGAAATGGTACTTTTCAACTATTTGACAACTATTTGTGTGACCCACAGATAGTTGTTTCGCATTTCGCATCTGGGTGTTTGTCCACGTGAAATTTATGTTTGCAAAACGTCCTTACAACACCGGATAATGTTATCGTAAAGTGAGGGCAATGTTTAAAAAAAATTGTGTAAGAAAAATAACTTTGAAAAATGTGGTTTCAATTGTATGCCTCTGAGTTATTATGGCCTACTCACTTGGCGTTCTTCGGGGCGGCCTCTGGCGGGCAGCAGGCGCGGTACCGAAGCGCCTCGGTGGGCGACAGGGCGTCCGTCTCGTCCGCCGGCGCCTCGCACTCGTCCACGACGAGGGGCGCCCGCGCCGGCGACGTGTGCGAGCCGTACCCGTCCGAATTCAGCTGGATCGCGGATAGACAGTTTAGTGTTACGGCGCCCTGATTGCGTGATAGCGGACACTCGCTTTTACTTCAGATTTGTGCGAGCCGTACCCGTCCGAATTCAGCTGGATCGCGGATAGACAGTTCAGTGTTACGGCGCCGTGATTGCGTGATAGCGGATACTCGCTTTTACTTCAGATTTGTGCGAGCCGTACCCGTCCGAATTCAGCTGGATCGTGGATAGAGAGTTTCGTGTTACGGCGCCCTGATTGCGTGATAGCGGACACTCGCTTTTACTTCAGATGTGTGCGAGCCGCACCCGTCCGAATTCAGCTGGATCGCGGATAGACAGTTCAGTGTTACGGCGCCGTGACAGCGTGATAGCGGACACTTGCTTTTAATTAAGCACTAGCGACCCGCCCCGGCTTCGCACCGGTGCAATGCATCACTACATAGTATAAACAAAGTCGTCCCGCTGTCGACCCGTTAAACCCGTGCGAAGCTGGGGCGGGTCGCTAGTTATACATACATATAAACCTACCCTTGACTCACCCTATCTAGTAAAAAAAAACCGCATCAAGATCCGATGCGTAGTTTTAAAGATCTAAACATACATAGGGACAGACAGACAGCGGGAAGGATTTGTTTTTTACTATGTAGTAATACTCGAACGACAAAACTCGGTGTCAGCACCATTGAAATTGTTTAAGACGTTGTGACTCTAAGTGCTGAAACTTATCACTTAAAACCTACATACTCGCTAATAGCCTCTGTACGGAGGACGGCGGCTTTGGCCAGCAGTGGGACACATATAGGCTGTTATTTTATTTCTACCGGGTGTGCATTTTCCAAGGTATAAACTTCGGCGTAATGGGTCATTGGTTCGATTCTAACACATGAAGACTTTTGCGTGAGCTACAGATAATTTCACATCTGGGTGGTCTGTCGTGAAATTTGTTTGTTACAAACTTAAAAAAACCTTACCATGAAGAATACGTTTTCAGAAAAAGAAAAAGAATAAAGCCTTCCTGCTAAGTATATTTTATATTTATGGATATCGTCATTATCATCAGCCTTGAACAAAGGCCAAAGTCCTTTAATATGATAGTTCCCGTCGTTTCGAACCCTTTTTCAGCGTCTATGGTCACGGAACAGACTAAAATTAAATATAAACGCGATAAATCCGCAAAAATAGTTTCCTCTATAGCGGAACTAAGTTTACATTTAAGTTTTGCAAGGAATATGTGCCGCAGAAATGCAAAGTCCATGATAGATCGTAAAGGTTTTTGTTTATGTGATGTTCAGACTTCCTTCTTCGTCACACATTTTTAAATGTATCGGTTTATACATTAATCTCTATACAACTATTAAATATGATGAAGCATGAGACAACGTTTCTTTTATTGCTACCGTAAATGACTTATACTGGTAAGAGGAGCGAATTTTAGTAAGAAAACAGATAATGACCAAAATTCGTTTTTAGTAATGGAACTTCCATGTTACCGGAAAAATCCGTTATCCATTGAACAAAGGCTCGAAGTGTAAAAAAAACAACCAATTTTATTATAAGATATTTTAAATCTCTAATCTTTGCTTTGATAAGGCTACGCATCAGTGTTCACTGTTGCACAAATAAGCAGGTCAATACGTAGAAGTACCACGACCTCACAGAAGACCGGCCTGAAGTAGAAGTTTTAAACTTCTGTGTTTCGTCTGGTGAGTGAGGTAACCGGAGTCCACTTTGTTTAAAGGTGCCAACGCATCTTCAGCCCTAACAGTGGTGCAAATGTCCATGGCGAAAAATCTGGCGTTTCGATCACACTGTTTTGATGTTATGATGGTGATGACATCTTACTTTGACGATGGTGCCGACCTGGGAGTCTTGCATGTGGTCGAGGTTTCGGTCGCGAGGCTGCTCCCTCGCCTCTCGTGCCTCTCGTGCCTCTCGTGCCTCTCGCGCCTCCCGCGCCTCCCTCGCCTCTAAAGTCTCCACGGGCGCGCCGAGCAGTCGCTCCTTCATCTCGTGGATGTAGGGGCAACGCTGCATCGCGATGTAGAATTCGCGTACGCGCACCTGTCCATAAAAAGGTCCGAATGACTAAAAGCTACATTGATTTACTGAAAACAGACGATCCACAGCTTAAGTAGAATATTGCAAATTGACGATTATATACTTTACAGTACTAAATGAAACTATAGTGACGGATTTATCGCTTTCATTCTTAATTTAATTCCTGACGTTTTGAATGCTTCGCTGCGTTCATGGTCACGGGACAGACTACAGGCAAATCGGCTAGTTTATATCAGGCTGTGTCCAACAAACTTTTCAGATTTTCTCTATTTCATAATTGTCCGTCTGTGTGCCTTTCTTAAAAACGACGATACTCCTGGCCGACAACAACGTCGTTGTTCCTTCAAAAACGAAAATCATCAATCAAGACTAACTATTAATTCCGTCCTCACCAGGCATTGTCTAATTTTAAGATGAAATGTCCACGTGTTTTCCCAGGTTATCCGAGATGTTCCCTTCGTGTGGATTAGTAGGGTTGGAAATCATTAATCTTCTACTCACTATGTGGATTATGTGTTTCTACATACATTTTGATTTACTCAAAACTATTTTTGAAACAACTTTCGTTATATTATAAAATAAACAGTTATTTGATAACTGTTTTTTTTATATTTTATACAATAACTCCTTTTTAAGCTAAATTATTTGTTTGATGTCACAAAGAATTTCTCTCTCGTAATAGCGTTACTTATTTTTATTGGATTATTTGCTTACCTACCTAAAACTGCATTGGCCTGAAATGATTAGACGATCTAAATTTGATTCATCATATTTGATTTTGTACAGTTGTGCGGTCTCAAAGTTTTTTGCATTTCTATTTCCTACAGCATTATCTCCGATATCATTTAATTTTGTAATTTTGTACTAAAACTTCAATAAATTTTGTCTTGTACACACAGGTAAAACTTAAAATGCAACTAATGGAAAAATTGAGTTTAAATGGGAAAACATATTTAAAAATCCCAGATAGTAAGAGATACAATTCACAGATTTCATGAATCAGTTTTCACACCTATTCTTCAGAGATTTTTTTTAAAGTAAGTGGTTCCTTATAGCTTCTAACATGTTTTTTCAAAGAAAAATTGGTTTAATATTAACGTTTTCATTTAATGAGCATATCCTTTTCAACAAACAAACAATCTCAACATCTTTTATCTACATATAACAATGGATGCGCCAAGCATTGCTTCAAATGCAAAAAAACAATGTAGATAAAAGACTATGAGAATTTCGTTAGTGCGGCAATTAGCCGTTTAGCTTAGTGGCTAAAGCGTCAGGGCACGAATCCCGAAGACGAGGGTACGCATTCCCAAGCGGCGAAAAACTTTTCGTACTTTTTTTCTTCAAATTTTAACGTTTAATCTTAGGTGCAAAGATTAGGATTAGCACTATAAAAATTTAAACAGGATTACCTTATCGTACAGTATATATTATTCACATAGAATTTAAAAATCTATAATAAATTGACATTACTAGTAATTTACGTGCTCAATTTTATTGCAAACTAAACTACTAATTAAACTAAACTACTAACTAAACTAAACTAAAACTATTATTAAAAAATATGTAAATGAAAACTCTAAAACTAGTGAGTGAGGTAGCCGACGGGTGTTGCAAATGTCCACGGTGGACAGTTATCACTTAAAATCAAGTGAACCGCCAGCCGCCACTTTCTCACATAAAAAAAAAAAACATTAAGAATTGAAAACGAGCTTTATATAATCATGATACAATAAATTGTCACAGATGTATGAAATAAAATAACAATAAAATGAAAATTGGTTAAAAAATTCGCTTCTGTTGAGTTTAACAGCTACAACGCAGTAATTGCTTTGCAATTTCTCGTACACAATGCAGACCAAGCGAAAATTTCGAAAGTTTTGGACGTTCATCGTATTAATTTGCCTTGTAAGTATCAACAACTAATGTTTTATGTTATAATTGAGCTAAGAGTTTATAATTTACTGTTTACTTAAACGAGTTTTTCTTACTTCGTACTTTACATTTTGTGTTTAAATAGCATTATAACAAATAAACAAACTTAAGATAAAAAAAAACTTAACATATTACTCAATAACTTTGTATTACTAGCATTTATTAGGCAGGGAGGCATATCCGGGAGGAGAAGCTAGTTATCCAATAATGCCACAGCGAAACTTGATAACAAAACGGGTTACTTAACTGCGTCTAATTGATTAATAACGTTCGTGACCGACGCTAAACAAGCGTTACATCTTGTTTTTGTGATTCCAGGTAGCTTAGCGACCGACATGGGGAAGAAATACTGCCAGAGTAAATAGAGACAATTGAAAACATAATTATTATGTAACTCGGAAATCAAGTATACATCTAATAATAATTTCAATAACCGGGTCATTAATATAATCTAGATAGTTTTATATTGATATTTTCAAAGTATACAATAACCGTTGCTTTGTAGAATGTACTTAGCTTAATAATAAATGTAGGGATTGCAGATTATTTTATTTTATTTTGTTGATATCAATTGCTTTCATGAATTATAATATTGTTGCACTTATCGAATGTAGAATAGTACAACTCTAATATTGGCGCAAACTTCACTAATACTTAAACGTTCACAGAAAAACGTGTTTATTTCTTAAAATAATGTTTAAAAAAGTAAAGTAACAGCCACCACGTGACCCTACTGCGGATTGGCAGACATCTCATATTTTCGAAATATATCTTATGCTATAATTTCGAAAATATGTACTTTACGTGATCCTTCTTCTGAAGTATCTCGTGCTCAGCGATGAAGAAAACTTGAATTGCAATCAACAGTTTCATTGGTGTCGATATCGGCATTTGAACTCATGGTACTCTAGTATATTGAATTAAAAACAAGAGCCCGAACACGCAGCTATCGCGATTCAAACAATAGGTAAGTACCTGGAGGACCGGTTATTTTTGGTAAATCGTGTATTTTGGAAATTAAAACAAATAAAGAAATCAATGATTTGGTATAGAAAAAAAGTAAAAAACTAAGCGAAATCGGCGAAATTTACAGTTATATTCAAATGACATTTTTTAAACCCGGATAAATTTTTACACCCAGATTTAAGGGATAAAAAGACATTTTCTAAAAATGAAACTACAAGCTAGATCGATTTTTGGCCCCCGAATCTACGCATGAAAATGAAAAATTTTAATTAATAATAAATTTCATGAAAATCACTGGAGCCGTTTCCGAGATTACATTTTATTTTTACCAGTTTTCAAGATGAATTTTCTTGACACAATGTATTTGGAGGGGTGCTTATTATGGAGAGGATTGGATCGTCTATCTATAGGAACCTACAATGCAACGATGTTATATGTAGCGGAAAAAACTTTGATCGATCAACAGAGAAAATACCAGGTCCCATCCGCTTCGATGTGGGTGGCCGGCAGTAACCATAATTGGTTTTGTCTAAGGTAAACACATATGTCGATGAGAATTATGTCTAACGACTTAAACGGCGTCGTCTAATAAAAGTGTTCACTCGAGAGAGAAACGTTGACAGCAGATTCCGCCTCTGGGGTTTTCTGTTACCAAGACTTGGGAAAAATCCAATATTTATATATAATTTTATTTGTTAAAGCTTAACGCTACTGCGGTCCTTAAATAAACAATTGTACATATGTTTCTGGTACGTTTTAGCAAAACATTGCGTGTTCGTTGCTAACAAAGCAGCATTATACGATCGATTTTAATGAAACTGGGTCACGGGGTCAGCGGACTGTGACATGATGAACGAAATACCGAACACACTCAGTTTATGACCTAGGAACTGTGTAGGATCGAGTTTCGAGCCTTTGAACGATTCTTGACCCCTTGCAAAGGTGGATTAAGAAGCCTCTGATATCTGCGTGTTGACTGCTAACCTCAAAACAAGGCTAGATTTTCGTTGCTATTTAACAAACAGCCATATTAAAAATTAACGAATATTCTTTTGAGTACCTACATATAACATGTGAAAACTTAGTCAATGCCTTTAGATAATGTTTATATTACAGAGCCATTCATTTAAGAGGAATCTAGAAAATTAGGGATTCAGAAAATATATGGGGGGGATATTCATTTGTTTTCTCGTCTGGTTGGGTTTATAGATAAAAAATAAACATATAAATATATATTGCATATATGAAATAAATATTATTAATAAAAATAAACATATAAGATGTAAATATTGTATATAATACATATATACTTAAATAGGACCCAACCAGACGGAAGCCCTCGGCAGGGGAGACCAAACGGCCGAGGGTTAGGGTGAAAGGGAGAGAAACCGGCGGACGATGCGGGCGGTATAGAGGAGCACCGCTTTCTGCATTAGAGCTTGGAGCGTTCCGTCCCGGAGTCCCAGATGTCCGGAGAGGCTGGCTGGGATCAACCCATTCGCAGATACGACTATCGGGATAATTTCGGTCAGCACACCACCCGACATATCGGTCACCTATAAATAAATATTTAGGCCACATTTTTACACAACATTTTCTAGTCCCAAACTAAGCAACGCTTGTACTATGGGTACTTGAAAACTGATAAACCTACTTTTCTTTTGTAAATAAATACATATTATAGATATATAAACACCCAGACACTAGAAAAACACTATGTTCATCACACAATATTTTTCCAGTAGTGGGGATCGAACCCACACCCTCTGGCGCAGAAGGCAGGTACACTACCCACTACGCCATTCGGGTCATCGACCTCGAGAGCCAGGTCCAGATACTTCGTCTTCTTATCTGTTTCGGCTTTCACGAGGTTCTCGTCATATGGAATGGTAAAAAAGTAAAAGTAAAGTAACAGCCTATACATGTCCCACTGCTGGGCAAAGGCCTCCTCTATACAGAGGGTATCAGGGCATAGTCCACCACGCGGCCCCACTGCGGATTGGCGGACTTCACATATCTTCGAAATATATTTTTTTTTTGTTATTATTTCGAAAATATGCAGGTTTCCTCACGATGTTTTCCTTCACCGCGGAGCACGTGATAAGTCAGCACTTAAAGTTAAAAACTTCATTGGTGCCGGCACCGGGGATCGAACTCAGGTTGCTCGAGTATATTGAATTAAAGGCGAGCGCCCGGACACTGGGCTATCACGGCTTACTTACGGAATGGTAATGTCGACCAAAAATACCCGCGACTGTGCCCGGTCCATCAACACGATATCAGGTTTGTTCGCGACAATCGTCCTGACCGTGATGATGGACCGGTCCCAATAGAGCCTGGGGCGGTCATTTATTATTATTATTATTAATTTTCAAATACAGGCCAAACAAGCATCT
The DNA here is from genome assembly GCA_933534255.1 of Iphiclides podalirius. NCBI lineage: Eukaryota > Metazoa > Arthropoda > Insecta > Lepidoptera > Papilionidae > Iphiclides > Iphiclides podalirius. The sequence continues at coordinate 12,034,444 of OW152815.1, read as the reverse complement.
TTAAACATTTTTAGAGCACTGTCAGCCAATGTCTTGCCAAAGTAATTCTAATATGAAACTTGGTGACGATAACTTTCATAATAACTTATTGTTAAAAATACTGAGTAATGAACCTACACATTTGTAACTCTATGTTTTTAATATAGGTATATATTGATTTTAAGTGCTATTATTATACCTTACGATTAATCTTTAGGTCAATGACTCGAAATTTGCGAGCGAGAATAGATTTACGTTTTATTTTTTTATTCGTCAAGGCTGAGTGGTCAAAAAGTTAAGAGCTTCATGCCTAATCAATCATTGCAAGCTTCGTTTAACCTTGAGAAGCCCCTGCGGAAACAAATGAAGCGACTCTTCGCAAAATGTGTAAATATAAAGAGATATATGATAGAACTTGAATATATTTTGATCCTCTTATCGATTGACGGTAAAATATTTTTTTGCTAAGGGAACTAGCATTTTTCACATTATGTTCCATTTCTATTCCTTACTTTAAACAAAACTTTACACTACTTAAAACTATGAGTTCATCAGGTCTATGTCACCTTTTTAATAAATTCAGGCTTAGTACGAACTCCTTTTAATGTAATAATCTGTTACCGGTACACAAAAATTTGCGTTAAACTCATGAAGAACTCATGGTTGCGACGTGCTTAGACTATCGTCGAAAATCCACAATATTGTAAAAAACTTAAAATAACACTTTTTATACAACAGTTGAGTCCGGTGATATACATAAGTGATTAATAATAAATTCACAACTTTTGGACAATAACTCATTCTTGCTTTACTGCCAATATGTGTGATGAGATTTGAAATACATCAAATAATAGTATCACACTATAAATAAACATATTTCCTTAAGTCCAAACTTTAGGTCGTTCGGTACTTCTAATTAACGATACCAATCTTTTAAATTAGTAAACAAATTTCCTATCTGAATAGCGTCATAAAGGATACATATCAACACAAGTACTGCTTCAAGTGATGAAGCCATATAAAGTGTAACAATAAACAACCATTGAAACGATAGCTTTTCCTTAGATTTAATGTATTAAATATAATATGTTATTGTATTTATTTTATATAATTATTTTAATAAAAGCATCGTCAGTAGGACCACTACACTTGAAAATCTTTTTAAAACAGTGCATTGAATTTCTTACAGAGTACTCAGAATGAATATCCAACGAGAAAACTCTCCAACGTGCATCGCAATGCGAAGTGCAAAATAACGTTGCCAGTGCAAAGTTTTTATTTTCTTTTTATTCCATTATTCAATACCTTGCACTTTTGTAATAAGAGTTTCGTACAAAAACTAAATACGAACTTATTTTTAGTACAATTATATATTTTTTCGATGTGATGACATTCTTATAGTCATATAAATATAAGATTATGATTTTCTTATTAATATGAGAGACATATAAGACGCGATCGCTTTTAACCAAACTTGACCGACGTCTAAAAGGTTAGTGGATTGGATAGTTTTACTGTAGGTATATTGGAGATAAGAGTACACCCAAAATTTACAGCAAGTTAATATCAAACCTCTTTGAATCGAAAATTGAAAAGACATCAAATTCACCGATGAGTATGTTTTAATGTCAATCATATATACATTAATACAATAAATTGTACATTAAAGAACATAGCACTATATCAAACATCTTGACCTAAATTACGGGCTATTTTTAATATTACCAGGATAACAGCTGTCAGATATAATACGGTGCGTGTTCAACCAATAAAACGGACACTGAATCGCATAAAGCCATTTTACGGTTTACAAATAGGCCCAGTTTAAAATGGGCTTTCGGAAAAAATATGAAATCCAATTATGAAATTGGGTCAGCTGTGATCTAAATCATACGTTAACGTGGCATAATCTGTAAACATTTATCTAAGAGATGCATACAAACCGATATCCGGCTACATCTGCTCAGCTTCGTTCGGCAAATAACCTTTAGCATGTTAATTATAATACTTTGCCCATAAATATGTTACTCTATCAAACGTCTTACTTATACCATTTTTTTTACATTGCACAGGTGATTCTATATTGAAAAATCTCTATCCTTTTTAAGTGTATCAATGCTTACCCGTTTCAATCGTAACAGGGTATAATCGTAACAGATGCGGCAACTGATTTATAGTTGTTAGGGATTTCGGTTCAACTTAGTAAGCTCAACGAAATAACGAAAGCACTTCCTTATTTCTAATAATGCTTATTAAGTTCCAAAACCTGACAAGCGATATATTATAGATGGAGTCATATAAATCATTTAACGTAACGACTAACCACATATTGATCCCTTGTATCCTCGACCTTATATCGCAAAATTTCGACCTTGAACAAAAAAAATAGCAAGAGATATTGCCCAATTGTGCATCAGAAATTTATCACCGGGAAAGTTTTGTTTCCATAACGGAGTCAGAGGAGAATGAGAGGCTTAAAATTTCTCTTGCTGCTCATGCAGGAACAACATGCGAATCATATTGTTAATGGTTTCGGCTAGGTTTTCTTTATTACCTACGACCGCCTACCTGACGTCAAAACTCCTTGGGAAAAAACACCCAGATCCGGAATAATTATCTGTCGGTTGCAAATTACCTGTCCCATGTGGGAAGCGAACTCATGACCTATAGCGCCGAAGCCAGTTGCTTAGCAACTGCGCCACTCCAAGAAGGAGATTAAAATGGTGAAATCCAGCAAAAATAAAACTTGCAAACCTCTATGCAGTTATGCATCTCATATAGATCTCGGCAGGATACTAAGGCGAAGCACAGGACTCTAATGGTAGGTGCAGAAAGATAATAACAAAGCGATTTTTAATGATTATGGTTTGTTTGAACCTAGAACAAATTAGCACCTGTACCCAACGTTGGGACTTTGGACGCTGGCGGTAAACTTTTTTGAAAAAGGTACAAGGTTAAACATAAAGAGCAGTACGCATACTAGAGTATTATTATCTCAACGAATAAAATCCAAGGTTCTGAAAAAACAGATGTTATAAATTAAAATTATTTAACGTGGTTGCACACAGCATTTTATTCTTTTCAGACAACCATTAAATCACTCGTAGTAGGAATCGCAGCTGTTGCATTTATCTTTAATCCCAGCTGCGTACGCAATTCTTACACGTAAGACTTTTGCAAATATGGGTCAGTGCGACGTTGAATGGAAATCTATGCCACTCCCTACCCTCCCATATCTTTGAAGTTGAACGGGAATTTTTAATCCTCATTCACATCGAGCTGCTTGTTATTTACTTTTGTTCGATTAGTACCTTTGAAAGTGATGGCAAATAATTAACAAGCGGACTTTAAGTTTAATTCCCCTTTTGAACTTTTAAATACTAGTACTGGGAGGATTTCTATATATAAACTAGAAAGAATGTCTGTGTGTTTCCTATTATTCACCCCTAAGACATATATTGAATGTTGGTATCATCAGGATTGATATTTATAAACGAGTAAGTTTGTATGCAAGTGTGCTGGTCTGAGCTCTACGCCGAAAACAATGAACGATATTGACATAACAATGAAATTTGGACTGGGTTTTATATTGGATTAATGCATAATTATGACAATTTTTGATTCTTAAAAATGAAAATATTAATTCAAAACTGGGGAGCAGCAAATAATTAATAAATTATTTTTAATTCTTATGTTAACTCTCGATTTTAATCTAAGAATACCAATGAAACCTATTTGTTATAGACTAGCCCTTTATCGCGTTATCTGTTATGCTTTTGGAAACATCTATCTTGGAACCAACTACACATATCTACGACAGCCACAGCCTTACATATAAACATCTGTGTATAAAAACGTAGAACACACCGAGGTACGGTTCACGATTGCAGAAGTTACGGTTTTTATACTCCGAGAATCCATTGTAGACCATATAGGAAGACTGGGTCAACTGCTCTCTGCAATGGTTTCAAAGAATCAATAAGTGAAAAATTGTATAGTAATGTTAAAGTTTATCACAATATGAAAACTTCTACTAAATTTTTTTTTCGTGATTTCACGCATAGTACTACCATCTTTTAATAATTACCAAGCTACCAAAGCTTGTAATTTAGTTTGCCTTAGTTTTACTTTAGTTTAACTTAACTTAACTTTAGTTTAACTTAACTTAACTTTAGTTTAACTTAATAACACTTCTAGGCCTAATAGACTTTCGCTTATTTTGGATTGAAAGGTAAAACGACATTCATGAGTTGACAGAAGGTAAGTTTTATATTTGACATTTACGAAATGGGACGCTATATGCTCGAACAAAGTTGTGAAATAATGAAATCCTACTTCAAAAGTTTAAGATTAAATCTTTCCAATAAAAGATAACTTTGAACAAATGTTGATTAGTTATTTTTTCTTATAGAAAATTCAAATTCCAAATTTTTAATGGCCCACCCTCTTCAGTTTAATAAACTTTACTTATACCATATTATTACGAAAGCTATATCGGTGAAATGCGAAAATTTTACGTCACTTAACAAGGTGCACTCCAGTGCACGTTGTTAAGTGTGTCGACAAAAACAAGGCTAGTAAGCATTTATATAAAATTTCGCAGTGTTTATTTTGAACTGCGAAGAGATTAAATTCCTAAAACGTAAAAGATTACGTTGAGAATAATTTGATCCGGTTGACGACTGTCAACGCAAATAGAACGAGGTAGCGACGGAACTAGAGTTGAAACTAGGTTTGTTTTTCAATCTGCGGCGCGAGACACGCGTTTTCCGCTCCTGGGAAATGAACATTCCGTTCACGCCATTTCTAGCCAAAGAAATAAAGTGTTGGCCAGTGTGTAAGTTGCAGTGGTAAGTAGTGACTTTTAAGTTTAATCGTATAAGTGTTAATCAACCCAATGGGTGAACCCTCCTAACTAAGTAACTAAGACTCCGTCGTCTATCTATCCGTCTTTCTGTCTGTATGTCTGTCTGTCACCAGGCAGTATCTAATTTACACGGATGATATAGGTCGCTACAATTTTGAAATTTACATTACAGATGATTTTTTCCTTTCAGTCGCGAGACTATTAAAGCTTCATCTGACGCAGTACCGGTGGGCAAGAACTAGTAAAAAACAAACATATTTAAAAAAAATTTAAGGGGAGATCCCAAACGCACAGAAATCCACAGACCAAACATAAAATATAATAAACAAAAAACTTAATGTAGAATTGTTGAGTACAATGGACGGCCTTATTACCAAAAGTAATTTCTTCCAGGTAAACTTTGGATGGTCTAATAAGAAATTAATTTAGGAGTAAAGGTGTAATTTAAGGCTATTTGGTGGATAAAACTCGAACTACTTACTTGACTACAAACTACTGCGAACTAAGATCTTCAGTTCTAATGCCAGTAGACAACCCTTTTAGCGTTTTTTCAATCTCCAGTACTCCTATAAGGCAATTATAGTTGTAGCCATTTCAACGGCATTTAACTGTAAAGACTCAAGTAAGGGTCACACGTTACTGAGCCGTAATAAAATCGTGTTAGTTAAATGCTTTAACGTTTTAACGCGATATAAGTAACGGTTTTTTAACAGCATGCCAGTGTTAACGCTCCATTTTGAAATTACTCGTCACAACAGCCTTTCATCATGCAAGAAACGGTAAAAATAACTAAGCGTCTGATTTACCAGACGTTAATTTAACTGACTTCTAAACACTTCGTCAAAGGGATGGCTATAATTGATTGTCCTTGTGTTTAGCTTACATTCTTTATGTTCCGTCAAATATTTATTTAGTTTTAGTGATTAATGACGCGTAACTTTGTTTTAACTTAATTTGCTTTTGCGCTCGAATTTTACATTTCTAGGTTGGACTTCACATTTTTCGGATGTTTCACAAAATCTGGGATATTTCTGAATCTTATGTTTTAAAAGAACAAATCTATAATGGATGAAGCTTTTGAACCCTTAAGAGCATACAAACTCATCAGATTATAGTCAGTTTTTCGGGTATGGTAAATTTTTCCGCTTGATAACTAAATAATGCTGCCAGACTCAAAACGATATTTCAGTTTAAAATAATATATACCTACTATGTATTCACAAATATGTATCGTTAAAATCGTATTTAATAATCCAAAAAAACGATATATATTCCGATTTATTAAGGCGATGTAAATATATAAATTGCTAAAAATACGTGTAAAAAATTAAAAACTGTTACTATTCATATAACTCGGTTGATAAAACAAACATACGCAACAATTATTAAATTACTAAAGATAATAAGGACGGTACGCTAACTGGATATATGGAATTCATCTGAGTTTACGCTAACTGCCTTTTGTACTGCACCTTACATAGTATAATCCTCATACACATTTCACTATCGTTATAAATCTAGGCCGGGAGCCTTACTCCTCATAATGAAGCTGGAGATGGACGCGAATGAATGCCTCTGCTGGAAGATTTTATAATTTCTCTCGCTTTTCATCTCCGCGACCGCGGCTCATTTCAAGGTACGTTTAATTTGTTATCTATAGCAGTTCATAAAAGGTGGACTGGCTCCTTTATTCGCTTTACAATGAAAGTAAACGATAAGAATAGTTTACCTTTTAGGTACTTTCGTTATATAATTAATCCATACTTAATATTATAACGGCGAAAGTTTGTATGTCTGGATGTTTGTTACTCTTTCGCACATAAAGTATTGAATGGATTTTAATGAAACTTTACAGTAATATAGCTTATACGTAATAAAAACACATAGGCTATAATATATAAAGATATTGTGTGATTTGTACAAAATAAAGGTACAAAATAATAAGGTACAAAAGCCGCGAATAAGCCACTCAAACTGAAAATTAAGTGGTATTAGTACCAAAAAAAAACTACTCCGAGTTGGGCGATGTATATCATATTTAAAAGTACCCAAATTATGATGATCGGATAAACAGTAAACATGGGGGTGATGACTTCACCATCAGTAAAAATCTAATATAAATTTTATTAACTATATCCGTGTGACATCGAATCTAAGAGACTAAAAGAACTATAAATCTAATGATTATTTATGTTCACAATACGAAAAGAAATTAAGATTATGTACATATTGGATAGATAAAATACGCTTATGAAGCTGTAAGTGAAACAAGCCAGAGATAAGTCACCAGTGACAAAGCCTTCAACCACGCACACACCCACTCCACCAACACAAACCAGGTATATGGTAATAATGACCTGTTCTTAATCAAAATGGGATTATGCGTTTTTCACACAAATTCATGAATATAGTGATATGACGAAATTTTTGTTATATAGATTTGTTGGTCTTTATCCTTTCTTATCTCCTGCTCATATTCCTCAGATCGGCACAAATTGCCAATCATGTTGTTAGTCCTACTGGAGAACAAACATCCAGGTCCGGAACAATTTTTGTCTGTCGGTTATACAAATACTTGATCCATGCGGGAATCGAACTCATGACCTCCAGCGCCTGCGTCGCAACTGCGTACCTCCGTGAATTAATTGCTGAAATACAGCGAAAATAATACTCAACGGCGATGCAATTATCAATATCAAGTGAATCTCTGCAGGACACTAAAACGAAGCAAAGGACACTTATGTAAGATGGAGTAAGACAATGACAAAGCGATTTCAAATAACGAGAATCGCGCGAGATTCGTATCCACAACGGATTCGGTTTTCACACTGGCTGAAGCTTATAGCTTAGCAGCTTCGCCACAGTGACAGCATGTAGATCAAAAAAAAATATTTGATGGTCCCTAACTTAACGTCGGTGAGGTATCGGTATCTTTTAAATTAAAATTTATTCGTTCCTCTAATGTTTAGCCTTGGTATACTTCAACCCAATTAAAATTTTTCATATTACTTACGCGTTCCTATAAGTAATGATCCTGGAGTTTGTTTCTACGAATTTTATTTCGGTGATAGTCCAAAGCACGCTACTCATGTTAAGTAGTACTTTCTTAAATTTTTTTATATCAATCTTTCATCGCCGACAATGGAAGGAAGCGATCGTTGTTAATGTCTCGACGCAATTGAACGCTCTTTAAGTTATGTCGCGCCCGCGGGGTAATTATTCTACAATTTCCGTAACAATTATTGTTCGACATTTAATTAAGGTAACTTTCACTGCCAACTTAATGATAATTATAACCACCTTCATTAAGTAAGTGTCCTTTACGTTTGAGTATGCACAGCTCTCGTCAAAAGTTTAACTTAATCGTGTCTAATTGGTGTAATAAAAATTTTATATTTTCGATTCGTGCGAACGATTCATTTAAACCGAAAGCCAAAAATACTTAAGCATATTTTATTAACACGAACTTGTAACTTAAATTCAATGTTTAAAATATTATTATATAACATTTGAACGCTTTTCGCACTAATATTTCACACAATCATGACGTGCTCATCGGTGAATAAAAACAGCATGTGGTAATATTTTCGAAATAATAAAATAAATCTCCCTCGGCCTTCAACAGTAGGCTTTATAGGATGCTTGCTTGATTTACTTTACTTAATTCACTTTACTTTATCAAACTAATAGTAGAAATTAAATAGTTTGCGTACGTTGTTATTCACATGCCACGACTGAACGAATTTTGAAAACATTTAAAACTATGAAAGCTAGTACACTAGATTAACTCGTGTAAATGTGACTAACAGTGTAAACCGTGAGTTGAAGCTAATAAAAATATTTTCGAAACATACAAGGAAAACTAATCCACGATATAGGTACATCAAAAGTTGAGAAAGTTGTTTTACCATTCAGAAGCATAAGATTTTACTGACTGAGCAATTTCCACGAAATCAGACATTCAATTTAACATTTGTTTACGAAAACGTATCACTCTAATCGAATGTTGAACCAGCATCAAACCGAAGACAAGTAAATGACTTTGAACGATGAATTATATATTGGACCAATAAATATGGCCCTTAGATCGCCCACCGAGATTCCGTGCGCGGAAACTTTATCACATGCCATCTACGGAGGGCCCCCACAATGGCGCGTCTTGGGAGCATCCGCCTATGGCCTGCCACAGACTGATAATATGAAATCATCTCGTCAAGTAGTTACTTCGAAACGTCAGTATTCACCGTTACCCGAATAATTACACGCTGTAATGGGAGAAGTTCGTACAGCCATTTTTTACTATGATTCTCCAGATGCAGTAAATTTCACGTGTTGGTAATTAAAGGGAAGATAACAAATGTTTTGAATAAATAATCTTAAAAGCAACAACATTACTTTAATTCAAGAACAGACTGTTTTAAGAGTAGGTAAAGCCTAAGCTGTAAGTGTTTTTATCAGCGTTCTATTTTTATTTCGATAATGTTAAAGGTTAATTAAATTGTTTTAAGACTTATTATAACAACCAGAAAAAAAAAACGAAAAGCCTAATTCCAAAACGGTAAGTCATAGTATAATAACGATGAAAATAATTTAATTATTTCGTGCTCTTATAAAATAATTTTTCTCTTCAACATTTTTTTTACTATCACATTTTTCAACAAAATTAAAATATCAGACGACGGTAACAACCTACGCAACGAGTTGTTAAGGGTACCCTTAATGAAAACAAATCTCAATAACGAATTATATTTAACATTAACTTATGTTTCGTTTTATTAATTTATTAATCAACTTTGGCTTTTAGCATATTTAGATAGTAGCTCCGAAAGTAAGAAGGGTAATACAGAATCTTTGCAAAATCTTATGTGACACCATCACACCCTCTTTGTTGTGCTAGGACAAATTGTTAAGCTTCCGTAAATTTCAAAGTTTCGCCAAGAAAGTTTGATTCCCTTGTGAAATAACAGTTGACGAAACCTACGTCTATTCTATGTAAAATGATTTTATTGAAAGAATAAAATTTTTATTGCATAGCCTTTGTGAAAAGGTGATGCAAATAGCAACGCTTTCCCTGTCTATAGATATTTATATCCGTCCGCACCCCACGCACAAAATGTAGACCCTATACGGCAATCTATGTGAGGGACACCCTATGACCTCACGGAGCGAGGGTCTACGCAATTTCATGCATTGACCCGAAAATGGACCTTAATTTTGACTTTTTAGAAATCATTTTACCACAATCATATATACATTATTATCGTTAGGGTTTACACCATACGTATATGTGAGCATTTTTCTAAATATACAAATGTTTATTATGCTCCTGCAGAATCTATAAATAAAATGCAAAAGGCAATATGCCTTGAGAAGTAAAAGGCATTGATATTCCTATGAAGCAAACATAGTGCAGTATGAATCTTGTAAGCCTTTATTTAAACCATAATTTAAATTTAATTCAATTTCTTAAAGCATTTCTTCATTCAACAGATGAATTGCATCAAGATACGAAAACTAGCTCTATGGTGATGTGATTGGGAGCATTTTTCATTGAACTTATGACAATGCAACAGATGTGTCCTATTAATTACTAAGTAACTTCAAGTTATCTATATCGTGTCCATTTCTTTTAATTATTAATTAGTAAGTATAGTTTTCGATTTGCTTTCACTAAATTGTTATGACATTTCTTAAACTTAGAGCTACATGAATGCAATGATCAGTAGAGTTTTATTTTATTTTCAATGCGATGATCTCATCATTACATTTCGCATTGAAACCAGTATATTTCTGGGGCATGACATATCCCTTGGCTTGATTTAGTTACGCGACTTCATCAGAACGCCGTTCACGCAATCTAATTTCAGTGTAAGACGCGATATGGGTCACAACTTCTCTTAACGCTTATTCCTTATTTCGAACTGTTGTGTGCTAATTGGCTTAATGCATAAACATCGATCTCATTTTCCTTTCTAATGCTTTTATGTTGAAATCATAGCTACTTCCGTGAAAAGAAATTAAGGTGGTGTTAGCGACCTCGAAAGCCATCGACGTCACCACGTACAACGAGGTCAGTCTACTGTCCTGGCCAATGCAAGAGGTCTTAGATCTCAGTGGATCAGGCTAGTGCAATAATGCGGAGATTATTAAGGAATGATTTCTTATAACTGACGTTCATAGGTGGAAACTAATACGCTAGAAGAAGGTTTTATGACAAACAACTGAGCTTAGTGGGCCGGAATCGTGGGTCACGAATGATCTGTTCAAGATGCGATTTTCGAAACTTGTAGACTACGAGCCTGTTTAAAATGTCAGATCGGGCTGCACTAATACGGAAGTCACCAAGAAAACGCGACTTTCCGCCGAGGAAGTTATCACCCAATGACAGATGTCAGTCAGTGGGTCGGGCTGCTCCGTTCCGGGGGGTCACCAACCTTTTGACAGTGGACCTCAGTGGCGGCGGTGTCGCCGTTCGCGGTCGATTCGGAGAAGGTGACGCCGCGGCGAGCGCGGCGCTCGTCGCACGCCAGGGCGCTTGCGTGTGACGCGTTCGGCGCGCGGCCGCTCGCGCTTTCCGGCCGAGACTGGCGGCGGCTCCGCGTTTTCCCTCCCGCGCTTTCCCGCCGGCGTGCGCACGTCAGGCCCACATTGTTCTGCAAATAGCGGGCTCGCCTGCTCCACGGATGAGCGCCGCTTCCAGCGCCTCGCACCGGACTACGGACGGCGGCGTCGTGCGCCCCGCGGATAGCGCTCCGCCGCCGCACCTTGCACAATCGCGACCCACGTAACCGCCGGTAGGGCGGCCGTGTTTAGGATGTGCACGGCCCCGCACGCGCTCGTTGGTTCGAAATTTGAAAATCGGGGAAATCTCCGCGAGCTCTCCGTTCGAATTGCTTCTGCTCAATTGAAAATAAAAGAGAATCTCTAGTGCAGCCCTGTGACCGAACAATATTGATCAGACCCGAAGACCGTTCGAAGAAACGCGCGCCCGAGATAAATCTAAACACGGGCAGATAATCGCGGATGACACAAATAAACGTGCGCCGTATGCGTAAACAATAAATCTACACAACGCCCATTATTCTCCAGCATAATGGCAGCTATTTCGAGAACGCATAAAATTGCCACCGCGAATACTCCAACAGTCAACATTCCAACTCCGACGTCACAAACGTCGATCGGTAAACAATTGACTTTCCGGGTAATGTAGCGGCGATGTGACCCCGTTGCTTGCTAATGTGCTTACTTACTCGACGGACTTGTTTAGGGGTATTTTTACGAGTATATCCTGCACCTAACCCGAAACCCAGTCAATCTATTATCGGTGTAGCTTAAATATACTAAATGAATATGAGTACCTGAATAATAATACCCAAATTAAAACAATTTGGGAAAAAAATAAACGAGCCAGGTTTTGGAGCAGTTCCTTCTGTCAGAGTCAATGGTTTCGTGACTGGGACATCGGGTTTATGATCTTTAGGTCGCGAGATCAAGATCCATTATCACGGAAAAGATTAAAGTTTTCTCATATTGTTTAGTGTAAGAATCGCTGTCTCACATTTTTTTTAGAGTTTTGACAAAACGAAATCTACACACTGACGACAGTATTAGATATCTACCACTGTCTTGCCGTCTACCACTGTAGAAGGCATGACAGCCTGTTGAATGCACCTTCAATAAAAAAGATCCCTAAAGATAGTAAGGCTTGTTTGAACGTTGAAATATTGAACAAAGCAGTCTTAAAAGCGTGTGTGAATAGGCACCACTATAGCTCCATCGCTCCTGTCCGTCACGTAAAGGTTTTCAAGCAATAGACACTACATAGCAACAAGACGCTGCCTTTAAGATTCCAGGCAAACTTGGTGTGACAACAACATTTTTTTATGTGAAATGTTGCCAAGCGAGCTGGCGTTTCACCTGAAGTTAAGTAAATACCGCCGCCCATGGACATCTGCTACACCCGAGGGTTGCAGATGCGTTGACAACCTTTTGAAAATTGGGCTCCGGCTACTTCACTCACCAGACGAAACGCGAAAGTATTCATTATACTTCCCCTTCACGCCGGTCGTCTGAGAAGTAAGGACTGTAAGAAAACCATATCGCGATCTAATTTTATTCACGCCATCTAACGAGTACCGTTACAAACAACATGGTCATGTTGTTTTAGTTATACCTATCTAAAATCAATGATACAATATAATTCTATTCCAACCCGCAACCTCGGATCAGAATTCTGACAATTGTTAATTAGGCTTGACTGTATCACCTCTTGCTACGCAAGTTTTGCAACGTACTCGTACACACAATATTAACGGTGAAGATTTTATTATTTTCATATTGAAGTGAATTTTTGTGAGGCAGTCAAAGATGTAAGTTTCAATTACTTAGGCGACGCTAAAAAAAACTTCCACTCAAATCAAAAATATATTTATTCACATAGACGCTTGCACGTTCTTATGAAATGTCAAAAATTTAACATAAAAATTAATACGTTCGTAAGTTACCACCGGTTCGGAAAGCGGTTTCTGTTAAGAAGAAACCGGCAAGAAACTCAACAGTTGCTCTTTTTTAACACAATTAGTTTATAAATTCTTTAGATAACAATTAAGAGATTATGTCTAACATACAAAATATTACAATAAATATATTGGGACGCAAGAGTGAGTAAATTAATCTCTTTAAAAATATCTCTGAGTGTATTCCGGGCTCCGATGTTATAGATTGCTCGGACAGCTCTTTTTTGAAGAATAAATATAGAATTTATATCAGATGCACTACCCCACAACTAAATGCCGTACGGTAAGATGCTGTGGAAATAACTAAAGTAAACAAGTCTGGCAGTGTCGATGTCTGTTAGCTGTCTAACCTTCCTAATCGCAAAAACAGCGGAGCTTAGCCTACTCGCAAGAGATGATAAATGGGGACCCCACTGAAGCTTTGAATTTACTGTAATCCCCAAGAAAACTGCGAACTCAACAGGATTGAGGGATACGTTATTTAATAATAAACTAAAACTTTGCCTTCTTACACTAGGAAGAGTAAAAAGAATACATTTCGTTTTTTTGGCATTTAATACCTTATTATTTATGGTGAACCAGTGAAGGATATGCGAAAGTGCACCATTTACGCCGTCATAATTTGATAAATTTCGGTCAACCTTAAAGATGAGCGATATATCGTCAGCAAACAGTATAACATCACAAAACTCACTGGTATAAGAGGAGAGATCATTTATATATACTAGAAATAATAATGGGACTAAGATTGATATTTGTGGGACACCCATTTTCATGGGGGACCCTGCGGAATTAACATCATTTATAGATACTTTTTGAATTCTATTACTAAGATAAGAGGTAATGAGATTGAGGGCGCTGTCACGAATGCCGTAATAATCTAGCTTACGAAGAAGGTTTTTGTGATCTACGCAGTCGAAGACTTTTGAAAGGTCACAAAAGACACCTAATGCACACTGTGAACTTTCCCAGGCATTATAAATATGCTTGACAAGTGCGACACCCGCATCTGTTGTCAATCTGCCTTTAGTGAAGCTATATTGCTTATTGTGAAAAATTTATTTAAATAGTTGATTTAAAATTAGTTTTTCAAACATTTTACTTAGAGATGGCAATATGGAAATAGGTCTATAGTTGCCTGGATCATTTTTATCCCCACTTTTAATTTTAGGGGATTATCTTATTAAAGATCTGGAAATAATCCAGAATCTATACAATTATTAAAAATGTAAGCCAAATGTGGTGCAATATATGGCATTATTGTGGTCATTAATTTTATGGACATGCCCCATAAATCCTCTGTATTTTTAAGATTAATAGTATTCAAGGCTTTTACGATATTATTAGTATCTGCGTGATTAAATTTAAACGTGTGTCGACAATAGGTAACATTATTTTTCAATACATTCATTGCAGCTATGGGAGAGGATTTTAATGTGCATGTGACAAATAATTTTCGAAGCTATTTGGAATTTCTTTGTCTGATGTTATGGGATTATTACCTATGATAAGTTTTATAGGTTCCCTGAATATCTTGGGTCTTCCAGATATACAGGTAATGATGTTCCATGTGTTTTATTTTATTATTTCAATTTAGAATTCTATTTCTTATATAAATAGATTTTGCCTGAGCACAGACTTTTTTAAATATTTTGAAAACGTTTGTAACCACTGGAAATATTTATATAAAAATATTGACTTTTTGCGTCTGAATGGCGACGCACAAAAGATGACGACGCAAAACATTTAACATTAAATTATTTTCAATGTATGCCTTAATGGTATGTTTATTTAGGTATTATAATCTTTTTTCTTTATAAGAGTTTATATTTAGACGCTTAGATAAAATCATATTTTAATTTTGTTAAGTTTAAACAATGAAAAAATAGTTCAAATAAAAAAACCGTTTATGAATTTTACCCCACTTTTGAGATAAAGTCAATACGGACATATTTAAACCTACTTGTCATCATTTTGAGAAGTTTTTCGTGACAAATCGAGCACAATTATTTTATGTATAAATGTGTCTCCATGGAGTTTCATGTCCAAAAATGGAGGCCACTTTTCTTTGCTTATTTAAAACATTGCTTTAATTATAGCTCTGTGGCATTTTCTGCCACAATGCTATAATTATATTTATATATATATATATATATATATATATTTTGTTATAGATATTGCTGCGGCTAGTGACAAGAAGGCTAGTTCTCAAAGTTTAAGCATAACTAATCAGCCAGGAAGTGCAGCTAGCATTCTTGGCACCATGCCGCATAGGTGAGGTTTGCTATAATAATATGTAATTTAATTAGTATTTAATATTTTTTGTACAATAAGTCATCATTACTGACTGGCTGACTCAGTAAATTTTCCTTTTATTTATCCTCTAATATTTATTATAATCAAAGTTAATCTATGCATAATACTGTTTATAAAATATTCTTTATTAAGTATTAAGATTTTCTAGTATCGCCTACGAGCATTTACCAAACATAGCAGAAGCTGCTGCGTAACTCTATAGTCACAACATACAGTTTGTAACACACATCTACTGAATAAAATTGTAGTTGTCTTCATTAGGGTTAGTGATAGTTAAAAAAGACGCTCGAGTGGGAATTATCAATAAAAATAAGCAAGTAAGGAATTATTGGACTGCAACAGTGGACTCAAACAGGCTGAAATGATGATGATGATGATGAATTATTATATTTCTGCCTTTTATATGGTCACATTCCCCAAGAGCATATATATATATATATACAGTCAAACCTGGATAAGCGAGAGTTCAAGGGAGCACAATCTCATTCTCGCTTATAGAGGTTTCTCACTAACCCGAGTTTTTCGCTAATGCAGGTACATGGGTAGCATTTCTCTCTTATAGAGGTACGCAGCAATAACAAGTCACAGCAAGTACAAATGTAGTAAATACATATGTGATATGATAAAATTATGTGCATAATATGCACAACATATGTTAGATTTCGACATATAAGTACCTTATAAGGGTAGGTATCAAGATGCTTACGAAAACAAAACAAAAATTCATGCACTATGTAATTTTAATTTATTTAGAACTTATTTACACTTAAAAAAATCCGTCAATTTCGTTTGGGTTTCTGTTTTAGTATTTTGAATGTTTTTCTCTAGCTCATAAATTTTATCGAATATTGCTTGATCAACAACCGCCGCGTATTCAAAGTACTGATGGACCGTCTCCAATGCATTTAAAGCTAGCTTCATTGGAATGATCTTTATTTCTGTTTCCGGAATCTGTGCCTCGTCTTCACTGTCATTTCCAGAAATACAGGTGTTCACACAATTATTAACGATATCGTCGTCGGTTTGTTCTCCAGCGGTAGTTACGTCGTCGTCAATTTGAACGAAATTTTTGAAGCTCGGCATTAACATATTGGATTCGTGAGACACAAGCTTAGTCCATTCCTCGTTGCTAGGTCCAACTTCAACATCATTTTCCAAAACCCATCTTTCTTGAAACAGTTTTTGACAGTAACGTCACTGACTAAGTACCATGCTTTTCTAGCAAATTTCATAGCTAGAAGTACGTTAATGTCAGGGCTATTGTTTTCTTCCAGACTCGTAAGAATATGTTTAACGACTTCTCTGCGATAAAAAAGCGTTTAAAAGTGTGAATGATGCCTTGATCTAATGGTTGAAGTTTTTACTAGTGGTGTTAGCAGGTAAAAACATTACTTTTACGTTTGCAAGTGTTGGTAAGTCCGTATGGGCAGCACAGTTGTCAATGAATAGCAGAATTTTTTTTCGGTTTATCTTCATTTGTTTGTCAACTTTTTTCAACCAATCTTTAAATAGTATCTTGGTCATCCAAGCCTTTGTATTATTGGCATAATCAACAAGTAGAGTCTTGACACCTTTAAAACATCTAGGTCGCTTTGATTTCCCGATGATGAGAAGTGGGAGTTTGTCCGTACCACTCATGTTTACACACTGGAGAAGTGTGAGGCGTTCCTTGCTTTGTTTTTCCTCCATGGCATTTTTTCGCCTTTAAACGTAAATGTTTTATCCGGAAGGCACTTGAAAAACAAAGCAGTTTCATCCGCGTTGTAAATATCGTCTGGTTCATACCCTTCTAAAAGATTTGGCAGATCTTTAGTCACAACAGTGGTTGCACACACCTTGGTCCACAGATTTACTTTCCCCAGCTGCTTTTTTGAAAGCTATATCATGACGCCTTTTAAAACCCTCTAACCAGCCGTTGCTAGCAGAAAAAGTTCTGGATTCTCAGTTTTGTAGCAAACTCTTTTGATTTTTCTTTCAACAAAGGTCCATCTATGGGAATGTTCTTATCGAGAGTTTGTTTTATCCATTCCAAAAGGCACTTTTCGATATTGGGAAATTCAGAAACTCTAGTCCTATTAATATTTCCATGTCCATCAGAGCACTCAGACTTTATAGAGTCTTTTGATTTTACAATTTTATAATAGGTGGATTCTGGTAAATTAAACTCCCTCTGAATTTCATTTCGCGATTTTCCGGATTCAAACGCATTCACTATTGTAAGTTTATCACTTAATGACAGTACTTTAATTTTCCGTTTTGACATGATGCAGAACAGAACTTTCCTTCGCATATATGTATATATATATATATATATATATATATATATATATATATATATATATATATATATATATATATATATATATATATACATGGAATATATAGTTGTGTTTCTCACTTAAAACTGGCCAACTAGCTTCTGTGTTCTGTTTTATTAACTATTCCCAAAAGTATAGTTCTCATGTATTTGCTTTTATGTCCCACAACAAACTAGATAAGCTCTTCTCTTTTATGTGTACACCACACACCCAAGGGTGTATAATATATGGAGAAGCTTACATTACCTTAAACAGAAGAGTTCTATTTTACTTTCTTGGTTGTACACAATACAACAACAAATGCAGTTGCTATTATCACCGTCAACTTCTAAGCGAAAGGGCCCGTTAGGCTTTAACAAAGAAGTCAATTAATATTCCGTGAGAATGAAATGCTAATGGCGGGCAGCGCGGCAGGTTCCGCGGGCATTTTTAGGGTTCTGTACCCAAAGAGTAAAACGGGAACCCTATTACTAAGACTCCGCTGTCTGTCTGTTTGTCTGTCCGTCTGTCACCAGGCTGTATCTCATGAACCGTGATAGTTAGACAATAAAAATTGTCACAGATGATGTAATTCTGTTGCCGCTATAACAACAAATAACAATAAATAATATTTAAATGGGGCTCCCATACAACAGACATGATTTTTTCCCCCGTATTTATAGATATTGGCACTGAACTCTTCGTGCGCGAGTCTGACTCGCACTTGGCCGGTTTTTTTTTTTTATTAAGCTGCCTTGGACCGGGAAAGGAGGTCGGCGTCGTCGCTAATGAAGCTGCTCTCTACACGAATCAATTGATCCCGCTTAACATTCGTGTCGCGTTACGATCTAGTATAATGTTTCACGGCTTGGATATATCGAACTACGTTTTGGGAACTGTCAGTTGCGTCACCTGCTTATTTCAAGAGGTGAATGTTCGACAAATTAAAATTCGACTATGCTTACAACAGGACAGAAAATATAGTGATTTAGTTTTGAAGCGAGTCATTGTTTTGATACCAAAGGTATACACAACAAATGAATTTAAGTAAATTCGTTAAACCAACCAGTTAACCTAAGGACATATCTTTGGTTTTTAAATAGCGTTATGTTTTTGCTATCGTCATGTATCTCAGCAGTCACGGCTTACAATACAATAGTGAAAAGTAAACAATTTATTAAAAGGATTCAACAAACAAATTAAAAAAAATTAAGTTATGATTTTTTTATATGCCACAACGTAAGAAGTATTTTACCGTTTTGCTCGTTTTGTCCAACCATATACACACCACTGCACGCAAAAAAATTGTGCAATGACAAATAAATCAGGACACTTTTTACCCAAGATATCTCTTCCCAAACTAAGCAAAGCTTTAACATGCTTTGGTAACAAATAAACATACGACATATAAAAAAAGACTACTTATAAAATAGATCAGCACAAAATATTCAGTAAATACAGTTTTCCAGAACTAGAAACCTGACCTTCTGAAGCGATGGTCAGGTTTATTAGCCACGACAACAAAGCTAAATAAATGGTGTTCAATATCAGGCATAATGATCAAGGACTACAAAGTTCTAATCATTCGAGGCAAAGGTCTACATTGCACTTGACAACAAATAAATGGTGTTCAATATCAGGCATTATGATCAAGGACTACAAAGTTCTAATCATTCGAAGCAAAGTCGACATTGCACTTGACAACAAATAAAGGGTATTCAATATCAGGCATAATTATCAAGGACTACAAAGTTCTAATCATTCGAAGCAAAGTCTACATTGCACTTGACAACAAATAAATGGTGTTCAATATCAGGCATAATGATCAAGGACTACCAAGTTCTAATCATTCGAAGCAAAGTCTACATTGCACTTGACAACAAATAAATGGTGTTCAATATCAGACATAATGATCAAGGACTACAAAGTTCTAATCATTCGAGGCAAAGGTCTACATTGCACTTGACAAAAAATAAATGGTGTTCAATATCAGGCATAATTATCAAGGACTACAAAGTTCTAATCATTCGAAGCAAAGTCTACATTGCACTTGACAACAAATAAATGGTGTTCAATATCTGGCATAATGATCAAGGACTACCAAGTTCTAATCATTCGAAGCAAAGTCTACATTGCACTTGACAACAAATAAACGGTGTTCAATATCAGACATAATGATCAAGGGCTACAAAGTTCTAATCATTCAAGGCAAAGGTCTACATTGCACTTGACAAAAAATAAATGGTGTTCAATATCAGGCATAATGATCAAGGACTACAAAGTTCTAATCATTCGAAGCAAAGTCTACATTGCACTTGACAACATCATCGCATCGTTGCTTGGAACTTTCGATCTTGATCTTGAGTAGACTTTCTATTGCATACTAGTAAGTGGGGATAAAATGCAATCATGTTCGCACACTGGCCGTGTTCCACTTGTGAGATGACATCTTTCGGTAGAAACTAGACTTCGCACTAAGCGGTAAACACCATCGATATTGATTTTTCATATAATTAGCGCCGATATAAATTTCAAGTAATGTACCGATGCATTCACCGAGTTTACATGTAAAATTAACAGTCCCTTATTTTTATGATATTTATTTATTTATTTTAGCTTCATTGCTACACCTTAAGCTAAGGGCTACAATGGGTGGACTTAATGCCTAATGGCATTCTCTACCAGTCAACCCTTGTCCTGGTGAAAAGTATATGGTAGGTGCTAAATGAAGACTATAAAAATTTAAGTTAATAAATGTGCCATAAAATGCAACATATATGTACACAAATAAGTAAATATATAGATACATACAGATAAATATATAAATAAATACATATACGGATAATAAAAACACCAATATATAAAACCTAAAAATCATACGATTTTCTATATCAAAGCCAAAATGTGGTTTTTTTTTATTATCACTTATATTTTTACATTTAGCATTAATATGATTTAATATCCTATTATAAAATCAATTTTTGAGTGTTTCCGCGCGCCCTTTGGATATACTAACGACGTATTGATATTTGAGCACATCATTGCAATTCCATTGTCAGTTAACCGCAGGAAGCGGATCTGACCCAAGTAGGAGTGTTTACCGCTAAATGTGCGTTGTGTACATCACTGATCCGAATATTAACAGCGTTATATTGATGACTATTCTTTAACTTATGACGCTAAGAAATGGAGGCAAAAAGAAACTTTTTAATAAACTTCAAACGTAGAAGAGATTCTATATTTGACACATAAATTTTATCCTTTAGGCACTGGTTTTTTACAAAAGTAAGTAAAGTAGCAGTCTATATATGTCCCACGGCTGGGCAGAGGCCTCAACGGTACAGATGCATAGGGCATAGACGGATTGGCGGACTTATATACAAAATATTTTCCTTATTATTACTTCGAAAATATGCAGGTTTACTCACGGTGTTTTCCATCACCATTGAGCATGTGACAAGTCAACACTTAAAATTAACACTTTCATTGGTGCCGGCACCCGGCTTGAACTCAGGTTGTTTGACTATATTGAAATAAAAGCGAGCGCCCGGACAATGAGATAAGTTATATTTTCAAAAAATGTTTTTAATTTTATATTATATTTTTTTTACCATATATTTCCATTTTTGTACTTTAAAAAACCACAATGTCAATGGTACATATATATAAACATTCTTCTTAATTTGAAGCGAATACAACAGATTGTCAAAATGACTTTAGGAATTTTAAAGCTTTTGAACACTAGTGTAGGATCTATATAGATCTTTGGATGGAACAATTTCAAAATGGGCCCCAATCAATCCCCAACCTTTGTTGTGTCGAAATTCAGAAATTTTTATTACGAGCTGAGAAGCGAACCCTGTACTTGTATTGTATAAAGCTTCTATTATTATTATAAGCTACCAGTCACCTTTGATCTATTTATTATATACTACCTTTATTGATTTATAATAATAGTCAATTATTGCAACATAAATGTAATGGGACGATAAAAGAATTATAATAAATTAATATTAAAATACAAACTTGTATTCGTATAAACTTACTTTTTATATCCTATGTTTGAAATTTGAAAAACATTCTCAAAACTTCCCTTTAAGTAAATAATTTTTATAGACATTGCCAAGAAAAATATTTTTATAGTATATAAAGACAGCAACAACCTTATTACATACTTTATTTATTTAGATAGATTTAATCTTGTAAATATTAGAACATCGTAAATTAAATAAAAAATTTGTTTAACATGTGGTAATAAAAATATTTTAGGTTTTCGAAAAACAAAGAAACAAATTAAGTAGGTAAGCGACCCGAATTAGCAGGATATGAAAGGAATTTCTATAAAAGTAATGTATCATTCCTTCCCTGTCTTTCCCTTCCACTTCGATAAAATACGCCAAAGCAAAGAAACTTCTCTATAAAATAAATTTTATAATCATTCGGCGACCATACATTAATTTATAACACTCGTTTCACATTAAGAAATACTCACATTTTGGGTAGATATTGGAACTTGGCAACAAAATTATCAGGTTTCAACCCGCAGCGTCCACAGCTAATAGCACAACGTAACGGGGCCACAGATTCTATAAATTACGTCCAACAATTTAGTTCTATACACAAACAAACCGTTGCATTGTCGATAATATTAAACAAACACACAAAACACACGTTTTCTTGCCGACGCGCCGTGCTCGAAAGCGCAACTATGAGCTTCGCGTCCGATGTTTTTGACGTGCGAGCGAGACGGAGCATAAAACAACATAAACTTTCGGCCCACATCGTGCCCTTCCGCATCGACGGCGCCTTTTAAGTGTACCACGTTAGCATAGTGTGGAATCCAATTACTCTATTGAACGTAAATATTTAAGCTTGTTTATAATAAAATTAACGTTAGGATCTATAGTCAAGTATCGGGTAATGAACGTTTTTACAAAAGCCGAATAAATTCGAGGCTTACTTTAGGCAATTCAGATTGAGTCTACACCTTGAAGTGTTTGTTGCAAAAAAAAAAATATACAATTATAATTTACCTACTTTAACCGGTATTACAGAATTTTTCTATATTTTATGAAAAATTAAACATTATTGAGAATGATATGACAATTTGCGAAAATCTATATTTTTTTCCCTTACTTATTTTATATATACATTGTATGGGTTTAAAATTTGTTTAATTAAACCAATAGAAGAGGAGACAAGAAACTCAGCAAAACATAATAAGAAATATTTAGACTATACCTAATCTTTAAATTACTTCACACGGTAAGTATAAAATTAAAGACGACTTGACCAAACTTAAACGGTCATATCAATAGGATGTTAGTGATTATGCCTCATCCTCAATAAACCAATATATTCCATTGTATTCTCACGTTATGGGACGTGAATGGCATCAAGGAAACAGATGGGGGCGGCGAATATGTGGGGTTCGAATGGTCCCATGCCCAATACTAAGTGCTTTTGTCACACCATAAGATAGGACGCTGACAGCATCTTACACTTGGAGCCGTGACGCACGACGTTAAAATAAACACATTCAATTTTTTTTGAAGAACATTATAACAAAGCTCAAGAAAAACTTAAATTACTCTTGACATTTTTATGTTATCTACTTACAGTTTTTATTATTGATTATGTAGGTAATAATGTGTCAGTTGTCAAATGAAGATTTTAATATATCAGGTTCATTGCTCTACAGTAGATTAATAGTAATAGTAAAGTAGTAGTAAAGTAACAATTACTGTTTGCAAATTTTATGACATCTATTAATCGCTACTTTGTTTAATTGCATCTGTTTTAATGATATTAAAAAAATGAGTCATTAATCTGCTTATACACAAATTCAACAGACTTTTCTTTTACCAATGGCTAAAGTCAGACTTTTCATCTCCCTGCTCATTCACATCGAACTAACAATCAAGCGCTCGCTATCCAGAAATGTTATAACATAATATGACATGCAAAAAGATTGTACTATCAAGCGAAAGCACGTTACAGAAGGGAACGGTTATAACGACACATGTTTCCACATATTGATAAATATCTCGACCTCACGTTTCCAGCGGGTTTCCAGGAACGTTTGGCCCCGCGTCTAGCCCATTGACCGCAGTCGGTAGATGAACAAACAAACATTATCTTAAGGCGCGTGCACACGTCCGGCGTTGTTTACGTGCGCTTCTACGATAACAGTAGCGTGTTATACCGCGTCCGAATGATATTCACCACTTCCATCGCGTTAGAAAAAAAAACCGCCCAAGTGCGAGTC
The DNA here is from genome assembly GCA_933534255.1 of Iphiclides podalirius. Taxonomy (NCBI): domain Eukaryota; kingdom Metazoa; phylum Arthropoda; class Insecta; order Lepidoptera; family Papilionidae; genus Iphiclides; species Iphiclides podalirius. Next base: position 12,010,201 of record OW152815.1, on the reverse strand, counting down.
GGACTCGCGCTAGAAGGTTTCCGTACCATTATCTAAAAAAAATGGTAAAAAATATTTGTGTCTGTTGTAAGGGACCCCTACTTAATTTTTTTTTATGTTTTTTCAGTCTTTGTTGTTATAGCGGCAACAGAAGTACATTATCTGTGAAAATTTTAACTATCTAACTATCACGGTTCATGCAGCCTAGTGACAGACAGGCAGGCAGCGTAGTCTTAGTAATAGGTTCCCGTTTTAACCTTTGCGTACGGAACCTAACTATCAATTAAAGAATTAGTAGAAATGTTATAGCACAACTTGTTTGACGGGAGGCAGAATCCTCAAGATGGCGTATTATATGGTCAGGTGGGCGCTACTCGACTATCGTGGCTTGTAACCATACAATTGAATATTATTTTATCTATATTTCATATATTTCATACACTTAATTCATACAATTAACGATTGATACGTTTCGGAAGCATAAAATGTCTTGATTATAATTTTTACATACTGTACCGGCTTCCAAGAGAAGAATTTTATAAAAAGATTTACATTTCGTCGTCGTTTCTCAACCATAATAAAAGATTAAGCAACACTAAAAGCGCCTAACGTAAACTTTAAACGTGAAATTTTATTCTCATCCGGAAGCTTTTTAGGTCAGTAGAAAATAATCTGTTTTTTTGTTCAAATCTAAATAAAATAATTACTTTCTAAATGAAATAAACACTTTTTGCTAACTTTCCTCTCTTCAAAACTTGCTCTTGAATCGCAATTTAAGCAAATTTCTGTCTTACGTAATAACTATGTTCTTTTTACATGCTACCACTATGTTTAAGCGTAACCAAGTGGCTAAAATTTAGCAGATTTCCTCGTGATTAATTGGAATAAAAAAGTTAAATTATACGTTACATATTTAATGCGTTTATAGCGATTCCATTATTGATCAACAAAACAGGTCATAAGCGTCGTCCGATACTTACTGTGAATAGATTACATATAAAATTAGTAGTTTTTCCTTAGCAATGTCGCCTACCGCAAGAACTAATTTTCCTGCCACATAAAAATAATACGAAACAGTAAACTATTTTTAATGCCTAGTTCAAGTTAGAAATATAAAACCTTATTTATCTTTTTTTTCCTACCTCTTACATATTTTTATAAATTTCAAAAATGATATCACAAAATGCCGGCTACGAGAAGAAATGAAAACATACAACTGACAAAACATTTCACTTATGTAAGTAGTGTAGTGATGAATTTTAACTAGTCTCGTTATTAACGGCGCGTAAATAACAATGTGTCATATTAACGGGCTCCTCTCGACGTACAACTTCGAACCTTTTCATGGATAGTTACGTTATAAATAGTTCAACTCTTAGAAAAATCTCGCTTTGCCCTTTTACGACGGTCGTTTCTATATCGTGAAACTTTAAGTAATACATACTCTCATCTACATTTTTATCCCCTGAAGCCATTGGCGCAGTTGCCAAGGTTTTGGCTTAGGCACCGGTGGTCGTTGGTTCAAATTCCATACGGGATAGCTATTTGTGTGAATCACAGATAATTGTTTCGAATCTGGGTGTTTGTCCGTGTGACATCGATGTATTTAAAACGTCCTTACAACACAGGATAATGTTATCGCACAGTAAGGGCAATGTATTTTTGTTTTAAAAAATATATTAAATGATATCAAAGATATAAAATATATTCATCCAATTATAAAAGCTTAATAAGAACGGGTATTGTTTTGAGCCAGTTTGTTGTGATATTTCATTCGATGAATAGGATATTTTCCATTAAATACACACATTAAATGGCCAAAACTGTTTTCACAAACGTAATGCGTAAATACTAAATTATAATGTCACTGTTTTCAATAAGCAAAATTCCTACGATGATTGCATCGACGAAATTTCCCCTAAAGCGGTCTATATCCTACGGAAGCGGGTTCATCGCCCTTACTAACTACGTAATCAAAATGCAAACCATCTGCATGTCCCCGATAATATCATTAATTACTCGATTTACTCACACAATGATGGAATAAATTTGGGTAATCAGAAATTTTATGATGACAGACTTGTATTTAATTGTAGAATGTATTATATTGAAATTTTCAAAGCTCGATGTTTTAATTCAGTAATCCCAGTGCTTCGACTCTGTGTGGGTACTATATATAGCTGTCACTCTACTTGGTTAAAAAGGTGAGTACTGTTGTATAATAATTAACAGTGTTCATAAACGTAAAGGTGGCAAGCGAGTAGGCAGTTCACCTTATGTTAAGTGATCACCGCCGCTCATTGACATTTGCAACACCCGTAGAGTTGCAGATGCGTTGCTACCATTGGTAGCTCTATTACACTCATGATTCTTCAACGCCCGTACTCCATAATTTAATAAGTATTTACATACATACACTCATAATAAAATCTGTTTCCTAGCAAACTTAAATGCCCCGCGTCTTTCAAGTGCCAAGTGCCTAGGTGCCAAGTAGCCTAGAGCGACCATTCCTCTTGCTTCTACCCTTGGGCCAGCGCTGGTAAAGTGTCATTGTTTACAATTGGACACTAATTGTCTTCTCGCTCGATGTCACTGCATTTATTATGATTATATACTCGTCGAAGTATTAAATTTAGGCGGAACTCGCTTAATAATCTCTTAAAAACAAAGAATAACATCGCTAGTTTGGTATTGATCCGAAATATAGCAAGTCTTGTCACCGTTTACCTGCACTAATGTCAATCGAAGTTTTTTTTTAAATTTTATAGTACAAGTGATAAATGCTCATAATATATCTAACCGGACTTCTATACGCATATTACTTAGTGGGTGATCTTAGTATCGGTGTATGTTCATACACGGAGGAAGAATCTCTTAAAATTTTAATATTTAACGGCTGTCAACGCCGTTAAAAAGTAATCAACCCGTTGTGTTGCAGACATCCATGAGTGGTGGGCAATCACGCAATATCAAGTGAACCACCTGGTTATTTGACAATCATTAATATAAAAAAATCCCAATAAGAAGAAATCCTTAAATTTTATACTTTCCACCGTCTTTGTATACATAAAACAAAGGAGTATCTATACTCATGCGTGTGCATGTCAGAGTTACCTACGCCGCGCCGCCGACCACCCTGTGGGGTTGTCAAAGCAAGTGGAAGTCTCGTATACCTCATTTTACGTAAGCATAAATATGCGTAAACATGTCCTTTGTCGAAGACCGCTCTAAGTTATTATCCAAGAAATTATCTAAACAAATAATCCCATTAACAATAAAGCAAACTGTATTCAATTAACCACGTTTAAGGTCAAACTTTTTTTTCTTTCATTTCAATCAAACTTTTTTTCATTTAAAAGTAAAAGATTTTTTCCGAACTTTCCACTACATCATACTACTGTCTACGGTAGCCAGTTTAACTAAATAACGTTACAATATTACTACACCAGAAAACCCGTGTTGAACGCAATCCTCGCAGAATACTAATTACGGCTTTTGCCTCTTGCGAAAGCGAAATTCGTTAAAAAATGCAAGCCGCTTGTTCCATCGCATTACGAGCGCGTGCTGGAGCACTTTCGCAGCAGACATTAATTCAAGCCTGGGGAGCGAACACCCGTAAACAACTCCGGGGGCGCAGACAACTCTCCCTGGAGAAAGGGTCAACGAACGCATCAAACCTCACTCGCACCTGTTAGAGTAACCGAAATCAATCGATCCGTATACGCACAGGTCCATAGATTCACCTAACAGCCTATAAAACTGAATATGTACAGTAAACGTTTTATTTCCTATCAGCGACCCGCCCCGGCTTCGCACGGGTGCAATGTATTATACATATAAACCTTCTTCTTGAATCATTCTAGCTAGTAAAAAAACCGCTTCAAGATCCGTTGCGATCCGACTTTATTTTATACTATGTGGCGATAATTTAGGACATAGAGCCCATTTGTGCGTAATATTTGATTAGGAAAATTAAGGTAGTGGAGGTAGTGGTAATTTGGAACCCCACTTTGTTTTTTGACTATTTTAAGAAAACTATTTGACTAATCATCACAAAACTGTCTCTTTATATTAAAAAAACTTATTAACTTTTATATTAGAAACTAATTTATAAAATAAAATCACTCATTATAGGAAAAAAATTGCTTTCTTGGAAAAATAAAAAAAATGTGTTCAAAGATCTAGTGCTGGTATTATGGAACCCGGGTTCCAAATTACAAGTATGAAATAAATTTACGTGCAAAAATCACTAATATAAAACTCCGCGTCACATCCTGAGCATTCAATATGTGCCCACAACCTATATTATTGGCACTGAATCCAAGTTTTATCCTGTTGATCGTTGGTGTAATAATCAGAGCAAAAAATGCAACAAGCGTCATCTTGATTTGTGGGCTGGGCATGTGTGGTAACATTTTCTGACATTACAGTGTCACCTGAAGAAACAGAAGATTCCGAAGAGGTCGAATCCTCGCTTCTTAGAGGAGTTCTAGAAGACTTTGCAACACTCTACCCACCACTACGCCCACGAGCGCCTCCCCAGACCCTTCCCCGACCTCTTCCCCGACTTCTTCCCCGACTTGATTGACTACTCAAGTTGCTGTTTGTAACGAGACCCGGACAATAAAGTAAGGGGTCTATCGGGTTCCAAAATTAAAACCTTTTTTTGTTACTAAATAATCAAGAAAACAAAAACTAGTTCATATAAATCTTAAAACTTACCTCTGACATTGTAAACTTATGTGTATGTACTTCCTGTAACACCTACTGTATTTACTTTAGACAAAAACAAAGTTGTTGACAGTATTAGGAAATAAAATTAAAAACATTTGCAGGTGACACAAAATTTCAACTTCTTATAACAGGTCCAAACTCTATGCAAAAATGACGCCAGTGAAGCTAATACGTTCAGTGACATAGGTTTTCAACAGATTTCGTTGTCTGTTCCTGGGATATTAAGGGGTTCCAAATTATCAGCAGGTTCCAAATTACCACCTCCCTATACCTAAGCATGGCAATAAATATTTCAATCTAAAGAACTTAATTCCAAGTTACTTTTTTATCGCTTTTCACATTTTGCACTTTTATTTGCCGTCATTTCTGTGGTTAGATGTACTAGAAAATGCATTTGAAAACCAGTAACTGCTATTGAATTACTTTATACACATATAAAAATTTTCCTCCCTTATATAATATGATCGATTTATAATTTGCTGACACGACATAATTTTATCCGTACTATTGTACAATAAGAGACAGATTTATGACTGTAGTTTGGAAGAAACATGCATCTTTGCGGGCATTACATAAATTTTAAACTATTTTATATCATTAGTATGAAAATCGAAATAGGTAATAATATAACAAATACATTACAATGTAACTAAGAGTTTATTGTTGTTAGCATTTATCGAAAGTACCTAAAGTAAAGTATCAACCTGTACATGTCCCATTGCTGGGCAAAGGCCTACTCTGTACAGAGGGTATAATGGGCATAGTCCACCAAGCGACTCCACTGCATTGGCAGACTTCACATACCTTCGAAGTATTTTTTTTATTATTTAGAAAATATGCTGGTTCCCTCATTATGTTTTTCTAAACCGCTAAGCATGTAATAAGTGTTGAACTTAAAATTAATAATTTCATTGTTTCTGGCACCGGGATTTGAACTGGTTGCCCAAGTATATTAAAAACGAGCTCCTGGATACTGAGCTGTGAACTCCAATGTACGTGAAGTTGGTTATAACGAACTTCGTATAAATATGTCACTGTCCTTCTTTTAAAGAGAAGAAGCTTTACAAGTTGAAAGATTCGAAAAAAACGTGCGTTTCCAATTTGCAGTAAAATGCATCCCTAAGACTTTATCGGCCGCCCCAGACAGAAAAGTTTTACGGTCGGAACTGCACAATGCCTCGTTGCAGTTTTATTCTTTATGAAAGAGAGAAAAAACAAGTTGAATGGCAAAGAGCTTCGCGCTGTTCATAAAAATACAACCCTCATCTTCAGCGTTCACCTTAATCATACTTTGTCTTTGTTCCATATGGCTCTCTTGTAGTTCAAATAACAATAGGTCAAAGTAATTCCACACGTAGGTACTATGTAGTTATTTAATATACTGCTACATTACCACATAAAGCATGCCTGTTGTGTTTCGTAAAGTTTTAAGACAATTAAAACAATAACAACGCCAAGCGCATTTTGCATATTGAAAGACAGTAAAATTCGTTATAAACTTTTCTCGAATTTAGAGTCTAATTGTCGTCTATGCTCCTTCTATAACATGAGAGAAAATTTTTGTGGGAAGACTTAAATGACTTTGTAATAACTTTGTTGACGATATACAAATAAGACATACCGATATAATATAATTCTTACTTGTCAAGTGCTTGAAATGGTTATGTATGTTCATAGAGTTAGTAATAACACTGACATAGTTTGATTCTCAATTGATAATGAATGACTAATGGTTTTGTTCGTTAAGTTGATAACACCGAAAAAAAAAATGTCATTCTTTTTTTTTTTTTTTTTTCATTTTAAAAGAAAGGGAACTATACAGCAGGTCAATTGGTGGTTAAAGAAAACCCCCACCATGGAGAAAATGCACGGTGTTGTCAAGAGTTGGGAGTGTTAGCTTCCGGCCACCTCACACACAGTAAAAAACGCAGGACTTAGAGACCTTGAAGGAGATAGCCTTTTCCTTCCTCAAAGCAACGCATTTGTGACTACTCTGGTATTGCAAGTCCATGGGCAGTGGTGAACACTTACAATCAGGTGGCTCGACTTCTAAAAAGCTATAAATAATTCACGTCTTTTGTGAGCTAGAATATTTGTGCAGTTTCTAATAAATACTCAAACTCGTTTGCCACTTTGTCAAGTGGAATTGTACTGTCTGTTTCGTTGAAATTAAATTCACGTGGCGTTCAAGAGAAACAAAAATAAAGAACAAAATAATCACGGATTATCAATTCATATGAAATAACCTAACACAGCTTGACAGACCGGCGTAAAGAAGAAGTGTTACACTTCTACGTTTCGTCTGGTGAGTGAGGTAGCCGGGGCCCACTTTATTTAAAGGTGGGAACGCATTTACAGCCATAGTGTTGCAAATGCCCATGGGCGGCGGTTATCACTTAACATCAGGTGAACCGCCAGCTCGTTTGCCACTTTCTCAAATAATAAAAAAAGACACCTTAATATTTTTTTAGAATAATTATATACTACTTACAAACTACAAACTCTTTTACGTGCTAATTGCATGTTATTAAGCGTTTTGTTAATTAAAGTGCTTTTCTTATACAGCTATTTACAAGAAATTATATTTCTTCAGAATTGCTCAGTTACATGCTCATACATATGAAACAATAGTTAGGTAAACCATTAAGAGAGCGATTGCAACAGTGGAAACATTTACGTGCTGTAATGATGGGAACTGGGCTTCGTCAACAATAAGTTTGTGTGGTCTAACCTTGAAAACGAAACAATAACGCAATTTCTTATATGAGGGGTTAATTAAGTTTACACTTTTTAAAGCAACACCAACAGAAATACTCAGTGATAATAAAGTCGTTAAAAATACTCATTACATGTTTCCTGTTAACATTCAATTACTTTAGAAGGCATAATTTATTAGTAAATTACTTATATTTGCGTATTACATCATTCTCAAACTAAAACGGAACTAGAAGTACCATAGTTGTTGAATTTCAGTTTATTGTTGAGTTGGCCAAGAAGTAAACAACACATGGTTAAAACTTATATTCATGAAACTGTCCCAAAAACCTGTCAAGTTCCATAATAGAAAAAAAAATGTAATAAAGAATGCTGATCGCTGATGTCAAAATTGAAAATATCAAATGTAAATTTTCCAGGTCTGTGTTCTCATCAAAAGATATAAATAACACTAAATCACAAAGAGCGGGTTGCGTTGTAGCCTTTGCCTAGATCTAGACTCCCCAAAACTAAGATTCTTTAAATATGTATAACATTAGTTACAGCCATAAACGACCGAATTAATATAATTATAGGGTTGTCCAGTTGAAGCAACATAATTTGAATAATATTGTATTGAGGGAAATAATAATGTCTATAGTAATAAATGGCTGATATACTCCAGTACGTTCTACTGGAGATTTTAAATCACATATTAAATAAAGATTTTTTTATTTTAACTAAAAAAAAAAAAAAAAAATATGTACGACCGCCAAGTTTCTTCTCCGTTCGTCTCTAGACAGATTTATAACGGACCTAGCATTTTGCTATTTATGAACGCGTCAAAACAAATATATTTTAAAATATTAATAAAGTGGGGCCGTGGTTTTTTCTGTTATTTTAACTATAGAACAAAGGCTGTTACTTTACTTTACTTTATTTTAACTATAGAAAAAATATACATATATTCAGCTAAACTGACTAAACATTTTCATATTCGCAATAAAGTTGCTTTAATGAATATAATAATTACAATAAAGAAGAAAATAAATGTTGGTACCTATTATAGAGAGGTAAAGGATAGGGCTATGAACAGGGAAGGATGGAGGGTGTTACACATCTGAACTACTGGGAACTTAAATTAAAGAAGAATAAATAGTAAACAAATAATTGTCATAGTAAGCTCAATGTCTAACTTTTACTCCTACTCCGACGGTTTTAATATCTGTTACGATTCTAAAACCAGTTTTTTTTGCATTAGAATTCCGTTTTTTCGTTGCTTCTTTTTTGTTCATTAAGTAATGCGAAGTTCTCAGACATGTTAATGTACGACCTCGTGTCAAGCGCGACCGGTTTTATCTAAGACAACACGTACCACTTGAAAAATTACAGAATTTTTTCTTCGTCGACGATAGAAGATTTTTAGTAATTTGTAAGATATTTCCTTTCTTGAAATATTTTGTTATTTATAACGCACGTTACAAACTAAACGGGGCTGCTGTTTGCACGAAGATGCTTTAAACGTTTAAACGTTAATTAAAACCAATGAAAAACGTGTAAATTAATAAATTCCGTTAACAAATTGATAAGAATTGTACCTTGACGCTAATGCGTATTTGCCTCCGGACTGAGTGATGTAATGAATGATATTAATTACTTAAAGCGAGTAATCGTATACGTTTAATAATTATGTGGGCAAGAGACATCTTAATATGAATAACACATTATTTTGTACATACACCCTAAGGTCACTTTAACCTCACGTTTCAACGGTGTTCATTATTTTCAAAAACATATCCGTGGCACCATAATTAAAAAAACACAATACAGGATAAAGAATAAACTTAAATTAATTAAGAAATGTTTAATTTTTACTAACTTAAATTAATTTAAACTTCAACTGAAATTGAATTAAAGCAGCGGTAATTTAATTAGTTATTAAATTAATTATGCCAATGATATATAATTGGCTAAAAACTTTTTCTTTTGTGTTACAACGTTAAGTTTAGTTATTTATAATTAATGCTAATTTTCATAAACAGTACTTTTAAATAATTACGCTTAACAGTCATATTTATAACACTATAGACGGTGATTTTGTCATTACAGGAACACGCGGTTAGTGGGAGCCCGTTAGTTGTCATTATGCGAAAAATTTTGTACGTACTTGTAATTAAATGCTTTGTAAGAATTATGTAAGAAGAATGAACATATAGTCACACCTATGTATATTAAGTTTAAACAATTAAGAAATAAAAATTATTATTAGGTCAAAATTGTTAACAAACACAAGAATAAATAATATTCAATACAAAAAGAACAAAAATACGTATAAAAGAGGAAAAATAGATGTATCTTATATTTCAAAAGATAATAATTCACACAATGCTTACGTTTTCATTTTTTCGCGACGAAAATTACTGGCACCTAAGTTTCATTGTGTCCATCATTCGGAGACTGGCAATTATTTAGACGGGCACTCACTGTCTTACTTCGAAAATGATTTTAATTAAATATCTTTAATTCGTTAAAGTTCATAACAACATGCAATACTGTCAACTTGCATTCATTAATGCGAAATTAAAAATAAATTCGCGTTCGAATATCGAAGCGGCGCAAACGCGTGATCAAGGCTAAAGCCTGACGCCAACTCGCGGCCGAAGCGTTTGTATGTACACACAGCCATAGCTGCAAACCACGGGGTCTATTGTGCAGTGGAAGCCAGACACGCGAACCCTCCCGACTAAATTTCACCCATAGCTATATCCCTGTTTCGTTTTCCATCGATTTTTACGGCGGCTGTAATCACGCTTTAGGGGAGGACCGGAATTTTTGTAATGAGATAAAAGTTATTTTAAAAGTTAAAGTTGTTAAAAGAAAACTTATTAATCGAATAAAATGCTAAATATTAAAGGTTTAAAAAATATATTCCTTTATTGAGAGGAAAAAAGAAGAAAGAAAGCATTGAAGTCAAGCGTGAAGGAAGCGTTGTGCATTGAAAAATTTGATTACACAGCTTTATAAAAAATATATGTACATAATTATATTGTCTATGTATTTCAATTATAGACTAGGTTTAAATTAAGAACGGGCAAGCGCTGTCGCCACTCTCAACATTGGTACCCGTTTGTAGGTTACAATTGTTTATCATTAATAGAAGTACCGCTATTTGTGACCGTGCGTTGTAAATGCAACGTGTAGCAGCAGATAAAAAGCATCATTTTTACACCAAAAAAATAACGTCAATAAACTTTTTAAGAGCGATCGAGTTGTTAATTTGGGTGTTGTATTCGGTTCAAGGCTATCATGTAATTACAATTTAAAATCACGCTTCGAGAGAGAGAGAACGTGTTTTATAACAATCATGTCGTAGTATAAGTAGATAGAGTTGCAGTATATTGACAATAGGCGTGAATTTGTGAATGTACGGACATAAAGACTTGTGGAGCAAAAGGTTTATTACTTTAATTATCAGTTTGTATATTACTCGGCAACTTTTAATTATATACTAGCTTTATTTAGCTCAAACCAAATTAAATCTAACAAAATTAATAATACAATTGTTTTCTCCATTACAAACTCTTAAATTTTCCAACTGTGCGTTTAGAATTATAAATCATTTGTACGAAAATAAACTCTATTCTTAGTAATTATACAACATATAATATTATATTATTATGTTATTTATTTTGCTAATATACATAAAATTAATAATATAAGAAAGTCGAACCTCGGTCCAATACTTAACTCTGAAAATTAATTATTTTTGTGCAATTGATAGAATAATATTTGAAAAATTGATGACTACAATATAGTAGTGATTGACTTCAGCGCGGCGGGTGGTGGGTTCGATTCTCAATCGCTACAAGTATGTGAACAAATATTTATTTTTGACCTGGGTGTTACCCCCTGCTTAATTTGTGATCCTAAAACACGTCTATTATATGGGATTAAATTATGCGAGAGTGATGTTCAAAAAAGAAAACCATATTAAAAAAAATGTAAAAAAATGTATTTTGGCGTTTTTCTTTTATAGATATCCTTTTGATAATTATTAGATAATTTCATACAGATTATATGACAACTGTGTCTGCGTAGAGAAAATAAACTGTATTCTCATTTTGCAAATTACAATTATAACATAATATTAAAATTAACCTAATACTCCAATAAATGAATTAAAAGTTTAATAATATCTTTTTTCATATCTAAATTTTGACTAATGACTAATTTTATTTTAGATTTGTTAATAATATGTAATGTCTCATGATCCAAATGAAGCCAAAGATAGCTTAACTACTTTTTCATTTAAAATCACTAAAAAATAATTATGTGTAAATAATAATCATGACTGTATAAAATATACTTAAAATGTACCTACCAATACCCACTTGACACGATCAGTCGACATACGAGAGTGGCGACGTAATTATAAACAAGATATCATGCATGCTCTTACAAACTTTCATACGTAAAGGTCTTTGTAAATGCAAAATGTTATATTTTTTCAGTGCTTTTGGTTCATAGAATTGTTTCGTTTATAAAGAGCTGTTGTGTTCCTATAGTTAAAGACATTGACATGCGCTCTGCGATGGAAAGGTGATTATTTAAGTTTATTTGTTAATTAAGCTGCTTTTGGCCGTGTAGTTACTTAGCAATCTTATGTAGTCTCGGAAAATAAGTTTAGAAAAAACCGGCCAAGTGCGAGTCGGACTTGCGCGGTAAGGGTTCCGTACCATTATCTCTAAAGACGGAAAAAAAAATCACGTCTGTTGTATGGGAGCCACACCTAAATATTTTTTATTTAGTTTTTTAGTATTTTTGTTATAGCGGTAACAAAAATACTTCATCTGTGAAAAATTCAAGTGTTTAACTATCACGGTTCATGAGGTACAGCCTGGTGACAGACCGACAGACAGTCAGACAGACAAACAGACAGGATATAAGGTTGATTATTATTGAATTAGTTAAATTATGGACTATGAAACGTATGAGATGAGGTAGTAAATAAACGCGTAACGAGACAAACTTTAGGCAACGATCGCTTATTAAGATATATAAGTGTACTTATGGCTGCTGACGTTGAAATTAGGGGTAAAGATTGTGAGGGTGAGGGGTGAGACGAATCGAAACGCGACGGGGAGTTTCAATGCACCGAGATGCGCCATTCCAAGTCACCAGGATGCATAATTTTAGTTTTGAAAATTTAATGGAATTATACTTCTTTTGGCGCGATTAGCTGAAAATGATGAGAGTGAACGTTTACAAATCGTACAGCGACATGCAATTAGTCCATAAAAATGCCTTTAGTAATGAGTTTAACATCAATAATATGTCAAAACCCCAACGCCAGGGCCTTTGTTACGCCGGAAAATTTATTTATTAGTTACTACTATTAGTTAGAACTAGAAACATCTATGAAAATTTTGAAATTTTAATTCAATACTGCTGAGCAAGTCTGAATGTAAAAAAAAACAGCCGCGAGTCATTTAAAATATGTTTGCGAATATTTGTATGATTGATAAAAACTATGAATTTAAATTTTATTTTTATTTTCTGAATTTGTTTGAGAAAAGTATAATATAATTATAGTAACATTGAAATCCATCCGCTCCTCTATTTTCTCTAGTTCAGAAAAATATTGGGTAATTGATCAGTAAATGATCATTCGAGTTGCCATGAAAAAAGAATAGACTTTTTTTGTCGTGCAAGCAAGTTGATAGATACAAAATCTATCTCAGTAAGGTGTTTTTGACATCGTTAAATTTTGTTTAGACATGTTAAAGTAAAGTAACTAGTGTCCGACCGAATGTTCGGTTTCGGTCGAGTTTCGGCAACAAAACTAGTTTCGGTTTAGTTTCGGTTTCGGCGCCAAACCTGCCGAGACTACGACCGAAACCGAAACTGCATTCGGTCGCTATGATCGGTAATGTTCAGCGCGTGAAATTCCATCCATGCAAGCAAGCGACGAAGGCTAGCAATGGGTCGTTGAAGGTTTTTTCGTCAACGTTGATTCATGTTCGTCAATGTGATGCTGTCAATTTGGATGAATGAACGGAATTTATTTGACGCTGCGACGTTCGAGTCTAAATCGTCTGACAGCGGAGTAATTAATAAAAACACTTTATAAAATTACAAACTAATAAATTTACAGATTTAAAAAGAGACCTTAAGCGTGTTCAAAATAACCATGAATAATATTCAAAAGAAGAATCTAACTACTAAAATAAACCTATTTTAAGTCTTTTTAAGGCGCAATTAATATTTTTTCCTAAATGGGGTTGTTAAGTTGATTATCATACCAATAAGTGAAAATGTCGAAGACTGCATATGATATAAAGATATTTATTTTTCCCTCAAAACATGATCCTTTTATAGAAGTTTCGGTTTCATATGTACAACAGTGAGGATTGCAGCGTGTCCGTTATTTAAAATGTTGCATCCAGTTGTATACAGGTTTGAATACATAATCAAAAACGATGAGGGACGAATGAAGAATAATCTATTAAATATATTCTTTTACATATTATTATATATTATTACATTATATATAAAAATATAAATATATAATAAACAATGTATTTATTAAACATCGCCTCATCTTGGATTTTAATAACTGATAAATTAATAATGCCTCCTCCATTTTTAGTATTTTCTTTCGTATGACTGCGTGTGAGGTGCAGTACCTCCTCTAAAGCGAAGTTTGAAGATATTGATCGAGGGCATAGCGAGAGTAAACTAATGCAGAAGTAAATATTATTGGATTTGTTTTGTTCAAAGCGAATACTTACAGTGGATGGTGACTAGGGCAAGGTATTTTATATACAAATACAAGGTAGATATGACACTAGCGCACCTAAATGAGGCATTCAACTACGCTAATTGGTGTAATTAGTAAGCAGGTCTATATACTTTCTCTTTCCCTATCATACGTTCTATATTATTTTTCACATTCACTTAAATATCATATAATGTAAAGCGGAAGAATTTTATAAGGCCGCGCATTATGGACATGCATCATCTTTAATAAATATACAGGGCGATGTGGTCGCAGTGACAAAGCCTTTTAATTAAATAAAAAAATCTTTATTAAAACATCTAACTAAATTAAATCTTAATCCTGGTCAGTTAGTGTATTGATTTTTATGTGAATAAATCACATTATATTGGTAACAATAGTGTTCCTTAAGGGTGTATTAATCAGTTGAAAATTCTGTTGAAAATAATGTATTCGGCTATTGAATCGTATTGTTAATGAATACGATAATAAATTCAACACAAGTGATATATATATAAAACAAAGATTCCTGTCTTATATCACAGTATAAATATAAAGTATTGCATAAATTGACTCTTATCGATTCTTAAGATATATACTCGTATAGAGAAGTAACGTCAACTCCAGTCTGTAAATCTCAAAAGTTGTACTTGTTGTTATAAATGTCATGTTCTTTCGCCTGTCTTGTTGTCTAATACTTATTTGCTAGTAACTGTATCTGTAACATGTATTTATTCACTCACAACGCGAGAAAGCCTTGTTTGTAACATTGTTTCAAATGTTGGTCTTAACGGGATTTTGTGATGCTTGTTCGGATAGAGACGTTACAGTGTGTCTCTATCAACCATAGAACATAAAACCTACATAATTTGTGTTAGAATTTACTAAAAATACATTATTCCAAAATTAAATTTAATTGAAAAATATCGAAATATTACTATGGGTCATACATGTCATGTAATATTTCAAACCCATAGTAATATTTCGATATTAATAATAATATGATCAGCAGTGGACTCAAACAGGCTGAAATGATGATGATGATGATACATGTCATATTATTTTCCGCGAAACACGCGTTTCATTTTTTCTCATATTTATTTATTAAAATTAAGCTTTTGATTAATACTTAAAATCTACAAAAGAATTGGAAGCGATTGCCGGAACAAGTGCATTCACGCAAATAATAAACAAGAATGCATCATTAAAAGCGGTCGAAATTCCTCATAACTTTTTTTTTTCAAACTAATGATAGTTTTCATTAATACTTACTCATAAATATGTAACAGGTAACTTACAACAACCGTTATCATACAATTACTTCCAGAAAGTTCCTGTGAACTATTTCAAATTGTAACTTAGAAATAGTTTTTGAGTTATAGAACGTAGATATGCGAAGTTCATGTAAGTTTTGACAAGACCTGAATTTAGATCATTGACATATTTTATTATTTTATATTCTCTGTACTATAATAATAAGTAATTAATTTATGATTTATTCTTAGGTCCGAAAAAGTGTGCAAGAAATCATCAAGATGTTAATTTATGCATGACGATTTTAAACCAGATGTAATGCAATTTTCCGTCTTTAAAATCACAGCAAGAAACCATGAAACTTCCGCAATATCAAGAGCCAGCAGTTACAAAATAATGTTTAAATATGGTACATTCTAACATCTCTGTCAAGTTACAACCGTATTCAATGGAGAGAGCACTAAACTTATATGGTCCGACTGCAGTTGGAGGGAAGACGTCTTATATGGCGAAGCAGAACAAATTAACATCGGATTCCAAATGTTTTCTAATAAGACAAGCCAATAAATGAAGTAATTTTCAGGTAGGTCAAAGAGAGTAAGTCAAATTATTGAGAAAATGTACAATTTACAGAAACGAACTTACTGCTTCTTTATCGTAGAGACGTCATTAAGTAAATTATTTAGCGGATTTAATTTTCAGAGATTAGTAATTAAAAACGATATAAATAATAAATTCACTAGCTAAAACGTAAAGAACGCAGAATTGATTATCGATGGGGAAAAAGGTTTTCGAGCGTCGTATTGACCATCATATTGTTGAAGGACCAACTTAGTGACCTATGCTGCAAATGTGTGCGGGAGTCCAATACTAACAAGCACAAAAATTCGACGATTACACGTTAAATATGTGAAACGTGATTACTGAAATATTACGCAATATTACGCTTGTAGCAAACCGTTTATAAATAATAAGATTATACAAAAATTTCAACTGTCATTTTCATTAAAAGCATATTAATATTATCTGACGCAAATAAGATACGGTTACTTATTTTGATAACAAATAAACGCTAATAAGAACGGTGGGCAGAGACAATATTTACTTAATGACTCTTTTTTTTACACCCACCCATTTACGATCGAGTTATTAATATTTGAGACTGACATGCCATGTTTTATAAAACCGGATGTTGGCGTAGAACTCTACCAATAAAGAAATGGCACAGAAACGATAACGTAACAATTTTCGGCTTATTTTTACGCTCTATAGATGAAAATCTAAATGAGACTCGATTTAACAGTGTGAAAGAAAATAATGACGAACTTGCAACGAGACAATTCGGCATTGAAAGCTTTGAATGGAACAACCGTGACCGATATTGGCGCGTTAGAAGATTATGCGGAGGCAATCGTTTGGTGTATTAGGCGTCAATTGTGAAGGCCCGCATAGCATAAGTTTAAATACCGACTTGTCATGTTATAGTGTAGGCGACGTATTCATACGATCACGCTTCGCCTTTGTACGGATGTTCTCAGAGAGGCTTACATAGGGTTGTCGGTAAAACGAGAGTGTAAAGTATGTCGGGAATTATGTCCTCATTACTCTGTAATGGTCAACATAGAGCACGTATTTAATTGGCAACTTATTATATGACTTATTACCTTTATATGGATAGGAAAAACTTTATTATAGTTGGATAGTTGATATATAAAATAATTCCTGTTACATCTTAAGATAGATGATAGTTGGACATTCGTAAATTAATAAATAAATTATTTATTAATTATAATTATACTTCACTCACTTATTAAAAGTTCAAAGATAAGCCTACAGTAAAACTGCGTTACGAAAAAATCATAATTGCAATTGCAGTTTAGCATGAAGAATAAAAACAGAAAAAGCTAATAGGTTACAAGGGCAAAGCAAGAGTCATTTCGTTCAGCACTTTAACAGATCCTTTATAAAAATAATTATTGTTGTTTCTTAAAATTGTGTTCTCTCGGTTGCTCGTGTTTGATTTAATTTTCATTGTTAAAACTTTTATTAAGTGTTAAAACACAATTTGCAATAAAAGTATCCACCTTATAATGTGGGGCAACCCTGACCTATCGACATTCAATACAGACTTAAATAAGGCCAATAAAACTCGACTCTGCATTCACAATATCAATGACCGTGCATATTGAATTCAGAGCAGCGTTTATTCTATTTTTGTGAAACCGAATTTTTACCTAATAATATTTGTTAGGCATTCGAATTTTTATATCAATATCCCATAATATATGTATCTTATTAATGTACAAAAATCGATGTGTGTGTTTGCACGTTCCCTACGGCGTCGAAGTGGGCCGATTTTGGTGAAATTTTCTTGCAATCTTCGGATTAGACCAGCGGGTAGTCCTACAAGCTTGGATCGAATCAATAGTTATTTTTAAGTTAGTGAAACCTGTGCGAATCCAGGGCGGGTTCGCTAGTTTCTTATGTTTCTCTACTTCCTTTTAATAATATTTATTACATATATACAGTAAATTTATATAATTTGCTACGTCGTCAAAGTCTACAATTTTAGTGTAAATGCAAAATTTGTTTCGTTTAAAAATGTATTATAACCCCAATGTATGTACATATTCAGCCGGTGTTCAAATGAGATCTAAAACGCAATAAAAAAATAAAAGTAAAACCTTTTGCAATTTTTTTATAAAGGTCAATAATCAACCGCCATTTATATACTCATTATTAGGATTATAGTACCTACGTATAATATATAAGTACCGTAATTGTACTATCGATAGTATAATAAATGAAGCTTACTATAATTGTACAATATTAAATCTCAATAAATTACATGATATCAATTAACCTAGTCCACGCGGCATGGCGCTAAGAACAAGAGTTGCATTTTCTTGCTGAAAAGTAAGGCTTAACAAATTCCACATGGGATCACACTCACTTATTGATGTCAGAGTAAAGCGAAAGAGCAAGAAAGAATTAGCCCTCTTGTCACCAGCCACGATAAGTCTAGGATGTAAACCTTTCAAAAATTTCGATGTGCGGGGACCTGACGGACCTAAAGTTTCAATATTAAATGGCAAACATACAAAATATGAACAAAGGAACTGATATTTGCGCCACTTACGAGTACTTCGCCTGCCTACGATGTCATCCCGGCCTTGACCAAAGTACCCCTTATATTATATGAGTATCTACACATGTATGCCAAAGGAGGGATTTCTTGGGAGTGAGGCAAATGCCTCACTCCCAAGAGATCAAATTCAAGCCACCGCCATCGCCGAAAAGACCAGAGGGTTCTAAAATAGATGGAACATTGATGGACCCTTACGGATAAATTAAATGGAATCTAATTGTTGATTATCCGTATTGGCATTTTTACTATTAAATTATCAATAGAACCTATTGGGATTCGATTCTATTCTTATTCCAGTTCATTCTTGTATTAGTATTTCTTCATATTATTCAGTACCCAATAATTTTTCTCTTTATATTAAAAACATATTTAAATTTAGATAATTTGGCCCAAATCCTCGTCGCAGAATTAGAAATCGAAGCAATGAATTTGAAATTAAAATGTTTTCTTTATATTGTCCTATTGACAATCTTCGTGACTCATCTTTTAAAAGGCATAAACTTCCAAACTTGTCTGACTTAATTTACTCTTGAAACCTGTAACATCCGAAAACCTTTTTTATTCTTTTGACATGTACCTACTACAACTGCGCTTAACTTGTCCGAGTCACTTTTCTTAATTGTGAATAACAACCGTATGTACAATTATAGCAGTAGTATAGTATAATAGTAAAAGTAGTATATCAAAGAAATAGATAAATCTATACAAACATCTTTATATCGGCAACATTATATCTCCGCGGATATATAAACCAACTATTAATTTACAATACATTTAATACAAAATACGTGGAATTTATAACATGCCTTCAACTGACTGTTGAACTACCTTAACAGAATAAATAAATACAATCCAGTCGTAATTCCAAAGAGTTTATTTGCTTGTAAACATTAAACATTCATGAAGATCTTAAAACTATATGCATTCCCGCCTAAACAAATAAATAGTATAGGAAGTATATAATCAAAAACATTAATCTAGTATCACTATTAATTTAAAACGGGTAAAATTAAAATATCAAATAGTATTTATCCTATTGACTTAAAAACACGAAGCACCCAACCAAAAGTTTGGTAGGCGTTAAGAGATACATGATTTTACAAAGTGAAAAAATATGAGATAATAAATACAAACAAGTATTAATACTATTACCTTACATCGTGTTATTATTTTCTTTTTGTTCGTCTTAACTGAATTTACCTTACAAAAATTACAATGACATTATTTTATTCCATGAGAACGAGAAATTTCATTGTAAAAATGAAATATTAAATTGATATTGCCAAATAAACGAGAAAATACATGAAAGGGGAAACTTAAAGTAAAAATATATAATATTTTACGGAAGATATAAAATATTTAAAAAAAAATTAGTCAATCTCAGTTAAATATAAACCCAGTATATATCAGTATATTGCTTAATCTTATACTACATAAGAGACCCCACAGGTAATGCTTTAAAAGTACATTATAAAAATTGAGTATTACACTTATGTTTATAAGCATATGTACACAATAAAGTGTAATAAAATATGTAAATTACTACAATTATGTGTATAGTATAAAACATATGAAACCATTTCTTTATCTGAAAACCTTCCGGAACCTTCGTCGTTGAAAAACAAATACTTAAACGCTAATAGACTACTCCACAGACTTTTTAATCAACGAAAATAACAAATTTATACAGGTAGACTTTTTTAATGGTGCCCAAATTTACACAGGAGGTTCAGACTCGGTAGTATAATCGTTTATTGAAATAAAAACAAACTTTTTTTTTTCAAAAAAATTCCCATTCCTTTAAAAAACTTATTGACAACGCGATAGTCATTCATAAATACCTAACTTTTACTGTTCACACACAAAAAAAACGAACTTGTGTGCGTGCTAGTTATGAATTATCGAGCGTAAAATAAATGTGTTGCGTATAAGTCTCGCACTTTTTGAGATAAGTTCAAATGAATGTTATTACTAAGATGTGATTTTAAATATTGATCATTTTTCAAATAACATTAATTATGTATTTAATTTTAAAAAATGGATACACTTAGAAAAGCCTCCCTGTATACAGAAAATAATTGTAATAGAAATAGCAGACTCAGTTTTTATATGACGTTATTAATTCACTGAACGCAAATATTTGAGCAACGGTTTATAAAAAGTTTAAAAATAGCTTGTATTTTAGCACGATTACAATTAGTATACATTTAATATAAGCTACAAGTAAAATTATGCTTTTAATGTATTATCAAAGCTTCAGTAAAGTTGCGAATATATCAAATGTCTAATGAATAATTTATCTCCATACTTATATATAAATAGCAAGAAAGATGACAATACTTTACTCAATAGCGTATAAGCGATTTATCGTAAATTTAAATTATTATCTCCCTTAATCTATATTATCAAATGTGAAAATTACTTTTCCGCCTTTTTGGTGGGATAGTGAATTTCAATTTCAATTTGATCAATTTTAATTTCAGTATTTTTGTAGACTGGTCTATTTTTTCCTTTTTTTCTCTTTCGTTTTCATTACAATATCAGAATCTACATATTATTTGATATATCCGCTCCAATTTTAATGTAATAAAGCAGCTCAGATTAGTTTAAGCTCATGTGAGTGTGATTAAAAAATCTTCCTCGACTTTTAAAAATTATAATTATTTAAATTGTCTCGTTACGTTAACAAATCATCTGAAGAAAAATGAGCAGTGAATAAATCAAACAATAGTTTGTGGGGTTTTGCCATAGTTGCCACACCTGGCACCTCTGGTCTTTTCACTCTGCTGCCTATAATCGGGGTAAGTATTTGACAAAACCCCCATTTTGAGGATGCAGATGGCCCAGCATTGTGCTTCGTGGCAATCTGTGGGAAAGGCCTGTATTGAGCAGTGGACTGGAAAACAGGCCAAAATGATGACGATGATGATAGTAAATATTTTATTTATATAATTATAGAAAATGGCACAGGCATGTTTTCACATTCAGCCAAAAGTGAAATACAGTCAGTTTCTCTAGAATTGAATTATTGGACGCAACGTCTAAGACTATCGACGAACGTAGTTTGTAGATAACGTACGATTTGCATCAAAATTGGTGTCACGAATTTAAACAATCCCACATTTGGACTACAATATTCATAAGCTCCAAAACCCTATCGTTTATATATATTTAACTTTGGTGTTACGTTTCATCTAACTACGGCTCTACTACATCTCTACGGTTAATAAATCGTTTATCCAAAATACTGACACTAAATTTTTCATTATCGCAAAAATATCGCTACAAAAATTTCTAAAATCTGATAAGACTATGTTACAATCGACTTTAAATATAAAACGACGTATATTATTATTGTATCATAAATTTCCTCGAGTACCGTATTAATAAAAATCATCAAAAAATTTTTCTTTAGGTCGATAATATTGCTCCCAATGACTGTAACAAATTGTTGATGTTACTCGTGATATAAGAAATTTGTTTTTAACATATGTGACATGGATAGTGCCTTATCTTCACATTTGAAATTGTTATATATCATTTGATGTAAAAACAACAGTCACTGGAAATAAAAAACATATTTTGAATGGCCACTGACCACCGTTGATCTTCATTCAAACTTTAATAAAGGATGATTATGTTTATTGTAATTAGAAATCGATATTGCATACATCACGAGTAATTTCAATAGAGATGAAAAAAGATCGCACTATTAAGAATTAAAGTATAAATGAATAGAAGCAATTACGTGAGGTTAATGGCAATAAAATGTAACCTATTGGAAGACATTTTTTTGAATCTGCATGCGTGAATAAATACTAGTTGCTTAGAGACAAGGTGGAATGTGGGAACAAACCTTAAAAAATAGTTACGTAATTACATCTATTCTTACCTATTTATAACTAAACGAGGTGAAACGAATGAACACAGGACATATGACCATATACTAAAATTATGATACGTGTAAGTTTCGCATTGTCTCAACAATATTAAAATCACTTATAATATTGGAAAAATAACACACTTAAGCGCTAAAAACTAATTAAAATCCAACCGGTCTAATTGCAACGTGAAATACTGTCGTCATTTCAATACAATCGTCAACATAGTTTCGCTAGATTAAAGCGTTCAATAAAGCTACAAATAAATAACACGTTAAACTATCTAAATACAATAACTTAACATTACAGCAGTCAACTATAAAATAACAGGACAACGATACAGTGCACTACAAAGGACAATTTAATAATGCACTAAATGTAGCACTTATCAATAGTTGTTATTACTAAATTTGAGGTAATAATTATAGATGCACTTCGACTGCGTTTTGTATTCTTTCTATGGAAAGTAATGATTCTGATATGACAACATTAATAAAAAGTAATATAACACCAAAACAGAAATTTTATGCGAATTTTACCACTACTGTACGTTCGACTAGTAGTAAAATTAGTATGCAATAAACTCATCCTTGCTAAATTTGAAAGAATTCAATAAACATTCGCAACGAAATGATTCTATTTTTTGAATATCCAGCAGTTGATGCGTTTTAATGATTATAAAAATGACAAAAGATCGCGATTTCATAAGATTTATGGCACTTATTCACTGCTACAGCACATTGTCATACACGAAAAAGTATTATGACGATTACACTAACATCGTATTCTCCACACTGCTAATTTACGAGTATTCTATCATAGTACCATAGTCCATATTTTGTCGGCCCATTTCGCTTAGTACCTTCGGATCCGCCGCTACATGTAGGCGGGTTTCATCTTGTAGGCCCGTTTCCAGATCTCGCACAAGCAAACCGTCGAATGGAATCTGTAGAAGATCGCCAGGGGCATCGACACGTGCGTTATTATCGTCCAGGCCCACAGGCCGTAGAAGTGCAGCTGCACCGGGTGCGATTCCGCCCTGGACTTTTCGAGCGTGTTGATCGCCCACATCGCTAAATTGGTCACCAGGAGGAACGTGACTATTTCGCGCCCCGGCTTCTTGCGCAGCTGCTCCGGCGTCTTCGCCGATCTGCGGCTCGCGTCCAATATGAACATCGTCTGACACGTCGTCTGCACCAACGACGAGAGCGCCGTAATCAATATCAGTATCGTGTTCTTCTCGATCGTGAAGTGCCCGCCGATGATGGTGAACGTGCCGTAGATGAACATTCCGGTCTGGGCGCCGACCAGCAGGATGTTGTCCAGCTCGAGGTTCCGGTTGCCGTCGTACTTCAGGTTCCTCACGCAAAACATTCCGGCCAAGCTCGCGAAAGTCGTCATAGCGTATAGCGCCAACTCGCACACATTCACCTCCACCACGGCTAGAGTGGCGTATTCTCTCCTCGATATGAGCACGAAGAACAGTATGAGGGAGATGATAGTCAGCACCAAGACCAGAATCCCAAAGAACAGGCCCTTGTGCGCCCTCGCGCAGTCGACGCTGTACAAATGAGGGGACTTTTTGTAGGCGAGACCTTCCAGCAATCGAGCTTTAGCGATGGCGGCGGCGACATCCTTCGAAGGGTACTTTGAAATGTTTTTCCACATCACGTACAAGATCGCAGCGCATATTAACGAGTATTCTATGGTGCATGGAAAGAGGAATGGTGACGCGTCTTGTACTAAAGAGCCCATGATATTCGTACGGCGGCATTCGAAGATATGATGAGGGCCTTTTAAGCCACGTGGTACTCGCAGATGCGCTGCTGCGGGGTGGGAGGGTGGCACTTCTGTAGCGAGGGAGGCGAACGCCTTTTGAAATGCTGAAATATAGAAATTTATACACTTATTATTCCAAACATTCACAAGTAATAAATACCATAAAGTATTCTACATGGAAACTCTCGCCTGTCCGGGAAGTTTGACAGAGGAGTTAAATTAAATAAAACAGATCGCATTTACATGCATATTTAACTTGAAATGATCAATAGTTTTCAACAACCTGTTAGGTTAATTTCATTTTATTGTTCTTGCTCTTCTAATAAAAAAAGGAATTATTGTAATATTACAATACCGTTACCGACAATGCTTATGTGATTATTTTAAAGGGTTTGACTAATTTTCCATAACTGTAGCTAGCGCGTTTACTTTCTTATTACTTTTCTTAAACTAATCCAGTAATATGATTTTATTAAGAGTCATCTATCTCTCTCTCTCTCTTATCGCCTCTCGCCTCTTTTATGTGAATAAATAGGTACCTAAAGGTAGTCTTCGCTGCACGAATGGCCAATTCCGTCTGGGGATGTACCACGTCCACACAGAGCGAAGACTACCGCGAAGTGGAATGGTGAGTGAGGTAACCAGGGGGCCACTTTATTAAAAACTATATTACAAACGTCCATGGATTTATAGTAATCTTATACAAACCATACAAAGTTTGAAGTAATAATTTAGGTCAAAGTAAAGTAACAGCCTTTATTTGTTCCATTGCTGGGCAAAGGCCTCCTCTGTACAGAGGGTATCAGGGCATAGTCATTAGTCTACCATGCGACCACACTACAGAATTGCGGCCTTCACAAATTTTCGAAACATTTTTTCTGACTGTATTCTATTAAGAGCGAACGCCCGGACAATGAGCTATCACGTCTCTTTCGGGATATCCAAAGACAATTTTCTTCAGGTTTGCGTAATGAAAATAAACAACAATTAAAATAAACAACAATTTAGAAAATTTTTGGTCACGATCTTGTTCAAGGGAAATATAAATATGTATATGCAAGAGCACATAAATAAATTGCCTGTAAGACATAGGAAAATTTTTCAGTAATTGTTTGGACAAACAAATAAATCTTAAAAGTAGTCTGTGAAAATTTAGCGCGATGGAATTTTAAGCAGGCTTTTTTGGATTTCATTGATATATAAACGTCAAAGTGCGAGTCGGACTCGTGCACGAAGGGTTCCGTACCATTATCAATAAAAAAGGCAAAAATATCATGTCTGATGTATGGGAGCCCCACTTAAATAATTTTTATTCTATTTTTTAATATTTGGCAACAGAAAGACATACTCTTGGTAAATTTCAACTGTCTAACTATTACGGTTCATCAGATAGAGCCGATCGAAAGACAGACAGGCAGACAGCAGAGTCTTAGTAATATGGTTCCGTTTTGGCCTTTTGGATAGGGAACCCTAAAATAGAAAAAAAATATTTTGATTATTAAAACTACAAACAAACTACGATATAATTATAAATAAAAACCTTACTTTGAAAAAATAAATTCGGAACGTCTATAATTTAAAAATCAAATTAAAACGTTATAAACTCCGGTAAATATTTTCATAAAACCGTAAAATATTCGCGTAAAAACAAAAACCTATATATTGGAAAAATAATCTATACCTTCCATTTCTAAATATATATACACGGCGCACTGGTGCTTCGAAGAAACATTATGTTGTTGTTTTCCGCTATACAACTTCTAAAAGCTCGTCAACCATCGCAGTTGCGATGAATTTTCCATACTCTACATGCGAACTGATATTTCGCCAATCAATAAAATCAGCCCATACACCCAGCTATGAGTTATGCGCGCCACGATCATCGCTGTCAAGCACCCCTTCTAGAATTCAGGTCAAAATTCCGTCCGGGGTCGACAGATAGGAATGCGGCCGGCATAGCTGCGAAGGTACGGCGTATCGAGAATTTTCATTCAAGTCACGGAAGCGACGGGGAAAAGAACGCAGAATTCAATAAAACCGCAAAATGTAGCCGCACTAAATAACAAAAAAGGGTCAAGAGGGAATAAATTGGAACAAAGAGCGGCACGGAAGCAAATTACGTTGTAGGGCACTGCATAAAAAATGAGGTTGGCCGCTTTCGCGCCATAAAACAAAGAGCGAGGTAAAGTAAGGCGTTGTTACTACGCTTTTTACAGTGTTTGCATCGGTTCGAAAGTATAATTTCAGTTCTGCTTACATTTTACTTATGTTCATTTATTAGCCGGCGCGTGCCTCTGAATATTAAGCTCGTTTGTCCCTTGCGAAGCGCGGGTAAATGTTTTCTTTGCATAGAGGCATTTAGAAAATGCTTTATTATACCTACAATGCATAATGGCTGGCAAAGCTAGAGTTCTATCAGGAGCTGCTGCAAAAGCAACACAACACTCTTTCTATAAACTGTAACATAGATGGTGAGCTGAATAATAAATGCTTCGTGAAATCACCGCCAATGGCAACTTTATTTTTATACCTTTTTAAGGCTTTGAGACAAGGAATTATTTTCATAAATAGAATTATATTGATAGAAATTGTTCATAGAAAAAATGATAGAAATTGTCCACACGATTACTAGCCCAAATCTGTTAAGGATGTTTTAACGTTACAAGTTTCAATTTAATTGGATCAAAGAGAAAGCTCTCGCTAAGCCGCAATTTCTAGTACGCAGTCACAAATAATTGAATTAAGTGAGCACAAAGGGAGCTATCGGGAATACAACGAATGTGTAACTCTGTAGTTGTTTAGGCTCGGGAAATAGTCGATATTACGCTCCCTAAGTAGTACACCGTGAAGAAAAACGCAAGAAATGCATGTACGCTCACTTATATGTGTGCCGCTTTACTGTCGTGTGGGTTAGTTAGTCCATCCATGTATAATGCGATGTTATCATATCAAATAATTAACTAATTTGTTTCTGTGTATTAAATGGCTAAATCGATTGAATTTTCTAAGTAGTTTTTGAGTGATCGAAAAATCATTACTCTTTGACGTTTTTATTTTTAAAAAAAAATATTTCGAACCCCATGCACGCTACTTATGCAAAAATTAAGAAATGATATATCTCATTAAACAATTAATTTTGTTGATCAATGTGACTCGAAAATAAAAAAAAATCGACTAAAGTTGTTCCGCGATCATGGACTCTGTCGTTTTCGAAAGGTTGTTATTTAAAAACAAAATTAAACGCGATAATATACGTAAAATACTTTTATTTAACTTTAAACACGTATGTCAATATATTGTTGCAGTCGAACACCCAAAAGTCGTTAAAAAATAGATACACATATAAAAATTTTACACCAATGACAGGGGTTTATTTCAATTATTTTGTCAATGAAACAACGGCGAACACACGCTGTTTTATAAAAGTTCAGTGTGATATTGATTGACCGGACGGACGATGACCAGTTTCATTACTAACCGAGTTATGTTAACTGGGGTCGTTTACTCCAATAGAAGCCTTAAAACTTTAATGCTGTGTTTATTATCCAATGTTTGTTTTATTTTCATTAAAAATAATACAGGATAATTTGGATGTACTATATTTCTAATGACGTTTTACATAATATTTTGTTATATGTTATCCAATTCCTTCAAGATAAGTTTGAGCAATTTATTGACATGTCTTTATTATTATATGATGATGATGTTTTTTTATAATAACGCGTTTCAAATTACTATTTCATGATTATATTCGCGTTTAATTATGTTTTAAATTCCCGTTTCGACTTTTCCAGCATCTATGGCATAATAACATTTCAGTTTGTCATATAATTGCGAATGACAGTTTTTAGCGTTTGAATATCGGGAATCCAAAACAGAATGATACGGGACGAAATAAAAATAAAACGGAAAGCATCAAGAAAGTTTGCATCACCTAATTCTTTATATCCTTAACTCAGTTCATGAAACTCAACTTTCGTTAAAACGCAGATAAGCGAATAAATTCCATCAGATTGGACTGTTGAGATGAGTTATTAATTTTGTTGCCGTAAAAGGTAAATCGTCTGGAACCGATTCGGAAGATGTATCCGCGACTTCCTCTCTAAAATAAATTTACACCCGTCCCAGTCGTTTTAAACTTGGCAGAGCACCAAATGCAAATGACCCTTGCTCGTGTCGACACGGAACCCCTTGTAGGATCAGGAAAAAAGAGCGAAACACTAGATACATTAACATCGCAAGTTGAAAATCGAAATGTATGAAAAAAGATATACAATAATAATTGTATTGCACTCTTATTTTTTCTCCATTTAACTGTCTGGTTAAAGTAGCAGCCTATATATATGTTCCACTGCTGGACAAAGGCCTTCTCTGTACAGAGTGTTATAGGGCGTAGTCCACCACGACACTGCAGATGGCAGTGCTATTAGATAAATAATTTGATTCCGCAAGAACTTCGACCATTAGACCATTACTGACAGAAATCGTATCTTTAAATCGCACTGCGTCTTTTTAACATTACGTTGTAACCGTGAATTTCTATGAGTAATCAGTGACTTACCAAGTAGGGCATTAATTAACGGTTCATTCAGTAGGCAGAAACTAATATTTTTAAGAGATCCGATCGCGTCAAAGCTTTGAGACTTTATTAATTAATAATATATTTAAAAAAAATAAACAATTATTTAACACATATTAAAGATATTGGTTAGTTTACATATTATTATTACAGAATTTGTACCATCAAAAAATTATCTGGCCTCGCATTGATTACAGCGTTATCCTTTAGTAGAAAGTCGAAACATATTGGAATGTTTCTAATAAATCTGAAAATATTCTACGAAATTCAATTCTACTGTGCTATAGCCACGACGCAGCTTCACTGTTGCACTAAAGGGCAAGCTTGTCAGAGGAACTACCACGGCCTTACAGAAAACCGGAGTGAAGTGAAATTATTATACTTTCGAGTTACGTCTGGTGAGTGAGATAGTCAGGGCCCCCTTTTTATTAGGCAGCGTAATAGCAACCCTCACATGTCATACATGTAATCCCTTAACATCAGGCGAACCGTCTGGTCGCTTGTCAACTTTTCATATAAAAAAGATTTGTCCTAACGCCATAATATCAACGGGAATATATTGTGACACGTGGCTTACCAAGTCGATGCGATAATCCGATGGTCTTATTTTCGGGATCGTAGAAGGTCAGGATCTCGTGCTTCGTCTCCTGAACCAGGACGTTCAGCCACACGCTCAGGTTAGTGCCAACCATATGCATCAGTCCAAACCGAGCCACTATCTTGTGCTTGTAAACTTTCATCTGGAATTATGTTAAACATTATTTAAGTTTAAGATTAAATTTTATTGTGAAATTTCCTACGCAACAGTTTCCGCCTTTATTTTGGCTTTTCGTCTGGGTAGTTTGGTATCCGGGGCCTACCTGGTTTAATGATGGGCAGATGCATTGTCAAAGTTTTAACTGGTTACTTAATTTTATAAAATGTGTAATTATATTAATCAGTGGCAGTTAGCACACAAAGTTATTAGATTGTACTCAATTGTATGATATATGAAAATTATAATGAGTTTAAAACATTGCAATAGCTTATAAATAGCAAACCATGTTACATACATGACCTCGGTTCGGATTCCCGTATTTCAAGTAAAAGTACTGATGCTATTCTTGAGGTCATGACAAGAACAATCACATCACTTTCAACGCACCTCGTTATTCAGAAAGATGAAGTACATTTGTATGAATATGAACGCCATCCTTGTGGCAGGCGTTAAAGCGAGCAGCACGTTGTGGCAGTTTGTGTTCCTCTCCAGTTCCCAGTACTGGCCAAACTCCAGTCCCGAATAGATCATCGAACCTATGCCGAAGGCTGTGGAGGAAAACTTTCAATGACTTCCTGATCATAAGCTGAGAGCAGACACGGTACATGTTTAATTGTTGTCTGTATCTCGACATTTCAAATATTATATCGTTCATGGTCTCGAGGAGTTACAAAATGCGTAATATCATTTGAATTGTGTTTTATATTGGAGTAAATAAAAACAAAGATAACGCCATAAACGTAACTATTTTTACGGATTATGTTATTATATTACGATATTCCGTACAAATATTTTACCACTATCCACACATATGTATATTTTCATTGATTATGTAATAAATCTAACTTTGAGCTTTGTACATACAAGTATTTTTCCGCACATGTAAAAATTACTAGAAAAAAATAATACCAACAACCCATAATCGATTAACGTATTGGAGCAGTTCCATTTTGTAAATAACAAATGAAACGTACGAGAGTTTATTAACTCATGCTTCACTTCATGGTCAATTTAATCAAATTATCAGCTGCATATGTTGTTTTAATGTGTTTAAGTTTGAACGCCTTCAGGCGGAGTTTTCCCCAAGAAAAACGCTGGTTAGCCAGGGGATTAAAAGTAATCCAAAACTAATACTCTTTAATGCTGCTATTCCAATTATATTATTATTGAAGTTTTCTATAAAAAGATCATACTACAAACATATGAGTACACTTAAAACGTAAACCATAGTTATTTTGTATTTACCAGCCACGACATATTTCATTCGGAAATTAACAAGCACCAGATTTCATTCGGCAATTAAGTAAGGCACACATCGAGAAGTTTCGAGGAGTAATCTTATTAGTTGTTTACTACTCAAATGGATTTCCTCTGACGAGCAACTATCGTCGAAAGTCGTTACGAACTTTTGAGTTAAAATATAAGGTAAACAGGCCGGCCAGATTGTAGAAGTTAACTTTAGCAAAAGCTAGTCCCAAACTAAGCAACGCTTATACTATGGGTACTAGATAACTGATAAACATATTTAAACATTCTTTTCTTTTGTAAATAAATACATTATAATACACCCAGACACTGGAAAAACACTTTAATATTTTTCCAGTGGTGGGGATCGAACCCACACCCTCTGACGCAGGAGGCAGGTACAATACTCACTACTAGCGTTCGGGTCGTCTAGGACATAGTTTTCAGGATATCAATCGTGACAGATGGAGGCAGTACTGTCCGTTTTTTCCAGAGCTAACAAAATAATGAACGTATAAATTAGCTAATATCACACAAATGTGTGATATATTACAACTAGATCACCTTCAGCCTGAACAAACTTTTTCTCTACCACCGAGCACTTGATAAATTGTAATTTATAATTTGCATACAGCCGACTTAAAGCCGTGATAGCTCAGTGTCCGGGCGCTCGCCTTTAATTCAATATACTCGAGCAACCTGAGTTCGATCCCCGGTGCCGGCACCAATGAAGTTTTTAACTTTAAGTGCTGACTTATCACGTGCTCCGCGGTGAAGGAAAACATCGTGAGGAAACCTGCATATTTTCGAAATAATAACAAAAAAAAAATATATTTCGAAAATATGTGAAGTCCGCCAATCCGCAGTGGGGACGCGTGGTGGACTATGCCCTGATACCCTCTATATAGGAGGCCTTTGCCCAGCAGTGGGACATGTATAGGCTGTTACTTTTTTACTTTTATACGGCCGACAATGGTGTCTGAACGCTGGTTGCTCTAGAATACTGAATCATAAGCGAGCGCTCGGACTCTGAGCTTCTAAATAGTCTAATGCTTGAAGAATACCCACTATTCTGAATAGTGTGTATATTACATAATTTAAAAAGTATAAGGCAACACATAAACATTTTTGTCGTAATCCGGCAATTTTGCATGAAAACCCTTTAATGTACACCTGCCATATATATACATTCATAAATGTTACATTTACATAAATTTATACAAATATTTTATTGGCCGCAATGAAACATAAAAACGTTACTCCGTAAAATGCCAGATAAAGTATTACGGTGGATAATTTACGTGGCAAACTCGTAGCGTCGTAAATTTAAAGTACGGAAAAGAAAAAGACGAGACGCACGGCCCGTCTTAAGGGAATGTGATTACATATAAATCGTGCATGTTTTTTATACCACTTTTTAACTTTTCTTCTTCTTTTTAAATATCAGTTCATACTCCATATATTTAAAGCTAAACATTATACTAAAAATTATGCCTATACCTATCGAATCCACCATTAAATAAGATAGCACCTAATTATATTAGAATCATCTCGATCACGTCAGCTTTCAAACATTCAAACCTCACCATAATCGGTCCATTCGTTTAGAACCTACGATGCCACAGACAGACACAAAAATACACAGACAGTCGCGTCAAACATATAACTCCTTCCATTTTACATCGGGGGTTAAAAATGACACAGTCTCATATCAATGTCCTAAAAATACTACAATACACTACAATATTAAAATATATTAAAACTAACGTACCGGACAGACGTCCTGTACACATGACTTAAATCCAAAAACAACTTAAAAAAACTGAATCTAAACCATTCTCCAATCGACCTGAAGACACACAAAAAACTTCATTAAAATCGGTCCAGCCGTTTAGGAGGAGTTCAGCGACATACACACGTACAGAAGAATTAATATATGTAAAGATAAGTGATGAAATTCCTTTCCTATCGATAGACGTATAAATGGATTGGCTGAAAGATGCAACTTTTCAATGAACATACCGACAGCGCCCATCCTCAGGTAGAAACTGCCGTAATGGTGGGTGCGGCTTGCGAGAGCGAAGCCCAGGGAGAGACGCTTAGCGGCCAGGTGTGGTGGTAAGTGAGCCGCAGTCGCCGTACTCCGCTCCGTGTGCGATGAGCAGGAATCGGACTCCGAAGGAGACGAGCTGGACTCCGATTCTGCGGAAAGGAGGACTGTCAGGCGCCTCATCATCATCATTTCAGCCTGTTTTTGAGCCTTTTTATGATAACAACCCCTGGGAATGAGATGATCGCTCCGAAGCTATTTCTAAACAAATGTGTACTGTATTACAATGTAATGGAAAAAATTACAAAAAAGAGAATATATACGGAGTTTCTTTCGCCTGTTTCTTCTCAGTTAGAGGAACCTCATTACGAAACGGTAGCAGATTAAAAAAATGATTATCGATAGATGAAATGTGATATTTTTCTTGAATGAATGATATATTTCTTACTTCGATGAATAAATGATTTGATTTGACTGTACTGCCACACACATTTGAGTCCACTGCTGAACATAGGCTGCCACAAAGTACGATATTGAGCCACCTGCATACATCTACTTCCCGCACATTTGCGCAGGTCGTCACTCCATTTAATGGCGGTTCGTCCTACCTTTCTTCCTCATCGGTTATCGGTTCTACGAGCTATGTGGCCAACCTATCGCCACTTCAGCTTGCTAATCTTCTGAGCTATGGCGTCTATACCAGGCCCGGTTTACCCGGTACGTAATCTCGTACGAGCAAGTAGTCACACAAGTTTCGCTCGTGTCTAGCATTTTTTTTATTTGTTGTAGGGCCACGCAACAGTCTTCGCTGTTGCACGAATGGGCAGGTCCATTCGTGGTAATACCATGATGACATTAGAGTCATCATGGTATTACCACGAACGAGAGTTAGAAGTCTGGCGTAAAGTGGAAGTCTTATCTTCTTTTTTTCTGGCGTTCTTAGGCGTTTTGTCTGGTGAGTGTGGTGACCGGGGCCACTATTTAAAGTTGGCAACGCATCTGCAACGCTACGGGTGTTACAAACGTCCATGGACGGCGGTGGATGGATCAATTAACATCAAGAGAACTGTCAGCTTGATTGCCAACTTCTTATAAAAAAACCATCGCTGCCCGCGACTACGTCTGCGTAGAGGGGTGAAAATTTAGGGTTGTATGCATTTTTGTATGCTGTATCATAAAATAATAAAAACATAAAATTTTATATAAAAATTAAACAAACATTTGGGGGTGGACCACCCTTAACATTTAGGGGGAAAAATAGATGTTGTCCGATTTTCCACCCTGGCCGATATGCACACAAAATTTCCCCAAAATCGGTCGAGCCGTTTCGGAGGAGTTCAATTACAAACACCGTGTCACGAGAATTTTACATTTTATAAAATTTGATGTTTATATCAAGCTATCCACACGTGTTTTAAAAAAATATTTCGAAGATACGTGAAGTCTGCGCGGTGGACTATGCCCTAATACACTTTGTACAAAAGAGACCCAGAAGTGGGACATATATAGGCAGTTACTTTACAACCTACTTATTTCCACTTTTGCAAAATAAGGTGTGTGTATATTTCATCATATTGCGTATAGCCATTGCATATTTAAATGTTCACCGCCCGGCCCTCTCGATTAGACTTTATTTAGATATTTAGACAGAATAGGAGACGTATTATTTAGCTATGTTCTGGCCATGCCCTATTCACGAGCAATACATTAAAAAAGCATAAATTAAATGAAACTATCGAAAACTAACAATACCGAATGGCTACCTGAGACCGTATACCGACAAATGATAACCAAGCCCATGCCTTAATTACAACCAGTAAACATCAAAGAGACATTAAAAACAGTTTTCAATAATTATAAAATCAAGCATCAATACTGTACATTTTTCCTGAACAGAATTTGATTTCAATGCGAGTATATCCCGCCCTTCGTCAGTCATATTTCGCCCTCTGGGTCTTCCAGCTCATTTAAATAACAAATGTGTGAGCATTGAATATAAAAAATCACTTTCTACTATTTCCACGTGGACTCTAGGGACGCGTTCAGATGTAATCAGGAAAATATATGAAATAATGCAATATGGGTAAGGCTATGGGAGCTTTGACGCCAATAAAACGATATTTTAGACATTATTATACAAAATAAATGACGTTAAGCATTTCTGCCCTAGAAATGCCTATAGAACTAAAATTTTAGTCCTTATTAAATAAAACAAAATGTTTGATTTAGCCTTAGTTAAAACTTGCTTTACTCTTGTTTAGTTCGTATTTATTCATAACTAGTTGGATGCACATACCTATTTAACAAATTTTTTATGCTATTATTTCAGACCAATATTCATATGTAACATTGATATAAAAAAAATGAGGAAGGAAAACATTACTTTCATGTTGAATATAGTATATATATATATATATATATATATATATATATAGTTTATTACATTTGACGTGTTCATTAGAACCTGTAATATGTTATTTAGTATTCCTACAACTGTAAGCAATCAAAACTCATTTAAGGTGTTCAAAAGCAAAAACAAACTGTTTATTTCTTAAAAATTAAGGGAAGACCCACGAGATGTAAGAAGTCCAACATTATGCATGATGAAAAATAGAAGAAAAGTGAAAAAAATTTGTTTAACGTTCTGTAATGCTCACCACTTGTTGTCTGCTCGTTAACACTCCAGCGAAAGAAAAATTTTCACAAACATTTGCAACTAGAAAATAAAAAAATGCTTCCTCAAATATCACGGATCTTAAAATGTTTGAAAATGTAAAGAAAACCTTTAATTTATTTCAAATTTAAATTCTCAAAACAACTTTTAGGCATAATTTTACCGGAGCAAAATTAATTACAAGCAAAGGACGTCTTAAAAAATTCGGGTTCCTTTAAAGAAACGCGCGCTAACACTTGTTATTACTAATTAGATTTCTGTCTGAGACTCATTAATGTGTAAAAATAAAAAATAAAATCATAAGGAAAAATAATTTTAGTAACCTATTCTTTCAGGATTTGGACATTTAAAAAAGAACTATTTTACTAGTAAATATAACTGCTCGTGACAGTATAATTCATTATGTGCTAACAAAGATATATAAGAATATTAAAATTAAAAAAAGTACAGATAACTCTCATTTCAATAAAATATATATAATATATATCTTACCCTTCAGTTCCTTCCTTATTTTTTTAACAATTGTAAAGGCTATTTTTCTGATTAGTGCCTTTTGCTAACGTTTTACAAAAGGCACCAATGTCGATAGGTTTCTGGAGGATATTTTTTTGTCAGGTGGGCGGTGGTATTTGGGTTTTATTTATTTATTTATACTTTATGCAAACAAAACATGTACACAGGCGTGTTAATACCATCAGCATTGTCTACCAGTGAACCTTTCAGTGGTCAATTAGGTAGGTAACTAGGTGCATTGATTTTAAAAGTAAAAATGAGAGATCATTGAAAAATCAAATTTATAAGGAATATTACATGAAATACTATATTAGGGATATAAAAAATACTGTATATTGAAATATGTACATACAGTAAAAAAATATATTTAAATACACAATACATTTATAAATAAATATATACACTTAGGGTTATAAAATATGTATTTGTTTCAATATATGTATTCAATAAACTACAAGTCAATTACATCAGTGAGTTTTGTTAATTTCGATCTTCCACAACAAACAATGGGAATAATTTTTTAGGAATAACTTTCACGCGATCTGTTCTTGCTTAGATTCCATGGGAGTTACATGGGAGAGACATTTATTTTCGAGTACATTTGGTTAAATAGATTATTTATTAGCTTTGTTTGTATCAAAATACACGTATTAATTTGTTTTAAAAACACTTCGTCGAAAAATAAGGACTATGTACCTATGTCGTGGCTTATTTCTGCGTACTCTAAAGCCGACCAGTCAATAATATAATTCTTAAGGTTAGGGTGAAAAAAAGGCGGAATCTTTGTCCTGTAGTGCCTTCGTGTTACTTGCACATTACATTTTCGATATTCGTGAGCCCCTACTTAATTAAATGAAACCTTGATTTCCTTTCTTATCAAATAACAGTAGGTTTCAATTTAATACCTTTCTTCGCTCACAAAATTAAAAGCATTAACTTAATTAATAGTATTTTGTGTAGTTTTATAATAACCCCAAAAACATGATTTACGATGATAAATTTTCCATAAATGTTTTTTGTAATATTTTTATTAGATTGCATTGCAGATTTGCAGATAAATTATTCATCATATTTTATTATAAGTTTAATAGATTTTTTGTGTCTGATAACATAAAAGTATTGTCAAACTCTAATATTTAAAGTTAAAACAAGTTGTTTAAAAAAGTAAAGAATTTATTTGCTACTGCTACAACTATTACTAGATTGAAATAATATTACGTTACTTATATGATAAAAAAATCAATAATTTATTCAATTTCGTCATTAAAAAAATTTATTGAAGAATATACAAAAAAAAACGATGGAATAATTCACAAACACATATTTTTATTCAGGTTGTCGACTATAAATGAAGTTTATGAAATCAAATAAAATAAGTCAAGGGATTACGTCGAAGGTTTTGAGAAAAACGTTTACTTGTTTTGGATTCGGCTCGGTCCTCAAAAGTTTGTGAGTCTACGATTGGATCACGGACGTGACTCACAAGCTGATCAAATCAGCTACATTGGAATAAACCGCTTGTCGTGTTGTCAACCCAACTTTATTTCTTTTATCCCAGCAGTGTTTCTTCTAAGATCTGATTAACTTTAGAACTAATAGAGCATTGGTTCTAAAGTTAATTGATTGCGACCGCATATATGCAGCAGAACTATATTTAAATTATATTACATTTGTTTGATCTAATCTCCGCAAACTTTTATTGCGACAGAAATCTACAACACAAAATAGAGTTCATATACGTTTTTTTTTTTTCAGGTTACAAATCTTTAATTATGTGCTTTATGTTATTTTTAATTATATCTTTTTGTATAAATGTTTAAATACTGGCAAAAAAACATAATTTTATTTGCAAAAAACAAAACCGCCTTCAAATATCTGTCTGTATCTTCAAAACCCAAGTTCTAGTGACAATGAAAATAAGAACATCTCCTTTCCGACAAAAAAAGAATTTTCCAAAGGAATTCTGAGGCCTTTAGCAAACAAAAAAATCATAACCGAATTGACAACCTCCTTCTTTTTGAAATCGGTTAATACCCGTTGTCTTACGACGGTCGTTCATTACGTTGGTTTTATACATTAATAAACGCTGCACATAAGCAAACATTTTACTCACTGTAACTTAATTTTAAATGTATAATAAGTGAAAAAATCTTCAATATTTAGTTAATTATATAAATGTATGCCATACATGTATTATTTTCTGCCGTACGGATACAAAATATTAATAATTTTGTAGGATAAGTGAATTATTACACTTCGAAACACTTTAAAATTGTGCCTTCTACTACTATCTCTTTACCAACATCGGTTAAGAAGCTGTACCAAGCAGTATCATTATTCAATATAATAGATAAAGTGTTATATGTGTTATGATATGCTTGACGTCACTAATAAATCGCTTTTAATAAACAATTGCGCATAATACATAATGTGTATACTCACTGGCTACAACTTTGGTGTCAGCTGCCGATCTGGACCGGTCTCGCAAAAGTGCCGCGTACATGTACAGAAGAAAAACCATGCTTCCGATGTAAAGGTACAGGTAGAAACCCTGGCAACAAAATAGCAGTAAATAACCGATAAAGGAAATAAAAACTTTTTGGATAAAGTTCGATATTTGCCAATTACATCAACGAAAATTTTAATTGATGTGTAAGTGTCACCATATAGTATGAATATTCATTACATTTTTTGCATTGTATTTACTGGTTTGGTCACAAATCGCACGACTTAATTTATAACATAATTATTATAGGTAGCCTATAAAATAGTATATTAAGGTCAATTTAATAGGTATAACAATTTGACAAAATTATCTTATTAAAAATCTGCATCTTAAAAAACATTATTAAAAATTATTGTAATTAATAGTTAAGTCCTGCCATGTGTTACAATGTCCCTCTATTTATTTACCAAATATTTTCGAACGTGCGAACAGCAGTTTTCAAAACTTTCATCGAATGCATTGGGTAGCATTGGGTAGAAATTGACAGAGGAGAAACAAGGAAACATTCATTATGTATATGGAAGGAAGATCGAAGACGAACCTCGTAAAAAGAGGGTGGAATGTAAGTGGATATAACTTCGGCCATCGGAAAAGCGACCCCCATAACGACCAGTAGCTTCCCGTAGAGAGCAGACAGAGTTGTCGCCAGCGCGTCGCTCCTGAAAGAAAAACATATATAAATAACAAAAAACGCTTAATGGACTTATAATTTCTTCGAAAAATAACGTATGAATTCGGTTCCTGTTTACCTAGATTTAATTCTGTGAAGTTATAGTCTCTTCATATTATGAACATTACACACCTTTACCTATAAATGCTGTATTGTTCGAAACATGAATTATAAGGTAAATATTCAATAAAAATTACAAAGTTTCATT
Source organism: Iphiclides podalirius (assembly GCA_933534255.1). Lineage (NCBI taxonomy): Eukaryota > Metazoa > Arthropoda > Insecta > Lepidoptera > Papilionidae > Iphiclides > Iphiclides podalirius. The sequence goes on along the minus strand of OW152815.1, from coordinate 11,970,752 downwards.
TATTAATAACTAACATATTATTCCCTAGATAATTTACAAACAAAATATATAGATAATAAATTACACTTATATAACCACGCGGGTGCCTCCTACAGCACAATTTCCTCAAAGCGTTGATGCGTCAAAATCGTCGTGAATATATTCGCTTTAACGCTTTAATGTTGAAAATAATGAAACACTATTATTATTAATAACATATACGAGTACCCAGATCGATGAGGGAGGTTTCACTTCATGACACTTACGACTTACACGCTTTACTACCGTTACCCTTTCATCATCGGTTCAGAAGATTCATATTGCTTTGTTCCCGGCTCGTCGAAGAGAAAGCGTAGCTGTGCTTACGAAACAAGACTACAAAAACAACGGACTATTTAAGGACGATTTTTGTATAAATATTTTTTTATTTACGAGTTTTTAATTACGGCGTCCATGGCCTGTTCAATGCCTCCAATGACTAAAACCTAAATAAAATATCTTTTCGCGATAAAATCCGTAAAATAGTGTTGTTTAACAATATCTGTTCCCATTTTCTTAATATTTTTGCGTGTTCTTTGTAATTTAAAAATAAAATAATAAATGTTCTAGAGACGTTTGATAATAGTATTGGGATTTAAGTTAGTCTAAGACATATTATTTAAAGGTTATTTTATTAAAGACCATACAAAAACATTATTAACGAAATATAGTGTAAGCTTAAATTATAACAGCAGCATGTCTAATTTTTACCAAGAACATCCAACTAAGTCTTTTAATATGAATTATAAAAATTTTACTTCCATATTATATTCTACTCGTATATGTATGTAAAAAGAAGTTTACATAGAATTTTCATAGAATTTTCCGTTTTTTAAACGGTTTTATTTAGCTCGACCCGTACGGAATTTATTTGTTTATTTATAGGGTCAAAATAAGAAATTGAAATTTAAGCACCTTCCCGTTGTCAGATTGATCTGAAATTTGGTACACACATTTAATTTAGATGACAATACAATATTGTAGTTTTCAGTGAACATAAAATAAAACCGTTTAACTTAAAAGTTTTTAAACGGTTTTATTGAATACCATATTTAATGGACTCGGAACCGGCCATATCGATTCAAAAGTGTCTAGTGAATAAAACATTATCCGTAACTTTTTGCTTTTGTAAATATTAATTGATACGTCATCGTACCGCAAAAAAATACGAAAAATAAATAACGTTTTCTCTAAAAAAAATAATTTCATAATTTCGTTCGTCCCTCAACGTTTCGCGGAATATTTTCCTACGAGGAATATTTACCTACTTAAACCCGCCTCGTTCCAACATTTTGCATGAAATTATTTTTTAAGGACCCTAAGCGTGCTCAAGCCATCCCTTTTTTAGTTGAAGATAGGCCGAGGCTAATCTTTTTAGTGCTTTTTTACGTACATGGCAACGCTATATAGAAACTTATACGCCTCTATTGTCGTGCACATTCTTATGATTGAAATTTCATATACGAGTACTTGTAAAAATACATATATTTATCCTCTTTGGAAACTGTTGGTTCCGATTATATAGGTTTATGAACTCGATTAGCCCCTTATATACATATTATTCACGTATAAAAAAATATTTAATCGGTTTCGTATTTTTAGGGGTTCTTTAAAAGCAATTTATCTATCCATCGAAGCGTTGCCTACAAACGTTCACAAATTGAATCGAACTGAATTGTTGCGGATTTAGGTAGGCTTTGACGTATTATACCGATTACACTGAGGCCATCAACGTCGGAATTACACTGGGAGGGAATCGATCAACTCGGCCATAATCTACCGCTGACAGATCGCTATCCATACGGAACATCATAACGTAACGTCAGTTCCGTCAAGGACAAATGATGAAACGTGACCAGACATCGTCGACCCTTTTGTTGGTTATAAATCGATTACATTCTCATATACATTCGGAGTACTTTTGCCTTAACGCGTGTCACAATAGTCTGGTTCCTAAAAGCTCTTAGCACTCCCTCAGGGGAAAAGGCCCCTTCACGTCTTCGCTCCGTTGTCATGGCAACGGCGTGTTATTGGCTCCCCACGGCTATTGTAAGGATACTTCTGTTGTATATGCAACCAAGGTGGAAACTGGGGTTTCGACAATGATATGCCACTGTTCTCCGCTTGCTTCATTATGACGTCACTTGAAACGAAGATCCTTGACGGTTGTGAAAATGTGTATTTCTTTTTTATTTTGATCCTCTTCAGAACTTAAAAAAAGAACTGACGAAAGAAGGTTTCGGGTATAAAATTTATGGCATTTTGAAATATAGGAAGTCGTGTAATTCTTTCTCTTCGTGGATAAAATACCATCATTGAATAATCGGAATTGTATTTCACTTCATAATCATTTAAAAATTGCATGTTAGTTATTCTTAATCAACATTGCATACAAGATAAGGGTATGAGAAAAATGTTTCTAAGGTTGAAACATTTTTAAAATACAAATTCATTTAAACCAATTATAACATATACTCGTATTCACAAGACAACATTTAAAGATATAGATTTGGTCCTACTCGTATAGTACAGCCAAAGTAAAACAAATCAGTGCCTAAGACCATGACTACTCTACAAAGCAATTACTAATGCCTAAAGCCGAAGGCGGGACGAAATAATTACTAAACTTTCCCTTCGAGGCCGCATTCACTGGATTTATGGTTGCCATTAGTTAAACAATGCGAAGAACTGGATTTGTCTTGTCCTATTGTCTTTGTTGTGAACTACATTAACAATTCTGTTTCTGTTTAGTTATAATCAAATTAGAATATCTATAATTACTGATTTTGGATTGTTATTTGACGGTATGGGAAACATTTTGAGTGATTACCGCCGCCCATGGGCATTTACATTCATTCGAACAGGCGTTTCTAAACTTTGAGAGACTGGCACAACCCCCCCCCCCCCCCCCCCCAACTCTCTTTTTCATGCACTTTCACCGTAAGAACCATCCTCGTACTTCAATATTATAAAAAATAATTAGCGAAATCGGTTCAGCAGATCTCGAGATTTGCGCTTAGCAACACATTCAGCGATTCATTTATATATATAGAGATTGCAATGGCTTCTTAGACGATACGTCCGTATCCATTAAAAAAAATATGATTAAATTGTTGATGTTGCAATTTAATTTAAGAAAAATCAACGCCGGTACATTTATTTATAACGCCGGTATATTTAGGGTAATGGTTTCAAACGATTTAGTTATAATTTGAAGTAATGTATCAGTGCTACTTAATTTATTACTGCGTAAAATCCTTCACAGCAATAAATTAGATGGTACATTATAGTCAGAGTACTAATCGCCATGTTAATTAATTCGCTCCAGACTACACCGTGCTCCTTGCCGCGGTTTTGTCTCAAAATGTCTCCACGAAGATGACAGTAATCCGTGAAAATTCGTAGCGACGTTCAGACTCTTTGTAAGAGTTTAATTCAGGAACCTCCATTCGTAAAGGCTAGCGAACAAAACAATTCATAATGCTTTCTCTTCAGTTAACCTAAATGTGAAATAACAAATACGAGATACGGTAGCATTGTGGCACGAATCCTGCAAAACTGCTAGCAGTCTGCTTTGAAAGTGCTGCATTTTCTATTAGCCTGCTCTGCTGCGGTTTATTTGCGTGTGCCTCCGTAATTCTTTGTTAAAAACTGTGTATTATCTCGCACCGGCTTATCTGTGTGAGGTATGTATCACGTTGTTTTTTGTTCCCGCCACTTAATACAGGTATCCAAGATGGCGGGCCGCCTAGTGTTGTTGTTAATATAAGCACTAGACTATATTGTGTCGAAACATAGTACTTTTTATTAGAGTACACGTTCGTTGAAAACATGTACTTTTCAAAGTTGCTTGATGCGAACGGAAATAAGAGGGATTAGAAAAACATTGAAACTAACTTCGAAGTTAATCAGTTCGAAATATACGAATACAAAACTCAGACGTTCTAATATTCTACAGACAATTGTCTAAGAATTTTAACTAAAAATGCTACCCGAAAAAAACTATTATCGTAATTTATTGAAAAAAGTAGATTGCCATAAGATATAACAACAATACCTATATAAAAACTTAATAAAACTTTGAGAAAAGCAATTTTAACATCAAAACGAATGACCTTAATCAATTCAAAACTAGATTAATTGCCATATTTGCCATTTTCAAACCACAACTATTTCACTTACTTGCAATAATAACTTTCATATGTTGTTACTCTCTAATATAATGCACTATCCACCAATGCTGTCACATAATTATTACTATTTATTATCATGTAAAGTCTGTACATTTAATTTATAGATTCTACATAAAAAATTAAAAGTCAAAAAACTTAACCATACGGTGTCTTGTAACTTATTTCTATTTCGTTATTCCTTTCGTACCCTAAAGTTTTATATAAATTTTTGAACGTGGCAATTAAAAAAGGGACGAGTTTGCAATGAGGTCGCAGTCTATGCTATGGTAAATAGCCAAAGTCGATTATGTGAACCCGCAAGTTTGCTCAAGGGAAAGCTATGGTCAGATTTTCGGCTCGTGAGTTTCACTTTTTGTGGTAATTTATTACAACTTAACCATGTAGTGTAGTGGTCAAAGCTTATAACGTACTATGATTAACTTATGCTTTTAATATAACAATTACTGGATACGGTAACGTACTAAAACATTGGCGACAAGAATTTCCTGTGACTTCGAAAGTCTGCCGTCATGCATTTTTGTTTTTAAAACGCACTAAAATTAACATTCCTTTTAATGTAACATTTCCTAGATATGGTAATGTACTATAACAGTGGTGTTAGGAATTTCCTTATGTGTCTATTACGTTTAGGCTACGAGAGTCGAGTTGATGAATTGTTCGAACTTTAAAAGTCTGCCGTCATGATGTGTTTTTTTTTTTTCTTTTTGCTCAACCCGTGTCTCGACTGGGTATCCGTCCGTGAGCACTCCCAATATCCGTGCCCATTGATTTGGAGTGCAATGTAATGCCATTTCCTAACCTTTTATCGTAACTGGCGAAACTCATATATTCGACAAATACGTACGACGTATATCGAAATAATTAAAGAAAAAATAATAATTCAAAAACACGTTTAATTATTCATTTTACTTATTTTATTAATCTTATAGTAGATTTATTATGAGATGTATATTCATCGTCTCATTGCTACTCAGCCGTCGTTACACTTTACTTCGATCAATTATTAAATTTAATTAAAAATTTAAGTTAATAAAAATATAAGTATGCATCACATTTTACAATCATAAATACCAGAGGACCAAAGGAGTGTAATATAAAATCTTATATGACTTTGGTCACATCCTACAATTCATATTTTCTTATTCTTTATCTTATTATTTATTTCCTTATGATTTAACATTTATTTAAAGATAGAGGCAATTTCTTAAAGATAAATTCCACAAGCAATAGTGCATATAATAAAAACTTGAACCTTAACAAGTACAACATTTTTATTAACTAATCAACTTCAAATATCTCACAGATTACAATTTTTACGTTCGATTTTTAGAAGTTCCCTGATGCATCACGGTGCCTAAGGTCCAACCAATGAAATTATGATATGATTTAATTATTTTATGTATAATATATATGATAACACATGGAAACAATGTAAAAATTATTTTTAAAGTCGGTTCATAAATGACGGAGTTCTGAGACAAAATACAACCGAATTAAAAACCTCTCTCTTTTTTGAAGTCGATTGTAAATATAAAAAATATGTTTTATTTTTTAGCGTATTTTAAAAAAGCCCTTTCGGCTAAGACAACACTTTTTTTCCTCGATAGTACTAAAGTTAATAACATGAAATCTGCTTGAGGAAATATAATACTGTTGAATTTATTACGTCTGCCCCTTCGTTGGCAAGCTTCCAAATATATCCGAGAGTAGAAATCCACTACATGGGTCATTTACATTAAGTTTTGTGTAAAATATTACCCTCTTAGTCGAGCCGAAGGTTAATTGGATCCAAAGTTATTTAACGTAAAAACGATTAACGCCTTACTCCTAATCCATCTTTATCTTTTGTTAGATAGGAAGAAAGAACAATGCTCATGTCAAGCTTAGCTAAGTATACAAATTATCACAATTTCCAAAGAAAAACGAAAGAAAAAATATATTTTTGACATTTCTTTAGGCTTATTCTACGTCAAGAGTAAACGTATTACCATCTCAACTACCCTTTTATTTACTGAAAAAAAAATATCAAAATTCAGCTTAGTTAATTGTATACAAATTATCACAATGTCAAGAAAAAAAACGCAAGAAAAAATTTTTTTTGATATTTCTTTAGGATTATTCTACGTCAAGGGTATTTAATTTTACCATCTCAACTTCCCTTTTATTTACGACGTTCTATTTTAAACGCTGATACTTGACTTTATTCGATTCTTGTTTCTGAGGTTTGTTCATTATTTTACGTTCTATAGAAGTAAGTATGCATGTAATAATTAGTGTTTCGCCCGGTTTCTGAAACACTGATCACCGTAGAAGTTAACTAATCAGCTATCAAATGGCTTTTCAAATGTTATTTGAGTTGCCAAAAGGATTGTTAAACTCTTTGAATTGATCAGAATAATGTTCTTAATGATCAGTGTTTCAGAAACCGGGCGTATGTATAATTTATTAATTAATTAAAAATATCAGTATAATTAAATAAATTAATCGTTCCGCATGTTGTTTTCAGAGTTCGCACGACTGATTAGTACGGATTTAACACTCAATTTATAGTCACAATGACAAATTGACAATCATCAAATGTCTAAGCAGTGATGTAAGGGCTGTTGGTTTCAAGGAATTCAAAGTAAGAAAGACATTTTAGATCATAGCTAGATAAGTATTACTAATTTAAAATAAACTTCAAGCGTTAATAATTACAAGCACAATTATTTCTTTATATATTTCGTAACGGCAAATCCTAACCTAAAAATAACATTGATATTTTTTGGACTTCGTAGCGTTGAAATCGTAAAACTGACTATACGACATTATATAATTAACTTACAGGTTCTACTGAACCTACATAAATAAACTTTTATTATCAGGTTTTTAAATGTATGGAAGTATAGGGAAAACATAGTTAATAAGTTAAATAACACATATTAAAACATTTGGATGGAACTACTAATATTTAAATGTTATATAGCATACGATAATCAGTGAATATTCGGCTTTTCATTAAAAAAACCATTTAAAATTATTTCATCTGTTTCAGAGGTTACCCATTATTTACAAAAACACCATCATTCCCACTCCTATACTAATAAATAGGTATACACTGCGCAATGTAAACTAGTACTAGTTGTATAATACATATAATGATAGAAAAAAGAAACCTTGGACAAAGTCCGGTCTAGACAGGAGTTACTCACGCGCTTATAATGTGCATGTTCTGTATAGAGGCGGAGGGCCGTGTGGGGTGCCTCGTTGGAGGTAACGGAGGCTGCTGGGTGGCACCAGGTGCTGCCCCGAAGAGCACCGGCTGCAGAGACAACGAGCCCCCAAGTGACATCGACTGCTGACTCGACAACCTGACAAAGGGACAAGTCGTTACTTATTATGCTGTAAGAGTTTCTGCATTGCCCCCTCCGCATGCAAAAACCAAATTCTTGACACTGATTACATGTAATAAATGGCTGTAAAGCCCTTTAAAGTTGCTAACAACCCGAGAAATAAGAAGTCAATAACACTCTTGGATACTTTATGTATTGCCCATGCCGCATGGAAATAGTAAATTCCGGTTGATCACATGTAATAAATAACTGTAAACGCCTTTAAAGTTGTTAACAATGTATAAATGTAACATCAATTTTCTAATATAGATTAATACATCAATAATGATTGCAATATTTAGCTGAATAAAAAACATCAATAAAAAATCAAAAATAAAAAACATCAATATATTTATTATTTATTACTGTTATGAAAATGCAAATTAATCGCTATAAAATCCGAAAAATAAATATTAAAAAACATTCCGATATTATTAAAGATCTTTTTTGCTTCAATATCTTCAACTACCAGTTTATGTTCGTTAAATGAAATATAAAATATGGATAATATTTCAAGCAAGACGATGCTGAAAGGCAATTCTCGTTTGACATTACCAGCATAAAGTCGCAGTAAAATGGACGCTAATGAAACATAATTTGGAATGCGCGCCCTAGTTCATAACGAAAAGCTATGTTCAATATGCTTTCATTTAAATTCTCTTCTGTAGAAAATTGTATTTTATTTCCGCTCTGTTCTGTTGCATCTTTTGACACTTTTCATTGACAAAATTTAAATACCATAGCGGTGACATTTATTGATATTTGAACCCTTTTAAACGAGTAGCGTACTTAAAAGTACGTATTACTTTAAGCTCTTACTGTCTGGATAGTTGTGGAATCGGATACCAGCTTATAATAATTCCCCGTCCCATAATATCCAAATGCTCTATAGCCGTTATTGTTACGAAACGAACAAAAAGAAGGAAAAAAAGAAATATTGGTAATTTAAGTGATGTTTAAAATAAAATAAGAAGTGGTTATAATGAGAGATTGATGTCGAAATATTTAACAGCTTTTATTAAAGGTGGGCTTTTATTATAGGTTTATATATTATGTATATATATTCGCATAGATATTACAAATTATCAAAATGATATATTGATGTTAATTGAAATGTTTTAAAAAAATACGAAGTGCAATTGAGTAAAGTAAAAATAAATTCTGATATCGAAATCTATATATTAATAGGTACGTGAAGCAAAAACTTTGTACCCCTTTTTACGAAAATTGGTCGGACGGAGGAGTATGAAATCCACACTTATACATTATATAGAGGAGTGCTAATACTTTTATTTTAATTAATTTATTTTTCATGCATATTAAAATAAATTAAATAAATAAAATAGATATTACACATTCAACCATTTATAATTAGTTATGGTCGAATATCGACTACTACGCGCCACTAGTATATAGATTTACATGTTTAATATATTGTTGATAGAACTCAAAGAAACAAAATTTTAACTTCATCTAATAATTACTTAAATTACATTAGCTTCATTTAATTGTTATAAAGAATGTTATTGATTTTGTATCAGCGGCGTTGCCAAACCTCAACAGCACACCTGTTTAATGACATCGCTTGTAACAGGTAATACAAATCGTTAAGCTTACAAGCTAAAGAATTGAATGACAGCACCGAAAAAGGAAATAATTATACCTGCACACATCATTACATTAAAGGTCTGTCCCCGAGACCATGAATATTCCAAACTATTAGAAACGTTTCCGACGTCGAATTTTAATTTCTTACATTTATGCGAATACTACACATTATTAAATTAAAGGTCTGTCCCCGAGACCATGAATATTACAAACTATTAGAAACGTCGGGAATTTCAATCGATTAAAAAAATTAAAAGCATTACAATGGCCAGAAACGGTCGATTAAGTAAGTTAACAAAGTTTTTTTTTTTTTTTTTTTTATAAAAAAAACTACTCTTACTGTAGGATAACATAATCCTGTAAGAACGTATTACGAACATAAATATCACGTGAACAGACACGCCGATCCGAAACAATTAGTGGGTCGTAAAAATCTCTGTCGCGTGAATCGAACTCCTGGCATCGAAGCCTTCCTTGGCAACTGCGCCACGGGATCATTCCAAACGATCTAGTACCTGAGCGGCGACTCCATATGCACGCGATGTGAAGAGCACGACGGCGCCGGCTGGGTATGGGCGGGGAGCGGTGGCGGGCTGCTGTGGCGGCTCAAGGTCTCCGGTGAGACCAGGGCGGCACCCGCGGACGCCGGGCTGGGCAAAGGGGGCGCACTTCCACCGGATATCTCCGACTCGGCGCCCCCGAAGGTGTCCCTCGACACGTGCGAACCGCCCGACATGTTGTTCGCCGGTATTGAATAGCAACTGCGGGGGAAATAACAAAAGATCAGCCAAAGATCCCTGTGCCAACACAAAAATTTCAAAAGTGCTGATTTATCACTTTTATTTTATATGAGAAAGTGGCAAACGAGCTCGCGGTTCACCTGATGTTAAGTGATAGCCGCCGCCCATGGACATTTGCAGCACCCGTAGGGTTGGAAATGCGTCGCCACCTTTAAATAGAAACGTGCCCGCCGTTGAATGAAAACATCGTGAGGAAACCTGTTTCGAAATGATGACAACAAAAAGTTTGTTTCGAAGATACATGAAGTTTACCATTCCGCAGTGGGGTCGCGTAGTAGAGTACGTCCTAATGTTATCTGTACAGAAGAGGGTGTTTCCCAGCAGTGGGACATGTATAGGCTGTTACTCTAAATAACTGAGTGCCAAACGAGCAAGCGGTTGACATGGTGAAACCAAATGATTATCAGAAGCTTTCTCTTACGATGTTGACGTTTAAAATGATAGTTAACTACTAACGGCGACGAAAAGAAGTATAAATAAATTAAAGTATAAAAAAATACTCGAACTCCCCGCTGGTCTTCTATCTGGATGAATTTAGTGGATTTTATTCTGTCTTCCAGTCTTACTGACTGGAAGACAGAATGTACAGCTTGATCCGATACGGCCACGCAAGGCCACATTTTGGGACTCGATTCTTATCGAATCGATGAAATGGATCAAATTCCTTTCGGTCATCTGAATATCGCCTCGTTATAATGACCGACGACAGGACTTTAAAAGCTTTTTAAGGTCTTCAATATTAAACTTCAACATCCTTGACAGACGAGTACCTATTTGCAGTTTAATTATTATACTTTAAAGGGTACGCATAGTTACATTTCTTCATTGATCTCTATCTTTAAAATAACTGCAGAGAGCTTTGATCTTAATTCAAAAATAATATGATATATTTATAAATTATTCTATTTAGGTGTATAAACTGTTAACAAATTCTAATAATTTTCTTTTTTTTTTTTTTTGAGGTTGTTCCATCTATCTGACAAAAAAACAAGAATTATAATTCTTATAAATAATAATTTCAATAAGACATAGCGTTGATTTATGAATGATGTAATCATATACAAGAAAAGAGCTGACTAAAAACAAATTTTTATATAACTATTTCGAAACAAGATAAAAATTATCCTTTTTAGGCCAAATTTAGGTCTAAATAAATATTTCATTGTCGATATTTTTTGGCCCGTTTTACCCTTTGGGTATGGAACCCTAAAGTGGAGGGCATGAAGTAAAAGGATACTTTTGTTTTCACTCTGATTAGTTGCCGATAGTCACCATTTAGCATGAGATAAATCATTTAATCAAAATTAACAATTGGAAAAAATATAAAATGTTCCATTTTCAAATTTACATATTCTAACATTTCGTTTTCCATACATGTTAAATGACAATGATATATTTTTCATTTCGAACAAGTCCAAAAGGAAAGCTCTTAATATCATTTATCTTCGATACGTTTGTAAAAGGCTATTGATCAACGGGAACGATTTTCATAAGACGTCAATCCACATCGATTATAATGATTAAGCGAAGGTTTGCTTCTTCTACATTTTCATTACTGCATTACAACATTTTCGAATATGATATGATAATGTATATTATATTAGGTACATAAAATTATACAAGGTTACATTTCTGTGCCCTCTGTTTTTTAAGATTAAGACTCGTATTATACGAAAAGAAATTAAGAATCGAAGGTGTGATGACGGTTTTAACAAAAGATAATTACATTTTGGAAGTTTATGCTCCACTCGATCACAAAAACTCTCATCCCGAAACAAACATTTATCTGAACAGACTTCGTTAACACAGTCTTATACACCATTAAAAGTTACGTGCCACGGCATTAATTAGAACTTCTCATCTTTTCAACCCGAAGTCTTAGTTTGTAAGCACAATATTTCCGCGGTTTCATTTTTAACAACGAATAAAATCGTTGTTAACAATGAAACACTCATTTAAATATTTTATTAAAAAGCTTCGAATACAGAACATTTGTACTTAAGGTGCTTTATCTCATTTGTATTTGATAACAAAAACGCGGGTCAAATGAATATAAGTCAAATATTAACATACATATAACGCTAAAATAATTACTTGTAGGAGTATGTATGTATACAATACTTCATATTAATTGAATAGTCTTGTGCCTTGACCCTTATCGCTTTTTCAATAAATTATTAAATTCCGTCGAAATTCAAGCACGATGAATTAGACCAAGAAAGCTTCGACGTAAACTTAATCGAAGATGTCTCTCAAATCCTTACTCTGTATTATACGCTTTGAGAGACTTGAAGACATCTGCAATGCGAGGCTATATACAACTTTTGCGGATTCAACCGACAATTCTCGAATATTCCGACATCCGACCGCTATAACAAAAACAATAGCCGTTTAATTAAAATCTAGTATAAAGTATGATTTAATTAAAGCATAAGTTAAATGTTATTGTAATAAGAATCACATTGACACGTAAGATTTTTTATGTTAATATATCATGTCATATCTACGTTTGTTAATGAACTGTTATCTAGTTACAGCTTCATGTGTCAAATTTCAAATTTGTTTTTATTCCTAGACTTTTTACGAGACGAGGAAACTAAAAAGTGAGCGATCACTGAGCGATCAAACTGATTAAACTTTTTTCCTTTGCAGTCTGTAGAACCAGATACGTTTAAATTAAGTATTAAATTTAAAATTAATAAATAAAGATTTAAATTAAATAAAATGCCCCCGTGACTAAACTTTCATGAGTGATCGTTATCCCAATTGATATTTCTGACACGTATTTTCAGACGAAACGTTAAAGAAACCAAAACTTTAGTAAATAGTCTCACGAAAATCCTTGCTTTGAATAACCTATTTTATTGAGTCCGTGTCATACAAATCGGAACAAAAGCCATGTATGGGGTGAATTTGTTTCAGAAAGCGTTACAATAATGGGACCCGATTTGTGAATCCGAAACGTGATTGAACTCTTGATGTTTCCCTTACCTGTAATCGACCGAAATGCTGTGCGAGAAGAATGGATGATTTTAAAATCGTGTAATGAACCAAGATCTAAATTATTTTTGACACTAATTTATTTGCCTATATTTAATGTAAGAATTTTTTTTAATCTAATATTCAAATACGGGATTCTTCCTTAAATTAATTTGTGCTTTTTTGGAGTGTACTTCATATTTATGTATTTTATAAACGTAAATCTCTTAAAACCACTTTATCGTGTTAAATAACCGACGTTATGCCAGCTAAAACGTAAATCCCATCACAATATTTTTTTACATAATTTTTCAGTATAATTATAGCGAACTTCAATCAATATTTACGTGAGGTAGTTTTAAAAACAAAAAGCGGCTCTAAACCCACATGGATTTTGTAATTAACTACTCCAAGTAACTCTAGTATTCGCTACTAGGTCGCAAGTAAAAATTGCATTTCATCCGCATGGTAAAACGTACTTGTAAAGGATGTGTAAAAATACATAAGAATAAATATTTATACTTTACAATAGATACACGTTTCGAAAAGTAGTGGGAATATTTTTGTAGGCTCACGTTCAGAAATTCCAAGTAATGTCAGAGTAAAAGAGAGTTTCCATGAGCTATTTTTAAAAGAGGAATACGCAAAAATATATTTATAGTTAAGGATATGATATAAATACTGTTATTATCGTTCGGAGTGTCTATAAAATATGTAGAATTAAATATTACACAATTTTAATTTTGATATAGTTTTATGTTTTCACTTCTGTCGGCAGTCCCCATGAGATGGCCTATGTTTTTTTTTTGACGAACATGTAGTTAAACTTAGATTTAAGTTGTCTCTTATGCCCACTGACGTTTCCAACTTTACGGCCAAATTGCTAAACATTAACGAGCAGGAACATTGATGCTAAAGAAAAAAGCTGCATGGTTCTACCACAATTAAAGATATCAGATGAATATTGGCTATTGTGTGGTCGTTCTATTCTACTAATAAACGTTCACTAAAGCAAAGAGAAATTGCAGACTTTATTGTTGAACAGAAGACCTGTTGTTGAACCTTGACAAAGTGTACTAAACTAAAGTAACCTTTATATTTTCTCTTATTGATATTTCAAAATTATACTGATTTCACTGAAACTGGGTTTAATGGCTCATAACTTGATAAGACATTTCTACTTAATTAACCTCATTTACAAATTTTCTGATTAATTTAATGACAATAAATAATCGCACTACATTGTTTTAAAAACAAAAATGTAACGCCCGTAGCAACAAATTTGAAAAACAATATTCTGATATGTAATTACTACAGCAAACACAATTTATACGAAAGCGCATGAAATTGTAGGAGTATATAATTTATTTCAGACGAAATCAAATAACAAGCGTCGTCGCCGAGCGCGCCATTTCCGCATCCAATATGGCGTTTGATTTCCGCTCCCGTTTCCCGCGTAAACGGTTTATGCCGGATTACATGCAACGTTTATTTTAATCAACCCAGAGCTTGAATCCAGATCCAAGGTATGGCCTATAATCCTATCCCAAGCGCCAATTTCGATACTTTAAACACCGCTACTGTTACTTAAAATTTTATTATGCATGCGCAATTCTTATTACACGTTGGTTAAAAAGAAATTGATTTTTAATCTGTTACAGTCAAATAGGACAAAAACGTTGCGTCACAATTTCTGTTGTGTTTCTTTATTATATTGAATGTACACAATACAATAATACATTTAATTTGATTACATCTCGTGTATTCATGAGATAGAAATGACATCATTGCGGGCTTAATTTCTTGAAAGCATGCTAAATTGATAGCTAGAAATAGCTACTTTTTTCGATCGATTTACTGCTTAATTCAAAAGAGAGCAAACAGATACCAAATCAATATATATAAAAGACATTAAGATATTTGTCGGCGTGGCAATCGGCCTTTAGCTTAGTGCCTAAACCGTCAGGGTGCGAATACGGAAGATGTGGGTTCGATTCCCACAGCGGCGAAAAACTTTTCATAGTTTTTCCTTTGTTAATCTCCAGTGAAGATTATGACTATAAAAAAATTAAATCAGAAAGTAATATTTTATGGTTTGGCATAAAATTACAGATTATATCAGTGACAGTGTTAAAGAATTATCACTACGCTTAAAGAGCTTTAAAACTCGCACCATGTGAAAACGTTTATAAAAACTGTCAGAAAATCTAGCGCCAGAGCATATTTGTAATTTAGCAGCAAAATCTTGCATAGATTTCAGCAACTAAAGTTATCTCGTGTGAGGCGTTTAATTAATCAAACTGTGTATGCGGATTTAATCGCGTCTGTTACAGCGCCACCTATCACGTAGATATGCCCAACCATCTTCCTTTATACTTTTGCTGCCTACCTGCGAATTTGTGTTCTTATTTTCTATGTTTAACGCCTTTTATTATATTATAATCTCCTGTTCTGTTCCATTTCTTTTTTACTACAATACACAGTCTCTAAAACAGTCACGAGCTTCTAAATCATTTCAAAACCTACAAATCTGTTTCATTAATTCTCTAAAGAATTAACAGCGTCTCATTTATGTTTAAACTCCCAAATTGGAGTCATTTCAAATTTGGATCGCAAAAAATAAAAAAAATATTCAAATGCTAACGGTTATCCGGATGAGCTATGACAAAAAACTTTAAACACCTCAACATGTCCCGTCACCATGGATACTGTATTGAATATCAAACATCGTGAATTTACATTTAAAAATCTGTATAAATACTATTCTATAACATATAGTATTTGCGTAAATAAAATCAATCATTATTACATCTTTTAAAATCAAAAAACTAAATAATCCCGCAGCAGCCTTTAAGTAAGACCACGGCTTTTACAGATCCCACCTCTTGAAACATAACTACCGACTACCTGCTCAAAAAGGACGAATAAATGGGACGATAATGTTGCGTAGCTGCACAAATAGTTGCTAGCACAATTAAAACACTATTTCCATAATGGAATGTCGACGCCGCGACACAGAAGCGGCGGCGGCAATAAAACAAGCGGCCATCTTTTGTTGTAATGTGAAATTTTAGGTAGAGTTTATACATTTTACGAATAAAGCATTTGAAATCAAAGTTTGAATTAATACTTTTCTCCTACTTTTTTGAAGTCGTTTATAAATTACGTTACACCTTAAATTTTCTATATTTCATCACGCATAACGTTGATCTGCACTCGCACATTTCTAATAGTAGCGAGTTAAGATAAAAAAATAAATGAATCATATTATGACAGCTATCAACTAGTACACTCTGTTAGAGAGCAAAATTTATTTTTTAAACCAATTACTAATTAGTTACTAACGTCTCAGTGATGAGTGCAGAGGTCTTTAAATTTGCTCCAGTGATAACACAACATATCTGCTGTATTAAGTTCTTTATTAGAAAAAAATTCTCGGAAGACTAATATTATACTAGGAAACCAAGTTCCATTAGAAGTTACTATTGTTTATTATTTTTATGAAGGATGCAAATATTTCTAACACGCAAACCGCTCGTTCGATGTCGTTCTTCGTTGTTATATTCATAAGTGTTCACTGTCCGTGGTCATTCGCAAAAACAAAATGAAAGTGTTTCAGAATAAAACAAAGAACTTCTGAAGGGGTCAACATGCCATAACAGTTTGGTTGTTTCATATAATGACAGAACGCACAGATCAATACCACTTATGGTACCATGAAGCTGCTTCTACAAGTATGGTAGATCCAGGAACGTAACAGGTCCCACAGACAGCGTAATGTTGAAACATTACCATATTTCCGTTTCAACTCCGTAAGTTAAGGCCCATTTATGCCATTCTCTTGTACATACAAGAGCCATTTTCTTGTACATACAAGAGCAATAATTGAATGCATTAAATTGGGCGCAATAATTGTTTAGACCATTTATTGTTTAGACCATGCAACTCATTTATTGCTTCAATTTAAACGGACGCCTATTCAAGAATCGGTTGTAACGCATGTCTTTGGGCTGATGTAATCACCTACTGTCAGTTAAGGGGATAGTTTGCTATATTTATAATAAAACTAAAACTCATTGAGTTTAATAAAAATGTTATGAATAAAAACGTCTCTAAATTTTAACATAAACTGATATATATGAAAACTACGCGATTTCTATCCACTATACCGGAAATCATTAAATAGGCTATTTTATTTTGTAGAAGGTTAAAATTTCAAGGTAAAATCTCTAAATTCTCTATTCCAGAAACATTTCCCGAACAAAATAAAAACTCTACAAGCTCTGTGAGCGTCGTAGTAACAAATAGCATTAGACACAACTAGATACACAGCGTTCTGTGATGCAAGGGGCGGACTGAAAACGACATATCCCTGTTTCGAGGTCTTGAAAAGGCTACCCAATTTTTGAGCTACTTAGATCGAATTTGGCGTAGACTCGCGAAACGGTTACGCGATCGTAGATCGGGCTACGGTTCTACGCAGCATTCGCTTTCGTTGGCACCCCGTCGGGCGCCGCCCGCCCGTTGATCAATGGAGGTCTGTACTACAGACTTTCTTTTACGCTGAACGTAGTTTTTGTACTTCAACGATTTCCCGGTGAAATGGAGCTAAAGCGCAGCCCTCGACTGCGATTCTTTTCTTACACTGAAGTCGAAAAGCGAAAGTGAACGGCTATGAGAGGGAAAGATTTTAGTTTTATTTTTGTGAGACAACTTTTGTCGAGCAATTTAAAAAACGCTATCTCGTTATACATAAATGTAACTAACCTATTCTGTTTTCTAACGGCACTTTTTTATTATTTCCCTTTGGTATACAACATTTCTTTACTATGCTGTGTATTATCTATGAATGTATGCTAATTACCTAATAATTTATAATTATTCAAGGCTTCGTTGTATGCTATCCGATAGAATTTCGGACGAACCTCTATTTCCTTGTGAATATTTTTATCACGCTATTAATAACAGCAATGTACAGAACACGCTGAGAACAAAGGAATTGGTGTACGCTATTGATGTGCATCAGGCTACATATTTCTACAAAGAAATTAATAGTTATGGATAAATCTTGGCGACAGAACGGAATAGTTTCAGTTCTAATTTTGAAAAAAGAAACAATTTTAAATTCTTAAATGAAAGAAAACTGTATTACAATTAACTTTATAGTAACGTATTACTTATTTTTTAATCCTTATTGTATAGCCTTCGACATCGAAAAACACAAAAGGTCGACTATGACGATGTATCATCATTCCATAACATCGTTTTAATAATTCAATACATAATAAAAAGTTCTTATCTCAAAATCTGTCAGGGAGAGAGCTCAAGTTAAGACCTGTTTTCACCCGACTTTTTTATTGATACTGATATGTACAAATATAAATTAAACTATTCCAAATATGAATATTATACATTAACCCGTTAAAAAAAAAAAAATCCGTGCCCAATCAATTTTTACTTTAATAATTCACAAAACATATAGAATAAAAATTGTTTCTGGCTGGATATTAAAAAAAAAACAAATTTAAGTAAATCTAAACGAAAATAATTCCAGAAATAAAACCCTTTCTCTTCTAAAACAACCCGAGATGCCTGTCTTCACTCACTGAGGGACATTCAACGCGTGCCGGCCTCATTTGCAACTTTTGTGCATCTTTCCCTCACACTTGTTTGTCTTAGAGCAACGCGTCAGAAGTGTTTGTTGCCACCATGAAGAGATCTTGGGTCTTTAAAGATTCACAAAAGACGCACACCGTTATCCAGCCTTTACCTTTCGTAATTATCGTTACATAAACTAGAAGTCATAATTTCATGATCGGTATTTCTAAGTTATATAAAACGCAGGATTTTTTTTAATTCCAAATTCATACAACACAACATTTCTGAATAATCCTCTAAACCTGGTGGTTTCGAATATTCAGAAAATCAGTAATTAAGTTGATGGTTTCACAGTTGCGGAACCTGCATTCGATTTCCACGCGGCTCAATTATTTTTTATCTCGAAGATAATCGTTTCAGCTTCGAGTTCATCTCAAAGCTAAATGTGCATATCAAACGTCCATACAACACAGGATAATGCTATCCAACAAAAACACATGACATTAAAAAAAAATTAGCGTTAAATAGCTCTTACTTTATGTTATACAATTGAAAGTCACGAACAGTTGGCCCCATATGTAGGTGTAGTTTGTTTAACGCACGCTATTCGTAGTAAAGTTTAATTCACCGGATCTACTCCCACGTCCTTGTTTTTTCACCTACACTACACACTGACTGGGTTAATTTAACCTTTTCCAGTGTCATAGCATTGCGTACGTTATTTCACATTGTGTTGCATTTTAAAATGAATCGCCTTCCACCCCTGTCAGCGGGCGGCTTTCTCGGGCGTTGAGCGGTCGACGACCCCGTTGTATTTGGGACGACCCGATGTTTATAACGCCGAAGGAGCAAACGCAACAGGAAGTAGGGCGAGGGGCACGGTACCGCGGCGAGCGACCGCTACGATCACGCATCACACCTCGCCGTTTCATTATTTATACCGATCAACTTGACAAACACGTATTTACCTCACCCTAATCTAATCAAACACCACGCTCGAACGGAGTGCTCCCGTCACTTCACTTCTAAACAAATCCACCGCAAGAACAACGTAAATTAGTGACTGAATTAATAAAGAAACTGTTTTCGGTCCATGTACCTTTCCTCCGCCGCCTCCGTTCCGTTCACCATTGACTCTGTTATCTTCATTGCTGTATCCGCAGTTTCGGTAGCACCGGTTGATATTCACACGACCGCACAAATTGCAACGATTGCCATTAAAGCGAGTGGCGGCGAGGACGCGCCAGCGACACTGAATTAGCAGAGCGTCCCACCGCGGGTCCGCCGGTCCAATTCAATGAGACAAGCCTGGATTGCTGCAATTTCGTGGCACTATTATTGCAAGCTCGGGGGCGGGACAGGACGGAACCTCTCGAAACCAAATTGATAGATTAATGGGACCGAAAGAATCCGAGCTCCGCGCGCCGTTCCACGAATCGTATCGGAAGATTTTGCCGAGCGTTTAACCATGTATATACTTCCATGTGAAGGGGACTGAAAGGAAGGATGAATGAATTTAATCACCCAATATGCATCTATAAAAGAGCAACTCGCGCAGGGACATCTAGCTACGTAGGGGGGTCGGGTTGAAGAAGAGAAGGAAATTGCCAATTTCGCTATTATAGATATAACAATCATGGCATGTAACTATCTATATGGTTATTTAACATTGATTGATATAGAATGTTCTGAACTCCTTTAGGCTTTGTTAACACTTTTATTTTCTTAATTTAGGTGGACAGGGACGTGGTGACTTTCACGTCAGAATTGATTTGATTTTATATTTCTCTTACTTCTTCATCACTATAGATCTTCCTTATTTGTTTATACCTTACATGTTATATTAATGAAGGTATTGTTATCCTGCAGACATTTGTCTATCCGTATATGCATAAATAGGGTGCACCTCTCCCTAGAGCTAGTCAGTGTGTGCAACGACATACACGGGGGGCCATTAATGTCAATTTAAATTTATGACCGGACTCGCACCCCGCACCGTCAGCCGCTCACGTGGCCGGCAGTGATTTGCAGCAGTTACAACGCCAATCATTGTTGTACCAACAATTTGCCGCTTAGTTTGTGTGCGTAGTCCCCGGATAAGACGGGTGCCTGACTCTAACGCTTGACCACAGATCCATTAGTGAAACTTCTCGACAATATACAGTATTAATAAACCTAATTAGAGGTTATTAATTGTATATTATATACAGTAAAAATAAAAATCATTGTATTACATGATTAAAATTAGCCTGCAAAGTGAAAAACAATCTTTATCCCGGTAATTTAAGATACCCTTAAAGAAAAATTATTATTTACTCTTCGCAGAATACGTCCGCCAGGGGTTTGACGAGCTCAGAAGTAAATCGAGTTCTTACTGGCTTACTTTTCCTGGATTTTCTCTAGAAACATAATAATATTAAAGATTTATTTATTAGTTCAAAATACTGACCAAACGGTCCCTAAGCTATCGAGCAATCTAGCAAACATTGATGGAGCAAGATCATACAAAAATCAACTTTATCGTTCCCGGAGAGAGCTCAATATGGAATGCTGAACCAACGCTGAACTAAACGTACAATTTAACCGAGACTGCAATAAACGGATATATTACGGAGGTGAGAGCTGTTAGACTAATATTCGACAACCATCGCATTTGTCAGCTAAATTACATATTCCATAAATAATGGCCATTCTGTTTTGCCTATTATCTGCTGGACTAGCATTAGAGTTATGTAAAAGGCACAAATTAGTATTAATATTGCTATCACAGGTGCCTTATACTAAAAAAATAGGAAAAATATTAAAATTTCCTTCTTGAAGATATACTCACTATTATTTTCATCTTGGTTGCTCGGTGAAAACTAAATAAAGTCGATGACCACGAAATCCAGATTTCTAAAGTCTTAGGTCCAACGAAACTTTAAATATCGCATAACATCGAAAGCGTCTTTCAAAAACAATAAAAAAACTCAGCCAATAGAATGTCTGCCGGAAACTTGACACAGACAAATTATATTAGGCTGTCCCAAAAGTTTCTTTCTCTTCGCGCCACGAGTGGCCTTATCTAACTCTGCTTGTGTAAACATGTAGGCTCTTCTATTACCCGTCTATGTCGACGGTTTCAGTCGTTGCGGAGCTCTTTTAGAGTACGTTTCTTGCCACAGTTTCTTTTAAATCTTTCATCCATATCGTTAAACATGGATAGCGATAGGCAACATTTACGTTATGTTATGCTCCATTCTTTCAAGACAGGTGACAATGTAAAGAGCAATGTCGACGAGATTTGTACCGTGTATGGGGGCGGTGCTATAACTATTACAACAATTCGGTTTAAAAGATTAAGCGTGGGAAATTTTAATCTTGAATATGAAGACTGAAGCGGCCGCCCGAAATTGACGAATACAGACCTTACTTGATGAAAATCCGCGATATAGTTTGCGGGATATAGTGATTGCCACTAGGATTCCCTAAACAACAGTGAAACTCTACATGCGATTTGCTTCTGCAGCGGCGCTAAAAGGATCCGTTTTTGAAGAGAAAATTCACGTTTAGTCTCCAGTGAAATGCACTGGAGACTAAACGTGGATTTTGTATGAAAATGTGCATTGAAAACGCACTTGGCGCAAGGATAATAAGCCTTCAACTGTCGCAAAAGGAGGGCTACCCGAAAAATGTGCGTCTATCCATTTAGTGGGATGGTAAAGGCGTATTTTTCTACGAGCACCTTCCTCAAGGCGAAACAATAAATTCTCTATAGGTACTCTGAACATGATCAATTGAAAGGTGCCATAGTAAAATAAAATCAGCCAGAATTAATGAACCGACGAGGTGTTGTTTTTTTTTTTATCATATTAGTAAAAGGAAATAAACTTACACACTGTTAAATAAACAGAGCTCATAAATTATAAAATTTTCTTCTCTAGTGACATTAGTACTTCGTTTCTTGTGTCATAATAAAAACACTTAGATTACATAAATTGTTATGTCGTATATGCAAATAACGATGCCCGCACTGACATGTGTAAAACCCACTTGGCGTCCATAAGCTGTAGGGACACGCGTGGAGAGGCGTCGGAGACATCTCCAGACCTCTCTCCACACAAAAGCACTACACTGGAAGGTCTGCGTACCTACAAAAGCTCTTCGCTCCACTATCCATTATAAAGAACGACTAATTATATTAAGAAAATTGTTATTTAACTCCTCGTACGTATTTAATTTCTTACAACTAACGTTAACTTTTAATTCATGATTTGAATAAATTCGTTTTGTAAAAAAAATCTTTCGTCTTATATTTAATAAAAAAATTCCAGACTTGGTAAAGATTTGCCAATAATTAAGTTTCACATATCATTAAAAATTGGCTGATAGAAAAAAGATATTATACTGTAAATAAATGTTTAAACTCTTAATTAACATAGTTTACAAAATCCCACGAATATTATAATTGGAAATTAATTTATCAAATTAGGATCTAGATTCGAGTCGATCCATGGGCAATCAATGCAATTCGTTTTTTTTTTGTGAAAAGTTGCCAAGCGAGCAGATAGTTCATCTGATGTTAAGTGAATACCGCCGCCCATGGACATCTGCTACACCTGAGGGTTGCAGATGCGTTGACAACCTTTTGAAAATTGGACTCCGGCTACCTCACTCACCAGACGAAACGCGAAAGTATTATACTTCCACTTGACGCCGATCTTCTGTGAGGTCGTGGTACTTACCCAGACGAGCCTGCCCATTCGTGCAACAGCCGAGGCTGCTACGTGACCCTACCACCGTTAAATTAATTTATTTTTATATTGTTAAATATGAATGTGTTTATATCTTTATATTGTTCCCAACCGATAGATGCAAATGGCAAAGTGTCGTTCGTTGTGGAGTTCTTAGGCCTATGTTCAACAGTGGACGTCTTGCGGCAAATTATTATGATGATGATGATGAAATATAATTGTACTTCTAGAATACGGTAAATATTTATATAGGTGATTGAATTAATTATATTTGACATTAGTACAAATTATTTACATTATTAAAATATAGAGAGGGTATTGTTATATTTGATTATTATTAGGTATATTAATTTAAACTTAATTAAAATTTTTCAATGAAATGACATGATCACAGGTATTAGTGTAATATTAACTTAAATTCATATTTCCATGTTAAATAATGAAAATGTAAGTGTCCATACAAGTGGAACAAAAACATTTCTTTTTTAATTCAAAAACTGGCTAGCACTTGACTGCCATCCCATACAATTATATTTGTACCATCAGAAATACCTTGTGTAATGGCAAATAAATAAATAAATAAAAAAAGATTTTTAAAATGAACAACTCATGTTCCTTCGAAAATGCTATAACATTTAGTTTTCATAATTAATAGCTTATTGTCTTATATGGATAGCACGGCTAAACTGTACAAATTCAAAATGGGAAAATCGAAAACGAAATAATAAAAAAAATAGAAATAACTCAGTAATTCTCGTTTTTACTATATTTTATTAACAATTGACTCTCTTCCATTACTACCAAGTAATGAAATTACTGCTTCAACCTTCGAAGGAATGGAAAACCGATAACGCGTTATTTCGTCCCGGAACACAATTACCTAGTACGGTAGCAGGATAAAGCTTAGAAACTCTCGTCAAACATAATAATAATAATTTAACAATTTTGTGCACATATGTTTTCACAAAATTTGGAAGATTTTCTTCCGAATTTGTAAAGCGATAAGTTTTTATACTTTCGTGAATATTACCAAGTTTTTTTTTTTATAAAAAATGTATTGTTTCAATCTATTACCTAATTTGTGTAGTTTTTATATGGTTTTTATTTGATCGAATGTGCAAAGGCGAAGGTTAATTTGATTTCTACATCGTACGCAGCCATTTTGTCTAAAGCCAATTTGTCAGCAATCCAATGACAATGACGTAGAAACACCTTGAAAAGGCTTTTCGTTTACATGTTATAACAATTATTATAAGTTTATTTTTACAACTTTGTCATCAAATTATAAAATCAAATGGTGTTCGGTACATGTTAAAAGTTTAAAAGCTTATACGCATATAAGTGAATGTTTACAACATTTAATGGGTAAACAACCCAAGTTTACACTACGTAAGTGATTCCATCAGCTGCGGTCATTTAAATTATAGTGTAAACATAGATAGATCGTCATCGCGTGTTCTAAATTATCAAACCGAAACAAAGAATATATATAGAAGGCAATAAAGAAGTATTTATAATCGCTAAGGAAACGAAATACGAAAATAGTTCGAGAAGCATCTTTGCGCTCTATTCAAGATATCTCCCTCGCGCGTAGCTCTTTACCCTACTTTCTCACGTAACAACGGTTACTCCAACATCTGTGGTTAATTAATCAAACGAGAAGGGTGAATATGTTTGTGAGATTTTATCAAAACGCCCGTATGTCCAAGCTGAAAAAACTATCTATCACGTAAAAATTTTATAATAGTCTTATTATAAAAATATCAATACAGTTAAATGTTATAAGTTAATGCAGAATAGACAAAGAATAAGATAGATATAGTCGATAGATATACGATATAGATGAAAATCATATCCGACAACTAAACTACGAATTTGAACAAACCATAGAATATAGTTAACCGTATTAACATGCTAACATGCATTACTGCTAAGAATTACGATCGCTAGAATGACATTGACGCGCTTTAGGTATACGCACTAATGAAATTCCTGCGTCACTACTATGGTAAAATAAGGTATCATTACTGCATAAGGTCGAGTATTCTAAATGAATTGGGGAAGTATGAGTTATTTGATAATAGTGATAAGATCTGTTCTTCTAATCGTGCTTACTCTGTGACGGAGAAAGCCAAAGCACATAACAACACGAAGCAGCAATGCGTGCGCTCATATTACTTTACTCATATTACTCATATTCATGATAAAATATTAAATTTGAATTTTTGTGTCCCTTACCAACCATTATTTTTTTTTACATCGTGTTTATATTTGATCATTATAATTGAATCGCTTGTATTCAATTACAATTTAACGATTCTCAAAGTCAATGTTCTTGCTACACTGCGACAACACTGTAGCTTCAGCTGTTGCATAAATTGGCCGAATCGACTGGGAAAATACCACGGGCTCACAGAAGCCCGGCGTGAAGTAATAGTACCTACTGTTTTCACCTATGGTCTTGGGCACCCCGATACCAGCTCGTTCCGTTTGACCACATCCAACGTAGTTGCTCAAATCGCCGACGACCAGGTCCTTACCAATCTCGACCCTTTGGCCTTCCGAAGAGGTGTTTTTTTATGTGAGAAGGTGGCAAGCGAGCTGGCAGTTAACCTGAAGTTGATTGATAACCACCGCCCATTGAAATTTGCGACACCCATAGGTTCTAGACGCGTTGCCACCCTTTAATAAAGTAGGCCCGGTTATCTCACTCATCAGACGAAACGCAGAAGTAGGGGACTTACACTTCACGCCGGTCTTCTGTGAGGTCCTAGTAATTTACCAGGAGTAGACTTTTGCGTGGCACTACCACATGACGATGATGAGATGTTTCATCTTTTTCCATTTCTTATCGCATCTACTCGTATCATGGGGAGTGCTCGAAGCTGTTCGAATTAAAAGCTGCAGCTGTATTTCACTACTGTACGATGCGTCAAGCTGCCAAATGCCATAGCTACCACCTTGATGGCAGGCAGTCCACTGTGCGTTTTTCTCGTAATTTTCTGCCACGCACAACCAAATTGTGGAATCGTTCATGCCCAGCGGTATTTCTGGACATATACGACTAAGAGACGTTCAAGAAGAGAGCATATTCCTACCTCAAAGGCCGGCGAAGCATTTTTTGTAGCGAGTGTCCATAGGCGGCGGTGAACACTTAAAATCAGGTGGCGCGCCTGCTCCTTTGCCTCCTTTTTGGGCTTTTGTCTAGTGAGTGAGGTAACCTTTTAGATTCGGATTGTGGATGTACATAGTTGGCGCTTAACCTCTGATCTTCCGCGTGTTCATTAACCACCTCTCATAAAATTCTCCATTTCCATTTAATATTTGTTAACTATGCAATCACAGAAATAAGTCATTGGTGTTTTCAATATTGTTTTGCTCTTGTAGTGTTTGCGAAGATATTTTACAGATTTTATTCAACTTGTTTCTCCTTTTGTTTTCGATTAGGATTTAAAGCGATTCTGACAGTGATACGAAAAATGATACAAGAATCTTAAACAACAAGAATAATATTGTAGTGGAATGAATGGTTTAGCTGATATTAAATTAGAATCGAAGACGGAAAATTGCATTACGCTTACGTAAAAAATATTTATCACCAATTTAATATTTTTCATGATTGGAAACTATTTATAGTATCGTTGTATATTTTATGTGCAGATTTTAAATCTTTTAAAAATTATTGTATTAAAATATTCTCTTTTATTTCAACGTATTCACTTAAATGTATTATAACCTTTGATCTATTACGGTCTTTAACAAAGCTGACGTTTTGGGAGTAATATATCATTCTTTCAATTCGTAGAGAACAAAGCCTCCGTGCGATCACTGAAACGGTTGCCTCAAAACAATGAAGCTAAGCGGAGACTGCTCACGAATAGCAGCATAGGCTCAATCGATTAACACCGTTCAGGTGGAAAACGGTGATAAGAACTCGAGACAGCTTAAAATTGAGCGATTTATTTAGGCTCGTTTTAAATAGATAATAGTTATATAACTAAAAATATAACTGTAGCTGTACTGAGCTGGCGTCATCACCGCCACGAGTAAAACAGATAAACAGCCACAGACCTTCACTTCAGTACCTAGTCAAGCACTAGTCCGTCCTTGACAAAAACTGTGTGTAAACGTGATTGTTTTCTCTTTATGTCCAATGCATAATGAGTAATAATTTTGCAATAAGTTTTCCACACAATCAAAGGTTTTAATGCAGAGATTAATTAAACTTAATATCCATTAAAATATAAGATTCATCAGTATGTACGTACTTTAAAGGTAACTAGAGCTTATACACCCGTCGGGATGGATCCACCAAAGCCTGAGACTGAATAAATATGCAAAATCGGTGGACTATACTTACTTGCCATCTGTATGATTCCCGGGAAGATTTAATATTGAAAGTCCATTTTGTGCTCCGCAAATGGATCTATTTATTAGCACATTAGCCACAGCTTTCATATCATATTAAAAAATGCAACAATGCTTCTCACTGTGCGTGTGAATAAATTCAAGAGAATGACAGATAATGTAATGTGCATATGAATTCAATGCAATAAATATAAATTTATATATTTTAAATTAACTAAACAATACAAATACTGTAGTAAAAATAAAAAGTAAGGTTGGTTATATACACACAAATATTACTTGTGCATGTTAGTAGATAAAGAAAACGAAAATATGATTTGATTTAATATTTATTTTATTTAGTAGGTGGAACCTGCGTACAATCGCACAAAAACATTTGCATTTAATTGATTAAATATAAAAACAAATATGAATTAGCATTTTAATGTGAACACCATTAGCGCTGACTATTAAATAAATAACAACATATTTTACAAAAATAACATTTTTTTTTGCAAACAACATGCCAAACATATAGTTTTAATTATACCAATTATTAATGGGTCTCATAAGTGTTTCAAAGTTCCAATACTGCGCATATCGATCTCCCAAATTCAAATCGTCCCGTTATATCGCCCAGAAAACAGAAAGGAAAGTCGTGAAAGTATTTTCGTAGCAAAACAATAAACCGGTGACACTTGGGGCGACTGTTTCCGGCACATAAAGGGCGGGGCGTCCACAGCCGAATATACACTTCATTTAATACTATTTCCAAGCCCACTAGTTTTCCGTCTTCAATTATTATTTTCTGTGTAAGTTGTTCGAAGAGTTTAATTTAAGCCAATGTTTTGAATGTTTCGTTTTAAAAAAGAAAATGGACTTCGAGTCAAATGATCCAGTCCCTTCATTGTTATGTTTATTAAGTTAAAATACTTTTAAACAACAGAAACGTCTGAAAAGACTTTCAAGAATAAACGCTATAAAATCCGTAGAAATATTTTCATTGCACTATTCGTGTAATTATTGTTTGATGTTACAGTTTAACTTTGACGTTCATTAATAACTACTAGTGCATTGACAACCAAAAGCAAATGGTTACGATAAAGTAATACATATGAACATCATACTCGCATTCGTAGTTAAAGTGGGGCTTTCGAGTTATCTCGTTCGGATCGAGACTTAAATCTCAAATGAAAACAAAGGCGGCACGAGTCCGCTTAGCTCCTAGACTGAGGTAGAAGTGAGAACAAGCAGCGTATTAGCATAGAACAAACTTCGCCCGTCTTCCTGACGATACTCGTAAATATTAATAAGCGAGACCGAATAAGAGTCGCGAACTCATGCTCCACGGCGCCTTATCTTAAGCTACTAAGTGAATTCGACGCATGCTTAGAATCTTAAAAGCTACGAATCAGTTTGCGTATTGTTAAGTTCCTCGTCGCCTCCAAATGTTTTGATGGATTTCGTGATTCATGTCGCCCGTGACATATTAATATTGGTATCTTTTATACAGTTTGAACGGCAGTTTAAATGTACAATTTGTTACAGTAACAATGTGAATTTTCCTGCGCTAAAAATAGAATAAATATGGAATGAAACTGATGTTTCTATTGTTACTTAAAACAGAAATGCGTCAGTGTCGCCGAACACTCGATTGGAACGAAGTTCGTTTCGTAGTATATTATTGTTTATAAACGTAAATATTTAAAATAACTAAAAATTTGTCCCCTGTGCCAGTAATGATTGTTTGTGAAAAAGATATTAAGTTCGATTGAAAAAGGTTCAATTAAATAACTTGGAATCATAGGTAAATGTTAGAATAAGTTATTGGTTGCACATGCCATTTTCGTGACGGACAAACTGTTACACTTTTTTTCGCCCAACTCCCATCAGCCAAATCACCTTCATTCCAAATTCTTACAAAATGTTCAATAATGCTAGTGATTTAAATAATTGGACTTTCGACGAATTGCAACAAATCAGCGTCAAAGTAGTTCAAACAAAATACAATTGATCTCTTTATTATGAACAAGTTAAATCAAAAAGTCCATTAGAGGCACGAACAGCAGCGCACAAAAACAAGGAAATCGGACCAAATCGTCGAATATCTTAGGCCGTGACGGGCGCATAAAATGTTATCGTGGCAAGTTCTGCCGAATCACGCGGTATAAATAGACGACTTCCCTACTTTACGGATCCCGACTGTGTAATGTTTGATTCATGACTCATGATAGCCCTTTAAGTAATATATTGCTCCGCGGACGGACCCGCACTGAGGGGTTCTAAATTCCTCAAATATAATACATAAATGCAATGTCATGTTTTCCCGCTTACTTTTCTATATATTTCTAAACTTATTCTCTAAGTCTCATTAAGTATCAGGAAGATAAAATTCATAAAAAACTTTATTCGTGTGATCATGGTGATTTCTAAATAGAATTTATCTTTATCATTTAAACATAGGTACAATGATAAATTAAAATACTATTTTTCAAAAAAAAAAATAATCTTAACAAGAAATTAGATAACACCGTTTTTAAGTATGATTTAATTAATTAACTTTTGCTTTTTGCTCGCATCTTATTAATCACATTTCTCGAATGTCTATATCGAGTATAGCAGTATAATAATTCATATTTAACGATGTCATATAAATATTTTTATAACTTTTACTGTCACCATATTTAGACTATGGAAACATTTTACGACTTCCTAAAAATATTCTTAAATATACATACAGTTACACGATTACTGTCAGCGGCAAATGCCCTCGAACTAGAAAATAAGTAATCTACTACGGATTAAACTAAACATATGAAGGTAGTATTTTATAATTTAAACTAGCTGATACCCTCTACTTCGTCTGCGTTGCTTATTGTTTTAGCAATATAATTTTACTTACACGAAAAGAAAACACTCATCTCTGAAGACCTCGTGCTTATAACAATCGTTGATTCTTAAAACATTAAATGAAGATATCGCATTATTTTTTACAGATTACGGCTAAGTGTTTAAGAAGTTAAACTTTAAAAATTAATTGTAATCTGTCCATTCGTTTTTACGCACAACGGCAGAGCTCTATCATTTTATTATATTGTAGATTTTACGTACATATGTTTATAATTAACTTCCAAAAACCAACTATGCGGAACATTGGAGACTTGTTAAAACACAGTGAATATTAACCGCTAACTCCGCACGTGAAACGCATTCAGCCGTCGTGTACGATATTTTCCACGCGTTTGAAACGAAGTTGAAGATTCGGGGTGACCGCACAAGTTTTATCATTCTATCAAAACGAGCACATCGTCGTGAATTCACATGCCGAAACGTAAAACGAAACACGAGACACGACCCAGGAAGGTCGATGGCCCCTCCCTGAGGTTTTGATGCGACGCTATATATTATAATACAACCCTTTTTCACAGTATCTGTAGCAGGCGTATAAGACGTTAGAATAAAATTGATCTTAGAAATCGTAAGCGTTCATGGTAATTTGCAACTAACGGTTTTTTTTCGGTCACGCTCATGTAGATGACTACAAGTTGGTCGTTTTCCTATTAACGCTTTAGATTTCAACATTGTTGCAATAACTAAACATTAAAATCTTTTACTACAGACACGTTAGGTTAGGTTAGGTTAGGTTAGGTTAAAACAAAGTTTTGGGTGAAAGGTTTTTAATTTGGACAAACATATAATAGTATGTTTAAATTCAATTCTACAAGCCACAGACACTATATAAATATCACAAAAAATACATTGCTTGTAATGTCATCCCAAAGCACAATGTTTTACATTATGCTAAGACAGCAATCCATCAACTTTAACCATGTCTAATTCGTCAAAATTCAGTCTTACACTCCCATAATTTCTTGTATTTTGTATTCCACAGTGTAACAATACATCTGTGCCTCACATTTGGAAATGTACGACATCCTATCCGATAAAGGATCAAGATAGTGCGTTGACAGTAATCGAATTTCTGTTATGTCTCACGTCACTAACAATAAATAAACTATATCACTAACTAAAGGACATCAAAGTTGACTTTTTCGTTATTTGTTTCTTAAGTCAAATTAAATCTCTACCAAGCATTCTTAAGCACGTTAAACACGCATGGCAATTTTGATTTGTACAAAAATAAGCACTTATAAATTTAGTCCTAAGAAACATATAAATAGGTGTATGAGGAAGGGATAAAAATGAAATATCATATACAAACAAAGCTAAATAAAACATAGTAAGTAAATAATACTTTTATGAAAATTTTGTAGCTACCATAGAATAATATTAACACCATTAAAGGCCGTACAGCTTTTAACAAATTGTAAAGAAGCGTGTCTGACGCTTTTAAAATAGTTGACTATTAAAGGGTATATTGCAGTATTTTTTTTATTGAATTGCAAGCGCTTTCAATACAAGGTTAGTTAAATGTAACATGAAACATGAAACAAATTTACTATTTTTCCTTTAACTGACGTTTCGAACACTTTACAAGAGTCCATGATCACGCAACAGACTGACGCCCGGTTTCTGAAACACTAATTAACGTAGAAGTCAACTAATCAGGTGTCTGATAATAAGTCTTTTATAATCCATTAAATGAGCAGTGACTTTCACCTGACGGTAATATTAGTAAAAACCAAACTATTGTCTTTATTTAGATTTAGTACCTTGTACGTAAAATATCGTATTCAATTCTCTAGTTTGTCTAACATTAGCTTTACCAAACTTAGTTATAAATAATCTCATGTTTTATAAATAAGTTATTGTCGAAATTCATAACCTTGTCGACTGTGCTCAGTCGTCGTGTCCGAAACACGTGACAGACCGTTTGCTAATGTCAGCGGTGGTCATCTATCCAATTAGTGCCTCCCATTGGCTAACTCAGCAGATCTGTCAATAGCAAAGCGGAGGCATGACGAATGTCTACAACATCGTTCAACGTATCCACCCCTACTATCATATGAGACGGATCGAAATGCACCGTTGCTGTATTACGATGTGCAACGAAATTGAAATACGTTGCAAATTAATGTATACGCACAATAGTATGTAATGAAATAAAATGAAGTAGTTCTTCTATTTCGTCTCTGGTCACCAGAACTCACCAAACTAAGCTTCCCATTAAAGCCATACGATAACGTCAACCTATATCCGACCTCAAAATTGACACTGCGACTCGATTTTCCCTTTAATTAGGCAATTCGCCCACCACTAGACAGACGCACTAGGCCGCTCCTTCGGTGTAATTTAGTGATCCCTCTCGCCGAAGTAGACTAGCGTGAAATTAGCGTGGCGTGTTGCGTCAAGTGCTATCGTACACAGGCCGCTCGCGCCAGTGACACTTGCAATGTGTAAATAAAATCCACTAAGCGCTCGCACCACATGTGTACTAGTATGAAATTGCCTGAACTGACGATTTACAGAGTTAGCGGAGTAAAATTATCCGTACCCGGCTTATCTGTATGCACGCGTCAATTCATCTCCATGTATAAAAGTCAATAAGGCAAGAGATATGCGTGTATCGTGGTAAACAAATATTCGTATTAATTGTCTATCCCTTTTGAGTGACGGCCGTGAGTATTAGCCAATGCATGCTTAAACAAAACTAAGAAATTCTAAAAGTTTGAAAAAGTTCTCGTTTAAGAAAAAGACGCGAAGAAATTTGTGATTTCAAATTCTCGTGTAAAACAAACATTGATCGAGAAAACACCTGTGTGTATTAGCGTACGCAGGTACCGTAAAAAATCGGGTTATTCTAAAATTTTAGTTTTTAAAATAGAGTCCATCGAGAACTAAAGAAAACTACATTCGCTAAACATATAACAGTATTGCCATTCGGAAAATCATCATCACTACATAATACCATAATTCAAAATTCAAAATTCTTGTCATTCTAGCATTACAGCAACGTACAAAAAATCAAAGTACCACGACGTATGTTATGTACTATGATAAAACCTGCGTGAAGTGGAAGTGTTTATATATTATGTACATGGTGAGTAAGGTAAGCAAAACCAACTTTTTTTTATGTTGGCAACGCATCTTAGTAACATCAGGTAAACCGCCTACTCCCTTTCTAAGTTATCATATCAAAAAAGTATACATGTTTAAATTTAATAGTTTTTTATTTTTCGTTAGTTCCAAACGGAATTTAATAATTCTGTTTGGAACACTACATCGTTCATGGATGAATTTTTTACTTTAAACAACAAATGGTGTTTTATATGAAGGATGTCTATCAAAATACAATTGGAGGTTTTTTTTTTTGTAATTTTTAATACACAATAAAGACTTTAACCACTATTCCCTTTCGAAGACGCGGTTTACATATGAAACTATAAACAGACATAGGATTTCTTTTTGAATTCTTGTATTAATATATCTATTTTCAATGTCTATAATTCTTGATCTAATGGCTACTAATCTTAGGCATTCTTGGCCACGGTTCAATAGACCCACATGTGCAATCTCATCTGTCAAATAAAAGATATTTTTAATATGCAAACAGTGCGTTACTGTCATTTAACATTCAAAACCATATAAAATTGAGGTTTTTGAATATTAAAACTTGTGATTGGTAGTGATTCAAATATCTAATAATAGCTTATTTCGGACAGAAGTTTTAATATTCATTTGCTTACTTTACGTAAATATGTTTAATAGAAAGAACACTATATGGAAAAGAGAAGGACCGATAGTTAAGTCTTAAAGACTTTCCACTAGACATATAAACAAATTCAAAAGAACTTACGCGATAATAGGAATTTCTGAATGTGGGCGTTAAAACCGTAGTGACGCTGGGTTTATCGTTGTTATTAAATCTGATTCGATTTAACATCTTACATACTTAGATACCTGGTGGAGCTATGGGCATCCACCATAAGATATCCCTTGACTGTCGTAAAGGGCACATAAGAGGGAGCACTGGGTGTACGGGCATGACGGATTATCGAGATGGGGACCTAAGCTCGGGAGTTTTTGTAGGCACGACTACCGAGCACAGTATGTTTTAAAGATCCCGATAAATAAAATGGGCTCTAGATGAAAAACAGATAGCAAATGAACCCCAAAAGGACTACAGGGCGCGTGAGCTTGGTCGTTTTTTAAATCTACGGTAAAGTAGGACTCATTTGTTCTTCATTAACTGGATCAAAAGTTGATATGTAATATAGACACAGATATTTTATTATTACTCTCACGGTCATCTTTTTCAGCTAGTTTTATCATAACGCACATTTATAATTTGTCAGCAGTAAGACATATTTTAAACAGCCCTTTGTTATACTTAGCGGTTCTTAATTTTTTTTAAAGAACACCGCCCTTACTTTAGGTTAACGTTTTCCTGTGTTGTAAGGACGTTTTACATACATAAATTTCGCGTGGACAAACACCTAGATGCGAAACAACTATCTGTGGGTCGCACAAATAGTTGTCCCGTGTGGGAATCGAACCCACGACCCCCGACACCGAAGCCAATACCTTGGCGACAGCGCCACGGAATCATCAAATATATATTTAATTACATCTACTTCATAGCTATCTTTTAACCTTAATTTGTAAAGTTTAGTTACAAAAAATATCACAATGTCACTAAAATTATTGTTTCACTATATATAATCGCAAAGAATTAATTAGCAAGTTTTTTTTCATTTGTGGTTAATAAAAATATAAAATTCGGAGGTCTACGCCATAAATGAAATTCCTTGCGTTTCCCTCAACTTAGAATGTAATTAGAATTAAAATCTGTATATATTTTATAATGTTCTATCACTTTTCCAATTCACAATGTAAGTTGAGGAATGAAATCTGCTAAGCAGAGCAGTCTTTTGATACAGATTTCACATATTTTCGAAAACATTTTTAAATATTTCTAATACATGCTAGGTTTATCTTCACTGACGAACACACGGTTAATCAATGCCTTAAATTTCTATGATCGAATTCAACTGAAATTGGTGCATAACTAGGATTTCTACTCAGTTTGATCGAGAATAATTAATTAAAAGCAAAGGCAGTAATACTGAGCAGTTATTGTAATAATTTATTGTTTTTTTTAATCCCGATATTCCGAGCACTACAGCATGGTGACATGGTCATGAGATACCCGCCTTATCCTCCCAGACCACGTCCTTGTAAATAAGAAAAATCATTATCGAATAAAAATAAGTTTTGACTTTATACGAATTCAAAATTTTGTATTCCGTGTTAAAAACATTGTAAACATAGACAGCTTTCAAGTTCAATATAAAATGGAATAGTACAACGCAATCCATTAATTACCATTCGTTTTGATTTATGATCAAAGCCACCATTAGTTGAGGCTACTAATGAACGCAAACCGCCCGCAAATAGTTTCCGACCGCATCCGTAACAAGTTAAGTTGGCGTCGCTTAGGTTGCCAGTCAGAGTATATATTGATACAGAATGTATGCTGGATTAGTAAAACCACAAAGCTATTTTATTAATAGACTGAAATGTTTCTAATGCCAGAATATACAAACTGTACACAAGTGCCTAGGTTTAGAATGCATAACATTTCATGGTCGTGGGTTCGATTCCCACACGGGAAAAATATTTGTATGACTCACAGATAATTGTTTCGGATCTGGGTGTTTGTCCACGTTAAATGTATGTTTGTAAAACTCTTACAACAGAGAATAATTTTATACTAGAGTAAAGGCATTGTTTTAATAAAAGAACAAGCAAAATGAAACAAGGATGTTTATACTATTAGAGTACAATGGTATTTTAAACGTAAAGTATAAAATATCACCCAATAACAACCAAAAAAACAATAACTTGAAGTCTCTAGCAATAAACATATTCTCGAATTTACTACTCCGTGCGAAATTCGTTGATTTTTAAAAATCAAATTTAACAATGGAGAAAACTAACGATTTATTTTTACACGGAAATAAATTAATTTGAAAATAATTAATAACCTTATTAAAACCATTAACCACTTAATATTTTGAAAGGAGAACAAAGTTTCGCATTATAAAAAGAAGAAAATGACTAAGTTAATATTACGAAATGCAGAAGAGCTAAAGCCATAAAAATTAGAACAAATGACACGTACGAAATTAAACCCTTGCCGACCAATTGGAGAGAAGCTGTTCTCTGGAAATGAATGGTTCTTAAGAAAGCCATTAAAAGTAATCGTAAATCTTATTCACGCTTTCCAGTGAGAACTGAGAACGCCTTCAATGGTGGTCCCTAATTTTTATAGAAGTAATTCTAACTACGGTGTTGCCATAAAATAAATTTAAAATTAAAATAGTGTTTCGAAATACACAGAAAGCTCCGAGCTAAGTTTGTAGATATCCTTTCAAATGCTTTAAAGTTAATAAATACCAATTCAATCTAACAATAAAATTGTATCTTCTTTTTACAGAACACATACGAGGCAAAAATATTTGTATGTATGTCAATTTTTATTGATGTAAACTTTAACCTATAACGTAACCTTATCAGCACTTACAAATCAGCAAGACCCTATTACATTTTACAAACAATGCCAATATTTCTTGTTCTCTTTCATTATTAAAATTTTTTAAAATGCTTTAATGACGTAATATCACGCAACGGCACGTTCGTTTAAAGACTTATTCAAGTGGGCATTCTCTCCAACGTAAGTACACAGTGACAGATGGACACTTCATTACTTATAATTTTTACCGTGAATTTATACATTCTCATGAAGATTTGCAATTCAATTAATGCTTTCAGGTAACTCTACTTGAGTTAAAACCATGTAAAAAGTTATTTTTTTTTTGTAATTGATAAGGGAATAAATATAACCATGGGCCTAATAGTGAATTTTAAATTTGATTTACGTCTGCCAAGTTTGTCACGACACTAAGCAGATGAGTAAGAAATTATTTAACAATCATAGCTGTTTATTATGACCCATTTTTTATTATCTTCTTATTTTCTTTGGAACATAGCAATCAATGTTTATTATTAGGTAACACTGATGCAGTCTGTAACACAGTTCTAAATTATCACAGGCTACAGGGCTTCAAATGATTACATGTATTGTACTTTTACTGTAAAGCTTGTTTTTTTTTTCTTAATTTAGAAAATTAAAAACTCAATATTATTATTTTTTTCTAAATTAAGATTTAAGCAATTTCATCAATGAAGTAAAAATTAAGCCCGAAAAATTTTGTTAAGTATTTCGAATTACAAACGTTATGACACCAGTTTAAGAATGCAATTATATTTCTCAAAGGCTATTTCATACAATAAAGCTTCTATTTAAATTATTTATCTGCCTATAATAATAATAAAGAAATTGTATCAGAAATTACAAACAATAATTTAGGCTTTGCTCGTAAAAACAGTGTTCGTAAGAGACAAAGGATGCATTATGCAGCTTTGTTTAGCATCCATGGCCTTTTTCTTTTCAATAGGAAACGAGGGCACGATAACTAGGATACTCTCCTAATACCAAATACTACAGCTGGAAAAACACTAACACATAAAAGCATAACCAGGAAAGAACGAACAATAGATAAAAATCAATGTTTATTTTTTACTTCGGTGGATGGGATTTAACCGAAAAACATTGTAATTCGTGAGAATACATTTTATGTCACTCTTAAAATAAATAAAAAAAAGATGAAGATGGTATCCACTTTTACCGTTTTTTTTGTAAAAGCCTATGTAAAATAATATATGTACCTATATACAAATTTTATTTTTTTTTTGTAATTGATAAGGGAATAAATATAACCATGGGCCTAATAGTGAATTTTAAATTTGATTTACGTCTGCCAAGTTTGTCACGACACTAAGCAGATGAGTAAGAAATTATTTAACAATCATAGCTGTTTATTATGACCCATTTTTTATTATCTTCTTATTTTCTTTGGAACATAGCAATCAATGTTTATTATTAGGTAACACTGATGCAGTCTGTAACACAGTTCTAAATTATCACAGGCTACAGGGCTTCAAATGATTACATGTATTGTACTTTTACTGTAAAGCTTGTTTTTTTCTTAATATTAGAAAATTAAAAACTCAATATTATTATTTTTTTCTAAATTAAGATTTAAGCAATTTCATCAATGAAGTAAAAATTAAGCCCGAAAAATTTTGTTAAGTATTTCGAATTACAAACGTTATGACACCAGTTTAAGAATGCAATTATATTTCTCAAAGGCTATTTCATACAATAAAGCTTCTATTTAAATTATTTATCTGCCTATAATAATAATAAAGAAATTGTATCAGAAATTACAAACAATAATTTAGGCTTTGCTCGTAAAAAACAGTGTTCGTAAGAGACAAAGGATGCATTATGCAGCTTTGTTTAGCATCCATGGCCTTTTTCTTTTCAATAGGAAACGAGGGCACGATAACTAGGATACTCTCCTAATACCAAATACTACAGCTGGAAAAACACTAACACATAAAAGCATAACCAGGAAAGAACGAACAATAGATAAAAATCAATGTTTAATTTTTATTTCAGAACAAGACTTTTTTTTACTTCGGTGGATGGGATTTAACCGAAAAACATTGTAATTCGTGAGAATACATTTTATGTCACTCTTAAAATAAATAAAAAAAAGATGAAGATGGTATCCACTTTTACCGTTTTTTTTGTAAAAGCCTATGTAAAATAATATATGTACCTATATACAGTACGGTTTACCTTACGGAACGGACCCAATTAAGTACGACCACACGTTTTCAAATTTTATTTTTTTTAAACGTATATGCATTTAAAGTACTTAATACAAAATAATTTGTAAGGTACTCGTCAAGTTGACATTATATTAAATTCGATAATGCTCACTATTTGATTTTCTCCAGTATGTAGTCATCAAACATCACAGAAGAGGCGTCCTAGCTAGATACCTATATAACCATGAAATGAATTTACATACAACAATAATAAATAATACACAATTATCCGAGCTCCCCACACTTACTTGTTGTGATACAAAAAGATAAGACTTAGAACCGCCAAAAGTATGTCACCGGCACTCGTCTGACGGGTCGTATCGGATCTAGAGGGCTTTCTCCGTAGAACCCTAAGGTCAGATAACTGAGACCATATGTCATGTGGTCAAATGAAACCGTTTACCAGATATGGCCCCGCTAAGGATTCTTACCGCGTTGAATTGGAGTGCGTTCATTAGTAAATGGATTATAAATAACGCGTTAATTAAAAAAGTAAGGAGTAGTAACAAATAACATCATGTTACGAGCGCATTAAGTATGGTAATAATCTGTAATACCTACTGGTATTACAGATTATTACTTTTACTATTTATTATTATTACCTTTCTATTGGAAACTGAAGTTTCTTAAAGTTCAAAAATTGTAGTCATATTTTAATAAAAATTATGTAATACCAATATATCGATGAGAAACTAGTAAGTAGTAGTTTAGTAACCACAAAAGCTTCATAGTTGAAGGTACCAACCATTTAACACGTTAACACATACATAATGATCATATCTCCAATTCACATTGTTAATTTTTGTTCCCATTTCACACAAAAAGAAATCTTGAATTTTGAATTAAATCCTCTATTGTTTAATGTTGCGCCCAATTTTCCATAATTTCCTAAGAAAACGTGTATATCAATGAAAAAAAAATTAAATGGCAACAGGAAGGAACTTACTATTGCGCCAGGTCTTTGTCATCGAGGCCGGAAGGAGTAGCCAGAGTATCCGCATCGCCCTCTGTTCTGCCGCCCGGATGTTCAGGTATTATACGTTCGATCGTCGTGACCTCTTCGATATCCGAGTCGATCCCTTGGGCGAAGTCCATGTAAAAAGACTCCCTCGAGTCGCTGGACCCCCGTCGCAGTTTAAGCGACAGGTCCGGTGAGCTGTCATCCATGTTTCCGACACCACCGCACCATTCAATTTGAAAATATATTTCAGTGGTCGTTATTTAAATTTTACAATCATTTCAAAAGTCCATTTAACCCATTGTTGTAATCGCATTTGTATACATATCAGCTCTCTGTGAATGTACTACTTTAATTTGGCCGCCAAAAAGTTTATATGAAATATACCCCAGAAAGACATAGAATCAAAACGAGACTTCCACTTATAGACGAACAATGACCTGCAAACGGTTCGTAACCTTCCCTAAAATCGACACCACTTCCTGTTTTATTAACAGACCACCGAACAAGAACAATACAAAGGCAAGTGTGTTCATTAGTAAACAGTTATAATTTAAAGAACTTAAAACATACTTTTTCAAAATTAACCGCTGAATACCGAATTACATTTATAAAGTGAGTTATTCGGGGCTATTCATACAATTGACCACCAATACATTGACGCATTACTTAATCGACATACGAGAATATTTATTTTGGTCATTCGACGTCTTCCTTACAAGTTACAATGAATTGCTCTCTTCATTACTACAAAGTAAAATAAATACTGTCAACTTTCTGACATTCCAAATTGATTAAATATGGAAAGAAGTTTCCTCTCGAAATAGCGTCTTCATGAACTACGTTTAACATAATTCTTACGAGCATAGTGAGAGACGAGCCGCGGAAGGAATTAACGTAAAACACATCCGCAAGCGCGATATCAATCGACGCCGATCCCCGGGGAACAACGATGACGTACCGCATCAAACATACCAATACACTAGCTATCACATCGGCCCATCCGGACAATTCCTATGCTATGCACGCACAGCGTAGCCGCATCGTACGCGTACCGACAATTCAACGTTCACCCACACAACGGTCTCGTAGTGGATCGAGCACGTGTTCGTGACAGCGCGGACACGACCGCGGCGCCCTCTCGCGGCAACGGTTGGCGCGCGATTGCCGGGAGGCGGCGGCGAGCGGCCGGGAGGGGAGCAACCCTCCCGGCCGGGATCAACCACACGTTCCCGGTATTGGACCAAACCGATATTTGGAGAGGGTGGCATTGACATTGCACGACTCGCTTGACGGGGAATTCGCTTCCTAGTTGAGATACACGTGTATATAAACGAGGTTTTTTTCTTTATAATAATAAACTGGTCGGATAAACTGAGACGTAGATGGTTAAAATAAAACAACGCGTAATCTACAATTTTATAATAACATATTTTCACAAATTGTTTAATATTATAATTACAATAAAAAATGATGATATCACAATACTTTAGTCTTAATAATATAATTGGGTTGTATAAAATTATTATATAAAATGAAATGAACAAAACTATTATTTTTATTACATAAAACAATATTTCAGGTCATCAAATTGAGTTTTCACTTTTATTCACTTTGTCACAAGCTTTGCAATAGCAATACCATACCATATTGCCAAAATTTGCATCTTTCTTATCGTTTATGGTTTAATTTTATTTCGGTTGGAAAAAATAAATGTACTACTCATTAAAAACTGTATTTGAAACAATAATGATTTTTGAATATTATCATAATACATATTTGGAATGATATAATTAAATTACGCCTATCCTTGAAATGGAATAAAGCAATTAATTTATTACAGTTAAAGTCTTCGTGTTTACTTGAAAGTTATTTATAATTCGTGGAAAAAAAGAGACTAATTTTACTTGAAAAATAAAGCCATTAACACGAAATTTTATTTAAAAATATAATAATGATATAAATCAATGTATTACTGTGATATAACTTGTAAATCGTAAAAACAAATCATTACTTAGGCAAAACAAATAGTACAAAGTAATGATGATGAAATTGGGTTAAATATATTCTATTGACCATCTAACAATTGAATATTTAACTAGATGTAAAAATAAAATATATAGAATAACCTTTTTTTAATTCATAATTAGAGATAAAAAATGTATACAGAATACTCAATTAAGAATAAACACGCTAAGTACTAAACTATCGTCTTTTTTGCCAAAGCTGTTTTAAAAACATAGAAACTATTAGCAAAATTAAAAAAAATCATTAGGAGCATGACAAATGAATGCCATGTTACTAAGCTTTTTTTTGATTAAAATAGTTAAATGTGTATTATGTCACATTATAAATTAACACTGTTAATCAAAAAAGGTGTTCTTAAAGGAAATTTTTAAATTGAGAATTTTACAAAAAATATAAAAAGCGTTATTTTCAGATTGATTCTTTCACATTTTCTTGCTTCTAATTATGTATTAAAGGTTAAATACTTTTATAATACGTATTGATACAATATAATTCCTCCCGCGGCATTGACTTCTGTTTCGGATCTTATCAAAAAGGCAAAAAATTTAAAGAAGTATTTTATGATCGTTTTACACAGTCATATTCATATAATTATGTAACTACATTAGACAGAAAATAACTTTTAATATTTAGAAATGTCAAGGTTGTAATAAAAAAGCGCCAAAGATAAATATCAAGATAAATTGAATAAAGATGAATAAAGATGAATAAAACTGAATATAAAATGTATAGGTGTAATCTTTTAAAAAAGTGCAAACGGAACTTCTAGACCGAAACTAAAAATACTACACAATAATTATATTATCAATATTAACATACATGTGGATTATTGATAGTGCTCAAGGATATTACAGTTTGTATGGGTTTTATATCATTAATAACAATGTTTAACTTTCGACAGTATTAGGGGGTGTCCATAAATTACGTTAGGTGTTTAAGGGGGGGAGGGCGTCGAGTCAAATCTCATCTAATCTTACGTTGAGAGTTGGGTCTCGGCAAATATCACGCAATTTTTTTTTCTGATTGAAACAAAAAAAATTATACTATTTTGGTCCATTTAATCCAGATTGTACATGCTTAAGATTTAATCTTGAGCGTAATCGTGTAATACGATTAAGATCATTCATTAATTCGTTCGAAAGAAAATAATTTCTTGAGGCCGTGCATGATTCTCCATGGTCAATCCATGGAGAATCATGCACGGCCCATTAGAGTAGATATTCTTTTTTAATCACAATACTTAAGATTTAAGTATTCTATTGTTAAATTTTTATTACACTTATAATTAAACTCTCAGCAATATTGATTACTAGTCTTAACTAGTCGTAAATAAAAGCACGAAGCAATTTTTTTCTTTTTATAATAACAATCCAACGCGTTTACGTAAGAAACCCACATTTTTAAAATCTCACGTGAGATTGGGGGATGGGGGAGGGGGTTGAATAAAATCTCACGACATCTCACCAGGGCGCGAGGGAGGGACAGAAAATTAAAAAAACACCTCACGTAATTTATGAACGCCCCCTTAGTTATTATTAGTTGCATTTTATGCGACGCATGATTTCCACGCTAATCCACCGCACGCCATTGCACCAATAAGGTAAATCGCCAAACCGACAATAAGGCTAAGTATAACGTACATTTTGATATTCTTCCAAAATAAAGAACGTTGCAGGGTCCTCGCCGACGCACGATAAGACACAGACTGCAAATAACAAGAACAAAAAACCATGCATCAATATTAAAAAACTATAAACAATTTTTACATTTGTTTTGTATTAAAATGATTTTTAATATGGCAAATCTAAGCTGGTAGGACTATGTTTTCTCACAATAAAGACATTCAATTCAATTCTTTTTTTTTAAAACATTGCCCTAAGTTTGGGATAACATTATCCTGTGTTGCAAGGACGTTTTTACAAACATAAATTTCACACAGACAAACACCCAGATGCGTAACAACTATCTGTGGGTCACACAAATAGTTGTAGTTGTAGTAAATCAATTAAATTCACAAAGAAACCACCAATTATGTGACAAGTAATTGGGTCACATGTGTTGCCACTAAGAATTGGAGAATATGCAAACAAAAAATTTGATTTTGTTATCTTTAATGGTTCTTTTTTTCTTTTAAAAAAACATTGCCCTTACTTTAGGATAACATTATCCTGTGTTGTAGGGACGTTTTACAAACATAAATTTCACGCGGACAAACACCCAGATGAGAAACAACTATCTGTGGGTCACACAAATA
This sequence comes from Iphiclides podalirius, assembly GCA_933534255.1. Classification (NCBI taxonomy): domain Eukaryota; kingdom Metazoa; phylum Arthropoda; class Insecta; order Lepidoptera; family Papilionidae; genus Iphiclides; species Iphiclides podalirius. Next base: position 11,926,162 of record OW152815.1, on the reverse strand, counting down.
GTTGTCCCGTTTGGGAATCGAACCCACGACCCCCGGCGCCGAAGCCAATGCCTTGGCAACTGCGCCACGGAGTCATCGGTTTATCCAACAATGTCAAGGTTTTGTCTATAGTGTACATTTAAGATACTTTGAAAGAGCCCATGGTTAAAGTCAAGACCAAGTTACATACAATACACATCTCAATTTTCATAGAAAGTTCTAGCAACATACATGGATAAGACCCATGGATAATTTAAAGTGGTTTTATAATTAGTACTTAATTTCATGTTAAGATAATGTAACTCACACAAACAACATAATACTTACACTTGTAGCTAAATTGTCTGCCTTGTTAACTAGCAATTCTAATTTTTCTCCACGCATAGCCATGTTGTCTGTAACATAAAATTATAAAAAATGTAGTAATATGAAGCTTATATGTGCATTTAAAAAATGAACTATATTTACTTTATATGGTTTATTGTGACTCATAGGTTAACTTGAGTTTTAATTTTATATATCAGAATCCCAGGTGCCTAATAAACAAATCTTTTGTCAAAACTCCCATGGCCTAAATTAAAAATATAAAACAGATCCACTACTGGATTTTTAACAATAGCAGTTGTAAAATGGGAGCAAAATTTAACTCTCCTGATTGTTGACTGTTTCATTTATTACATTTTGTGCATGGATAACAGTTCAACTACTAAAAGATACTAAGAGGAACCCAAGGTAACGCTGACCGCAAACAAAGTGTATGTACACTGGCATACTGGAGCTTTAAGCTATCCTCAATAGAAGTGTGCCTGTCGACATCTGGTGGATCCTGTCAGCAAATACAGCCAATTCTAACATTTAGAGCGCATTTAAGTATGATTTGTTTTCCAAATCAGTGTTATTTTTTTCTTTTGATGTGTTTAGAACAGAGTAAAGATGGTGGCTCTAATTATGTTCTGTCCAAGTTGTGACACAGTCTTGTTTTGTTATATAATTGAAAAAGTAAAGTAACAGCCTACAAATGTACCACTGCTGGGCAAAGGCCTCCTCTGTAAAGAGGGTATCAGGGCATAGTCCACCATGCGGCCCCACTGCGGATTGGTGGACTTTTCGAAATATTGTTTTTTGTTATTACTTCGAAAATATGCAGGTTTCCTCACGATGTTTTCCTTCACCGCCGAGCACGTGATAAGTCAGCACTTAAAATTAACAATTTCATTGGTGCTGGCACAGGTGATCGAACTCAGGTTGCTCGAGTAAATTGAATTAAAGGCGAGCGCCCGGACACTGAGCTATCACGGCTCCATATAATTGAAGGGAATCTTAAGTTTGCATAATCATGAGTGGGAGGCATAGTTTTAATTGGAGCTTATGTCGGGCTCCACGAGATAGTTGAGTTAGTGAATTAAGAATTCTACGGGATATGTAGTGTTCTGTAGTAGTAGGGATATTTGTCCAAACTGTGTTATGGACAAATACTCTGTCAAATCGCCTGCTACTTCATCCAATATGTTCGAATTTATTGTGTTTACAAGGCGAGAAACACCATTTTACATAGAAACTCTATACTCCGACATAATCTTTACACACAAAAATCATACCATAACATCACTCTGTTGCGACGTAAGAAGAGGACAAACAAGAACACTTTCGCGTTTATAATTCATATTATCTATGGGTGGATTTCCAACTATAAATATACTAAATTAAAGAAGGACAAATGCACTGTTAATTTTAGTACAGAGTGATTCAAATATGCATCATGATCATCTTAAAACTAGCCCATGTCACTCTCCACCTCCGAACTATCTCCATATGCCAAAATCATTCCATTACATCACTCCAGTGATGATGTGAAAGGAGGAAAAATAAACAAGCTTTCGCATTTATAATATGAGTATGGATTAAACCGATTCCATTTTCATAGCCTACAAGATTTGAAATCACCTGTGTAAATAGCCTGCAGTATAAAAGTTTATCATTTTATTAACATATGAAACATGAAAATATGTCCTTTAATAATATTATGTTACATACATATAGTGAATAGTAAGAAACATAACACAATATAATATGTATCTATATAAAAATCCATTGTAGTACATACAACATAACAAGGTCAAGCATTAATCCAGAGGATGTTACTTCACGGTTTTCACACAAATAGAAGTTTCTTTTCTTTACGTAACCTTTATACTAATTCACATTGTACACCATATGAATTTACCAAACACAAAAATAATAAAATTAAAAAAGAGTATAATTACTATTTAAACAAACATTACAATCTTTACATTTTTGTATTACTAAGATTACTTGTATTATTGTAAACCTTACAAATATTTTAGTACGATTTAAATTAAGGAAACCTCAGTAATTATAACAATGTACAATTTTTCATATTTACAATATAAGCAACCATGTTTCAGCATGACATTTGTTTATATAAAAACAAAACAGGAATAAATATTGATAAACTAAACTAAGTACTTATAATCAGAGCCATTAATTATGTACTGGACATTGACATAAAAATGCCGTGTTTACAATACAATCCAAGCAATATTGATGATAACGACTTGATAAGAAAATGCATACACATTTATCACAACCAGAAAAACAGAGATTTATAGGCAAATGAAATGTTTAATGGGCAATATTTTTGTGGAAGAAGCATTATTTTGTTAATATGATCATGAATCGCGGTACAAGGAAATTTTGGATTATTGAAACAAAAGTTGTAAAAACCTGCATGAAAACTTTTTTTGAATATCTTATAATCTCTATTCATGTGTACAAGTAGTTACTACAACTAATTCAAAGAACTATTAACAAGAAAATTTTACAATTACTTATGATTCATACACTTTCTTTAGATGAAATGGATATCATAAGCCAATAATAATCAAGTAGAATACTACTGTGGAGCTACAGCCACCTCAATACTTGATCATAACTAAACTGTTTATGTGAATTTTTATATTAGAAGCATATCAAGAATTAAACTAAAGGGATAATTCTTACCAATATTTTTAACCATTATGTTTTTAAGCTCATCAAGCTCGCCATGCACTCGGGATATAGTGTCCAAGTCTTTTGATTCACTGTAGTGTTTCATTTCTGTAGCAAGAACCCTGGCAAACTCACTATTCATGGCATAAGGTATTGCAGTTTGAGCGGTGTCACCAAATGCTGTAGTAAATCGTCTTTTAATTTCATTAAGGAATAGAAATGCCCTCGAACGTTGAAATTTCTAAGAAAAAAATTAATAAAGAATTAATAATTAAAAATATAAACTTGTATTTAGCATACAGTTAAATACAAAAACTTACATCGTCCGTAATGCAAAAATACACCAACTTGTTCTCTGCAATATAATGAAACAAATAGTTTCCATGCGAATAAGTAAGTTTATCATCATGGGGTGGAATTTTTGAGAGTATCTGTTCTGTGACTTCTGTAAAATTGCCGGCACAAGTTGCGTATTTAGCCAGAACAACCGTGCCCCGAGCAACTACGCTAAATAAAAGCGGCATTCTGTATACTATGCAGATCTAAACTAAACAATTTAAAGCTGAAAAATAACGACAAATAAAAGAATGATAAAATTAGTCACCACTCAATTTATAATAAACAAAACAAACTGTATTATTTACAATTTAGTCCCTTAAATCCTTAGTCGCAGCTATATTTTATAATGAGATTGAGTTAATATCAGAAATATGATATGACAGTCGTGTAATGTTCACAAATTAATAAACTAAATCACCAAACCAACCACAACCAATAATGAATTAATGATATGTTGTTTTGTATATTAGCTATAGTTTAGGCATGGGCTAAAAGTATCGATATATAAAAATATCCATATTTTTCCATACCATTATCGATCATGTAAAAATATCGATATTTATTTCAGACTATCGAATTCGTGTCAATTACAATACATTTTTTAATGTTATTCTTGTTTCATGTTTAATGTTACTAGATACTCTGCATGCTCCTTGCGCATCGTTAACTTTAAAAACTTTTTTCAACTATTTTCTTCATGTCTATTCTAAGTTACAAAAAAATATTTTATGTTTTGAAAATATGTATGCATAATCATGCAAAAAATGACGATATATCGTAACTTTACGCTCGATAATTATCGATGCTTTTTAAAATTTCGTCACGAAATCTATCGATATTTTTATTTTATTTGGCCATTCCTAGTTCAGTATTCAGTAACAATAGCAATAATGGGCAATAAAAAAAATAATTCACATTATGAGTGAGGCGTATTTATCGTAACAGGTAACTAAAACAGTTATCTTGAGATAACAGACTGTACTTGTTACGAACAATCTTAAGTAACAGTTCCTGTTCCACACAGTTTATTCATCACTAGCTGCTGCCCGCGACTACGTCTGCGTAGAATAGGCTGGAGGCGTAACATTCAAACAGAAAGACAGATATACCTACAAAACATGTATATTAATTATAGCCTATGTCTTATTCTGATGTATAAGCTATATTTTTGTAAAGTTTCATTAAAATCGATTCAATAGTATTTGCGTGAAAGAGTAACAAATATCCATCCATACATACAAACTTTCACCTTTATAATATTAGTGAGGATTACTGTAATTTTTTTCCAAACTTCTTTTTCCATAATATTCAAAAATTAAAAGAAAGAAAATTTCAGGGTTAACACGTTTCTCGTCCTAATACATAAACCAGTGCCTGAGTTAGAAAAACGTTAAACAGCGGGAAGCTTATAACGTATATATCAAGAACTTTTGAGAGTTAGGAGAAAACAATGAGAAAAAAGAGGACGGCAAGTTTCGGTCACTTTAGCGTAAGTGTGAACAAATCCAAAGAGTACTTTTGTATACAGGGAAATATAACTCAGGAAACTACAGTTAATATAGGTAAATATAGGCATACAATACATTGACATACAAATATGGATCTTGTTTATGAAGTTCCATACTTGTTAAACAAAAAATTTACGCAACACAATGGTACTTTATTTCGTAATGTCACTTTAGTTTATTAATGTCAATGTCCCGCGTATATTTAACAAACTGTAGTTCAGAGCGCTCTTCTATATATACCATAGTGACACACATAATTATGTTGTTTCTTCTAACATAGATTCTAGATCTATCTGATCAAATCCGAAGACCGAAAAGAGCTAATATAACTAAAAGAACGAACTAGTTTACTGTCCAAAATGAACTAGTTCAGAGCGCTTTACACACAAGAACAGACACAAGAATAGCGGGTGTCAGTGTTTAAGAAACCGGGTGTAAGATTGGTATTCGGTCAAAGTATGGGGAATCTGTCGGTACACAGCTTCCTAACGCCTAAATAGTCTTGTAATATTTTTTGTACATGACTCATACTCACTCTCTTATCTTCCACTATCATTCGTCACACAGCACTGATGTTATCTTCGCATGTCGCAGTTGAAGGACCTCCCCTCACGCAGATCATCATTGATATTGCTTTTGATTGATTTTAAACTCTTTAAAACAATTGTAAATAGTGACACGGGACGGATGTTCATTATTAAATGCCAATCGAAGTCTATCATAGCTTTGTTGTTGAGTAAGACCAGAACGAATGTCGTAATAAATCAAGGACCAAAAATTTTTGTACGTTATATTCATTACGGTGCTCCCATAGCTCTGCGCAAAAATCGATTCTAGGTGACCTGAACTCTGTGTACCGTATTTGCGTCGGAGCAATACGGAGGGGCACACTGAAATGATCGAGAATAAGAAAAACCATATGCACGGTATAGCTAAATTGTATTTTATTGCTTTTCGAAGTATTCTCCGTTCAACTTAATGCACTTTTCCATTCGTGCAAACCAATCATTAAAACAGTAATTCCAGTCTGAAGTTGATGTTGGCTAAATGGCCGATTTGTACGCACAGCTGCTTCGGGGTCTTCAAATCGTTGACCGCGTAATAAATCTTTCATTCTAGGGAATTTAAAGAAATCGTTTGGGCTCAGGGGCTCAGGTCAGGACTGTACGGAGTATGGCATCAGCTCAACGTTTTCCTACTTCATAAAATCATTTGTCTTTCGAGCCATATGGGAGCTCGCATTATCGTGATGTAAAAGGATGCGACGTTTCGGGTTATTTTTTCGGAATTCGGCTATCATTTCTGGCAAACAAACCGTGTTATAGCACTCAGCGGTAACCGTTCTGCGTGCCTGTAAAGGAATTGTAGCAACATTCCCCTTTTTGGAGACAAACATAGCGATTGTTTGAATATCATTAAGATTCTAAGAGACCAGTATTCAAATTCTAAAAAAGGTTTTATTGTAACTCAATCCGAAATGCATTTCAGCATGCCTCTCGTATGCAAAAAAACTCGACGTCATAATACGGCGAACTACTACCGTATATAAGGTCACCTTGTTCGTTTACACGTTTTAGACGTTTTTTATTAAGGGATACAGGCGGCCTAGTACGAAGGCCGCCCGGAAATTCAAGGACGAAATCTAAATATTTGACTTTATCTACCCAAGTTACCGGACTATCCATGAGTTTAACGAATGGGGGATTGGGCACCTTACCTTATTCTGCGAGAAGTAGACGGCCGCACTTTTGGCTGGATTGACCTCGATCCTCCATTGCCGGTGATGACCGCGGCCTGGAGTAGTCGATGAATCGTTTCGAGCTTGTGTCGAATAATTGTTGGGCTTTGTAGGGGGAAAAGTGAGATTTTCCGCCAAGCCATTTACAGAAGCATTATTCAGAAATACAGAAAAACAAAAAAATATAATAGATTATTAATAGATATGTGCCCAGGTACAGATTTTTTTTTCAACGACCCGATTAGCGGGTTCGATCCCCACTACTGTAGAAATATTGTGTGATGAATATAGTAATTTTCCATTGTCTGGGTGTTAATATATTTACAATATATAGGTACTTATTTACAAAAGAAAAGTATATTTAGGTATGTTTATCAGTTATCTAGTACCCATAGTACAGTTGCTTAGTTAGGGACTATAAAATATTGTATAAAAATGTGTTCTGAAAATATTTATTTATTTAAAATGCTGTCACAGGGTGGGTGGTGTATACTTCTTGATTTTCAACCGACTTCAAAAAGGACAAGGTTCTCAATTCAACTGTATTTTTTTACGTTTGTTACCTCAAAACTTTCCACAGATTGAACCAATTCGGATGATTCTTTTTTTATTTGAAATCTGGAGCTTCCCATGTAAGAACATATTAATTTCATTGGTATTGTATTTTGGACTTAGGGAACTCCTGAAAATCAATTATGAAATGAATACAGAGCGAGATATTTGAAGTCACTTTTGTTTTTCGTTAATAAAAAATGGACTTTGTCTTAATGCCTCTAATTTTGAAAATATTTAACTTGGTCCATCCTAATTGCTCGCCTCGAAGAAAACTTCTGGGCAAAACAACTATTTTATGTTAGGTATATATAAGTAAACAGGGAGGCTTTTCTAACTATATCCATTTTTTTATTAAATTCTAGACATCAATAATGTTACATAAAAAATTATAAATATTTAAAATCACTAGTAATTAATTAAATACATTCATTTGAACGTATCTCAAAAAGTGCGTGATTTATGGGCAACTCATTTATTTTACGCGCGTCATTCGTTTCAAAAGTGTACGACGCATTTATGAAATGAATGACTACCGCATTGTCAACAAGTTCTGTTTAATAAACAGAACTTGTTGTCAACGCGGGAATGGAATGGCAAGTTTTTTGAAAAATAAAGTTTGTTTTTATTTCAATAAACGATTATACTACCGAGTTTGAATCTCCTGTATGAATTTGGGCACCTTTAGAAAAGCCACCCTGTATAGTAACTAACTAAATTCATAAGTATTGGTAAGGTAATTAGGAATTAGTGCTAAGTCCGAAGAATCCAACTGGGGCAGCGTTCGGGAAGTTACGCGATATCTTTTCTGCCAAGATTCCGCAGTGCCTAAAGACAAGAGTTTATAACCAGTGTGTGTTGCCAGCCATGACGTATGGCACTGAGAGACATGGTCTCCAAAAGTTGGCCTAATGGAGAAGCTCAGAGTAACACAACGAGCTATGGAGAGAGCTATGCTCGGAGTTTCTTTGCGCGACAAAATCCGGAATGAGGAAATTCGCCGAAGAACTGGAGTCACCGACATAGCTCTCCGGATCTGCAAGTTGAAGTGGCTGTGGGCAGGCTACATCGCTCGAAGAATTGATGACCGATGGGGAGTAAAGGTTCTCGAGTGGCGACCACGAACCGGAAGACGTATCGTTAGTTGGAAGGCCTCCCTCTAGGTGGATCGACGACATCATAAGAGTCGCGGGCAACCGGTGGATGCAAATGGCAGTATCGTTCGTTGTGGCGTTCTAAGGGGGAGGCCTATGTTCAACAGTGGACGTCTTGCGGCTGATGATGATGATGATGATGCTAAGTCTGAGATCACAACTTCTCGAACCAATGGCTTATTTGTGTGAATATTTACAGGTTCAAGGATAAAATTTATATTTTTGGATTAATTTAATTATAAATAAATAAATTACAAAATGTCTTTATCATAAATTGTATATCACATTTGCCTTAACTAAATAAAACATTATTTTAATCAAAATAGTCATCAATATCAATATCAGGATTCAAGATATCATCACCAAAAGGTGTTAAATCTATTTGATCTAAAATTAGATTTTCACACATTTCCTCTAAATCTGTTTCACCTATTAATATAGCACCTTGTAACCTGCCATTCTGAAGAACAAATTTTATATATTCAAGGTTAGGCGTCGCACGAAGAAGTATTTCATAATCACTACCTAAGCCTTGTCCATTATATTTCCCTAATAACACTACTCTGTACCCAAAAAGGGTGGTACAATGAGTAAAAAGCTCAAAACAAAAATCTTGAAGAACTTCTTGATTTGTAAGCCTAGCATGCATAGCTTTGGCTGCCATGCCTGCCATTTGTCTGGCTTGAGTCCACAGCCTTAACTGAAACCAGTGTGGAGCATGCTGCCAGGCAGCAAATGCAACATCACCAGCAGCAAAAACATCAGAAACCGTAGTTTCCTGATACTCATTGACAGCCAATCCACCATCAACTCCTCTCTGTGGTTCCTGATCCCATAAAAAGTTAACTGCAGGTTCAACCCCTGTGGCTGATATAACAAAATCACAGTATATTTTTCTGCCATTTGTAAGCTTCACCTCTAAAGAGTATCCTTCACCGTTAACTTCTTCGAATGATTCAATTTCTACTTTGTAAATTATTTCTAGCTCTTGTTCCCCTTTCTCATTTTTAATACTCTCAAGTTTACGGTACCAATCAGGTCCAAGAGCTGCTGATCTTAAATTTTTGTTTATTGACACTAATGTGTCTTCTTCTGTAAAAATATGCCTTCTTAAGATTGACTGGTGAATTTTGTCTTCGTCAGAAGATTTATTTTTCATTGTGTTTTGGAAAAATTCAGCAGCACCAGGATCAATAAATGTGGCTGAAATATAATCATCTCTAATGACCCATACTTTTTGAATTCCTTTAGTAGCATGAACGATTTCTGAAGCTATTCCACCATTTCCTACTATTAACATTTTCTTTCCCGTTTTCAGTCTCTTTTGAAATTCTGTTACGGATTCTGTATCCCTAATACCCAGAATTCTATCACACTTGTTGGCATCGGAAATTAGCCGGGGTATTCCGCCAGTACAAATACAAATTACCTTATATTCTATACTAACATCAGCATCAGTTATAGCAAGTTTTCTTTTTGTATCCAAGTATTTTAAAGAATCGTAAATAATATTAAGATTTGGGTGGATTTTTAATAACGAATTTGCTTCGGTTTCACAAACATCAAATTTTACAATAGTTTTGGCGAAAAAACTAACATTGCTAACATTTTTCACTAGCGATGAAGCAGTAATAATTGCAAGCGTTTCTTCAGGATGAAGAATTGCAAGTGTTTCAACACAAGTAACTCCGGCTATTCCACCACCAACCACTAAATATGAGACTTTTAAGTTATCCATGCTGAAATTTTATAAAAATTTATAATGATTGCTTATGCCGGTGGGCAGTGACATTGACTTACAAAATTTAGCTGATCCATAGATAAGACATATATACTGAAAGCTGATCTGATATTGATAAATGATAAGCGAAGTTCCAGAATATAATTATGTTTTATCTATGGTAATAACATTAACTTATGGTTTTTGAATAAAAAAAGTAATAAAATATAAAGGATAACAAAATGCCAGAATCATAGAAAAAAAATCAATTACTATTTAAACAAGTAAAACATTTTTAGTAACAAAAAAAAGAGACTTCAAAGCTTCAAATATCTCTTTGAATTGATCAAAGAGTTTGAAGATTCCGAATGATCAATTCAAAGAGTTTGAAGTTCTTTAAACTTTTTGAATGAAAGCTGAATAGCACCCAGAAAGCCATCAGGTACTATAGTACCAAGAAAATAAAATTATGTAAACCGCAACTAGGGAACCATGGTACCTACGCGACATAGTGTAAACAAATTCCGTATATCATCAACTAGCGCGTTTTGATTATAAAAATAGCTTCATAGAGTCGTTCTATAGCTATATATATTTCAGTATATATGTCTTATCTATGTTCTCTAGTTAACATCTCCGATGACCAGTGTTTCAGAAACCGGGCGTAAGTATCTCCGGAGTCCAAGGGCCAATCAAAAGTACTCTTTGTTGCGGTCAATAGCAATGAAATTTTATGATTGGATGGGGCTAAAAGGGAGCTAAGCCGAAGCCATTGCAAAAAAACTCGGTTAATTACACTGGCAACAAGTTATTTTCTTTTGTACGTAACGTGAAATATTTAGTCTTGAATAATATAAATGTTCAATAGATTGCTATGAATGTTTCAAATAACACTAAAAAGTTTCAATACAACACTTTTTTGTAATTTGTGTTGAACAGTTTTTTGTAATTTAATTTAATAAAATTTTTGAAAATTTCAGTTTTTATCAACAAATTGCAGATATTTGAGTATATTAAAATTTAAGGCCAATGTAACTATATCATTGTCTTCTTTATTTTGCTTTATTTTAGGAACCTCGTTGTAATGCCCAAGATAAATAATACGCCAACATACTTTGACTTTACTTGTCCTGCTGTCTTTGTTCTATAGCGAAAATTTGTTGCTCGAATGTTTTACCGTGTTCATCGACGGTGACGATGACGGTGCTCAATTATTTAGGAAAAAAAGCTAAATGTGAATGTAGAAAGTGTTTTTCAACGACATATTACACAGTCCAAGCTGATTTTCTAAATCGCTAAGGTTTCCATATCTTTCATCAAATATCTAATATCAAACCATATGCCTTGTAAAATATTTTTAGCACTAATTTTAGTTTTTTTTTTTAATATAATAAGCCATGACTGCTATCCTACCCATGGCATTTATGAAGCTTTTCATCAATGAAATTACGAAATTTTCTTAATTTAAAAAATTACCGTGTAATACGGTGGTTTAAATTAGGAACATCTGTACCCTTTTGAATGATATTATCAGGTATATAAAAGTACTCTGTGGTTTTTTTATTTTCCCTTTTTTTTATAACCTGTTCTTTTCCTGTCAAAGTCAGAATTCTGTAAAAATATCAATATCAATATCAATACTTTATTTGAGTAGATAGATTTAGATTGTCGGCCCATTTAAAAACATAAATAAAATGTTGTTATTTGGTGTATTGCACTTATATAAAATAAACATAAAATGTAGTGATATTGTTTAAAATATTTTATTTACTTAACGTTATATAGATATTACTTGTTGTATTAACATATGTGATCTGATATTTTTAATCATGTTAAAATGGATTCTATACGGCACATTACCTATTTCTATATCGATATTGTGGTATTTCCCCATTGTTGGAAGCCTTACTTACTTGGTTTTACTTAGTGCTTTTGTTCTAATTGTAGTTTTTATGTTAACTTTTTGGGGCCATATTGCACTCTCGTCTCCTCATCAGGCATCTTTGTTTGTGGTTGAAAAAACTGAAAAAGAATCTCGATTATTAGAAGAAACAATAAAGGTATGTTTGCCATTGACATCATTATATATGTGTTCCTGTATAAATTAATTTTATTAAAATACTTTTATATAGGAAGATCAATGTTCCTGGGTAAACTCAACAAGGAAGACTCATTTAGCTGTGATTTTCGGTCGTACTGTGGATAGTCAGTTGCAGCTCTTGATAGACTATTTCATTAGAGATTTTGTGGCACGCTGGTTGAAAGAATTGGCACATAAACCTGAACCAATAATTGATAAATTCAAGGAACATATCTGGGGTGCTGTGCATACACTGTATGAAAGATTATTAAGGGTGGATGCAGAGAAGTTGTTAGCAAATGATATAGTGACCAAAATAACACAACATTTTGAAAGAATAAGAATTGCTAGGAGTTGTGCGTAAGTATGGCTTATGTTCCATTGTAAAATCATCACAATCCAATGGTGTTTCTTTAATAATAATAAAAGAAAACTAGTGGTCTATAACATCCTTATGCTAATTAAATATTACTAGATAAATCAACTTTCAAACAGAATGTTCTCCTCTAAATTAGTTTGAAAGGGCTTAATATGATGGTTAGTTACATCAATGAAACTGAAATAAATATTAGTATCAATAATTACTCAGGAATGCAGGACCTGAAAGGCCATGGATTTGGTAGGCTGTAGACTGTATAAGTTTGACTCTAAAGATATTATTACTGTAAATAAAATTAATGTTCACAAACAAAACCTATAGATTTACTTAAATCTATGAAATTTATTAGAGTATTAGAAAATAAAAATCTTGTTACTAAATATGTTTGGATATTAAATTTAAGTGAAGGCTCATGTAGCCTAAGTACATGATAAAAGAAAAGAAAGAACTCATTAAACTTTAATGATATGTTTTGATGTCTTTGTTTCAGTTTAGAACTAAACCAACCCCCCGTATTTGCCCTTGCACCGCATTTGATGTCATCTGAAACAGAACTGCATTATCTACGGCAGATTAGTGAATTGCTTATAATGTTTCTAATGCCTCGCTGCTACTCCCTAACACCAGTTTCCCATCTATTGAGAGAGATTTTAGCTTGTAAAAGTATGTATGTAAAGTTAATTACTTCATATTGTTTATGGTTTAGATCATCTTAAATCTATAACTTAAGTTTTCATTTTTTTAGAGGTATGATTTAGATTATTCATATGTACTTGAAATATCATAGCAATTTCCTAAAGAAATCGATATGTTACTTATTGTATTATTTAAAAGTAAGATGTATTTTCTAACTACATAATTTGATTTAAATATTAGTCATAATTGGTGTTTTAAAGATTTTTTTAACAGTTTTGCAGCCTGCTATCAACCTTATCACAGAACCTGATTACATTAATCAAAAGATAATTCAATATTTGGAAGCACAGAAAGAAGTGGATGCCATGCATGTAAGAACACATGAGTATGCAAAGACTTTTGAAGATTACATCAGGCTCATAAATAGCTGCAATAATATTGACACACTTAAGCGGCTACGGTGAGTAAACATGAATGTACTACTTTCACTCGACCAGTGGTCGAAATTCAACCAATTAATTAATTATACATTTTAGTGTGTGTAATGTTTTTTTATTGATTTAATGTATTTTTATGCATAATTAAAAAAAATATTAGCATTCTGCACTCCTTCTCTATACAAACTATAAGTATGGGAAATTTCATACTCTTTCGTCTGCACAATTTTCGTAAAAATGGGGACAAAGTTTTCACTTCACATATTAATATTTTGCACATTGCTGACCTGGCTTGCTTATTTATGTGCACAGTTTTACTGAGATAAACAAAATAAACCATTATGTTATAAACATTAAAAGAGCTTACAGATTTATGTGAATGTTTGTGTTTGTGTTAGACCACACTCATCAAATCGTTAAACAAATTTTGTCACCCCAAGCTATTGCATTACTTGCTTCTCTCTTAATCCTTGTCCTTCACTTTTATGTAAAAATTGATAACTTTTTTTATGTATGAAATTATTAAAAAAATTATCTGACAGTAGTAGACTTTTTTGTGAATTTATATGTTTAAAACCTATTTTCTGTAACACTAATTACTAAATAATGTGTTAAGTTTATAATAATATCTTTCAATGTTTCAGTTACGATATAGTTACACAAATTATGCAAGCAACAACACTTCAAAATATGAAAAGGGCAAAGGGTATAGATATTGATGTCATAGAGAAAAGCAGCAACCAACACAATATTAGTCGGCAGCAACTGACTGATGCTAAAAAACTCAAAAGATACATCAATCAATTAACAATTGCAAAGATTGAGTGTGAGAATGCTTTAAAGAAACTTGGCTGGGATGGAGCTTTTCCTGCTTTGGAATCCGATAGCAAGGTACTAATTTAATTTAAATTGTAAAGCATTAACGAAAAATTACTGGAAATTACTCAAAATTACTTGATAAAATATTTTTGTTATACACAGTATACCTAATTTTCTACTTTTGCTATGTTAGTTTATTATATTGTCCTTTAGTTTAGAGATATGTTCAAATGTTAAATCCGCCTTAGAAACTGTCACGAAATCTGTATCATAGAAGCAGGCAATGTAATCTATTAGAGCAACATCAGCCGACATTACAGCCATTGACACAAAAATAGGCCAACTCTACACATGAAACTATCATGCCCTCAAAAAAGATAGGCGTCAAGTATTTATATTTTTGAATTTCGTCTGCTTAGTGAGGTACTAAGGCTGACACTTCATGTTTCGGGTATTTTGAATGTCTACGCATCTTTTACTTATGTATCTTCAGGCTACATACTATCTCAGTTAATAATTTCTCATTAACATTATCCAATAAAAGTATTCATGGATTTGTCGCTTTTATTTCATTTCGGCATAGTCATAATGTCTAGTGAACATAAATGCTGCAAAGCATTCAAAATGTCATAAACTTGCTCAGTAGTTATACCTTCGAAAGAAAACTGGGGAAAAATGATAGTAACTTTTTATATTCACAAAGAGCTCTCATAGATTTAAGTGTGTTTCATAAAATATACTCCAACGACTTATTTTTCAGACTTTACCATTGCACAAAGTTATGGAGAGCGTAACTGGGCGCAGGTATCTCTCTATGTTCTTGGAGACCATGTGTTCTCAAGGACTTGTGGGCTTTTGGATGGCGGTTGAAGAGTTGAGGCATAGCCCAAGAAGCAGTTGGCACCAGTTGGGAGCTGAGATTTTTTACACATACATTAGGTCGCCCAGCGCAGAAATAAAAGTAGATAAGGTATTTCATTTCTGTTTTCTATTTGATTAACGTAATATCCTATAAGTAATATTATAAATGAAATTCAATGAAACGATTCTGAGAATTAGCAATTATACACGTTTACACTTTCCTTAAATAGCATTGATTATAAGATTTCTATAATATGAAAGTATTTAAGTTACAAGCCTCAATGTTAATATATAGATAGAAAGAAAAAATGAAATATCTGGCAAAATCAATCCATAATTTTTATGGTAATATAAAAAAAAACATTATTGCAAAATGCGCATTATTCAAAGTATATCGCAGTAAATTGAACTATTGGAAAATTGGACGTCATATAGATTTGTTTGTTATGAATTTACTACATGAATTGTACATCAGTTGATTATTTAAAATACAGAGGAAAATGTGATGCCCTTGAATTTTCAGGATACTAGGAAGAGAATGGAGGCATTCCTATTAGGAGATAAGGGCCCCGAAGTATTTTATGAAGTTCAGGATACTGTAGTGGATACTATCCAAGAAAAGTATTACTCCTCTTTTCTGTTAAGCGACCAGTACAAAGCTTTAATTGCTGAACTCGCCAAGGAAGAAGCTAATAAAGGTCAGCCATTCAAATTTAGATTCTGTTCAACTTTAATTTACCCATACCTAAGCACTAGTGTTCTTGTTTCAAAAAAATATATGGAACATTGGGGAATTATTTGAATATAATTAAACATTTTTTTTTATGTGACAAGGTGACAAGCGAGCTGGCGGTTCACCTGATGTAAAGTGATAACAGTCGTCCATTGACATTTTCAAAACCCAGGGTTACAGATGTGTTGTCACCTTATAATAAAGTGGGCCCCGGTTACCTCACTCAGAAGTATAACTCTTCCATTTCACGCCGGTCTTCTGTGACTTCGTGGTGCTTACCCGGACGGACCTTCCCATTCGAGCAAAGGCGAAGACTGTTGCGTGGCCAAATTGGCCAAATTGGCCTTGTGTGAGTGAGCCTGAACCTTTGACGGAATTCAACATTTATGTCATTAGATTTGTCTCAGTTGTGCCGAGTGACGTATGGCCGTGAAAAAATAATAATAATGTAGTATTTTTAATGCGGTCGAGATTTTTTTGGTGCGTTGAATAATTTATTTTATATCTCTATTTATACTTTCAAATACTGGATAGTGTTATCTTGCAATAGCCAACGTTTTGTAGTCGAAAACTCATACGTAATATATATAGTTTTAGCTATATTTGTTTTGTTCTAACTTCTTACGTGCGTACAAAAGTACACACATACGTTTTTGTTTTCGTATCACAGATATAAGCACGGAGAGATCGCCCGTCGAGGATCGGCAACTCTCCAACGAGTCCGCGTCGTCAGCGGAAAGCGCTGGCGGCACCATCCATCTCACCGAGCACTCAACCTACGCGAGAAGGAAACTCGACCAGCTGCAGGAGAGGCACAATAACAAGACGCAGGTATTAAGAGCCCTACGCCATGTCAGGGGTGGTCAACTGTTTTCTACCTCAGGTTTACTGTATATTAGCTGTAGTCAAAATGGTAGTAGTGCAGATGTGCGCACTCATATCGTGTCGTTTAACGTTTTCATTAATTTCTAAAACAGTTTTTACTTTTCCTGTTTCAACTTTAAATACTTTGCAGAGAATGCATCTAAATATATCGTTCGAAAATTTTAATTCCTAATATAGCTGTAACAGAAACAGTAAAACATCGCTTACTTTTGTTAAATGAATATTCTTTCAGGAATTTTTCCACTTTCAGTTTTCTAGTCCCAAACTAAGCTACACTTGTACTAGATAACTGATAAACATACTTAAACATACTTTTCTCTTGTAAATAAATACATATTATAAATATACAAACACTAAGACACTGGGAAAACATAACACAATATTTTTCCAGTAGTGGGGATCGAGCCACGAACACCCATCTGGCGCAAGAGGCAGGTTCACTACCCACAACGCCAATCGGGTTGTGTAATGCCCGGTTCCTATATTCAACGAACGGCCGTTAGTTACATAGCTTCGTAACTTTCATATCGAATTATATATAAAAGGCGTGTACGCACGGTTCCCATATTAATAAAACGAGGCGTACGAGGTAAACGAGCCGTTGCATTATGTACGGAAAGTGAGTTACTAGCGCTCCTTTAGTCTACAAGTCGTTATGAAAGCTACGAAGCTATGTAACTAACGGCCGTTCGTTGAAAATAGGAAAGGGGCGTTGGACGACCCGATTGGCGTTGTGGGTAGTGTCCCTGCCTCTAGCGCCAGAGGGCGTGGGTTCGATCCCCACCACTGGAAAAGTATTATACCGGGCATAAAAGATATAAATCTATTTGCCATTCTCGCGTATTGCGGTGTGGCAGGCGCTGGCAGCGCTGCGCGCGTCGCTAAAGCCGGAGTCGCCCGCGCTGGCGATGCTGGCCAACGAGGTGGAGCGGCTGGCGGGCGAGCAGATGCGCCTCGAGGCCCACCTGGCGCGCACCGACACCTGGGCGGAGCACCTGGGCAGGTGGCGCGCCTCCGTGCACAGCGCCGAGGTTGTTTTTGCGTTTTTTTTTTAATTATTTTTATTTTTAATGGAAATAAGGGCGGGGGGCGCGCCTCCGTGCACAGCGCCGAGGTTGTTTTTGCGTTCTTTTTAATTATTTTTATTTTTAATGGAAATAAGGGCGGGGGGCGCGCCTCCGTGCACAGCGCCGAGGTTGTTTTTGCGTTTTTTTTTTAATTATTTTTATTTTTAATGGAAATAAGGGCGGGGGGCGCGCCTCCGTGCACAGCGCCGAGGTTGTTTTTGCGTTTTTTTTTAATTATTTTTATTTTTAATGGAAATAAGGGCGGGGGGCGCGCCTCCGTGCACAGCGCCGAGGTTGTTTTTGCGTTTTTTTTAATTATTTTTATTTTTGATGGAAATAAGGGCGGGGGGCGCGCCTCCGTGCTCAGCGCCGAGGTTGTTTTTGCGTTTTTTTTAATTATTTTTATTTTTAATGGAAATAAGGGCGGGGGGCGCGCCTCCGTGCACAGCGCCGAGGTTGTTTTTGCGTTTTTTTTATTATTTTTATTTTTAATGGAAATAAGGGCGGGGGGCGCGCCTCCGTGCACAGCGCCGAGGTTGTTTTTGCGTTTTTTTTAATTATTTTTATTTTTGATGGAAATAAGGGCGGGGGGCGCGCCTCCGTGCACAGCGCCGAGGTTGTTTTTGCGTTTTTTTTAATTATTTTTATTTTTAATGGAAAATAAGGGCGGGGGGCGCGCCTCCGTGCACAGCGCCGAGGTTGTTTTTGCGTTTTTTTTTATTATTTTTATTTTTGATGGAAATAAGGGCGGGGGGCGCGCCTCCGTGCACAGCGCCGAGGTTGTTTTTGCGTTTTTTTTAATTATTTTTATTTTTAATGGAAATAAGGGCGGGGGCGCGCCTCCGTGCACAGCGCCGAGGTTCTTTTTGCGTTTTTTTTAAATTATTTTTATTTTTAATGGAAATAAGGGCGGGGGCGCGCCTCTATGCACAGCGCCGAGGTTCTTTTTGCGTTTTTTTTAAATTATTTTTATTTTTAATGGAAATAAGGGCGGGGGCGCGCCTCTATGCACAGCGCCGAGGTTCTTTTTGCGTTTTTTTAAATTATTTTTATTTTTAATGGAAATAAGGGCAGGGGCGCGCTTCCGTGCACAGCGTTTTTTTACTTATATTTTTTATGGAATAACAGGCAGGTTGTGCATCTTTGTATAGTGCCGAGGTTTTTTATATTACATTTTATTTATTTATACTTATCACGTAAAAAATGATAGGTTGCGCGCCTCTTTGCACAACGCCGATAGACTTTGCGCAGTACCCGATATGCTCGACCACTACACGTGCCGTCATTAATACCATTCAGCAATTTATCAAAAGTCTAAAGTGAGAGTCACTTGGCTTTCTTCAGTGGCATACACCCCCATAATTATTTTTGTATTCGTTTACCAAGTTTTCTGTCCTTCCGCCCTGGTTCCAACGGATGTCAATTGATGCATGAATGACATTTTACTGCGGTACGGTCGCGCAGTAGACCGGCGTGAATTGCAAGCAGTTTTGCGTTTTTTCTAATGAGCGAGTTAGCCGAGGCCTGTTCTAAATTTTTGCCAAATTCTACTGGTATTGAGATGACTGACGAAGGTAATCATTGATAACGAGGTATACCGCCTATATTCTTGCCACGTATTCGTCTAAAAAAGAGAATGATTGCTGTATATTGTTGTTTTACTTATTCAAGTAAAATAATATTGCTCAATTCATCTTTTAAGTTTTAAGTATTTATCATTTTTGATATTGCAGGTTATAGACGAATCAAAGCCGCCTCAGTTCGTGATAGTGGTGCATATGGCGGAGCAGGAACCCACCGCTGATGAAGAGAGGCCGGAGCAAATATCAACCGGCTGGGTGCTCCTCAGGACGCTGAATGAGTTTCAGGTAACTATTTAAACATTTCTCAAAGTTGAAGCAAAAAACTAGAAGAGGGATTTCTCTCTCTCTCTCTCTCTCTCCCCCCCCCCCCCCCCTCTTTCTCTCCCCCTCTTTTTCTCCCTCCCTTTCTCCTGTAAGTCAAAGTTCCAATTGTACCTCTAAAGATGCTTGGCTTTCGTCAAATTTCGGATTATTATTGTATTTTATTATAAAACTAACATATTATTTCTCCATCTCTCTTCCTCGTTTCAACCGCACTCACTCTTTGTCTGTTTATTCTTGTAATTCATTTTGTTTCTAACATACACACAATCTCTCTCTATCCCTCTCATTCTCCTATTTCATTTTTTTGCTTACCGCCGGTCTTAATACTTTCGTATATATAACTTGACTTTTTTATGAAGTTAATATGTCTTTGTAGGAGCTGCACCGAAAATTAAGGCCGATGTGCTCGGAGCTCAAGAACTTGGAGCTGCCGTCGAACTCATTCAAGTTTCTGTTCGGAAAGAACGATAGGAACTCCCTGGAAAAAGCGAAGACTTTGATACAGAAGTATCTAGAAGTAATTGTTTACTGTAAACGTATATCGTAGATGTTTTTTTGGTATTCAATTTATTTATTTTCAAATATGTCGTAGTTTGTCTTGGAGGATGACCGTTTGAATCAATGCGAGGCTCTTTATACATTCCTTAACCCAAGTTCCGAGTATCTGAAGCAAGGAGATCTGCCTAAGAAGAATAAATTTTCATTCTCTACTTTGTTCAAAAGGTATGTGTTAAAGTAATTAAAATTATCATTTGCAAATTAAAATTATCATCTCAGCGTAAAAATTTTTTCATAACCATCATCATTTTAGCCTGTTTGCGTCCACTTCTGGACATAGGCCTCCCCCATAGACTGCCACGAAGTACAATCCTGAGCCACCTGCATCCATCGACTACCCGCACATTTGCGCACATTGCGGTCGTCACTCCAATTCTTTAATTAATTAAAAAAACTTTTCCACTATTTTTAAAAGAAGCACAAAACATTATGCAATTTTACATACTTACAAGGAGGCAGAAAGAGTATGGAGAATTCTAATCAAAATACGCTTGTGTGTAATCAATATTCAGTAAGAAACCTCAGTACATAAACCGTACGCCTACTGCAGAGTCGTTATTTAAAAAAGTTTATTAATATGTAATAAAAATCCTTATACTGCGTTTTTAAAAGTCATTGAAGGACAAAGTTAATGATTGAATACTGATATACAAAATTTTCAGTAAACGATGAAATTCAATACTATTGTCTATGAAAAGGGAATTGTCTTACTTAAGTCTAAAAGTTGGAGTGAATTAAAATAAATGTCAACTGTAATAAAATTGATACTAAGTTTACGCAAGACTAAATTTAAGTCAAAATGGAGAAAGAATTTGTTGAATAGATGTAAGTGGTTCCGGAAATATCTTCATATACAGACTCAAAAACTAACATTCTCTCTTGATAATACATACAGTGTGTGGCTCGCAGTTTTTCCTTTTACCAAGTCAAAGTTTCGCATAACGCCGCCATCTTTTCGCCGCCGCATTTCGTCGCCATCTTGCTAATTAATGTTATTTCATTAAATTAAAGACAGTGTGTTATTATTGTGGTAGTACAGCTTATTGACTCGGTTTTTTAAGGTATTAGTATTGTTTGCATAAAAAATGTTTAGGAAAGCAAAAAAAAATCAGTAAACATGTTGTACTTTGAAGTGTCGAAACTTAGGGAAAAATAAAAATCACGATCCCGAATAAATAACCAAATCAGTTTGATTTAGCAAAAACAAGAAATTATTCACTATTTAATAATTATATCTAAATTTGGGGAAAAAAAGATCTTGTTCCAACTTCATATTGAGTGCAGTTTAGGGCTAAAAATAAAAATAAAAATGCATGCAGTATGTATTGATTTACGTTTATTTTAGCACAAGTAGCGACGCTACTAACAGGTCCTCGCAGGATAAGGAGACGTTCGCGCACACTTCGGCCGACGACGAGGAAATGTCGCTGTACCTGGACGGGAACGGAGCGGAGTCCAACAAGAACATGACGAGCTCGATGCGAGGTAATAATTTTTTTGTAACTGGCAACACTCGGCTACCCGCCAGTGCTGCCATCTTTCAACAGGGGTTTTAAGTGAATCGGGGCGTATGAATTTAGACGCCGTTAATAGAGTCTGCCTACTATACCATGGCCGTGATATGAACGTATCAAGATCGGAAAAGAAACACTATACGCCCACTAGAGCGTATCAATTGCGAATTATAACAAGGCGTAACGGGGCTTAGTGACGAAATTATATTTATATATTTTTGTTATTATAGTTTTTGAATATGGTTATTATAGTTTTTGAACGGGGCAAAGTTCCTAAGGGCGTAAAATCACATAAGAATATTTACAAGTCAAATTATTATATATTTTGTATGATTTATGATCACGGTATTATTAAAAAAAACTAGTCGAGCAAAAAATTTTAGTAATTTCCATTAGTTATTGATAAAGTTTCTATTTCTAGGACAATCAAGTTATTCTTATGTGCAAATTGTGTATGAACACTGACTATTTAGATTGAGGCTAAATTTTTTGGCAATGTTACGATTTGGACCCAATGAAACGAAGTTTTTAAATATCTTTGTTAATTAATGTTCACAATTTGATTTTATTGAGGCTTCATTGACATCTTAATGGGCATTAGGTGTGGCACAAAGCCAATTGACGTATAAAAAGCGTATGAGTATATTTTCCGGTGTTTTTTAAGGTTAACATAAAATTTTCAAAAACGACTAGAATCTTAAAGACCTACTAACTACCTAGACTAAATCTATTTTTCTATTACGCATAAGTCACCTGCTTCTTCATTATCGCTTGAAAGTTTAAATATAGTGTAATATTTAAATTAATCTATGGTTTTACATTTATCTCTGCGGTTTACGTGCGTAAATACTAAACGTAACTATTATTAATATCAGACACCCACGAAACTTGCGAATGAATGTATCCTTCGGCGGTTACATGCATTTATTTATAGACGATGTAATTTTCTTTGGCAACGCTGCTGTAATGAGAATAATCAAACGGCGTTCAATTATCAAAGAACTATTTACATGTTCTCGAACGAGTTGATTGGCACTTTAATTAATTTTTTATGTCGTAATGTACCTTTTTCAAAGAATTTTTCCATCACAGAACTTTCTCTTATATGTAATTCCTAAACATCAGAGTTTAAGGTTTTTTAAAATAAATGTTGAGGTATTTGGAATATAGCTGATGGTTGGTTAAGACCGACTATTTACCGTCAAAAGAATTGTAAAACTGTCTTCAGGATTTGTCGCTAGAAGTTTTTCGAAGTGCATGTTGGTGGCATTTGAAAATTGAATTTACAAGTGATCGAGGACGCTGGACACATCGCGATGTAAAAATTAAAATTTTATCGTAATGAAATAATTAATAATTTGATTTAGAAAAATAAATTATCAATCTTAGTCTTCTTTATTATCAGATACTCAGCATTATTGGCGGTGAGCATCAAGGCATACGTCGAGAAAATGTTTTAAAAAGATTTTATGCGCAGAAAATCATTGCGAACTCCATGGCGCAATTGCCAAGGTATTCGCTTCGAGGTCGGGGGTTGTTGGTTCGATTCCCACCGGACAACTACTTGAGAGACCCACAGATAACTGTTTCGCATCTGGGTGTTTTCTTTGTTTGTGTTTTACAACACACGATAATGTTATTCCAAAGTGTGCAATGTTTTTTATAACCAACCAACAATAAAAAGAATTAAGACTGCCTATAGGTATTTGTTCTAGAAAACTGGTATGCTCTTGCCAGGCCCAGATAATCGACATGCCGGTGTTTAGATTATAACTTAATATACACCTGTAAATGAGTGTCTGTCGAATGACCTCTGTAAAGAGGAGAAAAACATTTAGTCTACTTTTAAACATACCTAATTTTAACTAGATTTCGGGACGTCATTATTTTTAAGATCTATGATCGAGGTAGCTTTACTATACAGCTATAATATACAGCATGTTAATATATTTTATTATTATGAACAGGTAACATTGAACAAAGACGCCCAATAATTCAGATTTTGAATATCAATTAAAAAGTGGCTTGAATTTGTTTCCAGAAATTTACGTCCGTAAAAAAATGACTGCTCGAGACACGTGTACAACTTAAGCTAAATTTAAAACTCTTAACTTGATAGCACTGAGACCGGTTTGTCATGAGGAATTTCGGTACCTAACACCAGATCGCTTCCGTAGGTACGGGCCCCATGTCCGAAGAGAGGGACAGCATAGCGGAGCCGTTGTACGCCCTGCTAAGCGAGGTCTTCGACATGCGGGGCGTGTTCAGGTGGCTTCGGAAGACATTGGTCACGTTCGTGCAAATCACCTACGGCAGGACCATAAACAGGTGATGATCGAAACGCTTTTTTTTTAATTTCCTCCGTGGAAATATCATCGTAAGAAGACCCTTTTTGGGGACCGCCATGAACAGGTGACGATCGAATTGCTTATTTTTTTTATTCTGTCTGTGGAAGTATCCCGGTCGGTTTTTGGTGAGTGATAACATAAACAGGTGACTATAGAAATGCTTTTTTTATTTTTATTTTCACTGTGGAAGTACCACAACCTCACAGAAGACCCTGTCTGGTGAGAGGGATAAGTGGCGCCCATTTTTTAAATGTTGGCAAAGCATCTGCAACCACATCTTTAATTAGCATCGCGTGAAGTTAGATTCTGATAAGTAGTGTTTTTTATAATGTGATCCGTTATGTATAATAACTTTACATTAAATGATTATTTTAAAGATTAATGCAGTGCCTAAAAAATAAAACTTCGAAGACTTAATTGAAATATCGGATTATATTTTGTAGCTTTTCTTCATGCGCGCACAACGCCAGATCACTATCATTTTGTTTATATGGAATGTAGAATGTATGTGACTGTGTGTGGGTTTTAAAAGCAGTGTTTATGTGTAAATCCAATCTATATGTTAAAATCGATGTGTGTTTGTATATCCTGTGTGGACACCAAAACGGTTGAATTTGATTAAATTTTCGTAGCGATCGAAATAACACAATTTTTATTTTGATAGTGTCATCCGTTAACTGGCTAATTATTACTTTAAATAAATTTATGTACGAGAAGTATTGACATACGAGTATAGTATACCTTTTTTGGTATCGGGGGGGGGGGGGGGAAATCTTCAAAAGATACCCTGTCATATCATGACAGGGTATCTTATGTGGGGTTCGTACCCACTAAAACCCCCCCTCGGTGGCCACCTTCTGTACCTTTGGAGGGACTCCGGGATCTCCTACGGAACACCCCGGTGTCCCTCAGTACTGCCCGCCTCGGAGAGGAGTAACCCTTCCCCGATCCCCCCGCCGTCTTCCAGCGGCACGAGACCACTTCGTGCTGCTGCCAATCCGTGTCCCCTTTTAGGCGCCTTCTACGACAGGCAGGGGATACGTTAGCTCTATTCTACGAGCCCGAGACTACAGGGCTACGAGTATAGTATACCTGGTGCTGCTCTCTACCTTTCTCGTAAATCTATTCAGTCTACATATATCCGTGGCTGTGAAAGAGACAGAACAGACAGAACTACCATTACACTTGCTCATCCTTACTAATATTATAAAGGCGAAAGTTTGTATGTATGGATGGATGTTTGTTACTCTTTCACGCAAATACTACTGAATGGATTTTAATGAAATTTTTAAAATAATATACATCAGAATAAATCATAGCCTATAATTTATATACATATTTTTATGTATATCTGTCTTTCTGTCTGAATGTTACGCCTTCAGCCTATTCTACGCAGACGTAGTCGCAGGCATCAGCTAGTCGAAAATAAAACTAATTAAGTAACAAATAACATATTATAATTGTTTTGCAGGCAAATCAAGGAGACAATATCGTGGCTATTCTCAGAGCATATGCTTCATTATTACATTAGTATTGTGATCAAATCTTGGTGGCCCGGAGGCGTTCTGAGCGAAAACAGTTCCAACAGAAATTTACGAGATAAAGGTTGGTAAAATGTTTGAAACAAAACTTGGTAATTAGTAGTAAATTAATGAAAATAAATTGGCGTAAATCTAATGATGTAACAACATTCTAAACTTTTTTGCATTCTTGTAAATAATATTACGTTTATGTTAATAGACTCTGTGGTGCAGTTGCTAAGTCATTATAATCCGCGCTGAGGGTAGGTACGATCCGTACAAGTATTTGTGTTGGATCTGGGTGTTTCTGTTTGATTCCGAACCGGTGGTACCCTAAGAACCTATATACATAATTTTTGATGTAAAATTTGACGATTCATAAGAGCGCGGAAGCGTCTATTTGAATAAATATATTTTTGATTTTGATTTTTTTCTTCCCAAGGAGGGTTGACGTCATGCAGGCGGACAGTCGTCAAAATAATAGCTAATACCATTAACAACATGATTCACATGTTGTGTCGACCCCACTTGGGTGAGATAAGGTCAGGAAAAAGATGTTAGTAATGGAAAATATTGACCGATTTTATAAGTTTTATCTTATATGTCTTTTAGGATATTATGCATGTTCCTTTTGCATAACATTAGTATTTATTTAAGGCAGTTAATTGAAAAAATATAGATTTTGTTACATCAAAACAAAAGTTGCTTTAAACAGTATAATTTTAACGTCGATTGAATATAACGTCCGATGAAGAATCTCATCATGGCGTTTTCTAGCCAGTGCCTTGAGAGAATTAAAAAAAAAGTTAAAATAATCAGCCCCGGACTAAAAAATATAACTTTCCGACACACACTGCATCCCGACTTGGAGTATCAGTGTGTATCGCATTTAAGCCCGCGTGGGTGGACGGGCCGCTCAAACCGTTGAGCCATGACGTCGGCACGTGTGTGTATTTGTGTGTGTGTATGTAAGTTGGTGTGCGTTCTGCGTGCGTAGAGCACACGGGGACGCTGGTACGTGTGTTGTGTGTGTATGTAAGTTGGTGTGCGTCCTGCGTGCGTAGAGCACACGGGGACGCTGGTACGTGTGTTGTGTGTGTATGTAAGTTGGTGTGCGTCCTGCGTGCATAGAGCACACGGGGACGCCGGTACGTGTGTTGTGTGTGTATGTAAGTTGGTGTGCGTTCTGCGTGCGTAGAGCACACGCGCACGTTGGCGCTTCAGCAGCTGACGGAGAGCGTGGTGGGGGCGCTGTCGTCGCTCGTGGGCGCGCACACAGCCGCACGTGGCGCACACAAACTGTTCCACACGCTGCAGAACACCACGCACAACAAACAGCTGTTCTACGTGAGTATGCCTTGCCTGCGTCCGACCTTTCATACTACGGATGTTGCGGTTGTCCATGGGTGGCGGTATTCACATAACATCAGGTGGACCGCCTTCTCTCTTGACAAAATTTCACATTAAAACAGTTGCAGCGATTGTTATAACTCACATCAGGGAAACCACCAGCTCGCTTGTCTTGTCATCTTCTTACATAAAAAAGACACGATTGAATCGGCTTTTACTGAGCTAATGCCTTTACCAAATCACAAAAAGTGGGATAACAGTCAAGTACTTATAAGAAAAAATAACACCCTCACTGAAGGCTGAACTAGGTGTTAGTATGAATCATTGCGTTTGGTCCGGGTGGTAACCGGGGCTGACAGGGCGTCTGACCCTACAGGTGCTGTAATATAATACTCATGAGCGGCCGTGATCAAGTATTCAAGTTCGTTTAGCATTTTCCCAAATAAAAGTATCGGAGCTGTCGTCTCATAAAGATGATACAAAAAGTATTATACAATATAATGGACTTTTAGAACAATCTGGACTAATCATAAAAAAGAAACATCTAATGCAAGAAATAAAATATCTTTAATATGATTAATTTGCTTGCTTTCACGATGTTCGATGTTAGTATTCGTTCGGAAAAGCTACATTTTTAACTACTACAATTTGTAGCTGAAGAAACTTTCCTACTTTTGTTTGAAGAAAATAGCTTTTATCACTACTGGATGACGTAACTTCTCATTAGCGAAATAAATTCTTCGAAAAATTCATTAGTTACTAACGCTACCTATCACGCATAGACAGACAACACACTTTCTAACATTTTACATTTTTATAAATTAAGTTTTATAAATAATAATACAAAGTAAAAAAGCCTTTGGAAAGAGGGAATTAGCTAGACCCACCTGCGGATTAACAATCTTCACATATCTTCCGACATGTTTTGATCAATCGCCATCGATTACATGGTTTATACGATAATCAAAAGGTTTTTAAATGTACACATTGAAAATTTGTTTTATATAGTTTATTTATTCTCTCCTTTTCTTCCTCGCATCGTTAATAAATAATATCCCCATAACAGTTACAAGTGTCCAAGGGCCGAAAACGTATAACACAATCACTGTAAGGAATAAGGCCATTCCCACGAATATGAAATAGGTCTTACTTTCAACAGATATTGTAATTTTTTCAGGAGATTTTCTTACGTATGAGATCGTCTGCAAATTAAAATAATAATCAAATGTTGCGGCTAATCTGTAGTCTTATACGGTACGGAGAATTTTTAAAGCTTACTAAAATGGTAAAAACTTACGCTAAATTCCAAGATATCCGTATTTTTCACTAATAACAATTTCTCGCCCAGTATACTCTCTGAAATAGTTAAATTGCAGTCAAGTCTTCGTTACTTCATTGATAATATTGTTCAAAAAATAGAAAACTCTGAACTTACGACTACTTTCCACTTCTATTCTGTTAATTTCGTCTAAATCACCATTTTCTACGGTTATATTGCTGTTATTTTCACTGTATCTAGACATTTCGATAGCTAGTGTATTCGTAAAATCATCTGTATCGTGGCATTTGTAACTTCTCTTAATTTCGTTTAAGAACAGGAATGCTCGGGATCGCTGACATGCCTGGTAACAAAAATTGAATCCTTATGAAGAGTTTCGTACTTTTAATCTATTACTAATAAAAAAATGTATATATGATCTGTTATAAATTACATTAAGATACTACTTATTTATTTTGTACTTATTATTTCTTTAAAATTATAATACGCATAAAAAAACTCTAAAATTTATGTCGTATAATTTGACATTTTATCACAATCGAAATTAATTTTGTGCACCATGTTAATTTGGGCATATAAATAAAAAAGAGACTTACTTTTTCCGTGACGCAGAGATAAACGTGTTCGTTCTCAACCACATAATTAAACAAGTAAGTCCCGTGAAAGTACGTCATTTTATTATTACCAAGAGGTATTTTACTCAGCACTTCTGTTACGATATCCACAAAATTTCCATCACAGGACGCGTGCTTGTAAATAATCTCCCTCTTAATAGCAACCACACTGAACAGAATGGACATTGTAACCAAAAAAATATTTTTTACCGTTTACTTAGCTTAATATCAACGACTTGTTTATGGATACCGTCTGCCGTAGTTTTTTTGTATTTACCAGCGCGGCACTTTGCAAACTGTCGCGCAATCACCGGCGGCGCATTCTTCCGCAAGTCTTAACGTTTGTATCATATAAATATCACGCGATCTCCGTTCTAAAATTGGATCTAAGTTGTTGATGCTAAAACCGTTCCACGGCGCTTTCGCAGTGTTAATTGATGAAACCGACCAGTGGTATGGAGTTCACTGTAAATTATTTCTTACGTTAATATTAGGTCTGAAAAGTATATATTTAATTTATCGAAATATTATCAATTGTACTCGTGTGATATTATAACAAATAATATTTATACTAGCGGGAAATCTATGGATGCAGATGGCTCAGGATCGTGCTTCGTGGCAGACTCGAAAGGATTGAAATTATAATGATGATTGGCTATTGTTTATGAATATTTTATTATTTTGATTGCTAATCTTCACCCAAGACGAAATTTAAAAGCGAGTTTAATAGATATATTATTAAAAATTATAATTCAGCGTTACGGATTTCGAACCGAGGAATGGAATCGCGGATCGCAGCGCCGGAAAAAAGAAGAAATTTCTTTTGCGAAAATTTATTAATTAAACTCACATTTAAATCTGCCATTAATGTCGACGCAATTTTATTGTTTCAATTGAAGTTCATTGATGCGTCTGCTATTCATATAGCAGAGGAATTCCGTAAATCGAAAAACTCTTTGAAAGCGTTATTCACCGTCTCTCCGCTCATCGGCCACCTCAATGTAAACCGTCATTCGATCTTTTAATTGCACTGGGTCTAAAAACTCAAGTTCTTCAATATCTTGCTCTTGCTTATGTAATCGGGACATGGGTTGGTTGCCTCCCATTTTGAACGCGAATGACAATATGATTCAGACTGTATACTACTACTACTATTCAACAAGCAAGCTGTGCTGCTCATATGATACTAATTTTCAGATTTCGTATCTTTCCAATGTAACGTAAATGAATCATCATCCTTTTTGTCACTTACCTCGAAGCCCGCTTCTACTCCCGACGCGGTTTGCAATGATTAATTTTATTCTTTAGTTATATTCTCTGCACTAAATACGAAATTTAAAATGCATAAATAAATTGTCGAAAAATCTGCTATATCTTCATCATTTATATTAATTATTCCGAAATTGTGTTTTTCAAAAAAGATAAGGATATTCTTATACAAAAAATTTATAAACATTCTTTATTTATTAATTTTTTGAGTAAACATGCATATTTATTTTAAATTTAATCTATACCTTATTGCGCAGGTACGTAAACTACTCGCAACAATTAAAAAACAATATTTTAAATATTTTTTAGAATTGTCCTCGGTAAAATTCTCGCGCAAAACTCCTAATTTCTTCCTATATATCTAATTTTTTTTTTTACTTTCTACACAGTGTTACACGCACAAAAAGTGGTAAAAAGCTATTAAATTTTATAATTCTTTTCGATAGTTCTTTTGCTTATAAAATTTAAATTTTAATGTGCTCTTATTATTTCCTTTTTCGATACAACACGAAATAAAGTAAATATAATCTTGTAGCGGTGTACGAGACATAGTACTGGGTCATACTCATCAGATGATTATTTAAATAGGAATAATACGACCATAACGAACAGTTATGGTTCGTTTATGTTATGTGTGTATACACATGTATACACATCTTCAATTATCCATGTAATGACATGATGCTTTGTATTACAGGAAATTTTCGAACTTGTTCTGCTGGAAGTGATCCCTGAGCTCAAACGCTACCAATAAGTGAAGCACAAATATTTACGTTATTCCAACTTTGTTGGGCTTAGATAGGGGCTAGGATATAATATATGTGCGCGCGTTTGAAAACATGGCGTACTTTTCCACGACATCACAGACTGCACTACAGATTTCTATATTACAACTGCCTCTACAGACTATATGTGCGATATCTGACATTGACAATTTATTTTTGCATACAGCACTATGTATATTACTTACATACTTACTATCAATCGGATTTAAAAATATTTAATGTTAACGTTATTAAAATGTCCTAGTCCCTAATTTTTATATTACTAATAATTATTATTATTAACAAAATCTTGTACTACAATATTTACAGGGATGTTATTCCAAAGATTTGTGACATGTGACACTTCATACATTCGTAATGACTTTTGTATTTTACTTTTTCTGTTAATAGTACTGTGAGATTATAACTTTATACGTTCCGAAACGTAATATTTTAATACTATATTAACTTTGCTGTTTTATTTCACTTTATATCTGTGAATAGTATATTTAAAAAAAGCGTATAAAAAATTGACAATAGTTGATATACTAACCAGCATATCAGTCATATACCATGATATTACAAATTTTATATTATTCAACAGATACACAATTTTGTTCTAAGAAATATTTGCGTGGAACGAACATAGTACGTATAATTTTATCGTAACGAAACATTTTCATATGCGATACCGAGTGTATAGTACAACATAGATCGTATTGTTAACTTAAATAGAATTAATTTTGTTTTGATCTCAGTTTTATATAGTGGTAAATGAAACTTGTTTTATTGCAACGCTTAGCTTTCATTGTGCCAATTTAACGGTATGTGTATGTTAGAAGTATTGGATTAAAATAATACAGTTGGTGTCTAACATTAACTTAGGATTGTTTTCCATATTTAAATACAATCTCCGTAATTATTGGACTGACCAAGCTATATCCTTAGCACCTTATTTTAACATTTCGTATGTTCAGGAGTCTCTTGATATTCTGATTCTAGTCTGACTCAATTAATTTATTGATATAGTACTATATTCTTGTAAGTTTTATGTGTTGTATGTTTTATACTTTTATGTTCTACGTTGGCGTTGAACTGAATTCGTGCTGTTGTCATTGATAATTTCTACATACACTTTATTCATACGTTTCTCTATCAGGCCTATATTTTTATATGTAGTAAATTCTAAGAAGTGTATTTGGATATGTGTTAGTAATAGATGTAGTTAATTGTTTGGATTAATAATGTAATAGGGTTACAATTTTCATTCCAATCAAATAAATTAAATTTAGGCCCTTTTCTTTCCAGAAGTTTATAGTTTCCATTGAAAGAATTTTACAATTGTAATACGAATGAATATAAACACTTCATCAAACTGTTCAAGTATTAACTCGCCTCTATAGTAATATTAGCTCTTGTGCGTTGTCTGCGACCTATTTACTAAGTGTTATGTTATATATACGTATGTTGTCTAGGTGTAAACGTTTAAAATACGTATGTGTCTTCATTGTATGCTAAATGATAAAAATAAAAATGTTATGTATATTTTATTACGAATTTTATTTATTTTAAACTTTATAATGGTTTAAACGGAGTCAAATTATAATCTTCTTTTAAACCTATTATATTCTATACAATTCGTCCTATGGGGATGAAATTTTCTGGCCAAAAGAAATAATTTGTTCGTATTTGTCCTCTATGCAAAATTTAAAAATATATTGTAAACATTAACATTGTCTTCACTCTGTTTATAGATACCTCTCGTGCCATGAATGGTGTTAAGGTATCATAGTAATACGTTTAAACTGTCGGTAGCTATGCTATCGACATATAGAATTGTTTCACCTTTCCAGCACATGTAAGCTTCCGAGCACTGCGAAAAGCAGTGCATACGTTAGATACATATGGGTTCTACTGTTCGCGGACACCGGTGCGTTCCGTAGGAGATCCCTGAGTAGGGATGTTCATGTAAAAAATATCGATATTTTTTTCCATATAATATATCGTAGTGTTGTATCGATAGTTTGCGGTATATCGAACAAATACATCGATATTTTAAAAATATCGTAAGTTATTACTTGTATTTAACTAGTCTATAATATTAAATAGGGATCAGGTTAATTTTGAGTAAAAATAATTTAGTGGGAAGATACGGCCATACGACCCAAAAGCCATGTTTAGCATCTGCGCATAAAGAATAGCAGCTTTTTCTTTTATACCATACCAATATGATATATTTATAAATTTCTCTAAACCTTGCAAAAACAAGATTTTATTTACCCTTTTGGCTTACAATTTGCTTCTTTGCTGTTTAAGAACCTGTGCGGTTTTTGAGAAAAGTCGTTCAGATGGAACTGAGCTAGCCACCATAGTTAAATATTTAAGAGACACATTGTATAACGTTGGGTACTGTATTTTATAGTCTGCCCACACATTTAATCGGTTTTCTTTAAATCTACTGACTGGAACCCTCAAATAAAGCGATAACTCATCTGACAATGTTGCAGATTTAAAGGAATAAGTCTTAGAGAATAAGAAGATATAAAGAACAACATGGAATATGACACGATATTTGATATATCGGATGAAATATATCGATATTACATTCGATACTAGATGATTCGATAGTATCGGATTGAAGCGATATATCGCGTACATGTATCGATATTATTTGAAATATCGATTTATATCGCCCAGTACTATCCCGGAGTCCACCCAAAAGTACAGAATAGGTTTTAGTGGGTACGAACCCCACATAACCCATATGACGTGGTATCTTTGAAGGAACACTGTACGCATGCCGAGGACGCGGCAGATTGCATATTGCGATTGTGGTCCTCGGCGGGTGAGACAGATTAATTTCAAGCGCTGAATTATCACGTGCTCTGCGGTGAGGGAAAACATCGTGTGGAAATCTGCATATTTTCGAAATAATAATAAAAAAATATATTTCGAAGATATGTGAAGTCAGCCAATCCGCAGTGTGGCCGCGTGGTGGACTATGCCCTGATACCCTCTGTAGAGAGGAGGCCTTTGCCCAGCTGTGGGACATGTAGGCTGATACTTTACTTTTACCCGTTTCTGACCGTATGGGAATATACAGGGACTCCCTGACACTGCCCCGATCGGGTTGCAGAGTATACATACATTTTTTCTCACGTAAAAAAAATAGGACCCGTTGGCGTAGGTAAACCCCATCAAACCCTCATCAGCTAAGACCAATCAAACTCGTTGAAAATAGCTTTTCCACAGTTTACGTTTTAGATGAAGCTCACAATCAATTAGGCATCTTTATATTAAAGAGAAGTGTTTTTAATCGATTCCAATCCGGTTTCCGCGCTGGTCGCTCCCTACTTGACTTTAGCAATGCATTCAACAATGTCGATTTTGACCTCTTATTAACAATTTTACAGTCTCTTAACATATCTCCTGAAGAGATTGACTGGTTTCACAATTACTTGTTTGGTCGCCGTCATGTTATTTAAATCTTAATGAAGACTTACTTAATAAACTGAGCGCATTCAAAATCTTTGTATACGGTTCATATTTCGACTCCGAAAATATGACCATGTTTCCGAACATCGCCAAAAACTCAAGTGGCCTCCGATTCGCCTTCGCAGGAATACCCACATTATATAACATTCTCTCTCTTTTATACTGTATTCTATTCAATCCTACTTCTTCTCCTTATCTTAAAGAGAGATTCGAGTTCCTCAGTAGCACTCTCTTCGCGCCGATAATAACCTGACCTTAAAAATTCCCTCCCGTAATACTTCCTTCAACTCCAAATCCTTCTCTGTCGAAGCGGTCAGGCTTTGGAACTCCTTACCGCTTCAAATCTGGCGGGCGCAATCACTGCCAATATTTAAAAGACTCGTTAAAGCTCACTTATTTCCTCGCTAATGTGCTATATGGCTTTTGTCCACTTATCATTCTCTAAATGTATTTATTCATATATATATATTTATTTCTTTCTTTGTGTACATGTTTCTATCTTATCCTTTAAACGAATACAATTACTATAATTAATACAATTAATACAATTCTTCTATATATATATATAATCGGAATCTCGGAAACGGCTCCAGCAATTTTCATGAAATTTAGTATGGGCGTAGATTCGGGGGCGAAAAATCGATCTAGCTAGGTTTCATTTTTAGAAAATGTCATTTTATCCCTGTTTTCAGGGAATGAAAAATATAATGTGAATATGACGGTAAAATTCGCCGCAAGAGAAAATGTCATAATAGCTCGGTCGTTAATCGGGCGGCCCCAAAACAGACAGCCGTGGTTCGCGTCACGATCATTTACACACTTATTTTTTTACTTTTTTTTGATTCCAGATCATTGTTTTCTTTATTTTTAATTTTTTGTCGATTTCTTATTTTGTTCCCTTTTTTTTAAGTTCTTTCTTTTGTGAAAAACATCAGTTCATATTTTCTTATTATTACGTCGGTAAGATCAAAAAATATTATGCATATTTCATTACTCAGTAATTTCCAAAATACACGATTTATCAAAAAAAAACAAAGCGAGCAAAGCTCGGTCCTCCCGGTACTAATACATATATTAACAATAGCGTATACCTCAAGCTCTTCTCACTGATCATTGTTTCCTCTGTAACATGGTTGCCTGGAAGAAATCGCTTCTAAGCGCTAAGGCCGCCAATTGTACCTTTATGTAATTCTTTGTTACTTTTGTAATTTTGTCTGGTGTACAATAAAGCGTATTTCATTCATGAAGCTTTATGTAAACACCGTTTACGTTTCCGTTAATACATGACACAATATGGTTTGAACGGTTATTTTTGTTATTGCTATTTACAAAAGGAATTCAGCCCCGTTGTTGGGTAGGTAGCGTAGCTGATTTATATTAAAAAATATTATCTTTTTTAAAATTGTTATTGTTCTTTTTAGCTGTATTGCGAATATAATTAAAGATGTTTTGTTTAAAAATATAAATGGAACGTGTTATTTTTACATATAAAATTTGATGTAAACTTTTTTTGTATAAAATTTTTCAATCGTGGAATTTTAAGAGGGATTGTTTTGCAGAAGTATAGGATTCGGAAGGCGTAACGGATGGTATAAATGATTAGCACTCGATTATTTGAATAATTTCTATACTTAAATCTTAAATACAATTATAATAAATCTCACAACAGTTTTACACCTTTTTCATAGGAGGCATTGAAGGTGTAAAAGCTGTTTATAACGGTTACCTTATCGCTAATGATTAATAAAAAACCAAATAATACGCTAAGTAATTAAAAAGTATTACAGAAATCCCGAATTTGGCACAAATCGCACGATGTCCATGTAAATTTTGGAATTAATTCTACTAAGGAACGAAGAAAATTCAAAATGGAAAGAATTTGAGTGATTCGAATTATTTTTTGGAGACGCTTTGTGCGCATAATTACGTTTGTGCATACAACGACGAGTGTCATTAACAATATTACAAGAGAAAAAAAAATTACACGTAGCTACATATAGGTTATCCGAACACTGCTGCCATATTATCCCATTCAATTACTCCCGAAGCATCTGGTATCACAGCACTCATATTCCCTTCCCTTATAAGCTATGCATACAATGGAACGACACACGTAACTTTTTTATACTTATTAATAAACCAGAAACACCATATAAAACGCTTCTCCTAGATGTAGACAGTACAATCTTCTTTGATTCGATCGCTTATTAACTTTACTTACACGAATATGGAATAATTAAAAATAATAGATCGTTTTTATATATATGTACAAAATGAATCGAATGAAAGAAGATTGAAAAATATATATACGTATATAAAATAAGGTTTCATAGAGAACTCTATGTGAAATGGAATGGATTTAGTATTTTCTATAAAGAACCACATTAGTCAAACAGAACGGTGTATTGGATACACAGAAAATGTTCGAAAGGACTTATAGGTACTTTTAAACAATGCCGGAATAAACTATGAAATACGCAACAAACATCAAATATTAGCCGTGATAATGTTAAATGACTTTGTCCTTATTAACAATTAAGCGTATATACAATTATTGATGATATTTAAAGTAAACACCAGGAGACATGAGAATTGCTATAGATACATTCATAAGGTGATAGTGAATTCCCACTGCACACGACGTCAATGCATACATAGATAAGGATAATAAGTAAATGCATAAACCGATTTTACAGCGGTCGTACAATCCTTGTTGATATTTCTCAATAACAATATAATGTACAGCTCAGTACAAAATAATGCGAATACAACGAAATTGCATTAGGCAAAATATAATTTCATCTTTTCTGTAACCGCTGTTACCCATTCTAAACACTACCTTAGATTAAAACACCCTGTGAAACTTTACAAACGCCATCGACTGGCGCCATTGTAACTGATAATAATAATAAAACAATACAAATTAAGTCTCGTAACAGAAGACATTATGAGGCACACTTTTACACTTAGTAGGAAACTTTCAAAGCATATTTTAAAGATATAAATCTAATTAATTACTAAAGGAATTAACTCTGATATGAGACGTTCCTACGTAATGGTAGTCATCAGCATTCAAATGAAATTAATAAGATATATATATATGACACAAATAAACTATTATAAAGAATACGAAATCATTATGTCTGATTTGATGTCGTAATTAAAACTAATTATCTACACTGATATTTTATTGTCACCATATTTAAAGTGGTGAATATAATTATATGACGAGAAGCATTAAAAGGAAATGATTCAGAAAATCAATGTTCTATCCAATATGATTGCCCGGTGAGATTCTCTGATTTACTCAATAGCGCATACACTAGTTTTATAAATACAATTTTGTAAATAAAGTCACAGTCAGCAAACATCCATTGACAGCAACGCGAGGGAAATAAGGTGTTCACTAAAATAATCCCAGACCTCGTACAACACTATGTTTTTTTTTAAATATATAGTATAATGCTGTCTTGACTCCTTTTCCCGTGAGCCGTCGGGACTAGGAGCAAAGACTTATATGAAAATAATACAAAGATTTCATTTTTATTCTATGTACTAAATATTTTTAATTATAACTAGACACCTTAAACAGACATATTTTTAATAAGATACAGAGATGGGTGGGTTTTGAAAATAAACCTCGAAAAGTGGAAGTATGACAAATACTTTCGCGTTTCGTATGGTGAGTGAGGTAGCCGGAGCCCAATTTTCAAAAGGTTGTCAACGCATCTGTAACTCTCGGGTGTACCAGCAGATGTCCATGGGCGGCGGTATTCACTTAACATCAAGTGAACCGTCTGCTCGTTTGACAACTTTTCACATGAAAAAAAATGTTAGCGTGTTCACATATTATAGTAACAAAGAATGTATATTGAATAACATTTTTGAGACCTAACAATTATCCCTCCGCATCACTTTTACAAGTTTAAGAACGTATATTTATGGCTGATAAAGAAACTAAATTTCACAACATATAAATTGAGAATGAGAATTCATTAATAATATTAACACGTCTATTTACACATTTATTAAAATATTGATAAAGTCTTATAGACATGTAACTACGCTACACGATAATTATTATGTCCTAGAAAAGATAACAATTACATTAATTAAATTGATGAATGTTGTTTTCTAAAAACACATAAACAATTAGTTATTTAACAAAACATTTGGCTCTAAAGCCTGATCGGGGTAAATTGAGACAAAGTAGGCCGGGACAGATATTTGCCAACAAATTTAGCCTAGCTTTTTTGTCCAAGTCGGATTATAAACAACATTAATAACCTTACTGTATATGTCTACGTATATTTCCATTTTATTGATATCTGGAATTGACGATATTAGGTGATGTCTTCTTTGCCAATTAGTTGTTACATTACGTTAACAGATAATCTCTGAAGATACAGCTAGTGGCCACTATTTATGTTTTGAATTGTCTTATCATCTGCAGCATATATAGTCTAGAGCTATCGCGATGAAAGCACTATCCTACATGTGTCACATACGTATAGTATAATTAGCTATTCTTGATTATCGAAATCCTTGTGTTTGTCCCGGTCGTTATGCTCTACCACGCTCACGTTGGCAAGACAGAACGTAAACTTTTCTCTATAAGTATCTACAATCTAAAGAGGTCATTATCATTGTTATTGGGTGTTTACGTTTCTCGTGAACGTTAAAGTGATAGAAACGTCGATTCAGTGTTAGTTGCATCTTTAAGCGAACGTGTGCAAGGTGACCGGTTCGAAGTCCTCGTGCGTCGGACGCGGTTTCTTGAGGCCTTTGGGGGGAGGTGGCGGCGGCGGGAGAAGGCTGGTTCCCTCCGGAATGTAAACGTTGGTTACACGTTCCTGTTTAAGAGGAGTAGTATGAGATGATCGGTTACAAGGTGGTCTTGTGTCGCAAAGCAAAAGTCCCCGACTTATTCTTCTTATGGGCACTGATACGTTTTGTAGGTGATCCCGCAGGCCCCTCTAACGTAATGAGGGTTGCAACCGAGGCGGTTGTAGGTACAATCCGCCATATAGACCTGTCTGTTTTAAAGATTTTACCCAAACAATGTGGTAAGTTAAGTCGTCGAACAAGGGCACAATTGTTAACCAGTTATTATCCATAGTAATAAGAAAGAAAGAATACAACTGAACGTTTACAAGTTTTAGACGCTGACCAACATACAGAAAAAAAAATAGTACACGATGCTTTAGCACCATTTGTTCATATTAACCTTGATTTGCTTACTTTTTTTACGTTGACAATATATCTCACAATTATGTGTTCAAAATTTTTGACAGCTTTACATCCTAGAATTATCGCCGCTGCTGGGGACAAAAAGTCTGGTTGTTTTCTCGCATGTTAGGCATAACTATTTTTTTTTTCACGGAAATGCAACTAGCGTTCTTGATACCATGTCGCGTG
Organism: Iphiclides podalirius; assembly: GCA_933534255.1. Taxonomy (NCBI): domain Eukaryota; kingdom Metazoa; phylum Arthropoda; class Insecta; order Lepidoptera; family Papilionidae; genus Iphiclides; species Iphiclides podalirius. The sequence goes on along the minus strand of OW152815.1, from coordinate 11,886,230 downwards.
GACTAGGTTTGTTAAATAACGTCTAATTCAGTTTATGTTTTTTTATCTAATTAGATTTATTTGGTTAAGTATGAAAAGTTGCATTTATTCAATTTTAAAAAAATACAGTCTTAAATATAAAGGCTGTTGCTATAAATCCACATATTTGCTTTCTTCGCGTACAAGCCCATCGTAAATCTGCATATTGACGTCATGATTTCAGTAAGCACACTTACTGAAATCATGAAATCGTTCGACTGTTGTCACTAACCTGACTCTTGTCGTATTTGAAGATTCCTTGGAATCTGTTTTGTCGTCTTTCGGCTTGATCTTGGCCGCTGGTGCTCCCCGCGCAGTTGTAGTTCGGATTGTGGAAGGAGATATGACCGCCCGCTTCTCGGTAGTTCTCTTTCACCTCTCCCCCTCGATCGGTGTGCAGTTTAACTGTAACCGATTGCTCATTAATTTCTTCTATTTTCTTTACTTTTTTCAAAACAGTTTTCACACCGTTACTGTATGATGACATTATCTTGTATGGTCGAAGCGGTAAACAAAGAAATCGAACAAGAATTGACATATACATCCGGAAATATTATTTTATGTGTTAACAGTTTTCTCTGGTGGTTATTGAACCCACGAACTATGATGACACCGAAGCCTACATCGTCGCAAGTACACCAACCGAAGCGTTATATTAAAGCATAAATATTTTGTTGTGTTATAGGAACCAACGGAACAAAGTCCAATAGTGGGGATATAATCCAACACCCTCTGGTTCAGGAGGCAGGTATACTAACCACTACGCCTAGCAAAAGAGTCTAGCCTTGCTACTTGTAGCAAAAGAGTTAAAATTCATGACCTTACAATATTATTCATCCTAGCAGGTACTAGAGTAGGTACTCATTAAATTAACAGCTACGTACGATAAGGGCTTTCATTAATAATAAAAGTACCGAATTCTATAGTATTTACGTAGTAGTTTTATGTAACATTCGTCTTCTAAAACACAGCGTAACTTTGTCTCAAACTTCACTCAGTGTGTTACTGAATACACCGATACAGTTTTTGTTCAAATAAATGGCAATCGTACGAATAGATTGGCATAAAATGAGTTAATTTTTTTTAATCCATTGTATACGGAGTATCAATGTGGTAAATATTTATTAATCCGCCCCGGCTTCGCATGGGTGCAATGCTGTATGTTTGCTTTCGCATTAGAAACCTCTAAAATTATCAGTTCTTTTAATTTAATTATTCTTTACTGTATTATGCATATAAACCTTCCTCTTGAAACACTATCTATTAAAGAAACCGGAATCAAAATCTGTTGCGTAGTTTTAAAGATCTAAGCATATATAGGTACAGACAGCGGGACGACTTTGTTTTATACTATATAGTGATAATACTAATTAGTACTAACGACAAATGAATATGATGGTCAACACGCCGAGAATAACGCAGGCTATAAGTATTACGCCAATGATCATAGCGCCGATGCTCTTTTCCGGTGCTGGAGTGGGCTTCGGTGGGATGTTCGCCACTTCGGTGTCCATGTAATCGTAGTAGGATGGATAATGCGATGGGATTTTCAAGTCGACACGTAACGTCGGATCTGCAAATGAGGGAACGGAGCTGTTATAAATGGCCAGTTTTATTTCTTCAGTTACGCCTTATAATCAATACAAAACCTTGTAAAAAAAACTGTGCCGTAATGGCGACAGTAGCTGATATTTTTGCAGCCCGGTTATTTCAAAATTTTCTGGTCCTTTAATAAGTTTTCATAACAGAATATAAAACAACATATTGCACATTGTGCAAATTCCAAGATTATAGGCATCGGAGCTTTATTTTTACGGACTTGATGTTTCTTGAGATATTTGCTGCACAGCCATAAAAGGGTAATTTTTGATCTTTCAATAATAAAAACTTGTTAAAGATAAATGCCTTTTCATAAAAAAAATCCGAACGTACGCTCAAACAAGGATAAGATTCTTCAACAAATTTTTATTGGATTTTGTACTAGTCTATTAGTCGCAAATGGCTATTGAATTATTACCTGTCGAACATAACTGGTTGTCGGGTAGATCTGGACAAGCGCAGACATAGTCATGGCCTCTGAAAAGGCACAGATGCGAACAACCCCCATTGTCTTCCTTGCACGGGTTCCAGCCGCGTTGTTTTTCTGCGGATACCACTTTGATTTCCATCGCCATTTCTAGATCTGACCTGATCGCCGTTACGTTCTTTCCGGTCTTTTTATCGGCCCTCATCACCGATTTCGAGTACCAATCAGTCCAGTAAATGTAATCGTTGATCTGAAATATTGAACGTTTTTATTGTAACGGCATTTAAACAAACATGTGCCTTGGGAATTCGTGAATCATCGAATATTATATCATTCCAATATCATAAAAAATGTTAGGTTGCGATTGATTCTAAAAACAATATCATATTTCCTCACCTGCGTCAAGCCAAAGGGATTTTTCGCATTAGGTACCAATTGCACTCTATGTTGACCGTTTAAGTCCGAGGTATCTATTCTATCTTTCAAGGCGTCGGTCCAGTATAGCCTTCGGTCTTTATAGTCGATTGTCAGGCCGTTAGGAAAGCCTAGGTCATGACTGACAATGACTTTTCTTTGGCTACCATCAAGCATAGACCTTTCGATATTTGGACTCTCACCCCAGTCGCTCCAATACAGGTAACTGCCAATTGAAATAGTGACATTTAACAAATAAAAAATGTATACATAATTTAGACTTAACACAACTATGAAAAGTTTAGTTTGGAATCCCTTCGCCAGTTCTTTAAAAAATAATCAGCTTTATTTACATAAAATATGTACCCTTTCGCTGGAAACAGCGTAAGTGCTCGAGGCTCAGTTAATTCACTGATTAGAATTTTCCTGCAGGATCCATCCAATCGGGCAACTTCTATAACCTAGAACGTAACGTGACATTAAACAAAACTTTCTTATGTATTACATTTGTAATAAAACATTGTGTCAAATTTAAAGAATAATTGATTCGACAACTCTTGGATGTGATTATTGTTTTACCTTAAAGTCGTTATCGGTCCAATAAATATTATTGGCTATCCAGTCCACGCCTAAACCGTTCGGTGTGTCTAGGCGGCCACTGACCACAACTCTAGCTTCACTCATATTTCTCATATCAATCGATCTAAAATTTAAATAAAGGTAACTTAAATTTAAATAAAGGTTACCCTGATATGAAATCAGTATTTTAAGAGTAAAATGAAGTCAAACGAAATATGAAAAAGATTTGCATTGATGATAATTTGTTAATGAAGTTGATTGGTCAATGAGCACTTGAAAAAATAACCGGTTAAGTGCGAGTCGAACTCGTCCGCTGAGGGTACTGTACCTACCCATTATACCGCCCTAATAAAATTGGTAAATAATCGCCACCGATTGTCTCGGATTGATTTTTATACACCTAATATGGACTATACACTTCAGTATCTGGTTTAAATTTTAACTTGCTAGATCCACCCGTTCCTGAGAAAATTGATGGTGACACACGGACAACAGAGTGACCTTATAAGGGTTCTTTTTTTACCTTTTAAGGTACGGAACCCTTAAAACAAACGGAATGAATAAATTATTTGTGACGCACCTTACGACGTCATGGCCGACGTCCGAGAAGAACAGGACCCTCTCCTCCCAGTGGAAATCGACGGCTACGGAGTTCGACACGTTTTTCACGGGCAGCGTGATGTCCCAGTGCTCCGGGGTGTCTAACGAGATCATCGTCATCGACGTTCTTGACGCGAACACCAGGAAAGTGTCGGGGTAGGGCTTGCAGATTTTAGGATTGGGGTCTGTTGCGTTCTCGAACACCGTGCCCGTTGGACACGCGCACGTGTAGCCGCGGGGTGCCCTCAGGCAGAGGTGGGAACAGCCGCCGTTGTTGTTACCGCACGCGTTAATTTTCACGTCGCCGTTCTGGGGTAGAGGTGTCCAGAACGGCATTAGTAAGGGCCGAGTGAATAAACAACGATATTGATCTAGTCATATTAAACGCAGGGTAGGATCCCTGGCTAATTCAAGTGATGAATTGCTCAAGGGTGATAGTAGCAAGTTTAGCAACTGGATACTTATACCCGATGACTTATTATAGATAACCGAAATTATTTCAATATTTGGTATTTATATTAAATATATATCTTTACTATTTTCGTTATAAAATTCTGTTCCAAAATTTTTATGGCTTACTTTGCTATAAGAGATAAAATTATTTAGTAGGTAAACATGAATTATCTTGAATACGTATATACGTAATTGCTGAGTGCCACAGATAATTTACTTACTTTAACAAGTTTAATATCCATGAGCCCCTCCAAATTTTCTCTGATTACAATTTGATCCTCTCCGTTGGTCTTATTAGCTCTATGTAGAGCTTTTGTCTTCCAATCTGTCCAGAAGATATATTGATCCACTATGACAATTCCGTAAGGATAGGGTACGTCTTTCTTTAAAATACGTCGGTCATGGCCGTTGAAATCCGAACTTTCTATAGTGAGAAGTTTAGCGTCGTTCCAATATAGACGACCACCGTTCTTATCAATTGCTAAGCCATTGGGCCACTTGATATTATCTTGCACGATTACGCCCCTGCAATGGGAATTGTACACTTAAAATCTTCAATCATTCAAAAATGCCTGCTAGGTTTGATGCGTCGTCCTTTTACCTGTTATTGCCATCCATGTCTGCCCTCTCGATCTTGGCTGTTGTCCCCCAATCAGACCAGAACATGATGCCCCTTTCGTAATACAACGCGATCGCTCGAGGGGAGTCTGTTGATAGAGTATATTATGTTAGTTATATAAAAAAATATTGTTTCCATATTCAGATAGTAAGTTTTTTATTGATTCTAGCGTTTTCTGTCCGTAGACTGTATAAAGCTTCATCGCGCATAGAGCTCGGAAGGTTAGGTTTCCTCAAGGTGAAAAACATTTGATTTACCTACCTAGTCCAGTCCATATGAGGACTTTTCTGCGAGATCCATCTAGTTCGGCGACTTCAATGCTGTTCCTTCCACCATCCGTCCAGTAAATCTGTAAGTGGGAATAGTTTAGCAATTATATCTGAATTATTAAGAGAAACAAGATTTTACGCTTTCGTAGTAACGTTACCTATGGATATTTTTAGAGTATTACAAACCTTTCTTCCCGTAGAATCAATAGCGATACCGTCGCACGTGTGCAGCCCGTGCTCAAATACTGTTTCAACATTCTCACCATTTGTCTTAGAACGCTGTATCTTTCTTACGCCTGTGTCACTCCAATAGATCAATCCTAAAAATAATTATAACCTCATCATAAGCCGGCAGAAGTTGTTTAAAAACCAACATATTTATTAATCTTTTAACTCATTATAAAATAATAATTAATTTGCCTAATTGTAGTTAAGCTTTTATAAGTTGATCTCAATAAGAGTATTTTTGTTATTTGTTCTTTTTATCATTTGTTGTTTTTTAATGAATAATGAGAACTTACCAGTTTTCTGATCAACGTCTACGCCTAAAGCGTTTTTCAGCGGAGGTAGCGGCATTACGACGTCAACAAGGTATGGGACATCTAAAGACACTATCCGTATGTCGACGCGATGGGCGAAAACTAAATAGTTTTCGGGTCCTTCAGCACATGTTCTGCCGTCTTTCTACAGGATAAATTTGAAGAACACGATTAGATTTGTATTTCAAAATAAAACTGTATTATTGTTAAACATGATTATCTTAAAAGTAAACAAACTTGAAAGATCTTATCACAAAATTAGGAATATAAATTATAAATAGCTTGTACATCTGATAAGACATAAAATAAGGTCAATCATAAAATTTTAAACAACTTCATTGTATGCATGCATGAAAAGTCACTTCTAAAACTTCATTTTATCATTTTATATTAAACTAGCTGCTGCCCGCGACTATGTCTGAGTAGAATAGGCTGAAGGCGTAACATTCAGACAGAAAGACCAATATACATGAAAATATGTATATCAATTATAGCCTATGTGTTATTCCGATGTATAAGCTATATTTTTGTAAAGTTTAATTAAAATCCATTCAGTAGTATTTGCGTGAAAGAGTAACAAACATCCATCCATATACACAAACTTTCACGTTTATAATATTAGTAAGGATTTAAATGTAAATGCCACGTATAATCGTGTGGGTAGTACTTACACGCAATTTGATTCCAGTGGGACAAGCACAAGAGCGTCCACCGGGTTTCAAAAGACACAGGTGGGAACAGCCCCCGTTGTTCTTCGCGCACCTAGCACATATCAAGGCGTTATTAGGAAACTGTGAAACGAAGTACCACCTCACGGAAGACCGGCGTGAAGTGTAAATATGTATTATACTTTCGCGTTTCGTCCGGTGAGTGAGGTAGCCGGGGCCGACTTTTAGTAGGTTAGCAACACATCTGCAACCCGTCAGGTATTGTAGGTGTCTATGGGGGGTAATCCCTTGACAACAGGCGAACCACCAGCTCGCTTGCCAACTTTTCACATATGCAGGTCTCCTCGCGTTTTTTATTCACCGCTAAGCACGAGATAAGTAAGCACTTAAAATTGCAATTGTACAAAGATTTATAAAATCTCTTTAATAAATATTCTTCTTATATAGGTACATAAATATTTTTCGCAACTAGGCCTTCTGCCAACTTACCGGTTAGGGACCTTCCTTCTATCGTTATGGAACACCCTTACATCCATCAGACCATCAATGCCAGCGCCGAGGGTACGGCGATTTTTACCCGTATCCTTATTGGCCGCCTGGATCGACTTTGTATCCCAATCGGTCCATAGAACCTCGTCGCCGTACAAATCCAAGCCGAACGGGTGAGGTAGATGTTGAGCTATTATGATGGAGGTAATGATTTTGTAAAATTTATTTATCCCTGTCAACATATTGTAGGTATAATACGTAATGGTTTGTTAACGTGAAATCTAAATACATTATATTAAATGGCATTATATCTATTATTTTCGCTCCATTAATGACATATATTTGAATTTTTACAAGGAAATTAACAAAATTAGCAATATAATTAATGTTAATTTTCCTTGTAAAAACTCACATTCAGAAAAATCAAGTAGCGCTTGACTAACATTGAATTATTTATATTTGTCTTGTTAATGCACTCTGAGTAAAGCCCTTACCGGCAGAGTATTAAAATCTTTGTATATATAATTTTCTGTTTCCGTATATGTAACTGAATTACTCCTAAACGGCTGAACCGATTGATGAATTTTTTTTTGTGTGTTCAAGTGGGAGAATCGTTTAGATTCACAATTCGGTGCACTAAAAATATTTTTTTTTGTTTATAAGTTGTTATCGGATTTAGAACCTGTACAGGCCCACGACTATCGGGTCCGTTAGTATATTTATAAGTCTATGCTTTGACCTATCAATTTAATTCCCTATCAATAATTTAATGTATTTAGTATTTACACAAACTCTACGCATTGTCAAATAGTTGTGATGAGAAATAATTATTCAATTATTATTATTTATCTGTTTCACGGTTTGTGTCGTGTGTAAGAATATTAAATTACCTATTAGCGTTTTACGGCCGGTTCCGTCGAGATTGGCGTACTCTATGGTACGGTTGCCGCCGTCGGTCCAATAGATGCGATTATTCTCTAGGTCCAGGGCCAATCCGTTGGGCCACGTCATGGCGCCGAAAAGGAACCGTCTCCGATTGCCGCCGTCCATATCGGCTCGTTCTATGCAAGGGTTTTGACCCCAATCCGACCAGTACATGGTCCCCCCTAATAAAGTATATTTATTATTACTAGTGATCGCCTAATGGTCGAAATTCGACCACAATTCATTGTACATGATAGTGTGTGTAATGTTTTTTTATTGATTTAGTGCGTTTTTATGCATAATTGTAAAAAAATTATAGTATTCTTATATTTATATAGAGAAGTAGTGCAAAACTACTTCTCTATATAAACTATATTCATACTCCTACGTCCACGTTATTTTCGTAATAAGGGGTACAAAGTTGTTACTTCACGTATTAATATATAGATAGATTTATATTCTTCTTTCTCCAGCCCTTATTCCACCTAGGTGGGGTCGGTACATGTGAACCGTTTTGTTACCGATATTGGCTAGGTTTTTAAGACCGGCCGCCCGCCTAACGTCAACCCTCCTTGGGAACGACCCGGATCCGGAAAATATGGGTTGTGGGACACAAATACTCGTCCCGGGTGGGAATCGAACCCACGATGCTCGGCGAAGAAATTTATATTTACATCGATTAATATTTAGGAAAAAACAACTTCGCCGTCAAAAGTTTTGGATAAACTGTGGAGTAGCACAATGGTTAGAAGAAATTATAATAATGCATGTTGATATTATACTAAGCTTAATTCCACACACAGCTTTATATTATACAAATAAACAATAAAGAATATCAATAATTATGTAAATCTTTGATCAATGGAAAAAAAGACTTGTTATATACAAAGTATCTGTCCAACGGAAAAATATGTTTTTTATGACAGATTCGTAAAACGTTGCAAATTACCTTTAGGATCTAGTACTATGTCTCTTGGCTTATCTATGTTTTGCCAGGCAAGGAGTGTCCGCATGGTACCATTAGCATTTGAAACTTCAATCCTGTTTGTTCCAGCATCTGTCCAATATAACTTGTCCGTCAGCCAATCATAGGCTAAGCCGGCTGGTGATACTGTTAAAATTAAGATGACTTATTTAGAAATAGCGTTTTATTAGCATTCGGTTATCCTTAATATTGTTTAAATATATTTGTAGAAATATGGACGAAAAATTTTTCGCCGCAGCGAATATTTGCACCTGTGGTCTCCAGGATACGCACCCGATGCTGTAGCCACTAAGCTTAATGGCATATATTACCACCAAAGAAAATCTCAACGGATTTATCTACTTTCTTTTACTGAATTTAAGCAACGCTTATTCCATTTAATGTGTTTATTTTTACAATGCATGACCACTTTTTCCTATTACCTCGGAGCGGCGAAGTTTGCGTCCATTTTGATAAAAATGTTTAATCTAAAGTGAGAAAAGCGCTACAAAAATTGACATGACTAAAATTTTAACACTGTTACTACAAATTTAAATCAAGTTAAAAATTCTTGAGTTTTTTTCATAATATTTTATCAAATTGGCACATGATCACTGTGCACAATAAAAATCTTAGATAAAACAATTTTATTAGATTTGCAAAATTAATGAATAAAAAAATTAATGTTACAAAAATAAATGATTGGATTTTCTATTTAAAAAAAAACTAATCAAGTTTCAAAATATTTTTTTTATTGGAAAGATTGAATCTTAAATTTTAAAAGTGAAATACGATATCGTTCATATGACTGCCACGACTCGTCTTACAGTAAAAAATCCAATCAACCAAATTTTATTGTACATTTTCAATCGGCAACCTCAATTTCATGTTTTAAGGCCTCAATTGTCTCTGAATAGTTAGCGACACATTTATCCACACCCGCCCCCTATAGTACCCCTATATAAAATAGTACAACGGAGACAAATCACATCTCCGAGGCAGCCAACTTGCATCACCATTTCCACTGATTATCCGATTTTCAAAAAAAGGGCATGAAAGTTCTATTGTTATATTGGCTTCGTGGCAAGTGGTTCCGAAAGACAATAAAAATGCGAAATGCAAATACATAAGCGAAAGTTCTAATAAAAATACTAGATGGGCCACCCTAATTAAGCGCATTCTGGCACTTAATTAATGTCGTGAAGATGACTTACTTAGATTTGACGAAATAAGAACAGTTTGACCGGAGCCATCTAAGTACGCGCGATTAATGGTATCTTTCTCAACGTCCGACCAGAAAATCGAATTGGTATTGTGATCCCAATCCAAAGCAACCGCCGATTTTATGTTTTCCACCGGAATTACCTGTCAGTAGAAATTTAAAATTGTAGTAATTATTGTTTTGCAAAAGAGACTTTTATTACTATTCAATAACTTCGAATTATTACTCACAGCGTCCAAAGAGTCTATTTGCTTGCGAGGATTCAGCTGTTTGAGCCTAATGTCTTTCTTGCGCGCGTATAGCAGGAGTTTCTCTGGTGTTTCCTCACAGGTTCGACTGCGAATAGTAGTAGATATTCAATTACTTATTGGTAAATTATATAAAACTATTAAAATGAAGATTTTGCAAAAGGAAATTACCCATCAGCATTCAAATTGAATCCAGCCGGGCATCGGCAAGAGTAACTATTGCTGTTAGGAAGGCACAGGTGCGAACATCCACCATTATTCTTCCCACATCGATTTCTATAGGATCGGATTTGTCGCATTTGATGGTAACTAAAAAAAGAAAATAGTACAAATTTATCAATAATATATTGTTCTTAAAACAATAAGATGTGTCATTTTTAGTCAGGGCTACCGCCAGTTTTAAAATTATTAAGTTCGTTTTAGCCTATATTTAATTTTATTAACTAGTGGTCGCTCAGTGGTCGAAATTTGACCATAATTAATCATATATGGCAGTGTGTGTAATGTTTTTTTATTGTTTTGATGTATTTTTAACGTATAGTTAAAAAAATATTAGCGTTCTGCACTCCTTCTTTATATAGACTATAAGTGTGGGAAATCTAATTTTATCTTGCTTTGCGGTAGTGATTCGTTTCGGCCTAGATTTAATTTTATTAATAATAAGAAATCAGTAAACATAGTTTCATCTAGTAATGAGACTATAAATTACCTGTGTATATCCATAGGAACGTTAGGGCTGGCGTGCACAGTTTGGATCCCCTTTCCTGTATTCTTGTTCACAGTTGATATGCTCTTAGTATGCCAGTCGGTCCAGTAAAGTGCATCTTCGAATAACGTCAGTGAATACGGGTGCGGCAGACCCTTGTTGGTTATCTGAAGTAAACGTTTAACGTTAAAGTAAAAATTACCGTTACATTGGTCACTTATGGTACAAAAAACTTAACTTAATTAGTCACAAAAAGTGAATCATGAAACCTGTATTCATACATCGAACATAAAGGTGACACAGTAATCACCCGATTATTTTTTTTCTAACTGATTGACAATTAAAAACTCAAAATGAAACACGATAAAATCTGTAAAATATTTCCATTTAACCATGTAGATTATTTGCGTAAAAACAAGAAATCAATAGATGTGTGTTGACATATGTTTCAAATTACTCACGCTTACCTTTTTTCTGTTTCTACCATCGAAAGAAGCTCTCTCTATCACGTGGTGTTTTGCGTCAGCCCAATATATTTTCGATTCGATGTAGTCGATTGTCAGGCCGTTGGGCCAGAAAATCTGATCCACTACAATAGTCCTTCTTTTATTGCCGTCCATGTCTGCCCGCTCTATTTTCGGGTTGGGGCCTGGAGATTATTCGGTCGATTTGAAATAATTATTTAGTTTTTTTTAAAAGCTAAACAATAAAACAGTTCTCCATTAAAATACCAGAGGGATTACAGGCCTACGTTAAGTAGAGGAGATTTCCTCTTACGCTGTAATTAACTCTACTTCACGCTGGTCTTTTTTGTCGCGTGGTCGCTTTACTGGTCGTGCGGCCTAATTCGTTTAACAGCTCAAGTTACTGCATGGCTTCACCATAATAGTTTTGTAGTAGACCACCATTTTTAAAGGTTTCTAAATATTTTCGGCTTACCCCAATCAGTCCAAAACACCAAAGCGTCACCGGGATGCACAACTATAGCCCTTGGCTTGTCCAGGTCGTTAGCCGCCAGCACCGCTCGTCTAGTTCCGTCTAGTGCCGCCACCTCGATCCTCCTAGTACCAGAGTCAGTCCAGAACAACAGATCGTGTATCCAGTCAACGGCCAAACCACTAGGCATATCTATTCCCCATTTGATAACGTCTAAAACATAATAAAATATAACGCATAAGATGATTATATTTTTAAACAATTTTTTTTGAAAACAACTTTGTTCTACTTGTCTATTTCATGTTGATATCGGCATGCATAAACATTAAAATTATGTTTGAATCATCAAATTGATGAAGAAATATGGAAGATATGGCGTAAAAATAAAAAACACCTGTGAGATATTTCTCAACAAGATATTTATTTCTATGTGAGATATTTCTTAACGTAGCAATTTTTGTGAATAATTACGCTTTTACCTGTTATTGTATGGCTACTCAGTTCCACTACTCTAATGACTTTCAAGTTGGTTTCCGCCCAGAATATTATGTTACGCTCGTAATGATAATCCAAAGCGATTGCACTGTGGAGTCCTTTCAGTACCGGCATATAATTTTCACCGGTTAGCCACACCTGGTGAGAAAATTTATTTAAAGTTATTCATTACAAACAGTAGCTTGTTTCGATCATAAAAACCATTTACATGACCTCTATTTGTCCTTAACATGTAATCCGAAAACTTTTTGAGAATATTTTATAACATCTGAATAAAGAAATTTGATAAAATTTAATAAAAGGATTCTTGTACCTTTCGGATTCCTATTCTGTTGGAGAATAAAAGCGTAGGTGATTCCCCTATTGGCTTGCAAGATCGTTTGTCAGGTCTCAATACATATCCAGTCATACATCCACATTCAAAGCTGCCAATGGTATTGGAACATGTCTGAGAGCACACCGGATCCTGTTGATACATGCATTCGTCGATGTCATGGCAACTGTAAAGACAAAAAAGAAATATATATTTAAGAAAAATCACAAAGTCGGGTTAGTTTTAAGTACTGTCAAGTATTTAAAATAAACCCAAGTCAGTGGTTAATTGTTAAAACCTAGTAAAATTACAAATTTTCAGCAGAATCGGGTATGAAATATACAAATATACTTACTAGTTATTTGATTTCAAAGAAACTATCGACTTAATCATTAAATGACCTAAGTTTATAATTACCTAAAGCCGTTATCAGCGAGCAAGAAGCCTAGTGGGCAGGCGCAAGCCGGATGATTGTCGTAAGTTGTGATACATTGCCCTTCGCATTTGTCTTCAGGCCCGCAGTTACGTTTTGTCGGGCAATTATCTTCGTCATCTCCTTTCGGGCAGTCTTTCATGCCGTCACAAACGTGTTTCCTGTTCACGCAGTTCCTAAACGCCGAGTTGTACAGAGATTTGCACATGTACTGATCCTGATCGCAGCTCACTTCGCAATCGGTCTCGTCCTCGCCATTGGTACAGTCGCGTACACCGTCGCACAGCCACGTTTTCTGTCCGAACAATACCAATGTTTAATTTAATAACGAAATTAATGTATATTATATATTTTCTTATAAAAAATTCAATCCAAATTGCTTACGTATCAGTGTTAAGCGAAACACCGTATAAAATTGGGAAATCATAGACAGATGCTTCAATTTTATTTATTGATATGCATATACTTAAAGGTATGAGGGGATAATCATATTAAATTCAGCGTCAATAAGTTATATATTATATTATAGATAGCATTATTAGAAGAAATTACTTTCGTGCTAAGACTGATTAACCTATTGAACGTTCATCCTCCATTATCAAATTTTTTGTTTTTCAAAAATTTACTCGGCAAAAACATTAAAATTTATTTTTCGAATCAAAACGAGCTCGCTGCCCTTCTATGTACTCACCAGGATACAACGTCGGTCGATGCAGGAATGTTCGTCGGAGGTGCAGTTTCTGATGCCGTACGGCTCGCAATTCATCTCGTCGTCACCGGCAGCGCAGTCTCGCTCCGCGTCGCAACGCCATCGGTCAGGGATGCATTTACCGTCACCGCATCTTAAATTCCAGTCAAATAAAAAACAATTTCGCGATGTATATTTCATCTAAACTGCCTTTCAGATTTTATCACTTCCACGTGACGTATCACAATCGTTAATATATATTTCCTACGGACTCCGACGGCTGGACTGATTGTGGTGAAATTTACAGGCAATCTAAAGATTAGCCCAGCAGTGAACTGTGAAATTCTGTAGCGATCGGATGAATTTAAATTTTTGGGATAATGATTGCTACTTATGCGAAGTCATGGTGGGTCGCTTATAATTTTTTTTTGTACATACGTTTCTAATACTTAGCTAAATTTTTATTGATCAAGGAAGGGAGTTTTTGTATTTGTACAGCGAACGGAAGACCAGGTCAACTCTTGTCAGTGGCATTTATAACTGAATTAAAAATGTGGCTTCTGCTTCTCTATGCGTTTTTACTTACTTGAACTCTCCAGGGCTGCAACTGCTTTGCACTATGGGACAAGAGTCTTCATCGGTCCAATCGCCGCAGTCGTTATCCTTGTCACACTGGAACTCCTTCCTCACGCAGTTTTTGTTGTTACACTGTATCTCATTATCGCTGCATTGCAGAAAGTCCAGTGCTGCAAGTGTTATTTGATAGTGAATCGTTAAATTTCAGTTAAATTCCAGAATTTGGGCGAACCGCCTTATCTTGTCACAGCAATGTTTTTTTTATAGTAAACAGTCTTGTTACATCTGTAATAAAATATCGTGACGGCTTCGGTACAGTGGCTTATGACGGAGTCACAGAAAGTGTAAATATGAAAGAATATGTATCTTATATTCTACTTTTTCGAGTAATATAAAACATTTTTGAGGCCTCGTATTTGTAATTATACTAATTATTTCCTTGTAAGGCAAGTAAACCTTTTTCATTGTCATCAATAAATAATTACAGATTCAATTCTAGGTCTTGGAGAGTAGATATAATCTACATTTAACTAGGAAATATCTTTAAGACAGCTTCTGTTGTAGATCGAATGTCCAGAGAAGTCCACGGACTCGCAGAAGGCGTAACGAGAAGTGGAAGTATTATACTACTAGTCCGGTGAAATAGGTAATCGGGGCCCAATTTCAAAGCCATAGATGGATAATAATCCCATGAGTAAAATTAAACCGTACACACTACTTCGAGTACTTTATGAGGTATATATAACAAGAAAGAAAATTATTTTTTTTCCTAAATATGTATTTTTGTTACGAAATATGTGAAGAAATTTACGGCAGTCCATTTCGTCCGAGTTGTCGGGGCAGTCAGGCTCCTTGTCACAACGCCAGTGTGCGGCGAGGCACTCGCCAGAAGCACATGTGAACTGTTTCTTTCCGCATCTAAACGAAAAGATAACGCTTTAAGAAGACGTCATGAGTAACATTCTTTCGTATTGTTATTGATATGAGCGACATTTTTCGTAAAATATGAATTTCCAACCGCCCATACTTCCCGATCGGAGCTTCCTTTATGAACCCGTAGGTAGCTATCTGACTGACGCTACATTAGTAGGAATTTGCTATCCCACGCCTTTTGCTAATAAAAGACTGACTTGCATCAAGTTGTTCTATTTATAAACTCTTATAAAAGCAAAAACATTTCTATCAAAAAACCTACGAAATATTTTCTTGACGTTAATTTAAAAATTGTTTATTATAAGATCCGAATAATTGAATTCTTATATGTATCTTTAGTTCAATGGAAATTCAATTATTAGTTCAATTGATACAAATACCTCTTTGTTGTTAGAATGAATCGCGATCCTGTTTTAGTAAATAACAATTTGCAATTGTTAAGGTTGTGGTTCTATAACGATTTGCCTACGGAACTTGGATACATCGGTGTTGGTTTCGCGAACGAGGCTTGCGCGTGGGCGCGTTTCTATGGCAGCCGCTCATCCCAGGCAAGTTGAAAGCCTCCCATCCACCCCGTGCGCCCCTGCCGTTACCCACCCCCACCCGCACCCCCACTTCACTCGTATTGATCTCGCAGCTCGCAAGCCCCCGCGCGAACTAGGCGAGCGAAATACACCGGTCAAGATGGAAACGCTCTATGCAATTCCAGTTTCCCTTCTCGACTTTGAAGTAAGCCAATTTACCTTAGATATGTAGATCTCATATTGGAGATAAGAACATTATCCGATTTTTTTTTATAACTGATTCATTTAACATCTGATATGGTGTCATATACAACATAGTATTCTCATTGCATGCATTCATCCTCTTAATGCGTTGAATAGTAAAATAATAAATCGCATTTTACCTTTGAGTAATTATTTTATATACGTACTATTTTTGGTCGAAGAGCCACAATTTTTCTAAGAAAAACGTTAACTTACTGTAACTTTACCGAGTGGTTAGTCAATGAAAATAAAATGCGTATTTCATTAAATGTTTACTTTTATTTTGCGTCTCTCAATAACGTAAGACGGTTATATTTAGAGTTTAACGCTAGAATGTAGACATACTCTTGATAAAATCGAAAAATGTACATATCGCCCATAGTTTACTTATAATTATGATTTAATCAATAACTACATTACATTTCTTATTCAAATTCACCAGTAAATTTTGATCGATTGACAATTAAAAAATATTAGAAATCGTATAGGTAGATATTTCTCTCAATTCTTATTTAAAAAAAAATCAAAATTGTTACGACCGAATTAATTGAACGTATAAGATATAAGTCGGTAATGGCTTAGTGACTGAGAAGTTGGAGTATTGATTTTAAAGTTGCAAGGACAGAGGCGTGCAAAAATTATATCGTTTTTTGAGTTTCCTACGAGCTCACTGTCTCTTATTTATGTCCGTTGTACCGTGACAAGGCACCTGCCACGAGACAAGTGAAATATTAAGATAATTA
This sequence comes from Iphiclides podalirius, assembly GCA_933534255.1. Taxonomy (NCBI): domain Eukaryota; kingdom Metazoa; phylum Arthropoda; class Insecta; order Lepidoptera; family Papilionidae; genus Iphiclides; species Iphiclides podalirius. The sequence continues at coordinate 11,869,608 of OW152815.1, read as the reverse complement.
CGTGTATCTTAATATTTCACTTGTCTCTAATCATAAACATGATTTCGTTAAACATGAATGTTCTATCGAATCTAGTAGTCTTCCTGAGTCTTGATTATCATACGCGGTAAATTCGACATTTTTAATAATAATATAAAAAAAAACAACTTGGCTTACTTATTATTTGAATAACTCGTTAATTATATGCTTCAAAATTGAATTGTTAACAATAATTGTTACAATATTTTTAAACCTGGCTCAGTAAAGCATATATTTATTCAAAAATCGGCACACGGATTTATTGGAGGGAAATTAAGGACGTGTTTAAATAAGGTGAGGGCATTAACGCGACTCGAATTACTTATTTATTCTTCCGTAAGTTAACACGTGTCACGATTATTTGTACCGTCATATCGTACTGCGAGGTGCGTAGCGACAGCAAGGGGAGAGTGCAATGCAATTCATGTAAGTGCCCCGTAATTGACTTCGCGGAATAAAGAATTTTGCCTATGTGATCCCAGACAAAGACCCAGCGTGCGTTTTCATTCTCCAACAAATCTTTTTAGCTAAACATTTAAGGATTGTTGTATAATTTACGCACACAAATGCACCCAGAAGGTACGTAGAATATTTTCATGTGGTACAGATGCTACAAAACAAATCAGTTTTCTATTTGTCTCCCTGGAATTATTATTTTATCCTTATTATCATTTTATCCAACTAATACTTCTTCACAATACAATAACTATTTGCAAATAATCATATCTGTAAAAATAGTGCGCACTATTGTTACTATTTTATTTTTATTACTTTGTTCTATTTAACCGGTACCTGCTTGTAAATACACACAGTTAGTGAAGTAAACAGAGATGTAGGGTGCTATTACTTCATTCCACTTTTGATTTGAGAAGATTCTTATTGAAAAGCAGAGACAAATTTTACGCATAAATAGACTTTCAATTGATTAATATCTTCCATCCGGTTCAACTTCTATTTAGTAAGTTGGCGTTTTTAAAACGCATACCTGTAGACAGACGTCACTGACTTTAAAATAAGAGTACTTGTAAATAGCCGTAGATTTCATCGGTATCTATAACTTAATATACCAACTATTAAGTTCTTAAGCTTTCAGTTTGGTAATTTCAATTGCTCAAATAATCTTAGGAAAGGCTTATCGTATTTGTTGTAGATATTATACAGTTTCCTATCTCCGAATTGAAAGAATCACATAAACGTTCAATTGCTTCATTCCTTATACCCAAAACGCTACTCACTTGCCCTTGGGACAGTTCATCTCGTCGGAGTTGTCGCGGCAATCGTCATCACCGTCGCAAAACCATTCCTTATGGATGCACAATCCGTTCGCGCATTGGAACTGGCCGTCCGTGCAGTTAGCGTTACCATCTGTAATATGACAGGATGTTTATAATATTCTTATACCATGATAATCATTTTAGCGTGCTACTGAATATAGGTTGCAGACTGACTGCCATGATCCTGAGCCACTGATTAGTATATACGTGAAAATATTTCACCAAATTTTTAAAAAGGTAAACAACAAGGTTTTGATGGAGAAGTTAAATGTTGCATTAGATTTAAAACCAAAAATCACATTTCTAGTTATTGAAATAAAGTTGGCACATATAAAATTATTCACAGATACTAATTCCAAAGTTTCAATTATACCGGATAAGTTGTAAATCCAATCCTACTTACACGGATACTTTTTAACCAAGTGTATCCGGAACATGGCTAGATAACATATTCCTTTAACATTTATTTAACAACCAATACATTTTAAGTAAAATTAATAAGAAATGTAATAAATAAAAAAATAATAAAACAAAGCTGACCTATAATATTTTTGAATTTGAGAAATTCCTTAATGTATCCCTGGAGACCTAATTCTAATACCAATCAAATTAATATGGAACCGCATGGGAGGTAAACCGTACCCAATGCAGAAGAATTTTTAAAATTGATTAAAAAATGACGGAGTACAAAGAATACAACCGAACTGAGACCATTTTTTGAAGTTAATTGAAGACACCTATCGAATTATGAAAACGAAAAGACATAAAAAACAGACTAACAGACAGACGTTAAATACAGACAGATGTCCTATTTGGACAAGCGGTCTCACCGCAATGGGTTTCGTCGGAGAAATCACCGCAGTCGTTGTCCCCGTCGCAGATCCAGTGCAGGGATATGCAGACGTTGGTATTGTGGCATATGGTGCGGTTGTCGGTTTCCTCGCAGGCGCGCGAGCAACCTTGCTCATCCTCCGCTTCGGCGCATTCGGCGATGCCGTCACATCGCTTCTCCATCGGTATGCAAGTACAAGAGATCTAGAACAATATTCCTTCGTCAACACGATATTGTCTCATATATAATGTAGAGTAACAGTTTATACATATCCCACTGCTGGTCAAAGGACTCCTCTATACAGTGGGTAACAGGGCATAGTCGCCGACGCGGCCCCACTGCGGATTGTCGGAATTCACATATCTTCGAAAGATGTTTTACTATTATTTGGATAATATACAGGTTTTCTCACGATCTTTTCCTTCACCGCCGTGCACGTGATAAGTCGGCACTTAAAATTAAGAATTTCATTAGTGCCGGCACCGGAGATCGAACTTAGGTTGCTACAGTATATTAAAGGCGAGAACCCGGACACTGAGCTATCACAGCTCATATATAACGTGCCATTCTCAAAATGTACTACGACAGATTTCAAAATTTGAGTGCTGCACTGCTACTGCTTTTTGTTAAATTTAAGATAAATCTGATACCCAAAGCAATATCAAGAACTTGTTTCACAGAAGAGGGCATGCTATATGACACATTGGAAGATAGTAAGCCATCGTCGGTCTACATTAGATTACCTCTCTCGTTATTATAAATTTACCTTTTTCCTTATTAACTTTTCACCTTTGTTAACTTTAGGAGCGGTCTGTTCGGGGGCTTTGTCTTGTTTCATCTTTGACTCAACGAAAAGTTAAGCTATAGTTGGACTTACCTGACATGAAAAGTGTTCAGGGGGACACGGATGATGACAACCACCATCATCTAAATCGTCATCCAGATCTTCAGATACGACAACCGATTCATGTCCCAATTGGCGATCTAAGAAAAATGGAATATAATAATATATTCATTAGCTTTTATGTCTTCCTTTTTTCATTCTTTTTTAATATAAAAAGTGGTTTGAAGTGTCGAAATATATGTTAAAAAAATTTACTTATTTACTTTAAGATAAACATTATCCTGTGTTGTAAGGACGTTTTAATAAACATATATTTCACGCGGACAAACAACCAGATGCGAAACCACTATCTGCGGGTCACACAAATAGTTGTATGACGTATGGGAATCGAACTCACGACCCCCCACGCCGAAGCCGATACCTCGGCGACTGCGTCAAGGAGTCATCGTTTTTTTAGTCTGAATTTAATTGTTATGTTGCAAGTAAATAGGGTCGAATAAACGTAGAATTGTATTTGTTTTTTAACATTAATACCTTTTTATCAAATAGTTCAAAAACTAAAGTTCAGATAGTTGTAAAATTTTAAACTTTTCAATAGAATTTCACAATCACTGTCAATCTGTTGAACCAACCTTGTTAGTTTGTACTAAGAATCAATTAAATAAAGCTTTCATAGAAATTTTCTATATGCTGCAGTTTGATAAATTAATAAGTTCTATACGAAGCCCTTTCCGTAACATATATTAAATATTGTCTAAAGTAAAAAATATAAGAACGTAGAAATACTAAGTGTAGTTAAAATTTGATTTTCCTCACGCTTTGTACAACTTGCTTAGGTTTTTGTATTTGTTCATCAATAAATATCTGTGCTATCATATTTTTTGACACATAATACAATTCAATTAGGTATATAAAATAAATGTTATATTAACATATCCATATAGTAAATGACAAAGCATCATACAAACAGGATTATACAATAACGCTATTGAATCATGTTGCCAGTTCAGATTGGCCCCTATCAACCATTTGAACTATGACCCTCTTGTGGCTCTTAACAGATCACGTGATTTATAAATATTGTTTTTTATTTTAGAATTTAGAGCTACAACTTTTATTTTTTTATATTTCGGAGATGTGTTTCGATCAAAAGATCGATACTATCCGAAAGTATTTGTAAAAATAATGAAATATTTCATAAAGGTTGTCAGTCGTTAAGAATTGGAATTTCCTGCATCCGTAGGATTTGGATGCAGGAAATTCCAATTCTTGTTTACTAGTTTTTTTGAGGTTACCCTACAAATAATTAATTAAGTGCGCGCTTTTGACGACAAACTTAAACTCTAAAATGTGCGGGTCCTACGCTTGTCACTTTTATACTATGTGACCTCTATAAAAATTTCAAGCCATGTTTTACTCATAAGATTTGGACACTGAAGTGGCAATTCTAGCCGATTCATCGCCGTTCGAGAATCATTATGTATGAAATGGAGGATGAGGTTCCTGATGTACAATAAAACGAATTCTAAAAATATGAAAGCGGTATGGATGGTACAAGCTACAGGGCTGATGCTAACAAAATTATAAGAGGTCTATATAAAACACCGGACTTTAAATGCTGATACGTTGATGCGACGTCAAATGTTTTTTTTATTCTAATCTATTAGCTCACTCAAGACAACTTCTACTTACGGTGCCACGAGTCAACACGCGTGTAAGGACTGTGGGGTCTGAAGCCGGGTGGTTGGATCTGTGCTGGGACCACGCCGATTGCGGGCGGCTGGTAGGGCGGCACACGGCCCACAGAGCGCGTGTCCGCCGGATCAGCTGTGGTATTAGCAGGTCGCGGTGGAGGCAACGGGAACAGTTCTTCGGCTAGCACTGATTTAGAAACACATATTAAATTTTATTTCCTTTCATCACTACATAGTATAAAACTAAGTCGTCCCGCTGTCTGTCTGTCCCTATGTATGGTTAGATCTTTAAAACTACGCCACGGATCTTGATGCGGTCTTTTTTACAAGAAAGAGTGATTCAAGAGGAAGGTTTATATCTATAATACATTGCACCCGTGCTAAGCCGGGGCGGGTCGCTAGTACTTCCATAAAGCTCTTTCGTTACCATCAATACTTAATTATGATATCAACAGAACAATTACTGTCTGAAATCTCCCGACGTCAAAATCTTAACAAGGATCTACTATTTATTTGCACTTTTATCAAATTTGTATCTAACCTTGGTAAATCCTGTCAGCGCCGAAAGTTTTTCCATAGTTTATTTCTATTAAACACTCATATAAATTTCAGCTCGAGTGCAGATCACCACTTAAAAATAAATTAATCCTATTAAATATCAATGCCTGTTTCGTTTTATAATTACGACGCATTTATCACATTAAAACAGTTGTAGGCGGTTCCTTTCATTTCGCATTGCAGAATTCTAATTTATCTGACTGAATGTGATTATAAATTCAACAGTTATATATAATCAGAAATCTTTTATTTTGTTATTAGTTCGTTTTATACCTATAGAGTAAACTGAACCAAGGAAAGAATTGTAATAGCCAATATACGACGCCTCGTAACTAAATTAAATTTTAATTCGTTATTACAGAATAATTTATGAAAGGGAAAGAACTTACCAGGTAAGCATAAAATGGTGGAATAGGTGACCCAGAGTGTTAACGGCGACATTGTAGAGTAGATCTTAAAGCACCGGGACTCAAAAAGACTTAGGTGATATGCGCGATTTTCCGCGATGGAACTCGTCGTTGCTGCAGCATGGCTTCCACTTACATTGCCTAGTTAACAAAATAGAACAATCTTTACAAGAACTTCTCCGGCATTTCTACTATATTAAAATTTATTCACGTCTATCAGAAAATATCAGAAGTTTCATGATCATTTACAGACGTACCAACTATTATGATTTAGATATATAAGTATTAATTAGTAATTATCCGCTTTATAAGTTACCGGATATTTAAGTGACGATCACGGGTTCGTTATAAAACGTAAAACTTCTACTTAAATTCTTCGACACCTTTTTTGTATAAGTCCGTTCTACGATTCCACTTCTCTTTCATATCTCTCATTTTATGTTGCCTTACGTGTTTCAGTTAAACTGTTTTCAGGGAAACTGTAGGGTTTCTGCCAGACAGTGCCCTTTTAAGCTACCATTGGTGTGTCTAATGAGTCAATTCAAACATGTATGGTTAAGAGCTCTACGTGTTCATCGAAGAAAGGGGAGTTAGAAAACAAAAGAATCTAAGTGTTGTTTCCAATTAGTGCAGGTGCGTCATTAAAGGGGGTGTAGCCATGGCAAACTTGTGAAGTATGTAGCTATTAAGATATGAACATATTTTTTTTACTGTATATTTAAACGAGATGTTGCTAGATTCTTACTTTAGTTCGCTGATGTACTTCTTAGAAACTTACCGTTTCATACGAATAAAAACATTTGATAACAAATTTTTATATCTTAATTATCGTTAAATATTTATGACTAGTAAAACAAAATTGTAATTACATAATCAATCAAAAAGAGAGAAAAATTGTTGTTCAGTGTTTAGATATGCATATAATTTTTTATGTTACCATTTAATATTTTAAAGATTTGTAATAATAATTTTTAGAAAATATGCAATTAATTTTAAGTTATTTGTGACCGTCCTCCTGGTGTTATTGCCGTCAAACTAAAATAAACCAAAAAATATTGAGTATATTCATCATAAATATTTTATTGCACAGTAAAAATTTAGAAACTTTTATAAATTACTTTTTGCATTTTATTGTTTTGAATATTATTAACATTATAGCTACTTCATATTTAATTATATTAGAGAAAGTATTAATAAACTAAATAAGCTTTAATAGTATTGTTCATACGCACCATAGATAAAAGATGCCTCTCACGTTTATCAATAGCAAGAATAATAGATTAAAACGAGTGCAAACGTCGTTCCAGGCCGTTATACATTAGCCAACTGAAAAGAAGTGTATTAGGGCGCCATGTTGAAGAAAATTTAAGAGCTATCAATACGCATGCGCTGCGTGATACCAACGTTACGAGCTACTTGTTGATTCGCTTTTCATTCACTACGCATCGGCCCGCGCATTCTACGCAGTTGTTGTTTAAGGTACATTCTAGATTTCCATGAAAGTTCCCTTAAAAGATCGTCATATTTTTATCTCATTTGTGGTTGTACGATTATCATATTTATTTACATCCAACTAATGACAATATTTTTCTAACAGAAATTATTATTGAAAACTAATGTAATGCCATTATTGTAGTGTTACATCGAGAAGATATTAGATAAAAAATAAATATTTCCTAACGTCCTTTTATGGTTTTTATCTACTATTTTTAGTTTCACCCATTCTAACATGGATCTTTCGAGTAACTCTCACAGTCATAAATTGAACATTAAATGTTAATCTAGAATGCATGATTCGTACGACTCCACGGTGGTCATTATTTTTCAACAATGTAATGAAAACATAAGATGATCAGTTATAGGTCCTTTCGCAACGGTTGTTGCTTTTTTTTACTGCTAATTAAATCATTTATTGATTTCTTGTATTTACGCGATATGTGAGTAAAACTATTATATTGATTTCATTGATTTTAATTTCATTTAATTCCTCTTTTTTGAACACGTTAAAGCGCTCGATTCGCAGAACGGAGTGACCATAAAATAGTTTTATATCTACAAATAAGGAATCAGGTTATGACCTGGGCCTACGAATCTGTTATACAGTCTTAAACTCTAGGGGGTCGTTCAAAGATACATCAATGAACTAGCGTTACATTACGAAAATACGGCTACGTAAAATATGTCTACTTGTCAAGCGGAGCTTAACTAACAAGTACATAAGATTGAAATTCGCGAATGAAATAATTTAATGCTAATAAGTGATGACTGATGTCTCTGAGCGCGACCGTAAACCTCTCACGACTATATTAAATTAAATTCGCTCTGCCCAGTTCCCAGGATGATCATGGTACACAAAGGGTATCTTGCTTTTTCTACTAAAACCATGAGAAGATATAGAAGGGAAAACAAGGAATGAGCGTTCGTGACCTATTTCACATTAATATATTTGTTTAATTTAATATTATTTAACATTCTAATCTTTTAAGAACGCCACTTTCATTCAAGTCTTATTACTTAGGGAACGGAATATACATTGATAATAAGTACTGAAATACAACTGGCATAAATTGATTCGCATCAAGCTCAGTTTATTTTTAGACCGCACCCGCCTCTATCCATAGGTAGGCGTAGGTAGGTATCTTATTAACGGTGTAAACCCGTGGCGTCTATGTACCGTAGTGAATGCTATATAGGTCAACTATTTTCATCTTATCACCTTAGACATACAGTCTACCCATTAACTATTATAAATGACAGATACGGAAAAAAATTAAATTAAAAAAATTCTATCAAAGCAAATAAAGCATCATCTATGTTGTAATAAAATTGCTACCTATTGAGTTTTATGTATTTTTTACATCTCTATTATGCACACGATTTTTTCGACAGAAACATTAAAAGATAGCGTCTACCGCCGCGCCTACCATACGTTTAGTGTCTAAACATGAACTAATCTCACCATCGCGAATGCTTTGTTGTTTGTTATAGTAGCTTCAATCAACATAAATTACCGTGGTCGGTATGGAGATTTTTCTAAAAAAGATCACGGCGACGTATAACGATAATATTTACCGAGTGCCTATGAAAATTGAACGATCGATACGGGAGGGATGTGCGCGGATCGCCCACGCCGCCCCCGCTCGCCGTGCCCCGCGCCCTCTGAAAGCCCGAACCAACAACTCCGCTGCCGCCCACGGGTATGACCATGAAAATATATCTTCTACGACGTCAACAGACAGACGTTACGAAATATCCATTCACACAGAAATTCTATCACCAATAGGTCTCTTTGTCATGTGTATACAGATTAGATCTATTTCAAAATTAATGTATTCGGAACACTCGTGATATACATATTAATATTTATATTATTAACATTCACTTTATATTTCACTGACAAAATGCTACTTTCTTTTTTTCGACCCTGAACGCTGCAGAAATGAATACATACCTGGATAATTTTCTACATTCAACGTCTCCGAAGGCACACGAAAACTAACACTAATTCACAACAGTAGAGTTTCAACACCGCACAGTGTTGGTCAGCGCTCACTATTTGTCCGGAAAGTGCAATTTTTTTGGGCCAAACTGTGCCGGATTCGCGGAGCCAGTTAAGAGATGTGCTCCCGACGATCGCCTCGCTGGGTACTAGGCAATCTGGAACCTTTGCTCCCCCGCGCAGTCTGCGCTCGTCGATGAATGGAGACCTCCCACCCCCGGGCTCTACAATCTATATAAGCCCCCTTTGACTCTCACGTACATTTATATTATATCGGCCACTAGAAATAACACCCGATGGAAATAGACGAAATGCTTATAAATATATAGCGGTTTTAAATATACAACATGGAGCCTACAACTGTTTGTAATGGTTTATTCAACGCTTTATTTAGATTTACAAGTTATTATATCTTATCATGTTCGTATTCCGATTAACGTATAGCCGAGCTATTATTGCTAATCATAAATATATTTTTTGGAAATGAGGAATAATAATAATGTTAAAAAAATCGATATCATTAGTTTCAAAGCTCAAGGTCATTTCTCGACATGCCAATTAAAAATTAGGTATGTGTACACACCATATGTAGGATATTGTAATATCTTCTGAAATCTTCTTATTCTTTTATTTTATAGTAAGCTATGAAAAGTAGTTTAATATGACAACGACATCCAGCTCGATGTTCGGGAAACAGCAGACTTTTTGAGGGCAATCTTCAATGTGAAACGAATTGTGTTTCTAAAAGGTTCACTTGTATTTACTCTATGACACGACGCACATACTAGATGTCACTAAAGCCGGCCGGAAATAGTACAACGAAAAGAAAATAGCAATTTTGGTAAGTCCATACAAATCCAACTAGATCAGATGAACACTAGATGGTGCTAAGGCCAATTCAAGAGAATGCCTTCCATTATTTACGTAGCAAATAACAGTAACATCTTATTCATTTAGAACTTTTTATCGATATTAATATGTTAACGGTGATTACTTAATCTCTTTAAGGTAAAGTTTCTAAATAAGAAAATAAAGAAAAAAAGGAACTGAAAAAATGTATAATCAGCCCTAATTCACGTTTTATTAAAAGTTCCCAGGATAATTAAAACTTGAAACAATAAAACAATAATAAAAAATTATATAATTGTAACACGTCTAATTATGCTAAAGACATCACGATAAAGTTTCCCATTTTTTTATATCAAACACAAGATATAGCATGTAAATAATCATTACTTATCTCTGTAATTTTATTTCCTCACAATGATATAATATGTATTTGCATATATGGTATTTATAGATTTATATGTATATGTGTAAACTAAATTTTAATGTTTAATCTTAAGTGCAAAGATCAGTACTAAAAAAAATTAAATTTCTAAAAAGTATTTTTTTATTTCATTCATTAAGCTAACCAACACCTTTACTCCTAAATTAATTCCTTTTTAGTCCATCCAAAGGTTGCCTGGAGAAATTACTTTATATAAGGCCGCCCATTGTACCCATGACTTTTAATTTTTGTTTGTTTTATTTTTGGTGTGCAATATATTCATTAATTTAAAATATGTTATACTTAATTTGCGTTTGCTTTACACGTAATGATACCTTTGCGAAAAAATGCTTTATATATTATGTTGCAAACACCGGCAATACAGGTGCACTTTATATTAAAAATATAGTTCATAATTATTTTTTATTATTTAAAAAAAACCATAAAGTACAAGGTTCACGAAAGTAGAGGGTAGGTAAAAATAAAGCAACAAGTTTTACAGTTTAATATTTCTTTTACAATATGTCTTATATTAGTTATAGTAACTTTTGGCTCCCATATTCTAATTGAACATCGATTTTTACTAGTTTGTTATTGACCATATTATTTACAATACGAAACAAATTGCTTCACGAATAGCTATGCGGAGAATAACACCCATACACAAAAGCAAATTAAATCATCATCATCAATTCGGCTTGTTTGATATCCCTGCTGAACATAAACCTGAGCCACATATATCAATTGACTTCCCGCACATTTGCATAAGTCATAGTCTATCTAGTGGGGGTCTTCCTACACTGCGATTGCCAGGCATAATAAATAAGTAGAGATAAATTTAATATAATATTTATATTCATTTATATCAAAAATCGTAAGTAGTACTGTGTAGAATATCCAGTGTGTTGACGCATAACATATGCACATACAATAAATAGATAAAAGCATGTTGTGAACCTTAAGCATTTAATAACAATTAATTGGCAGTTTCAGTGTATTGCATTAGTGTATCATCTAAATATATGTATTTTAATTTACATGTGACAAATAAAAAAAAATGCAAAATTAAATATTTGTCATGAGTTAATAGCAAGTAGGTACATATACATAATTCTAGAGGGCTCTAAATCACAAAATATTTCGACCGGTGGTTATTTTTTAAGATTAGCCTGGTTTTTTCTCACTTAATAAAGAGATTAGTTTGTTATATTTGTCGAAATATTATCTGTGCAGTTATCTTAATTTTATGCAACCTGTATGGCAAGTATAAACCATGCTACTAATATACTTGTAAATTATCAATAATTCTATTAAAACTAGGAGATATAGAAACTATAGCGGAGTAACTTTGCATTACTTACATCAGATAATTTTTATTTTTATTATTCTAAATATTCGTTAAAGCCGTAAATACAATTAACGTTAGGACGTCTGCTCAGTACAATTTAAAAAGTTAATAAGTACCTACTACCGATTCATTAATTATTTAAAATTAAATTCAGCCTAGTTATATAAGTGAACATACTAATGTTTAGATAATTTTGTAACTTAAAATAACAAAATAAAAGGATTTTAATAAAAATAATAATTAAGGTGCCAAACATGTACCATATTACTAAGCATATAATGCTATGTTACAATAATTGCTTAATATTTGAAGGTTGCAATTAACTTTTATGTATGTTTAAATTTTCCTCATTTACAGACTTTTGACATGGCTTAGGAAAGAAAGTCAAAGATAAAAGATGACTTGTAGCGGTTTACGGAAGTTCGACCGTAAACCTAAAAAAAATATTAATTACTCTTAACACAAAGCAATTCTAGTGATCCCATTTTGAACATTCAATCAGACCAGCTCCTTGAACTAGGCTACGGCCAAATTAGTAACCGTATTAACTTTCGTGTGACGTTTAATCAATTAAAATATTAGACTGTAGTTAATCAAATATATAAAACACCCAGTATACGGTGTTGAATATAAGGAAGCAAATGGGGAAGACAACTCTCGAGTACGTGTCTATAACATTTACATCTCTGATCTTAGGCATTGAGGCTTTGATGACGGTGGCGCTGCGTCGAAGAGCATGCATCACCTTCGGTCTGCCACTAGTTCCATCTGAAAATTATAATGTTGCCTCATCATTTTCATTTATATTCAAAAAAGTCCGTAGCCTATCTAGTCCTACTGCTGAACGAAGTCTCCAAACAACGAAACAAAGTACGTTTGTACCATATCATCGTTTTCAGATATAAAAACATCCTCAAAATGCAATTAAGAATTCAACTTTTTCAAGACTTTTTTTTTACCTAAATATTATTATGAAAGTGTGCTTTTGAAAGTCATTTTCCAAACGAAGATGAAGTCAATTTTCCATTAACTTTTTTATTATGCGTTCTATATAGTACAGCAATAGTAACTAAACTACCTATTATTGGCTAACTTGGTATTATCTGTTTGGTAATGACTGTCTCAAACCACATTTTGTTTCAATTACCACCTGAATTTTAAGCTGTACTGTACTCAAGCTTGATTTCAAATTCTGCTGCTGACCCTATGCACATTGAAATTTTAAGTTTTGATTAGCTAAGTGTTCTGTGCAACAAGAAAAATATCATGAAATATACATATCGAAGAGATAATAAAAAAAAATCGAATATAGTCTGCCAATCCACAGTGAAATCGCATCAATATACCAAGTACACAGTGAGATAGATATGCAATATGAAAGATGTTACTTTACTTAAACAAAACAGTTATTCTTAGGTTTATTATATTTATTACTTTACTTTAGTACACTTTAGGACCAATTTTAGTAAATAGCAAACAGCCAAAATCATATAAAAATGAAAACGAGTGCGGTAGATAAATCTATCACGACACTGCCAAAACTCACATTCATTTAATACATATTATGTAGACATATATTTGGATACACAAACTCAGACACACTTGAACCAGATTATTTAAAGCAGTCATTTATTAAATGACTATTCTTGTTTTTTAAACATTATTACATAACATAATACAGTAACAGTTATATACATAACCTGTCACCCTGAGGTACTCCCAACAAAATGCCTACCTCAGAGGTTACGGATTACAGTTTCCACAATTTTTACACGCCTCTTTCTATTGCTTATGTATATCATATTATATTCATAAAATATTGATATGTCGCTAAAGTTCTGTCAGAATTATGATATTCTACTAACTCCTAGAGTTCCTAGAATGAGGCCGCGTCCGGTAACGTAGGTGCGTATGGTCTCGTTGCAGTCGCAGGGAGGGCGGGGCACCTGCCAGAGGTGGCAGGGGCCTTGTCCGCAGCCCTAGCAACGGAGACACCCGGCCTGCACTGGAGCACTCACGCAGTGCTATGATCTCCTCGTTACTATGCGAGCCTGTGCAAAAAAAAACACACTACGGTCATGTATAAAAATGTGTTATAAGACTTCAATTAAATACATAACTAATACATTTTTTTGCTTTGATCTCATCAATTTCTCTGATCTCATCAATCCTAATTTTATGGCACACCTCTAAAATATGAATGTCACATACGCCTTCGTTATTAATCCTCTAAATGTTACAAATAGTAACATATACTGTGATGCAGAAACGGAAAACCGCTGAGTCGATTCTTACCAGAGGAACATTTAAGGTCTTTCTCTACGCTAGTGCTCGATGATATCTGGTCGCGGTTCTTTAACTTGGCCCTTTTCCGCGCACGCGCCCCCCAGTACGTGTAGTTGACTGCAGCATACTCGAGGAGGGCGGCAAACACGAATACGAAACACATCACCAGGTAAATGTCGATAGCCTTCACATAGGAAATGCGTGGCAAGCTGCTTCGCACTCCAGTGCTTATAGTTGTCATTGTCAGGACCGTGGTTATACCTGTAAACAATTAGAAGACAAAATTGTAGCCATTGTATTACGCAGTTTATTATAATTTGAATTATTAGGCTAGAAATATATTTTGTTCCTGGCACAACTTTGGTAGCTTGTACTAGGGTCACACAGAAAGTTTTTACAACGCCAGTTAGAAACATTGCCAATGAAAGCTTCTATTAAATTTTGAATATAGAATTTTTTGGTAACCTAATCTGATATATTACATTCATATTTTGTAATTTGTTTTTGTGAATTAGCGGCAATTCCAAAAGTCTTGATAAACCTTAATATGTATTGTATTATTTAATATGAATTTTACGCGAAAAAAATTTTGGTCCATGATTTTTTACGACTTTCGTTGTGATCTTACTGAACAACAAAGCTATGATAGACTTCGATTGGTATTTAACAATGAAGCCCCATCCCGTGCTACCGATAAGAATTGGTTTATTGGGTGTAAAAGGCGTAGCAATCTCAAACGATTTAGGCTTCAAGAGGACCAGACGGATTCCCCATACTTTGACCGAAGACTAGAAACGCCTTCGCATGGATTGGTATCGCGAAATGATGACCTCCGTAGACGATGATCAACGGAGGTCGCTCCAATGCATACAGCATTGACATCATCACAGGCGATGAAAGCTGGATATACTGCTACGAACACAAAACCAAAAGACAATCTGCTCGGTGGGTGTTTCCTTCTGAGCATCAGCCAACTAAGGTAAAGAAAGGAAGAAGTCAAGGAAAAAGGATAACTACCTCGTCAATAGAAAGGTCATTTCGCGACAATTGTGCGGGAAAATGGAAGGACAGCTACTGCAGACTGATACCAGTTAACTGTTGTTTGCTTGTTGTCTAGGAAATGTTCGACAACAGAGTCCTCGAAGCAGTATTCTCCTTCACCACGACATCGCGTCGGCGCATTTCGCGAAACGAACGATTGTTTTATTATGACAGGTGTGGAGATAATGAGTTATCCGCCATGTATGTAGTTCCTACCTTGCGCGCTACGACTTTAATTTATTCCTAATAGTCAAAGATAACATTTGAGGTATTCGCTTTAAGCGAGGAATTTTTTTGAAGATGAGGTGAGTGCGTTCGAAAATGCTATAGAAGAGACCTCCAAGGAAGAATGGGCTCAATGCTTTTCTCAGTGGTTCCATCGAATACGAAGATGTAAAGAGAGGAACGGAAACTACTTCGAACAACAATATGGGTATCTTTCTACATTGAGCCATTTTATAATTTTGTAAGAGCTTTCAGTGTGATCCACGTATGTATAAGCTTATTACGCTGGATAGATTATTTTCACGACAGAAAATTATAGGTTATTTCACTTTATTTTCAAATCTTTTAATTTTCATGCCATAATTTGTAATTCCTTACAGAATTATTTACCACCTTCAGTACGAAACTGCATAACAGTCAACACTTAAAATAAAACTCAAAGAACATCTGCTTGAGATGCAAAAGCAACAGAGCTGTATTTTATATACAGTGTAAGTACATAGTTTATGTATGTTTGACTTGGGACTTTGGTATTATAATATATATTGGTATAGGTATATTTTGTTATTCGTATAGCTTTTGTTTTGTTTCTCTTTTTGGTAGGTTAGCGTTAGGATCTGTTTATTTTGTTCTTCTTATTCTGTTCACTGGTTCATACTTATAGATGTAAATTTTTAGTAGTACTTATTGTATAATTGTCTTTAAATTTAAGTACCCGCTTTTAATCTTAGTTCTAGTATGTTATTACTATTGAAATTTTTGGTTCGGTTACAGAAAATCATCAAATCGAGCGTAATACCTACATACTTATTTAGTTTCATGCCTGTCGTCAAATTTTCTATTAATAGTTAACATAATTATGTTAGTTTTTGAAACTAATCAAAATATACATTCATTCATTCATTCCACAATGCTTCCTTAAACCATGTAAATAAATTGAACAAGAAAAATAGCATACTTACCAAGGGCAACTCTAGCCGATGTAGCCTCGTGGTTAATCCAAAAGGACACCCATGAGAGCATCACTATTAATATGCTCGGTAAATAAGTTTGGAAGACAAAGTAGCCTATATTCCGGCGTAGTTTGAAACTTAGGGATAAGCGTTGATAGACGCCCGTCGCCAACTTTTCCTGGAATGTTCGAGTATTTAACGGATAAATTACGCAACGCTGAATGAAGTAAAGGAATTTTATGCTTAATTTAAAGCCTTTGACTTACTATGTTACTAGACGTTTTGATTTTAATAAAAATAACATATTTTTTCCAAATATGAAATTTACAAATTCTACATAAAACACTAATATGTAAAAGCAAAGTTATGGCTTTAACATCTTAGGTTTAATTTTTTAATAATTAGGATGTCCCAAATTTATTTTAGGCATTGCAATATCTATTGACAGAAATAAATGATATTTTTAATAATACGACGAGAATGAATTCAACGATTCATTAGATTTCGAACGTCATTAAGAATCCAAGACATGCGTTGCTATTCCATAAGTCTGATCTGAAATAAATCTTTAGTTAGCCTCGCGTCTAGCAGAATTCCTACCTAACCTAGACCTTAATTCAGGCTGGTTCTGTGTGAGGGTACTTCAACGGACAAGCTATTATGCAATCCAACACTCCGGTCGTTTTCAACTGCGGAGAATCACTAACGAGTACTAAGAATACGACTGTATTGTGTCGCATACCTTTCTGTCATTAGTCTCATGACCAAGCACGGTGAACTGCGGTAACTCAGCATCCTCGACACCCCTAACTGGCGTCTCTTTCCAGTACATTACAACATCGGACACAGTGTAGCCATCTGCAGAATAATTGGTTCGTTAGCATACAATATTTTTCGCTGAAGTGATTTCGACAGTGTCAGTATCTGTTCAATTATTAGGCTTATATTAGATCATTTCAGTTTAGGTGTATTCATGTCAACAATATTAAACACAAATTCCAGTAAGAAAAGCTTCATATCCCACTGGTATCACAGTCCTATCTCCGTTAGATAATAATTAATAAACAATGTAAATGTTATAATGCTAATGTCATTATTGAAATAAGTCCATCAGATTCAAAATTAATTAAGTCTACTTTATACTTTTTAATAAACATTTATATATAGTGAAAAGATAGTGAAACGATTTATTTCGCCGCGCAACGTAGAATGAGCATGAGCAAGTGTATGGAGTCACACAGCTTTCAATTTCGACGGTGCAGTTCTGGCTGTCCAGCGGGTAGTAATGGAGATCCATCATGCAGGCGAGGGTCGCGGTGAAGCGCATTCCGTATGTGATACTGCCCTCACCGCCCAAACGCACCAGTTTGTTGCGTTCGGTGACGTCGTGCAAAAAGCTGGAAATAATTACCTTTTATCAATCTTACACCCATTACACCAATTATTTAAAAATAAATAATAAAAAATATTATTAAACCCTTAAGCTATCTATTGAGACTAGCTAATAATGATTGTTTACATTGAAGCAAATGAAACTCTTGTGAAAAGTCGTAAGGAATTTAAACACAAATGCGATTCGTAAAATAGTTTATTTACAGGATCTTTAAACTTTGTCCAAGAGAGGAAAACTGTTTGCAGACGTTCTTAACATTACAATAAAGTGTAAACGTACGTAAGAAAGAATGAGAGACACCTTTTTATTATTAGTTTTCGCAATAAATTCTGTAATTGTGATTAGTTTAAAATAAAAAAGGTATTTTATAGTTTTCTTTATTTCATATGTAAAGATGAAACTTTAAAACTTATAAAAACCGACAAGGTATAAGGGAATTACCTATTCTTGTCGTTAGCAAAGAATGTGTCTGGCACCCAAATTTTATCAGCAAAGTCGCCAGACAAAGTTAGAACTTCGTCTGACAGTCCAAAGGCCAGTCTTTCGTCCTTCCAGTACTGGTTAAGATAAAGAGTTATAGTATAATCCTGTAAAATTAAACAAAAATATATATTACTAACGCTACTTAACACCATATGAGGTACTTATTTCATATTTTCACAGTTTAACAACTAATTTCACATACGATCTTCTTCATTGCCAACTTAAGTTTATCAAAATGAATATTAAAATTATTTATCGATATAGAACTACTTATTCTCCTATAGGTACAAGATTTAATTACAGCAAATGACAGGGTCCTATGTTAAGAATACGCCTAAGAATATAATACGTGATAGAATTCCTCCTATAGTGTCGCCATAATGTGCAGTAGAATGTGTATTAAGGGAAGAAAATAACGTAATACTGCTAGGTTTTTAATCTTTCTTTGGCGTCATTTGCCGTGTACCGTCAGATACACCGTGCCCTTCTTTATTTCTAGCATACTGCAAAAAGAACGAGATAACTTCCATCGACAACCCAGCAAGTGGATGTCGACCTCGTCTTGGGCCATCGCAGAGTGGTGTCAAAGTAAAGGGCTTCGATTGCCTGACGCGGCGCGGACACCGGCGGCACATCTGTGTCAAGTGAGCGGCCTTGCTCTCTTTTTGAAGCTATTAAAAGCATAATGATTCACGGCGATCGTCTCGAGAATGCGGAGTTTTTAACACGGTCTTTAGCGTCGTCAATGGGAGCTCTCTTAATAACGGTGCGTGCGGAACAAAGTGTAAGTGCTCGTTTATTTCGTGGCGCAAACGCGATAACTTGGAAAATCTATTCATGATCATATACATTTTCTGTAAAAAATAAATAGATAAATAAATATTTCAAGACATGTTTTTACAAAGCGTTATCTAGTCCCTAACTAAAGCAAAGCTCATACTATGATTACTAAATAAGGGATATTTAAACACCCAGACTCAAGAAAAACACTTTGTTATAATATTTTCCAGTAATGGGAATCGAAATCACACGCTATTATATATATATATTTGTTTTAACTATCTTACTTACTTTACTACTTTAATAATTCCATAATCTCAAGTAAAAAACATGAACATACAAAGAGGACTATGCCTAATTTTGTAAGTCTTTCGAGAAATATTTTTTTTATATTTCCGCTGACTTCAAACAAGGCGATTTTGAATATTTTGTTCTAATATTTAGTAGGTTCTTCCCTTAAAAGTTATTTAAATATATTTATAGTATAAGATCCTGCTTAAAATTTGAGTATTGCTGATTTGTTCTTCTTACTATAACCTAAATATCGACCCTCTCTCCATGCTCAATAGCACATACTTAATTGCAAAAACACGATCGGCTAAATTACTAATACCAGCTTACCTGCTAATTGTTCAACAACATTGTTCTCTTGCCAAGAAAATGATAGGCAATTTTTGCAATGAAAGAGTAGTAGATGCATTTTCCAATAACAATACCTATTTAAAAATTGAAGTAGAACTATTTAGGAAAATTCAATTTATGTATATGTAATCCTACCTAATTCATTAAATCTTTAAAATATATGGTATCGAAGAAAAAAGGCTTTTATAATAATAATGTCCATAGTATTTGGGATCTGATGCTTTTACCATGGCATAAAACAATATAATAAAGCCGCTTTAATTACTTTCTTACATTGAAATTCCATATAAATAACTTTCTACCGTAAATTCCATACGATTTTTTCTGAACTAATGAATATCTCATAATTAAATAAGCTTTGTCAACTCAATTACATTTTGTAGGCCTTCGCATAATTTCATGTTCATTTCATGACATGTTCATTGAAATAGATGCGAATGCATAATCTTAAGTTAGGTTAGTATGCACCATCCTTGTTTATGAACCTACTCTACATCTAACGGTATTGCAATATGCTTGTAAAACAAATAAATGATTTATAATACTCGACGAAGAACGTTCAGAGTACACTAATATTCTATTTGCATATGCTCCAGGTTATATTCGAAGAAGTTTCTATCTATACGCGAGTCTTATAATTGTAAGGCCATATTCATGTACATGCACAGAACATATGTCATATACGTATATGACATAATATGTTCTATTGTTGCTGATGTTTTTCGTCACCGATGAGCACATGATAATTAAAAAACTGTACATTAAATAAGAAAAATTACCAAGTAAATTTAACTGTAATTTGGTTGTTTGAACGACATCGATATAATATACTGTGACTGACTTGGGCCCCGCAGCAGTGTTTGAAACATGCCCGTTCGGGGAAATACCACGAACACACAGAAGACCGGTGTGAAGTGGAAGTGTTTGTTATACTCCTGCGTTTCGTCTGGTGAGTGAGGGTGGCCTCCCACTTTATAAACAGGTGAAACTGATTTAGAAAACTTACCAGTCGACAGATTAGTTTAATAATTGAATAAGAGAAATAAGGGAATGACGAAATAAAAGAAATAAAACGTTGTTACGTACCTCGCTTCTCAGGTTAGTCTATCTTCATTGTCCTATAATATTTTCTGATTGATCTCCCACGCACTAAACCTTCATAAAATGTCTAAAAGCAAAAGCGGGGGAGAAGTTGCAGCGCGACATTGAAATCAGAATCGTATTTACTCACCATGTTGACCTCAGAAATTGCGTCGAAACTGGCGATAGTTAAATCCATGCCGACGTAAAGCGGATCGCCTAAAACAAATAACATTTTATGCAACAAGGCACGCCGTCACATGCTTGGCGTAGGACCGCTGACAAATCACGCTATGTTTATTGAGTAAATTCAATATCTATTGAATCTTTACGCTCCAGTGACCCGCAATAAGGTGCACGCTGGGCTCTTAAAGCAGCCTCCCAGATGTTTCAGGAGGAGTACGTATGGCCTCATTAGAATATGAACGCATACGTATTCATTTTACGAGCATTCGTAAACTCATTGCTGAAGGCGTAGGTAGACGGAAGTAGGCCGATATGATTACTCACATACTCCGCCTATGCTCTCCCTTGGCAGCTTATTTGTTAGATTCTATTTTATGGCCATATTGAGTATCTCGTTGTGATTTATTTGTTTACTAACACTCCCCATAATAATAACTGTCATTTATTTTAAAAATGCATTAAAAATATTATTAATTTCCACGATATCTGTAAGCCGTGTATATCAGTTACTAAGTCCTTAGTTTTTTTTATGTGAAAAGTTGTCAAGCTAGCAGACGGTTTACTTGATATTAAGTGAATAATAATAATAATAAATAATAAATATAATAAATATTTTTGGACACATTTGTACACAACATTTTCTAGTCCCAAACTAAGCAAAGCTTGTACTATGGGTACTAGAAAACTGATAAACATACATAAACATACTTTTCTTTTGTAAATAAATACATATTATACATATAGAAACACCCAGACACTAGAAAAACACCATGTTCATCACACAATATTTTTCCAGTAGTGGGGATCGAACCCACACCCTCTGGCGTAGGAGGCAGGTACACTACCCACTACGCCATTCGGGTCGTCAAAACCGCCGCCCATGGAAATTTGCTACACCCTAGGGTTCCAGATGCGTTGACAACCTTTTGAAAATTGGGCTCCGGTCACCTCACTCACTAGACGAAACGCGAAAGTATTGTACTTCCACTTTACGCCGGTTTTCTGTGAGGTCGTAGTACTAACCCGAACGAGCCTGCCCATTCGTGCAACAGCCGAGACTGCTGCGTGGCCCTACCACCGTAAATAGCTGCTTTGATATGTGATAATACTTTTTAACTGAAACATTTATTATAGGTACTACTTCCAGGGTTAACTGGAAGGGAACGCGGATTAGCATTAAGTTACCTATGTCTGCCGTTTGTTTAGCCTTATGGGTGTAAATAAATAAAATAAATATACGAAGCGTTATTATTAAGTTACTGAATGTATAGTTAATTTTTGTGGATAATGACTGTTATCCTTAGTTGCGACCACCAAAAGCTAATTGATGGTGTGAATGAAGTCTTAGCCTTTATAGCGTTCAAGCTAAATAAAGACGACTTATAACAAAAATATGGTCAGAAAAAATAAGGGAAAACCTCACCACCAAAGTTGGGACGTAGGCGTATATCGTAACCATCCAAAATTCTGGACACGGTGTGTGTAACGTTCTCCAATCGGTCCACAACGACCGCACGCTCCAATCTATCGGAAACAGTAACGTCTATTTAATGTATGGGATAGCAGTTAATTTTTTTGATTGCTTACATTCCAGCTTACTTAATTGGGTGCCATTAAAGTTTACTAGACAGTGCCTTAGGTCTTGGCACTAAGGTGGAACTTTTTTCGATTCAAGGCTTTATCTTACGCAAAGGTATATTTTAGATTCGGACTGGTAGTTCCGAACATTAGCAATAATCTAAAGTAAAGTGCACAATTGAACGATTTTCTTTTTTGTATTTCATTCCAAAAAATATCCAACATCCACATACAAGTTCCATGCCAAATTTAAATTTAATTTAGGTACGCGCTCTTACATTTGGGTCTCCATAAGATTTACATACACGTTTTTCTGACCGAAAACAGATGTTTCTTCCTCAATGTGAATAAGAAATATCCCAACCTATGATTTTATAGTTAATAAATTATTGTTCAAGCTTCTTTCCCTTACTAGAATTGAATAGTGTGACTGAGGCTACAATTATTTAACATATCGATCTAAGTTTTGCGTTATAATAGTAAAAAATAATGATTCAATACCCAAAGCATGTGTATGTTTTATTTTAATTATAATAAATATTTTTCTGAAGTATAGAGTTATATTTCATGTCATGTGTGTTGTGAATAAAAGTTTATATCTTGCTGTAAATTAAAATTGCTTGCTGTCTTCGGATAGTCTACCTTAAACGTTTAGTTAATATTCTTTAGAAAAACCGCTTAACAAGGGCTACTAACTTTTTCCATAAAGCTTGTTATTCATATGCATAAGTCGGCGAGTTATTTTTGCCTTATTCAGTAACCTCATTCAGATCAAAACTCTTGGTTGGAACCGTAATATGTATAATACCTGTATATCCAGTAGAGGTAACCGAATGAAATACCACCGCACTAACTTCATTTCAATTGAATTCCTCTGTGCTTTAGCCAGAATTGCCATTTAGCGCGAGGCTTACGTAAATCCGATGTGGAATTAACTTACGACGTTCAACGAGAGCTATTAGATGTTCGTCTATGAACATTATGAACTATTACATATAACAACATGGTTTTTTATACTTTACATATATTTCATTGTTTTAGAAACTTTACTCTATTTGAAAAGATTATAGAACATAACTTTTAGACATATTATATTTTATAAGATAAGTTTCGTATGAGATTCTTTACCTTGAAGTATTTTATTAAGAGAAAATAAATGGGTCACATTCTACTCAGTATATTTATTTAAATATAAAATAAGAAGTTATAAGACTTTTCTAATTCTTATGTTGGCCGTCGGCCGCCGGGAAACCTGAAATTCTGCAGTATAAAAGAAAAAAGAAAAGGTGGTGATTATTGTCAACTATTTTATATTTTGTTTGAAAAGTTTAGAAACGTTTAGTATAACTACAAAATCATTGTGAGGTTTTTGGTATAAAATTAAGATACATTTTAAGTATTTTTCCTCAGTAATATAAATGTTACAAGACATCAAAGTTTTTCATTTATACAAACGTGAACCCACATGAAGACAAAATATTCAATTGAATACAAAACTAAAAATAGACAGTTACAAAGTTTCGAGTAAAAAACCCTATAAAACTTATAACTCTCTGTAAAACTTAACATAACTTAGGTATATACTTACTTATATACTTACCTATATAGTACATAATGTGTTATAAAGATAAAAGTGATTAAAAAAATTAGTTCGGGTGATATCATTTACAAATATGCGAAGATACAACTAAAAAGCTTGTGGCTTTTGACGATACATCGTTACGTACTTACATCCTTACTTCCTTACTAATATTATAAAGGCGAAAGTTTGTATGTATGGATGAATGTTTGTTACTCTTTCACGCAAATACAACCGAATGGATTTTAATGAAACTTTACAATAATATAGCTTATACATCAGAATAAGACATAGGATATAATTTATTACATATTTATATGTATATCTGTCTTTCTGCCGAATGTTACACCTTCAGCCTATTCTACGCGGACGTAGTCGCGGGCAGCAGTTAGTACATTATAAAATTGATAACGGTTGTTTTGAGTTAATATTGCTTTAAGTTACAATTTAAATGTGATACTGCAACGGCATCTGTGTAAGTTGCGAAAGTTGCGACCGTCACCGGTCATGACTTACTGTGCCTGCGTCAAACTGAGCACGAGGGGCAGCATGAGGCGCGCGAGGAGCTCCGCGTGCCGTAGTCTCGTGCGACGCGCGCTCATCGCGCAAACGGGACGCACGGCCAGAGCATCGCTCAGCGCCGCACCGCCCTGCACAGCGTCGGCGCCATCCGCGTCTTTCGTCACACGACGACCGGCACAACTTTGGCGGGCGAAGTTGTCGCGCGCGAAGTTGTCGCGAGCGAAGTTGTCGCGAGCGGCCGGCGCGGTTGCGGAGCTCGGAATGGCGTCGCGCGTGCGCCGCGCTCGTCCACATCGCCGCTCGCCCGACGCTCCTTCGCGAATCACCGCGGAACACCGTCCCGCCCAAATCTGTCCGTTGCGAATCTGCGGACGCTGTAAGCGTCTTAACTTTTCGGAATGCTCTCGCGACCAGCTTAAGGATAACGGTTCGAATTCAGGGTCGGACGTGCGAAAGATTGAGTGCGAAAGAACCTTTTGAGTTTTTGAGTTTCACTTGACAACACAGAATATAATTACAATGTATAAGATAGTATAATACTAGTGGGTTGATAATATGTTTCAGTATTTGATATACACTCATTAATTTCATAGACAAATGAGATATTTCCAGCGCTGAAATAGAGTATTATCCACGGATTATGCTCCCACTAATTATGAATGGACTTTTGTTTACTACTTTGTGCACACAGCGTGTATACACAGTTTTATATAATCAATTAATTGCTTGGAAAAAGCTTTTTAGCCGTCCACACTGGGTCAGTTCATAATTGCAACACGTTAATTATGATCGATATTTTCGATTAACTTTACCAAATAAATGTTTACCTAATTATAACCATGTCATTTGTTAATATGGATTATAAATATTAGGTTTATGTAACAATTATAAAGTTTTGTGCCTTTAACAATAATGATAAATATTTGTTTGTTGTATTATTTCAAGTTAGGGGAACTGAATAAAAAATATTGAAAATTATTAAGGTCTGGTTTTGTTCGAATGCTTCTTTTTTATTGAGGAGAGTTGCTAAAATGCTAATCCTTCGCCCTGTGGCAAGTGATTATCGCCACCCACTAGTTGGGCCTTCTTTGTGAAGCATGTCTTCTTAAGGGGGTTAAGTTTAACTTGTATAATATTATCCCTTTTCTATTTATAGTTTTGTATGTAAGCTGTAAGTTTTCCATGTATAAATAAAATAAAATATACATCATATCATGCCAACTTTATACCATCATTGATACCATCTAAACTTTGGCATTCAGCCGACATCAAATTACGAGAAACCATATTGATCTGTTTGCATAACAGAAATGGAGAACACTCCTAATGCGGCTTGAGGGGGGCACATACTAGTTCGTATATCGCTGCGTTGCTTGCAGTGCAAAATGGCACACGTTGAACGTCCGCCCAGGTGCGGATGTTATTTGTCGGCGTCGGTCGCGTCCGCCCTCAGATTAGACGCCGCTACGACGCCCAACTCCGTAGCCCGCTTTACAAACTCACTGCGTCCTGTTTCGATCTTGTATGAGATCCGTGCTCACTATTTTAAATGAACTTTTCCGCTTCATGCAACTGAAAAATATTCAGCTTTGTCTACATCTATTTATCCAGTAAAGTTAAGCTATAACCTTTTAAAAAATATATATATATGTACATTCTCACATTCCACAAATACATTATTCCATACATTAATTAAAAGTGTTATATTTAAATCCATGTTATGCAGCGCTTATGTTTGCTCACAATAATACTACATGAAAGCTAGAAGGTTTCACATATCACTTTTGGACCCGATGAGTTCGTGAAAATGCATAGAAATATGTCTATTCCTTCTAGCTTACGTCACCATACAGCTATATGTCTAAATCGTTACATATAATATATTTAATCCATATAAGCCCGTTCCATTGAATAACAAAACTAATCGATTGGTACACAACGTCTACTCGAATCTTGTATTAATATATCGGGCAGAATTTTTTTCTTATTCCATCAAATACGTATCTGGCTCCGGTCTGTTTGATCTTATCCTTTCCACGCCAGTTGCTTGCACATGTTATAGGGACGTCGCGTCCCAAATCAGTCCTCTAACTTTCTGTCCGCAATGATTCTACACGGGGGCATGACGAGTTAGTAAATGATGTTCTTGTTGCTGTGAATAGGGTGCAAATGGTGTGAAAATAATTAAATATCTGATTGGCCATGCGTGTATTCGAATATTACGTCTAGTATCATAATTAAATAGCGATTTACAAAATTATTTGTACCTTTTAGTAACTATGGTTATATTGTAATACATAATATATAATTTATTGAAGTTTAACCTGTTATTTAACTTAAGTTCACTTACTTGGTTTTTATTTATACAATAATATCAATGATAAAAAAATCTTTACATAAATATTATTTTCAAATTCAAATTCAAATAATTCAAAATTCAAATATTAAAGATCGATATTAACTTTTTTTTTGTAAAATTGCCTTAGGTGATAATGGAACTTCAAATCATATCTTTGGCATTATCAGATAACAGATCACGTTTGCTAAACGTTTGAAAAAGATAAAGACATCTTTTTTGTCTCGAAAGTGTGAGAGAAACATCTTCTTATTTTTGATGTTACAGCATTATACAACTTTATATTGCCATTTAGCACGA
Source organism: Iphiclides podalirius (assembly GCA_933534255.1). Taxonomy (NCBI): domain Eukaryota; kingdom Metazoa; phylum Arthropoda; class Insecta; order Lepidoptera; family Papilionidae; genus Iphiclides; species Iphiclides podalirius. The sequence goes on along the minus strand of OW152815.1, from coordinate 11,842,460 downwards.
GGCCGAAATCTTAACTTCGAGAAGGCATGTAAGGTAATGTTGGTGATTTAAAGTAAGCGTTAGGGAGCTATAGCCGATTTGAAGCGTCACTGATTCTAAGGTGATAATGGATAGGCCGATATTTGCGGCAAAGCTCGTTGTTAGAAATGTAATTTCGATTTAAGTGAGTAATAAATACATGTTAAAAGTAAAGCGGTACAGTATGGAAATTGCTTTAACTCTGCATTTGTAAAACGCTTGGCTTCAATTAAGATCATAATAATTTTATAATTAGATTTAAGGAATATAAGAAAACAACCGATAAGAAACTCTTCGCTAAAGTTTCTTATCGATTGGTTTCTGCACTTATAAATCGGTAGTACTTAAACACGCCATCAAAGAACAATGCAATTAGTCTACATTTATGTATACAAAATATTTATTTAGACTTGTATGTAATACTAATATAAAACTAAAATTTAAAGAAAGCCTTATGTTTAAGATTAGACATATTAGGTGATATAGCGTAGCGTATATTATTAGCTATAATGTGACAGAATGAAATTAAAATTAATCAATATAATTATTTTAAACTGACAGTCAATTTATACAGTAACATACAAATATAATATTTATTTCGTATTTTACCCCTGAATGTTATTGCTTTCCAATAACTCCTTTCGTAATTATATACAATATACTCTTTGTTTATTCTATATAAGTTATCAACAACACCTTTCAGCTTAATAGCCTTTCAGCGCGGTTCCTAAGTTTCCGAAAGCAATTTAAGCTCGCAAATTTACACATGTCTACGCGCCGTAGAATATCGTAGCATTACGTAGCACCTAATGTACAAATTTTCGACAGCAATTTTATGCCAATTGCCCGCGATTACACACTTACTTACTCTACAATATATAATCGTCATTTCAAACAAAATTGCCTATTTTTCATTTTTTATTTAAAAATGCGAACAGTATTCAGAAATGCTATTTCATTCTATTTCAGAAATATATTCAACTACCGATTTCATCTGCGAGGAACGTGTCTGTTGTTAATTACCCTATAACCTTCCTCATGAATTCGGATATCATATGCAAAAATATTTTTTCAGGTCCGACTGGTAGTTCCAGAGATTAGCGCGTTCAATCAAACAAATAAACAAACTCTATAGATTTATTATAAGTATAAATAAGTATAGATATAAATGTTTACCATCATTTGGAGAAATATAAGCTTACTTTTTATAAAACTTACTTAAATTAGGGCGTATTAATAAAACATTAAATAACGAAATTCATAATGCTTTTGTAGAAAATATGAATATTAATATAAAATGTGCAATGTCTTAATATTTTCTATCCGAGTGCATATAATAATAAAAACTTAACGTAGCATTTAAATTAAATAAGTTCTCATTACTTCATAGCAGTGACACGAATACATGAAGAGTCATCCTTAATTTCAGATTTTAATTAATCACTACTTTTTGCGGCTTAGGATTTTTACACACGTTTACGTAATACATCATATTTAACGTTGCAATTGCGGAACGTGAAATGTTACGGATAATAAAATACTTATTTAGAAACTGTTACTATCGTACTGTGACATAATTTGTGCATTATCCCTACTTATAAAAACATATAAACACATTACTCAATTAATATAAAAATTACTGGCAACTAAATATTATTTTTTTTAACTACAAACATAGTTTTGCTTTGCAAATTTTTATTTTTACTTGAAATCGTCATTAATAATTTATTACTAAAAATTATATTCAGTACATCTGCAATTAATATATTAAGTATTTATTTTAACAGTCTTATTTTACTTAATAAAATGGACTATCTACATATACCATTTAGCAGGAATTAAGATAATATGATCATGTGGCAAGCATTTATTCTTGGTCTCACAAAGAAGGTCGTCCCTCAAAATGTATTTTATGTAAACTATGCGAGTAACGCTAGTGACATTATGGTGGATGTTTCGCATATTCCTAGCAATAACTAAGAGTTTTCAGAGGTCACCTCCGGTTTCGTAGTTAGGAATCTTTCCTTATTTAATAACGAAAGTCCAATGACATAAGTAGGTAGTTAAAAGAAATATAAATTACTAACCAATATATGTTTTAAATTATTTTAGGTAACGTACCATTTTTTGGAGATATTATTTCTAATATAGAATTGAAACGTAGGCTTCGACTTTCCCCAACGGAATAGCCTGTAGATACTGTTATGTTAACAATGTAATCAATCAACTTTATAAACGTTAATTACAGCGAAGCGTTTTTCGAATTTTCTTTCCGATATGAACATTAATTGAACAATCATATATTATAATTTTTTCATTAATCTACAAAGGATTATTTCTTTTGACATATTGAGTAAAAGTCACATTATTAAAACATGATAGCTGATTTGACACACAAATAAGAAATCAAAAAAATATCCAATAAAAAGTAATAAGTCTAACAAGAGTGATGCGTGTGCTGTGATAAACGTGGCACCGTAAAAACCATTTTCGGTTAACGGTAGCGAAAATTCTGAAATGCCATAATGACATCTACATACATTAAAATTTCGTTTCAATCACGTTAAAATACATTTATTTTAACGCAATGAATGATTCATTGCATTTTTTCATTGTCAGAATCCATAAAATCATAAATTCATATATCTGAAATATATATAAATATCGTTATAAGGAACTGGGAAAAACATTTTCGCGGTATTTTGCTATCTACGCTGAGGCATTGCTTGTGCTACGCATGCGTAGAGGCGAGGTGGGTAAGCGAGTACAGACGTGAGCCTGTAGCGCGGACTTTAGCGGAACGATGAACATCCGTCGCCGACAGTGTTACCACTCTCGTGTCGCCTAAACTTAACTGACGCGAACTGTTCTTTTAAAACCTTAAACATGAAAAGGACAACCATATTCGAATTGATCTTCGTTGGAATTTTATTCAGGTGAGTGTCATTTTAATTTTAATTCATCTTGGCTAAGTTATCCACAATAGAACAAGTAGTTCTATGTATAACTTAACGCCTAAAATATAAGGTGTTTTAAGTTTTTCCGAAACAGCCCATGTCAATCTGCGATTAAAAAAATTCAATAATATCATAATTGGCTTTTATCTTCTCAAGTTTTCTGTATCCTAATGCTCAATCTTAATAAGTTTACAATTTAGCATTTTTTTAATTCTTTATTATGCACGTAACATTTGAAAATTTAAAACTATTACTATGTGTGATGCGAACGTTGATCAAATTTTTGTAACGCACACTATTTGACCCTTGTGTAAATAATAAAGTTTTTAAAATATATACATTGTGTTAATATTACTTTAATGCACTTTGAATTTTACTTCAAACGCTTTAACAGACTTTTTTCAACTACATTTGCATTAGTTTGAATTTTGCATTTAGTTGAAATTGATGAATAATATGAAAACATGACAAATTAAAAACCACAGAGACAGGTCAACGCAACAGCCTTTGATACTGCACGAATGGGCAGCCTCGTCCGGTTAAGTAACAAGATCTCACGGAAGTCCCGTGTTAAGTCGAGTGCTACACTTTCACATTTCATCTGAGTGAGAGAGGTAGCCGTAGCTGATAATGTTGAAGATCTTGGTTAGTGGATAATAGGATAAACTTATTAAGTTCAGTTAGTCAAGTTTCAATTCAACATTTTGAAGTAAGTCAAAATCACGACTTACATACAAACAAACATACATATCAAGCTAATAAAAGCGTGTTAAAAAGGGATAGTGTATATTGTATATGCTTTGCAGCTATGAATATAAAACGATAGACATTATAGCAGATTTTTACCTAGGTCTTCAATTTATTGTAAAAAGGAACACTAATCTCGATTTTTCTTAGACGTCTGAAACAAACCTTCGTTGTATTCTTCTAAAAATACGAAAAACTTTTTGACACTTGTCTGGACTGTTTTTTGTAATTTTATCATTAAGCAATAAGTTCTGAATTTATTAAAGTAATTGCTATGAAATCAGCAGGAAGTGTCTGTCAATTAATAAAATTGTTGAATGAAATAATTTAAAAACAGTTTGCAATTGCATTGTTTTAAAATGATTTCATTTGACATTTAGTATTATGGCGCAGAATATTCTTCATTTGCAAACTTTATTAAATTCACGATGTATTTTCTATTTTTCTGTTGCGCAAATCTATATAAACAGATTTCAGTGTTTAGTTTCAATAGTTGACCATTAATACTAGTTCCGAATTCTAAATAGTAATACATGTAATGAAATTTTCCTTCTAGGGTTGTTAAAAAATAAACAAATCAGATACCACCTCTTCACGCTTTGATTTCGTTGAGCTTCAATTTTGCTGATTAAAGTGCTTTTTTTTATTTGCACTCGTTCTCCACTTTCTACGTAGAAGCTGGTAATGGCTGGTGTATCGCAGAGGACATTTCATACGTTTTATCTATCGGCATTTCCTTCACGTAACGGATATGTGTTTTAATACGAATAGTAAAAGAGAATATGATAAAACATTTTTCCGGCCGTAAAACCTTAGTCGTGTCCTGTTTAAAGCTATTTCAATAAACTAAATGATCAAGTCATTAATTTTACTTGAAAATAAAAGGCGTGCAAAAACGTGCCTTTTGTGCCCTTACTGCTTTAACTTAAAAATATATATAGGAAGAAATACATAATTTACTGAATTTTATTATAATATAAATCATATGCAACATACATATGTTGAAATATATTTATTTAAATATATAATTAACTTAACAGGAGTTTTGTAACTGATGACTCTAAATCGTGTCTAAATCTAAATCTCTAAACGTTTACTACTCATGTTGTAAACGTTGCTAACCATATCCAAAATGTTTACGCCAATAAGAAAGGCTGTGGAGATTTGCCGTTCACAGCACCCATAATTCCGTACGGTGTATCAGCGATTTCTTTACGGTCTCGCTATCACAATACACGTGATAGATTATGCTGGACGTATTATTGAAATACGAAACGCACCGCACCCGTCACAGCACACGCTGATTGATGCCAATAAAGGCCAAGCGATCGCTCAATGCGACAAAAAATTTAAACGTTCTGACAATGGGCAAATATTTAAAGTAACGTAATTGAGATGTAAAGACGTTAGTACTTAGACAAAGAAAAACATTAGAGCAATAAACTATATATTGCTATATTTATTTATTACAGCCTTCATTAGTAGTCATTATTCTTTTTTCATGTCGTAGATGTAATTTACTGTAAGTTGATATAAAATGGGCTCTGGGATGAAGAGAGAGAATAAAAGGAAAAATAATCACAAACGAATTTTTAAATGCGGATGACTGCTTATTCGAATTATGCTAAAAGCTACTACAAAATACTCTTTATTTCAAGTCCTTTTTTATTTTAATTTACTCTTTTAAATGGTGTCAATTATTGGCATAAATTGTATCATCTGGATTAGATTAAAATAAAAGATTCCATATTGATATAGTACACCGCACTTGGTACTGTGTTCTATAGTAGTCAAGCGCTACACAGTTGCTAACGAAAAAAGATTAAGTAACTAAGTCCTGGCTTAACTCTCTCTCTCACTGATTTCGCTTGAAGTGATAAAGTTCTCTTATGGTTTCAAGTTTATTTTTTGTTGGGGGACTAATGTAACTAAACAATGGAATAAGTCTCTACTTAATTGTTTTATTTTTTTGTTTCGAATAAGCTTATATTATTAAAGAATGCTTGAGGAAACCTGCACATTTTCGAAATAATAATAAAAACATATTTCGAGGATATGTGAAGTTCGACTATCCGCATCGTACTGTATCCTAATAGCCTCAATACAGAGGAGGTATTACTCTGCAGTGAGATACATGTATAAACTGTAACTTTACTTTTCGCTTTTACTTTGGTAGAGTCACGCCGCAGCTTCTGTTTTTGTTGAAGTAAACCGATGTGAAGTGTAACTATAATTTCCACTTTTCCAGTTTTTCAAAGGTTGGTAACACATCTGCAAGTATATGTCTATGGATATATGTCTATGAATAACTGTAATCACTAACATCAGGTGAACTGCCTAATCGCATGCCAACTTTTCCCATGAAAAAAAAAATACTGGGTATGTTGAAAACCGATTTTATCGCTTTTCGCTCGCATTATTACGTGTCTTTTATTGAGGACAAACAAAGAGTTAAATAAAAATTCGACTACATTACATTCCTTAAACCTCAAAACCCTGAAAAAAGCACTGATTTGTCCCAAGTATGATCCGGGAGTCTATTGAAATAAAAAAGTCGTATTTTAATAGAGAAGGTGGTTTTGGGTTGTATGATAGGTTCTCAGCTTGGGATCTTTTAATTTATAAAGCACACAACCGCTGCAAGATTCAAGATACTATAAGCTCTTTTTGCGCAGATCGGAATAAAATAAATAATGAAACAATAACTGCCAGTCAGGATTATTTTATGACGTGTACTCTGTTTGTCTCAAAACGTGTTCGATAAGTCCACATTTGAAATAAAAAAAACAGTGGAAAATCCGTAAAATTTAATTGTGAAAAGTGATGTAGAAATGGACAAAACAGTATATTGTCACTTTTAAGTCAACGAATTGGAATGCTCTTCCTACTAGGTAATATAATATTACGTCAAGTAATGTTTGATAATTGAAAATGTTTGAAAATGTCGAATTTAGAATTATGAACAATTAGCGCATTGTAGAGAGAACCTATCACATACAAGTCCGTTAAAATTTAAAAATATAATTCATTTAAAAGGACATTTAAATAAATGAATACATTTTGTGCAACATTAGGTCGAAAAATGAAATCTAACCTAAAAAACTATAAAATGGCAACATTTACTGTCCTTAATATTTTTCACTATAATCAGAGTCGTGACACTATTTCTTTTAATTGTGCTTGGATCAAATTTACTAACGAAATAGCAATAAAGAAAAACCTGTTAAAATTTATGAAGAAGAAACCTTATGCAATGTTTAAGTATGTCTGTCTATACATATACATATCCTGTGTATGTGTTTATGTTTTATTGTAATAGTTATAGATGGAAAATTAACTCAATTAAGATTAAATAAAAATGTCGACAGTTGAAGATTAAATAAGAACCAGTAATAACAATGAAATGATAAAAAATACACATATTAAGGTAAAATGTATTTCTTTTTTATTGTGTAATCATGTTTTTTTTTTTAATATTATATTTTAAATTTCACAACAGCTTATTGTTTAAAACATAATCCCATGAACCATCTAAAACACATTTTATCTGCAGTTGTTTTCATTTACGTGGAGAAATCCTCATGGATCTCCGTGGCGCTGTAAGGGATGAACTGCAGAAATTGTAGTCTGTAGATTTTCCTTAATCGCCACATGCGACAGGTGGCTTAGCGATTAAACTGTTTTATAAAATGTTTTCATATTAGTTCGATTTTATAAAATACTTTAATTTTAAAAATGTATTGCTTTATCAGATAAAAAAATACTTAAAAACATTTCAAGAATTGTTTCCATAAATATATTGAGAAATTTCAAGTTCCAGCAAGCATAAAAGTGTAATCTTTCAATATCGTCATGACTGTCTAATCTTTATATCTTCAAATTTGGTACTTCAACATATATGTAACATACAACTCTACTTCTACAACACTATCGCTTCAACGATCCAAAAAATAATAATATTACTTTAAATCTTCTAAAAAATGAGAACCAATAGGCTCAATTTTCCCAAATGTTGTACGGATTATTTATGCTGTTAGTTTTACTCCATAGACAATCAATCCATCAGGACATAATATGCTATGTACATACATTACTAAACTCGGTCTTCTCGAATCTTGACATTTTGACATTCTATTATAGCTTCCATTATTTACCATTAATATAACGGACCTTTAAAACACTTTTATTGGAAACAGGCCAATATTGAACTTTTCGGAAGTAGATCAAATTTCAGAAAGTATGCTCTGAGGTTCCCCGATAAAATTATTTATATTTTACAATACGAAATCCCCAACGTTATTATTACTCTTTTCATCTTATAACAATACTCCCGTTGAAATGACTAGCATTAGGCTTTTATGTGCACGATACTGATCAAGTCTCTAAGACTTGGAAAGTTTATGGACAGTTTTAATATTTTTTGCAAGTTATTAGAATAAAGACATTTATTTATTTTTTAATACAAGTAGCTGTTAAAATATAAAGGAAAATTCCTAATTGTATATCCTTTTTTGAATCAATGTACGTGTGAATGAGTGAGTAAAAAATTTCTTGCAAGTCTGAACTTATCATAGTTACATTTAAAAAATACACGGGTTCGAAATTGTTCTTAAAATTTTCATGTCAAAGTTTGGTTTGCAATTAAAAATTTACTGTTGCGTTGTAAATTTTCTGATGGCCAAACGTGGCGAACGATTGGAGTACCCTTGTGTAAATACTTCGGAGATGAATAGGGTCGACGTTTTCAAAAGGTCCTTGTATAGACACAGCTCCGGTGATAAGCACGTAGGGTCTGAGATACGAATTGAAGCGAGACGAGGTATCTCCTTTATTGAATTTGTACGCACTGCAACCAGCGACGGCCTCGAATTGTCGCATACATGCCTTTCAATAGGTTTTCTTCATGTTCCGCTTTCTCTCTTATATAGCCTTAACTCAATCAATTACATGGAAATAAATAATTTCTAAATAATCAGAGGTTGACTTGGCTATTAGTCTTATAATTAACAGTACCTGAAGGACCGGATTTGTCAATCGTGTATTTTGGAAATTAAATTTAGATACAAATTACTGAGTAATGAAATATGTATAACTTTTTTCGATCTTACCGACGTAATAATAAGAAAATATGAACTGGTGTTTTTCACAAAAGAAAGAACTTTAAAAAAAGGGAAAAAGGAACAAAATCATCTGGATTGACAAAAAATAAAAAATAAAGAAAGCAATGATCTGGAATCGAAAAAAAAGTAAAAAAATAAGTGTGTAATAATCGTGAAACGAAACACGGCCTTCTGTTTCGGGGCCACCCGATTACCGACCGAACTATTATAACATTTTTTTTCGGTGAAATTTACCGTCGTATTCGAATGATATTTTTCATTCCCTGAAAACTGGGATAGAACGACATTTTCTAAAAATGAAACCTAGCCAGATCGATTCGCCCCCGAGTATACGCACATACTAAATTTCATGACAATCGCTGGAGCCGTTTCCGAGATTCCGATTATATATGTATACAAGAATTGCTCGTTTAAAGGATCAGATAAGATTATATTTATTTGTTGTTATAATCACAAATAAAATCACAAATACGACTACTTATATTTGTTACTTTTGTTATTAATTAATATGAAATAAAAAGATATCAAATGAACGATTAATCCCATGCCATTGTTTAGTTATATAACTATGTTTAATAAGTATTGGTTTAAAATATAAGAATTTAAAAGTAAAGATTTATGCAAATAGAACCCAAGAGGTGTTTCGCATTTACAAAATAAAGTGTGAAAAGTTTGAACAGGAACCACACAAATACTTCCTTGATTAGAGGCATCTCACAAAACAATCTTCGTTGATTAGAGGCTTTTAAGGCTCATGTTTTAAAGATCATCAATAGGCCTCAATAAAAGTATAAAACAAAAATCGTTAATGAGGTTGATGTATAAACGGTTTACAGTTTCGAAACTTTGACATTTGTTGATTTTAAGTTTTCGAGAATGAGTACCTAACTATTAACTATTTTATATTAACCATATATATATATATATATAACTATATATGTATATATATATATATATATTTTTTTTTCTATTCACGATTTATAACTAAGCACATTCACATCGAGTTTGTGTAACAATAAGAAAGAATGAATGGAATGGGTGATAGGAATCTAATCATGTGTCATCCTTACAAGGGCAACCCGTGAAAATTGACAAGCTGCCAATTATTTATCGAACGATGAATGACGCTGTTCAATGTCAACTAACACTTGCCACCACTTGCCACGGCCCTATCGATCATCCGGCGGACAAGTGGCAAGATGACACTGACGTAGATGCAATATCACAATTTATAATACGCTGTTGAAAATGCGCCAAAAAATGTTTTTGTTTTGTTTTTATCGATTACAATTGAATAATGTTCCGCAATACTCTTCTGGGTTCTTCCATAAAATTTTTAAAAGTTACTTAAAATTAAAATACACACATTCAATAATTAATTAATTAATAATCATAAAATTAAAATACTTGTTTCAAGATATATAGCGATAGATTGTCAAAATCAGGCAAAATGTTGTTCAATGAAAACGAGGATTATATTGTAGGCCGTTAATTTAACGCACAACCCTAGTATACCTTCGGCGTTATTCCCTCAAATTCAAAGCAATTTACTTTTTAATAAATTGGAAGAAAGCAAACATTGAAAGGAGCTTGAAGAACAGGTCATCAAAATATAACGCTAAAGCGTCTCATGAGGGGTTCTAAATTGTTTTTTAAGAAAATCCATCAATAAGCGTTGTAAAAAATATAAGGCGATTAAACGATATCGATTAGATGAGCGATTTACGGTATCCATTAATTAGAAATGGATAACGTAAATCGCTGATAAAGGCCTTCTTCAATAAAAGGACATTATAATACCTTTTCAATACTTATTTATCCAATGCAAATTTTTAAGAAATTTAACAATAATTTGAGAAAAATATCAAAATATTTTCCAGATCAAACTGTTGTGTAAATATGTAACTCAATGAACAAATTCCTTTACCGTGTTAAAAAAATGAAGCAGTCGTCTTGAAATGGCAATAGGTTTGCATTTCAATCGACAAGACACAAAGGAGCGTTCATTTCCATCCCATTTTTTTTAAATACAGGATTTTAAAAGCAAATCCCTCCCTAAAAAAACTAAGCAAGCAGAGATTCATTTCGTACCTTGCCCATAACGGGCAAATTAGATTTTATTTTTCTACGACCTACATCTGCGCTTTGTTTTACTGAACCACATCGCGTCTCTGAAAAGAATACACCCTTCAACTCGGAACAAACGAATTGCCTATTTCGTCACTACCAGGTGCACTAGGGAAGGCAAATACTTCTTTCTGTTCATATTGTCGACATACGTTCAATACGACTATTTCAAAATACATAATTTATTTCATTATAACATTGTATTTTTATGGTCCAATACTACGGAAAAGAAGGAACACAGCACTTACAAAAAAACTCAAATCATGCCATGTATGTTTAGGAAACTTAAATTTGTAATGAATTATTAACCTTCAATTAAAAAATTAATAACCTCAAAGGATTTGAAATACTAAAAATAATCACAATTTGAGAATAACTCGGAAATAGGCATAGGCGTTTCGTTTTTTCTTCGGCCTGTTTTATATACATTAACAAGGCATAAAGGAGAAAAAATCTATATATTCTGGCATGTGACATTTGACGCATAAAAGTGTAATCAATAATCTGAATAGGTACTTTCTTTCACAAAATTAGTTTGTAAAAAAGTAAAATGTAGACTAAAAGCTCAATCTAACATAATTAAAAAAAGAAATATGTATTCTCGTAATGAAACTCATGACATATTGCAAAGAACTGTTTCCATTACATGGATACACGAGCTAAAATGAAAATTTTACATCAGAAATGTCATAAGACGGTAAAAAGACAACGGACAATTTCTATGAAGAAATCTTTCTTTACTCCTATAAAGAATATTAATTTTGCGTTCGCGAATAATCTATTAATTATTGCGGTGTACGCTCTAGCGAAGATATGCTCCAGTGATTACCCATTTTTCGCTGGTTTCATGGTTATCTTTGGCCATTTTCTGGCCATCGTATCGGACACACATTCTATTCTGTACAATGTAAGAAACGTGAACGACTATCAAGACAGTACTTCGAACCTCTTCTTCATTTTGGCGAACATATTCTCCATCATCGGTGAATATAAGGAGATACAAGCGACGGTAAAGCACCGAATGATTCCAATGAGTGATTCAGAAAGGTCAAACTAATGGTGGACCCGTTGCATTTAGTGCATGATTACTTATCATACATTGGACACACGCTGATGGCTCTCGGTTATATTTCGGACCATTTTAATTTCATTCAACCACCGCTGCCGAGTGGGATCGTATTGCTAGGTCACCTTTTCGTCCTGTCGGACCCCCACACTATGTCCATCGACAAACCCAAAGTGCGGGTTGTGAATATGATTTTTTTATGTCAAAATATATTTTCATTCGTCTACGATTTCATAGCAGCGATACAAGCCAATGATTATTAGAATGGATGAAAGAAAGTGAAATCCATTTATAATGAATAGTTAAAATTTCAACTATAAATGTTTTGTTAAATATATAATCATTGAAAACAGATAATTATCGTTTGAATGAATACTTTACCTTTGAGCAGAGTTGAATATTTAGGTAGAGTTTAATGTATATGTGTATCTATGAATGTAGTATAGTAATCGTATTTGATATTATTGTCCTGTATTTATTATAAGAATTACGGGTACCCTTTGGCGCCTGGGGTCGTGGATTCGATTCAGTTTCTTTCAAATTTGGGTGTTTGTCCGTGTGAAATTTATGTATGCAAAACGTCCTTCAAACACAGGATAATGTTATTCTACAGTTGGGGCAATGTCTTCAAAATATAAAAAAAACGTTCTGGATACGCATAATTTCGCGAGTTTTTAGCTTTACTTACTTCTTTAGTGTTTGTAACACTGACTAATAGGGAATGTCTCAGGCACAAAGTCATTCTGTACATAATTTGTGTAAAGTAAAGTAAAGTAACAGCCTATACTTGTCCCACTGCTGGGCAAAGGCCTCCTCTATACAAAGGGGATCAGGGCATAGTCCACCACGCGGCCCCACTGGATTAGCGGACTTCACATATCTTCGAAATATTTTTTTGTTATTATTTCGAAAATATGCAGGTTTCCTCACGATGTTTTCCTTCACCGCGGAGCACGTGATAAGTCGGCACTTAAAGTTAAAAACTTCATTGGTGCCGGCACCGGGGATCGAACGCAGGTCGCTCAAGTATATATTGAATTACAGGCGAGCGCCCGGACTGAGCTATCACGGCTCATAATTTGTATGAATAAATTAATATTAATAGTATTATCATTCAGTATATTCAATCAGTGCATTATCTTTTTAGTATTGAAAACAATTATGCAATTTAATATTTCATTAAATTTACTCTTTTCTTTATATCGCTCGTTAATATCCTTCACACATATCTGTCTTGGAAATATTTTTAAAATAAAATGCTGTTGCATTTTTATTGTTATAAAAGATAGAAATTGTCGAACCAGGTCTGGTTCGACAATTTCTTTACTTTTTTTTTTTTTATACACTAAACATGCAACGTGTTTTAAACCATCCACCAAATAAGTAACTACTCTTAAGGGACATTGTTTTACATTTGTCAGTTCAAAAATGTACCAAACGCTTAAAATGTTTTGCTTTCGATGTTTTACTTTAATCTGCCTTTAATGTAGTTGCTGAATTAAAATTTATGTATTACTGTTTTACTTTGCAGCAGACTAGCCGTTTGGTAAATTATATTAATTTACTAGCTGTCTCGGCAAACGTTGTTCTGCCATATAAATTATTTCTAGCGAATTTGTAAGGTAGAAAAAAGTGTTTAGGGTGGACCACCCTTAACATTTAGGGGGATGAAAAATAGATGTTGTCCGATTCTCCACCCTGGCCGATATACACGCTAAGAATCTCGAAAATCGGTTGTCCCGTTTCGGAGGAGTTTAATTACAAACACCGTGACACGAGAATTTTTTATATTAGATTATTTAAACATAAAAACCCAATCGTCGTCATAAAGTTTGAATTCCAATTAATCTATACTTTTTGCAGTTTTCAAGGGTCAATGGTAAGTAGAGCTTATATTGTTCGCTTGACTTCTCAGCTAGCGATGAATTAACTTCCGTCTTCCACTCTAAATAAACTCTTATAAAAAGTTATTTGTATTTATGTTTGTTTGGACTTTAGATCCTCCCATTAGGACAGACTTTACAGAAAAGAAGTGAGAGCTCTTTTATTTGCATTGTATCCTGGTAGTAAATAAAATAACACCTACGTTGTTATAAAAGTTTCTGATCAATGAGCTTACTAGCAAATTTTCCTGCATTTATAACAAAATACAAATAATTTTTCTACTTCCTTTTTAAATTTTATCTATGGGCACAATGAATGGTTGAATAACAAATTATTCCCACCCTACTACTAATAATAATTTAGTTGTTGTCAGGTCCTAAATCACTCTCAGATGAATAAAAATCCGAACTCAAGTTTAATAAAGCTAATCCACGCAATGAAAGTTTAAAATTTTACTGTAATTATGATCACATCAAATGTTTTCGAAACAGGATAGTGTCTTATTTAAAAGCAACAAGGAGGTGATAAATATTAAGTATTTTATAATAAACGTTTTTTCGATCCAAGATGTTTGCTGGGCTGTGTTGGCACGAGAAAATTAAAATTCATCTCTTTCAGCGTGGTTACGCGAACCTCACTTTAAAAGCTCGTTATTTTTGACTTAATAGAAACGGCTGCTATAATGTTTTTTTTTTTTTTTTTTTTTATGCGAAAAGTTGTCAAACCAGCAGACGGTTCACCTGATGTTAAGTGAATACCGCCGCCCATGGACATCTGCCACACCCGAGGGTTACAGATGCGTTGACAACCTTTTGAAAGTTGGGCTCCGGCTACCTCACTCACCAGACGAAACGCGAAAGTATTTGTCATACTTCCACTTTACGCTGGTCTTCTGTGAGGTCGTGGTACTTACCCGGACGGGCCTGCCCATTCGTGCAACAGCCGAGGCTGCTGCGTGGCCCTACCACCGTTAGATACTACCACGTGCTATAATGTGTTTTGATAAATCGTATGAAGTTATATTAACTCATTTGTAAACGGTCAAATAAATCTTTCTAGACAGTATTTTTTAAACAATTATAATGTGTAAATATACGAAAACAGTACTTGATAAATTGTCATTACAATTATTTAGAAATCGTACTGAAATTTATGAACAAAGTTATGCATATAAAAATAACAACCATTCAAATAATAAATAAATATTTCGGAACACATTTTTAGCACGTGACACGTGATAGCTCAGTGTCCGGGCGCTCGCCTTTAGTTCAATATACTCGAGCAACCTGAGTTCGATCCCCGGTGCCGGCACCAATGAAGTTTTTAACTTTAAGTGCTGACTTATCACGTGCTCCGCGGTGAAGGAAAACATCGTGAGGAAACCTGCATAATTTGGAAAAAATACCAAAAAAAATGTATATTTCGAAGATATGTGAAGTCCGCCAATACGCAGTGGGGCCGCGTGGTGGACTATGCCCTGATACCCTCTCTATAGAGGAGGCCTTTGCCCAGCAGTGGGACATGTAGAGGCTGTTAATTTACTTTAACTTTTACATTTTTTTTACACAAAGTTATCTTAACCCAAACTAAGCGAAGCTTATACTATATGTAGTATGTATCTGATAAACATACTTAATGGGGCACAAACATCATAAAAAAGAATTTGTGGCAAATACAATTAAAACAAGAAACTATAAAAAATCAAGGGCTATCATAAATTCTTCGAAGTTATCAAGTTACAGAAGCGAACGTTTGCAATATCAGGAGTACGATCGATGACCAAACCCACAATTTGCCACACTTAAAAAAGAGGAGGGTGCTACAAGACACTGGAGGTGAGGGTTCTCTATCTCACTGCTGGGGTCTTTTATCCCTTTTGTGGTAACCATGGACAAAATAATTCGCGTAAGATCACAGTTTCAAACAATTAACAAAAAGAATCGTGAATTAGCACGATTTATTTACATCAAATTATTAAAACATAAATTGGTAGTACTCCGTACTTACGATAACATTAATTCAATGTGAATCGTAACTGTACAATCATTAGTACCTAGAAACTGTCCCAGTATTAAAATATCCGACTTCTCTTCATTTGGAAGTCAAGTCGTTCTGCAGCAGACTGTGGCTTTCCATCACAAATGAGTATAATTAGAATATACTGCGACAAACGCCATGCAATAAACGACAACAAAACACATTGAGAAATTTATTCTTGTGCCACTTAACAAACTAAATTGGTTTAAAAAGAAATTACTAAGATTATATAGGTTTTTATTAAGGCTATATTTTGATATACAGAAAAAGTTACACATACGTTACGTTTAATCCATGACTTATATCTATGTTTATTATTATCGTTAGCACTGAAAAATATGAGTAGGTTATTACCCGCAACTTCATCCGTATGAATTTAGTTATGGTTTAAATTTAAAAAGTACACGTCCCATAGACCATTCACAGCTATTATTTATTCATTTGTTTAAACATTATCATTATGCCTTAAGCTAAGGGCTACAATATTATATGCTTTATAACAGCAAACAAAAACATAATCGTAATAGCTCAATGTCAATATCGCTTTTTATTCAATATACTTGTGCAGCTTGAATTCAAATAGCCGTGCCCATGAAATTGTTAGCTGCAATTTTAATCTCTGACTTATCACGTGCTCTGCGGTGTAAGAAAACATCGTGAGGAAACCTGCATATTTTCCGAATAATAACAGAAAGAAATATGTTCAACTGTATATAAAGTCTGCCATTCCGTAGCAAGTGGACTCTGCCCAAATACTCTGTGTAGTGAGAAAATCTTTGACCATCAGTGGGATATTATTATATAGTAGTTACTAATGAAATTACAAAATCATAATCTCGAAAACGAACCAAATATTTAAAGTTTCTAAACCCAGCGGTCGTGAATGACCTTGGGCCTTGTTACATAATCCCTGCCATTTATAACACGTTTGCATCACTCTAGCGAAGTATAAATCAATAAAATAATGAAAAAAGTTTAAAAACAATTCGACTGATAAAAAAAACAAACATTATGGCTAGACCTCTATTCCAGCCCAGTCCAGCCTAGATGGTTGGCAGTCCAAGACCGTCCCTTATTTCATTGAATTTCTTACTACGCATTCCCACTCTATGGAATGAGTTACCGCCAGTGCATTTCCGTACTGATCTGACTTTGGGACCTTCAAAAGAGTCTCTTCCAGCCTCAAAGGCCGAAGAAGTATGTGTTACTCTTCTGGTGTTGCAAATGTCCAAGCGGCGGCGATCAGGTGCACCGCATACTCGCTTGTCACCTTCTGACATAAAAAAAATACACAAATTAATGTTAGACGCGTCAAACTGACAGTCCACCACTGTGCAAGTAAAGAGCCTATTCCTTCCTCAAAGGCAAAGCATTCGTAATTTCTCTGGTGTTGCGAGTTTTCAAGGGCGGTGGTGAACACTTCCATCAGGTGGCCCGCGTGCTTGGTTTCTGTATCGGGGCCGCCTTATTACCGACCGAGCTATTATAACATTTTTTTTCGGCGAAATTTACCGTCATATTCGAATGATATTTTTCATTCCCTGAAAACAGGGACAAAAGGACATTTTCTAAAAATGAAACCTTTAGTTAGATCGATTTTCCGCCCCCGAATCTACGCACATACTAAATTTGATGAAAATCGCTGCAGCCGTTTCCGAGATTCCGGTTATATATATTAGTGGTCCATATTAGTGTCCATATTAGTATTAGTGGTCGTATCGAAACTAAAATTCTTAGCAATCCTAAAAGTTTTTTTATATTAGCATATTAATTTATGTCAAGCCTAGTAAATCGGTCTTGAGGAGCTGGCAATCAAGAACGTTCACCGAGAGGAGACGCAATCATCGCGTACTAGATTTCAATTACGGACCCATGAATGTATGTATCGATGCAACTGAACCTACTTACTTCTATAATGGAAACTGTAAATAAAAATTTTCTTGATGGCTGCAGTTCATTTTTGATTTTAATCTCCAAAAGTTATTTGACATAGGTATAAAATTAAAAAAAGTTTATTTACATGTATCCTCCCGTTTCCTTCTTTCTATTTATCTCCCTGCTATATTTTTCAAACAAATACAAGAAAATTATATTCCTGTATTTTAAATCAATATTAATCGAACTGAATTGTAAAACTATGCATATTCGATCGCTTCTACGTAAAGTGTTATTTAAATGTAAAACTATGCATATTCGATGGGTTCTACGTAAAGTGGTAAAATTATTCGACGACCCGAATGGCGTAGTGGGTAGTGTACCTGCCTCCTGCGCCAGAGGGTATGGGTTCGATCTCCACTACCGGAAAAATATTGTGTGATGAACATAGTGTTTTTCTAGTGTCTGGGTGTTTATATATGTATAATATCTATTTATTTACAAAAGAAAAGTATGTTTAAGTATGTCTATCAATTTTCTAGTGCTCATAGTACAAGCGTTGCTTCGTTTGGGACTAGAAAATGTTGTGTAAAAATGTGTCCTAGAATATTTATAAAAAAAAATATTAACATTGTGCTATTTACTTTTTTGACCGAATTGGTACAAGTACTTGTTCTTCTTGAGATGTGTAAATGCTCTAAGTTGCAAATGTTTGAATAGAGATATGTATATATTAACATAAACCAAGTTGGTTAATTTTAAGCTCAAAAAAATCAGCTTTATTCCAGTAATACGGACCGCAGGCGAGATTTCAAGCGGCCTATGAAATGTTTCATTTCCTCCCCTCTACCAGGACCAATACCCTGCTCTCTGATTAGTTACGTGTACGTAGAAGCAATTTCGAAATTATGAATGTGCCTAGCAAACAAGTCAATGTTCTCGTATTGAAACTCGTATTGAATTTTCTTAAGCGTAAAGTATAGTACCTACATACCTTTCATTCATATGAATAAAAAATTTAACAAATAATGAATTAGTCGGCGTTTACTCAAAGTACTTTTTTAATATCCACATCAAACTCTTATTCACTAATAATATGTTATCTCTTTCTATCTAGCTACATTCTTATATCTATCGCATATACACCCATATCAAGCTTCATGTGCATGACGATTTCTAATGAAGCAGCCTTGAAATTTTTCTTTCATGTGGCAAACAATTTATTTAAACATGTAAAACGCTTAAAATATTTAGATAAGTTGTCGAAAAAATTTTTGCCGTCGTCAGGACTTGAGCCTGCGCCTATCATCTTATTGTCTTAGCTTAGTGGTTAGAGCGTGGTGTAACACAAATTCAGTCATAAAAAATATAAAATAATTATGAGTACCAACCACAGTCGAAGTAATTTTCAACCGACTTCAAAAAAGCAGGAGGTTCTGAATTGGTTTGTGCTTCTTTAATGTTTGTTACATCAGAACTGCATCATTTATGAACCGATTTTAAAATTTCTTTTTGTATTGGGCTTGGGAGCTAAATCATGTGGTCCAGTATTAATTTCATTGGTATTGGATCTTGGGCTCCGGAGATACTTCAGAGAACTCCTGAAAAACCATTATAAAATGAATACAGAGCAAGATATTTTAAGTCTGTTTTGTTTTTCGTTACTAAAATAGGACTAGTAAGTGAACGAAAAAAATTAAAGAATTAAACAAAGTATTTAAAAGGTTTCATATTTTTGTGCAGACCATTCGAGTCAACCACTAGTTTAGCTGATCATAAACTAAGGCGGTATAAAGTCAGTTTAGAGGAATTCGTTTGTAAATTGATATTCAACTTCTATCTAGTAAAAAAACGCCCTTGATGCGTTTTTTTTTCCGTTGCGTAAATTTAAAGATCTAAGCACTATGTAGTGATGGTGGACTATGCCGTTGCCCTCTGAATAGAGGAGGCCTTTGCCCAGCAGTGGGACATGTATAGGCTGTTACTTTACTTTACTTTATGGTCGCGGTAGTAAAGCCACGCTGTTAATCTAATGCCTTTAAACAATCAATTCTTGTGTATATATATAACATGATGGTAAATTTTACCGAAAAAAAAATGTTAAAATAGCTCAGTCGGTAATCGGGTGGCCCCGAAACAGAAGGCCGCGGTTCGTGTCACGATCATTTACACACTTATTTTTTTTTACTTTTTTTCTATACCAGATCATTGATTTCTATTATTAGAGTTTTTTCAATCTCGCATATTGATATTTTTTATCCAATAGGAAGTATCTAATAGTACTTGTTAATAGGCATTAGGCTCTTTTACGTTCGTATACATGGGTCTGTTTGGCAAAGTATAATTATAATGTTATGGGCTGGCTGCCAAAGTTCCAGTGAACCCTTTATAATTGCTTACCAGAATAGCTAAGTCCACAAAACAAGAATGCTTATTTTTAAGCTATTATATTAGATTCACGTTCAACCTGAACAATTATGTAAAATGCAGGTTGATTTACGATTCAGGTAAAAGCGGACGCCATTGTTCACGGAGTTTATTTGTATTTCAAAATAGTCGCGCAATGGTCTTGTCGATGGTTAAAAAAATCACCGGCAGGGGTCTATTGCATGAGTAAGTTTTTTTATTCGCAACAGTTGATTTCTTGTTCTTGTGCTGGAACGTATTTTAATATAAGAAAGTTTTCTAGTAAAAATAATTTTTTTTTTTTTTTATGCGAAAAGTTGTCAAACGAGCAGACGGTTCACCTAATGTTAAGTGAATACCGCCGCCCATGGACATCTGCTACACTCGAGGGTTACAGATGCGTTGACAACCTTTTGAAAATTGGGCTCCGGCTACCTCACTCACCAACAGTTTGTCATACTTCCACTTTACGCCGGTCTTCTGTGAGGTCGTGGTACTTACCCGGACGGGCCTGCCCATTCGTGCAACAGCCGAGGCTGCTGCGTGGCCCTACCACCGTAACATCGAAATGAATAGTAATAAATGTAATAGAATAGAATTTTCAGATTATTTCTTTAGAATTGTAGTGTTAAGACCTTGTTTTATCTATACTACTACTACAGACAAATAAAATTGGGGAGTATGTTTGATATATTAGGTAACCGCTTTTTACTAAATGCGTATGCATGTACACACAGTACATATGCCAAAATAACATTTTTTACAATTTTTGTCTGTCTGTCTGTTTTTCCGGCTAATCTCTGAAACGGCTAAACCGGTTATGACGGGACTTTCATCGGCAGATAGCTGATGTAATAAGGAGAAACTTAGGCTACTTTTAGCCAACGAGCAATGGCAGGACCCGGGAGTACTGAGCGTCAGAGATACATCCTAAGGGATGGCACCGTCGACATCTGTCGAGCTTGTCGCCATCCCGAGGAGTCGCTTCGGCATGTTATTTCCGGTTGTTCCATGCTTTCTAACTCTGAGTATCTGCATAGACACAACCTAGTAGCCAGAATCCTACACCTGGAGCTCGCTCTGAAATACGGCCTTTTGGATCGGAAACTGCCGTACTACAAGTACTACGGAGGCCGTGCTCGAAAATGACCGCGCCAGGCTCTATTGGGACCGGCCCATCATCACGGACAGGACGATTGTCGCGAACAAACCTGACATCGTGGTGATGGACCGGGCACAGTCGCGGGTATTTTTGGTCGACATTACCATTCCATATGACGAGAACCTCGTGAAAGCCGAAACAGATAAGAAGACGAAGTATCTGGACCTGGCTCACGAGGTGACCGACATGTGGGGTGGTGTGCCGACCGAAATTATCCCGATAGTCGTGTCTGCGAATGGATTAATCCCAGTCAGCCTCTCCGAACATCTGAGGCGACTGGGACTCCGGGACAGAACGCTCCAAGCTCAAATGCTCCCAGCTCCAGGCGGTGCTCCTCGATACCGCCCGCATCGTCCGCCGGTTTCTCTCCCTCTCACCCTAACCCTCGGCCGTTTGGTCTCCCCTGCCGAGGGCTTCCGTCTGGTTGGGTCCTATTTATTTATGTATTATATGTAATATTTATATCTATATGTTTATTTTTATTCATAATATTTATTTTATATATGCAATATATATTTATATATTTATTTTTTATCTATAAACCCAACCAGACGAGAAAACAAATAGGACCCAACCAGAAATATCCCCTATAATAATAATAAAATATCTTTATTCACATAGACGCTTGCGCGTTCTTATGAAACGTCAAAATTTTACAAAGAAATTAATACGTTCTTAAGTTACCACATATGGTCATAAGATCAGTGTAACGATAAAGTTATTTAACAATCCACCGTCACTTGTTTATAAAACGAAGAATTGACCTTTGAACTCATTACAAACATCACAAATGGTGGCTATTCTCGGAAAACAGTCACTAATTTAGACTACTATGATTGGGCACCGATAGCCGTGTCCGAAAGTTGTTTTCGATCTTCGTTCCAGTGTTAATTGCAACTGGTCGAGGGATCAAACCCCAACGCAGAATTAACTTTTTGTAAATCTTATTACAGCTACTAATCAAAATATTTCAACTTCTAAAAATTTCAACCATTGAGTTCTTTATAAGGAAAAAAATATATTTCTTACATTAAATTATAAAATGGAACTTCTAGATAATGTCACACGCCGAAGAAGACCTCAGACAAAATCATGGACGAATGAAAGTAGTGATACTGTTACAGAAAAGGAATGTATTATAAACACAAGTAACTTGATGCTAGATAGCGCTAGTGTTAGTTTGCCATACTTTTCTGACGACGAAAATGAAATACAGATGCGTGATTTAAAAAACGCAATCGAGAAACTTAAGCAAGAGTTAACAGTGGCTCACGAAGAAATCAATAATCTATCTCTTGAAAAAACGCAACTAAAAAGAACAATTGCTGATTTAAATACGAAGCACTAGAACTAAGTACTATTTCTAGTCATACGTGCTAAAAAACTATTTGATAATCTAGACACAAAACTAACTAACTACTCGCGAACCGATTATTGTGTGAAACGCTGATTAATATTAAAACTATTTATTGAAAATAATCACAATTTATTCAAAACACAAACTGACAGAGTTCCGCCTTTGTAACACAAGATCGTCACAGTGCCCCCCGAATTGGCAATTCGGGGTATTATACATTTTTCTGACAGTTGGTGGATGTGGCGTCACAATAATCAATACTGGCGCTAGGTTAATGTTTCCGGCACTTTACTGTAATGGCATGGCATTGCTTGGCATCGCATCGCATCGTATGGCTTGGCTTGGCTTGGCCTGGCTCGGCTCGGCTCGGCGTGGCGTGGCGTTACAATCGGCCTTCCTGCAACAATTGCTCCCGCAATGGGGCGTAACATATCGATTAGCTCTCTAGAAGGTCAATAAGGTCTTCAGTCTCTAATTAGTCGTCAAAACTGCTAGTGTTGTCAGAGGGAGCAATGCTGCGATAAGGTCTCAGGGAGTCGGCAGGGACTAGGCCTGTAAAATTTTTGTAGACCCTTAAACCCTTCACTGAGAACCCTGTACCGAGTCTACTGTAGAAGATAAAAGTACCAATAATATACCTAGAAATCATGAAATTGAAAATAATTTATTACGGAACAAAATTTAAATACACATTGTTTCATCAAAATATATCAGGAATTTTAAACAAAAAAAATTATTTGAAATAATTCTCCAAGAACTAGAAACGAAACAAGGCCCAATTCATATTATATGTCTAACGGAAACGTTTATGAAAAGAGGGACAGAGGTCAATCTTCGTATTAACAATTATAAATTAGTGGCACATTTTTCTCGAATTCAACAGCGTAGGGGAGGTTCGAGTATTCTAGTTTAAAAAACTTAGAGAGTAAACCACTACACATTTTCGTGGAACCTAAGCCGTTCGATCCATTTTGAGTACTGCGGTGTTGAAATAGTACCTTTAAAACTCTATATTGTTTGCATTTATAGAGTACCAAATTCTAATGTAAACTATATTTCTTGAAAATCTTAAGCAACTTTAAAAAATCTTACAAAAAATCAAATAAAAAATTATGTTATGCGGGGACTGGAATATTGATTTGATGAAGTCGACTAATACAACGAAAGACTTATACTCAATACTCCAAAATCATAATATTAAAAGTCATATCAATACACCAACAAGAAAAGATGCGTGTTTAGATCTAATAACTAGTAACTTACTAAAGGTGACCTCGAACACACATTACTTAGCGGTATCAGATCACGAAACAGGCCAAAGCATTTCTTTTGAGATGAAATTAATGTACAGTAACGACATACTTAACGGTCAATTTTGGTTCGAAACGCGGAGAGATTATAGAACCGAAAACACAAAAAAAATTATCGCTTGCATGACTAATCTCTCATTCAATGAGGACTATGAAAGTAATGATGTTGACGAAGCTTTTGAGCTTTTCACGATACGTTAACTCTATTTTATAATCTATGTTTTCCAAAAATAAATGTAAAAAATACAAATCATTCATTTTGATTAATCCATCCATTTTGATTTAATGGATTTACCATGATGCCTTAAAAACATCCTGCATGAATAAGAGGAGACTATATTTAAAATATCCACAGTCACCTATAAATAAAACAAAAAATCTAAGAAAATATAATAGATACTAAACCATATTGAAAAAATGTACACTCCAGGCTCACAAAATTCAAAATATATTTACAATTCTAGAAATACATGCAAATCAGCGTGGAAAATAATTAAAAATGATGCTTCTTCGGAAGTGAACAGTACAGAGATAAAAGTATTAAAAATTAATAATAAGGAATTGTCTAATTCAAAAGATATAGTCAATAGCTTTAATGATTTATTTGTAAATTTAACTAAAAAAACAGTATGTTCTACAGACAATAACCCAATTTTGAAATTCCTACCAAATAACCATAACACAATTTTCCTAAATCCGGTTGATAGGAACGAAGTTTATAACGTTATTATATCTCTTAATAAGACTAATTCTGCAGGTTATGATGAAATAAACACAAAAATGTTAAAAAGATGTGCCGAGACTCTATCTGGTCCTCTATGTCATATAATAAATATGTCTTTCTTTCGAGGTATGTTGCCAACACGATTTAAGTTCTCTGTAGTGAAGCCCCTTTTTAAAAAAGGCGATAAAACTAATTTGAACAATTATCGACCGGTAACTTTAATTCCAGTTTTGTCAAAGATATTCGAAAAAACTTTTTATATAACGATTTTAATTTTTTTTAGATATGTTCAAAGCTTTTGATTTTGTATCCCATAGTATTCTTTTAAAAAAGCTAGATAAATATGGTATCCGAGGAAATGCATTACACTGGATAGAAAGCTACCTTTCAGATCGCTATCACCATGTTTTTCAGGTCTATACAAAAAGTTACAACGGTCTCGATATCAATTGAATGGATGTGGTGTACCACAGGGAAGTATTTTGGGGCCACTCTTATTCTTAGTCTACATTAATGATCTCCCAGATGCGACTACGTATAAATGTATCTTGTATGCGGATGACACAATATTACTAATACAGTGCAAAAATGAAGATACCTATGAAAGACAAATAAATCAAACTCTGCATAATATTACTGAATGGATGATTAGAAATAATTTAAATTTAAACGTTAGTAAAACCAACATTATTCAATTTCAATATATTGTATCTATATTATATCTATAAATGTTACAAATAGTAATAAGATGCTAGAAAAAGTAGAATCAACAAAGTTTATGGGCATAACGATCGACAAATATTGCAGCTGGAAGGTACATAGCGATAAAATTTGTTCCAAGTTAGAAGGTTACGGATACATGTTAAACCGATTAAAACAAATTGCGACACCAAGCGCTGCTCTTTGCCTATCCGGGTATGTTTCCTCCATTTTGCGTTATGGAATAATTATATGGGGTAATTCGATCGATTTAATCAGAGTTTTCAGAGCGCAAAAACAATGTCTCCGATCTATAAGTGGCGCAGAATACCTAGACAGTTGTGTACCACTATTTAAAAAACACCATATACTGCCGCTACCTTGTTTATACATTTTCGAATTTGGATATTTGCTCATAAACATCCGGCCCTCTTGAAAAGTAATTTAGAAATAAACAACCGAAATAGTAGATTCTCGAACAAACTACACATGCCCCATCGTACCACAAAGTTCAGGAAAAACTGTTATTGTACGGCCATTAGTTTCCCTAAAATTGTAAAATAAAAAATATATAATAAATTACCAAATAGATTAAAAACTTTTAATTTAAAATTGTTTACGCGAAATCTGTTTAACTTTTTGATAAGTAAATGTTATTATTCAAATAATAAAATTTTATAAAAACAATTTTCCTAGATTATATTTACTTTTGTTTTGTTTTCTTTTGCGTGTTTTTAAATTAAAATGTAATATTCGTACAGTGTACACCAGAAATGGTAGAACATAAAGGATCCACAGCTTTCAAGACCATATTGTACCATGTTCTAACAAATAAACGTATTTTAATAATTAAACCACCTAAAAGTAGTATCTGTAATGCGTATGGAATATAGATATTTTTTACATAAGTCAAATTTGTTCTCGCATCTGGCCAGTTATGTATTTATGGAAAATTACGGTTAACGTAACGATCGCTAATTTTGACTGCAAAAGTTGTTTTTATTAGTGATAACTATAATAAAAATAGGGAAAATCATTTTGTTTCAAATAATAGCTAACTTGTTGTAATCTGAGAAAAGTATCTTTTGAGATGTTGTACCTACATTCTTCAACGAAAAAAGACGTCAACATCCATTTAACGTTAATTTTATAAAATTTAATAACCTAGGACGTACCATTGTTGTCTTCAGATGCACCAAATCTGACGCGAAAGGAGCAATCTATTTGACGACTAAAAATGGAACATTTCCAATATTACTCACATCCTTGAATTCCCACGATGCCGCCGCAACTCAAGACACTCCCAAGATTTTCTCAGCAACCACTAAAAATGTCACTAGCGTTCAGTGGGACGACTATGTCTCGGATGAATTGTTGTTCTCCAATTTCTTGAACGAAACGCAAGATTACGACAACGTACAAATGTGGAAAAAGAACCACAAAAGGAGCATTAATGACGCCGTGTCAAAGAACATCACCTTGGTTTTGGAGAATTTGCTTAAGAATTACGAAAATTCACAACTCCCTACTCATGGAAAAGGTTAAGTTATATTAAATATATATTTTGTCCATTTAAATTTTTTCCTAACTCCTATCAATCAGACCAATGTCATATCGCACTTATTTCGAGAAAATATTAACATCTTTTTTTTCTTTTGTGCTTCTACATATTATACTTATACAGCGTGTCGTTACCATCGCGACAATAAATGAACACACGTCTAACGCTACTTGCCAATAATCATAAAAATAAATATTAACGTTAAACAAAATCCATAATTAAAAAAAAATTTTTTTCAAACAAACTAATTAAGTAAAAAAAGAAACAAAATTTGTAACATCCTATACAACTCGCGCCACAGCGTCGTATTACAAGCCTCTCCTTCTAACAGTATGTTTTGTCTCTTTTAAATTCATTCAACCCATTCATAATGCTTTGTGACCTTTACAAATGAACTTTACGTTACGCTTTTATAGGTAAGGGTGTTCTAAAATTCTTTGTTTTGGAAAATTTAATAACTCTGTAAATATTGATGTTTAAAGAATTTAAATGTTTAATACAACTTTAAAAAGCTATCCCCTATATGTGTGTTCATTTATTGTCGCGATGGTAACGACACGCTGTATATACATTATACAATACTACATATAATGCCAAATAGTTGTATGACATATTTTGTTTATTTGCAGGCTATCCAACGGTCGTTCAAACGAACATCTTAATCAGAAGTATGGGTCCTGTGTCCGAACTAGACATGGTTTGTAACTTACATTCATTGATTTCTATCTCTTCTAAAAGATTATCGAGGAATGGAAGACGGGAATTGTTGAGGGAAATATTTTGCGATACTCCAGTAATGCCTATAAATGGATTTAGTGTCGTGTCCTTCCTACACTTCAATACGTTTCCACATGCGGTTGTTGCTTTCGAACAATATATTCCATGCATTATTTTTCCTAACAAACTATAGTTATCTTAGCTTAACTTTTTATACAGCCTTAAGTATTGCAATTAATAATATGTCTTATGAAATGTTATTAGTAAAGCACCGACCATTCTTTGTCTAAAAATGAAGGGTGGAATATTTTTGTAAGGTGATAATAAAGGTGACAGATAATCAAGCGGGTGATGCATGATAAACAGTGCAAGTCATTAGTATAATTGACAACAATTTGATTAAATTCAACAATTTTGAATTTTTCAATTCCACCTCTTTCAACCACATTTGTTCTGTATATAATTAGCTGCATAAAGCTTAGCATAACCAATCTAACTAAATTTAACTGTAAAAGTTAAATTACAAGTTCATTTTAAGTTCAATTCGAATTACAATGAAATACTTATTATGTATAAAGGCACACGTATATTAATGTTTCATGACATTTTTACAGCCGTATTGATTTTCAAACATACATCTCCTTCATGATGGAATACTACACACATTTTATTATATTTCTTGTATATTGTTTCCACAGGATTACTCAATGGATTGTTACTTTAGGCAGTATTGGCGCGACACGCGTCTGTCGTTTCTCGGCCCAATTCGCTCCCTCTCCTTGTCCATCAAAATGTTGGAGAGAATATGGCGCCCCGACACGTACTTCTACAATGGAAAGCACTCCTATGTTCACACTATTACGGTACCCAACAAACTATTGCGTATCAGTCAACATGGTGATATATTGTATTCTATGAGGTAAGAAAAAGGAAGCTCTCGTGTCACGAACGATTAAATTTAAAGCACCAAAATTTTATCTCATGTGAAAATGTTTCTCCAATAAATCTTTACAATTATCTTCCAAATGCTAATAAATATCACTTCCATTTGAACAAATTGAAAGAAATATCGATGAGATACCTACAATTGCTTATTAGATTGACAAAACTCAACAGCGTAAGAGAGACCGAAATTCAACAAGGCGATAATGTTTTATTCATGAAACTGGCAGATTTTGCTGTTCCTAAAAAGTTATAAAAGTCTTATAACCATCAAATGGATAGACGATAATTAATTTTACAGACGTTCATCAAGATGGCGTCTCATTTTAACGAAATGAAAAATTCAAATCTCCTATTACGCCAACGAAGTGTTCCTTGGTCACAAAATAACGTCGTTGTAGTTAGGCTATAAAGTCCTTGTAATTATAATTAAGATAAAAATATTGATATCAGCTACTAGTTTCACTAGATGACTATTTTCGTATCACACGATAACTTTACAAATCTATACTATATAAACTTTTTTATGCGCTAGCATAAACCTACGACTTTGTACCCGTGGATATCGTTACTGAGTAAAAGTTTATCTGACAACTTGGATAATCTTTTCATGGGTGAAGTTTTTTAAAACAAATGTTACTCGTACCAAAAAACAAAACGGTAATTTTTTTAATTTAGAATTACAAAGTAGAAGAAATACGCAAACTTTTAAACTCCTTATAGTGAAAGTTATACCGGAATTCAGTTATATGTAGTTTAACTTAATTTTAACAAAATGACGCAAGTTTAGTTTACGTTCTGTCGAAGTCGTGTTTCGTTCGGATATTCACTGCTTGCTTATCAATGACCACGTATTAAACCATTGCGAATTCAGTGTTCACAAAATATCAATCGCTACAACAAGATTGCCCCAAATTCAATCTCAACGAGTGTGTAATCGGTATAACGGGAAATGATCGAATACGCAGCGCTCTATGAAACAATAAGGTTTATGCGCGATTTGGAATCTAATCCACTCACAAAACTCATTTTAGCATCACTAAATACGGGTTTCAATTTAGTATAATCGTAATTTACAGATTGACGATTAAAGCGAAATGTCCGATGGAGTTGCGCAATTTTCCAATGGATAGACAGTCTTGTCCCCTCATACTCGGGAGCTGTAAAGTATTTATGTACACTTCTTATCCCAAAGATGCGTTAGTCCTCTAATAAATGCCAAGCAAAACTACGTATTGTCCTTTTAAAATCAGAATGCATTTGTTTTATTAACAATAAAGAAGGAAAGAAAGAAAGAAAGAAAGAAAATAAATTTATTTACCAGAAAAAGGACACACACAACAAAACTAAATTTAACAAAGAATAAAATATAAATAATATACCTTTAGTTTTATTTTTCTTTTCAAGCCAATTTGTTTATTCTGTTTTATATGAATATGTCCAGTAAAAAATTCGGCACGCACGTTTAACGGCGAACAAACTGCATTAAAATAATTATGTTATGTCGACCGTCCCGTCAAGCGTTCAAACATTGATTTTAATTTTCCGTCTGTAGATTTTGCGAAATTGTAGCGCGAAATCCAATGAATTGACTCGATGTGATGAATTAATTTGAATAAAATCATATTTAAATAAATATTAACATTTTTTTTTTGCTTTCCAGACGCATACTCCAACCAACAATTGGTGTACCAATGGCAGAATTCGCAGAGCGTAAATTTCGTACCCGGCATGACGCTTTCGCAGTTCGATCTCATTAGTTTTCCTTATCGGAATTTTACGTTTACAAGAAGAGAAGGTAGGTGTATAAATGTTATTTACAAAATAAATATACCGAAAATCTGTAAAATGAGCCATAATAATTTATATTCGCGCTTGGAGTATGGAGCGTATGGATTTGGTTTTTAATTAATAAATCAAAAAACTTTATTTGCAAACACGGTATAAAAAGAGGTTACAATGTTTATAGTGCAGTCGTGTTTCGCTAACAATAGTGCTTTACAGGATTCCTCTGCCGATATCCAAAATATTGCACGAATGCATTTTTTTTAATAATGCTGAACCCAAGTTCAAATCCCAATTAGGATACGAAAGAAATTTTAAGTACTTATTTAACGCTCTCGCGTAAGGAAAAATTCTTCGAAATACAAAGAAATACATATTTAAAAAAAACATGTTAACCCCGCATTGGAGTTGCGTACGCCGAGCGCAGTATTAGGGAATTAGAACATAGGTACATACATTTATATAGCTGTAAATAAACATATTTATGTCTAAAAATAAAACATGTATACATTCAGAAAGAATACAATTGAAAAAGGTTGTTAATTTTTTCGCATGAGTTAACGCAAAGGTGAATGACGAGATATTATTACATCGCCTATACAAATGTAAAGTAATTTGTGGAAATATAATTTTCTTATTACCATTGATACAGAGTATTTCATCTGAATATAAATGGTTACTGGTTAGTTGTATAGAGCTGTGTGCGACACAGATCCTGGAATACAGTCAATCGAAGCGATTACTCATTACGGTTGTGTTATTTTGCTAAATTTAACATACGCATTAACGCATTACACAAGTCATACTTATATATATTTACATAAACTTAATAGATTGAGTACAGCATACAAAATTAGTAATATACATTTACTTTACATTATGTATTAATAGTAATAAAGTAATTTATTTCAATAATAATAAATGTATGCATTTATAATAATTTTTGCAATAAATAGTATCTTATATAATTGTATATGGTAGTTATACAAGTAGCTTGTATGTAAATCTAGGGAATAAACTATCTCCTTACCAATTATCATTCAAATTATTTTAGCCGTTACTTTGTGAAATGTATTAAACGCCCACAAAAACTTTTACATCTGCAAAAACAGCGCGCGGACTGTTACCACACCCCAACTCTTTTAATTTTAAAATTCAACGCGGCTGTATGGAAACTATCGTTAAAAAGAGTAATTTTAATATAGGAGAACACAAATAGAATACATTTCGTAATGAAGTTAAACTATTTTTTATTACCATCGTTTCGAATACTTTACCTTATGGTGGCGGGAAATTGGTCTGTCGGTCAGGGAATAGAATAGTGATTTATTAACGTGCAGTGCTCACGTAAACACAAGAAGTTATCAAAGCTATTAAGCTACCTTCTCCTTCTTAAATTGGTAAGCAAAGCCGATATAACACAGCTTTACAATGATGAAGGAATCGCTGTTTGAAGAATTCGCTAACGGCGCTAATAGAACGGGCATTGAGGTGAAAGCTCTCCAGCCTTCAGCGTCTCAAAACAGCTCCGTCCACTAATCACGTTCGGGCGCAATCTTCATCCGCTTACCTCCTAATGTGTTCCCGCGTACTTGGTTCAAATGCAAATCTCATACATACTGATCGCATAATAAATCCAACATTGTTACGAACCGACGCTTTGCTTTCTTTTTCACAATTCACGTGAATACGGGCGTTACCGATTGATAATTGATTCAATTTTTTCTTTCTATATTGAATACAAAAAACATCACCCATTTTAGAACGATTCACTACAACGAATTATACAGATGGACAGATCATTTAAATCCAAAACTGATCTAAGGTGTGCTATGTATAAGACCATATATACACTGTGTTACATAATTTACCATGAATAAGAAAAAGTTAGCAAATCAAAAAAAAATTTTCAACATAATACCTTTTACAACATAATGACTATTTCGATATTTTTTTGTTCCGATTGATTTTCGCGTCAAGACCCAGTAGGTCTGGGCGCGTTACCAAAAAGAAGAAGGCACAAATTCCTCAGCGCTGAAAAATTTTCACAATGTATTCATTAAACACATTTATATAGTTTTCGTTATTAAATTTTCGTAGATAAATGAACAAAAACGTTTGGCGCTGCGGGATGCGAACCGGTGCCTTCGGGTTTCGCGCTCAGACGTTTTGCTACTAATCTAAGCGGCCGATGACCGCACGGTGAGAAAATTTTGACATCTTTCAACGTGTAATTAATTTAAAATGAAAAAATACGCGTGTTAGACATTTTTTAAATAAAAAAATAACATTACTAAACCATTTTCATTCGAAGTTATTTAAATATCTCGTGAATACCGCATCAATTGTACTTTTATATCTAGTTGTGCTAATATTGCGTTGATTGGACATAGTAAAATCAAATTCTCTATTCAAAAAATTCAATTAAGCACAAATTATAGCTGCGTCTCGTAACGGTGTCGCGAGTCCCGAGATTTTATCTCATCTAAAAATATGCGTACCTCGCTAAAAGAAGTTTTCACTACAAAAAGTAATTTCATCTTAAGTGCAAATCAATAAAATAACCTAAATGTTGCGTTATTATGAAAAACACATAGTTTACAAAAGTATCAAATCGATAATGATAGAATTTAATATGACATATTGATTTTCTCCACTGCCCATTTTTCATCTTGTACAAAATATGATATTCGTTTTCCGTACTTAGCAGCGGATCTTTCACAGCGCGTATAGAAAGCGACAAGCCACCTTGCATCGACATGAATTGGCTTTTACGCTTCGAAGACTTAACATTTACTGAAATGCTGAACATTACTGACGCGGCAAATGATCATTAGTTCTATAGAATCGAAGAATTCTCAAAATTGAAACAAAAACTTAGCAATAAATTATACCTATTAAAAAAATCAACGTAATTCTATTTGAAATAATTTCAATGTTAGAGCGACTAATAATATTGTTCGCTTACCTTTATTAACATTATTATTGTGTTAAAAATGTTATTGCGTACTCTTATAAGCATTAAGTCATATACTTTCTTTAAAAAGTCGCACCCTGATTTCAATAAGGATGATGGCTGAGTGTTACCATCAGCTTGTAATTCATAATCGCTCTTTCCCTCGTGAGTCTGGCTTTACAATTTATATAATAATCTGATGGAAGCCCAGGTTAACTGGACTGTAAAATGGCTAGGACGGATTTCGGGGAGGGCAACCGGGGCTCCCACAATAGACTTAGGAAAAAAAAATATGCGAACCGCAATTATATCCGGGGTGCAAGTCTGATGCTGTATTCGCGCAAATTACAAATATTTTTTAATATTTTTAATAATAGCACATTTCTATAAAAATATTTTCCGGTTTTTTACTTCCTTTCGCAGGTGATTTCTCCGTACTCCAAGTATCGTTCAATCTTAAGCGCCATACAGGTTATTTCCTAATTCAAGTGTATGTTCCCTGCATTCTAATAGTAGTGCTATCTTGGGTTTCGTTTTGGATTCATCGCGAGGTAAGATCTATATTAAAACTGTATTATTACAAAATTGATGAGTACACTAATGATTGCTACTGGTTATTATTAATGCATAGCATTAAGTAATATAATATTGTAAAAAAAGTAAAGTACCAACCTATACATGTCCCATTGCTGGGCAAAGGCGTCATCTGCACGGAGGGTATCAGGGCCATAGTCCACCACTGCGGATTGGCGAACTTCACATATTTTCTAAAACATTTTTTTTGTTATTATTTCGAAAATATGCAGGTTTCCTCACGATGTTTTCCTTCACCGTATTATATTATTTTATTTAATGCTTGCTTTCCGATTTCCAACATTTTATAGACGAACTGCGATGGAATACATGGTTTTCCTATATCCTTCGTAACGACTAAAAATTACTAAAACTATGTGATATTCAAAAGCCAAGAAGTATTAACTTTTTCAATTTTATTTTGTTTTTAAAATAAATTAAATATATTTTAGGCTACTTCCGATCGTGTCGGTTTGGGAATAACAACAGTTTTGACTCTATCAACAATCAGTTTAGATTCAAGGACCGATTTGCCCAAAGTGCGCTATGCCACTGCTCTTGACTGGTTTTTACTTATGAGCTTCTTTTACTGCATTGCCACTTTGCTTGAATTTGCTGGAGTACACTATTTCACCAAGGTATAGTAATAATACAAAATTGATCCGAAAATTAAAACTCGCTTGTACACAATCATTAAGCTTAAAATAATCTGATCCAGAGCCGCATTTTAATATTGTATTTGTTCAAAAACAATAACATAAAATTTTAAGAATACTGGAATATACCCACTTCTGCAAAAACTAAACTGGACTGTCGTGCGTACATAAACAGACGGAACACGCAACACGCAAAAGAACGAATAGAA
This sequence comes from Iphiclides podalirius, assembly GCA_933534255.1. Taxonomy (NCBI): domain Eukaryota; kingdom Metazoa; phylum Arthropoda; class Insecta; order Lepidoptera; family Papilionidae; genus Iphiclides; species Iphiclides podalirius. Next base: position 11,807,572 of record OW152815.1, on the reverse strand, counting down.
TAAATAATATATTAATATTGGTTGTTAACAGTTTTTGTGTGTGTATGCGTGTTTTGATAAGGTTTTAATTTACGTTAACTTGAATAAATGTAAGTTCAAACCTAGTTAATACTTACTCCCAATATTAAAGAAGAACATAACAAATTTTAGACACTATAGCTCGGTGCTTTTGATTGGAACTTAGGACACACGTGAGTAATAAAATTAAAGATTTTTGTTTGTTTGTCCGGACATCGCACAGGTAACTCATAATTGTAATTAAAACTTGATCTACAATTATAAAATAAGCTTTTGTTACATTAAACTTGAATTACATTATTAATATAGCAGTTTAAATATTTATCCATTATCAAAGTAGAACAGTCTGTCTTGTAACCATGGATATTGTAGTGTTCAAAACATGGAAAATATAGAAACAAATTGAACACGAAAAATCCGTAAAATAGGTTTATTTACAACAAACAAAATGTTTAATCATTTGCCTATGTTCAGGTTGGGTCGGGTGAAATAGTTATTGACGACTCAGAGTGGGAGGAACTTATCGAAGAAGTAGGAGGTGACGCGTTCGCTGCTAGACAACTAGCCGCAAGAAGACGGAGCTCATCTCGGTCCGTCACGAACTTCGTGCGTAAATAAATAATACGTTTTCGTTTATAACTCTTTTTTTCTTTTATGTTCTTTAAAGATGTTCGCCAATGTCAGATCAAAACTATTGCAACCTATATCTTTTCCGTATAAAAAAATAAAGATTTTGATTTTTAATTTTTCTTAATAGTAAAATAGGAATTGGCTTCGGTATCGAGTGTTACTGGTTACTAGTGATCTGTAATTTTAGACCTCGCCGTCACAAGGCAACTGTGCTAGCGACGCTGATGGCTTACCACCGCCGCCGGAACAGACATCCGTCCGCCTAACTATGGAGCGTACCACGCAGACTGAAAGAAGGGTGCCTCGCTGGAGACAGCTTTTGTACTGTCTAGCGGGCGATGACCGCTACCGAAGGCAGCGACAATTAGAGGCCGGTACGTTAACACCTCATTCGACATCATCAAAATTTAAATTTGTAACCATCGTTCTTATTGTTCGTTTTATACTTACGGGTTTCGTCTGGTCACCGGGCTGACCCTTTCTAATTAAAGGTTTTAAATGCATCTGCAAATATTGCCAGCGGTATTATGATATCTAGCAATCCTGCTCGCTTGCCAAAATAAAAAATAAAATACAACATTTCATACAGTAGGACAATCACTTAGTGTCTCATTTCATAAATTTGCTAAAGTTCCGTTCCCGGACCCTTCCCGGATGTGCTTATGCGTGCATTATTTTAACGGGAAGTATCCCCTACGGGGCATTACACTATGGACCGTGACCCTAGGCGGTGAGAACCGCACTGGAACGTTGGTGTATCTTGTGAATGCGTTGCGTTGGTTTAGCTGTGCTCGTAAGAGAGGATGGAGTAATTGATTGTGTTTTAATACTATGTGTTGGGCAATGGCATGCACAGCGATTTCAGCAATAAAAGTTACCAATTTCTCTAAGTGACTCATTATAACATAACAAACAGGTCACTTAAATGATATCACAAGTGTCCTTTGAAAGAGCTGTGAGATGTTAAGTTTGTTTTATTTAAACAAAAAATACTAAATATTACGGTGGTAGATACATACCCACCGCTGTTGGATAGTTTTGTCTACCGGGACCTCCGTCGGAACCGACATACCTATGTCCCCTTCCTCGACCGGGTCGATGCGAAAGTTGCGCGCGACATTTCTTTTTTTGTTTCGACAATTTGTTGAGTCTGCAGTCATAATGCAAGTTATACTATCAATCTTGTCACAAGAGATCGCCTGGCTGTATAATGCGATTTGCCCTTGCCCGGGTGAACTCGGGTCATTGGGAGGTTACAGTTGGCTACGGGGCAGGTACGTGTGAAGAATATTGCTACACTCTTCTCGGGGTTGTCTTCCATTCTTCATTTTCGCACCCAATCACCGAGGCGATTCACGTTGCTTTAGAGGGAATAGTAACTCAGCTCGCCGGTGGTCTCGCATTCGGGGTCGCTGTCTATAACAGGTCGTTTAGCCTGTAATGGTGAAGCAGTCCTGGTACGCGTAGACAGGCATCTGAGTAGCGACCGCCGGCTCGGAGGGCGGCCGCAATAGCTTGAGCAGAAGATGAAGCCACGGCAGCAGATGTCGACGGCGATGGGTGTTTCCACGGCGACTCTTGCAGTGGTCGAGGTAGACTACGACAGCGCGGTGGCTTGTGCAGCTGGGCTCTCACTCGCATATGCGACGACTTTCTAACGTTTCACTGCGGACACGAGAAGCTGTTTCCCTATTTCCAATTGCCCGGAAGTACCCACAATTCCGCGAATAAGGAACCTATAATAATGATGAAGAGGTGAACAACTACGAAAGGTATCCTGACCGCCTTTGACTTTAGGTGCGTTAAATCGACTTACTTATTCTCGCCTAATGCAACAAGCACATAATTTATTTTAAAAAATGGCCGTCTATGAGCAAAACTCTAAAACAGTAATAAATATGAAATTCAACATTTACGGTAGATGTCCGACGAGAACAGGAAGCGGAATGTGTCAAAAATATTTGTTCCTTTTATGACTGCATATAGCCTGGGATTTTTATTATTTAAAGGTAGTTCCAAAAGAAGACATTCAAAAATATGAAGAATAGATTTTTTACACTATCCCCAAGCCGATACTGAAAGTTAAATATCAATTATATTAATAAAATTATATTTTCAACAGGCAAACGTGGCCACATCAACAGCGTATCACACATCGATAAAGCCGCTCGCATTCTATTTCCCGCTTCGTTTGCACTACTGAACCTCTTCTACTGGATGATATACGCCTTGTCCAGCGATGACTTCGCATGGAGCGATAATCCCATGAACACACTATCTCATTAAGTTTATTAAAAACTAATGCGATATATACAGTTCCAAAATTAACCTTAAAATGTTTATTGTCGCTTAAAATGACCGACTCAAAATGTCTATTCTATTACACTCTTGATGGATTGCGCAATTGGCTAAATTGCGTAATCTTTCTAAGTTAAAAACTTTTATTTGACTGTCATATTTAGTTTACTTTTAGTTTGGCATTTTAAAATGTTTTAAACTATAACACCTTTGAAAATGAAGACACACAAAAATGGGTCAATATGTATGGTTTAATTTAAAGTTATTCGTTTCTTGAATAAAAATATAGTATAATAATAATACATGTTCGTGATATTCAATGTTAGCGACCGGGTTGGAAGTAATATTAATAATATATAATAAGCGCTTTATCGACATGCAGAATTTTTTTGCAAACTTTCGAACCAGAATTGCAAAAAGTAGTGAAAATTACTTAGAATTTCATAATACTGTAGAAATATACTAAGACTGTAGAAATATACTAAAACTTAACTCTTATCATTGTACAATATATTAAATTTTTCGTTAGTTGCAAATAGAAATCAAAAACAAGTTTGTTAAATACAAAATAAAACATGAAACTACCTATATTACATGACAGCGGCATGGTATAAAAGTTACCGACACACCAACGTTAATTCTGTGTCACTGAATTTAATATTTATTATGTGAAATGCATTTGTATGTATAAATTTTATAAATCATATAGATGTAGTAAACAATGTCACTATTATTTTGCGATGCAAAATATGATCTCCACACTGATGCCTATCTATAAAGATAAATAAAATTGGAGTGTCTGTTTGTATTGGATGTATAAACGGTACATGCACCAAAATAAAATTTTTACAATTTTTGTCTGTCTGTCTGTTTGTTCCGGCTAATCTCTGAAACGGCTGGACCGATTTGGACGGGACTTTCATTGGCAGATAGCTGATGAAATAAGGAGTAACTTAGGCTACTGTTATTTTAGATTTTTTTTTTATTTTAAATTCCACGTGGGACGAAGTCGCGGGCACACCTAGTTGAGAATAATTTCTGTGATGGCTTATTCAATATTTCCGCACAACTGTCAGGTTGGGCGCAATAAGTTCTATTGGACTTATTTGTCGTAAATTAATACGCGCATTAAAATAATAAACATTAACTGAATGATTTATTGTCACCTCTTTGATGTAACATGAAGCTAAAGTAAATGAATTGATACAAGCTAAGAGATAATTTTTTGCTCTAAATTGATTTAACTAACACACTTAGGCTTATCTGTAATAACGGCATATCAAAGTAGCGTATCGTATTGGCACGAATATAAAGTAGTAAAGATAATTTGCACTGTTGTAACATAGATCAATAAAGCTTCGAATTTCATTGTTTTTTTTTATTAAATCTACAACACTATAAACATTGCACTTGAATGTATATATATATATATATATATTCATTTGTTAACAAAACATTTAAACGATTGCTTGATTCAAACCGATATGTTAAACAACTTCCCTGACATTAAGATACACAATGGCATAAAGCATATCACTATTTACAACGAAACAAAAAAAAAAACAATCTCAAAGTGAAACTTCGGTAATGTTTAAAGTAGAACACCCGTATTTAACTAAAGTGATCATAATTTGAATCATGGCTAATATCTCCAAAAACTAATTACAGCAGACACAAAGTCATGAGAAATTACCGAAGTATCACTTGATTACGAGTGTACCGAAAACAACTTTTTATTGATGCACACAATTAATACATACTAAATGAGATTATAGATTGTGCGGTACGACAGAATCGTGCGATTTTATAAAACATGTTTTAACATATGGTTCCACAAAACAAGAATATCTTAATAAACTGCATACATGTTACACTACGGAGAAGATGCTATCATTAGGTGTTTTGTTTGAAACGACCTATTCTACATATTAAACATGAAAAAACATATGATGAAGTAAACACGAATTCTCTATAGCGTATGTATAAAGCATATATGGTGTAAAATTTAATGTTCGCTATATTTTTTTAATAAATTCCCCAATCAATATCCCACAATTAATATATTTCAAGAGAGCATATTACAATAAAATAGAGTTTCATGTTTGGTCCAACATTTTTTTGTAAATACAAATATTTTATAACCACAAGAAGTTAGTACGTCGCAAATTCAAGTTATTGACAATAAATAGCTTATTTGTTTTAAATAGAAAGTTCGTTTTGAAGGCAAATAGTTAAAATACAATTGGAATGTATAGTAAGGCTTCTTATTTTCATAAGTTTGAGGAACACCACACGTAAGTTGAAGTAGAATTCATGACAACAATGTCAATGTTTCAAGAATTCCTAATAGCAAAATTCATTACAATCAAATTTGTTATATTCATTTTTTACAACTTCACGCGATGTCACCAGTAAATAGTGCCTCTCATGTAAATACTATATATTATCGGTAAAAGAGAAAGTACTTTTTTGTTTCAACTTAAACTAAGGACCTAAAAAGGCGGATTGCGAGCCTAATGGCCTAAGCCACGTTTAGAGATTTCCAGTGACTCCTATAGCATAAAATTATTTTGTTATCAAATTTTAGTATAAACTAATTTCTAAGAAACCTTTCTATTAAAGAAAATGCCATAGACTAAGTATTCCATATCACATTTTGTTTTACCATTTAAAAGTACCATTTCTGTTAAATATCATATTGAAATATATTTAATGAAACCGCAGTCTTATTAAAAAAATTAAGCATTACCTGTTTTAATTTAAATATTTCATTCTTTAAAATAAAAATGAAATTCAAAGCGCCTTTTGCCGAGTCTCGACTCAATTTGTAATTTATTACTATTATAAAGAAAAATACAGTATTTCAGGAAAAATAAATACATCGCAGAAATTGGCTAGATATGTAAAAAGATAAGACGTCATATCCCAACAGTCACGTCATACTTAAAATAAAAACCTGCCAGAAATCACAACATTAAATAACAGGGACAGACGCAATTTAAAGATCGAAACTAAAAATTATTAATTCAAAACTTCTACGTATACCTTTACTAAATGTTACAATATAATAAATATTAGTACTTTTTAATTAATAGTCATAAATAGATCATTACTGTATATAGGTTAGCCCAAAACACATAACGAGGTGAGTAGACTTACGTAGCCTTTTTTATAGATTTCTATATACAAAATAGGGTTTTTTCATTAATTATATAAATAATAATTAATCGTATATTACACAAATCTCACTACACAAGAATATTTTATTCGACAAATACCGAATAGAGTTCAGGTCAAGCGGTTCCGAGTTATAACGCAACATTATTAAAAAGTTATATACAAACATTAGTTCCCATTGCACAAAAAGGGTCAAAAGAGATACACCCAATGTTAAAGACTAGAGCACTGGTAGCACATTAGTATAGGCAAGGAATATCAATCACACGTTTCGCTTAAACAGAAATCACAAGTAGCATCGCCACGGCAAAAGTTCAGCTATTATATTAAAAAAAATATAATTTATATACTGTTAGGTCTTCAAGATGTTGTACCTTTATATCATTGTCATAACCCTTCCAATTTTAAAAGACGACAGAAACCAATTAAACTCATCACGTGGCAATGTTGTTAGATTTTAGACGGTTCAAGCTCATCAAGACCTTAGGTAAATACGACACACGCGCGAGTATTTTCTCAAACACATTTACAACATGCAATAAATAGGATAGAGACTCATCGCTTACCAAACCTATAGTGCTCCATTTCGCATTGTCAATGTATATATAAAATATAAATAAATCACAGATTCTACGTTTTCATTACATACAACTATCTATGGCTCCTTCTTGCCGGCGACGAGGTATACGTTCATGTTGTCCTTGCCCTTCACGTAGACGCTGCCGCGCGGCTCGAACTCGTACTTGGCCGAGAGCACTGGGAGGCAGGCCTCGCCCACCTGGATCCTCTTCGCCACGCCCGTGGAGTCCATCCTGGACGCGATGTTCACCGCGTCCCCCCATATGTCGTAGTACAGCTTGCTGGTGCCGATCACGCCCGCGGTGACGTCACCGAAGTTGTAGCCGATGCGCAGTATGAAGTCGAACTCGAGCAGGTCCTGGTTGAAGTTGTCCACGACCCGCTGCATCTCGAGCGCGAAGTCCATCAGCTGGTAGAGGTGGTCGTGGGTGCCGCGCGAGGAGTGCCTCAGGTCCGGGTTGAGCCCGCTGGCCGCCATGAAAGTGCTGCCGATGGTCTTTATCTTCTCCACGTGCTGGAACTGCGGCCGCTCCAGGAGCTCGTCGAAGTCCGCGATCAGCTCGTTGAGCACGCGCAAGTACTCCTTCCCCTTAAGGTACGACTCGTCGTACATCTCGTTGAAGTTCACGATGCTCGCGAATATGATGCCGACGTCCTTGTGGTTCTCGGAGTATTTGGCGGTGTTCTTCAGCTGGTCGGCCACGTGGCGCGGTATGATGTTGTGCAGCAGCCAGTCCGCTTGGTTCCTCATGTTCTGCACCTTCTGCTTGTCGAGGTTCGCGACGACGTTGCTGTAGAAGCTGAGCCGGTAGCTGATTTCGAACTCCCTGTTCAGGAACCAAACTAGCATCAGCAGCAGAACTATGTCCAAATACAGCTCCGTCAAATGCATCTTGTGATGTACACCCTCAAATACACCGGTGACATTTGTCCCGAACGAATCATTGTTGGTAGAATTCGTCACATTCAGAAAGGTGTCATTATAAGCGAAAATATAAGGATTGGAATTGAAATTAAACTCTAGCAACTGAGTGTTGGCCTCGCGGCAGCCCAGCACGGCGAAGAAGAGAAACAGCCCCGCGTACAGGGTAACTAAGGTGTTTTTAACAAGCCAGCTCATCTGAGTGAAGTTGCAGAATTGCACTATCCCGACGCAAAATAGGTAAACGTAGAACGACTGCTCGCCCTTGAGTATTATCATCGTGGTGTTCTCGCAAGTAAAGTTGATTAGGACGGCCAGCATCGGCAGGCTGATGAGGAGGCTCCCGGACAAATGCCACGGGAACCAGTTCGAGAGCTTCCTGAATATCTTCACCGAGCGCCTGATCGCGCTGTTGACGAGGGGATCGTTCTTCGTCTTCCACTTGAGATAATGACGATAGACGCAGAGGGACATGGCGACAGTCTCTATCGCTATGAAGAATATCACCCAGCCGAACGTGTGGCGCCACTCGCTGTATAGGACGAATATGGACACGGTGACCGCGACGAATATGATCGCTGAGACGAGGATGTCGAGGGCGGTGTTGAACCGCGACGTGGTGAGGGTCGGGGGGAAGTCCTCGCTGTCGTCGCTCCTGTGCGCCTTGTCGCGATAGTGGCGCTCCATCTCGGGCGTCTTGAAGAACAACGTGAACCCGTTGAGGGGCGGCTGGACGAAATAGTTCACGCCCGACCTGGCGCTGTCCTGCACGCACCGGATCAGCTGCAGGTCGGACTGCTTCCTCAGCTTTTGGAGGGACTGCACCTGCTGCTCGTTCAGCGGCGCCGGCAGCCGACTCCTGCACGCCATCTCGTTCAGTGACGACTGGCTCGACGTGTAATAGCCGGACACCCTGTGCTGCATGATGTCGTTCTGCGAGGTGGCTAGGGCTGCCTGGTTGAGTGCGAATATCTGCAATTCGATATTGACTTGTTTGACAACTTGATTGATCGTTCACTTCGAGCTCCGTGTCGCTGCCACACGAACAGACAGTTACCAAACGAAGAAGGAAGGAACGCGATCCTTAAGAAGTACAGAACTATAAATGTTTGTACTTGCACACTACGTGTTGTGATGTAATCACTCTCTCTGAGAGGTTGGCAATGGTGAAAATATTTATGGTGGCGGTAACCGCATACTCTTCCAAACTTCTACAAACTTCCCCCATAACACTTTTTCATCAAACTTGTACTCGTGCCTAAGGCGAAGTAAGCTAAATTCATGCACGTGCAAATAAAGAGAGTTATTGAATTGAAGAGTGCAGTAAAGCACTGATGCTATCATAAAATGCCAATAAAATCTGTACAGACATCACGAATGCTTTAACAGTTGCAATAGAGCGTGGCGAAATAAATGCTACATTAGAAAACATGACAGAGAACATTGTACTCGGAGTTATATTTAATGTTAATTTATTAGAAAATTCATTATGTGTAATTATGTTTCACATGTCTATGAACTAAATAGTCAAATAATCAGGTTACTAAAAATAAATAAAAATCGAATCTATTTCCTTTTAAATACAATACGTTGTCGTTAAGAAAGAGCATTTTATAAAATCACTACTCGCTGAATTCTAATCCTAAAACATTTAAGTAATTATGTTTCATTTGCTTTTCTTTCTCTCTACACTTACACAATTAAGAACACCAAGATAACTACTCTAGCATATCTATTATTTTAAATGCATAAATAAAACAAGACAAACAAAGGTAGACATAGCGGACTCACAGAATACCGGTGTAAAAAGAAGTATTGTATTTGTATTATGGGTGAGGTATTGTATTTGTATTTTGAGTGGGAGCGGTTAGGTAGAAAGCCCCAACGACCACTGCAACGAAGGGGTTCTATTGTAGTCATAAGGTCTCTTGCATCTTAGTAGTAAATAGTAGTCATCCCTTCGAAATCATGCTTCGAAGCATTCAAGCAACTGAGGTAACCGCGGAGCCCACTTTTTTAAAAGGCAACACCCGTCGAGTTGTAAAGTCCGGGCGTCCGGATCACTCAACCGTCGAACCGCCAGCAAACTTGCTACCTTCGTGCATAAAATTAAAAAAAAAAACAAAGGGACGTAGTTTAGGGTACATGGGTGTCGCTCTGTGACCTGTTGCTGTATGCTGGACCGTCTACTGGTGCTCCTGATGCCGGAGTCCTTCCTGCTGTTGATCGAGGGGCATAGGCTGACGATGTCGTCCTGGGGCCTGGGTGACTGCGAGGGCGGAAGGGGCAGGTTGAGGCGTCGCTCCTTCGGCCTCAACAGGTCCCCCTGCGTCGCCAGGGTAGAGCTGCGTGCCCTACTGACTGGCGTCTAGAAAAAAATAATAGTGGGTGCAGTCCCTCCGCACGGAAGAAGTGAAACTTCGAGTGCCACGCATTCACTCTCGCTCCGTCTCTTTCTATTCCCCCTCCCCATGAGCGTTGAAGGTTTAACGCAACAGTGATTTCATACCCATGGTAGCGTTAAACGTTTAACTCGACTTGTTGGAAGTCGCATTAGAAGTTTTCACTTCAATTATAACGGACCCATGTGGAATTTACTTAAAAGCAATAAAGAGATGCGATATAAATTAAAATGAATGTAATAAAAATCAATAAATGCAAATTTCTTTTATTCCATGCGCACATTAATAGAGTTTATAATTTAATCAAATAGTCAATTTTGGAATTTGGTTAACTACATACGTTTAAATTTTAAATATATATGTATTATTTTTTAATATTTAAAAAATAATACATATTTATTTAAAATTCATATTCATACACAATGATAAGCTATCAAGTATTACTGTTACAAAAATATTAAGATCTTCAAAGTATTTAATATATGTTTCATTCTATTCTTATAAATATATACAAATAAATAATATAATATGGTTACTAAATTACGAGAATCACTTTCAAAGGATTACGTAATGTTATACTGGCTTACATCCGACACTTTGTACATGTAATTTACAGGAAAATCCAACTGCCACTATAGTATAGCTTCTGCAGTGGTACTTATGTGCAGCCCTACACCGGTGTTATTTGGAAATAATGGGTAAATGGCCCGACACCCGATCTCACTGCAAGTTGGCAGATGTCACATATCTTCGCAACACTTTTTTTTTTATCTCGAAAACATGCAGACCAGCGCTTAAAGGCAACTAATAATTCCATTGGTGCATCGAGATTTGAAGTCAGCTTGCTCGAGTATATTGAATCTAAACCTGCACTGAGCTATCACAGTTTCTGGCCGGGTGGCTTATAGTTCGGTAAAGCATCTGTAACTCCTCACTGTTGTATATATTCATAGGCGGCCGTAACCACTTAGCATCGAGCGAACAACCTGTTCGTTTGCCAACTTTTCAAAATAATAAAAAACAGATATCTGCAAATTCTCCGTCTTTTTAGGCAAAGTTGAATCTGATTTGAAATCAGATCTGCTTTACAACTCCTTGCAAGAAGGTGAAACACCGAATCTTTATATTTTATCTTCCATTCAATACTTGAAACTGGGGTTCGAATTTGCAAAAACTTCCCATAGCTAACCCCCTGGTCCGGTTTAAATTGTTGTTAAGAGCTGATTTTCAGTCGAAAGATCAAAAAGAATGATAGGATGAGAAGAAAGAAAGATAGGCTGCATGAAATGCACCGCCTTTATCAACGCACACAAAAAAAGCAAACACCTGAACGAAGAAATATTTTAAAAATTGCTTAAGAAAGTACAGACAAATTGGCAAAGAATGACTTCGGAATATCGTGTTTGATTGATCTATGATAAAATTCGCCAAAAATTTTTATTGAACCTACACACGATTCCATAATACGCGTAGCCATGTTACAGCATTGGCCTATTTGCGCAATATTCGGACGGTATCAAGTTCAATGCCGGTGTTCAACAAACACGACGAAAATATAACGCTGAAACACTCACAGATATCTGAGCTAAATCACGATGCCAACAAGAGACGAGGCATGGATCGTTGAAATTTCACCACTTAATGGTTTAATTTCACCACTTACTTTTTGGAAAATTGTGTCACATTTCAAGTAAAGTTTTATATTTTAAATAGGTCAACACAAAGGGGAGTTTTATTTGAACGTAGTGTGCCACTCCTCTTCTGTACATATCAAATTTGTGAAACGGATAAAATGTAAGAAGTGGGAAAGAAATACTATTTTTACATCCACAAAAATGTATCGTTCATGATAAAGTACTAGAAGCTTAACCTTATATTAGCTTAAACTGAAACTTAATCTTAATAAAACATTTAGACTGACACAAAAAACATCGTGTGTGTCGTTTTCAGCGGATTTATTTCCTAAGAAAACTTATATAAAAACTGTTAAATTGTAAGCAAAAGGATTGTATGTGATTTTCGTGCCTTCTTAATAAAGGAAACGTTATAATTAAGACACTCTCTATACTAAACAGCATTTAAGGAGAATAAATACAAAAAAAAAAACAGTGAACTAGCGTCTCAACTACTCAAATCAACTAAGTTACACACTTTCCAGAGGTTTCATGATCAATGATGTAATATATCTCATAATTTGTCAATCCAACATCTTTTTTTCTCAACAATCGTGGTCACTAGATAGTGTGATAATTACAATGTTTTCATAATGTTTATAAAACATTTGTTGTTCTATGATAAACGACCAAATGACAAACGCACATAATATAGTTCCGAACAAACCATTTAACACTGAACCCATAATTTAAAACAATGTTAATAACTGTAACGACAACTAGATAACAGTTTTCTGTTAATGTAAACATACGAACTGTATTCGTACAGATATTAATTTTAACAAAATTAAAAAAAAAACTATGGTATAACGATACAATGAAGTAAGTTTCCCACAGCTAATGTATTATACAAAGAAAGTACCTGTTTCTCTTCACAGTAATCGATCGTTATTGTGTAGATTACACACGTCTATAGAAGTGTGCTGTAGTGAGTAACCTACATATTGCGTTATGTTCTACTCTAGTATTTACTACATACGTATGCCCTAGTATACTGGGTCACCCTAATGAACTAGGGCAAGATGCCCGGCCAACTGGTTATTTTTTAATACCCGATAGTTTATAATACAATTCCCCTGCTTTACGAGAACAATAAACTATTTATAAATGCCTCACTACAAGATAAGAGCTTATTTAGGATAATTTTCTAAGATAATTTCATATCTATGAAACCTTTAATATGAACAAGAGTATCTGGGTAGCTTTTATTGTGATTAATATATTAATCACTGAAACAACACATGCATTTGGTGTAAATATTGACACTAAACAGCGCCCGTGCCAACATTTAATGGATAGGGTGTAAAGAACAATTTATGAGTATTTATAGAAATCCAATGTTGTTTTAATATTACGATTAATTATTGCGAATATATCGCGTAAATCCAAGAGTTCACTGAAATATTTATTCTACTTTAAAATTTCCAACAAAATATGAAGCGGGTAAGGACTTAAAAAGCAAATATATAGCATTCTAGTAATTATATAATTACTAGCGACCCAAGATAGCTATACAAGAATTGCTCGTATTAGATAAACCTTACTCTTGAATCACTCTACCTATTAAAAAACCGCATCAAGATCCGATGCGCAGTTTTAAAGATCTATGCATACATAGGGACAGACAGCGGGGCGACTATGTTTTATACCTACTATGTAGTGATTAGTAAGTATATTAGTGGTGCAGTTGCTACTCTATTAGCCTCGGCTCCGGGGATCGTGGGTTCGATATACAAGTATTGTATATCGAACACACGATCTAACCCACGGATAATTATTCCGGATCTGGTTGTATATTCTTAGAAAGGGTTGACGTTAGGCAGTCGCAATAAACCTAACCAATACCAATAAGAACTAGGTTCTCAATTTGTACCGACCTTAACTGAGGGAGAAATAAAACACAAGTCTTTTTTTTTTCTCCCTAAATTAGTAATGTATGTATTAGGAATGTCGCCTTGTATATGATTCAAATTAAACGTTACCTCTAGATTCGGCCTTCCATATTGGGATCTGTAGCTGCTACTCCTGGCAAATGGAGACATGTTACTTCTCGACTGGCTTAAGTACGATCGGATATCGATGATCTCCTTTTCAAACGAAGCCATCTCCTGCGGGGACTTACTCTGCCCAGACCTCTGCTTGTGGTCCTGAGATTCTATCACAATGGGCACTTGGTGGTAGCCATTGTTGGACTGGGAACAGTTGTCGTCGCCCCTCTCCAGGAAATGGATCGTCTTGTCGCTAAATGTCCCCTTCTTCATCTCGTGGAGCGGTGTGTCCGAGTGTTTCCTGAGGAACCTGGGCACCTTCCAGTTTTTCAGTTTATTCGTATACTTGCCGTAACTCCCTGAAATAAAGCGCGCGAAACGCTAACGTAAAATTGTTTATGGGTAATAATAGTCGGGCATCCGGAATTATCAAAGATCCGAAGCGGCTACATCCCAAATCCGTAAGGCGTGCGCCCGTATCGCCAAGAAAAACATAACGCGAGGCTGAGAGTTTTTGTTTGTTTTACAAATCATCGTGTAATAAATACGAGATGTTACACGACGGTAACGTCTGTTGTGAGATCACTTAGCAAGTAAGTGCCACTCGAACAATTTTATCGATACTAATACAACTTTGAAAGTGTTTCGAATTATTTGACCTCAGCTAAATACGTGACCCAATGTTGAGTTACTTAGAACAATCAACAATATTAAGACGTAGTAAAAAGAATATTAATGTCCGTCGAGTTTCAAATTTTGTATATTTTAACTATAAAAAAATCTAAACATCGCTTTAAATTGAAAAAATGTTTGGAAGTTTTTTACTGCTTTCCTATGAACTCGACGACGGGTAATATAAGCATCCTCTCATTTTATATTACAAGGGTAATGTTTACGAATTAACCCGTTTGATATTTGAAACCAACGTGATTCCATCTCTACCACACCCATAATGTATACAAGTTTATGAAGTATGCATTCCAGACGCATTACATAAGATAAGACGTCAGAATAAAAATAGTTTTTGTAACAGTGTCGAAAATAATACAAAGTTTCGATCTTGAATTTCAATTACAGACTTAAGATACAAAATAGTCAATGTATAGTGTAACCGATTAGAACGTGTGACCTTTTATTGGTAATTGTAATTCAAAACTAATTATGAATCAGTTTTTAGAGTTCCGCCAGCGGGCGTATGCATAAGTTGCTTAAAATTACTATCACTTAAAGCGTAAAATAATTTCACGGGATATTTCCATAAAACACGACACGATTTAGAGACAACAGGTGCAACTACTATAAACGATGAATGATTGAATATTTTAATATAACTTCATAGCAACTAGACCATTCCTCAAGGAACTACATATTAGGCATTCCGTTCTGTTGTTTAAACCTACATAAACACGAAGCTTTTAATTAATTAAAAGTATGGCCGTCCCTTAAGAAACATGGATGTTATTATAAAATTGATGTAGATATCGTAGTTTATACAAAAAGATCACATAAATACATAATGGCAATATCAACTGTATTTACTTATACCGTACAGAGGAGAACTTGGAGACAAAGATGTCTTTGAAGAGAAGGTATAATGGTACACTGAGACTGAATCTTAGAGATTGTACGGAACCTCAGTATAAGTGAGTACGCATTTGAAACTGATTACAAAAACACTCGCAGTGTGGTGGTGCGACGGGAGCATCACCTTCGAGCAATTAGGTGTCATACTATATCTTATCGTTGACTTGTGCCTTATGCCATTGATAAGTGATACTTTTAATAAACACCGCAGCTCATCAACATGTGTACACAAGTCTGCTTGTGACTGAATATCATCGTCTAATACAAATGTAACAAATGTGAATGATTAAAACATTAGGAAATTAGTCAAAAGCAGAAAGTTGTATGTCAAAATCAAAATTTCTGGATTCTAAACAGAGACTATAAAAAAAAGATGATAACATTGTCAAGTTATGCACGTTTCACACGAGGCAAGTTCACGTGCTGAATTGTTTTGAGGGATATCTAACGAAAACTAAACTAGCTGCGGAATAAGAAAACGATGTCACTGAGAGCTTTGCGTGAGAAAATGGCAGATCAAAGCACATGCGCTATTTTCTGCATTATATTTGCTGATGGATTCGATTGAGAGCCAATCGGAAAGCGATACTTTATCACGTGGATTGCGTGCGTCTAAAGTGACAGATCATGTAATATATGTATGTGTGAGTATGATACTATTATTTAACTACACTACAGAGCTTTCAAACCAAAAAAAGTATCACGAAATCTATTTCGCGGATATGTTTGAAATCTAGCTAAATCTAGGAGAGATTCTAGCGAGCGCTTGCCTCGTGTGAACTGAGATTAATGCGACAAAAGAAGAAAAAAATTTTAATTAAAGATGTAAAAAAACTCACCAATGGACGTTGGGCTTTTCGACGAATTGTCATTGCTTTCGACGAAAACCTTGTCTCTCTTGTCGTCTAGTTCCGCGTCGGAATCCAATATGCTTGGCAGTGAACTAGCCTTCGTGCGAAAATTAAATGGATGAGGGGATAGGAATTTGTTGCAGGAATTTGCCGTGTCCGACTTGCCAGTTCCATTCTTTTCATCGTTCAGCGTGTCGTGGATCCTCGCGGGAAGCGGCGAGGGGAAGTGGTTAAAGGAAATATTATTGGACTGAGGGGACGCTGCGGGGGATATAATGAGGCGGAGGTTAATAGGATTTGAGGGTGTGATACATTGATCGTGCGCGTATGGATAGTTTAGCTGACGCCCCTCTATGAAGTAGGTTTTATGACCTGGACACATTGAAATATTGTAAAAATAAAACAAAAAAAAAAAAGAATCACAGGGCAGCATGCGTGCATCGGTGGCAGTCTACTCACCGAACACCTCCTCTCCCTCCTCCAAAACGTAGGAGCCGCCGAGGAATTTGCTCGTTTCCTCCGATATGTGCACCCGGCCCGGCTTGCCCGTGGACTCCATCTTGTTTGCGAAAGTCACGTCGTTGCTCCACACGTCAAATTTGAACCTACGCGTGCCGACGATACCGCACAGAACTGTGCCCGTGTGGACACCAACTCTCATGTTGACTCCCTCGCCGCGTTCCCTGTCAAATTCTTGGATCGCTTCTATCATGCCTACAAAATATCAATAGTGATGAAAGATCGCACGACAGAATTGACGAATCGTTCCATTTTGTTCATACCCACCGAGCCCCATTTCGACGCAGCAGGTCGCGTGATCGGACCTAGGTTCTGGACACCCAGAGACACAGTAGTAACAATCCCCCAGTGTGGAAATTTTTTCGCATCCATGTTTCATGCAAAGCTCATCAAATTTCTCAAATAAGTCATTCAGTATATTAACTAACTCCTCGGCACCCTTATTACTGGACATCCTCGTAAAACCCACAATATCAGCAAACAATATGCTTACATTATCCATACAACTCATGTTGAAGGGCCTAAATAGAGACTTGATATCCGAAGCTCCAGGGTTTGAGACTCTTGGATTAAGCGGGTGTTGGTTTTTGAAATTAGTCTCATATTCTAAAACTTGCTCCTCCATTAACCAGCTGGCCAATTTTGGTGGCATCACTGAATGGATCATCTTCTCTTTCAACTGTTTTTCCATTTCCAACTGTCTCCTTACTAATAAACTCTGTCCTACTTTCATAAATGTCCCACGCATTCTTACAAATGTCATTAAATATATATGAGCACCAATTATGTGCACGCAAATTTGAAGCAATACTCTTACGAACATTCCGGGATACTGCCATTCTTGTTCAGATAGATGAAGAGCAATGTTTAGAATTTCAAATGCAATTGAATACAAAATCCCTATAATAACGCAGGCAAAGAGTGGCAATGGGGTCAAGGTGTATATAATTAGTAGTATTTCAATACAAATAGTAAAATGACCTGACTGACTAATATCTGCCACTTGTATTACAGTTGTTCCTAATTGTGTGGTCAGAGTCACTAAAGACAAGCTGAGGGTACAAAGGGCCAGTGCCATAACCAGAGAAAGTCTAAATGTGTAAATCTTATAAATGTCTGTAAAAGTGACAAATAGCATTACACAGGTTATCAAGACAACTCCAGCAAATATTGAACACAGAAATGGCCATTTCACTGTTATGCCGTGCAATCCAAGAACAACAAAATAGACAAACCATGATATAGAAAATATTAAAATGTATAAAAGTGCAAATCTGAAAAGAAATAAAATATTTCATTCATACATCTATAAAGTAACTCCACAATCAATTATAATCAATTTGACATACCTGAATCTTAATCTAATTTGTCTAAAGGAACTGCTTCTGTATTGGCCTTCAAGAATTTCTGAATCAAATTTGGGGTTCCACCAGGTTCCAGGTGCAGCTCTTTCAAAGGCAATAGGTATAGCAAAACCACAGCAATTTGTTGTGGGGTTATTGTGTGCCAAATATGCCTGAACATGAGGAGCCAATCTGATCTGAGCGTCTTCACCTTCAGAGCAATCTGCGTCATGCTTATTGACATCATACAAGTCTGATCCACCATTACAGCTAACACATCCACTTTGTGCACTCATTTTTTGTTTAAAAATAAATCAAGTTAATTCCATTTTATTTCCTTTACTCTTTTTTTATGTGCTCTTTAATTTAAAAATGCTGTTGAGAAATAGTGAAACAAACTTTCATTGTAACAAATTGCCTTAGATATATTATTCATAACTAAATAAAATAAAAAATGTTTTCCAGTAATTATTACAAATATTAATTAATTCTGTTAGTATTTTTAATTCATAATGTCCTTTTATAATGTCTACTTTTTGTTTTCATCACAATAACAAAATAAAATGAATTACATTTAAATTTCTCAATTGATTGATAGAAAAATAAAAGAAGATTAAAAAATTTTGTTTTCATAAAAAATATCAATAAACAGGGAATACTATTATTACATATAATTTAACATTATTAAATTTTACCAACCAGCTGAAGTTTAAATTAAACCATATGAAACAACACACAATAATTAAGTTTTTATGTGTTGTTGCATGTTGTTCAATTTTAACTTCAGATTTATTTAAAATGCTAACATAAAACATTATAAACATATTATACAATAATATAATAAAATATTCATACTTACTACTTTTATTCCAAGGTTACAATATCATACTTAATGAAGTATAGCTCGTTTTTATATTAATGAAAATCACTTTTTTTACAAACGATTAAATAGGTCCTGTATGGCATTTCTTAATGAAAATAATTATCCATACATACTCCAGCACCACAAAACTCTATTCACTATATTTGACACTTGTTTTTCTTTGGATCTTTACATGTCAAACGACAGATTCAAACAGCAACAGCTTCCAACTTTTTTTTTTATAAAGTGTAGTTCGCTGTCAGCCCCGCGGTTATCACAGCGTCGTCGGAAGAGGCATGGGGCAGACACGGACTTAGGAATCGTAGGATCGAACAACGAATCTGTTGCACGAGAGCGAATCAGAAATACGGTAAAATTGTCCGGCGTCTGCTCTACTGTAGTTACAGTGTAGGTACAGGTGAAGTTTCACGACCCCTATAGACGAGGACAGAAAACTGATTAATAGGGGGGCACGACACGATTCCAGGGCCCTCTTGGAAGTCCTCGGCTTGAAAGGGAATCGATGAGAACCTATACGAACGAAGTAATATAATAGTGGTTAAAATTGCATTTCAATAAGGAGACATACCTATATCGGAACAATCTTTTAAGATTTAAATTACGAAAACAATTATTTTGCGAGATTTAAAACATTTACGCAGAGACAATATTTACATTGAACTATATATTACAATAAACAATACTATACTATACAAAAAGCGAACGATCGTATGCAGACTTGCTAATAAATGTTACGACATAATATTATGTGGTTCATAAGCGAGGATTTCGTGTGAAGACTAAGAATCGGTTGCTATTTGGGTATGAACATTGCGCTATAAGACCGAGGTACTGTGGTTCCAGAACCTCTTGTTTCCGTGTGGGTGGCCTGACCGTAGGCCGTGGCACAAAGTATTTGGTTCAAATCCTGGATAGTTGCCAGTGTATCAAAACATATTTTGATGATCCGTTGTCTTATATGGGGCACCTATAGTTAAAAAGGCGTACAATCCTAAGCTCTAGAACAAGATGTACAGTATCCGGAGACGGGTGGCTATACGGATCGTAGTAGGGTACAGCACAATATCCTTGACAATAGGTGGCAACTATACTTGCCCGCTTTCCACCTCTGAACAAACTAGTGGATATGCATGCGAGAATGTACCACCAGATTAGAGCCCGAAGAGAGCCCAACGAGACACTCGAATCCACCAAGGGACAGGAATTTCATAATGCTTTCATTGCTTGGCGCGCTCGGCTCATGTATAAGCAATACGCCCGTAAACGGGTCATTAAAGCTATCCTGTCGTCTATCGAAGCCTGGGCTTACTGGGACAGACGATGTATATAATCACCGAGTACCCAGTAATTATCATCTGGATACAACGATGAGAAAATAAAGTCGCCTACAGACTTACACAGATCATTACTGGGCACTCGGTGTTTATCTATACAAAATCGTACGTGTGGCGACACTGTAATGAGAACTAGTACTCTTTTTTTTTTACGTGAAAAGTTGCCAAGTGACCAGACGGTTCACCTGATGTTAAGTGAATACCGCCGCCCATGGACATCTGCTCCACCCGAGGGTTACAGATGCGTTGACTACCTTTTGAAAATTGGGCTCCGGCCACCTCACTCACCAGACGAAACGCGAAAGTATTATACTCCCACTTCACGCCGGTCTTCTGTGAGGTCGTGGTACTTACCCGGACGAGCCTGCCCATTCGTGCAACAGCCGAGGCTGCTGCGTGGCCCTACTTCGGATAAAATTGGCTGCGTGCACGAAAATACTAATACTATTAAACCATCAGTGTGAGACGTACGTGGGACACTAACTAAAAATTCTTGTGCCACTCCTCCGTGGTGACCTCATAAACGTGATTTTCATACTCCTCGACAGCCTCTTCTGGTGGTAAAAATTGTTTGAGCCTAGGTCAAGTTGTGTAGGATCCACCGCGAGTATAGCTTTTTCATACTCAAATGTTTGTGTAGGATTGATAGTATTTGACTCATGTCTAAGGTTGCCCGAAATCTCGTGGTAGATCACCTGCCTGTCTGTTTTGATCATACGGCGCACAGTATCGACACACAGTATCGGTTTACAGCGGTGGACGGGTGACCATCGTGAGATTGGTTATTAAGATTGACACTGGAATTCCGCAAACTAGCTATAAATAATCTGGTATGGTGCTACGCCAAAAACAGATTGAAGCTGAGCGAGACTTTTACACATAAAATCGTATATAGATAGAATCCTAGAATCATACTACGAAAACTTTCTCGAGTTAAATCCATGTTAATGTTAACATGCAATTTTTAAATTGGCGCCACAATGTAAAAACAATTAACAGTCAGATGAAACCAACTGCATCCTACTGCCAAACCAAAAGCGTTTCATTTTCAAATGTTTGTAATTACTTTTTATACAGCGTGTCGTTACCACCGCGACAATAAATGAACACACATATACAGGATAAATTTTTAAAATTGTATTAAACATTCTTCAAACATCAATATTTATAGAGTTATTAAATTTTCCAAAACAAACAATTTTAGAACATCCTTACATATAAAACTGTAACGTAAAGTTCATTTGTAAAGGTCACAAAGCATATGAATGGGTTGAATGAATTTAAAAGAGACAAAACATACTGTTAGAAGGAGAGGCTTGTAATGCGACGCTGTGGCGCGAGTTGTATAGGTGTTACAAATTTAGTTTCTTTTTTACTTAATTAGTTTGTATGAAAAATATTTTTTTTAATTGTGGATTTTGTTTAACGTTAATATTTTTTTATGATTATTAGCAAGTAGCGTTAGACGTGTGTTCATTTATTGTCGCGATGGTAACGACACGCTGTATATTGTTTATGTAAGTGGCTAGCTCCGGAAACTTAGTGTGACCTATGTATATATTACATGACCCTGAAGTTAACAGACAATTATCAATTTTCCAACAAATCAACAATTTTTTTCATGTTTATTCTCTTTTAAGGATTTTGAATGGAAATATGTACGAATATTCATGCGAAAACTGACGATGTATCGATAATTTTCACTAGATAATTATCGAAACTAAACTATACTTGCCCATCCCTAGTCAGAACGTGCTGAGGTATGCCGCTTTTTCCAAAAAAAATATTCGTATTGGTAGTAACATTATCAATGTTTCACATTTTTTTGATTAAAAAAACTTTTGACTTTAACATATAAAGACTGGTAATTCAAATTTATTTTACCTTTGATAAACAGATGTTAACAGATGTTATATTAATATTACAAATTGACTACAAAACTCTCAATGACTATGTTATGCATGGCGAGCCAGATCTGCCTCAATCTCAGTATCATAGAGTAACTTTGTATACTTGTATACTTGCTCAGTCTGTCACTGAGACTTTAGTGTTTTGTGTTTTGTTTTTTCAATGTAAATGAAAGATACAACTTTAGAAAAGTTATTTTTAATATAAAAATATTGCTGAATGAAAACAGTACCATACTACATAAAAGATAACTATAATATTTAATAACTTCACATTTGATTAAAATCTTAGTATATCACAACATAACTTTAAGAAATATATTAATATAAAAGGAAGACATTGCAATTTGTAAGACAACTATAAAAATATAATATCTCACTTAGTGTGACTAACAGTATATTATTTAGTAATATCAGGAAGGCACATTGTAGGCACTTATTGCATATATTTAAATAAAGCCTTTTTTCCAAAAGATACCATTGCTTCATACATTTTAAATCTCTGACAAATATTGCTTAAAAAAGATTTCTACATATTTTTTAAAGTCCTACTTTTGAGAGATGTATAACATTTAATACTGGATTTGTACAAATAAGCTCATTTAATTTGGTATATTTTCAAACATCTTTCCAAATTATTTAACTTTTTGGCTTTGAAGAAAATCATTATCTAAATTTAATTCACTTGTACTAACAAATTAATTTTGTTAAAACAAATGAGTTCCTTTTTCTTCATTAATGTGAATATTAATCATTATACATCCCATCCAAAAGGAAATCCATTCTTTTATAATGTCGGTTTTTCCATGCTTCTTGCCCTCTTTTCACCGCTAAGTAGCCAACAACAGCAAACATAGGCACAACAAGCATTGTAATGACAATAGGCATAATCATTCCAGGATGACTGTTAGGATTCTTCGGAACTTTAGTGATATGACTGTCTTTTATAAATTTTTGGTCAGACTCAATTAATGTTATCCTATCTAAAACTTCACTGGACAAAACTAAAGGTTTCTTATGCACTTCTGTTTTATCATTATTTTGTGAAACATTCTTTTCAGCATTTGGTTTAGATATTATATCAAAACTTGTAATTTTATTTCCTATTACAGTCACATTTTTAATTTTATTTATAATTTCCTCCAACTTTTTAGGTTCCTTTTGTACAATAAAAGTATTATTTTTATCTTCATTTGTATGATTTCTTAAAACTTGTATGTCTTCCATAGAACTATGTACCCCTTTCCTCGGTACAATTGATTTTTGTTTACTTTTACCCATTTCAGTATCCAAACTTAGAAGAATGTCGAGTTTATCCTTGGGAAATTTTACATTGGTTGCTGAGGTGGAAAGTACAGAACCTTCTTCACTAATTACGTTTGACTTAGTTCTATTGTAAGTTTCGTAAAAAGATTGATTTATAGCATTTAATTTACCCAAATTATCTTTAATGATCTCCGTAGTTACACTTTTTGCGCAAATAATCAAAATACATATAAATTTCGATAAATTTGTGGTTTTTACCATTTTGTCCGAGATAGATTTTATTTTAGATGGATTTGCAGACAAAAGTCGTATAATATAAACAAAACAAATAAATAAAAAAAAATAACTAAAAACTTGCCAAATGTCATAAGTTTTGTCAAATATTGGGATTGGATATGTCTATGTTAGGCATGGCAAAAAATATCGATATTTTTATTCCCGATATATCGATATTTGATATTTATTTTCGACTATCGAATTCGTATCAATTTCGATATACTTTCTAAAGCAACTCTGGTTTGGTGTTTAGTGTTAATAACGTGCACGATAATACTTTTTTTTAAAAAAAGGTTATATGGCTGGTAACAAGACCTTTAAGCCAATACCATGAAAATACTATTAAACTATCAGTGTGAGATGTATATGACCTTGAAGTTAATAAACAATTAATTATTTTTGAATCTTTTTTTTTTTCAACAAATTAAAAAAGTTACAACAAAAAGAAAAAATTGCACATGTATAAATTTTTAAACTCTAAGTACAAATTTTTATATATTTTCTTTTATAATTTATCGTTGGAAAATTTTCAAATATTATTAGAAATCGGCTAACTTCAGTACCATGAGAAGTTGATCAACTAGTTAAAGTCTTCAACTATTGAGCGTGGTGGTTATGTCAGTTTGCATGATTTTATTGAACGCTGTGACGTTCAATGAAAAAAAATATCCAAATTGTCTGACTGATTAATATTTTACAATTTTTCGCGAGGTTTCTTTTCGCGAATTTTGAATGGTTTGGAAATATAAATAATAAAAAATATATCGATATATCGATTTATCGATATTTTTCAATCGATAAATATCGATAGTTTTTAAAAATGTCGATACGATAAATATCGATATATTTTTTTTTACTTGCTCATCCCTAGTCTATGTTCCGATATGCACTGCGACCATATGTACAGTGTGACGTCAATTTAGTCAAATGTGAAGCCGTTCCTATAAAGTTAGCTATACTGGATACTATTTAAAACGGAACGCAATCCCCTATACTGTCAGCCGCATTTTTGACGCAGCATTCAAATGAGTGTATTAAAGTTTTCTAGTTCATTCACTCAGTTATTACCTTATTAATTAATAAATACATAATAATTAATATTAATATAATATAATATGTTATCCTTTAAACTACCTAGGTTTCATTTTTAGAAAATGTCCTTTTATCCCTGTTTTTAGGGAATGAAAAATATCATTCGAATACGACGGTAAATTTCGCCGAAAAAAAATTTTATAATAGCTCGGTCGGTAATTTGGCGGCCCCGAAACAGAAGGCCGTGGTTCGTGTCACATTACATACTTATTTTTTTACTTTTTTTTTTCGGTTCCAGATCATTGCTTTCTTTATTTTTTATTTTTTCTCCATCCATTTTTTAAAGTTCTTTCTTTTGTGAAAAACACCAGTTCATATTTTCTTATTATTACGTCGGTAAGATCGAAAAATATTATGCATATTTCATTACTAATTTGTATCCAAATTTAATTTCCAAAATACACGATTTACCAGAAAAAAAACACTTCTCCTCCACCTCCTCCAGGTCCTCCAGGTACTAATATTAAATGTCTATTTTTATTTATAAACCAACCAGACGAGAAAACAAGTAAATATCCCCAACATAATATTAATACATGCATATTAATTAATACAGTCTAATAAAGTTAATTTTTGCAATTCTTCTGTTTTATTTATTAATCCAAACTAATTACAGAACTTTATAACTTTGGGATTAAACTGTAGGTATTGTTTATAAAACTGTACAAAGTACTGCGAGTACCTTAACTCGCAAACGCCAGTGCTCACAGCAAAGGCGCCTCAGTGCTCTCCACGGTCTTTTCAGTCCATACATTTGATATGTGTATGGAGCTTGCTCATTCCGTTTAGTTCTCTGACTCTATTACCCTTAATTAATAAGTTACTCTATGGCTCACAGTAGAATATGACGATGATTTATGACGTCATATATTTCCCTAGGGTACTGCGGCAGCATACTGGCAAGTATAGTATAGTATACTGGCAAGAGGCAGTCCAGAACGGAACGAATTTTTCTACAGTGATAGCACTGTGCAGTTCTCGCAGTGCATATCGGAACATACCCTCAGATGTGTGACGTGGCCCCAAATGATACCTGTTTCAAAAAATGTTTTAAATATTTATCTAATATTTACAATATTAAAATTACATATTATCTATTGAACCTGGTTAAATCCACGTGGCTTGGTGCCAAGAACGCTAGCTGCATTTCCTTGCTGAAAAGTTATGCTTAAGCTTTGAGCGGGAAAAGAACCAGCCCTATTGTTACTAGCCGCGGCGTTAAGTCTAGGACATAAACCCATTGGCGTATCTACGTTTATTTTTCAGGGTGGGCCTGGGCCTAGACTACAAAAAAAAATCGAACACTATGCGTCTTATTAAAGAAGTAATAGTTCGTTATCGTTATTAATTTTTATTAATTTATAATAGTAGTATTAACTAACTAGTTGTCAGTACCTACGTTTTGTATTCACAAGTAAATAAAAGGAATGTATTGTAAAATAGTATGTAATAAAAACTAAATTTGAACATAGATTTCTCGGCTGTAGATAATTATTTGATTTCAATATTTTTTATGAAATTTCTTAAGTATCCAATGATGAATAGATAGTCTAGAATTTTGAATCAGTGACCCAAAATCATGGGGTGGACACTACACGATACTGGGGTGGGCATGGCCCACTCCGCCCCCCTGCTATATACGCCTATGCATAATACTTTAAAAAAAATTGATGGGGACCCCACGGACCTAAAATTTCAACAGCAAATGACACAAATACATAATCTAAACATAGAGACTCATATTTGCGCCATTTCCTTACCTCAGCTGCCTCCGATGCCGCCCGGCCCTGACCGAAGTACTCCTTAGACCCCTTAGATGAGAAACAGCCAAAGTGTATACACAAGTAGCATCCAATTTTTAAGCTATTTATCCCGATAGTCGTATCTGCGAATGGGTTGATCCCAGCCAGCCTCTCCGGACATCTGAGGTGACTGGAACTCCGGGCGGAACGCTCCAAGCTCTAATGCAGAAAGTGGTGCTCCTCGATACCGCCCGCATCGTCCGCCGGTTTCTCTCCCTTTCACCCTAACCCTCGGCCGTTTGATCTCCCCTGCCGAGGGCTTCCGTCTCGTTGGGTCCTATTTATATATGTATTATATACAATATTTATACCTATATGTTTATTTTTATTCATAATATTTATTTTATATATGCAATATATATTTATATGTTTATTTTTTATCTATAAACCCAACCAGACGAGAAAACAAAGAAATAACCTCAATAAGAATGTAATTGACTTTGACACTGACAATCTCGACTTTCAAATGACATATTTTTACCAAATAAATTGAAGAAATTAAAAATGATCACTAATACCTAAGTATCGCTGTTTATGTTATAGAAAGGCAACTAGTTAAATACAAAAATGAGGACTCGTAGTAATTCGGGGGTTCGTTTGGATTATTACCAAAGGCTTGTGCACAAGTTAATTTTAGATCATCAGCAACCTGTGACTGGATTGTTCCCCGCAAGTCCCCATAATGATCATGCCTGGATACGTGACAACCTTTATTGTATATTGGCCGTCTGGGGATTATCGATGGCTTTCAAGAAAATTGCAGACCAAGATGAAGACCGCGCTAAAACTTATGAGCTTGAGCAAAGTTGCGTCAAACTTATGAGAGGTATTCCAAAATAAAGATAAATAGTAATTCAACATATTTTAGTAATTAAAAAAAGTTTACAGTTTTATGATCCTACACTGATGTTATTCAACTATAAAAAATACTGTATGGTAAAGTTAAACATTCCAGTTAAATGGTGACAACCATTTATTTAAGCTGTCAGCTTTAGTAAACTAGGTATTGTATGAACATATCTTTAATACAAATAGTATCTCTTACACTTTATAACATTTCTTATAAGGTCCTCTAAATATATATTATGTAATTGCAAAGCTGCAAGCAATTGAAATTTTTCTTAAGGTCAATAAATGAAGTACTACATATAATATTCCTTAATTACATACACATTTGAACCAAATTAACAATTTCAATTTCTTGATTTTTCATAAATTTAAAGCTTCATGATTTGCATTATAAGTTTCATTGTTTATTCTTAACTGCTAGGAGAATAACTTCAGTTCATTCATTCTTTATTTTTCTTTTAAACATTGACCTTACTGTAGGATAATGTTATCCCAATTTGTAAGGATGTTTTTACAAACATAAATTTCACATGGACAAAAATCCAGATCTGAAACAATTATCTACGGGTGTCACAAATAGTTGTCCCATATAGAAATCAGACCCACAACCCCTGGTGTGGAAGCCAAAACCTTGTCAACTTTGCCAAGGAGTCATCAAACTTTTGGATGCAGTTTGAAACTTGAGGATGAATTCATTCTTGTTTGTAACATATATTAATAAGTTATAAGTAAATGGCATTGCATTATATAAATATTTGTACTTTTTAGGTCTTTTGATGGCAATGATGCAACAAAAGGACAAAGTTGAGAAATTTAAAAGTACTCAGCATCCATTGGATTCTATTCATGCTAAGTATTCATCAATAACTGGTCTTGTTGTGGTTAAAGATGATGAATGGGGACATCTACAAATAGATGCCATTTCATTATACCTCCTTATACTTGCTCAGATGACTGCATCTGGCTTACAAATTGTCTTTTCATTGGATGAAGTAGCTTTTATACAAAATTTAGTTTTCTACATTGAATCGGCTTATTGTACCCCAGACTATGGAATTTGGGAGAGAGGGGACAAAACTAATCATGGATTACCAGAACTCAATGCAAGTTCTATTGGAATGGCAAAAGCAGCTCTAGAAGCTGTGAATGAATTGGATCTTTTTGGTGCCCGTGGTGGTCCTTCAAGTGTAATACATGTTTTAGCTGATGAAGCTCAAAAGTGCCAAGCTGTTTTACAATCAATGCTACCCAGAGAGTCAAACAGTAAAGAATTAGATTCTGGTCTTTTATCAATTATAAGCTATCCAGCTTTTGCCGTGGATGATCCACAACTAATAGCAAAAACAAGAGAGACAATTGTTACAAAACTTCAGGGGAAATATGGATGCAAAAGATTTTTAAGAGATGGCCATAAAACGCCAAGAGAAGATCCAAACAGATTGTATTATGAGCCATGGGAGTTAAGAATGTTTGAGAATATAGAATGTGAATGGCCATTGTTTTTTTGTTACCTAATGCTTGACTACTGTTTCCAAGGAGATAAAGCTAATACAGTAGAGTACATGCACAGACTAGAAAAGGTAATGATAAGGAAAGATGATGGATTGAAACTTGTGCCCGAGTTATATTCTGTACCAGTAGATAAGGCTGATGCAGAAAAACAAGAACCTGGAAGTCAAGAACGAATACCACTTGGTAGGTGTCCTTTTATTTGGGCACAATCTTTATACATTCTGGGAAAATTACTGCAGGAGGTCAGTTGTTACTACCATGCTTAATAAATAATTAACTTAATACATGTCAAATATAATTTTAAGTGCTTATTACTTCATAATCGTAGTATATACATTTGCTAAAATACTGTACATTGGGTTACTAGCTACTAAGAGATATTTTTTTTTCATACAGTATTTTGTGAGTGTTTGTACACCTTGTTCTCTTGTCATACTCCAATACAAACACTAATATCTATCAAGTATTAAGTATCCTAAAATTTTATTCTATTTTCTCTGTTTCCCTTTTATTTCTATAGGGATTTCTAGCTGTTGGTGAATTGGATCCTCTTAACAGAAGATTGTGCTCTGAGAAAAAGCCTGATGTGGTTGTTCAAATTGTTATACTTGCTGAAGACAATGAAATAAGAGACAAATTGTTGGAGTATGACCTACATGTTCAAACTATTAGTGAAGTAGCACCAATAGAAGTTCAACCTGCAAGAGTTTTAAGTCATCTCTATACATATTTGGGTATGTATGTATGAGGTATATTTGTTTGATGTAAACAGAAATAATGAGCATTTTCAAAGTGTGCCATAAATGAACCAATACCTTAATTTATTGAGGAAATTAAATCTGTCTTTCTATTACTTTTTTTCAAATGTAAATCTATTTTAATTTTAGAACCATTTCATGATTTCACTTAATGTTATCATTTCAGTCACCTTATTAAACATCTTATTCTAAAATAATTTTAATCTTTGATCTTGTAATTTAATGTATTACATTTCAAAAACCAACTATGTTGTACTGTGGTGATCAATCTTCAAAAACTCATTTGCGAAAAATTCCTCGCACTGTCAAATTCCGATTAAAAATCTCATGACAATTGCTTAATTTACTAAGAAATAACATTGTTTTTAAGACAACTCCAAATTGAAATGTTTTCTTGTACGTTATTGTAACATAAATGTAAGATCTGGAAAGTGCATTTGCTCATCTTTTTGACTGACTCCTATTTGACATAAATTCTTTGAGTTTGAATTTAAACTTGCAAAAAGTTTCAATAAGCAAAATTGTTATTTTACCAAACTGTTTTGTAAGTATTGTGTACTTACAAAACAGTAATAACTTGTGTACATTTTTACGATACATATCTTATTTAAACAAATATTTGTGTTTTATTATTAAGTCTAAAAATCTTAATACTACTTCATAAATGAAATCACTTTTTTCATTAATATCTAATAAAGGTGCATTATGATTATAACAGCTCAAAATTGTTTAGTCTGTCTAAACCCTCGCACCCAGTGTTGCCAACTACTAAAAAAATGGCCCTAAAATCAAGATGAAATAGCCCTAAATACAATTTTCAAAAGCCCCAAAAAAGGCCCTGTATTGAATTCAAAGACATTGTTTCAATGAATTTTATATTTTTTTATGGTAAATAAAACGTAACTTAGATTTAATTACTTTTCATTACAAAGAGTTGAAATAAGTAACAAAAAAACACAATATAAACTAACATTTCATTATTTAATTACATGTACATTAGTTATTACATTCATTAATAGACAATTTGCTATTTTTTTACTCACTTTGGTCAGTGAAAATAGTGATTAATTAAATATTATTCATGACCCTAAAACTGGCCCTAAACATTTTTGAACCCTAAAAAAAGCCCAATAGGCATATTTCCGCCCTAAACTTGGGGCTAAAAGCCCTAAGTTGGCAAGACTACACATGCTCGCACTACACTTTAGGTAATTACGCACACACAATATGTTACCATCTTTTACCAAACTCGAGCGTTAAACTTTTGTGAAACTTATCAAAATTTATTTGAATCAGATCAATTGTTTCCTCATCATGAAAATCGGTATATTATACATTTAATTTTTTATATTATGAAACATTTTGGAGTTAATTAATTATTATAGTTGATTTATTTTCAGGTCGTAACAAAAAATTGGGTCTATCCGGAAGAAAGTCGCGTGACGTTGGTATACTAAGTACAAGCAAGTTGTATTCTTTAAACGATCGTATATTCGCTTTTACACCGCAGGTATTAAAAATGCTAATTTATCCAATGAAATAAATATGAAATAGAGAAAAATGGTCAACTGTGGTAGGGCCATGCAACAGTCTTCTCTGATGCGCGAATGGGCAGGTCCGTCCTGGGAAGTAACGACCTTGCATGACTTGCCGATGCGTGGCAACGCATCTAGTCTACAGGTAATTGTACTGTCCATGGGTGGTGGTTAGCACTTACACTTCTTCACATAAAAGTGATTGTTGAAAGTTGCTTAAGTGAATTGATAATGTTCCTTGATGATTTAGATGTGTGAGAAAGATGAATAGATATGTAACTATATTCAGAGAATTAAATTAGCATAAACAATTAGCATATTGTTAAATTGGATTATTTGTCAAGGCTTATTATGTTTGCAAATAAACAGATTGATACTGATGAGCTAATTAACTTCTTTAGACTCCATCCTATACTGAAGGAGAGTCCCCAAATACAGGTTTAAACAAAAATGTGCTTTTGTTCTATCTCATCTTATAAAACTGTCTCACCAATACAGCCATACTACAACTTTTATCGTATTATTTGTTGTTATAGTTTTATTGTGCTTAACTTTGACCATATTGATTTTTTACAGGTTTTTAGATAATATATTTATGTGCCTTATGCATGTATTTTACGTGTTAGCTTTCTGAATTGTACTTTCATTTATATATGCAATTAATTAATATATTTTCATTTGGTAGTTTTCTGATATGAAGCGTTTCTACATTGCTTCTGACTATGAATTGATGGTTGATACTCTCAAAGCAGAAATTAATTTCTTGAAATCTTCTTGGCAAAATCTACTCGGGCGACCGCTTGTTGTCTTGACTTTGAATCAAATGCATTTAGGTATTATTTTCTTATATTTATTAATATCAATGGATTGTTTAACTTGTGTTAGTCACCATATGTACTGCATATGTTTAACATGTTAATTAAATGGCATGATATTTGTGCAACATAGTCATCTACAAAACCGTTTTGTGAAACATGCTTACCTGTACGTAGTGCATTAACCCGATAGGATTTTTCAACTAACTTTTTCTATAACAAAACCTTTGGTCAATTGTAGTAGGGCGAGCGGCTTAAAAAAAAGTATTTGTAATGTGTGTACATTATTTGTAATGTATGTCAGTCACAAAAAATGCCGTGATGTCCTGCATGTGTAGAATTTCGACTACGAGGAGTACTACATGTCCCGCGACCCGGCGCTGCTCGCGAGCACTTTTACGACGAACGTCGCGTTCCTCGGCATGAGCTGGAAACAAATGCTAGGCAGGCCGACGATCACATTGCTGCGCCACTCAGTACCTGTTAGGTAAAAAAACATTCGCGTCGATTATGGAACCTATAAAAGAAATATTAAAAACTTGGGTGGGTGGTGGCACAATTCCGAATTTAAAATAACTGCGACAAAAGATACTTTGTAATAATTAAACTTACTGACTTTTTAATTTTCCGGTGTCTGTTGTCGATAGTCACGTCGTGCACAATCCTTTACGGGCGTAACATAGGTACAGGGTAGTAGCCTTGGAAATTAGTGGTGTGGTAAGAAGAACAATATCTTTGTATGAAAAGTGTCCATCGAATAGCATTTAATTGGTTGCGCTACCGTAGCACCTGGTTATTACTGGGTACAGAGCAGGGGTGGCGAATAAATAACTGCCATGTTTATTAATTACTCAAAATCAATACAAGGAAACTAATCATACTCTCTTACTACTCTAGCGCCATTTTTAATGGATTTGGAACCGTCATTTAGTGCTGAAAGCAATAACTGGTACTAACTGCGATAAATAACAGTTCCAAATCTGGACACTTTTGGATATGAAATAGATAGATAGATTTCATACTGTCCATCACTTAGATTACATCGTCGAAGATATATACAATACGTTTCAATTGTGATGAAAAAAAATATATATTCAAGTTTGATTTTTTTATTTAATAATTGTTATATATTTATAGTCAATGATATTTTATACCATAGATATGGTATACGCTTACAAAATCACAAACAGTCAAAAGTATTCCATACACAGTGACAGCACACATTTACAAGTTTCATTCATTATAACTTTCTTACACTTTTCGAATAGTATGAAAAGGTAAACATAATTAAAGCAATAAGAAAAAAGAGGATGGTTCTCGTAGTTCTATCTCGTACCGCAATTAAAATTATTAGCTGTACCACTAACTTTCTTTTCTAATCTACACAAATTGAAATACAATTAGGAAAATAATTGAAATATATTAATAAATCGAAGATATATTGCACAGAATATGAAATCCCTTGAATGTTGTTAACTTTAGAGTCGTACTCGGTACATCTTCCAAAGACTCACGAAGGCCTTTTTATTATTGTAAAATTTTTGCGCGTCTTACTCGCCGCCCTGCCTAACGTGAACTAAAGACAAGACGTTCCAATTGGGACGTTTTGTGGCTTCAATTCGGGCGTGTTAATTTTTAATAACATATCTGTAGTATAAAATATCATTTTCTATGGTATAATTACTGTCCGACAAATTTCTAATCTTATTTTAGAAATAAATTCTTTAAAATATATCAATGTTGTCCTTACATGGTAATATTATAAGATCATTTCATATCTTTAAAAAAAACGTATCTTTGGCTTAAACAATCGGTAGGTAGTAATAAAATTGATTGATTGGCGGCTGTGATCGCTTACCATCAAGTGACCAGCTTTCTCGTTTGCCTACTTGTTCCATAAAAAAGATTGTAATTTGAACAGAAGATCACTTGTTCCAAAATAGAGCCCAAATAAAATTGGTAATACAAAATTTCAGACATATTATCTCGTTACGGTGCACAAAATAACCATTTTAGGATCTAAAGTAATTGAATATTAACTTGAACGATTCTTAATTGAAAGGTACAGTATAACCTGTGTCTATCCCTTGAGCCTTTAAACCTCTGAGATTATATGTCTTTTTATCAAATTCTCTTCTTGTTACTGAAAATAAATTAAACGTGCAAATCATTGTCATAAATTTTACATTCTAACATACAATATGTTTTTTACTCACCATTGTCTTTTGTTTGATAGTTATTTGAAATACGGTGTGTAAACGTATTAATAAGATTACACAACGTTACATACAATGCTTTTTGACCTTTGCCTGTTTTCCTCTCTGTAAAGATGATTTTTAAACAGGTTCAATGTTTCAGATCAAGGCAGGATACCAATGGCGATGATAACCACGATGAAAAAGCTAAAATCGGGGTACATTAACGGCACTCGGGTGACTCTTGGAAATCTTGGTGACTTTTTAAGCACTTCAGCAATAACGAACTTGAGTTTCCTGGGTAGTCAAGAAGACGGCTATCCCGACAGTGAGCCTTAATTTTTATGTTTGACTATTCAATATTTCATGTCCACTGGCGGATTTGTAGTCTTGGCCGCTCTAGGCCCCAGCCCATGTAGTAAGTTCCAGCCGCCCCTTTCTCAGAACCTATCATATATTGTCTTGTAATCATCACTGAATTTTTGTCACGATTGGCCGACCTAGGCCCGAGCCTTTTCATAACAATTATATATTATGTATATATCTCATAAAAACGCGATATTGTGTGTAAAATAATATCTTCTTCTTCATGCATGTTTTATGCGTAAAAAGTTTAAAAATACTAGTTATTGTCTTTTAACTGTCATTCGTTGGTTTTAAGTTTAAAAATTTAAAAAGTAAACATTCAATACAAAAAAGAACCGGAATGTGTGAGTGTCGGTCTGTGTGTTTAGATGTTTAAAAAAAAACTACTGCTACCACCGTTCCGTGTCTCTTTTACACCAATGTTGGTGCAAAAAAAAGCTTTGCTAGATCATTACAAGTTTTAAAAATTTAATAAGACAAAAAAACTTACGACGTTTTCAGAACTGAACCCCCAAGTCCAGAGCTACCTGGAGGAGCACCTAATGAAGTCGATTAGTAACAAGACAAGCTTCCTGCCGCGGCCGGCCGGAGTTCGCAATGCGAAGATGCTACGTCGCCGTATGTCTGTTAGAGGGGCCATTAAGAAGACGCGCTCAATCAATGTAGACTGTTAGTAAATTGCTATAAACTGATATTTTAAGTTAACGTTGGAAGGACCTTGATTATCCTCTGGTTATAGGCTATGTGACGTCACATTTCTGAATATGACGCCCACGTAGACGTAACGTCATGAACTATATTTAATACCTTGAAATATGTTTTGTGTTAGTTGTTTATTTAATGTACAATAAATATTCAATAGCTTGTACATACCAATTTAAAATGAGAATATTTTTATGTTTCAGACTTCTTAGAGCATAATTTTTCAGTAGTCGGGTTAGAAGTTTTTGAACAAAATTTTTATTTAGCGTAGGTATAATAATTCCGAATATCATTTGTCTACTTGTTGGTGTAAGAAGTCCGATTCCTATATCTCTACAATACCTACTTATAAATTTCTTAATTGCACATTAAAGTGTTTCTCAACTTAATTAAATGATCATATTAATATATCATATAAGTAATCTTTGACGCT
Organism: Iphiclides podalirius; assembly: GCA_933534255.1. Taxonomy (NCBI): domain Eukaryota; kingdom Metazoa; phylum Arthropoda; class Insecta; order Lepidoptera; family Papilionidae; genus Iphiclides; species Iphiclides podalirius. The sequence goes on along the minus strand of OW152815.1, from coordinate 11,771,863 downwards.
CCTAGATTTTCTCGCAGCAACAAACTTCAACCGAGTTCTTTTCAAATTTTATTCACAGCGGAGACATTAGGTATGGAGGGAGAGTACGTCGGACCGCATCTTGAGAGGAAACCATCTTGGCTGGAGGTGGAACCGGTATTCGGTCGCAGCCCGTCCCCCGAAGATGCTAGAAAGAGAGTCATAACAAAGTGAGATATATTTTTAAACAGACGATAGGGCGGTTCAACTCACGTGTGAAGGCGACAAGTGTGCTGGCGTTTCACCTGATGTTGTGATATTTGCCTCCTATGGACATTTGCAACACTCGTAGTGTTTCAGATGCGTCGCCAACTTTTAATGAAGTGGTTCCCGTTACTTCACTCACGAAAATAAACGCATAGTATAACACTTCAACTTCGCGAGGTCGTGGTACACCCTCGGAGGGACCTGCCCATTCGTGCAACACCAAAACCGTTGCTTGGTCTTTTTTTTATGTGAAAGTTGCCAAGCGAGCTGACGGTTCACCTCATGTTAAGTGAATACCGCCGCCCATGGACATCCGCTAGACCCGAGGGTTGCAGATGCTTTGACAACCTTTTGAAAATTGGGCGAAAGTATTATACTTCCACTTTACGCCCGTCTTCTGTGAGGTCGAGGTACTTACCTGGACGAGCCTGCCCATTCATGCAACAGCCAAGGCTGCTGCGTGGACCAATGTAAAATGTAGTGTTTCTTTTTTTGTTGGAACAACCAGTTTTGGCCTTGAGGAGGCTTTTACAGATCCACGTGGCTTGAGGTGGCCGGGGCCTCGTAGGCCGCGCCTAGCCTGTACCTTGATTATGAAGATCGATTATGGGTGTATAAGCTCAAGGGACAAATAGATATATATTGCATATATAAAATAAATATTATAAAAAAAACATTGAGGTATAAATATTATATATAAGTCATACATAAAAAGGATCCAACCAGACGAAAGCCCTCGGCAGGGGCAACCAAACAGCCGAGGGTTAGGGTGAAAATGAGAGAAACCGGCGGATGATGCGGGCGGTATCGAGTAGCACCGCCTTCTGCATTTGAGTTATTATTTCTTTATGGGAAAAAGAGGCAAACGAGCATGCGGGTCACCAGATGATAACCGATCACCGCCTCTCATGGACATTTGCAACATAAGTTATTTGTCATTATTTGGGTGGCCGCCAAGCTCTTAGGGCACTTTGGCGAACACTCCATAGAGTAAATACGCACAAGGGCCCCCGAGAGGGGACCTCGGCTTGATCGGTAGCTGCTACCTGACCAGAAATATAAATTGATTACCCGATGATAAGTCATCCACAAGTATAAATACCTTTCGCTGGGACCGCTGTTTATTAATAATTTGTCTCTTATCCTCTGATAGAATTAGTTTAAAGTACTGTCTTTCACTCGCTGCACACTGGGTCGTAAAACGTGGGAGCGGCGTAAAGAATACTTCGTTCTCCTTCCCACTCATGGGTCTTATAGTGGGTGCAGTGCTGCGGATTATTGCTATCGATAGGGTATAATTTGCTTCTAATATTAGTTATTTTCTTACTATAGTATCTTTCACATATGTCAAATCAAGTAAAAATGAAATATGAGCCAGTTTCTCCACCACCTCGTTAGGATACTGTGTCACTGGAATACGCTTTATGTACCGTATTTTTATGCATAATGACGGGAAAGTTTGTGGCAGGCGTGTGAGCTCATTTAAATTGTTCTTTTAGAGGTACATCAACCACCAATTTGGGCATCGTGACGCCCACAATTGAAGTTACAAAAGAAAAAACGCCGTCGCCGCCTAAGGACGAAGGTAAGCTTGATTTCCCATTATTGCGACTATTTGTAATTAATATTAATCACTTATGCAATTTATAAATTTTAAAATCTGTGCATGGTACAGTTTTTAAATACTCGCAATAGATGAATGTAAAATGTTTTCGATACTAACTAGGCAAAGTGCCACCAAATGGCTGGACGTATACAGGTACATGTAAATAATAAGTAATAAATAACTGCAGGTGACATACACATTTACAATTATTATTGTAATAATTTTAGTGATCAATAAACGATATAATAAATAACTTACATCAGGCTAAAATTCACACATTCGTCCCTCTTTCACTCCCCCACCAAAAAGGGAGAACTTGAACTTAACATATTATGTGCGCATCATGAGAGCCTACTCGTCTGCCACTTTTCATAAAACTATAAAATGACTTTGCTGGTGATATCTTTCCCAATAAATAAACGGTCACTATCAGGCATCCATCGTACACCTTCAACCCCATCTCCATCCCATTAAAAGAAAGCCGACATGAACTTAAGATATCAGGTGCGCATCATCAAGCCAATCGTCTGCCAGCTCACATAAAACTGTAAAATAGCTTCGCTGGTGATATCTTTCTCAATAAATGAACCGTCACTATCAGGCTACCATTATACGCCCCCCAACTCCTCCTCCCCATCCCCCCAACAAAAAGGTGACATGAACTTAAGATATCAGGTGCGCATCATCAAGCCAATCGTCTGCCACCTCACATAAAACTGTAAAATAGCTTCGCTGGTGATATCTTTCTCAATAAATGAAACCGTCACTATCAGGCTACCATCATACGCCCCCAACTCCTCCTCCCCATCCCCCCAACAAAAAGGTGACATGAACTTAAGATATCAGGTGCGCATCATTAAGCCAATCGTCTGCCACCTCACATAAAACTGTAAAATAGCTTCGCTGGTGATATCTTTCTCAATAAATGAACCGTCACTATCAGGCTACCATCATACGCCCCCAACTCCTCCTCCCCATCCCCCCAACAAAAAAGGTGACATGAACTTAAGATATCAGGTGCGCATCATTAAGCCAATCGTCTGCCACCTCACATAAAACTGTAAAATAGCTTCGCTGGTGATATCTTTCTCAATAAATGAACCGTCACTATCAGGCTACCATCATACGCCCCAACTCCTCCTCCCCATCCCCCCAACAAAAAGGTGACATGAACTTAAGATATCAGGTGCGCATCATCAAGCCAATCGTCTGCCACCTCACATAAAACTGTAAAATAGCTTCGCTGGTGATATCTTTCTCAATAAATGAACCGTCACTATCAGGCTACCATCATACGCCCCCAGCCCAAACAATAGAACTTCGGTGGTGATCCTCACACCGTGAACTTTCAAATGAACCATCATATCGAACGCCCCCAACTCCTCCTCCCCATCCCACCAACAAAAAGGTGACATGAACTAAAGATATCAGGTGCGCATCATCAAGCCAATCGTCTGCCACCTCACATAAAACTGTAAAATAGCTTCGCTGGTGATATCTTTCTCAATAAATGAACCGTCACTATCAGGCTACCATCATACGCCCCCAACTCCTCCTCCCCATCCCCCCAACAAAAAGGTGACATGAACTTACGATATCAGGTGCGCATCATCGAGACAATCGTCTGCCACCTCTCATAAAACTGTACAATGACTTTGCTGGTGATACCTTTCTCGATAAATAAATATACGGTCACTATCAGGCTACCATCATACGCCCCCAACTCCTCCTCCCCATCCCCCCAACAAAAAGGTGACATGAACTTAAGATATCAGGTGCGCATCATCAAGCCAATCGTCTGCCACCTCACATAAAACTGTAAAATAGCTTCGCTGGTGATATCTTTCTCAATAAATGAACCGTCACTATCAGGCTACCATCATACGCCCCCAACTCCTCCTCCCCATCCCCCCAACAAAAAGGTGACATGAACTTACGATATCGGGTGCGCATCATCGAGACAATCGTCTGCCACCTCTCATAAAACTGTACAATGACTTTGCTGGTGATACCTTTCTCGATAAATAAATATACGGTCACTATCAGGCTACCATCATACGCCCCCAACTCCTCCTCCCCATCCCCCCAACAAAAAGGTGACATGAACTTAAGATATCAGGTGCGCATCATCAAGCCAATCGTCTGCCACCTCACATAAAACTGTAAAATAGCTTCGCTGGTGATATCTTTCTCAATAAATGAACCGTCACTATCAGGCTACCATCATCATACGCCCCCAACTCCTCCTCCCCATCCCCCAACAAAAAGGTGACATGAACTTAAGATATCAGGTGCGCATCATCAAGCCAATCGTCTGCCAGCTCACATAAAACTGTAAAATAGCTTCGCTGGTGATATCTTTCTCAATAAATGAACCGTCACTATCAGGCTACCATCATACGCCCCCAACTCCTCCTCCCCATCCCCCCAACAAAAAAGTGACATGAACTAAAGATATCAGGTGCGCATCATGAAGCCAATCGTCTGCCACCTCACATAAAACTGTAAAATAGCTTCGCTGGTGATATCTTTCTCAATAAATGAACCGTCACTATCAGGCTACCATCATACGCCCCCAACTCCTCCTCCCCATCCCCCCAACAAAAAGGTGACATGAACTTACGATATCAGGTGCGCATCATCGAGACAATCGTCTGCCACCTCTCATAAAACTGTACAATGACTTTGCTGGTGATACCTTTCTCGATAAATAAATATACGGTCACTATCAGGCTACCATCATACGCCCCCATGTCCTCCTCCCCATCCCCCCAACAAAAAGGTGACATGAACTTAAGATATCAGGTGCGCATCATTAAGCCAATCGTCTGCCACCTCACATAAAACTGTAAAATAGCTTCGCTGGTGATATCTTTCTCAATAAATGAACCGTCACTATCAGGCTACCATCATACGCCCCCAACTCCTCCTCCCCATCCCCCCAACAAAAAGGTGACATGAACTTAAGATATCAGGTGCGCATCATCAAGCCAATCGTCTGCCACTTTTCATAAAACTATAAAATGACTTTGCTAGTGATATCTTTCCCAATAAATAAACGGTCACTATCAGGCATCCATCGTACACCTTCAACCCCATCTCCATCCCATTAAAAGAAAGCCGACATGAACTTAAGATATCAGGTGCGCATCATCAAGCCAATCGTCTGCCAGCTCACATAAAACTGTAAAATAGCTTCGCTGGTGATATCTTTCTCAATAAATGAACCGTCACTATCAGGCTACCATCATACGCCCCCCAACTCCTCCTCCCCATCCCCCCAACAAAAAGGTGACATGAACTTAAGATATCAGGTGCGCATCATCAAGCCAATCGTCTGCCACCTCACATAAAACTGTAAAATAGCTTCGCTGGTGATATCTTTCTCAATAAATGAACCGTCACTATCAGGCTACCATCATACGCCCCCAACTCCTCCTCCCCATCCCCCCAACAAAAAGGTGACATGAACTTAAGATATCAGGTGCGCATCATCGAGACAATCGTCTGCCACCTCTCATACCATCATACGCCCCCAACTCCTCCTCCCCATCCCCCCAACAAAAAGGTGACATGAACTAAAGATATCAGGTGCGCATCATCAAGCCAATCGTCTGCCACCTCACATAAAACTGTAAAATAGCTTCGCTGGTGATATCTTTCTCAATAAATGAACCGTCACTATCAGGCTACCATCATACGCCCCCAACTCCTCCTCCCCATCCCCCCAACAAAAAGGTGACATGAACTTACGATATCAGGTGCGCATCATCGAGACAATCGTCTGCCACCTCTCATAAAACTGTACAATGACTTTGCTGGTGATACCTTTCTCGATAAATAAATATACGGTCACTATCAGGCTACCATCATACGCCCCCAACTCCTCCTCCCCATCCCCCCAACAAAAAGGTGACATGAACTTAAGATATCAGGTGCGCATCATCAAGCCAATCGTCTGCCACCTCACATAAAACTGTAAAAAATCGCTTCGCTGGTGATATCTTTCTCAATAAATGAACCGTCACTATCAGGCTACCATCATACGCCCCCAACTCCTCCTCCCCATCCCCCCAACAAAAAGGTGACATGAACTTACGATATCGGGTGCGCATCATCGAGACAATCGTCTGCCACCTCTCATAAAACTGTACAATGACTTTGCTGGTGATACCTTTCTCGATAAATAAATATACGGTCACTATCAGGCTACCATCATACGCCCCCAACTCCTCCTCCCCATCCCCCCAACAAAAAGGTGACATGAACTTAAGATATCAGGTGCGCATCATCAAGCCAATCGTCTGCCACCTCACATAAAACTGTAAAATAGCTTCGCTGGTGATATCTTTCTCAATAAATGAACCGTCACTATCAGGCTACCATCATACGCCCCCAACTCCTCCTCCCCATCCCCCAACAAAAAGGTGACATGAACTTAAGATATCAGGTGCGCATCATCAAGCCAATCGTCTGCCAGCTCACATAAAACTGTAAAATAGCTTCGCTGGTGATATCTTTCTCAATAAATGAACCGTCACTATCAGGCTACCATCATACGCCCCCCAACTCCTCCTCCCCATCCCCCCAACAAAAAAGTGACATGAACTAAAGATATCAGGTGCGCATCATGAAGCCAATCGTCTGCCACCTCACATAAAACTGTAAAATAGCTTCGCTGGTGATATCTTTCTCAATAAATGAACCGTCACTATCAGGCTACCATCATACGCCCCCAACTCCTCCTCCCCATCCCCCCAACAAAAAGGTGACATGAACTTACGATATCAGGTGCGCATCATCGAGACAATCGTCTGCCACCTCTCATAAAACTGTACAATGACTTTGCTGGTGATACCTTTCTCGATAAATAAATATACGGTCACTATCAGGCTACCATCATACGCCCCCATGTCCTCCTCCCCATCCCCCCAACAAAAAGGTGACATGAACTTAAGATATCAGGTGCGCATCATTAAGCCAATCGTCTGCCACCTCACATAAAACTGTAAAATAGCTTCGCTGGTGATATCTTTCTCAATAAATGAACCGTCACTATCAGGCTACCATCATACGCCCCCAACTCCTCCTCCCCATCCCCCCAACAAAAAGGTGACATGAACTTAAGATATCAGGTGCGCATCATCAAGCCAATCGTCTGCCACTTTTCATAAAACTATAAAATGACTTTGCTAGTGATATCTTTCCCAATAAATAAACGGTCACTATCAGGCATCCATCGTACACCTTCAACCCCATCTCCATCCCATTAAAAGAAAGCCGACATGAACTTAAGATATCAGGTGCGCATCATCAAGCCAATCGTCTGCCAGCTCACATAAAACTGTAAAATAGCTTCGCTGGTGATATCTTTCTCAATAAATGAACCGTCACTATCAGGCTACCATCATACGCCCCCCCCCAACTCCTCCTCCCCATCCCCCCAACAAAAAGGTGACATGAACTTAAGATATCAGGTGCGCATCATCAAGCCAATCGTCTGCCACCTCACATAAAACTGTAAAATAGCTTCGCTGGTGATATCTTTCTCAATAAATGAACCGTCACTATCAGGCTACCATCATACGCCCCCAACTCCTCCTCCCCATCCCCCCAACAAAAAGGTGACATGAACTTACGATATCAGGTGCGCATCATCGAGACAATCGTCTGCCACCTCTCATAAAACTGTACAATGACTTTGCTGGTGATACCTTTCTCGATAAATAAATATACGGTCACTATCAGGCTACCATCATACGCCCCCAACTCCTCCTCCCCATCCCCCCAACAAAAAGGTGACATGAACTTAAGATATCAGGTGCGCATCATCAAGCCAATCGTCTGCCAGCTCACATAAAACTGTAAAATAGCTTCGCTGGTGATATCTTTCTCAATGAATGAACCGTCACTATCAGGCTACTATCATACGCCCCCAACTCCTCCTCCCCATCCCCCCAACAAAAAGGTGACATGAACTAAAGATATCAGGTGCGCATCATGAAGCCAATCGTCTGCCACCTCACATTAAACTGTAAAATAGCTTCGCTGGTGATATCTTTCTCAATAAATGAACCGTCACTATCAGGCTACCATCATACGCCCCCAACTCCTCCTCCCCATCCCCCCAACAAAAAGGTGACATGAACTTACGATATCAGGTGCGCATCATCGAGACAATCGTCTGCCACCTCTCATAAAACTGTACAATGACTTTGCTGGTGATACCTTTCTCGATAAATAAATATACGGTCACTATCAGGCTACCATCGTGCACCCCCTCCTCCCCATTCCCCCAACAAAAGGGCTACTCGAACTCAAGGTATGAGCGCAACAAACGTCTGCCACCTCTCGTAAAACAACCCGACCTCATCAGGTGCGGTGAGCAAGACCCCGCCGGTGGTCCGCAACCGCACCACCTCCGAGTCCCAGGGTCTGGTCTACGCCGAGCAGGAGACTGACGAGCTGATCGCTATGCTCCGGGAGACAGAGAGCCTCGACGAGCAGGGCGACATACTTCAGTATCTTGTGGACACGCACGGCCTCGATTTCAACACGGGTACGGCTTTTATATTTACCAGACTACATAGGGCAGTGTATACGCTTCAAACAAAATCCGAGTTAATGCGCATAGCATATCTAAACAGGTTAAAGAAATTTATTAAAGAAAAAAAAAACAATGAATACATTAATGATATTAACCCCTGGGCAGGGAATGATATGATCGCTCCCATATAATATAGAGAAGGAATGATTTGATAGAGAAGAAATGTGTAAAATTAGAAATCGGTACAAGTTACTAATACTTTAGTCGCCGTACTTAAGGAAGCTTGGCCAGCGTTACACAGTCCAATAGCCTTAGAGTCCACCTAAAGAAGCTTGACTACCACTTTAGTCGCTGTCACCCAAGCTTGCTTGAGCAGCGTTACACAGTCCTTGGATTACTCACCGACAACGTCAGCCAAAGCCATTGTTGGCAGAATTAGAAATCTATACTTTCTTTTACTACCATTCTATTCGCCACCCAAGGCAGCTTGACCACTGTTACACAACCTCAATAGCCAACCTCATAGTCTTGATCGATCTTCGCCCCCAGGGATGCTGGAGAACGGCAAGCCGGTGACTGTGAAGGACCTCCTGAAGGCGCTGTACGAGAAGGCGTGCGCGCAGAAGCTGTGGGGCCTGGTGCGGCACACGGCCGGCATGCTCGGCAAGCGCGTCGAGGACCTGGCCAAGGCGGTCACCGACCTGCTGGTGCGCCAGAAGCAGATCACCGTCGGCATGCCGCCCAGCAACGAGCACACCATCACCGCCCCGCTGCCGGAGAACGAGCTACGCCAGCTCATACACCTGGTGAGTTTCCGCTCCGTTTTCTTTTGTTTTTATCTACGAGCTCCGCCAGCTCATACACCTGGTGAGTTTCCGCTCCGTTTTCTTTTGTTTTTATTTACGACCTTCGCCAGCTCATACACCTGGCGAGTTTCCGCTCCATTTTCTTTTTTATTTACGAGCTCAGCCAGCTCATTCACCTAGTGAGCTTCCCCTCCATTTTCTTTTTCTTTTTTATTTACGAGCTCCGCTAGTTCATACATCTGGTGAGCTTACAAATTCTCTTTTTTCATGTAAGAAGGCCGATGACCTCCGCCCGTAGACATTTGCAACACTCATGAAGGGTTATAAATGCGTTGCCACCCCAGGATTTATTCATGAACCTACATGCATATAAAAATACATACAAATGGTTTATTAAGTTTTAAGTGTACCATTAATAATTCAACTATATGTTATTGATAGAAAAAAAATTTAAGTATTGCCTAATGTGTTGACTTGACTTTTGGCTTGACTTTTATGGTCTTGTAGGATACAAGACCATAAATGATATCTTATTAATACTTTTTTTAACATACACCATTAAATCTTCCTTTGTTTCATGCAGTCATTTCGAAGAGAAAAAAATGCTAACGAAAACAAAAAGGTAATAAACGCCTCATATACTCGCTAACATTATAACGACGTGATATAGTGTTTGTCTTTATCATTACAAGTGCGCGGCAGTGACTAGGTTTTTGGAGGTTTTATATGCGACTGTCTTTCGGATTTGTCCCAAACTCGCACATTACTTGCGTATTCAATTGAATTGAATTTCAATATCACATTTAGTAAATAAGTTCATTGTAATATCCATGTTACATCTAACTGCATATATATAAAGCCATATTTATTATTATATTATTATCTATACTTTACCTGACTACCGAAGGAGGGTAATGTTTTTGAGTGTATGTTTCATACATACTACGGATCTACGGATTCCAACATATTAGGGGTCATTACACTCCTCTAAGTTGCGCATGTGATATAGGGTAAATAATTTTAATACGTTTTTCGTAAAAAAATATATTAATAATATATTCATAAAGAAAAATAGAGGAATGTCAATATTTTTAAAACAGTAGGGCTCTTTTTTATTTTAACGGACTCAAAAAAGGAGGAGGTTTTAAATTCGGTAGTTTTTTTTTTGTTTTTGTTACCCCAGAAGTCAGTTCAGTTCAGCTCCCATGTGGTATCAATTTAATTTGACTGGTATGACCTTGAGTTTACCTTGTGGAGTTCCTCAAAATTTAATAGAAAGTGTATATATGCGAGTGAGATATTTGAAGTATGTAGGATTTTACTTTTTTGGTAGTAAAAATGTTGTACGTACTTGTTTTTCAGACGGTTACTGGTGATAAGTTAACGTTCAAGTATCTGTATTGACTTTAGGCCTATGGAGACGACGAGAGCACGGCGATGTTGACCCAGGAGCTGCTTGTGTACCTCGCAATGTTCATAAGGACGGAGCCCCAACTGTTTCTCGAGATGTTGCGTCTTCGCGTCGGACTAATTATTCAGGTAATAATAATTGCAAGTTGTTTTTTTTTATGTGAGAAGCTGGCAAGAGCTGATGGTTCATCCGATGTTAAGTGATACCGCCGCCCATTGGCAATTGCAACACCCGTAGGGTTGCCGATGCGTTGCATTTAATAAATTGGGCTCCAGCAACCTCACTCACCACGCGAAACGCAGAAGCGTATACGAACTTCACGCCGGTCTTCTGTGAGATCGTGGTACTTTTTTTTATGTGAAAAACTGCCAAACGAGCAGACGGTTCACCTGATGTTAAGTGAATCCGCCGCCCATATACATCTGCTACGCCCCAGGGTTTGCAGATGCGTTGACAACCTTTTTGGAAATTGGGCTCCGTCCACCTCACTCACCAGACGAAACGCGAAAGTTTGTTTGTCATACTTCCACTTTACGCCGGTCTTCTATGAGGTCGTGGTACTTACCCGGACGAACCTGCCCATTCGTGCAACAGCCGAGGCTGATGCGTAGCTCTACCACCGTTAATTGAACGGACTTACCCGAACTTACCTGAACGGACCTGCATATTCGTGCATCAGCGTAGACTGTTGCGTGGTCCTACCACAGTTAAATTTTAGTCTAATTTAGACTTTTTATTGTAAGGGAAAACTTCCAAAATTGTCGAAGAAAATTTGCAAAAAAAATAATTACTGAAAATTATTGTTTTTGGTTGTCTGAAATAAAATATGCCTTTTGCAATTCAAATTATCGTTTTGTGATTTTATTTATTCATACTATAATTTATTAAAAAAAAAACTGTTAGTCCAGTTTTAAGTTTTCACTTCTGACGGCTGTCCCGATGGTGGCTTATATTTTATACTAGCTATTCACACGCGGTTTCGCTCGCGTTGAAGCTCTTAAATAAATATCTTTCAACCCTTTACAACACTTTTTTTCCAATTATAAAATAGCCTATGTCCTTTCTCAGGCTCTAGACTATCTGTGTACCAAATTTCATTTAAATCGGTCCAGTAGTTTTGGGAGTGAAAGCGAGACAGACCGACAAAGTTACTTTCGCATTTGCATTTATATTTCAAAATTACCATAATATGCTTTTTGTTTATTTAATAGCAGTTCACTACGTGTTATAGTAAGCGACAATTGGTTGGAATTGTGTTTTAATTTTCAAACTTTAGTAGTTAAAAGTCTGTTTCTTCTTAGATGTTTAGAAGATGGAATGTAAGCGCCAGTAAATGATAAAGAAAGTTCTTTTGCTACAAAATCTTTATGTACGATAAAAAGGAGAGTAGTGAATAGTCCGTTACAATTTTAAAAATCCCATTCATCTTTCTGCCCCGTATAATGTTGCCTCGGCTGTTTCCGGTGAACACGTTCCATTCCTGGGCATGAACGGTTGCGTTCATAACAGAGTTCTTTTAAAAAACTTCACCATGACGCTTTTTGGCTGTCGGTGCGCGCGCATCGTTAAAATTTCACTCTCATAAACGCTCCAAAAGAGGGTATAACTTGAAAAATTCCCATTTTAAGGTAATGGCGACGGAGTTGTCTCGCACTTTGTCATGCGATGGTGAGGAAGCGTCCGAACATCTGCTGAACTTATCACCTTTCGAGATGAAGAACCTCCTTTATCACATCCTCAGCGGCAAGGAGTTCGCTATAAACAGCGGTAAAGTACACTTGCTGAATATTTATTTCGTTTATTGCCATTATTAATGCTGCGGTGTTGCAAATTTAACTTTGAACTTTCCTTGTTTATCGTTAGGCATATTGGTGTAGGTTTATGATCCCCAAAGAAAATAATTAAAAGTCCAAACAAAAAGCCATGCCGACCTATGTGACTCTGTGGACTTAATTCTGTATTCTCGAGTGACCCGAGTTCGATTCCCGGTGCACAAACGAAATTATTAATTTTAATCCTAAGCGCTGATTTTTCACATTGTTAGCGTTAAGGAAGTCGTTTTGAGGAAACCTGCATTTCTTTAGATTTAAAAATATTTTGAAAAGTCTAGTCTGGTCATATGCGGTGGCTTCAGGAAGACTATGCCTCGAGAAAATATAATGCATGTACTATTTACTTATTATTTTCTTAACAAAACACAGTATATTAAAACTTGTTCTAATTATCGTTGTAAAACGATATTTGAAATTGCTTGATGCTGTAATGGCCATAATAATAATAGGTGCGCAAATTATTGCTGCGAAAAGGCAATGTAGATAAATTTAGTCTTGATTTTCATCTGTCTGACTTAGCGGTTAAAGCGACTGGGCTAAAATCTGGAAGACGTGGGTTCGATTCCCGCAGCGGCAAAAAACTTTTCGTTCCCTTTTTCTATAAGTTTTGATGTTTCATCTAAGTGCAGAGTTTAGCACGATAACAATTTAAATCTTATTAAATAGTCCATTACAATACAACGGGAAAATTTGCCTGTAAAGTGTAGTAATAGATTTATCGACAACAATATTAGAAACCGGTATAAAGATTGTAGGATTAATACCTGCGTTTTATGTAAGTTATGTCCAAATTAAATATTAAAAATGACGATGGAAAGTCCGTATGTGTCCCGACAAATCCTCAATAATGGCACGTGACTGAAACAAAGTATTTCATTTACACAACAATAAATATTGCAACAAAATTATTAAGTGCTTTGTGTGCCTACAATATAACGCTTGAGAATTTCACATTTGTATTAGTAAATTGTTCAACGGACGATATGTGTAGTCTTTATGTGCCTTGTTTCTCAGCTTTTTTTTTGTAATTTTTTACAGATCACGGTACTGTGCGTAAATTTCGCATGGGTCAACTTACGTTACATACAGTCTATTATTTCTGGTTTAATTTTGCCTTATAACATTTGCAACGAGATTGTTCAAAGAAAAATTATTTTATTTTATGTTATTAGTTATACTGTTTGTTTGTAGTTGACTTGTTCTACATTCAATAGTTGTCGTTAGAATAATACGTTTTCTACATTTTCTCTTATTCGTGTAAAAATAATTTACATTGTAATTCTAAGAATCGATGTTTCCTTTGCAGCAAACTCCCTGTTTGTAATAAAGGAAAAGATCAATAAAGACAAAGGCGAGTTATTAGCACAGGATATTGCGCTATGCTTTTGTGTTACCAGAATATTTGTGCATGTCCCAACACTTGTTGCATTTTAGCTTTACGAATAGCACGCAATAAAAACCCATGCAACTTTTATTTAAATATATTTTGTATATTATTCCTACGTTGCTATTTGTTTCTCATTTATTTTATGTTTCACGCTTAGCGATTTTATTCGTATAAAGTGTTTTAATTCCTGAATTATTTATTAAAAAATTATTAGAATTAAATTTGTAGAATTTGTTTAAAAGGTTTTTTAAACACGGTCGAGTGCGGATTAAACCAGTATATGTACTTAATCACGTTTACGAAATTTTTCCCACAGCGTCTTTATTTATATGATGCCATGAATATTTGTCTTCTATGCAATATTTAATATTGGGGAACATGATTTTTAAACCTGATGAATTGTTTAGTTTTTGATACTATTCGCGTTTATGGCTACATAACACCCATTTTCAGCGATACGTATAACGTACTCAAAAGTTTACCAAAACACATTTTTTTTATTTCTCTCTCATGTCTGACAAAGATTTGAGTAAAGTCTATTTAATAGTATATACAAATTATATTCACGAATATAGAAATCGAGTACTGCCTACTGTTGAACCAGATCAAAATGTGTGTTAACAAAATTCTAATGAATATGCCATATACAAATCATCAACGAAGGGTTTAAAGATTGAGCCTACAAAATATTGATTCGATTCTTATTTATATCTTTATATATATTCTTCTGTATGTGTGTATGTCACTGAACTCCTCCTAAACGGCTGGACCGATTTGAATGCAATTTTTTGTGCGACTTCAGATCGATTTGAGGATGGTTTAGACTCACAAAGTTATTCGACAAAGTTTGAAATTTTCGAATTTTAGACGTCTGTCCGGTCCGCTAGCATACATAAAAAATTCTAAGTTTCTGATGCCGCAAAATTTCTTAAATATCGAAACGACTTGAAAAAATCTTAGTTTCAATTTAATTTCATTATTAAATATACATACATTAGATAGTTGTCTAATACAAATACAATCAAAATGTTTGCTTCAGTAAGAGTGAGGTTTTTAGTTATCCTGCATTTTGTTTAAACCAATGTTTCCAGTTGGTTTTAAAAAGAGAATTGAATCATTTGTCAATAACGCCGATCCACGTTACACACGTATCCTAATAATACGATCATCATTGTTTACCTTTTCGTGACTAACTAACATTAATTCCGAACTAAAAGTCACCACAAGTGCACTTCGCTCGAACTCGGCGTGAAACCAACTTGTACGTTTCAGTCGCCCGTGGAAACTTCTCGATCGTGAGCAACACTTCGACTAGATACGGGAAGAAGTCACAAATCGTTTTGGAGGGACAGTCCCTTCAAGGCGGCATTGAAGACGGTGAGTATTATAGACTACTGAACATTTACTATAGGTCAATAGTATATTTTTGAGATTAATAATAGACTAGCTTTAGCCCACGACTTTGGCGCGGTTTTTATTCAATATAACGCATGTAAAAAGTTATCACC
Organism: Iphiclides podalirius; assembly: GCA_933534255.1. Classification (NCBI taxonomy): domain Eukaryota; kingdom Metazoa; phylum Arthropoda; class Insecta; order Lepidoptera; family Papilionidae; genus Iphiclides; species Iphiclides podalirius. The sequence goes on along the minus strand of OW152815.1, from coordinate 11,756,541 downwards.
CCAAAAGATTACGAACGTACGAAAAAACTGAAACGCATCATTATTTATTTATGGTCAGTACTCTTAAATCAAATTTTCTTGTTTATAGCTTTAGGGAACACAGAGTTTCATGGATGAATTTCGGATGCTTACATTATAAAATAACCTTTATTCAGCATAAGGTCTATACCAGTTTTGGCCGCGAATGATAGTCAGGTCACATCTCTATATATATTAATTCTTCTATGCCCGTGTATGTCACTGAACTCCTCCTAAAAGGCTGGACCAATTTTAATGAAATTTTTTGTATATAGATATTATAAATAATTCTTTGTAACAACAAGAAACCAATTGCCGTCTGACTTGCAATTATTTATATATATATATATATATATATATGTGGTGTATTGAAATGGTTTATATAAAATTAAATATATACAACGTGGCGCTACTACCGTGACATCCTGTGCTGTAAGGACGAACATAAACTTAACGTGAAAAATTAACTTAAAAATTTACAAACATAAATTTAACGTGGACAAACACACAGATACGAAACAATTATATGTGGGTCACACAAATTTTTGTCCCTTGTGGGGATCGAATGCACGCCCCCGACGCCGAGGCCTATACCTTGGCATAGCGCCACGGAGTCATCAGGAGTTTGATCGAAAATAATCTTTTTTAATTTTGAAGTTTTTTTAACGTATATATTTTTTATGATTATTGGCAAGTAGTGTATTTTGTGTTGTGTTGTGTTGTATGCATAAAAAAAATAAATGAATAGAAATGTCGATACTGATTATCATCCGGTGTTTGTGAACGAAGCGCCGATGGTGGAGCAGGACCGGCAGGGCCAGTGGCTGCGTCGGCGCCGTCTCGACGGGGCTTTGAATCGCGTACCAAGGGACTTCTATCCGCGCGTATGGGGCGTCCTCGAGAAGGTGGAGCATCTTTTTATATAAAACCTTTACGAATATAGCTGAGAATCCCAACGACCACCTCCCCCTCACCACCCTGGCGGATTTATAATCTAGGCCGCTCTAGGCCCCAGCCCATGTAGTAAGTTCCAGCCGCCCCTTTCTCCGAGCCCATCACATATCTTGTTATCATCAGTGAATTTTTGTCACGATTAGAAGCCCCTAATATGGGGCCTATTGGGCCTTAAAGCAAATCCGCCACTGACCCCCCCCCCCCCCCCCTCTCTCCATCAAGTTATATGTGAGTCCCGGACAAAACGGAACCATGTTGCACCTATTTCCGTAATCCTTGGGCACTAAGATTTCTCACCTAACATTTGAGTGTATTCACTGACGAAATTTATCACGAATCCGCGAAAACTTTGTTACTGTACAGCGATAATGAATTAAATAGTCACGTTGCAAAGAATATTGATATTTAGAGTCACTGCAGTTTTTCTATTTTTCTACTGGTAACAAATAGTTTTTTCACATCTGTGACTAAGAACTCTTAATTAAAAAATTAAACAAAACGAAATTAAATAAATCATAAAACGTAAATCAAAGTTTGCAGGTTGCATGCTCGTTCATTCACTTACATCGATCGAAACGCTTTCAGTGCCAAGGCCTGGTGATCCAGGGCAAAGTGCTGCAGCCGAATTTGACCCAAGAGATGACTTCCGGAGAGTTGAAATTCGCGCTGGCGGTGGAGACCGTGCTGAATTCGATCCCTCAACCGGAGTATAGGCAGCTGGTGGTCGAGGCACTGATGGTGCTCACTTTGGTCGTGGAGTATAAGGCCGTGAACCATTTGGGCGGGACGATCACCGTGGAGCACTTGGTGCACAAGGCGAACCAGATATTCCTGGAGGACCAGGTAACGACCTTGTTTGAGTAACTTTGTTCCGTTAATACCCGTGTTTTTCCACTTGCGTTGTGTTGCGCTGTTCCGATTATAGAAAAGAAATGAAGTGGGTTTTTTTAATGTGAAAAAACGGCGGTATACCGATTTTAAGTGCTGCACCCGAGGGTTGCAGATGCGTTGACAACCTTTTGGAAATTGGACACCGGATACCTCCCTTACCAGAGAAAACGCGAAAGTATTATACTTCCACTTCACGCCGGTCTTCTGTGAGGTCGTGGTACTGACCTGCACAAGCCTGCCCATTCCTACAACAGCCGAGGCTGCTGCGTGGCCCTACCACAGATATTTAGGCATGGTGAAAGTTAGCGCATGCGCATTAACTGTGGTAGGGTCAGCAACAGCTTGGGATGTTGCACGAATGGGTAGGTCCGTCCGGGTAAGTACCACGACCTCACAGAAGACCGGCGTGAAGTGTCATACTTCTGCGTTTCGTCTGGTACGTGAAGTAGTCGGAGCCCACTTTATTATAAGGTGACAACGCATCTGCAACCCTACGGGTGTTGCAAATTTCCATGGGCGGCGGATATCACTTAACATCGTGTGATCCGTTAGCTCGCTTGCCACCTTCTAACGTAAAAAAAAATATATTTATTCTCTGTACAGTCACTAAAGAATAAATACCTGTGGTATGCCCACGCAGCTTTAGCCGTTGCACGAATGCGACGATACGCGAAAACATAACACCCTAACTTCACACCGGTTCAGTAAGAGCCGTGGTACTTTATCGAACGAGCGCGCCTTTGCCATGGAGAAATCTCTCGTAATCTAGAGTTCAAGTCGACCATAGATAACTCTCTCGTAATCTAAAGTTCGCCTCGACCATAGAGAACTCTCTCGTAATCTAAAGTTCGCCTCGACCATAGAGAACTCTCTCGTAATCTTAAGTTCGCCTCTACCGTAGAGAACTCTCTCGCAATGTAAATCATCTCCCTCTCATTGAAAACCAACAGATGCGGTGCAACGGCGACGCGACCCTCTGCTGCGCGAAGGCGGACTGCTTCGGGGGGGCGCTGCTGTGCGGGGGGATTCTCGTTTTCGCTTTGTAGTTAGGTTTGGTAAATCCCTTTGTCTAGAGTTAGGTTTGGTAATCCCATCCACCACTACCATCTAGATAGAGATGATGCGTATTTACGTTACCAAGTATTGATACCAGGTATTTCCTTGCAAGTAAACCAACCAGGTATCGGCCCGATATTTTTTCAAGACTTGAAAGTATTTTTCCATTAAAGTATAAGAGCCCTTCAAACTTCAGCGTAAGTATTACTACGCCGATCGAACTCGAGCGTCGAAAGAATCGAATGCAGTGTTACTAACTGTTCAAAAATAATACTCCTAAAGCAATTCGAAAACCAAGTAAAATTTATTAAATTGAAAAAAAAAAATTAAATTTAAAATCACGATTTTTTTTATATTATAGGTTAAGGCAAAATAATTATCTGATAAAATAAACCATTTCATTCAAAATGGTCAAGAACATCAAATATAATATAATTCATTAGAAATGAATATGTTAAGAATAAAATCAAAACAATATTAAAAAAAATATTAGAATAAATAAAATATTCATACCAGACAAATAGGCCTCGGCCTGACTTCGGCCTAAGCAGCACAGCAATGTAAAATTTTATTTTTTTAAATAAGTAGTTTTGTGTATTTCTTTTCTAAAATGTGATTAAAATTTAACTCCTAAACAAATATTCCCGTAAATATTTACCTCCCAAAAAACTTCATATTTTTTAATCCTCAATTTAGGAAGAAAATCCCTAAGTTGGCATCCCTAGGCGTGCACCGCGCGATGGCGAAGCCATGTATATCGGTCTCGCCTGGTTTGTCTCTCACTTGATTAGGTAACTTCTGTTCATACATATAAGGTTCAGATTGTGCTTATACGTGAAATAAAATACTTTCGAAGTATTTTACGTCTTATTTTTACAGCACAAGGTTTTAACTTGCAAGGAACCTAGTATTCGACTCGTTGCGTTGGACAGAAAATACTTTGAAAGTATTTTGATACCTGGTTTCTGTACCTGGTATGAAAAGGTGGACGTACTTTTAAGACCTGGTACGCGATTTAGCAAGTATAACCCATCCCTACATCTAGATCCATTGCCACCTTATCACATAAAAGAAGGTCATTACTTATGAGAGCCGTGATAGCTCAGTGTCCGGGCGCTCGCCTTTAATTACATTTACTCGAGCAACCTGAGTTCGATCCCTGGTGCCAGCACCAATCAGGTAAAACCCCTCGATGGATTGTTTCTCGCGATGAAAAATAATTCTAAACCAACCACAGTACTTAGCATTACCATACACTCTTTACAGACTTTACATTGAATGGTCGGTATGCGTTTCTCTTAAGACGCAGAAACATTCTGCCTATCCAAATTATTCCAGTATCTATAAAATATATATATCTCAATGGCTAAAACTTGCGAACTTTAGAGTGGCAATTGAATGTTTCTGGAGCTAGGACCTAAGAATTAAAACATGTAGAAAAAGTACAAAAAGATTATCGCCGCTGTGGGAATCGAAGCCACGTCTTCGGCATTCACGGCCTGACGCTCTAGCCACTGAGCTAAACGGCTGATAGACACAGCGACGAAAATCTTAACGCCTTCTTTCTACATTGTTATTTAGCATTTGAAGCAATGCTTGGCGCATCAAGGACCTAAGGACGCAGGACCTAAGAATTCATTAAGGTAGCATTTTATTTTTCTCACTGCTTTTCGTTGTTTTCATATACGAAATATCTATCCTTTTGGATGATTTTTGACGATGCTATAATACATGATCAATTTGATTATCCTCAATTTCTATTGGAGTTTGCTTAAATCTGGTTACAGATCCATGAATGTGCTTTAGTTGTGTGGGCACTATTATAACCTTTCCACTTTAATTTTTCGTGGTGCAGACTCATCGCGCAATTCGAACATTAATCAGTCGTTGAACTATCCTTTTAACTGACTTCATATGTATTTTTAATTTTGTTACCTCAGTACTCTATCATTTATGAAATGATTTTAAAAATTATTTTTGCACTAGGTTGATTTAGTTCCCATGTTGTTCCATTTCATTAGTATTGGACCAGAGAGTCCGGAAGTACATCAGAGTGAGATATTTTCGTAGCCGTGATAGCTCGTTCGGGCCGTTCACCTTTTAATTCAATATAATCGAGCAACCTGAGTTCGATCCCCGTTGCCGGCACCAATGCAATTGTTAATTTTAAACGCTGACTATCATGTGCTCAACAATGAAGTAAAACATCATGATTAATTCGAAAATATGCAGTTGTTATTAGCTTGAAAATATGCAGTTGTTATTAGTTCGAAAATATGCAGGTTTCGAAATAATAAAAAAAAATCCGAAGATAGGTGAAGTTCGCTAATTGACAGTGGTGTCGCGTCATGTTTATGCCCTAATACTCTAAACAGAGGCCTTTGGCCAGCAGAAGGAATGCTATTTCTTTACTTATTTTTTGTTAATAAAGAAGTTTTACTTGTTACGTTATATATATATACAAACACTTTAAATTTGACTTTTTAAAAATACATTGGTTTGCAACATTTTGTTCTCATTGTGAACAATGTTGTAAAAATTATAAATTTTATTTTGAATCAAAGTCAAAAATTTAGTTCATTCATATACTTTTTCAAGCACATCCAAAGTCTTTAAATACACCAGAAGCAAGACTGCCAGGCATTGATAATGAAACAAATAGCAGTGGTACCTTTGTTCTCGCATTGAATAAATATAAAAGCATGGTCTTTATTATCATGAAGACTTGTGGCCAGTACTGACATAGTGTCTTAAAAAAGCCATATTAGGTTGCAAATCTCAAAGGGACCTTAGCTTTTGCTAAGCCACTGATAGCTAAAGATTTAATAACATTTTTTATAAATAAAAAATCAATTAACCATCAAAAAACTACCTATATCTTTTATTATTTCTTTCTATAAAATATCTTCAATTCACATGACTAAGAAACAAATCTAAGCTTCATCCTTTTTGCCGAAAGGATTCATTTTTGATAGCCAAGATGTTGTTGTCCTGTGAATAAATGAAAACAGATATTATAATCAATTTAAAATATTTTTCATACAATGTATTTTTTACCACCATTGATTGTGAATTTGAATTTAAATATTAATTAAAAGTATTCAGCTTATTAGTAGGAAGTTGTAATGTAATAAGTTAAAGTGTTATAATATACTATTGAATTATGGTACAATTTATTGTATTATATGTATTTAATTCATCTAATTACAGTAAAACTAACTGATGGATTTTATCACAGTTTATCTTAGTTTTGAAATATCCAACATTTCAAATGCTTAAAACAGCATTTTGGTCAAGGGCTGGACTGAGATGCAGTCGTCCTGGTGTCATCATTAACTCGGGCTATAGTCAGTTTGAAAATTATAAATTTTATTCTCATCCATGCAGTGTACACTGCTAACAGTATCATTAAATCTTACAGTGTGGGTGCGCTCAGGTAAGAATTTAATTTAGTATTGTAGTTTCACAAGATCTGTAGATCCCAAGCCGATAAAAGAGCCTAACCATCCCCTATTCCCTATTGAATTTTTTCTTTATTTCAATAGCCTGGCGTATAATCCTTAGTAACGGTGTTCTTTTCCGAGGATTTGTGGTTTATCAAATCTGATGATCCATAAGTTAGTTTTATTATAATGTGTATTATATTGATGTATAGTATTTGCGTAAATGTTTCTTTTTTACGTGAATAGGTAGAAGGCGATCTGGTGGTTCACCTAATGTTAAGTGATAATTGCTGGATAATGGACATTTGCAACACCAGTAGAGTGGCAGTTGCGTTGCTATCTTTTAATAATGTGTGCTCCGGCTATCTGACTCATGAGATGAAACGCATAAGTATAACACCATCCATTTCACATCAGTCTTCTGAGAGGTTGTGGTCCTTCCCTCTACGGACTTGTCAATTCGTGCTACAGCTAAGACTGTTGTGTGGCCTTACCACAGTTATCATGAAATAAAATTTTAACTTACGACATTTCATCAGTAGCATCTTTCTTTTCTTCCAACTCGGCTGCTTTTAATTTCTCCACCAGCTTCTTCCGATATATATTCTTTAAGGGAACAGGCTTGTTTTGAGCTTCTTTTTGTTTTGCCACCTTTGTTAATGCTTCATACCAAGTTAATCCGTACCATTCTATTTCTTCAGGTGTGTACTATAAAAAGAAAATTAAAATTATATATTTCTATCACTTAAGAAAAAAATTTACAAGATTGAAAAACTGGTAAGTTGGCTTAACTAAAGCTTAATATATACCAATATATCTTTTTGAAAGTGCATTATTAAATAATAATAAAATGCAAAATAACTATAATACTTACTGAAGATAAATATGTCTTGTATTCGTTATAAATTTCCTGTTGTTTCTGAGGATCATGGGCATGTCTTGGACATCCATTCATTAATTCTATTAGGATTTGCTTTTTAAGCTTCAATGCAAGCATTGATACAAGATCACAGGCAGGAGTCTTGAGCAAATAATGATCAAATCCATAATGATCATTAATTAGGTTAATAGTTCTATCCGTTACTGTCACAGAAAGATGAGTATTTAGAACTTCTGAACGAACTACAGTTCTCTTCAGCACTGGTACCCAATAGTGGGGTACTCTACGCCTTCTTGGATCACGCTTTTGAAAACCTGCAATCAAAATATGTGGTAGAATTGTAACTGCAGTAACAACAGTGGCAACCAATAACAACTTTCTGATATTTACTTATAACTCCAAGTAGTCAATTTATGTATATTTAATGTTTTTTCACAAACAAAGAGTACTGACACAAGGGATGAAATTTTTAGTATTTTTTCTTTTATATAGAATAACAAACAAACAGCACATAAGATGTACATACATAAGTACACACAATTTAGAAGATACCTATCTTTCTTTTGACAATTTAGGAAAAAATTATGAGAGTAAAATGTTTCGTTGATTATACCTATTCATAGGCAAATGCAAAATCCTTTATAAAAACAGTACTAGAATTTTTAGTTAGGGTACTGCTTACTTAAGAGGATAAGGAAAAATATTAACGAACAATGAATATAAGTAACTAATAGATAGAAACATAGATTTTTAGAAAAAAAAAATTTTGTAATTTAAAGAGGGAAATCACATTTTTACTTTGGTGGAGAATTCAGTTAAACTGAAAAACATTATTAGCAAAAATTATGTTCAACATTAAATTATTTCAAATTGATAAGTTAGATGTACCTTTGTATATACTAACACCATTTACAATTCTTTTTTAAATCTAAAAAAAATAATTCTATTATTTAAATCTATGTCTCCACCTATTAATTACTTAGTTATCATCGTTTCAATAATGTTTCTTTAAAATTAAAAATATATGAGTAAACGAAAAATACACATGCCCATATTGGCTAAATAAAATTTGTTAACTAATTAAAATTGACAATTTGAAATCTGAGATAATCAATGAAAATGAAATGTAAAAAACCAAAACCGTCTATAATTAACTCAGTGTTGATTATTTTGTGAGGGAAACATGTTGAATAACCTTGATGAAACCAAGTTTGCGATTTAATGCATATTTTATATATTATTTCCCTAGCCTTAGATTTTACGTTAATAAATTGCTTTATATCAACTTAAAAAAAAACAACCTTAAAACAAACCTTTAATCACAGCTTCACCTCCCCAAATACCCTCGTTAATTTCAACGGGATGTTTTAAAGGTATAGGAATATTCTGCACAGGTAAAGTTTCGCCCGTCAAATCATCGCGTTTCCACTTGCTTTCCTGAGGGACAAAATGCACTGCAGCAGGCTTCAAGACTTTCCATTCACGCCAAAACTTCTTATATGCTTGCGGTAACTCAGATGCGATACCAATATCAAATCTACTTTTCTTCTTAAATGTGTTTGATAACTGACGCGCAGTAGCCTGGAAAGAAAAGAGGAAACAGCAAAGTGAGATGTTAATCTCGTCTATTGAAAACACAACATTGATGATGTAATTTGGAAGCTTTTAAGAAATATTTTTACCTGAATACGAGACGATGCCATTTAACTTTTAATACTTAAAAACATACAACTCAAAAATTTTTCTTCTTTTACAAATATCTCAATTCTGATTTCAGAATGATAAAATTTAGTTCTGTTCTGTCCTGTCAGAAAGCCAGAATAGGCATGTCGAAAAAATATCAATATATTTTTAATAATATATCGATATATTCGGATCCAATATATCGATATTAAATATTCAATATTGAAGTTATATCAAAAACTATATATTTTTTAAATATATATACTATAATAATTACGAACGCACCTTGATATATCTCCAACATTAGACTCCATCGCGATCTATGCGTCAAAAGCGTCATAGTAGAAATCTCCGAAAGGATTAAAGCGTACAAGAAGCGAATCACTAATCATCCAAATATGCTGGCAGTCAATCTAATGAACACCCAAACAGTGGCTCGTAGACTAAAGAGAAAGATTCCCCAAGACCTTCTCTGAAAGGCACATGAATCAACGGAGCAGTCACTGGACGGCTATTGTGCAAGCCCTTCTCATCTTATACATATTGCTGAATATCTGCAAATTGATTGCAATAATGACATAAAAAAAATGTAATAAAAAAACAAATATTTAATACTTGACATATCTTTATTTTTTTTGGACTTTATATATATCGATTTTTTTTAACTTTATATATATCGATATATATTTCTTCACTTTCGACATCCCTAATTAGAACAGAAAATAATTAGTCGAATAGTGTTGTCGTATCGTCTAACTTTATTTATGAATTTACGACTCTTTGATCTATGGTATTTTACGGATTTTTTTTGGAAGTTTTTGGAGTATACTACTATGCTCGACAGATTTGATGAAAGAAATTGAAATAATAATAAATGAAATGAAACCTTATCATATACGCATTATCTTTTTACATTGAATTATAACTCTTTTGAAAACTAAACAAGTTTAAAAATAGTACATCGTTTGTATTTTATAGTTCAGAGGAAAGTAAACAGTAATTACGTCGATCTCAAACTTTATACATAATTACACTTCACTTTTTTTGTTATTTTTATTTACTGTTACTGTTAAACCAGTGAATTTAACAGTAACGTGTGATCTGCAATCCTCTTTTAACGAAAGATAATCAATTCAAGTAATATAACAAGGAAACTTTTAACGGAAGATAATCAATTCAAGTAATATAACAAGGAAAGCATAACAAAGCACGGGGCTTGAACTTCTACATCGCGATCAATTATGGAACCTATCCAATAGAATTTAAAAGGTCAAGATTGCAATTTAATTATGTTTCATTAATTATAGAATGATTGGTCATAATGAAAAATTTAATTTAGTTATAAATTAATGAATAAAACAATTAATTCACGAAAATAAGCACTTTACGAAAATTTATTATTTCGAAAATTATCAACGAAGCCATTAATCTTCTAAAGCTAAAAGTATTTATTTAATTACGTAAAAGCAAACGATCGTATGCAAACTCACTATTAAACTTTAAAAAAGGATGTGTGTACTTATGTACGCACGTAAAAGTTATACTTCTTTAGCGTAAATACAATTTTTTCATTTTGCTGCACTTTTCAAATATAAAATGGGAACCTCGCGATGGTAAAATTTTCCTCGCGATCGCCGGCGAATATGCTGTACCTAGTGTATGTTTGAAATTAATTGAAAAGTTCTTGCGGCGATGCATTGTCAAACGACGGCGTAAAAATTTGAACTTAAACCATGCTCACATTTTATATTAATTGATGCTAGTTACATTTTACATTTATATTCTTATTCATCTGTGCTGACGTGGATCAAAATAAAAAAATGGCAACTGACAAGTGATTGAGTGCCAGGTGGTGGCAAAATATTATGTTTACGTGCTAGAATTTCTAATTAATGTTAATTCTGTAACTATTTTTTTTTTAATTTAAGTTATCGTGGACAGTAAATAAACATAAATAGCGCTTTAATGTACGCAGTCAATAAGAAAAAATGTCTGACAATAAGAACGTCGTTGATCGTCTTGAGAAGGATCAAATGGATGTCTCTGATTCAAATTTAGCAGTGGCTTCAGATGATGTATCTGGTTCCGCAGGCAGTGTTAAAAATATTAAGGTAATTTACTTTGTAGTGTGTAGATATCTTAAATAATATCTCATTCGTCTCACAGACACGTTAATACATGTCTGATTTTATTATCATGATATTATTGTCTAGTTCAAAGAAGATACAAAGTGTATTCCTTTATTCGATTATATAAATTCGATATTAAACGCCTTGCAGTTTTGTACTAAAGATTGTATTATGAATTCCATAAAGACTTAAATATTTTGGATTCGTTCTTAAATCATAGTCACATTCTAGAAGTAAAATTTATGTGTTAACTTTTTTAGCATTCAACATCTTCGGAACGCCAAATTAAATTTGAAAGAGCACAAAAGTGTCTAGAAAATGCTGCACTTGTTTCTAAGCGTATAAAAGAGCATCGGAAAGCAACAGCAGAACTTTTGGGAAAGCCGTTTGGTGTGTCTTCTTTTAGTCATCATCTTTTTTTATGCTTTGTAGAATTTATTAAAGAATATCCAAAGTGTTAATAAAGTTGTTTTATAAGTAAACATTTTAAAGTTATAAATCATCAGTGGTTTTTGTAATGTGTAGCTGATTAGTTTATTTGGTCAAAGTTAACATAGTAAAAATATAACATGGTAATTTTAGATGATGAAGTTGAAGATACAGCATCAGAAATGGCATCCACCATGAGCGAAAGAACCGGTTACTCTGTGGCTACTGACACTTCAACAACTTTATCTGTTCAAGATGCTTTAAACAGTAAGCATCTTCTTCTAAATAAAATGTTGTAAATGTAGATTTCTGACATAAATTTTTAAAATTTTTATTTTATGGTTGTTGTACATTTCTTACTTACCTACATTATAAATTTATATTTCACCCAACAGTTCCTGGTATTAGTGAAAGTTTAGCAAATACATTAAAACAAAAAGAGTTGTTAATGGAAAGGATAAAACAGTACAAGGAGATCAGTAAAAGGCCAATGAAAAAATCAGCACCTATAAAAAAAGAGATACCATCCGATAGTGCACCTTTACATGATATTAAAAAGGTATTGAATTATATATTTTTTTAACTTTACTGTAAAAGAAAAGACTCATGTATACAAAGGTCATCACTTACAAAATATGGCAAATGTAAATAACTTTAACTCTGGCATAATTCAATTAAAATAAATTTTAAATGATAGAGAAAAATCTCTAATGAATTAATCAACAAGCAGAATTCAGCGGTCGCTCATAGTTTTCGAGAAAAAAATATTTGAAACTTGTTATTTTTACTAAGAAATCCACCATTTTATTTATTTGACTTCAAAAACTCAATACACAGTTCTGCCAACATGATAAATATAGGAAGCGGGCGACATCATACTCGTATCGATAGTCCGATTTTTTTTAAATTTAATGAGTTACAGAACCGACACAGAGCGAATCCGACTCGGACAGATTAGGTTAGAAGGTTCAGGCGGGAGCGGAGGTCCAAACAAAAAAATGGCAGATTTCTATAGTAAAAATCACACTATTTCATTATTTATTTTTTCGAAAACTATAAGCGACCATCGAATTCTGCTTGTTGATTAATTCATTAGTCATTTTTCTCTATCATTTAAAATTTATTTTAATTGAATTACGCCAGAGTTAAAGTTATTTACATTTACCCAAAATATAACACCTTGTTGAATGATTATTACTATATAAAATATAGAGTAACAATAAAATATTCTAGTCACCATATCACAGTTTAAAGTTTGGAAGTAACTGACAATGTGATAACATAAAAACACTCCTTAGCAATAAAAGAATTAGGGAAAAGCTAAATATGAGCTATAATCTAAATGCATGTGCAAAATATTTAAAACTAGGTCATAAAAGTTTTAAAGGTCATTATAATAAATGTCTTTTGGAGACTAAGTGTTATATTGTTATGATTTTAAGAATGGAAAGAAATAAAAATGTATTTATTTGATTTATTGTTAAGAACCACCAATGCTAAATAATTCTTACCTTCAATGACACATTCATTATACAATCTGCTTATGCTCATACAAGAAAATGATGACCAAGATTAGTTTTATACAATTTGTGTTTGACTGAGGGAATAAAAAAACGTGGTACACGGCAGGGAACTTTTAACAATATTTGTGATGGTAATTCTGCAGAAACTATAGTCCCATTTGTAAACTTGTACAAAAAAACAAGAACTAAATCTTGTTATTTACGTCTGTCCCATAATTAGCATAATTGTAATAATATAACTCGTGAGTAGAATAAGTTTCCGTATGATTACCACTAGAACAAGATTGTCAACCAAACAAACCATAGTATTTTACTGAATATTTATCAGTATAATGATTTCAATTTGTAGATTTCCCTTTTTTTTCTTTTTTTTTTATGTGTGAAAGTGAATGAGCTGGCAGTTCACCTGATTTAAAGTGATAACCGCCTGCCCATGGACATTTGCAACACCCGTACGGTTGCAGATGCGTTGCCATTTCTTAATGAAGTGGGCCCCGGCTACCTCACTCAACAGACGTCTGACCATGACCTGTCAATTCATGCAACGGCAAACACTGTTGCGTGGCCTTACCACCGAAGTTAACTGCATATAATATTTAATTTAATATATTTTAAATTATCTAAATTAGTAACTTAATTATTTTCAGGGAGATAATAGCTCTGTTGTTACAAAATTAATAAGCACTATTAAAGAAAAGGAAAATGTGCTTAGTGTTATGCAAGTAAAAATGAAAGCTTTGGAAACAACTATTTTAGACTTACAAGAGAAGATTAATGAAAAAGATCAGATCATTGAGGCTAAGAATAAAGCCACTACATTAATATCTGATAGCCTGAGTAAAAAAGGTGGGTTAAAGTTTTTTTTTTAAAGATCAATTTGAAATAAGTGATCAAGATTAGTATTACTCTTATATTTTTTTTGTAGAAAGAGATACTCTGGATTTACTTGAAGATACTCGACAACAAATGAGTCAAATGCAGTCTAATTTTATTGCAATGGAGACTGAATGGAACGATGAAAAACAAAGACTACTCAAACAAATTAGCGAACAAGAGGAAAAAATTAAAAGTCTAGAAGAAGCCAACACAATACTGGAAAAATCTCGGTTTGAGATTGGAGTATCATATTCAAAATTAGTAGAAGAATTAGAAGTAAAGAATAAAGAAATTGAAGAACTGCAAGAAAAAATACAAACAATAACAAAAGCAAGTGTTTTGGAATCATCTTTAGAGGATAATGATAATGATGTCAAAGAAGAAAAGGGTACACTTGAAATATCCGAAATGATAGAATTGACGAAAAAAATTGAATTATTAGAGCAGATCAACTGCCAAATGCGACAGACCAACAAGGATTTGGAAAGTCAGATTTCTGTTATGTATCAGGAGCAGAAACCTACATCAAGTTCACCTATCAAAAAAGCAAGCCCTCACCCAACTCGAAAGGGAGGAAGAAATACAGCATCTAAAACTAAGTCACCCTGGAGCAACCTATCTGCTGATATATCACATCAAGAAACAGAAAAATCAAATGTGAAAAATGAAACCATGATGAAACATGAGTTAATAGTTCAATCTCTTAACAAAGATATATTGGAAAAAGAATATTTACTCTCACATAAAGATGAGGTAATATCTAAACTGCAATCTGAAAATAATGAAAAGGAAAGTACTATTAATAAATTACAACAAGAAATTGAAGTACAATTTTCTAATATAAACAAAATTGATATTGGCGTTTGTACAGAAGAAATAAATGTTTCAAAGCCTACAGATTCTGGCAAAATATTAAAAGAAGAAAATATTATAATGCATAGTGACAGTGTGACAGAAGATGGCAATTCATTGCAAGAAAAATTGAAATTGGCACATGACCAGATTGCTTTACTAAATGAAGAAATAGAGATAGCTAACAAAAACATGATTAAAGTTAAGTCAAATTACAAAGTTAAACTAAAACAAATGCAAAAAACTATAGATAACTTCAGTAAAGTATCTGATGCTAACACTGAAATAGTAAAACTGAATGAGGAATTACATCAATTATCACAAAAAGTTGCCGAGTTAGAGGAAGAAAAAGGGAACCTACAATTACATCTTGTTGATTATGACAGCGGTCGCTGTAAGTTCTACTATTTATACTTTCCATTAGGCTGGGATATTAATGACTTGCTTTTCGTCAGTTTTTGTTTCAAAAAGTATATTCATTGTCTGTTCATTTATTATTGCTTAATGTAAAATAATTCGTGCATAATAATTTGCCCTAAATAATACTGTCTACCTTTATATTTATTATTGACGACCCGAATGGCGTAGACGGTAGTGTACCTGCCTTCTGCTCCAGAGGGTGTGGGTCAATCCCCACTACTGGAAAAATATTGTGTGATGAGCATAGTGTTTTTCTAGTGTCTGGGTGTTTATATATGCATAATGCATATTTATTTACAAAAAAAAAGTATGCTTAAGTATGTCTATCAGTTTTCTAGTACCCATAGTACAAGCGTTGCTTATTTGGGGACTAGAGAATGTTGTGTAAAAAGAATGTGTCCTAAATATTTATTATATATGGCATATATATTTATTTATTATATTGTATATATATTTATTATATATATGTATTTATTATATATCATTGAGGTATGATAAACAAGTGAATCTGGTTTAACTTTGATGAATTAAGTAATGTAATTGCTGTAAAACTGATTGCTGTTTTATTTAGATTGGATATGTTACCTAGCTGTTCTTAACTTAATTTTATGATGATTTCAGTAACAGAATCTGAGGTTTATAAGAAATTGGTGGAGGTGGAGAACTTAGCAGATTCTCGACTTAAATCAATAACTTTATTGGAAACACAAAAATTTGAACTTGTCCAAGGTAATTAACTAATATTTTTTTTTATATATAATATTGGTCATATAAATGCCTTGTTATTACCTTATTTAATAATTTATTTCAGAACTTCACGTTCTACAACAGAAAAATAATGATATGGAAGATAAATTAGCAGATATGGCCCAGCTACAAAATGAACATGTATGTTCGGAAATAAAGTCAGTGCAGCTAGAGGAACAAATAGATGAATTAATTGCATCTAAAAAGGAATTACAACTTCAGATAGAGGACCTAAAAGTAGATAACGAACAAGCTTGGAAAGCAATAAAGGCTTTAGAGGAAGAAAAAGAAGAAGTAATTCATAAACTAGAAAATTACATACAGGAAAACATGGAACTCACAGACAAGCTTGAAAAACTCAGTGTTGAAAAAGTTAGTTCTGCTGAATCTATAGAAATGGTTGAATCACTAACCACTCAAGAGAAATTAGAACTTGAAGAATATAATAAAAATATGGGAAAAAATCTTGACGAAATTCAATCTGAGACATTTAAAGTTAATGTACCAACTGAAGATAAAGAAAGTATGTCCGATCTCGTTAAACAAACCGTAGAGTTAAATAAAAGAATTGAATTATACACACAAGAAAGACAAGAAGTATTAGATAAAATGAATAAAGTTTGTGCAGAAAATGAAGAATTGCAGATGAGAATAAAAATATTAAGCACAGAATGTGAGAATTTGACAAAAAATGTTGACATTTTGGAAAAAGAAAAAAACACACTTAATTTGTTAAATGAAGAGTTGAGTAATCAAATAGAAATTCTGAAACGTGAGAGAATAGATATTATGAAAGAAACTATAGAAATACCTAAACCGTTAGCCATAGATGAAGGAATAGAGGGAACAAATGTAGAGGCACCTCAAGATGAAAAACTTGCTGGTGATAAGGCAAATAATAGATCAAAATCTATTAAACAATTGACTAAAGATATACTTAAATTAAAAGCAACTATTAAGGAGCGTGAAGCAGAAATTGCTGACTCTCAGATGAAGATTCTATCATTAGAAGAACAGCAAGAAAAACAAAAAGAACTGGCTCTGAATAATAATACACTTGATAATAAAGTGAAGCAATTAATGGAAGAGAACTCTCAGCTAAAACGCGACTTAGAAACTGTACACAAAGATTTTGGATTTGATCAACAGTACAAGCAAGCTAATGATGTATTGCAGCAAGAAATGCAGAAAATACACCAAGAATATTCTATGGGAATTAGTGCTCGGGACAATAGAATACATGAATTGGAAAACCTTCTTGTGGAATATGAAAAACAAATGTTTAGTTATGGCAACTCTTTACAGCAAAAAGATAAAGAAATAGCTGAATACATTAACCAAATTACCAAACTTAACGACGTGTCGCAAAAATTAAAATCTACAATTGATCTTCTTGAAGAAGAAAAGTCTAAGGATCAAAGTGCAGAATTAGTAAAGTCTCTGAATAAAGAAATCATAATGTATCAAAAGAAATTATCAGAGTGTGAAGATAAATTAAAAAGTTTAGAAGAAGAAAAAGTTCAACTATTTGCTGTAAAAGCAGCTTTAGAGTTGCAAAATAATGACTTGGACTTAGAATTAAAGAATTTGCAAGATTCCTTAACCCAAAAACAAACAGCTATCAAAGAATTACAAGTGCAACAACAGAAATATGAAGGGGACTATTCAACAATTATGCTTGAGGCCAAGGAACGCGATGAAGAGATTCACGAAATTAAACTACAATTAAGAAAAGAATCGATTGAAAATGAAAAGCTGCGCACGGAAATTTCTCAAAAAAATTATGAAACAGAAGAGCTTAATAAGCGATGTGATCAATTGAATCAAAAGCTTACTACCATTTCCCAAGAGAAAGAACAGTTTATGGGGTTAGAAGTCAAAAATAAAGAATTGATGGAAAAATTAAAGAAGTTTGCTGTCAATATTAAAAAAAAATCAACATTATATAATGAACTGGAAGGACAATATAACGAAGTTCAAAAGAACCTTGAAGCTACTAATATTAAAGTAGAACAATTATTATTAGAAGTCCAAGATATACCTATATTAAAAGAAAAAATTAATCAGATGAAAAAAGAATTTGATGATCTTTTGAATGAAAAGTTAACATTGGAACAAAGATCCCAAAGTATTAGTCAGTTGGAAGAAGAAAATTGCACGTTACGTGAAAAACATAAAATTGCTCTTGAAGAAATGTCTAAATTAAATGTTTCATTAGATAGTTCACATAGAGATTTGACGTGTGCTCAAGAGAATATACAAAATATGAAAAATCAGATTGAAGTCTTGAATAACAAATTGGTTGAATATGAAATTGAACAGAAAAATAGCAGCAATTTGCTTACAAAAATAAATTGTTTAGAAACTGATATTAATCAGAAAAACCAACATATAATAGAACTCTCTAACCATATTGAGACATATGAGCAACAGTTAACCCAATTAAGATTTGGCCATGACGCTAAAGTCCAAGAACGAGACCTATACATAGAAACTCTTCAAAGTGAAATCGAAAAATATAAACATCGTATTTACCGTTTAGAAGAGAGTATATCGATCATGGAGAATAGACGTTATTCTTTGGAACGTAAAGCTGATCAACTAGATACTCAATTACAGGAAAAACAAAAAGCTTACAGCGAATACTCAAATCAGGAAGATGAGTTGGTGAATAGATTAGCTGTTTTAATTGATCACGACAGAGTTGTTGAAAAACAACTTTACGAAATAGATAATGAGAATAGGGATTTACAACATAAAATTCAACATCTTAATGAAGAGTTTCAGCGAGTAAAGCAAGCATATTCTGATTTACAAATACAATGCAGTTCTTTACAAATAAAAGCCAATAAGGCAGATGAAGCTGAATCCGAGATTTCTTTGTACCAATGCAAGCTTAATGATCTTGAAGGAACTCTTAAACGTTTTACGAGTGAACATCAAATGTTATTAGCACAAAAGAAGATTGATATTGAAGAGCTAGAATCTGAATTCAATACCCAAATTGAAAACGCTATTAAAGAAAAGAAAACATTGAGTGAAAAGTATGAAAGAATAGGTGAACATGTAAAACAATTAGAACATAAGTTGCAAGAATATAGGGAGACTATAGAAAACCAAAATATTAATTTAGAGGAACTATCTGCAGTTAATCAAAATTTGACAGAAAAAACTGTAAAATCAGATACATCAATAGATTATACAGAACAATATATCAGTGAAATAAATAGACTAAACGCTCTGGTTAACCATAAGAATCAAGATATCTTGGATCTTGAAAACAAAGTTAAAACACTCCAGACTAATAATGTCGCACTTATTTCCAGTTTGGAAAGTAAAATCGCTGAATTATCATTCAAACTATCACAGTCAATTGCACAAGTAGAAGAAATGTCAAAGGAAATAAAATCTATCACTGAAAATAATGAACATTTGAAAATTGCATTAGTTAAAAAAGATGATCAAATAAAGCAATTAACAGTGAAAAATAAAGTAGTTTTTGAAATGAACATTCCGAAAACTGAAGGTATGACGATCACGTCTACAATAGAGCAGTTAAATGAGCAGAGTGATCTCGATTTAGCTTCCCTTCATTCTCAAATTGTGTCTGAACAATTTGTTGATGATATCCAGCCTTTACCCAAAAAAGTGTCCGAGAGTGGTCGTCTAATCCAGGCAGCACAAAGTAGTTCACACCCCCTTGAAGAAATCCATGAACCAACAATTGTAGCTAAAAAGTCTTACGATTGTTATAAAGAACAAGACAGTGTTGCTGAAGATGATCCATTTAGTTCCCAAGAAGGATGGGGATTTGGTGGCGAAGAAGCTGAAGACGCTTCACTTGGATATTCACATTTCAATGACGAGATTTTCCAATTAAAAAATGAAAACGAAAGATTAAAAGGCGAAGTAAATTCAATAAATACTAAGTTGTTAAAAGCTGTTAAAAAGTTAAAGGAACTAAAAGCTGCGAATGAAGTGCTATCAAATGAGCTTAAAATATCTAAGCAGTTATCGGAGAAATCCATTCTTGATACGGCAATCGAAAACGAGCTTGCCAATAACTTAGAAGTTTTAGAAAAGAAGGTGCAAGATCTTAACACTGAATTAGAAAAAGAAAAACGAGAAAAAGAAGCATTGAGAAAACAAAATGAGATATTTAAAAACGCTAACGACCGTTTAACGGAAATGAAAGAGAAAATGGATAACGAAGTAGAATTATGGAAATATAATTTTAAACAAGCAAATGATAAAGTTGCTGCGCTCCAATGGGGTTCAGACTCGCAGGATTCACCTGTACTCAAAATGTCATCATCTCAACAAGATAAACCGGTTAATGAAGAAGTAATAAAACTTGAAAAAGAGAACGAAGAACTACAATCATTACTAGATGAACTAAATAATAAAAATAAAGAGATAACAGAACACTGTAACGAACTTATAAATCAGGTAAATCAATTACGAAAAGAGCTTGGAGACAGATCAGCAAATTGTGAAACCTGTGTAACCTTAAAAAGAGAAATCGCAGATGTAGAAAGTAATAATAAATCCTTAAAAAATGATGTAAAGTATCTTAATAGCGAATTAAACGCCTTAAAAATTCAGTACGATGAAATTACACTTAAACATGAAGAATTATCAAGAGATTATAAAGAAAATAATAAGGAAAATGAAATAAAGACTTTACAGTTCATTTCTAAAATATCTGATTTAGAAGGGGAACTGACTTCGTTAAATAACTTGAAACTCGAAACTGATACAAAAGTGAAAAATCTAACTTATGAACTTGAAACAATAAAATCTCAATTGTCACTAAAAGAACAACAAACTTCAAATACAATCAATGCAGTCGAGACTTTTATGATGGTTGAAAGGACAAAATCCATGGAGGAAGAATTTAATAAAATAAAGAGTAATTTGGAAGAGGCAGATAAAACAATTATGCAGTTAAGAAAAGAAAACTTGGAGTTAATGCAAAATATTGAAGATAATGAAAAGCAAGTAGCAGATTTAAATTCAAAAATGAAAAATCTTAATATCGAAAACGATCAATTACTTTCAACTGTAGCGGAACTGCGATCAAATGTCGCTAGTGCTGTCGATCAGCGTGGATATGAAATCGCTGAATTATGGAAGCAACATTTAGCCCAAAGAGAAGGTGAGTTTCAAAGTATTGAAAATGACCTTAGAAACAAGCTTAGTGCAGCTGAAACAAAGTATGAGCTTTTACTTGATAATGTTCAAACATCGACCCAAGATGAGACGAATAAACTTATTTCCATGGAACAAATTAACTCTTTGCAAAATAAAATCCAAGAGAAAGAAGAACATATAAGTACTCTTCAAAATAAATATGCTGAATTAATTCACCAAGTAGAAATGCTTCGGTCTGAAACTGATGATGAGAAATTGATTCACGAAAACAAATTAATTGTTCAACAAGAGGAATATGAAAGAACTATTCAAGAATTAACTACCCAAAATCAAATTAATTCTGTAGAATACGAAAACACGTATAAAAGCTTACAAACCGAATTAGCCTCAAGTAAGAGCGATGTGCATAATTTACGTCAACAGATCAATGAATTGCAAAATACGTTCGAAGCTAGAATAGAAGAATTAACAAAACAACTCCAAATCAAAGAAGCCGAAATATATCAAAAAACGCATGACTATTCCATTGTAATAGCACAACGTAATGAAGAATTTGAAAATGTAAGGAAACAGCTGATTGAATATGAGAAGAAAATTGAAGAATTAACATACGAAAAAGAAGCAGAATTAGCAGTTATAAGATTAAAAATGCACGAAAGTAGGGAACAAAACGAAAAAATTCAAAAAGAGTTAGAAAATGAGAAGAATAGTTTGACTGAAGCTCTAAATGCTAAAATTGTTGAATGTACAAATCTCAATAAACAGATAAATGATTTGAACATAGTTTTACAAGAATATGCAAACAAATCTGCAGAAATGCAAGAAGCATTAGAGAATCAAGAGTTGGAAATAGTGTCGTTAAAAGATGAAATATCGCATATGCAAGATTTGATGCGGTCTTCGAGTAGCAAAATAGAAAAGCATGTGACTTTTTCTTCGGACACTAAACCGAGCCCAGATAGTTCGGCGGCTAGTTTCAACAAAGAACTTTTGGATGCTGTACCTAGGGCCGAGCTTGATATAGCCTTATATATGCTACATCAAAGAGACGTACGCTGTGAAGAATTAACCATGGAGTTGACACGGTTATTGGAAGAGAGAGATACACTTCAGTTACGACTGTCAGACAGCTTACGAGCGTATGAGGAATTAAAGTCGAAGAATAAGCCAACAGAATCGGACGTCTCCACTGAACTCGGCCAGGACTCCGTTTCTGAATTGCCTACCTTCAGTATAGAGAAGGAACAGCATCTCGTCGATACACATCGAAGAAAATCTTCAAGAAGTTCTAGCATAAGTGAATTTGACGGAGAAAAGCCTCAGCTGCAAGCAAAGTAAGTACAAATGAAATATAAACTTATTTAATTTGTTTTATCAAGTATTCATGTAAAATGTGTTCATCGCAACAGATAATGTCCGATAATAGCATGGAGGTATTTTTTTAACCAACAAATAGGGCGTTCTTTTATAAGGATTGATCACATCAGTCTCGCTTAATACTTCTCATACAAAGGCACGTATTAATGTAATCTTGTGTTACCAGGTTGTCGGAACTACGAAGTGTTAAGCACAGCAGGGATGTAACACTACGGCACGACAGCGAACAAAGACAACTTGGAATGCGTCTGCTGCAGCGTGACGTGGCAAATTTACCACCCGAAGCTCTAGAGCAACTCACCCAAGCTCATCATACTTTATGTAATAATTTCTTTAATAATTATGTGATACGCGGCCAGTTGCAATTTTTAATTAAAAAAAAAGATAACATTTTGAGGATGAAAACCTTTGTGTAAGCATTTGATAATTTAATATATATCATTTGCCTTTCAGCGCGGGACACGCAGAGCACTCCTACAATGCTTCTAAATTGGCTGCGAGGCAAGAGCACTCCTAAGGTTGTGCATATGTGAATACACACGTTTTGGAACTATGCTAGGTATTGTGTGATATATTCTGTACAGATTTAATAATATATTTTGTTTATTTATTGTAAATGGAACTTGTTACTTGTATGATTTTGCCACCACTGCACTTTGCGATTGACATATGTTTAATAAACATTTGATATTAATCGCATTTCACTACTTGCCAGTTAGCAGGACAGTACAACGAAATTGCGGGATGCATAAGATTTTAATTGTCAATAAAAAGTTATTCATCTTGTGGTGTACTAGGACCTGGACTCGAATTAAAATATAATTAAAAGTTAGTTACTGCTGTTTAAAAGTCTATTTTATGCAACAACTTGATGAATATATTGGCAATTTTCAAGGGTTGCGCCTTGGTCATGCTAATTTATGATTTTATGTCATTAATGTCATGTACATGTTTTCAGTGTTTACGAACGAACGATTGATTCGAGATCATTCCTAAATTAATTATTTTTTGAGTCTACGAGTTCCAAGAAACAAATACAAATGTATTAATAAAGAAACAAAAACATCCATGATACAGAGATTCGGCAAATGTTCAGCACATTGACGAACACATACTGCCTTAACCTTTTATCCTAACCTGTCCGAGTCGGATTGCTCCATGTCGGTTCTGTGACTTATTAAATTAAAAAAAAAAACATGGGTGTACTTATGTACGCACATAAGAAGTTATACTTCTTTATCGTAACAAAAGAATATAAAATCTTTTTATAAACTGTGATAGCACTCTTTGAACTTATGAAAAGGACATTAAATAATAACAGTTTAATTAAATAACTTGGAATTATAGGTAATTCTCAAAAAGTTGTTATTGGTTGCCATGGTTAAATTGCGTCAATAAGTAGATAAAACGACTCTAACAATAGAAAAAAGGTATTTAATACCTTGAAAGTTTTATTATAACGCATTATCTAGTTATATAAAGTTTATAAAAATATCACAAAATAAATATCGTGAATACAGTTGTCAGTTCTCACGCAACATACGTAGATGTGTAGCTAACTTCAGATGTCGGTTTTTCGTGACGGTGTGTGCGCGAATCATAAAAATTTACTCTCATCATCTTACCCTAAAGCGTCAAAAGAAGTATAACTTCAAAAAATATCGAACAATCGATACGAGTATGACGTCGCCCCCTTCCTATATTTATCATGTTGAATGACACTGTATAAGATGACGGACTTTCTTAGTGAAAATTTGTTTTTTTCTCGAAAACTATAAGCGACCGGAGAATTTTGCTTGTTTGATTAATCCATATGTGATTTTTCTCTATAGTTTAAAATTGTTTTTTTTTAATTGCAACATGCGCTCGTATATGAGCTGAACATTTGTCAGAGATTCTATGTTCAAATCATATAAAATCCACAGTTACTTTTATGTGAGTGCAAAAGTATTTTAGTTACACCATATTAGTTGTAAAATTTACAAGTGATATTTTTCATCAATTTTCACCACTCTCCGACTTGTTCTTTTCTTCAAACCACTGTACTATAGGTATTATTTCCGATATTTCTCTTATTCTCATAATTATCTGCCTAATCTGTACTTAAATTTCATTTCCAGTATGTTTCTAAATAATGTAAAATATCTATTAAGTATTTTAACAGTTATAGTGCATATTCGTATTACGCACAACAACAATGTGCAAATAATAAACATCCAAATACCATCGTTATTCATTATGGAAATGTCTTCCAATCGTCTTCATTTAATTTACTTATCGTATAACTGCCGTGAAGCTATTTCAAATACATGAACATTTGTAATTATAATCAATTTTAAATCGTGCCTTTTTGCTGTTTTAAATGCGTTATCGAGGTGGAAATAATGAATGCAATACAACAAATGTATGTAGTATAGGAAATTGTGAAATGTATCAAAGTGTAAATTTTGTTTATTCAATAAATGTTAATATATAAATTATTAAAATGGTTTGCTTGTACCTCTAAACTTAATGGACAAAAATCTAAGAGTTAAGTGATAACCGCCGCCCATGGACATTTAGGGTTGCTGATGCGGTGCCACCTTTTAATAAAGTTGGCCCCGGGAACCTTACCAGACGCAAGGCAGAAGTGTAACACTTCTACTTTAGGCCGGTCTCCTGTGAGGTCGTGGTATTAACTCGGCTGGACCTGCCCATTCGTGCAACAGCGAGCACTGTTGCGTGGCCTTACCACAGTAGCTACGGTAAAGTTAAAATAGTATCCGTAAAATAGGCATCATCCTAAAGAATAGTAGTAACACAAAGTAGTTTTCGACCCAAAACCTTTTGAGTACTTCCGGTTGACCTAGAATTGTCAATTTTAGTTAAAAGCAAGGTCTTATAGCACAAGTAAAGGGAAAATTTCGGAATTGTTGAAAATTAAGGTAAATTCTGGTACCTAAGATTTCGCGAAAATAGATGAGACCTTTACCCAGCAGTGGGACACGTAAAAGAGGGAGGCCTAAGTTCAACAGTGGACGTCTTGCGGCTTACGATGATGATGGGACATATATAGGCTGATACTTTTATGTGGTTCACCTGATCTTAAGTGATGACCGTCGTCCATAGACATTGAAACGCCATTAGTGTTCCATATTGTGTTACCTTTTAATAAAGTGGGCCCCGGTTACCTCATTTAAAACAAAAAATACGTACAACTTCTTCACGGCCTCCTTCTCCTTCCTTCCTTGGACCAATCTGCCCATTTGTGCAACTGCAGACTGCCGCGCGGTCTACGCTTTATAGTTGCAGTCGATGGGCCGGCCGGTGAGAAATACTGTTTCGCTCTTAGGCCGACACCTAGGTTTTCGAAAACCAACTTTCCCTTTCAAGTGCTCGTTTGGACGTTGCTCGATATTTCGACTTTAAGGAATCGACAATGGTACGATGGACGCCAATAAGTGGATAGGATGAGTTTTCTGTACAAAGTTTTGCGGTAAACGAACAAACTAATGAATTGTTAGGATTCAATTGGAATTTAGTCGACCCTCACGTCAAAACTTGACTTGTCTGGAAAATGTTTAGTTCGACACATCGGAGTGTTCCTAAGAAATATTTAATTAGCCGGTAGATATATCACCGTTACTGTCATCCGCATATCATAGAATGATGTTGCAACTATGCAAAAAGTCATTGATATACAGGTAATACAGTAGGGTTAAGCTGACGTTCCAACACGCGAGAAAACTAGTGATCCAATTGCTGTTTTCAGGTAGCGTTCATAAAGTTATCTTAAAAAGAAGCAGTAGGTGCCAAACCCGTTTAAAGGCCTTCGCTACGTTGAAACTAACCGAACTGACTTCATCATTACTATTTACCGCCCCCATCTATCGACGAGTAGAGAACGGTGGTAGAGCCACGCATCAGCCTCGGCTGTTGCACGAATGGGCAGGCTCGTCCGGATAAGTACCACGACCTCACAGAAGACCGGCGTAAAGTGGAAGCATAATAAATACTTTCGCGCTTCGTCTGGTGAGTGAGGTAGCCGGAGCCCAATTTCCAAAAAGGTTGTCAACGCATCTGCAAACTCTCGGGTGTAGCAGATGTCTATGGGCGGCGGTA
This sequence comes from Iphiclides podalirius, assembly GCA_933534255.1. Classification (NCBI taxonomy): domain Eukaryota; kingdom Metazoa; phylum Arthropoda; class Insecta; order Lepidoptera; family Papilionidae; genus Iphiclides; species Iphiclides podalirius. The sequence goes on along the minus strand of OW152815.1, from coordinate 11,730,008 downwards.
TTCACTTAACATCAGGTGAACCGTCTGCTCGTTTGGCAACTTTTCACATAAAAAAAAAAAGAGTAAGGTACAATAAAATATTGTAAATAGATATATTATATCGATGTATCATAATAAAATTGAAAGAAGTAACATTAATTTTTAGATTTTTATTTTAAATATCTACATCTCGTAACGATTATACAATACAAAGAGCAACTTAAAAGTAATCATCACATAAAATCAAAGAAACGCAACTTCGCGCATTATACATCTTTAGAATTTAGCTTCTTATTTATATTTAACATGGGGTGTAGTAGACCACAAACATAAATCACTTCTCTTCAGAGAAGTCCTCATTTAATATTTTTATATGTACATCACATAATAATCAAGATTTTTGCAGATACATTAAACAATTACTCTATTTCATAACAATAATATCTAATCTCTTAAACTATTCCAAAAAGCCAGTCCAAAAGCCAAATAAGCATTAATTATGTAATAACTCTATTTTGTAACGCGTATTATTTTCCCACAAAGTTTTACATAAACACAATATTCATATAAATGTCTATTTTATTAATGTCAATTTTGAAATTTTATTATACCAATACCACAACCGAATAACTTATAATAATCATATGTTTTACATGAAACAATTCTGCATTCAGTATGTAGATTGTAGTTGCTTGAGATATGGTCTATTTTACATATATTCTATTCATTATAACATTTTTAATAATTACAGTTTACAAAATACTTTATCATAGTTTAACTTATGGCACCGAATGCTTACAGCAAGACGTTTATATTTACATTTTATCTTAAAGTATATTTACATAATAAACCATTTCGCTGAACGTGGATCATGAATCAAGTCTGGCGATACGAAAATCTTCATATACGTATGTTTCAGCTTGTTTCTCAATTTTCTATATTTCAATGGAAGACATTGGACATTATTATTATCAATAAACATAGCATATTTTATTACAAACGGATATAAAGATTTTATAAGACAATAAAGTTAACGTTCCTATTAAAGTTTATATATAATTTGTTAATTATTATAGGTGCCACTCGCACTTTCATATAAATATATATTTTATTTATATCAGTGGAAATTATATCACATACATATCATGGAAGTGTTGGTCGTATCGATCTTTGTTGTGCAGAATTCTTAAGTACAGTTTGATGAAATATGACTATTGCATAATATTTCAAATGGTTCTAAATATAGGAACAAATACTCGATTCTATACGACTAACTGCTTATCTAATATCTTATCCATCATGCGTAAATCACATTTCTTTTCCTTTCCATTCCCACTAAAAGTTCAACCGTTATAGGACTCCTAAGTTACATATTATGACTTGAAGTGACTACAATTTGAAATTAAATCAACTTTATAACTATCACATTAACTGTAAGGCACTAAACTAAAATAGTTTCAACGTACGTGCAAAAGGAACAATGGCTATGTGCCTACACAATCCACAAAAAAATATAGCCCATTGGCTACATAATTCATAGTAACTTATATGTGCATACTTGAAATATGTGGCTTTATTAATAAATGTATCTGGAATACGTAGGAAAAATATACATATATAATGATACATGAACAAGTTTTATTTTTACATAATAAAAGCGTATTTTATTGCCTTCCCCCGATGTTAGTTGAATTCGATTGACATGATATACTTTAGTCAGATTAAAATCATTAATATTTTATAGAGAATTTGCTTACTTTTGTACGTACTGTTATAGGCAGTAACAAAGCTAATAATTCTACTTATCGTTACAGAAATCAACTTACGAGTTCATTTATTTTTTCTAATCTGACTGAAAAATTAAATTGAATGCTAGTTAGATTCACTTAGAAAAGTCCTTTCATATATTGTGTAATCCCAAAAAAATTAACTCCACTTTATATTATCTAGATGTTTAAATGCATTTCTAAGTATCCAAATTGATGAAAACAAATCGTAACTTTGGTCCCGCATAAACATTTTTCTTAAATCTAAATTTGAATTAACTATTTTATTGATTGGATGGGCTTAACGAGCAAAACTGTTAATCGTCTTAAAAATTAAGAGGTAGATTGTAATTTCAAGAACAATGTTAACTAGAAATGGAAATCGTTCGATCCACATCTAAAGTTAAATCGGATGAATAGTTCAGTACCATCTTGACAGTCGTCTTACTAGTTACGGAAGCATTACTGAAGTAGCACGCAGGGCTTAACAAACCTACTATTCTGATAGGACTTAAAGTATACACTCAAAAAGGTGCCTATGTTAGACACATGTAATCGTCAGTCTTGGTATCAGTCCTCGATCACGGATTCACCGTTGTAACTAAACGTTCTAGTTTAAAGTATTTTCGTACTTATACACACCGTAATTAAAGCGATAGTTCCATGCACTGGTCCAGTGTGGGTTAGAAGTGCACGTCGCGGACGTCGGTTGGTGTGGCGGCGTTATTGTGCGCCTTGTTCTGCGTCGGCGGCGGCGTCCACTCCGCCGCTTCGCGCGCTTGGCCGTTTGGGACGGAGACGACGCGCTCCTCTATCATGTTCTGTACCATCTCCTCGATTTGCTCGAGGCACGTCTGGAGGCAGTCCTGCGGGAGAACGCCTTTGGTTGAAAAATGAACCTCGTGTAAACGCTGTGTGAGCGCACTCCATTTCTCAGTATTGGATTTAAGGCCTTCTACGAGGCATTGAAACCGCAAGCGAAAGCAACTTTGCAGCAAAGCGGGCGCGCGCGATCGTATTCCCCCACTACGCCGCTTTTTGCTCGAAACGTTTGCAGGTATCTAATACGGTGCTGAACGCAATGGTTTAGTTTGATAGTATAGTAATTACCAAGTCGATGCCGGTGAGCTCTTGCAGACGGGGTAGGTGGCCATCCACGCCGAGGCCCCGTAACGCAGCGGCGATACTGCAAGAAGCAAGTGTGCTCGCCGAGTATAAGGTGAACTCGTAATCTGCAACAACAGAAAAAAAAAATAAAATGATGTTTGCTGCATTATTTGTAGACATGATGATTCATCTAAATATCTCTTAAAGTTTGAATTAAGTTTTATTTTCAAATTATAAATAATGTCTGTCAAGAGCTTTGCTTTATTACTTTACGTTAATATTTATTAAAATAGCTTCAATGATCGCTTTTCTCCTAAAGTGAATATGCTCGCTATTTTTCGCTTGCGCAGCGTGCAATGGACGTCAAACGTTTAATAATGTGTGTCAAAGTTATAATTGCACAATAATGTTGTGGTTACACGCAACGTTCCTACGTGCGCTACGATTTAAATAACAAACGGGCGTTTCGCCGAGCGATATCAGTTCGAAACCGGGTCACGGTGTATACATAGGTTAGCTGGTTTTATTGTAGCGTGAAATGGATGTACCTACCTATCACGTCATATGGGCCCATATCGATGTGGTACCTTGCGCCTGTTTATTAGTAACGGTTGATGCAAATCTAATCCAGCTACACATTTTCCTCAACCGACAAGTTTTAATTTCTTATTGCCGTTGAAGCATGTTTTGAAATTTCAAATTTATACATTAGCGCGTGCCACTCTCAGAAACCGGCCAAAAACGTTAAACGAAACTTATCTCGGTGAATTCGCCGCATTACACGCCAATAGAGCGTTTCGATTGAAAAAGGCGATTAGTGTTAAAGGTCATTATTGCAAATTCAATAACGCTATCGGGAAGTATTCCGAACGAGAGAATATTCCGTTAGGCTAACAGGCAGTTAAGCGTCAGTTGCATTATCCGAACGGGCTACAGTAATATCCGGCGGGGGGCTCCTTTCTCCTTGGCGGAGGTTGTCGCTCGTCTGGAGAGTGCAGGCTCAAAGGAACCGGCATCCGCCAAGCGTCGAGCGCATTCCACGAGCCGCGCAGCGATCGATTCACCCGGTACATTTCTCACGGTCCGCTTCGCCAAAACCATTATATATGTACAGTACCCATAAAAAGACCCCACCGTGGACCAATTTGGATCTGGACGTCTCGAGTTGCGCGTAAAGATAATTGACACCGAAATGAGATGAAGCGAGAACAGCGCTTTCGGAGCCCAATTCGGCTCGCTTTAAATGTAATGTTTTTTTTTGACGACACCCCGCAGCTAAATTTGTTACGTTTTTAGGTAATAAAATCATTTAGTTCGATTTCGTTACTTCAAATAATCGAATGTTTATTACGTATTAGTATCTACATTGTAATATTTTAATTCAGATATGGATAAAATATTAATAACACATATTTGTACATTTCAAAAGCGTATTCCAAGGTATTTAAAGCACGAATTCCCCTTTTGGATTACTGGTTTAAAATGAATACACGTAAAAACAATGCTTAATTAAATGTAACATAAAAATCGCTTGTAGGTACTCGGAGTAATTAAGGACCCCGTATTCCAACGCAGTGTTATCGGCAGCCGGTCGGCAAATACATGTTTAAAAACGATAAAACAGCAGGAAAATCAGCTGCCTGACCTTGCGGGACGTACATTTTTAAAAATGATATATACACCAGGGGTACATATCTAACACGTAAATTATTGCCGCTTAGTAACAATTTTATGTTTCATTGCACAAACGTACTCGTAAATATAATTATTCTCACGCGTTTTAATATCCATTGAAATTACCGAAGAACATGCGAACGCTGACAAAGCACAGAAGATTTCCTCGGCTCCCTTCATTCATCATTAAGTACATCTATTGTGCCGACCGACGCATGAATATCGAACACTCTTTCAGCTTCATTTAAAGGGCTCATTTCCATCCTCTTTTTAATTTGCATGTCGGCGTTCCCGAGATAAAGGGCTCAGGCCATGGGTACGAACAAAAAGAACGAGATAAAACAACAAGAGCGACTCACTCGGAGCATTTGCATAATCTGATGATAATCAAACATCGGGGCCGTGCTTCGCTTTGTGGGCTGGCCAGCCGAAATCCGGCCGTACTCGGTCACCATACACGACCATCTGTCTACGATTTTATTGGTGGTTAGTGTACCACGCGACAGCGAACACAGAGGTCATTCACAACGGATGCACTCGTTCATGGCCTTCCTTATTCGCCGGAACTTACAAAGCTCCGGAGGAAGTTACGATTGACCGTACTTCAAGTACGGTCAATCGTCGCACTTCAAGTGACAATAAAGTCGAATACCGCGGTCGATTATTTCACTACACCACCCCACGTAGCGGTTAATTAAGGAGCGGAGCTAGCGTGGCCGGCTGCCCGCGTGATGACATAATCACCGTATTATTACCCTTGAACGTGAAGTTGGTTCGTAGGTATTGGATCAGCGTTTCAACACTCGAGGTGAACGCTCCCGCGAGGTCGGGAGGCGGCTGGGCTACCGAGGAGTCCATGCTACAAAGCGCCGACCGGAACTAGCTAGTACCGAGAACTACTTGTAGCGGATCCGCACATGTTAAAACCCCGATAAGATAAACCCCATCGTAATCGCCATTGACGCCTCGACACCGGTCGCCCGATAAAGCACTCATTTCCCCCTAGATGCCGCCGCGACGAAGCCGTCGCGAGGCTTATTGCTTATTTTGTTGAAGCCTCATGATTTATCACCGTGCCCCGCAGGTAACGCCGGCTACGAAATAACCCATTACGAATTTAATACACCCGACGGATTATGAATCCACAGAGTAAATTGTGCCATTCGGGTAATGACGCATAATGCGGGTTCGCTCGATACCGTGAACTGCGCCTACAAAGCCTCTGTTAGCTGTCGAGTGGTGGCATAATCCGGCGGCATTACTGCAACAACCCACACGTCTCACGAAGAAAAATCATAGTTGCGCACTGTGATTGACAGGGTCCGAAAATGAAGCGACTTTAAGTGTTTGCGAATTGCATTGAAATAAGACATAAATTTAGAAAATAAATGTAAAGTGAACTTAAAGCAACAAAGTTGTAAGAGTTTAATAATAAAATAAAAATCTACAAAATATTGAGCAAGCAATAGAAGAAAACAAAGAAATGTCGTTAGTGTTTTTTTGTAGATGTCTTTTATAGATTAAGCAATAAGTGATGGTTTGGAACAGACTTATGTTTAAGTTCAATGTGACATGAGCTCTCATATTTCAAATCTTTATCAAAAAATAAAAGGAAAAGATTTATCAATAAATACTCTGAAGTAGCTTTGCGGCACTTTCAGGCGTTCCCTTCCATCATGCGCGGTCAAACAAGGGAACTCGCATTAATCTCCCTCGACAAGCTAGAAATGATATCCGAGGAGGTAGTGGGGAAAAAAGTACAAAACGAGAGCTGCGGCAAACAACAAAAACCGTTGCACAAAAACATATGATCCCATGAGGGTTGCGGGGGGCCGAGACTGGTTGGTGGCGCGAGGGGGGGAGTCCCGAGGCGTGCTGGAATGCGCTCGGGCGAGCGGCGTGGGAGGCGCCGCCTCGGGACACACACGCGGCCCTCTACTCGTGCATTCTGTACCCCCGTACACAAACCTATTCGATTTCTCGGCTTTCCGAAGCTAATATAAACAATTCCACGTGCGCCCCGCGCCGAATGTCCACGGCTTTCGCCGGCGAACCGTGAAACGTAAGATTAACACGCGAACAGATCTCATAAACTCTTCGACAGACATCCGGCAACAGTACTCATTGGGGGTATACGTGGTAACAGAGTTATAAGTTTTAAAGCACCTATATGTCACACTCGGAAACTGAACTTCCATCAAAGGCGATATGGATGCTCCTTATTAACGATGCAGAAGTACGTGGGCGCGAGATGCATGTGATCAATTTTTACCAGAGTGTGGGCGTAGAGCGAAAGGGACCCCGCAGTGACATCATCGCCGTCGTGAATCAGACAATAACTAGACCGTTCCCATAGCGAATGTGCTGACGGGATGAGCGAGGTTCAGTGACACGTGACACGCGTATGACGGCCCCGTCTGGAGAGCGGTGACATCTTCGTGACCTGCCATGCTCTATGGATGCTAATTACCGCCAGCCACCGCAAACAAAACGCTGCGATGCTAATATGGAGCCTTGGTTTCCCGTCAATTTCGTGTGTACCATTACCGAGCGACTTTCAAAGGCGAACAGTTGTATGGACAAGTGCCTTGTATGCACTATTGTACTTTAAGGGATTTTGTTACACGAGAAACAGGCTAAGGGAGAATTGGTATCGTGTATAAGTATCTTTTGATTTCATGAAATGAAAGCTTAATAATATCCATATTATTATACCTTGTCTTTAATAGAACCTTAAATTGTATAATTATTACTATAAATATTCTCATGGCTTTGATACAATAGCAGTTAAAGATGAGGCGACTGTGGATTCAAATTTTCCCTGTTTATTTTGAATTCTGATGCAATTGCTCTGCGAACATTTTATATCCATTCGTTATAGTGGGTGCCCTTTAAATAAAGAAGGAAAATAGATTAGAATATAATTGTTGTTTTCAAGGATTGCTACATGGTTTTAATTAATTTATCTAAGTTTATTACTGGTATTTCCATGCAAATAATCCATGTTTGTCCTCGTATAGAATTGCGATTGATTTCAGCATATACAACTATTATTGTTAGCTAATTACTAACCAACACCAATTTACCAATGTTACCAATATTTCATGAGATTAGTAGAACTGAGATCGAACATACTAAGCTAGAAAGATGGCTGGAATTTATTTAAAAGTTCGACTAAGATAAGACTGTCTTCGATGTGGGACGTGACTCACCTCTCGCCGCGAGCGCTATGAAGGTCTGAGCGTGCCTCTGCACCATTTCCTTGTTGACGAGATCACGCAGATGCAGCCGGGAGAGGAGAAGGGGCAGGAAGTCGTGCGCCGTGACACCCGCTACGTCCCATTTCAACTTCGACAGGACCAGCAGCTCCCAGCTCTGTTTGACGAAAATATTACTTAGAAGCACGGTAAAGTGAAACGGAGTTAGAAAAAAAAATTACGTCTAACGAATCGTTTGTAACGATTTCACTAAAATTGTATGAAAAGTACAGAATAAGCCCAAATCCTTACTTTAATATATAACATATAATTATTGTAAAGGCGAAAGTTTGTATGTATGGATGGATGTTTGTTACTCTTTCACGCAAATACCACTGAATGGATTTGAATGAAAATTTACAATAATATAGCTTATACATCAGAATAATACATAGGCTACAATTTATGTATATCTGTCTTTCTGTCTGAATGTTTACCTTCAGCCCATTCTACGCAGACGTAGTCGCGGGCAGCAGCTAGTTTTAGCATAAAACAAAGCAAAAATTGTAAAGAGTTAAACGATTCAAAAACGAAGTATTTATCGTAGTAAAAGCAAATATTCGGAACAAAACGGCCCGACGTATAGCGTTCGAAACGAGGGGCCTAAATACCAGTGCACTATCGTCATTTATCCTTATCGCAGCAACTCAAGCACAAACCCGACGATTGTTTTACAAAAGAAACTGTCGAATCGCTAGGACAAAATGGCATTCCTGCATCTACATCCGTCGTATAATCGTAAACATGCCACAGAGTTTCGCCTGACTTCCCGGAACGGTGCGTAGGTAGTCCCAGGCGCATTGTTGTTAGCGAACACACAAACCGACACACTGTTTTTATATTGTGACTTATATAGTCAAAGTGTGGGGCTTAATACACGAAACCAAGAGTTCTGAAATTATATTTAAACCTGATATGGTGCTGCAGGTTTTTTTTAGTTTTAGAAAACTGCTTTTGAAAGACGACGGAAGAATGCCAGAAACGAATGCTTTCTTAGCATGTTCGCTAAGCCAAGTATCATACTACGAAAAGCCAATCGGCGTTAACAATGAACAATGACGTTGATTCATATCATCGCGTTAGTTGAAGGAAGCTGTTATGCTGGTGTTACATCATCGTAATCAGTAGATTGAACTCGTTTACCACTAAAAATGCAATTCTATCCAATTAAGTTAAGTAAGGGCAAATTAATGCGACTGGTTTCGGTTTTGACCGCGTGAGAATATTCTAGCCCTTTAGAGTTTTTTTATCTGGTCGCGGTTTAAAAATAGCAGTGACGCGTACAACGCAAATTTGTTCCGGTAAGGACGGTTATGGTTTAATATCAGTTTGATGTCTAATAATAAACAAAATTTTTTGTTTATTTATATAGCCAGTAAGTACGTGTTATAAATACAGTAAAAGACTACTTAAAAAGGTAAGTAAACAATAAGGCATGCACGTTTCAAAATATCGCCACGAATTTTTTGCTATGAATTTTATGTCTCGTGTAGGTGACCTAATTTTAATTAACTATAGCTTTAGTAAGTTTAGTTTATGAATAACTCGATTATTTCGTGTGCACTCACGGCACACACACACACGCGTTTGATGCTTGGCCGTTGACAGATAATACTCGATGTTTACTTAACTCAAACGGCGGGGTCGGCCGCGGCGGCGGTCGTCTGCCATCCGCTACCATTCGATTCCATTTCTCATAACTATTGGGGTAGAGTTTAAACTCGTGCGCCGTAGTTTAGTGCTTAGGCCCAATCGCTTCTCGGAAGTGACGCTTGTGAATGAATGAAGTCTCATCACTGGAAGGCGCACGAATCGTGTGGCGGCGCTCGGTCGACGTGGCACTGGCGTCGATGTGTTACGATAATCTCTCGGGGGTTATTATCAACGCGACCAGGGGTGTTAATAGGGTTTGGGCACTAGAAAACGAAGCAGGTGAGACAATGCGGTTAACAACGACGCGGCATGCGGGTCGACCACGCACTGAAAGCTCTCGCCGATGCGGAGACCGTGTCAAAAGCCGTTTAAAACAATGCACTCGTAAAGAATCCACCGCAGACGCCGCTGCACGCGACGCCAGCCGGATATGTACACGTGTTAGGATTATGTTCGTTATCTATGTTGCGACGGGGGGTAATTATTGTTTATAACGAGCGAGTTCTCCGTACGCTCTAGTGAACGAAACGAGTACGACTTTATCAATGCCAAACGGACGCGATCACTAAAGAATATAGCAAGGAAATTGTCCACAAATTGCGGGATTTTCTTACACTGAAATGTATATAATTAACTCTTAAAGGCGAGTTATCTAATAGTCAGCGAAGTTTATGATATCAAGTACATATATCTTTTGACTTAGGATTTATAATATACCATCCAGTTAAGATAATTCTTAATTTCTGGATGCCAAGTGTTCCTTCCAGAAAAAAACTTGATTAGCCCCAACATAACACGGACCAATACATAAATCAAATCATAATTTCACAAGTGACATTTCGAAAATAAACTTCTATATCGAAGGTCGTCGGTTTTGGTGCATTAAATGTGACTTTGATACGATTGTTGCCCAGGGGAGGGAGTCGTGCGGAATGCGGCTCGTAAATCTCCGTGCGCGGTGTTCATTAGAGGAGACGGCGCGGGTGTGCCGGCGCAGTTGTCGGCCGCGTTACAGCCAATAAAGCGAGCTATGCAAGCAGCCCCGCTCGATACAGTCGCCGCAATCCGCTCGGCGCGGCGTTCCCATGCTTTATCCGATTTCAAACCGCCGCTGTTCAGACAAAGGGGGCGGTTGCGTGCTTCCATACCGAGCGGAGAACAGACAGCCGCGGAATTTTCCAGACGCAGATGGAACGCGCGGACTAATAGTCCCTCCCTGCTTTTCAATTAACGGTGGCTACGCGTCGTTATCACAACCGTTAACGGATTATCGCGCCGCCTTTAACAGCATGAACGAAACTCTAGACGATAGTAATCGATCGGAAGCCTAAAGTAAGACTTGAATACTAAATCCGGATCGGGCGTTTGAACGTGATGGACGTACAAAGCGGCAGTTACGTAATGCGTTATCACCGGCGGAATTTCAATAAAACGACGACGTAGCAACCGCTCGCCGCAGCAACGGACGGGGGGGTCTATTCTTCGGCGTTTAGGGCCGAATTGAAACGACAGGCTGCTCGAAAGTTGCGTAAATCTCGCTTAATAATGCTCGTTTCGTTGCCGACTCGCCACATAATACGAGGCTGAAAACGCAAAATTTTCATATTTAGCCTCATAACGATCGCCCGCTAGCAAGTGACGGCCGCTTATCACCGTTCGATTTGCTATTCGGCTAACCACAGAAATATAATTTTTTCCCCCATACACCGCGCCCGCATAGCGCATGTTTTATTCAACTCCCGCCAGTTAATAATTTTATTACCGTTGGAAGTCCTTTTAGTGGCGATTCCTTCAATTATTTCACCAAGAAAAAATAAAACAAACTCGCGCCCATATACGCGCGGTAACATGTTTTTATTGTTTGATTAACATAGCCTTTTCGGTGTACATCGCCGCACTGTTTAATAGTGAAATCCATAAATTGCTCTTAATTGTCGAGGCCATTAAATTTCTTACGATCCGTTTTAATAACATTTAATTTCAAAATAGGTTCGATCCTAAAAACAGTACTTACGCATTCAAGTTATCAAATTAAAATAGTGTCTCGTTTACGAAAGACTGAAATTGGAAACTCTTTTCTTTTGGTATTATTTTGATTCTTAATGCTAATATGCACCCACGACGTAATTTAAATGTGAGTTTACATGAATATCATGAATTGTCAACAAAAAATTCGGTGATTCGAACCCGCTTCTTCTGGGTTTATATAATATTTGAACCAATTTTCAAGTTCAGGTGAGTAATATGTAAAGAAGACGTTTCACGCGTCATGAAACGTTTCCCGAGACATCGAATAACATGGGGGTACGAGATTTGTTCTGGCCGGGACGTCGGACGAGGTTTAACAAACAGCCCGCCTTTGGAATGCGACTGGTTCCCGGGCGGCCCCTCCCTCGTACCCTTCGCCACTGACTATCCGAACCGTGAGAAACAACGCGAAGTGGAAAGTATAGACTGGCCGTTAACGAAAACCTCGGACGCGCCACCATTGAGGCGTTTTCGCCGCGGCTCGTTTCGTTCCACTCGCGGGGGGAAGTTTCATTTGCACCGGAAACTAATGGAGTCCCGCCGTGAGATCGGCAAACAGACGGCGGGTGATTTCGCTCGTTCCCGGTACTGTTGACTCTGAGACGCGTGTTTACAGTCTTCTAGCGCGCTCTTCTATTCCTCAGTCCATCCTGCCCGAATGGCGGCGGCTAAATGCTAAATAACCCGATCGCCTATGCGGACGCGTGTGCTCGGGAGGCAAATATGTAAGTTTTCACTTTCGCCTCCCGCCCGGTATTTATTCATCGAATTCAAATCTTCTTTAGTCAATCTTTCACAGGTCGAATATTTAGAATAAACACGGTCCATTCGAAATGCAATAGTATATCCCGTCGTGGAATTTCGAGGGGTGTATCGATTTCCAACTATCGGACCTAATAATTTCAAACAAATTTTAGATTAAGACAATCGAATATTAAAAATACTATGGGGTCTGCCATAGTATTTTTAATGAGTGTTGGACATAAAAAATGTAATAGTTCAATAAATGATGTTAAAGTAATGATTATATTTGGTATGATAATATAAATAACTATAAATCATTACAAAAGCTAATTGATAAAAACGAAGACCACCGTGTACTCATTGTACCAAATCTTTTTATACTCTCCACGACTTTTATTCAAATGCATCGCAAGCACGTTGAAACGGTTCGAGTGTTTTTCATTTGAAATCGTGAGACCGGAACCAATCCACTCAATCAATAAGCAAACGTAACTCGTCGCAGTTATAGGGTCTCATAACCTCCTTTTACTATCGCTATTGACCGACAAAGATAAAGAGGTAACACCATCGGTGGCGGTGCTACAGCTTAATATGTTTCTTTAACTTATAACTATAACCTTTTGCCCTGTACCTCGAGAAGGTACTCACGAGATTGGGAAAATTCAATCCGTCAGAAAGTTACCGTAAGCCAGTTTGATTATTAATTGATACTGTATTTCATCTCACTATAATACAGTTAAGTAAAACACATTCTAATTAAAGTAATAAGCATTGATTTTCAAAAGCGTTCGTGTTTCATAAACTTTATAATGAAATGGAATCTAAAATACAAAGAATGAAGCCATCCTAGTTTCCTTGTTCGAGATTTATACAAGTGAATATTTGTTGTCTAACTGTACAATATAAAGGGTATAATCGATTTCTGACCAGTAATTGAACAGCCTTCCATTAGAGGCCGTAGTTTGTGCGGTGGGCGTAATATTGAATTTTCTCTTTCGTTACACTGGAACCGCGGGTCGTAAACTTATGCTCAATTATAATAAACGTTTACGGTGGTTGTGTAGATGTGAGACCGCGCAGGTTTTATGATCGGGCGGCGGGAGGGGAGGGAACTGCAGGAACCCCGCATTAAAGCCGTCTCGGATGCCAAAGAGTTCTCTTTTTGTGCCTCGCAGTCTGCGGCTCGATCTGACCAATCAAGCGGTAAGTTCCATTCCCCCCGAGTCTACGTTACGTTACGGTAACGCTCCATGAATAATGAAGGAAACTATTGGGAAACTGAACTTAAAGTGCCGTGAACGCGGTGTTCGTATGGAATATTTGTCTATCAATAGTGTGGCCTCCGCTAGTCGTTACACACGGACGATCCGTTATGAGAAGGGAGTAATATTTATATGCAACCAGTGTGACGACACCGTTAGAACACTGTGGTTAGATAATGAATGCGAGGGACACTTCAAAATCCCTACAAGGCCCCTGAATAGTTTTGGCTTGTATATGTAACATTTCTAAGTCGCCCTCGGCGTTAGATGAAGTCGCCTACGCGATTGCGTAGACGTGCTACGAAGTGCTACGGGAGCCGTTAAGCCTGAGTAAGAAGTGATAAATGTATAAAAGTAATGATCTTTAACTCATTATTTGCTTTTTCACGTGCAAAATATAAAGTATAGTCGGTTACTAAAAGCCAACATTTTTTTTATTATTATTAAACGATGTAAGTTAACCAATAACATTGAGTTTACCAACAATCGAGCACCAGCATACGAGTACTTGTACGCAATTACTTCGAAATACTAATTGCACCGAAATATCCGAATACAATATACAGAGACGGTTAACAAGTAGTCAATTAAAAAGATGAGCAGCGAAGTGACTCAGCGGTTAAAGCGCTTTGTCGAGTGGCGCGCACGCAGCGGAGCCGCGATAACTCACGATCGCCGAATAAAAAAAAAGAAAAAAACGAATCGTGAAAAATTATAAATAGTCACATCGAACTTGCAATCTCATTTGGGCTGGTGTCGGTGAGTGCGCCTGGTGCGGCGGGCGCGCGGGCGGCGGCGGGCGTGAGAAAAAATATACGGCGCGCTTCGCCTGTAATTGGTCTTATTGAAACGCGACTCTCGTTCGGCCGTTCCGAGAAGGCTCTCCGGCTCGTTAGGGGACACTATCCGCGGACCGCGCCCTGCCGCATTCCGCGGCGCAACGCCGATTTCGTATAGATACCCGCGGCTTTTTTGACCGGGCGGCGTAATTGGTGCGCCGGGCGATCGCCGCGTATCGGCCGCTTTCATCGGGGGGCCCCGCGAGGCAGGTTGCGCGCCGCCGCGTGCACTCGCGAGGCGAAAAAACGGCCCGCAGCGGAACATATGACGCGCAAAACCGTGCACTTATCGTCTACGGGGCCCCGTCGGGTGGAGATGCAACGCGCTCTGCGATCCGCCCGCGACGGACACTGCAGCGCACTCCCAAAGCTCGCATACAATTTATTCGTGGACACGTGGCGTCACGGAACGCCGACCAGTGTTAACGCCCTTTATTAGGCTTAGACAATGTTCCCCGTGTGAATGCGGCCCATTAATTACCGCATGTTGAATCATTCCACGCGTTCGAATGTTACCCAAGAATACGTAAGTCTTTCAACGTTTTCGAATATCGGCCGGAGCGAATTAGGTAAACTTGTTTCGGTTGTGCACCTTGGCTATGAATATGCGAATGCATTCCGCGCTTTAGCGTTTTGGGTATATGCGCACTTTGACACAACTTTTAATCGAATGTAACATACTAAAAATGCATTTGCTTCAAGAACTATTAGTGATTCACGCGTGTGTTATTAATACTTGAAGTTTATTTATGTCACCTCTCGGGACATAAGTAGGAATGACACACGTGTATTTTTAGAAGTGCGCGAAAACTTTGCGTACAAATCGCTTTTATTGACTACGAAATACGCTTTTATAACATCGCCCGACCATCGTTTTGTGCATTGACATTCAAAAGTTTGCACGATTTAAAAAAAGGAGTGAAGGACGGCGTGAAATCATCGCGTTATAGAGCTGCTTTGGCCTCCCACCTCGCGATATAGCGTTTAGAGCGTTCTGGCCGAGCGTGCGCACTCAAGGTGCTGGAGTTGTAGGTTATATCGACCGATTAATTAATGTACCGTCGCAAATCTAGAATTCCAATCTCGCGGATGCTCAGACGGCGGCCGACGTCGCTAGAAATCGACGGAGTGAACGACACGAGAGCGCTTGCGCGGAATACAATGCAAAAAGTGCATGAAACTGTATGATTAATGTGATCAGCTGTTTCCTAGCGCGGGGAAAGTCAATTGAATCTAGGCCGTGTGTCGTTCGAAAGTAGGCTTGAAGTTGGATGGCAACTCACGCAGAGGTCGGCGAGTGTGATGCTGTTAGCTGTGTAGAAGACCAAAAGCTCGGCTGGCAGGCCGCGGGAGCCGGGCTCCCTCAGCTTCGAGGCGAGCAGGAGACAAGCCGTGCCCAGCAGTTGCAGTTGGCTCTTTCCCACAGTGCAAATGCTCAGGAATCGGTCCAAGTACGATATTGCCAACGGGAACACCTCCTCCTGACAGCTCTGATCCTCGCATACCTGCAAACAAACAAAGCTCTCATAACGAATTCGTACATTTCCGAGAAACAACGCCGCGCCCAGGCCACGTATAGTTTATCATGCGGAATTCCTGATAACCTATATATAAATTATAGTACAAAAATGTAAACTTCATGTATACATACACATATGTATATATGTTGCGATAAATACAAGGCGCATCGCTTCCATACCGTTGAATTTCTTATCAGTATCAATGGCTATTGAGCGTTATTCATTTCGAGTGCAGAGTCAAATGATAAATTGAACTCGATTTGCGGAATGCGCACGTTTACCTACGGTTTCGAAAATAACGAATTTCGACGACGGTTAGGATTTGAAATGGACTGGAGCTCGCGAGCGGACTGGTCGCCGGCGCGGGCGTAACGGGACTTTTATAAACATCCGTGATGTCGGTTATTGTTGCAGATTCAATCCACTCGGTTACGGGTAATGAGAGGTTAGGTTCGTCGGATTTAATCGCGGGCGGCTGAGGAAAGTTGGGAAATTGCCGGCAGACTACACCGGTCCCGTAGAGCGTCACTAGAGACTCGTATTGCCCCCTACATAGTTTCGCACGGTAACCCGATGCGGCGCGGATGCAGAAACTATTGTGGCACGGCGAAAATATTTATACCTACACCTACTCATCTGTTCGTCCCACGCTCGTGATGCCGCTGTCAGCTGATTAACTTATGTCTCAGCTTAACGTACCCATTGTTCTCAGAATTGGAGCTTCCATCATATTGCACCGTATGGGAAACTGGCATAGATTTATGGTGCGTCAATTCGTTCCGTTCCCATCGACGTCAGCCACATGCTTAAGGAGAAAACGATGTAACGTCTACTCTTTTTGCAATATAACTTTTAAATACTAAAGTTTACAAGTTTCCAAGATATTCCAATGTTACTTAACCTTTATGTGTTTATTTAACGTAATAAAATAACGAAATCAAATAGAACGCAACCTCCAAACGCTAGCCACTTATTATAAAACTTTTCAGATTCCAGACGTTACTTTACTCCCTTAAGGGGAAAATTATTATTTCCATTAAACCGTGAGACAATGACCCCAAACGTTGCGCGTAGCATGCCACCCGCGTAACGATGTGGCTCGTACTTCGTAAGTGCAAGTTAATTTAATGTAAGACAGGTAGGTATATTGAAATGTCAGTGACCTTACAGTCGCAGGTTGGGTGTACAGTGCTGAAATTTGGTATGTGACTGGTTTAGACGGAACGAAACCACGAGGTGTCGGCCAAGTAGAATCGACGCATGCGCCGCCATCGCACCAATAGTGACGTCAGCGAGCCGTCTCGCTCGTCCCACGTGGCCGGGCTCTTCACAGCTGACTGCTTTTCCATGTTCCCTACGTTCTACTTTACATCATTACACCGTCGTCCAAGCCCGATTTTATTTAATACAGAAAATTTTAACTAGATTACGTGTACAGCAACACAACAACTTTATCGATGTTTTCCAAAAAAAAAAATGTCGTCATCTTACAAATAAATGTTGCCAATTATTCGAATCGCGAAAGTTGTAGTGCGCCAGCGATTGCACGTATACCTACTAGCGAAGATAAGTGCGCGTCCGGCGTCAGCTGTGTGCGTGTCAAAATCAGCTGATTATTCAAATAGAACGAGCGAGCCGCATCGGTCGGCGACCGCCTGCGTTCCGGCCGGGGGCCCCTCGCTCACTCGCTACCCAGCGGTACGTAGCGAGTACATTCCGAGCGACCATTATACTACCTATACTTCGTCGCGCTGCCCGAAAACGAGCACGTTTTTCATAACACCATCGCTCTGACGTCTAATACGATATTTCTTATGCCAATACATACTGACAACCGATTCCTTTAACAGTGCGATTTGCCACGTTTCCAGGAAAGCTAATGAGTATTATAGTGTTGTAAGAATCAAATTGCCACTAAAGCATTAGCAACTCATATGTTGTGAAGTTCAGGGCTTATCACATTCTAATAAGATTCTAATAGGAAGATACAAAAACCTAATCAGCTGATCGTGTAAACATTGGCACTGCGTTCGACCTGTTACTTTAATACCTACCCAATAGAGCATAATATATCATACTGATCATTCCTAGCCATCTGAAATGCAAACGGGTTCACATACATGACGGGGCACGGCCGGTGAGGAGTTGGGGACACGGCGTGGCGCAAGCGGCCGGCACCGGCGGCCCGTGGCGGGGGCATACGGGGGCCACGGCACCGCCGGCGGCAGCAGTCGGGGGCTACACGTGGCCGGCCAGCGGCGGGCGACAAAATGGCGAACGCCGGCGCGGCCGTGGGTGCGGCATGCGCATGCGGCCGGGCGCGCTCACCTCTAGCATCCACTCGGCGACGATGCGGCGCATGTGCGGCGTGATCTCTGTCTGCAGCGTGCCGAAGTAGTTGGCCGTGACCGCGTAGCGCTCCTCGGTGCGCAGCAGGTTGTCGAGCACGCGGCGGCGCAGCAGCACCGGGTCGGAGGCGGCGGCCCGGGGCGCCGGGGCCGGCCGCGGCGCCCCGTCGCTGCCGGGGCTGACGCGTTCCTCGCAGAGCAGGTCCATTGCACACCGCACTGCGGCTTATTCGGGCTCGCTAGCGGCTCTGTGTCGCGCGTGCAGCTGATCGGGCGCGAGCGTGCTGTGCGTTGCGACGGCGGCGAGTGCGCGACTCGCAGTGAGCCAGTGAGCGGCCGGTTAGCGCCTCGCCGCCGAACATATGATCGGAGGGGCGCGGGCGGGGCGCTGCCGCCTGTGAGGCCCGCACGCAGGTTTCTCCCGATTCGACGTTCGAATAATAATACATAATACGTTCTCTCGCTCGCGCGCACTCTGTCCGCCGACCTAAGTCTCGCCTCTCATTCTAGTATTTACAAAATGAGATGAATTCCGAGGATTGATTTTTATAAGTGACCATACGACCACAATACTCAGCCGCTTGTATATATGCCGGTACATTGACAGCGGTTAATTACGAACAGGTTGATTTTCCCACTGAGTGTGTGAAATTCAACCGACATGGAAAGGCTCGTTGTTAATTGCTAAAAAAAGTCTGGGATATCTATGCTCGCTTGACAATAACGTGTTTCAAATGGAACGCTCCATTCAACTAAATAGAATTCTGTATGATAATAATTAAACTATTATTATTATTATACAAATCACGCATCAGATTACGTACAACTCGAGGATATTGATATGCCTTTGTTATTATTCAAATTTACTTTTGAGCAGATAATAAAAAACCAACGATCTGTTGACTAAAATGGAACGTTTTATTGTAACGAACAGACCTTGTTCGTTCGCTTAGTAGTAGTACCGTTGGCAGTTATCGGAAAAGTATATCAGTTGTGACTTATGAGCTAAGTGTCGACACCCGGCATCAATTATCTACGCAATCGGTAATCTTCATCAGCTGATTATCGTAGTCGCGCGCATCGCCAAATATGTACAGTAACGTTGGACACCGCTCGGGGGCTTGCCAGTCGCTGCTAAGTCCCGGGTTCAAGCTTTCATACATGATGGTTCTAATATTGCGTGGTTAATATGGGATCAATGTCATTGTTGCATTTTCAAATCGTAATTCCGAAAAGAATTTTTACTTTAATTTAATATAGATCCCTTAATAGGTGTTAATTGATAATAATAAACATTATTACCGTGTAATAATTAATAATGAAGATTCGTGTTGAATTCACATAATTCTTCAAATCTTTTTGTTAATGTCAATTGTTAAGAAAGGAAACATTTCTTTGAATGGGTACCTATAGTAATAATTATAAAATTTTATATGATTATATTGTATTATTGACGATACTACATTACATAATATAATTCATATTTTTTTATGTGAAAAGTTACCAAGCGAACAGACGGTGATGATAAGTGAATACCACCGCCCATGGACAACTGTATGTTGTCCTTACCCGGGAGAGCCTGCCCATTCGTGCAACGACCGAGGCTACTGCGTGGCCCTACCACCGTGAAAATGTATTTTCGTGAAATTTTAATAATACATTACTCGGTCATTTTGTGCGCAGAAAGTTTCTTTGTGCGTCTCGACTTCTATTTAAAATTTAATTAAACTTAAATTTTATTTCAATTCTATTGGACAGACAAGTAAATTTACGTCCGTAACTGCATGTACGGCTTTAAGAGGTATGCTTTTTCGCTTATCTATCATAATTAGGCAGTGAGCGGTCATATTATTACGAAACTCCGTAAACGGCTGCGGAATGCATATTCGTAAGCATTAATGCCGACTACTCCATCAACGAGCGAACAATTGGCCAACGTTAACGAAATAATAATCGGTGACAAAACTAACATAAAAGCTTATTTTAGTGTAATCGTTTGAGTGACGTTCGATAGACGGTTTGGACAATCAAATGTTTGCATAGGAATATACAACAACAATTTAACAATGTAAAAAATTACAATGGACAAAATTTTAAAATTCTTAATTATATTCTTTTTTACCTCTGATTACTATAAAAGTATGTTTTTGTCTATTGCATCCAATTAATTGCATTAGTACAATTTAATCCAGCGAGTTTGATCACATAACTGCATCTTTAAGAGCACATTTAAGAAACTTTAAGGCCAATTTCATATAAATGTTTAATTTTAATTACCTATGCATAAAGTATTTTATCTTGATATTGCATCAAAAACTCTCTATCATAACCGGAGCTTTTTCTCTTAATGCTACATGTCGTTTGAAAAACTCAATCAACTATTTGAAATTTAATGATAAAAACACAAACGATGTACCAGAAATATGATCATCTTAAAGATGCCTTATTTATCTTTCAAAAACCATCAAAGAAACTTAAAAGATTCAAGGTTTCTGTTATCTTTTGGGATTCTAAGAAGTGGCTGCAACTTTTCGAAACCAACAAATCTTCTTAAACGAATTCCGGTTAAATTGAAAAATAGAAAAAGACTCATATTGAAAAACTTTAAAAGAAAATTTCAGAATTACGGTTTTATGTCTTGAACGATATTCTACAGGCAGATTGCCAGGAGAAAAGATACCGTAACGCTGAGAATATTTCTAGAATTCCCACATTGAAGTTTACAAACAACATTAAATTAGTGGGACCATTACCTGTTTGCAAAAAATAATTTATTCACTTTAGTTTTTCTTTGAAACTATTATTTTAGGTAAAAATGTAAAGGTTTGCATATAGTCTATGGTCAGTCATAGGATATTACGCAAATGGAGTCTATTTTTCGTATCTTATTGAGCCTGCGATAATTCATTGAGGACATAGTCTAAAGGCACAAAAGCTAAAGAACATAGACTCAGACAAATGTCATAATGTTTTTCAACCTCGAGTTTTTTTGGTATTTCTTTTTATTAGGCCCGTACCCAAAGGGTAAAACGGGAGCCTATTACTAAAAACCCGCTATCTATCTGTCTTTTTGTCTGTCTGTCTGTCTGTCTGTTTGTCTGTTTGTCTGTTTGTCTGTCTGTCTGTCTATCCGTCTGTCCATCTGTCTGTCTGTCCGTCTGTCACCAGGCAGTATCTCATGAATCGCGATAGTTAGACAGTTGGAATTTTCACGGATGATGTATTTCTGTTGCCGCTATAACAACAAATACTAATACATATAAGTTTGTCTTTTTAGTATATGTCTTTTTTTACACTAACCGTATAAATAAATATTTAAATGCGACAAGTATTCAAAGGATATTATTTTTGCCGTTTTTATAGACATTGATACGGAACACTTCGTGCGTGAGTCCGACTCGCACTTGGCCGGTTTTTTAATGATTTGTCATACAAGACACATTACAGTTAAGTCCCTTTCATGTAGCAAATACCAAATATTTAGTAATTGTTTTAATTACTTATTTCATTTAAGACTTAATTTTGTTTATTTTATTTTTGTATCACGGTTAAGGTGCCGCCAAACAAATGAATAAAGTTTCGTGAATTAAACAAATCAAATAATTAAAACATGTAGAAAAAGTACGAAAAGATTGTCGCCGCTGTGGGAATCGAACCCACGTCTTCGGTATTCACGGCCTGACGCTCTAGCCACTGAGCTAAACCGCTGATAGCCACAGCGACGAAAATCTCAACGCCTTCCTTCTACGTTCAATCTTAAGTGCAGAGATTAGCACTATAAAAAACTTTAAAAAAATTTGAATCAAATAATGGTTATAAATATACCTGTAAAATATAGTTGAAGGTTGAAATACTTAATTTTTTTTTATACTGAACAAATGACAATACGGATAAGCAATCTGCATGTTTTTCTAATTGCGTAACAGTGATTATTTATTATTTATGTACCACTATATAACCATGTTCTCAAAACTTAAGGATTGCTGTATTATGACAGATTCACGTATCGTCGACGTATCCATCGGCTTATAACGGACTTTTAGTTTTCTGTTGTCATGTCAGAGTCCGTTGGTCGCCGACCTGTCTGAAAACAAATAAAGAGAAGCATAAAATTCGCGGACTTTCTTCGCATGTACAGTTCGTAAATCAAACGCTGCCGAAGTCTACGCTTAACGTACGTGCTTCGAATTGGTGATTCGTAACGACATTTTTGAATTCTGCCATCCGTTACGAATTCGGCTCTGATAGATGATACAATCACGGAGTCACATCCAAATAATGCATGCGGTCTTGTCCATCCATCATAGACTTCAAATGGTTTCCTTTTAAAAATAATCTGAAGGAAATTAGAATACGGACAGTTATTTTTAAATTTAATATTCACTTCAGTAAATTACAAACATATTTCCGTAATCTAACCTGCTTATGTTTACCGTAACTACGATGACTTTGCAAAACACCACGTTGATATAATTTTATTCGTTTGAATGGTATTTCGATATAATTTTTGAGAACACAATTATTTAGGCCTAATTAGCAAAGGCAAAATTGTCTTGTGGAGATCAGCATGAAGTGGTGATAGGGCCAAACACTGTTGCAAGAATGGGCAGGTCCGTCCGGGTTAGTACCACGACCTCACAGAAGACCGGCGTAAAGTAGAAGTGTTTCACTTCTGCGTTTCGTCTGGTAAGTGAGGTAGCCGGGGCCCACTTTATTTAAAGGTGTGTTTACGGGTGTTGCAAATGTCCATGGGCTGCGGTTATCACTTAACATCAGGTGAACCGTCAGCTCGTTTGCCATTTTCTCACATAAAAAAAAGCGTCGATCGCAATACGGTCATCAGATCTAGATCAGTGATTGTTCTGCTTAATACCAATGACCACAGAAATGTTGAGGGGCGACGGCAATATAATTCTTGTGTCGATCGGGTTGTATTTTTTTTCCGATTCAAACGCATGGGCCGGGAACCCAGCACAGGAAGTTCGCTATAACTGGCCACCATTAATCACCGGCTGGCTGATTTCCTCCACCAAACGAATCATTGAGCACGGGGCGACACTTTAACGTATTTCATTTGCTACTACTACAAAAACACGCGCTTTTTAACGACGCCATATTGTATTTATAAAATTTGATTATCACAAGCCGTGAGATTACTTTCTAATTCGATCGCAGCGCTTTGGTCGTCAGTTGGCTGTTGTTAGGTGAGAAACCCACTGTAGGACCTTTGGCCGGATGTTGCCATGTTCAAATGTTGCTTGTATTAATATTGAAACGAAGTAGAGTATAAACAATGAACAGAATTCCAAAACATAGGCAGGCGGAATACTTAGTGCGAGCGGGACATCATTCTTTTCTCGGAATCACAAGGCTGCGTAATGGTACGCGGCAAAATGGAATGCAACCGGCACCGTTTGCCGTCCGAACAATCGCCTATCTCAACTAAAAATAGTAACTTACACCCAGAGCCTACCGTGTAAAAAAGTTGTTTATTTAGTCAAATTCTATTGTTGGCATAGTCGAATGTCTTAGGGTTCCTCTCGTAGTCGATAATGTCTTAGAATTCAATAACTTAAACCAAAGTGCAAGACAAAAGCAAAGTTGCTAGAAAGGGCATTGCTTGAGATCAACATAATCAGTTTATGATAATTGAAGATATATTGTTATTAGGTATTAGTTAATAGAAGGGCCATATATGAGGTAAAGTAAAAGACCATTAATTAATTAACAAGGATTTTACGTTTCAGTTAGCGTCTTTGGTGGTAGCTGTATGTAAAAGCGATTTATACTGTAACAAACATTATGGTTCATAAATATTGGGTAATCTTAGGACAGATAACATCATTATGTCTACTCCCATAACAAAAAAAGGATATTTTATTTAATAGAGTTATATCGTTTAATGTTTTAAATCTGTGGTTTCGCTGTTAACGTATTTAATCCATTCAATTCATTTCAATTATCGTTTAAACAAAATCGATTTCGGTTATATAAAATCGATACAATAAAACCATCCAATTACTTTCCAACCACAGCAAAGAGAAGACGTACCTAATGATGATGATTACAAGCAATGAATGCTTAATTTATATGGAATTTCTTTTAAAGACAGCTCGCTGCGATGGCTCGATTGTCGTGCATAACGCAGTTAGTACATAACGGACTGCTGGGATGCAACCGTTAGCTAATAGTGACTGCGGCGGAGGTCATTACAACAGAAGAGGATTTCCATTATGCGGCTTAATTTTTAACGTCCTCATTGTCTAAAGTCTTCGCACTAGGTCGGAAAGTGAACTATGGAGCTTTGTTCTATTGGGGCATGGCGTTAGCAATCGCCATTTGTCTGTCTGTGTCTTTGTCCTAAATTTATGCATCAGCGCTTTGAGGCTTCGGCTAAATGTACGTATGAACTTTAGCCAGAACCTTTGATATACTCTACATTCATAGGGTAACTTTGTACATAGATGTAGGTGATAATTCCTTCCTGGCTGTGAACAGCTACAAATGCTATTGGTTCATCGTAACTCTATTTTATACCATAACAGTATTTATCTCGTCGATAGAATTAAAGATAGTGATAAATAATCAGTGTAAAATAAAAGATACATGAATTTAATTAACAGCACATTAACAGTATTTTTTAATTTGTCATTGAAAAAAATGCTTTTGTTTCAATTGAAAATTAACCAAAACATCAGTATTTTTAAAAGTTTTCAATTTACCTAGTTAAAGTTCATTCAGTGTTAGCCTTTAACAAACATTTAAAAAAAAAGTAATTTTAAGGATCTTTAAATTCTTGCTTCCTAATGATTTCACGCCCGCCAAAGGAAAATGCCAATTTTCCTTATTACTAAGTTTAGGGCACTGTATCATATAAGTTTAATACGTCGCAAATTATACATTAAAAGACACACACACTGCTCCTGTTGGTTTGAATAACCGCCAATATCAGATTAACCAATCACAATATTAAATATGAGCATCGTTAAATAATTTTACTATATTATTCCAGTGAACATCATATCGACTGCGCCATTTTTTCCGTCATTCTGACCAACCGGATTTGTGACAATGCGATAAGAGTTCAAGTGAACCGGAATTCCGAATTTATAAACTAGTTCCGTTCAACGGTCAAGCGTAGGAGATGCGTACAAAGGAGAATTACTGTTGCAATTGAAATTCAAATATAAAGTAAGACAATAAGAAACGACATAATACATGTTTTTCATTTGTTTCTCAAACAATTTAAATTTACCGAATTTAAAATGTCAAAAGATTCTCATTTACGATGCGTTATTTAAATAAATAACGCAATTTAAATGGAAGGTACTTTTTGTTACTTTTAAAATTACTTTAAAAGTTTTAACATTTGGAGTTAGTACATTGCATTTTCTATATTTATCACATAGGAAATTTTTTGCTATAGCTAATTGAAAATGTTTTTATTCTTTTCTCTATATGTTAGCAGTTTTTCGTCGGATACTTATTCACTTATTGCTATGTTTGGCATACAGGTGTATTTTAAAATTCAAAGGTATATTATACGAGAACATCGTACGTGCCATCACATTTTATGATTCAGATCAATATCTGAACGTATAACGTATCACTTTACTACTTCAAAACGTACAAAATAAATGCGTACAAAGCATGTGCGTTATGATTCATATAAGTTACGCAATAATCTACCGCATGATTGATTAATGTTGGCGATATTTTAAGGTAAAAATTTAATACAATAATATCTCTGAATAATACAGAATTGCGTTTAAATCGCATCACTGAGCAGTTTCGAAGTCAATCATTTAGTGGACCCCTTCAGGGCGTTGAGGGAGATCGTAGGGCAGCCAGGGCCGAACTTAAAAAAGTGACTATAGACAACGCCGTTCGTTGACCTGGTAAATGTTTACTGTCCTTGAGCGGCGGGCTGCGAGCCGCGGACTTCGTCCGGAGTGACGTCACCGCTGAGGTACCGATGGGTTTCAGCATAGACCAAGTCCCTATTACTGTTCAATGTAATTATTTCATAATATTCTTCTATAAATGGAGGCGATGCAATATATACAACACGTAGTGCATATTAAAACATTCTTCTGTGATGCGTTTTCTTATTTACATTTACTTTAGAACATATTTTTATTTAATATTTATATTATACATGTACTATTGCGTTTATACATAAAATAAAAATACATGGAGATAAAATAAGGCATTTGAACCATAAATCAACCACCCAAAACCAGTTGACATACACGGAGTAAATTTATCGTAAGTCATGTTGATTGTATCTATGGAAGCTTCGTTACTTCGTGTTGGTTGCGATATTATTAGATTTTCATAATTTGTCATACATAAAGACATACAAAAAATAATTAAAATTCTGTCCCGCCGCATACAATAATGAGGTCGTTGACTCTCAACCATCCGGCGCTCAATGAGAACGCAGGAATTTAGGCAAACACAATCAAATGACGCAACGAAATTGTGCGATAAAACCATCTAAGGTAATAAATCAATTAATTGTACTGCTTAAATGATAGCCGTGGTGAATTAAACTGAACTGTAACCCGTGTAACAATATAAATTTTAGTTATAACCGTGGGTACTTGTAAAAATAATTTCACTCTATGTCAAAGTTTCATTTATTGTATAATAACGATAACGTTTTAGATAGAATAATTGAGTGATAATAACTTTTGTGGATTTCTTATGTTTCTCATAACGGAACGGTCAGCTAAAAGCGTTAAGCGTTGAATTTTCCCATTATATACTAAACACCGGGCACCACTTGTCAATTCCGTGATGTCATTGTCGTACTATATAAGAAATTGAGCTTTTTGTCTAATTCTGTAGACTCCGTTTTTATCGTTCTGTTTTCTCAGAACGATTTCGGATCACGATTGGGTGCGTGCTCAGGTGGACGTTGGGCCGCCTTCTGTTTGAAACTGAACGCTCATCGCTAATTCATTGTAACAGATACCAGTTCGTTGGGAAAAACTGCGTGCCGTTGACGTCGGGATGCGAGTGCGTTGGTTATTAGCACGCTGCCCGCATCCTGTGGGAGCTGTTGCGCCTTGGAGCGAGCACTGGATCCTGCAGCTTCCACATACTCGCGAATGACGATGCCTTCGAGTTTTTTCGCGCCGCTGCGAAGGTCGGTCGAGGCGAGCAACGAGCGGTCTAGCATTCCAGACGCTATGAATGAACAGTCGCCCGACTGGTCTCGTCTCACGCGCGGCGGATTCGGATTAATTTGACAACAAACATTTAGAGCTGGCGAAACCGGAATGTTCGCGGGCGTCCGCCCCGTGGGAACTGTCGGTTGTCTACGTTATTGTCCCATTAGCCGCCGTACAGTATTGACGTTTCGGGTCTCATGATGATTTTCGACTTCAACGACACCATATTTTCGCAAGAGAAAGTGTACTTCAAGTATCTATTTAACACGTAAACATCTATAAAATTAATGTATTGGCGGTGCGTACGTTTAATATGGAACTGTACGCTGCGGCAAAATAACTTCTAAAACACTAATGATTTTGATGCCATGCTTATAGAAATTTTGCATACCTGGCAAGAGAATTGTAGAAAAATATTCAGATTATGATACAGACTATGACTGACGACTTTTTGCAAGACTAATAGCAAGTAAAACTTTTAAAAATTTCAAGTACTTGATACCTAATGTTCCTTTCTAAAACTTCGTTTAAATATGTTCATTAAATATGAACGGTGTCGAGCCATTTTTGTCACACCGGTTAGAAATAAATCGCAATATATGAAAGGCGATTTCGAGGCGTCATTAAATTTTGCAGACCGCGCTATAAACTATCAGGTATCAGACATTAGCCGTTCGAGTTACCGTAACCGATACATTTCATTAAATCCAAATAGAACTGTTAGTAACGGGTGAAGCTAAAGTTCTGAAAATATTCTGACATGTGCGTTGTCATGGTTCCTTGTATTTTTCCGCTTCGTTTTACGAGGCCGGAAGCGTCAACACGTATTCCTAATAACCTTCACTTCTCAGAGATGGCCTTGTCTATAGCGATGATCAAATCATAGAGTATTTCGCATAGAATATTCAATAAGCGTATCAACGTAATAAATACGTCGGCGTCTTATTACTGCACGTTTAGACGCCGTTTACATGGAATGCAGAGTCGCAGTTCATTAATATTATATCGCATTATTAAAAAACTGCTTACGTTCGCGGTATTTCCATCAAGAAAACTACAATGAACTATTTCCATCAAAATTATTCGAAAAACTATCCGTAGGAGTTATTTGATAAATGTATTGTTATTATTCGATATGAATATATATCATTGTATCTATGTTTTGTCGAGCTTTATTAAACCTAACCCGAGATATAATGAAGAGAGTCTAGCTATGTTGTACCTTGAGAAAAAATAAAAGAACGATGGAAATTTTTGCACGAATGAAATCAAGAAGTTGGCATCTACATATGTACCTACCGTCATATGATATTATGGTATTCAAGCACTGGCCACTGGGGTTTAAATATGTAAATTTCGATTAAGATTCACAATACATTTTTAACCAGGAGAATAATTGCATATGTTCTACTGACCGTCAAACAAATAGGAAATGATGATTATCTATTTTAATCAGTTACAAATGGAATCTAAACTTTGCAGTACATTTTGCCAATTTGCGTACATGAAACGTCAAGCAGTACCTTGTTTGATGTACTGTACTGTTGCTTAGCTGTTAGGTTTTCCTTGTCACAGATACATGGTGTTGAGATGTTTCAGAGAGTTCTGTTTTCCTGTTAGCTAGAAATTTTCCTTAAGTTGAAGAGTCTGTTAAAAGTCAGAGGCTTTCGTATGTTCTGTGGTTATGGATTCTGTATTGTTTACAAAACGTCTGGAACTTTGTAATTTGAAATCAGTAAAAAAGTTTCAATAGACAATAATTCATTTTGCTTCAGTTAGTGACATAATTTTTCATAACGCATTTAAAATTATTAACGATTACATTATTATTGCACTTTTGTTGATGCCATTGATAGAAGTTTTAAGCGATCTACCTCAATTTTATACTTTAATATAATAATAAAAGTAGCTCATAAGCAGGTGGTCAATAATTACTGTTTTCACCTGCTTTTCGCACATTTGTAACAGTAATTAATTCTACAATTATTACTAAAATTTTAGACGACACAAGGACGAAACGTGTACTTTTTTGTGTGATTGTTATCATATGCCCATAAAATTGTATAACCTTGATAATACCCCAACTATGAATATTACATGAAATGAGGTGACCTATTTTGAACATATACTAATATCTATCTTGCATTCTATTTTATAATGAAGGAATCAATAGTACAGTTTTGATTGTATTTAATATAATAGTTCTATCTATCTGTAATATCGTGTTTTAATAGTAGTACCTATATGAATATATGTATAAAGTGAAGAAGTTAAGGTCACTCTTAGCAGCTAGAAACTTTAGAAACCAGATCGAGGCTGTTAAATGATATATCTAAAATATACAAAAACTTCTGTCTTAGTTTGAACTTGTTTGAGAACTGGAAAAAAGAAATTTCCCTCTCTCTATCTAGGTATGTAAGCTGGTACTCAATTAAAGTAAATTGTACTTCTTGTCAATACAAATATTTATACTTAAACCACGTTCTAT
Source organism: Iphiclides podalirius (assembly GCA_933534255.1). Lineage (NCBI taxonomy): Eukaryota > Metazoa > Arthropoda > Insecta > Lepidoptera > Papilionidae > Iphiclides > Iphiclides podalirius. The sequence goes on along the minus strand of OW152815.1, from coordinate 11,700,164 downwards.
TCGTTAAAGGTTTTAGAAAAAAAAACTTCCATGCTCTAAGTGTCGATGACTTGTTAATTAGCGGGCAGATGTCCGATTGTACGCCATATGATATAGTTAAAATTTCAACGTGCTCATAGATAATAAATATCGTTTTTGAGAACCTATTCAGCTCATATGTTGCTAACGGAGCACGTTATTGTTAGGATGATGGTTTTAAAGCCAACTTGCCCCCAGCGGTCGGCCCTGAACCCGTAGGATCACGTTTATCTGTTTATCAGCGGGGCCCACTATTTCGGCAGATGCTCGCTAAAAAGGCGACTGATAAACGCAATGTAAAAAAGAAGTAAAAAACTGGAGGTATGCGGCGGCGCGTGCAGGTCTTTACGAACGTGTAATTTCTTGACCAATAAATAGGGCAGTGCTCACTTAAATTTATCGAATAGGTCTGAAAGTTTTAAAAGCATCACGTTACAATGTATTGGGTATTGACGCAATAAATACAACTGGAACACCGCCATGTGCTTTGAAGAGTTAGTCAGTGAGCTTTTCTTCGTTATTTTTAGATCAACGAAAAAACAAAGCGAAAATCGAAATTTTTTGTTTTCTAAATGCTAAACATAATTTATTCGTTATTACGAAACCGAGAGAACCGCCTTGGAGGCGTTTAACGTAATCCCGAATAGACGTTATCGCCTCACCGCGGTCCAGGCGCCCCTAACCGCCCAAATACTAATAAAACCAGTTCGAATCGGTTCGTCGAATGGCCTCTATTTCGAGAACACCCGCCGCGTCCTTATCGGGCCTTAGCGTTTCTTGCTACGACCTACGTGTACAGCGCAGAGCGAGGCATACACCCTGCAGTACCCCCGTAATGTGGCATGTGACCTACCTCGTCGTACTTACCGACGTCCGTATAAATATTTAAAGCTACTTATTTTAGGTAGAAAGCAAACGTTCCACCGAAATTATTTGCATCGTAATTACTGTTACATCCGGAAACATTATATTGTGTTATACATTTTGTTAGCGTGTGTACGGAAGTTATGTAACAGCCTATTAAATGCCTTGTCTAATTCGCCTTGTTAAATTGGGCAGTGCAATAAAAAACTGTCCGATTTGACAAAGAATTTTTTGACGACGTCAAAAGTCTTGTTTGCCCTTGTTGTAGAGTTTTAGTTTCCGCATGATTGTAGACAGAAGTCCTTTCATTAGGTGCGGTGAGAGGTGATTTTTCATCGAATTTATATGGACAAGTATGGCGGTGGTACATTTGGCGGTTTGCGGGCGGTTGCCGAGTTGCCTTGAGCCACGGGCGTGCCAATGACTCGCGGGCCTTGAGTCTGCAGACAGAAAACGCGGGCCTCACCGCTGCCTCGCTCCACCGTCTATAATCTATAGGTACGTACTCTATTTTTAATACGCCAACGCCGTAGACGTCTTTTAACGTTTTATACGGCACACATGCGATAATTTGTCGTTTATAATCTGTGGAAAGATTATGTAAATTCCCGCGTTTGCGATACTGAATTAATATCATCCAATTTTCTTAATTAATCAAATTTTTGTAAATTTGCATGTCACTTTTAAAACCTAATGTTTCATTAGAGTTTTACAGTGTTAAATAAATCTATTTCAAAAAGTTTGTTGTTTTTTTTGTCTATATTAACATGCTATAAAATCTTGATTTTCCTTACTAACGAAATTTTTATAATATAAATTTCACTCAACACACTAACATTATATTTTCTGCGGGTTACTTTATAGATTGTTAAGATGATGTAGTTACATATAAATAAAATAAATAACAATAAAATAGAAACTGACTGTGTGAATGATGAATTTAGGAAAGTTGTATTGATTTAAGCGTTCCTATTAAACTAATAAATAACAAAATGTTGATGGTAATAATATCAAATTCGACCCATAAAAGGCTTACAAAAATATATATGGCTAGCAAAGATTTCGAAACACATGTTGATACTGTTTAAAATCTAAAATAGGAGTGACGCCGAGCTTGCTTAGGAATGATGGCTGCGAAGGGAAAACTAGGTGTCGGTTAAATGCTGGAGTAGAGTGGACTATGCTAGCATTGCTAAGCGTCAAATTCATGGAATTGACATCGAAATATGGTTATCTTTTGACATACGAGTAGCATCGGTTGTTGATTTTAATGCTTTCATTTTTGTCACTGATCAAACTATATCGGAAAGTTAAGATCATTGGTTATCAGGAGATAAAGGTTCTGCAACTGCGACTTCGTAATCGTAAGCCTCCAGTAAAATGAGCCAAAGAGGTAAAGATTGTGGTATCTGCATGTTTTGAACACTACTAAGTTAGTTTGAAAACATATAATAATTTCTATTAATATAAGTTCGTAATATTGAGATGAGATCCGTACTAGGTGTCAGCGGTTTTTCACAACCTTAGATATGAACATCAGTGGAGATTCCGATAGGGCTTATTATTATAAAATTGTTAACGAAACAGATAATGAGCTTTTCAACAAGTGAAAAACGATTCATTATATGAATACCGGACCGATATTCGATTGACCATTTTGTGATTTATGGTGCATCAAAGGGATTTTAGTATTTTCTGTTCTAAATAATTCATATTTTCCAGTATAAAAGTTCCGTGTTGGTTGCCGAATAACACGATTAGAGAGAGAATTTCAGCTTGGTAAAGGTATAATATTTTTTTATGAAAACTACTCTGTTACGGACGTCATAGACAATCAGGTAAGTATTAGGCTGTTTTTAATGTTCGTATAACATTCTCATTTCTATTATAAGTACGCTATGAAACTATATATAAAGACACTCTGTTCGTGGAACAACATATTTTCCGTTTTCATTCGAAGTATGTAAAAATATTGGCGGGCGCTTATCACAGTCGACGATGTCGGTCAAATAGGCGGCCGAAATGGGGGCGTTATCGCTTTGTACACATACATTCCATAAGCGCAAATGCCATGTTCTGTATTAGAGGTGATACTAATCTAAATATATTCTGACTGAAAGTAGCGCTAAAGCGGCTGGAAATGCATGCGCATTGATCTACATCTATTTTTAATATCTGAGCATTGTTCTAAAGGAATTCTATTGCCGATTATTTTTGAGCGCAATTAAAAGTGTAAGAAATGAGTTTAAGGACGTGAATGATTTGTTTGCAGACAGGATTTGGGCATGCTAGTCACGTTACTGTTTTTTTTTCGTAATAGTTAATAGATAAATAATTGTTTTTTTTTAATTTAGTTATATGTTATTAATATTAATATTTTAATAATTTGCTTTTGATAACGAATGCTTTATAATTATTTAAATTTTATATAAGAGGCTTCGAAACTTATCGAAAAAGCTTAATTCGAGTTAACTCAACGTTAACGTAGCGGTGACGTAGCATTTAACCAGCGCTGAAAAGTTTTGTGTTAAGAAACTGAAAAATATAAGACAATATGTTTGAGGATAGGGTTTTTTATAACTTATACTACATAAGTTATACAGACAATGCCCACTACAAAATCAAAAACTAAAACGCTGTTGTACAAAAAGTTGTCTGTGAAAGGCCTGGATGAGGGGGCAAGGACTCGTTTATCGTGATGGAATGACGATCTTTGTAGCGTTTAAAAGTATTGTTTACTTTGCTGTCGTAAAAACTCGCCTGTGTCGCAAATGGTGTACCTAAAGTCAGTAACGGAATCATAATATTGGTTAAACTATTAAAACGAAAAAAAAAACTATTACTAAGAAGTTTGGGATATCTACAGTTCACAAGATGTCCTAGTACCTGATGTCTACCAGAAAGACGCTATCAATCAATTTATAGGAAAGAAGTTGATATAAGCTATTGTCGACACTATAGTCTATATGATAGTGCATCCGTTGCTCAATTTATATTTTCAGCGTAACTCTTTTTTATGACGTTGTTAAAATACGAACGTGCCCCGTGTTTATTTAATTGGAAATACTAACATAATAAATATAAAACATTTATACAAAAATTGTAACAACAGTATATAGAAAATATCTAGTTCAAAGCATATAATACAGTTAGTAACAATATAACTTTTAACTGATTTGATGTGTTATAAAAATTCTTGAGGTAATCTAAGCACTTATAATATTACAAACACATAATATTTGATGATTATAAATACATAATAATGGTAAAATGTTAAAAGTTTGCGTCAATTTTCTAATATAATAAATACAGAGACACCTATGGTGTAGTATCAGTTACTAAGTGTTTTAAAGTATTTTAAAGGGTTGATAAATGATATTCCATCGCTAAATACCATGTTCACTTGGGTGTATTGCCAAAAATGCTTAAAGCTGCGTCAACATGAATAAAATCACGTACATTTATAACAATGTGGCTGCAGCCAAGTTGATTCATGGAAACGAAAGAGAGAGACATTGAGCCATTATTCTTTACGTAAATCGAAATGCTCCTGTGTAGTACAATAAATATTGGTAATAAATAAGATTCAACTATCATTTTACCATTTTATAATTATTAATTTTGTATACATGAGTTCCTTATTCCCTATACTGTTTGGTATATCGTAGTATTAGCTCGTTAAGGACTTTTATTCTGTAAAGTTAACTCTAGAGCTTATATGTAGTAGACGTACGTATTCTTGTGTATGTTTATATATTTTGGTATTATTTAGTGATCGCTCGCTTGCAGTCGTCAGTCGAGCGCAAATCAGTTCGCTGTTTCGCATCCGAGGACGTGTCCTAACGCTGAGTTTATTGACCGAAAAAGCGGAGGCAACTTAGACGAGCACTATTTCCTGTGGGGTTAGGGGAGCGATCTGGGCGCCGGCGGTCGATTCGCACGCCCCTGCAATGAGTTTTAATTGAGTCCGGCCGCAGGAAGCATCGGCCACGGTCGCTGTGTAGGGTGAACATGCGTTGCGGACGTTTCGAGGACATATCCGTGCGTTGTCACGTGGCGCCTCGAATAAGTACACTGACACTCGGTTTTTGAAACACTGATCATCGTAGAAATTAACTAATCAGCTGTCAAATGGCTTTTACATTGTCATTTGAGTTGCCAATAGGTTGGTTAAACTCTTTGAATTGATCATTCTGATTATTAAGATCGTTCTGATCAATTCAGAGAGTTTAACCATCCTTTTGACAACTCAAATGACAGAGATTGAATTGAAGAGCTATTGAAAGCTGATTAGTAATTTCTACGATGATCAGTGTTTCAGAAACCGGGCGTGAGGCGTCCAGAGCCTTGTTAGGTTGTCTTATCGTAAAAGAAAAAGAAGAACTAACTATAAAAGGAGTTCACTCCTTTTTATGGGAGAAGGTGGGAATCGAGCAGGCGTTTTACCAGATGTTAAGGTATTACCCACCTCCCAGACTTCCACATCAGCTGTGTAATTGTAGTTGAGTTTCCGATCTTCATGAGCCACGGATACTTCACTTATCCGGCCAAAAGTACCCTGATAAATGCTCGTGGTACTTGCGTATGAGGTGGCCTGCTCAATTAAATATAAGCAGAAGCATCTACGTGGCTCCCCCACGAAATGACGCGTTTTTGAGTCAAACTGCAACTCAAGACATAGTTAAAAAAAGAATAGAAATTATACAAGCACAAGTTTATTAATATAAGACAAAATCGACTTCAAATATTTCACACCCTATACATTTTCTATTTGATTTTGAGAAGTTCCTCGGTGTATTTCCTGAGAAGGAGGTGCAATACCAATTAAATTGACATGTAAACATATACAAGGTAAACCGAACGAGAAATTCGAAACAGAAATTTTTAAAATCGGTTCATAAATGACGGAGTTTTTAGGTAACAAACATAAAAAATTATCGAATTGAGAACCTCCCCTATTTTTGATGTCGTTTAAAAGATAACGTCTTTCTATGCACGTAATTCACTAGGTTACGTCAAATTTTATGCTCAACCATCGCTCAAGACAATGATAGAATAACCAGTGCCAGTCATTGATATTCGTGTTTATTATAATATACTAAACAATGTACATGTAAAAACTCAGTTACGGTAGATTCGCACGTACAAATTATGAATGGAATGTTAATTAAATTAGTGAGTTTCATGAGACCTGGAACACACTTTTTTTACAGTTAATGGCAAAAGATCTCAATGAGATATTTTAAATATTTACGAAGTTAACTTTTCCGTATTATTTAAGGTGCTATGAAATATTTTCTAATCAGAATAAATACCCTTAATATTAAAGTCTTATCCATAAAAACTATTTCCGTTACTCGCGTTTATATTAACTGAGAAAACAGCACACAAAGAGAATACAAAACAAGTTTTAGTTAACAACAGTTTTATGTATCCACCACCAATTTTCGACGGAATCGCCAAAAAACAGTGTTTCGGATTTACTCAAATCTGTAGACGTACAAAAACCTCAATCGCCGCGGAACCAGAAATGAACTTTTCTGTTGGCGTGCTGTCGTTAGGCAAAAGCGCGTCGTGATTTCAATAGCGAATGGTACGAGTACGTTCGAAATTTGAATAATTATTCCGCATAAGAATGGCAAAGCGAAAAAAAGAAATGGAGTTACATTTTTTTTTTTCAATCTATTTATTATTGTTTTCAATAAGACGTAGAATTGACAATTTGTATTCGGTGAATTCAGTAGATCTTAAAGAAAACATTTCCAAAAAAAATACATTATTTTTGGTATCACTACTGGAAAGAATAAGTGACGACTGCGTATGTCAACTTCGAACAAATTACTTTGTTTATTGCTGCTCATTGAAAAGTGTCTGTGAGTGAAGCATCTGTTGGGACGGACTATAGATGACTCGGTAGATGAAATGACATCACCGTTCCTGTTATCCGAGCGAGAGACCTTTCATTATAAGTAAGTATTTTATGCCACAGTTTGAATAAAAAAAACAATTACAAATACAAAATGGAATAAAACCGTTTTAAGGCCTTCGTTATTCGTACCTATGCTGGGGCGTATAATTAAAGGACACGGACGTATGCCGACGTTACTAATTTGCGACACGATAGCCCGAGGTGTTCGACGGCCATCGCTAAACACTTGGCGCGTTGATGGCCTCATTTCGCTCCTAATTTTAGTGGGCCGTCCCAATTTGTGTTTTTGACGCCGAGATTTTATTTTTAAACAGAAATTTTTAAATTGCATTGTGTTTGTTTTCTGTTCATTTTACGTTAAATTAATTGACAGTTTTAAAATGAGATAATGCAAACAGACCATAACTTATACAGGAGTAACGTATACACGCATCTATATGAAAAAAAGTTTCGACCTTGCTTATCTGAACAATTTTTTTTTTATCATCGTTTTGAGTTTTCAGACCAATGCTACGGCGAGTTTCGGCTGTTAGTCGTGTTCATCTAAATTTTCATAAAGAGTAATTAATATGTATATATGTAGCAATAATTAAATAATGACGTAGAAATTAAATGTTTCTAACAATTATTAGAAACATTTAATTTCTACATCACAAGATTAGACAATGCTTGTTATTTTAGAAAGAGAGAAGTTAAAAGGACTTATGTGAATTCTTGATGTTTTTCAAATATTTTGTAGTTGAAATGTTTTAGCTACAACTGACCTTACCTGGTGGTGAAGTATTGCCATGGCCTTACCTGGTGACTTGATGATTACTTCAAAATGACTAAAACTATTTACAGTATAATAATAGAGGAAATAAATTCAGAAAATTCAAGCGTCTTTACAAAACATTTTCATTATAGCTGTTGACATGGCTATCATTATTATGGCACCTTAAAACGGTTTTATTTCGTTTTGTTTTTTTTTTGCTTTGGATCATCTTATATCGAACTGTGGCATAAAATACTTACTTATATTAAAAGGTCTCTTTCTCGGATATAGGAACGGTGATACCATTTACCTGGTGACTTGATGATTACTTCAAAATGACTAAAACTGTTTATAGTATATTAATAGACGAAATAAAGTTCAGAAAAATCAAGCGTCTTTACAAAACATTTTCATTATAGCTGTTGACATGGCTATCATGTGTCCACTCGTCTCGGAGAGCTCCGTCGGCCCTAAGTCGTGACAGGCGTTTGTTATACTAATAGAGAACAAAAAGAATGCGAGCCATTACCTTTGTCTATGCTTTGTTGGCTCGAACAATTTGCGCGAGCGAACAGAAACCGTCTTACAATACACTAGAGATCCGCCATTTTATTTCCGGCTTGACATAATAAATTAGAGTCATATAACATGGTGGATGGGGACATGACACGTAAATAAATGCTTTTGTACCTAAGCTGTTACGGTACTTAAATAGTATGGATAAATGTAAGAACCATACATTCTTTCAAAACCTATTTCAAACACCGGTTTCTAGCAGTCTTCAATCCAATGATTTTCATTTACCTAATTGGAAAATCAAGAATAATTTCTGTCTATATCTACACATGTAGACGGAAAACATTACATATAACGTGTTTGAAAATTTAGTAAATGTACGTTAAAATTAGTATTAAACATGAGAAAGGATATTTTTAGTAAAAAAGTTAAAAGTAAATTTACACTTTAAGATATAGTTAATTTCATGTTAAGAGAGAGGCCAATATCCATCACTTGGATGAATAACGATGTGGATATAAAAATATAAAATGAAAATTTAATTTTTATACAGCATCAACAAGTTACCACAATATACAGAATTTTCCTTATTTAAACTTTCACATGTTTTCATCCGCATACTTCATGACCATACAATTTGTATATAAGTAATTATCAGACCATTGCGAAACGTTATTCAATTTCACATAAAAAGAAATTGTGAAGCCATCTTGTGAAAATGAAAATTCAACGTAACTAGTCATTGATATTACCTAAATGTATATAGTAATCTCAATCTAACTTTTTCACTTCGGGAGAGTTGCGGATGAATAAGATGTGACGGAAAAAATAAACGAAAACATTTTTAACACGCCTATGTTGTTGTTCTAAAAAAAAGTAAACGTCCATGGCTTAAGTCCAAAAGGAAGAAACAAGTCTAGCCCGTATGTAGTCCCCTCGTTTCCCGAGTACTCGCACAACAACGGACTGACTGATTTTGAGGAAACCTCTAAGGGAACGGTAGGGCCGTGCGTTTTGTCGCCATTATCGGTTGAGATAACACGCGAGTCGAGAAACGTTCCACGACGGTGCAATTAACGGCGCGAGCGCCATGTGCTCGGCCGTCGCGGGGGTGATGCGCAGATGGAGCCCACGCGACACGGCGCTCGAAAAAATGTAGCCGCGATAAAAAGCCGGCGGGGCGGCGTGAGAACAGCGCCACGTGGCGATTCGTCCGCCCATTCATGCATTTGATTCATGAGTGGGGTGACCATGTCGGCTCTCGTTCGATTCGGTATTGTTTTACGACATGCGCAAGTGGCGCCCGATCGGGAAACGAGCACCACGTTACAGGTTACAAGGGTAAGTGGGAGTATATGTACTTCTCATTATCGCTAGGTTTATGAGGTAGCCGAGCGTTATTTCGGGGGTCCATGGGCTAATATTACTATCAGACGAACTGGCTCTTCGTAGGGAGGTTTTGGTTGGTTTTTTTAGGCGGTATGTACGCTTCTTCAACATAATTCCAATTTTTAAAGAAAGGCGTTTTTAAAATATTTATTATTATATCAATTAATATATTAATGATAATAACCCCTAGGAATGAGATGATCGCTCTCAAGCTGTTTCTAAAAAATAAATATTATCATATCTTGAGGTAAAAAATGACAAAAAGAGGATACGTACGGAGATTCTTTCATCTGTTTCTTCTTCGTTAGAGGAACTTCATTACGAAAAGGTGGTAGATTTAAAAAAATGACTATCGATAGATGAAATGTATATTTCTTATTTCGACGAATAAATGATTTGATTTGATTTACTTTATTTTTCATGAAAATTATGCCAGGTACAACTTCCTATTTATAACTATAAATAAGATCAGTCATTTGACTGTAATTATTTTTTGCGCTAATACTACATGGGTGCACCATGTGTTAAGAGTAGGTCATCAACCAATATTAGTCTTTTATTAAGCAAAGTAGGTATTTAAGGTATTGTAACGTATGTCCTAAATAGCTCAACATTATTGTCGCCCCACTCGTGCACCGAGTCCTAGGGCATACATTGTTGTTTCGCCCGCGATCATCTCACAATAGCAACGACACATCATGTATAACTGTAGCTGAATGCTGGCGCTCTACTCCCGTATTGAGATGGATCATGTCCGTTATCGGGGCATCGCGGGAAGTCTTTTCAACACTAGTGCTATACCATATATATAATATAAGCTGACCTGTCTTATTGAAAGAATATTGCGATGATCATAATATCACATCAAATAATCTATCTAACTTATCAATATTTACTTCAATGTATATTATGCTCGTAAGTCGATTGTATCAATCAGTTAACGGTTCAATTTATGTAGAGTCTTTAGGTATTGTTAAGCCTTATTACTTTTAAGGCGAAACAAATTTAATAATTGGTATTTTTAATTATAGTTTCCGAGTCCTAGGTAGTAGGTCCTAGTTGCTTAATATGTGATGTGAGAGTAACAACATTACAGTCATAGCAAGAATGTTGGTAACATTATATCAACACATTTCTTTTTCCTTTATGCATGAAGCCGTTAGAGATTAAGAAAAAGGTTTTACGGAATTTTGCTTGTGGTTACTGAACGGTATAGTTACTTTGTACATTCCTTTTGGTCACTCTCTCCGAAACCCTATTTAGGCGCCCGAGAAACGGATTATATGGCCAAGATATTCGAGATTGCGGACGGTATATTTTGTTGGACATTTAAAATCTTGTTACTTTATTTATAGACGTTTTGGAAATATTAAAGCCTTTTGGAGGATCGAATACAAGTAATTATTTTAAGTAAAACCGAATACAAGTAATGATCGACATTCTAAACGCTTTTTATCCTGAGTGAACTGTAGCATTAAGACACAGATGTTCTGCTTATCATTATGACTAAATCTTAATTATATATTTCACCTTTTTATATAATTATCTGAAATGCATCCTTGAAGTAAATTATTAAATAATTTCTAGCTCTTACCTTTACAGAGTGTTAAATAAAATCATTTTACGAACTCTACAGTAATCAATTTTTTTTATGTAAGAAAGTGACAAACGAGCTGGCGGTTCACCTGATTTAAAGTGATAAAAGCCGCGCATGGACATTTGCAACACCCGTGGAGTTGCAAATGCGTTGCCACCTTCAAATAAAGTGGGCCCCGGCTACCTCACTCACCAGATGAAACGCAGAAGTGTAACACTTCTAGTTTACGCCGGTCTTCTGTGAGGTCGGGGTACTTACCCGGACGGCCCTGCGTGGCACTAACACAGTAAAACCTTTATTTTTAATATTGTCCTGGCTTGAACCGACCGTGTATGTTACAATGTTGTGTACAACACGTTAATTTAACTATAGTCATTGTCAATATAATGTAATGATACTTTTGGACGTATTACATACATTTATCTAATTATTATATTATTAGTTCTTTCTTTTCTTCCTGATTTAGTTCTATTCATTTCTTTCATATCATGATCATATTTTATCCTGGTGAATTTAAAAGGGATTACAGTTCAGCTATATAAATGCTCCTCTTAAAATTTTTCTTGTATCTGTATTATAAATGACGAAGATAAAAAACAAACGCGGTATAGGCAGCAAAATGAAAGCTACATTAAACGTATCAATGTCAAACAGAACCAAATCTTATTTTTTTAAGGTCACAGCAATTTAAAAAACAAAATAGTGCTCCAGTTTTAGTTGGGTCTTGACATATTTATTAATTCGTATGGAAAAGGCTTTGTTACCTTCCGAGCTAATATGGAGGACATAATTAACCGTCAGCTCCTTAGATACCTTGAGGAGAACCAACTGATTGGTTATCGTTAGTATGGTATCCATCGGGGTGGCTCAGCTGGTGATCTGGTCATACTCTCAGGGTCAAACGCATTTTAGTCTGTGGTCATACATTCGTTTAGAGTAGAGTTTTACTTTTACGTATCATTTACCTGTGTCGAATTGACAGATAGTTCTAGAAAAAAATTAGATAATTTTATGTAGGCATATGTCCATTTCAGCACTATAGAAAGCCTAAAAAGTGAAAACACAATGTTATGCTCGCGATCGTGACAGAACAACTCCGCGGCGCACATCACATAAATCAGGCTCGATTGGGGTCGGGCCGGACGCGAGTTATTTTTAAAATTGCGTGCACAATATTATGTGTTTAGGTGGAATATGATAATTGCGGGAGGCGCCGTAAATCGACACCGGTCGGCGATGGGATTACAGAGCGGACACCGGCCGCTTTCGCTCGGAAACCTGGGTTGCCAGATTTGGGACGCAAAATAAGGGGATCGCCAAGAAGAGTGATACGCGATAGTTTTGGGGGCTCTGTACGGTCCGAAATAACAATACCTAATTTCGATCTCCATCAGCGCGTATGAGAACGTAACCTTGGGGTGTTTAAACATTTGTTTTAATCGACTATTTAATATTATTATGCAAGCTGTAGGTAGGTGTTGAGCTGATAATGTCTCAAAATCAAAATTAAAATCATTTATTCATCGACCTAAGACTGTTACATTTCATCTATCGATAGTCATATTTTTTTTTAAATCTACCACCGTTTCGTAATGATTATATTTTCTTATTAGTGGCATGGATTACCCTTAAATAGTGATTATAGAAAGAATACATTTGGTTTTACGCAAATTTCGCACATATTCTTGTGTGCCCTGGGTCCCCGGTGTGACCTAAGACGGCGTAACCCAAAGCCAGGTATGCCTAAAAATACATATATAAATAAATAAACACAGCTAACTCAAAATAATGTACATTTAGTAAACGTTGTCAATTTATTTATTTCACTTACATTTTAAAAATAATTCGAACAGTATCTCTATAAAATTTTCTCTTAGCAATCCGGTTAATAATGACAATAAGATGTATCAATTTATGATAGTCATCCATTACGTAAAATTTTCAAGATTGGTTTCCTCTATGTATATAATGATGTTTTTCTTTATTTATGTATGACAAAATTTTTTGGGTCAAATTTGCCGCCCCCTAAAATCTGCCGCCCTAGGCTCTAGACTACTTGTTGGTAAAGCCGCCACTGGACCTAAGACATACTGTCATTCCCGCCGCCATATTGTTATTGCTATTTAATCAACATATATGATATTTATTTTGCAGTGCTTAGAAAATCTGTCTTAGTAAATTTCACGGCAGCCCTGGCCTTGGCCCTACACATTAGGACTATCGTATCGACCGAAGCTCGTTATGATGCACAATCACATGGAATTCACTAGTCAGTCAAGTACAACTGGTTCAAGTAAATCATCAATTAAATTTTTTTTGGAAAAATATCTAGAATAATTTTTTATCGCTTCATTTTTCTTTTCTAGATATTTTCCCAAAAAACTTTAAGAAAAAAGGTACCTGTGCCAAAAAATATGATAAAATATCTTTTATAAAAGACATATTTACGTACGTAATGAAATATGTTTAGAGGGTTTCAAATTTTTTTTGCCTCCGTTTTAGCTTAACAATTTAAGTAGCTAACAACCGAGCATAGCCATCCCTTAATTTCTTCGATTTCACACATTGTTTACCCCATTTTAGTTACGCAATGACAGGCATGAAAGTGTTTTTTCACGTGCGCCTATTAACATTTCGAAAACGTTCCGAAACGGAGTCGACGCCGACCATTACAAGAGAATGTTATCCAATAATGATAACAAAGCTATTATTGAAACTATGAATATCGCTCTGATATTCGACATTAACATAATATTTTTTGTCGACTGCTTTGGAGGTGGCCGCGGACAGGTACATGCTATGAGGGTGCAGAATTCCTTGAATGGGATTTGGTTGCGCAACAACGCATTCGATATGAAACCCTGTTTTATACGTAAATAAGTTTAAAAATCACTCGTAGGCATTACGGTTTATTTCGAAATGACATCACAAAAATGTGTTTCATTATTAAACTTTAGCCAGTAAGAAATAAAGCCGACAGTTGCTTGAAGGTTTTGAGGTCCGAACGCCGGCTCAGCTATTATCAATCAGCAAGGCGCCATTGAGGGTTGGCCGAGGCTCGTGAGAAACCGTAAACACTTACTCATTTTATCTGATAGACGTTTTTTTCGTACGGCAGCGGGTCCAGTCAATTAATGGATAGCGCCGTTAGGTACTTGGTTTATTTTTAGCGTCCACCTCTGCTTAGCATAGGCATCAGGCGGTACTAATTCATCCAGAAGGGTTTGACAGCTCGGATATTACAACAACGCATTGTCGTACGAACAACGGTCACTCCTCTGTTAACAAATGAGTTATAATTCAATAAATAGCACGATCATACTACTGCAACTGTCCGATGCGGGGATTACACGCGATGTAATATCGATTCGGCCGCTAGTAGGTCCTAAGCTGTTCTGGATTGAAGATAAATATTTGTGAGGAGTTGCGGCCTGGGCGGCACATGTGCCGCGTGAAAAAAACTGTGTGCCCATAGCCGCGTGTTGACAGTGCGCATAGCTCAACCGGAGCCGCGGCGACCACCCTCCGGGGTGTCCCGCTCTCCGTAACTTAAACAACATTAAATATAACCACCATCTAGCATTTACACTACAAATAAATTAAGTAAGACGGATTAAGTGAAACATGTGCCGTAAAATAATCACCTAATATGTTCGGCTTTAGACGGCGCAGTGGGCCCCCGAGTGTCTTTTTTTTTAAGTAGACCGAGTGCGTTCACTGGGCTTGTTTTTAACGCGGCGCTCTTTGATATGTTTTGACTTTTTTATTCCATGAACCACAAATTACAATGGGCAACGTTCAAATTTGGAACGATAATAGAGAATTGTGATATCAAGGGATGTATTTATAAAGTAAGATCGATGATTTAAGTAAGCGCGATAGAAACTATACGTAGTGTATCCAGCAGTTTACACACCCACGTTCGTGAGTATCTTATCTAAAGGAAGCCATTCCTCTATTTTTAATAAATATTTAATTTAGTTGGAAAACGCGTGAGAGGCGCCTGCGAGACGGACGCGGCCCAGGACATCCAGACGAATCGTAATGACGTGTAAATCTCTGATTAGATATCATCCCTGGGAACTGACAACAAAACTAAATAGTCACCCGCATTTTTCCCGCGTCCACATTCCTGTGTGTATCCACAAAAGCTTGTCTGGTTACGGAGTAGTTTTTTATTTGCAATAAAACAAACCACGATTAAATATTAAGTACCTGGAGGACCGAGCATTGCTCGGTTTTTTTTGGTAAATCATATATTTTGGAAATAAAAAAAATAGTAAAATAAAGAAAATGATCTGGTATAGAAAAAAAGTAAAAAAATAAGTGTGTAAATGATCGTGATACGAACCGCGGCTGTCTGTTTTGGGGCCGCCCGATTACCGGTCATATTCGAATGATATTTTTCATTCCCTGAAAACAGACATAAAAGGACATTTTCTAAAAATCTAAAAATGAAACCTAGCTAGATCGATTTTTCGCCCTGGAATTTACTCACATATTAAATTTCATGAAAATCGCTGGAGCCGTTTCCGAGATTCCGATTATATATATATGTATATATATATATATATATATATATATATATATATATATATATAATGTATATTTCTTATACAAGAATTGCTCGTTTAAAGGATAAGATAACGACTTACTGGCAGTGTTGACAGCAACTTTACCGACCACTAAATGCCTTTTTGTTTTTATATCTAATGACTACCTATTAGCGTTAATATGGAAGTAAAATTCATTGGGCGTGTATTCATTGCGTTTAAATGCTATATAAATTTGGGCTCTGCAATTATTGATATTAAAAGGGACTTATATTTGTGTACTTTGTGTTGCGTAAAATACTTTACTTTTGAAGAAATGACGATCCTTTTTTATTTTTCTTTTATTTATAAGAAAAGTGTAAACATAGGAGTAAGCGATTCACCTAATGATAAGTGACCAACGCCGCCCATAGACACTCGCCAGATACCACAGCAGTGAATTGAAGATGTTGCTTCAAGCGGGTGACCCTGGTTACCATAACCGGGCGTGAGGGTTTCGGAAACACTTTTTTCTTTTTTTTTTTTTTTATGCGAAAAGTTGTCAAACGATGTTACCTGATGTTAAGTGAATACCGCCATCCATGGACATCTGCCACTCCCGAGGGTTGACGTTGCGTTGACAACCTTTTGAAAATTGGGCTCCGGCTACCTCACTCACCAGACGAAACGCGAAAGTATTTCTCATACTTCCACTTTACGCTGGTCTTCTGTGAGGTCGTGGTACTTACCCGGACGGGCCTGCCCATTCGTGCAACAGCCGAGGCTGCTGCGTGGCCCTACCACCGTAAACTTATTATCGTACAAGTCAACTAATCAACTGTCAAATGGCTTTCATGTTATTCAAGTTGCCAAAAAGATGGTTAAACTCTGAATCGATCAGAATGATCTTAATGATGAGATTGCAAAACATAAACACAAAATTATGGACTTAAAACTGTTTTACACTGTTGCATTTCATTTACGCTGTCTTTCGGTGGGCTGTCTTACTAATTAAGTGGTTTATTCAGGTGTAATCGAAAGCTGCGTGATCACAGTACTAAAAATAATAAAATAATGTCGGGATTTTTTTTATATTCCATGTCTTATCTTATGTGGATTAGTAATTGTTGTCTCATAAATGAAATACTGTCTAAAGTTTCGATTGATATAGATAGCAAAGCCCGAGTACTGTTTACCAAATGAGATGTGCCGACTGTAAGCAATCTATTCTCACGACCCGAAACGGGGAGAAAAAGGAAATCCCGAAATTTTTAACGCAATAGGCGCATTGTCTTTACATAAACATCGGTTAAATTTCACTGGGAACGAAAGAAGCAGGCCGCTTGCATGGAATCGGACTATTTAAATTTCCCTTTTTATATTTTTTCTAAATTTATACTTTAAATTATTTCTAAAATAAAATTATTTAAATTTTAGTCTAGTATTAAGAAATCCGAAGATTTGGGTTCACGTGAATTCTGATATTATTTGCAGAAACAGGTGTACTCATATATTCTTAGGTCATGTAGGTAGCGATTTCCAAATCTATTTGGAGCATATGCTTGTTTAATATATATTAATGTATTTTTTACTTTCAGCTGGCATTTTATAGACTAAGTATAGACCATAATCTAAGACCTCGTCATATTTTATATATTAATAATTCTTTTAAGTTCATGTAAGTCACACACATTGTGATGTACACATTTTAATAAACTATATTATACACATATGTGCATTTGAGTCAAGAAGCCGTCTCTTCCATAAGCTAGCCACCATTACCTTAGGAATGCGTATATGTCGATGTGTCTGCACTTTACGCCTTCTTCGAAAATTGATTGTTCCTACTTTCGACTGCGGTCTTTTAACGGCGTCTGTAACTAAATTGTTACGTAACTAACTTACTAATTATGTCTCCGATATTATGGGAAATCTGTGGGTTTATTGCTATGAACTTCTTGACATTGTGGATGGAGGTTTATAGTTAACTTTGAAAGTGTTTGAATTCACTTATTGTTGTAGTTTTTGAGGTTTTTTTACTTGTTTCAAAATAAGTTTATTATTATAGGTTGCAAACAAACAAGGGACTCATCTTGTTGAGAGTATTAACCGTTACTTTATAGGTGTCGTAAGTATTTTACCAATCTTTTAGGGAATGGATCTCCGGTTAACTTATCCACTGGCTCTTTTGTGAATCTGTGTGCACTTTCCCGAGCAGCCGTCTGTTAGCAAACAGTGATAAACTGATTATATTGTTTTTTATGTGAAAACGAGCAGGTGGTTCACCTGACGTTAAGTGAAGGCCGCCGCCCATGGACGACTGCTACACCCGAGGGTACGCGGATGCGTTGACAACATTTTTGAAAACTGGGCTCCGGCCACCTCACTCACCAGACGAAACGCGAAAGTATTTTACTGCCACTTTACGCCGGTCTTCTGTGAGGTCGTGGTACTCACCCGGACGAGCCTGCCCATTCGTGCAACAGCCGAGGCACCTGCGTGGCCCTACCACAGTTATCAAATTCCCTTAACGTATAGTGTCGCATTCCAAGCAAACCTTGTGTTTCTTGCACAAACAACCATTCTTTTTAATTCTTTAAATCCAAAAAAGTTCTCTCAATACGTTCTTTCTTACTGGGATGTTTGTATTGGATATGAGCTAAAATATTTCTTTTTCAACCTTTTTCTGGAGGTTCTGTGAATAAGTTGTGGACTAAGTAATGTAAACGTCACAAAGTGATTCATCGTTTATCGCCAGATCAAACGAGGATCATGCATCATACATTCCATCGTTTTAAAATTGTAACATTATGGTTACATAGGCGCCACTCGACCAGCCATTTTCAGCAATGAGTCGTGAGTAGTGACTCAGCTCAATTAGTGTGAACCTCATAGCAACTCCTATTACCATATCATCGAATTGACGTCTGTTTCGAATGCCCAAACATGTGCCGGCAATATTTATAGGTACTGATTAATTTAATAAGATAAACTCAGTCGGATCCGTGTTTTGGACTCTATGCACTGAATTTTATCACATAAGAGGATTTTATATGGATACGTCTACCCTGCAAGTGTTATACTTTTAAAACACCTATATAATAAGAAAGGAATAAAAACTTTTGTTTTAATAGAATATATCTTTATCAAAATACAAGAATTGTACGTTTACTTACTACACTTTAAGTACTGTAATAAAAAAACACTTAACTTCGTAATTTGTTGACAAAATGAAAAAAATAAAATGCCATGGTGAATATAACTAATATGAGTTAATTAAACTTCGATATTTATTCCTTCAAGCATATATTTCACGGTAACATGAAGATTCTTTAAGCCTAAGCAGATCATAATCGTAATTTAGCAAGCTTATTATAGCAGCGTACTTTAGAGAGGTAATAATTAACGCGTACCGAAACTCGCGCGCTCTTAACCCGTAATGACACCGTCAGTAATGTTAGGGCCACACTTGCGCGTCAAGATAAATATTTATATTTATCCGTCTCCATTCACAATAACGGAACAGGGTCGATCGATAAATAAATCCATTCCATGTATTTCTCACAGCCCTCGGCCGTGCCGGGGCCTGGGCCTCATTCCTTTGCGCGGGCGTCCCACTCCCGCCTCGGATGGGGCCTTAACGTCGTCTCTGTCGGTGGCTTTGAGCGCAACCGCCCTGGGCGGACGGTTCCGAGAATCGAGCCCGTGGCATTTTTTTTTCCCGAGCGCACAATAATTCGATCGGGAAATATTTATGGAAGGGGTGGCCGGACGCGAGGACGATTCAATTATCAGTTACTCGCCGCAGAGCCTGAAAGCCGCGCGATGGGTGGTTGCCCGAACAAAGCCAACTAAGCTGGGTTCTATGGGGTCGTAGAAACTGTGCGGACTGGGAATTTCACATGTTACGATTTTTCTGTACCACATTAGATCGCCGAGTGTATTATACTCACACCTTGTGTGTTGAAATTTCTACTATACATGTTCCTGTCACTGAGAGATAAAACATACTTTACGTTATGGTAAACTGCTAAAATTAAGAAAAATAAAGGAAAACCAAAGATTATGTATGAACAAAAAAGAAATAACTGTGATTTAATATACATAATATGGTTAGAAAGAAAAATCGATTCGTGCACTTTTCTCTTCAGGTACATCCAGGAGTTGTTTTTTATTCGTAGCAAATGCTACGCCAATTTTGCTACGAATTTCGTAGCACTCGTACAACAGTAGTAGAAACATAAGAGTATATAATCCGTTTTAGCTGTGTACTAACATTATTATATACATTATCCGTGACCTTCTTTTCATTAAAAAGACACACTTTAAAGTAATGCATTTAAACGCTTTACATTCCATCGTATTTACCGCGACCGAAGCGTTTTTTCCGCATTACAAACTCGCCTACAGAACCTTTTTTGTTTAAATAAACATTAGGCAACAAAAGGACGCTATGAATTTCAAATGAACCCGTCGTACGTCCATTGAAGCGACCGTTACAGATGTATTAAACAGTTGTACAAGAAAAAAGGAAACGCTAGGCGATAAAATAAACAAGTATCGGCAGAACGGAGTTTGTTATAATCGTTCTGCTAATTTGTCGCGGCAAGAGGGGGAGGGGCAGTTTCCGGTGCATGTGCAAGACAATATCGCCCCGCTCAATGGACCCATTAATAGCACAAGTGAATGAGTGCGTAAAACATGTGCGCTGGCCTCGAACTCGCTACCCCACAGACTCGACCACATGGCGCATACATTGTGTTACGCAAAAAGCCAATTCGGTTTTATTGTCCTTTCACAGATTTTAGAGAATTGTCACTGGTTCATGTTTTAAGAGCAAGAAACTCGAATATTTTTTTTTTTTGATTAACTGATTTTTTTTAATTATTGAAATTTTACCGTTTTTTTAACCCTTATTTTAAAATCTTCTCTTCTTAATTTAAAATATACATAAAAATTCAAACCTTTACCTCAAAATTTCGTATTATATAAAACTTCATAATTATTTTGTAAATCCTGTCTGTTCATCTCTCTGCAATTACTGATTTTAAATAAAACAGAGTGAATACACCCGTTAAGGGTTACACCCTTACCATCTAAAACTAAAAAATAAAATAGGGTACTAATAGCTATGTCGTAAGAGGGATAAGATGTCAGGACTGTTAGGTCAACAATAGCGAACCTCGATTGTGTAACCATAGATACGCATATAATTCAATAATAATTATATAATATATATAATAATATTATATTTATATATTTATTTTAATATAATTATTATAATTTTTCATAACAAATATATGTATGTACATACATATTTTTTGAATGTTTTTCATTAACTCAATACCACAACAGTTTAGCTAAAATAACAGCTTTCATTCAGTAACTCTCATAATTTTGCGATACTCAATTTAGGGTCGTTGAAGACTTTATTTTTTTTTCTAACCATATTTCATATAAAAGAAGACTTATTGTATAAACACCCCTAGTAATTGTTTTAATCCAAGTCGAAGTTAATTATTACTTGTTTCCTATACACGTCATATCAATATGTACTCGAATTGATGTCATGGTAAGCATTTTTTGAACACTGCAGTAAATAAAGGGTAAAAAAATTACACTCTCAAGTTATTCCGCCACATTGAAAATATTTTTAACTCTACAATTCAAGTACAGTTTGGTTGCTTTTAAATTTAACATAGGAAGTTACTCATCTTTTTTATCTGGATCGAGGTCTTCTTGCAACGTGGAGTTGTGCCAGAAATAGATCTTTTCCTTCGACTGAAATTACTGCTGCACTGGGTAGACCGTTTTACCTCAATGGCAATTGCTGTTGTGCAACCGCATCACGGGTATCCCTGTTCCTTCGGCGTAACCGGCGTTCTCCTCACTTCTGTCACCAGTTCTTAAGAGCTAGGTGTTACGACCGGCAAAAGGCCGCTATTCTAAACTCTACTGTATTTATACACTTCAATTGCGACGGCACCTTTTCACACAACTCCACTTAGAGTTCTCAATCTCTTTTCACTATTACTACGACTTATCAATTTTACTTTCTCCTTCTTCTTTCAACTTTGAGTTCCTTTCCGCTATTAAACTACTTTCTAGTGCGTTCTGTACCCCATTAATAGAGCTAAATTTCTATCGTCTTTTCAATTAGGATGTTCTAAAACGGATATGTTTAAGATCATTTCGGTCATGTTTTTATAAGTAAGGACCTGAGTTCCAATCCTTTTTTAATATAAAATGTTCCAGAATAAGAACTTTTTTTAGTAGTTGACAATTAGAAGTCGATCGAGTAATCGTAAAAATGTTTATGTCTTGCGCCTGTCCTGAAATCTACTACTGCTATTGAGATTAGACAAAATGTAAATCCCCAATCTCCCATACAAAATACATGATTTTTTTGCCATTTTTATAGATAAAACTATGACTCTGTCACGCAGTTGCTAAAGTATTGGTTTCGGTGTCGGGGGTAGTGGGTTCGATCTCCACACGGAACAACTGTTTGTGTGATCCACAGATAATTGTTCCGCTTCTGGGTCTTTTTCCACGTGAAATTTATGTTTGTAAAACGTCCTTACAACACAGGATAACGTTATCCTAAAGTTAGGGCAATGTTTAAATAAAATGGAATAATAATACGCATAAAACCCTTCGTACGCTAGTCCTTCTCGCACTTGGTTTTTTCCAACATGATTCTATAACATTTACGGTCAAATATTACTATCATATTGCTATAAAACTTGCTGCTTATAAATACTGGCTCTACAAGCTCCCATTTCCTTTCGGTAGCGAATTCGAGGAAGTTAGATGGCGGGGCCGAGTTAGAAGGCTATTTGGATGAGATGGGAGATACGCCCTGGGGAGAAGCTGCTGAGGCAGCCAGCTCTAGAGGGATCGCGGGTGTTTGCAAATGTGTTCCCGTTGACCTGCCAGTATGCTTCCTAGGTAGATAATCGTGGCTATTTTATTACATGCGAGATCTACATACTCTGCCCGTGCCCTTGTGAGGGCGGATATGCACTTTTATTAGAGTAAATCGTTTCTTTATTTCAGCAAATTCACCTACGCCTTAATAAGGAACAATTCGGTCAGTCTGTCCAGCCATGTAGAGATTAAAAGTTTAAGAAATGATTTAAAAAAAGTGCGTGTGTACAAAGTACACCTGTTAGAAATGAAACTTCAATGGTTATTTATATATCAAATCTGTAAGACTAATAAATTAATTTTAAAGGATAGATGTCGGGGAATGAGAATTTCAGATAATTAAAATAAAATATGGATTTATACATTCCGAGATTTTACTCTCACGATAAAAAGTTTCACTTAAAATTGAAATAAATGAAACAATTATAAGGCCAACATATTAATCCCATCATATCGTAATAACTTCTTCTAAAATAATAAAATAAAGAAATTATTTAATTGAAAAAGCGAGAAATTATTACAATCATAGTTGATGTGACTAAAAGACTATAGTTTTTAAATTCTAAACTAACATTATCATAAGTTTTCTTAGATTTTTTTCAAATATGCATGCATCTAGAGCCTTGATAGCTCAGTGTGCGGACGCTTGCCTTTAATTCAATATACATAAGCAACCTGAGTTCGATCCCCGGTGCCGGCACCAACGAAATTGTTAATTTTAAGTGCTGAATTATCACCTGCTCAGCGGTGAAGGAAAACATCGCGAGGAAACCTGAATATTTTCCAAATAATAATAAAAAAAAATTACGTGAAAAGATGCCAAGCGAGCAGATGATTCATCTGATGGTAAGTGAGTATCGCCGCCCACGAACCCATCTACACCCAAGGGTTCCAGATGCGTTCATAACCTTTTAAAAATCGGGTTCCGGCCACCTCATTCACCAGACGAAACGCGAAAGTATTATACTTCCACTTTACGCCGGTCTTCTGTGAGGTCGTGGCATTTACTCGGACAAGCCTGCCTATTCGTGCAAGAGCCGACGCTGCTGCGTGGCCCTACAACCGTGAAATATGTAAAGTCCGCCAATCCGCAGTGGGGCCGCGTGGTGCACTATGCCCTGATACCGCCTGTACAGAGGAGGCCTTTGCCCAGCAGTGGGCCATGGAGTGGTTGATACTTTATTTTACTATATACGCTATATGGTGATCATAGGATATTGATATGAACATGCATATTTGAAAATATACATAAATGTACCTTCATATCATTATAATATGTATTTGTGATTCGGATCGGTATTGCGCTTATATTATCTGTGTTCCTTTCGGTTACGAAATGATTATTTCCGTAGCCAAATTTTCCCCAAACTTGCTTACTGTTTTTTTTTTAAATCTTTATCATTGCGTAAAATAATTGGAATAGCTCTAAAGTTACTTTTCTTGTTATAGCCATTAAGTTATTTAGGTTAAAACCGTGGAAGATTTTGATGCTGTTTGATCCACGGTCTTCCATACAGGTCTTGCAATTCAGCCAAGTAGGGAATCCAATGTTAAAGAAAAATCCAGATGGTGTTGCGACCGAGGGATAAGTAACCTAAATTATTAAACGTGTACAGTATTCCAAGGACATTTATCGCACATTTTCGGAGTGTAAGGTTATTTGTGTATTTTGTTATATGTGACCTGTGAATAATAAACGTGGATAGTTGAAAAAAATATTTTATAATACATATCACATATGTCGACTCGAAGCAAACACAAACTGTATCTTGAAGTCTTGTCCTAGGGTCTGGATTGAATTAAACCGATAAGAGGAATTAAACCGATAAGAGGATGGTAGAAGCAAATCATTTCTATTAAAATTTCATAGATTCTTTATTTCAAAAGCCTCGAGAATCATTGTAAATAGGTAATGTTGCTCTTTTATTTATAAATACGTCGGGAGTTAAAATTAAATGTTTTGAAAATTGTTCGTGAAGATGTAATTTGACTCTTAGGTAATCGTCTCGACAGGCATTTATGTTAAATCGTGTTATAGTATATTAGACATTATCACGAAAGTATTAACTAACTCGCATAACAGTTGGCTGCTACTAGTGACTACTTTAAGCCAGTACGTAAGATTCGGTGAAAATGATAAGTCAAACACCTGTGGTTTTTTTTTCTTTTTACTTTAACCGATGTTTTTCATTTTTTGGCTTCAGTCCGTAGACTATTAAAGCTTAATAGAAAGCGGAACTTGTGAGCTAGAACTTGATGCGGCCCTCCGCGTTGGGAAAGTCCGTGCTTCTTATCTTTGTATGAAATGAAATAATTCGTGTAAGAATGAGTATTTCGCTAACGACATTCGAATTAGGAAATGTTGCAGAGCAAAACATGCCAACTTGTATATTGAAGTTTCAGGACTTTTGACCTATCTGTTCTAGTGTAGGTAATTATGTTAATAAAGTTAATAAATTTTCTTTATATTCAGTTTGTTAGCCTTTATTCCCAGTAACTTATTATGTATTATATTTTTAAATGCCCAAAAGTAAACAACGCCAGACAGAGAACTGTTCGAGCCATCGATAAAATAATTGTCTCACAAAAAAGATAAAATTCTACGGATACTTCCCAAGGCACACACAAACACGGCGGTTAAATAATTTCTCATTTCCTAGAATTTCTTTAATAGTACTGGTTTAAAAACTGGCACAAAGCCCTCGGACGTGAAACGGAGCGTTGTTCTGGGATCATTGTTGGCTACGAAGTGATATTTTTCGCTTCCTGTGCGCCGCTCTTCCCGTTTACTCGCCGGATAACGAGCGTGGAAGCGTAAAGTACCTGACATACAATAGACAGGTAAGGGGCAAGACGATTTGTCCAGCAGGTTAATGCCACCGTTATTCACTTGTATTGGTCCGACTGACTGGCGCCAGATACCCTTACTTCTTTGTGTTTCCCATTCTTTGCAACGCTTTGTCATTGAGCTTAAGGTGACATTTCGACACGGTGGCGCTGCCCACTATTGTTCTTCTGACACTAGATAGCGAAGTGTTTATTTGCTACAATCAACAATATAATTTAGGCTAAACAGTACTGTTGAGTTGTGTAGGCTTAACAAATCAGAAGTAGATTCAAGTCACTCTTATTTCTGTTAAGGCCGTCATTTCAGTATTTTTTTAATAAAACTAACACAAAATTATGAGACACCCGACGTGAAACGTGTAGGGAGATTGTCACATTCGTTTATAAAGAGAGGCCATAATTTCCAGCAATCCCAATCAGCTACAGAAGAATTCTAAGCTTTTATAATACTTATGTTATCTACTTGAGATACTTATAAATTTACAACGCAATACATTGCCTGCATCGCTTGCGTCGGTGTTATTCACAAGCATATTTTCTATTCGTTATAAAATACCCTTTATTAGACATTATCGTAGTAAATAACATGCAATTTTGCAAGCGTTGTAAATTCCATTCGTTAATCAACAAACCCGCATTGGCCATGTGAAATGGCTTAATTGATGCCATAAATAAGTCCATGTTATAATGACGGTGATAAGTTTAAGGCAAATAGAGGTCACGTGGCATAATTTTGGCACAATTGGTTCGTCAAGCGAAATTGGGGGATTCATATTATTTGAATGGGGTACTATACGACGTGATTATTACGTTACGTTTTACATTTAACATGAAATAGGATAACCACAAGGCAATTTCATTCCACCCCACCCGTATAAGTTGTATTATTTTCGTTTACACGTATTTTTAATTAAACTGTAATGGGGAGCGAAATCACGTTAAGTTTATCCGAGCAAACGACGATATCATTTCGCAAATTATCGAATCATTCCAAGTAAAGTCAGAGTAAAAAAGAGTCAAACATAATAATTCATTGTCGAAGGTACCTACTTAAAAAGTTATTCGTAAATTCCATTTTGCCTCTGCTGGTTGGGATGGTGGTCAGCCGAAACCGTTTACTTCAAAAATATAATAAACAGATTGGTACGTGCAGTGATAAAGTGACCAAGCCATAGTGGCTCCTCCTATCTTCTAAATAGCGATGAATACCCAAACCCGTGGGTTCTGGCTAGCCCACCGGTTCTGCGTCAGATGAAGCTTTAATAGTCTCGGGACTGAAAGCAAAAACATCAGTTAATACAAGATACAAGACACAAGCGATGAATTTTTTGTCCTAAACTGCATCTTGCTTAGCTGGAATTTCATTCTATCGTAAATGTACGTTATGTTAGGTATTGTAAAAATTCTAGTTTAGTTAACGTTTAATACCTTTATTTTTATGAAGTAATTGTAATTCTGATATGTTTTCAGATAATGTTAAAATCTGCGTTTTTGAAATTTCCTTCTAATACTGTTATTTTAGATGATAAATCTTTAAATTTTATTGAGACAGTAATTTGGAACACCTAAATAAGAAGCAGTGATAAAGTCCGCATAAATATACGTATAAGTTTTCCGTGAAGGACTAATCGAATTAAGTCGCTACGACTTTAGGCATTGATTAAATGGTATAATTTAGACATATATCAGGGCAATATGCAAAAAAAGCGATAAACACTGAGTTATCGTGCTAAAAAATATTTTCGTTTCTTATCTGTGTCGCGTTCACATTTATCTTTTACTCTAAAAACCAATTAAGAATATACAAAATTGCACATCAGATCACATTTTTATATGAAGCTAGTGTATGTAAATGAGATTTGGAAATAAATAATGATCGAAAGTTAACCTACGAATGTCACAGATAATATGAACGTTCACCCAGTTCTCACAGGCAAAGATTCCCATACGGTTTATCAATTGTCAGTTTGTCCTAAGGTCAGTGATTTTCGATAAGCAATCGGTTTTGTTGTGAATGAGCTCGTAATAACGCGACACTCCAACCGACGTGTTAACGATATTCACACAGTACTACAGGCACCAGTTGGGTGTTGTGGTTTCGATAACTTTTGTGTTTATGTTAGTCTTGTATGTATTTCATAGTAGCAACAGTTGGACGTTCCAGTCGTATAAAATCCAAATAATTAATATACTACCGACAAACTAAAAACAGAAATAGTTGAAAATTACTCGATTAAATATGTAAAATGGAGATTCACAGAATAGTAGTTATAATGACGTAAGTAGACGTAGAAGTTTAAAAAATAACTTTTTATTTTTATTTTCAAACCAAATAGAAATCGATTTCATAATATAAATCGAAATACGTTATTTCTAATTTGAATAATTCTTAGTTTATTGTGTTAATTTGATCTGTTCAATTTAAAAGCAGCGTCATGAATATTTAAAAAAAAATAATGACCTGTCGATGGTGCTGACTAATTACAATTAGTGTTGTGGCTATTTTTTAAACAAGCAACACTTACTTTAAACAGATGTAAAACTGAATTTGGATTAACTTATGAAAGTGGCCACAGACTAAAATAAGGACGATAATAAATTACTTGCTACTTAGTACTGATCTATAGCTGAGAAGAATGCTCCTGCTGCTTGTAATACGTACATGCACGCACGAGCATGCACACAACGAAGTGACACGTTAAAGCAACATTCCCGACGAGTGTCGACGTATTATTATAGGTATATTTGTGTTATAAATTTTACTGGCTGCGACAAGTGTTTGCCTAGTTTGTTGGAATTTGTGGCATTAGAAAACGGGGGATGGGTAGCGTGTTCGTATCTTAATCTATCATTAATGTAATTAATGATCTAAATTATTTATTAACAAAGATGGTTGGAAATATTTTAATGTTATCGTAAAATATCAGGTTTTTTGCTTTTTACACATTTCTTGCCCAATACCTTATTTATAGGAAAGAGAAAAAATATAAGAATAATAGGCAACATATTAATACGTTGTTGAAAAACGTTGCATAAATTGTTTTTTACGGAATGGGTCTTTACGTTTTGCAAAACGCACGTTATTTGAATGATATTACTACTAACATTCAACTATATTTTTTATACTCAAGACACATTTTTTGTGGCATTGTATTGATCGTCGTCACTTACTGGGGAGTAGCCATCATTTAACACGTAGAGTACACATAACCTGTTTCTGATCCTTTTGTTTCGCAGTCAATTTATCAAGACTTTAATTTTAGTGTGTATTTTTGATATTTCCAATGAGTGTCATTAATCCGTTTTGTTAGCTTTATCCAATAAGCTTTGGAAACTATGGAGATGAAGATTTGTTATAAATAAACGCGTCTACACAGCGGGGGGTCTGGCGACGAGGAACTATTGAGTGTTCAATGAAAAATGAAAAAGTAGCGTGTGTTTTTGGAATTTATACGATCTACAATAAAAATATTGCCTATTAAGAAAAATGTAAGCGTTTAATAAATTCAAACAGTACAACACACGTTTTATAAACCAATGCAGTAACAATATTTAGTTTCCAAGGGCCTCGGAGTTTACTCGAAAGCACATGTGACGACGGGATTCTTTGAAGGTAAGAAAACCACCCTGAAGGACAATCGAGCGTGGGAGCAACGCGGGGGTACACACTAATGGATGTCCCAAATCATCTTATTACTTTTGTATTATTGTTGTCACTTTTTGTGCGTCCACAACAATGAAGCAAACCATTGCACAATGGACGGCGAAAAGTATGCTGCTAATATCTGTTAGTGCACTTTTTTGCAACAACTGACGTTATAAATCGCTCGTTAGAGGTATACCGTATTATAAAGTTGAATTAGCGACGCGCCTTTCGATTTAATGATTGGACTTTTTGTTTTATAGATTTAGGGTGTATTATTTTTTTACATCTACTTACGAATTTATATTATTTATGATAACACAGCTCAATTCTCAACGTTGATTCATAGACAAAGTGAGTGAAATTGCTAGGTATATGTATGTATTTTGTGTTTGGGGGTGCGTTTAGGAATACATGTCATTGTAATGTAACTGATGGCGCCCAGAGTGAGGGTGCGACGATCCTGCTCGAGGAATGCAAGTTCGCCATCTCTCACGCGCCCAGGATGAGTTGGATCTTTTTTAAAAGGGCGAAATTCCTGGAAGTATCTCCCGAGCGGTCGGAGGCTGGCGCTCGCCGCCCATTGTGGCGCGCGGCTAGTTTTGATCTTATTGTTAATGGGACGCCATGTTTTTTTCAACGGTCTCGGAAAAAAGGTATCATCGGGGCCCAGCGGAAACGTTATGGACCCTTGTGAAGTGAAACGTACATATACATACGTTCTACGAAGGAGGTGTTATTTTAATCGGAGGTCGGCCTTTGTTGTACAGGAATGTAGATGGCTTGTCATAATTTTAATGGGCAGTTTCTCAGTTATTCTATGAAGCTGATAGTACACGTTCTGAATATTCATTGGGCACCGGCTCCGTCAGAGACGGTATCCACTTGTGTTCGGATCCTTGGTATGCTTTATACTAATGGAAAGCTTGATAGAATTACATAATTATTGCTTTGATGCTTGCGATACTATAAAGCACATGAACCGAAGAACAACAGTCGTTTATTTAATATTAATATGTTTGCAAAACCCCGAAATATATCAAATCGAATTAAACTCAGTGTGGTGAAATATTGAGTAATATTGAGTAATTATTTTATTAAAATATGAACTCAATTTCAGTCTTTAATTTTTATATGACTATTGTGTGATATTTGATCTATACATTTTTAGTAATTACCGCCTTTTATACCTTTATATAACTGAATCATGTCTTGTGTGTGGGTACCAATAACTTTTGGTTTTAGATTACTTTTAATATTAAGATACAGTTTCCACCAAAATCGTGGCTATAACTTGAAAGATGGAATGAAGGAGACGAAACCAAGTAAAACAGTATTTTCTTTACAATATATTTTTATTTTAAACGTACCTTATATTTAGTAAAATTATTTTAATTGCTCAATTTGACTCTGTCCGTATCTCTGTTCACGTTTTATTTAAACGTGTTTATTCAAATATATTTTGTAACATTTTTAACTGGTTATAAATAGGGATGTAATTTGAAAAATTATCAAACATAAGATAATAAATCTTAAATCAACAACCCACCGTTTATTTGTTACGATTAGACGTTTCGACATTAAGTATAAGGGTTAGAAAGGACGCTTTTTTAATTTTATAATTTAAAAGTTTAAAATTGATATTAAATAGTTTTATCCGATATACGTTTATAAAAAATATTGCATTTTTGTTATTAATACATGTCGTTATATAAAACGTAAACAGCATTATGTTTGTCCATCTACAGTTCGGCTGACACGTCTATAGAATTACTTATAGGTACTATAGGGGCCTATTCAGCGTGCAAGTTTAATTGAAAATAATCATTGCATTCTTACCTTTGAAACAAGGATGAATGAGCCACACACGGTGTTTGGCTTGGCAGCTATTGAGACATGCGTTTATAGCATAATAAAAACGCTAAAAATGTCGGTGTTGTGTTATGAACAAGCGCTGCGTCTACTGCAAGCTAACATGAGCCTGATCAATGCCAGATCTTTATTTAGAATCGCTTCTAATAATGGTTGTTGTTTTTAAGTAATTTAAGTTTGCCATTTCTCAATGTATTATAAAGTGACAATTCAGGTTTTATTTTTATAGAATGGATTATGAATTATTACAAGACTTGTTTTGCGTCAAACACAGGATATATGTTTCCCACGTATACCTTTATGCGTGTGACGATGTACTCGTAATTGCAAAAATACTAATATTTCTGTCATCTGATCATTATAAATCATCATCATCATCATCACCACAATCAGCCCGTTTTAGTCCACTGCTTGATATAGGCCATATAATTTAATATGACATTGAAAAGTACAGAATTAAGATTAATAAGCATTAATTTTAATTTTACGTTGCGTTAACACAGTCTTACGAAATGTGTAATTATTTCGTCAAATGACGTTATCGTGTAAGAAATTCCAAACTAAGCTCACGGCATTTTGCTTCCTGTTCCCTCCACAGGCGGAGTAATGAGTGGTTGTTAAAATTATGAATGGAGCGTCTTTGCTACGCGTGTGTGTGTGACCCTCCATGTCGCACACAAACGCGTTAACGCACACATGAGCGACGGCCATTGTATTTTTCGTGTTGTGCGTGTTAACGCATTCTTGTGAAGCTTCAGGCTGTTCTGTTGTTTAAGGATCGTCGGGATTTGTACATGTTAATTGCGGCGAGCATGCATTTGAATGTTAAATTGCGGAAAATTGTATTTTTGTTACAAAAAACGGATGGAATAATAATAAAAGTATTTTTTTACATTTAATTTTTATTAATATGACAAATAAATTCGCACCGCATACCTACTGTCAGTTGTCGAGGAATATCTTATTTTTTTATTTGGTCGCAAGTAGTTCGCAATTAGATAAATTATACTTATCAGACTATAATTATTTAAAAATTCCCCCTAATTAGATTTTATACAATGTCATTACGTAATCTCCGTGGTAAATTTCCTAATGGTACCGACTAAAAGGAATATAAAAAAAATCATTAAACTCGGGTTCGGTATGTATTGTGTGAGAGATACCGGTCTATCCCCCTACAAAGATTCCCTGCTATCTAAAGGATTGACTGAACTGAACGGCGGGATTAGTGATTCCAAGCATCGGGTTTTTCCCGGAATAACGACGAGCGAGCCATTTACTAGAAACTGTGTTACAGAATATACCTACAGCGAGCAATATTGGTCCAGCAATTAACAGTTATAAGGATCTGTTATTTCATTCAGAAAAATAAAAGTTGGTAATGAATTTAACGATAAACAGGTTGAGCATCGTAAAAAACGACTAGTTTTAAACAAGATGGGGACCGGACCTTTAACTTTAGTACCTATCTAGTTAAACGAAAATTTTTGGAGAGAAAGGCTTTTCCTTTCAAACTCTTTATTAAATTTTTATCTAATTTTATATTAATTCATCAACTCAATTTCTCACTGTGGGGGGGCCACGCTTTAGCCTTCACTGTTACCAGAGAGGGCAAGTCAGTCCAGGTACCTTAGAGAAGATTAGCGTGAAATGGAAGTGTCATACCTCTGCGTTTTATATGGTGATGGAGGTCACCGAGGCCTTATTAGAAGATCGCAAGGCTTTTGCAACCATACGGTTGATGCAAATGTCAATGGGTGGCGGTTATCACTTAACACCAGGTAAACCGCCAGCTCGCTTGCCATCTTCTCACATAAAAAAGTTAAAAATAGATTAATACAACCTAAATTATTTTACTACCTCGCTTTAACTCTGTCCCCGTCTATCCCGGTTTATCATCAATGCAGTGAATGTAGCATAATCCATTTTTTCCATAAAATTGTCCGAGAAAACGTGTCATAAACCTGGCGACCATATTGGGGTGCATTTGTGTGGGTGTATGAGGAGGAATTTTAAGGTCCAATTACTAGCGAGCCGCCTTCCATTAACAACTTTATTTATAGTGGGATGAATAACTTGCGGCTTTTTAATCAATCATGTGGGCTACAGTGCGGCATCCGGTAGGCCAATTGTCTAATAAATGTTGATCATTCCGCAGAAAACGTTGAAGGCTTATAAAATGAAGACACGCTTAAATGTGAAATCTAAATGTATACTTTCGGACAAATTTATGTTGCCTGAAAGTACCTAACTCATATATTTTTGGGCCAAATACGTCTAGAATAAATAAATATAAGTAATTAAGAAATTATACTTCTTTTTTATTACTCTTGGCCAGACATAATAAGAACAATACGTGTTGCAGAAAACAAAGAATTCGTTTAAGAATAAGCGTATTTCCAGTGACCTGTAACTGCACTAGCACCCGAAACTAACAATTAAATGATGTAGTATCTACGGTAAAATTTATAATTTTATCATTTTCGTAACGTTTATCAGTTCGCTATTTTAAGTTGCGGTGATCGTTGGAATGCACATTTCCGTAAGTCGATTCAATGCCATTCAGGGATTTTATTGTAAAACACCTGAAATAACATTTAAAAATAAATTTTTGCATACACAACGGAGATCACAATTATGAATTTGATAAAATTCCTTTTTTTAAAGTTTTCCAAAGAAATCACGAGGGCCGTTCTTCTTTATAAATCGGGAAAAATCTTGAATAGTCCACACTGGAGTACCAGCCTATATTTAGATCATAAGGATTTGGTTTCGGGAAACCATGGCAACGACAAAAAGCTGGAGATGAACACTGTGATCTATAAAATACTTTCGTCGAAGAAGATTGGTGCTATATGCCATGTCCAATATTGTCAGCCGTATCACTAAGGATGAAATTTGGATTTGAAAGATATTAAAAAGTTTTAGTACAGCTGCTTCTTTAATGCGAATACGTCAAGTTCCTGAGTGTGAATGCTGCGATGGTATCCTCATAATCAAACCTTCATATCGATAAAAACATAAATATATTCCAGCAAAACAAAGCTCCATGCAATCAGCTTGCATGGCTTCGAGATTTAATTTTAAGGAATTGGCTGCTAAGACCCTTATGCGGACCCTATTGAAAGATTGATTTTAAATTAACTGAAGAGGTGGTGAGGCACCTCACGATAAGTTCCGATCAACGTAGTGTTAGAACTCAGCTCGCGTGAGAAATTAGGCGCATTGGAAATTCTGATGACTGCATACAACTCGTAAGATCTTTATAATAAAGGATATAAAGGCAAAAGGCGTTGTTGTTAATATTTTTCTTTTTTTATGTGAAAAGTTGCCAAGCGAGCAGGCGGTTCACCTGATGTTAAGTGAATATCGCCGTCCATGAACATCTGCTACACCCGAGGGTTGCAGACGCGTTGATAACCTTTTGAAAATTTGGCTCCGGCTACCTCACTCACCAGACGAAACGCGAAAGTATTTCCACTTGACGCCGGTCTTGTGAGGTCATGGTACTTATCCGGACGAGCCTGCCCATTCGTACAACAGCCGAGGCTGCTGCGTGGCCTTACCACACAAAAATACACTAAGTCATACTAGCGACCTGCCCCGGCTTCGCACAGTTGCAATGTGAGGAATTACAAAACTAATGTGAGGAAGTTTAGTGATAAATAATATTATGATTATGATAAATCTATACAATTAAAAATATAAATCTCTGTTATCATATACATAAGATATTCATTTTAATTATATGCTGCAATGGGAAATTTTCATCTACATGAAATGATTATATGGATAAGGAATAATACTGCATTGTTTAAAATACCTTGGTAAATAATACATAATTTTTTTGTAATATATATAAGATAAAAATGGTTACTTTGTGTTATCTTTAGGAGATAAACATATACCATGACAGAATTTTTTTATCGATCTTTCTAAGATATACAATTTCGTAGTACATTAATGTGATCTTTCTCGTAAAGTTTAGCCAGCGTGTGCAAGTGTAATATAAGAGCACAAAAATTTGTTGCTTCTACATTACATATAAACCTTCCTCTTGAATTAATCTATTGCTGAAAACTGCATTAAAATCCGTTGCGTACTTTAAAAGATCTAAGCGTACAAACAGCGGGAGCGACTGTGTTTTTAAACGGTTTTATTTAGCTCGACCCGTACGGAATTTGTTTGTTTGGGTCAAAATTAGAAATTGAAATTTAAGCACCTTGCCGTTGTCAGATTGATCTGAAATTTGGTACACACATTTAATTTAGATGACAATACAATATTAACAAAAAAAAATTTAACAAAAAAAAACATAAAATAAAACCGGTTAACTTAAAAGTTTTTAAACGGTTTTATATACTATGTAAAGATATAGTGTTCCCTATAAAAATAACAAGTAATTAAGGGTGGTCAAAACTTTTAGCCAAAGCTGTTATACTATATTTATCTAATTACTTCAAGTTATTTACTCTCAGCCTTTTTTATAGAATGTCACGGCAGTTTAAATTCGCTATAATTTAACTGATATTAATTAAATCGCTCTACGTAACATAGTTTTATTAAATCACAATATCGTTTCAATGTAAAAGCTAAAATAGACAATAAATAAAATATTCAGGGCGGTTGAGTCAGATTACTTACTCGCAAGATAGGATGTGACTGCTGTCCTACATTAAGACGGAAAATGCAAACAAACTGAAATCGCCGGAAGAAAACTGACGGAAATCATTCCACAACCTCACACATTACGTTTTTCCTTACAATAACCAAGCCATTTACATCAGTGGCACTGAAAAATCCAGTTATTTAGCTACAGGTTACCATTCGGAGCCGGTTTTTGATGAGTAATGAAACAGTATGTATAATTTATGACATTGACCATAGTCAACTGGTTAACTAATGGTTAAAGGGCTGTTAAGTTCTGCACAAAAGCGCGATTTTCCGGGCATTTCCTGCCTCGCACAACCACTCTGTGGAACCAGCTGCCGCCGGCTGTCTTTCTGACCCGTTACGACCTTCAATCTTTCAAGAAGAGAGCATATTCTTTTCTAAAGGGCCGGCAACGCATTTGCAAACCCTCCGGGGTTGCAAATGTCCATGGGCGGCGGTGATCACTTACCGTCAGGTGAACGTCCTGCTCGTTTCCTCCTTTTTTCCATAACAAATAAAAAAATTAAGAACTTACTGTTTCCTGAGTTGTAATTTATCGGAGTATCTGACGATCTATCAGAAATTCAATGGATGCAGGTGACTCAAGATCATGATTCTTAGCAATCTTTGGGAATGCCTATGTTCAGCAGCTACTATAACAACAAATACTAAAAAATATTTAAGTGGGACTCCCATACAACAGCCTGGATTTTTTTGCCGTTTTTATAAATAATGGAGAAGTAATCTTGTACAAAAAAACAATTATGGTTGAGTATAACCATCCATCAAATTGTTGCCCATTGGAGGGTATTGATTGGAGGAATCTCACTCTGCAGTGATCCAACATCTCTACGCAGAGCCATAGGTTCAAGCCGGTCGGAAAAGCCCTGATCATCAATAGCCCGAGCCGCCTTACGTTGAAAGCGGGCAAATGGGAGAAGCTGGTAATGGGGGGCTCCCGCTCAGAGATGAGAACAGTACTCCATATGGGGCCGAATATGCGCCTTATAGAGGCTTAGGCATTGCCCCACTGTCTCGCCTTGCTGAGCACACCAAGCTTCTTAGAGGCCAATTTGGCCTTACCTTCAAGTTGACGACACGTTGTGGAATTTCGACACCAAGTATTCCGATGTTAGCTGTGGCAGAAAGGGGAGTGTTCTAAAAATGAAGAGTTACGACAAATGGGGACTTTTTAGCGGTTAACGAGCAAACTCATGTCTTCTTGGGGTTGGATTTGACTAAGTTTCGTCGACCCCACTCTGAGACATTGGTTAACAAAGTTTCTACTTCAGACACAAGCTTGTTCCGACTCTCGTAGAGGTGTTCCCGAGAAATATTAAATGAACGTTGGTAAATATTGCAATGCGTGCGTTCGATTTACGAGGCCAGCAATCATGTTAATAATTTAGTTAAAAGAAGTCACAATAGTAATCGACGTATGTCAAGCATAACCATAAAACTATGTTGCATTGAATCTCCATAAATGTATCGTTAATTGCAGGGGCAAGTAAAATGACGTGACAAATTGTACAACAATACACGTTAAGATATTTTAGTAAATTATTCATTTTTATGTAATTAAATTATAATGAAACAATAAGTTAATAATATATCTTACTTTTCGTTGAATAATTTTAAACGATACAAATATTAAGATGTTAGAGTTTAGTCGACCCTACTTTTTCTTTTTCTATAAATTTTAATTTTAATGGTAGAGTTTGTTTGTATGTATTCTCTAAAATAAAATGATACTGTATACAAATACGAGATATATATGACACTAGCCCACAGCATTAGATTGCAATTCTATAGACTGATATCTCTTTCCGTATCATACATTCTATATCATCTGTCACATTCACTTATATGTGTCATATAATGTAAAGCTGAACAATTTCTTAACGCCGCGTAGTATGGAAATGCGCATCTATATTATTAAACATCATTGCTAAAATCTAAAAATCTATTGTTACGTTTAGTAGCATAGTATTCATTATTCATATAAGTGTTAATTATCACATATATTATAGATCAAGACAGAAGAAAGTCGTCATATTTGGGGGATATATAAAAACATCAACATATGGAGTGTCATTCTATGTGGTAATATATAAATCCTAAATAATGCGGAAAATACAGCGAAAACAGCTTACATTCACCTACCATGCGAAGCCAGGTCATCGAAGTTAGTGTCGTAAATAATATAAAGTCGTGCTCACACAATCTATCCGAATTACTTGGTTTTATATTATCAATTTGATATAGTAATTAACGTGTGTAATTAATTTAATTTTAAACTTTACTTGTAGAACTAATATATTCCAAGTTAATTTTGGCTATTTATGTAATTTTGGCTAAGTATGTAAAATTAATTTTCTGATCTTTGTTCTTTCACTGTACCTTCGACATGAGGCTGGCAAGTATTTAGGTAAAACTGGAAATTAAAACACAATTCAATGAACATATTAAATTTTTTAAACTCAATTACTAGCTTTTTTAATTTGCTTCCATTGTTCTACTTAAAAAATTCGATGGGACAACACGGAACCCGTTTCTATTGGTAACCACTAATCGCCCATAAGATATAATCAAAGAAGGTAAAAGGTTGCATCTATTATCTGATTTTATTAACCGACTCGACCACTTAGCTCAACGGGCATCTCTTGATGCGAAAATGTCACCGTGACCGACACAGCAAGACAAGCCACGGGAGATCATTATCATTTATTGTCCCAAACACAAGATTGGACATAGATAAGGGAAAAACAAAACAAAAAAAAACGTCAACACGGAAATTAGATGGAAATACGCTGACAAAGAAAGAAAAAATACAACCTATTGAAGTCTGGTTTTGTTTATTTCACGATTTCAACTATTTGTAAATATTCTTCTGTGAGACCAGAAAAGGTGGCCTTAATCTGAAGCCGAGAAATTCTGTTAACTCTATTCATACTTTTCTATTATTTATTTCTTTTCACTCGGGGGCACGATAATACTTTTAGTACTTTTCATTATAATAATAGTTTTTAAAAATAAGCCCGATTAAGGGGTACGATCACGTTTGCGAATACGAACGCGGCTAGTTGGCAAAGCGAGTGAGATGTAAGTGCAGACAGCGGACGTATCTGCCTCATTAGCCGGGCTCGAGTGGCCGAAAGGGGGCGACCACCGCGCCCGCGCGCACTCGTTCGAGAAACGTCCCGCGCGTAACATAATATTACCCGAGCAGCCTTTTATTTATCGCCGGGGCTGGCGCCGCGGACGCTTCCCAGAACCGAGCACCGACGTGTCGGCCCCGAAGCCGTTACGTCGCCGAAAAAAAGGTGATATTTATGCCGAGGGAAAAAATGGGGATGCGACTCCTATTTATCACCGAGGCCGCGGCGATGGCTTTTTGTCGGTGGGCCCGATTTGCGAGAATCAGCAGGTACCGCCTTCGACACACGGAATTATCAATTTGTTATGTAATGGGCGTGGCGTTCGGCGTTTAGGAGGGTCGGGGGAAACACGGCGGCCCCGCGGCCAGAGCCGTTCGCTACTAATTATAGTTCAAACATTCCCAGATGCAGATACTTTTTTCATCGAATTGCAAGTGAGCCATTGCACTTGCAATGTAGCGTCTGGCTTGAGCAAAGCGCCGGCGTAATGAATTAATTTTCATTTATTTGATTCGGTAAAAAACCCCAACTATGTCACTGCCCGACTCACATACTTAGTTTGGATTGTTGGAATATGTATGGGCTGCGGCCGTTCAGCTACAAGTTCATTAACATTTAAATACCTCATACTGTTTTATCGATGGCAGACACAAGAGAAAAGTAGTATTGCCATTGCTAGGGCACGATGATTGTATAATAAAAACGATATACACAGTTATAGCTGTATGTACGTCTATTGTATGTTTATTTTCGTGGGATGTTTAGTTGTTTATATAATTATTATATGTTAGGAAAAGTGTTAATATGTATGAAGGGTGTAAGGGTAGAGGGAGACCGAGTCTGGATGGATTTTGTCAAAAATGATTTGTGTAAGTATTGTGCGAGTGAGATAAAAGAGGAAGCAGAATTCCAAGTGCATGAGAAAGAAGTATATATATAGTTTTTAGGTAACGTTATTTTTTGTGTGGCTAAGGAAGCAAACGGACAAACTTTCATTTATTTTTATGTGAGAATGTGACACGCGAGCTGGTGGTTCACCTGAAGTTAAGTGATAACCGCCACCCATTGACATTTGCAACAGCCGTAGGGACGCAGATGCGTTGCCACCTTTTAATAAAGTGGGCTCCGGTTTCTTCACCCACCAGACGAAACGCAGAGGTACAACACTTCCATTTCACACCGGTTTTCTGTGAGGTCCCCGGACAGTTCTGCCCGTTCGTGAAATGGCGAAGACTGTTGTTGTGTACAAAACTGTGGTTCTACCAGTTTTGTACACATACATTCATAGCATCAGGGGAGTAACAGTTTAGAGGTGCGAATATGCGTTCTTTTTTTTTCTTGAACGTCTTTAAGTCATATCAGCCGGGGAATACCGCTGACGACAGAACGTTATCCTGACCGTTTTTCTGATATAGCAATATGTGGTAGCCCACGCTAATCGCTCTTGCACAGAACAAACACAGTAATAAGTGTACGTGGGGCACGCTAAAAGTTTCCGAAGGGAATAAGAAAAAAATAATATTAAAGGTCAAAAATGAATTTATTGTTTGACCCGTTTAAAACAATTTTGAAAACATTTATGCCACTCCTCCGTGGTGACCTCATAAACGTGTTTTTCATACTCTTCAACAGCCTCTTCTGGTGATGAAAATCTAATAAATCTAATCTAATAATTGGTTCTTAATTTTTGGGAACAGAAAAAAATCACAAGGTGCCAGGTCGGGACTGTATGCAGGATGGCTCATAAGTTCCACGTTTTTCATCTTCAAAAATTGGTTGTCTGAACTAGCATTTTCGTGGTGCAAGATGATACGGCGTTTACGGTTATTTTTACGCAGTTCGTCAATAACTAACCGGCAAACAAATCGTCGTGTACCAGTCACTATTCACGGTAACACTCTAAAGCAACAATGGCCACGTACAGTTTTATTACAAAAAAAAAGAAGCAACCATCCACTTAGATGCATTTTTTGCGCGATTTTTGGTTGGTTTCGGCTCATCTTGAAAGAAGCAGCAATCGAGCGTATGGGACGCTCGATTGCCTCGTGGAAAATCATACTGCAAAAATTTTCCCGAGTTAAATCCATGTTAATGTCGACACGCAATTTTTTAAAATGGCGCCACAATGTAAAACAGTCAGATGAAACAAACTGCATTCTACAGCCAGAGTTCAATTTGAAATGTTGCAATTACTTTTTAAATATTGTTTATTTAAGTGGCCAGTTCCGGAAACTTTTAGTGTGTCCTGTGTAATAATAATTATTTATAAACATGACGAAATATTAGTTTAAAAATATATATTAATGCTTTTACATCGTTTGCCACAAAATTTCCTATTAAATTATTGATTTCATTCCAACAACTTTTTTTAAATATACTAATAACGATTCTGAATTCTAAAATTAACGTTGAGAATGGTTTTTCAAAGCTCAATTCTAAACGTCATATTGCAGACTGACAGTGTTTTGGAAAAAAAAAGTATTAAATCCCCTAAATATGGCAATAAAATTGGATAAAAAGTAAAATGAAAGCGCCGCGTAATCTGATTGCGTGAATGCACTTGTCGTTGCAATAAATAGAAGCGCTGTCAACAAAAGAATCGACGGTCGCGTCGACTGCGCCCGTTAAGCCGATTGTCGAAGTGTCAGCTTTGAAAGCTTTTTGTTAAGCACGGTGCGACCGATCCGCGTTATTGCTATTTGTGTCCCTTTTTTCACTGGCAACACAGCCGCACTAAAGTCAACTTTTTAGTATAAAAAAAACTTTTATGCGACGATAAAAGAGGTTGGTTTAGCGTATCTTCGAAAAAAGTAGCGACTTGTTTTAATTGATATCTATAATTCCCATATATGCTTTAATTTATATAACAGATAAACCTATAGGTATTAGTGGTCACAGATAATCTTTCATTTAATTATCTTATAATGGATATGAAATACGTTAGATCAGTTATTGTGTCAGATTCTGTGTTTTGGATGTTTAAGCCAAGAATTTCATGAGGGGTTACTTTAATAAAAGTAGGGGAATTTAGGGACGTTTAAGATTTCGGACCTCAATTTAATAAAGTTACGGCACCGGTCTATACTTTCTTCACCGTATAACTAGGTACCCATAATTATACTTCTTTATTTAGATTTCTCATTGTTTATAAATTAAACGTAACTATTCCCACAAACAAGGCAAAGAACCAACCAGACATGCAATTACAAAATTCGTTTAATTTATTATTCAACAATATGAAATCACTCACTGAGAGTCACTATCACTGCCCGAGTAGTTTGCCAATAGAGAGAGCCCGCCGCTGGCGTTAACAGTCTGTATTGATTCTCCACTGCTTTGCACTTCGGCTGATGAAATATCAGAAGTCCTCTGCTCGGCTTTCTCGTTCGAGACTTTTTCTCGATTGTCAACACTATCGAGAACCGATTCAGTTTTCTTCTTAACGAGATTCGCCAGCGTGGACTTGTTCGCCATCACGCCGATACTTCTGTTCCAGGTCTCGCTTTTCTTGACATCGCCGCCCGGCTTTTTAGGCGGCACTTCCACCTTGACGCTCTTCGCCGCTGGACCGCAATCATCTTGCACCTCCTCGATGATCTCTTCGGCTACCACTTTGTGTTTACTTGTGTTATTGAATTTCACCGATCTGAAAGGTGTTGGAACATTGTAAAAGATGTAGGTATGGTAATGCTTGATATTTATACAGCGTGTCGTTACCATTACGACAATAAATGAACACACGTCTAACGCTACTTGCCAATAATCATAAAAAAGTATTAACATTAAATAAAATCCATAATTTAAAAATAATATTTTTCAAACAAACTAATTAAGTAAAAAAGAAATAAAATTTGTAACATCCTATACAACTACAACTGACTGATTCAAACATTCAGAGATTTTTTCATTCGTTGCCACAGCGTCGCATTACCTTCTGTTACACAGACAGTATGTTTAACAGTATGTTTTGTCTCTTTTAAATTCATTCAATCCATTCATATGCTTTGTGACCTTTGGAAATGAACTTTACGTTACAGTTTTATACGTAAGGGCGTTCTAAAATTCTTTGTTTTGCAAAATTTAATAACTCTGTAAATATTGATGTTTATAGAAAGTAAATGTTTAATACAATTTTAAAAAGTTATCCTCTATATGTGTGTTCATTTATTGTCGCGATGGTAAAGACACGCTGTATATTGAAATTAATATAATAAATAAATAAATATTAAATAAATTTTTTAGGACACATTTTTACACAACATTCTGTAGTCCCAAACTAAGCAAAGCTTGTACTATGGGTACTAGAAAACTGATAAACATACTTAAACATACTTTTCTTTTGTAAATAAATACATATTATACATATATAAACACCCAGACACTAGAAAAATACTATGTTCATCACACAATATTTTTCCAGTAGTGGGGATCTAACCCACACCCTCTGGCTCAGAAGGCAGGACTCAGAAGGACACTACCCACAACGCCATTCGGGTCGTCAGTATGACTCTCTTGAACACACTTTCGCATTTTTTTAGTGTGAGAAAGTGGCATACAAGTTGGCGGTTCACCTGATGTTAAGTGATAACCGCCTGCCCATGGATATTTGCAACACCCGTAGGGTTGCAGATGCGTTGCCACCTCTTAATAATGTAGGCCTCGGCTACCTCACTCACCAAATGAAACGCAGAAGTGCAACACTTCTACTTTACGTACTTTACGTAGGTCTTCTGTGAGGTCGTGGTACTAACCCGGACGGACCTGCCCAATCGTGCAACAGCGAACACTGTTGCGTGGTCCTACCACCGTAGCGTATTTGCAGTTTTTTTTTTCAATCGTAAAATGGAGATTTAAATAGAAAATTTTACCTTCCTCCTTTTAGACTATAACAAAAAGTTAAGGTTAAATTGATAAAGTTTACTTAAAAGTATAGACATTATGAATATTAAAATAGAGATAAAAATGTTCATCGTAATTTTAGATTAAATAACTATTACATTCAAACTCAATACTAATAGATTGATTTATTACATTCAAATTCAAATGAACCATAAATATAAAAATGTAATTGTTTATTAGAAAGTGGGTGTATAAGGCACTTTCACCGCTGCGTGATCTAAACAAAGGGGCGAATAGTCATGAGTGTTTATTTAATACGATTTTAAGCAAAATATATTTCTTATGGTTAAGTTTAAGCTACAGAACACTACTACTTCATTACTCATTTGACTTCACTAATTTTGGCCATTGTATAGCCTTACGGTGCGGTAAACTTTGGATTTCATAAACCTCAAACCTCACAAACGAATATCAAAGCAAAGTTAATAAAACAAAAACCGTCAAATTTTAGTAGAGATGAAAGATGTATGTTATCTGATAACCATGAACCTAACACATATACAACAGCCTTTAATGACTGGGATGGAAACTTGACGATTAGGGGATAAATCAAAAATATACGTTTATCAGAAATTTTTTTCTCATGTTTCTGACGACAGCCAAGCAAACTCCGCCATTTAATGAAGTAACGCGGGCATCTTTTTTAATCTTTTCTCTACAAGCAAAACATCGGAGAAGAAATTTATCCTCATCTGAAGAAAATAAGAAACAAATAACCGTGTGAATCATTTCACTAACAAACACACAAATCGTTGCTCTTAGAAGCTTACGTTACTTTTAGATTGTATGCAAAAAGGTGATCGAAATTTGGC
The DNA here is from genome assembly GCA_933534255.1 of Iphiclides podalirius. Taxonomy (NCBI): domain Eukaryota; kingdom Metazoa; phylum Arthropoda; class Insecta; order Lepidoptera; family Papilionidae; genus Iphiclides; species Iphiclides podalirius. The sequence continues at coordinate 11,655,751 of OW152815.1, read as the reverse complement.
CCTTACAAGACCGCATTCTAGAACATTTTATACGAAAATTCGAATTTTGCCCTAAATGGGTCTGGAGCGCGCTAGACAGGCAAGTGGAAGAACTCAAGCTGTGGTGTGAAGGAAGAAGAAAAGGAAAAGGTATGTGAAAGGGAGAAGTGTAAGTAGAGGATTGGTGCGATAAAAAGAGGGCCGTCGCACCTATAGAGGAGTAAGTGGAGAACTTGTAGAGATCAACAATACAGTGTAAAAACATACACTATATAACAATAACAAAGAGGCAACAATAGCCCCGGTGCCAGTGCGTACGGTTATAATTGTAAATAAAGCGAAAGAATATAGGTTTTTTTTACTCCAATCCTCCTTCTCCTAGCTTGTAACAATACGTATATTGTTGATTTTAAAATTATTGATCACTTATGATGCTATCGTTAGAATCATTTTCAAGTTATCCAACTAGTTGTTAAATCATTACGTCTTTAATATAAAAAACAACACAAGGCATTTGTCTCAAAAATATTGCATACTAAGTTGCTGAGGATGTAAAAAATACATCCACTTAGTAATAAGGAAAGCGACTGGTATTATCAAGCTTTTCAGTTGGTTTTTCCAGGCGGTAAGCCCGTCGCCGAATAATACTACACATACATGAATACAACTGACTTTTAAAACAGAAAGCCCTAGACCAAAATTGATTGTAAGATAAAAATAAATCAATACAATTAGGAAAAATTAACATACTTAATGAATTCATTGTCTTCTTTCTCTTCCCTTGCTTTTCGTTCCTCTGCTGTTTCTGATTGGTACTGCTTTAGCATGCCTTCGTAGTCAACTGATTGTTGCCGTCTATTTAACTCTTTCAAGTCTTCAAGACTCTCCAAAAGTTCTATCTCTTGTCTGGACTGCTCTGTTCTGTATTCTGGAAATTTTATATTGCTAATTTACTGTATTGTGTGTGTTGTATTGTATTGTGTGTAGAGGTCAGCTAAGAACGGATGTTACGAAATTTCACAAAACAACGTTTGCCGGATTAGCTAGTATTATATAAGACAAATTTTATCAAAACAAAAAATATTTTATTAAATGTTATTTTCATCAATATAACATACTCAATTGAGTTTTTTTATTACAATATCAAGTATTTTGTGAGACAGATTAAGCGAATATGAAAACAATAAAATTTTGCAGTCGTCCGTTAAGTCAAGTCCTTTCTTGGCAAGTCCGTTCGGGTAAGTACCATGACCTCAAAGAAGACCGGCGTGAAGTGGAAGCATTTCGTCTGGTAAGTGAGATAGCTCGGGCTCACTTTATTAGATAGCAACACATCTGCAACCCTACGGGTATTGTAATATGTCCATGGGCAGCGGTTATCACTTTACATCAGGTGTACCACCATGTGATATTGTTTACTGCATTGAAAAATTCGCGAGCACGGACTTGTCAAACGTCCAGTGGATTTTGGTTGGTTCTATTCACACACATAGATGGACATAATTTTTTTTTTGTGAGAAAGTGGCAAACGAGCTGGCGGTTCACCTAATGTGAAGTGATACTCGCCTGCCCATGATGACATTTGCAACACCCGTAGGTTTACAGATGCGTTGCCACCTTTAATAATGTGGGCCCCGGCTACCTCACTCACCAGACGAAACGCAGAAGTGCATCACTTCTACTTTACACTGGTCTTTTGTGAGGTGGTGGTAATAACCCAGACGGACCTGCCCATTCGTGCAACAGCCAACACTGTTGCGTGGCCCTACTACCGTAAAAATACAATGATCTAATATATAAGAAATCTAATATATATGATCTATGATATAATAATCTAAAATGATAGTAGTCATTGCTTACAGCAAAAATAATAAATTACCTATTTCAAGATTTAATCAATTGAGGAAGATTTAAACTATTAGATGTTTACTATAATCTATTTCGAAAGACCAAAAAAACAGCCTCATAAATTATTTAATAATATACGAATAAGTTTAAGTAAATACTATTGAATATAAACATTATATAATTACATATAAATATACAAAAAATATAATTACAAAACACATAAAATATTGAACAGAATTTTATTTATCTTTTATTACCCCTTTATTCTTATTTTACCATGTTTACACTTTTAATTTGCTTTCTTGTACCAATGTTTTTAGCTATTTGGGCTATCTATATATTTTTACTATTAATATGATATCTTTATTTAAAGACCATTGTTAACATTGCCACAACTTTATTTCTTTAAAAAAGTTAAAAATTATCTTGTTTAAAATATTTTTTTTTATTGAAAATTTTTCATTGGACCTTGAACATTGTGTTCTAAGGGAGTTCGAATGTGAAGGCACATCAGTAATATCACTAAACTATAATAATTTAAATAGAATATTTCACCACCCGAAGAGAAAAGAAACACCACCAAAAGAAACACCCCAAAAGTAATTGGCCCAATAGAATTAGAATGTGAATTAACAGTATTGTTCAAATTAAATAAAAATATTATTTACCTAAAAGTTTCATAGGGTTATTAGCTTCTTCTTCTTTCTGTTCCTCTTCTTCGCGTTTAGCTTGTTCCTCAGCCAGTTTTAAAGCCATAAAGTTCCGTGTAGCACCAGCTTCTATTTCATAATCAGTGTTTTTTGGGTCGGTCTTAAATGATATCTCCTGTAAGCACCTTGTGCACTGAAAATTTGTTAAAAGGGATGTAATTTTCATTGATCATTGATGGCCTTGTGTATAGTAATAACTACTATCTGCAATAGGAAATTAAATGAATTTAGGGTTCATTGATACTTAAAAAGAGCACCAAACTAACAATATCAATTGGTATAGAGTAAATATTCAACCATAATTATCTATCTAAATATATAAGGTTGATAGAAAGGTTCTCGAGTGGCAGCCTCGTACTGGCCATCGCAGTGTAGGACGACCCCCCCACTAGATGGAGTGACAACCTGTGCAAATGTGCGGGAAGTCGATGGATGCAGGTGGCTCAGGATCGTACTTCATGGCAGTCTGTGGGGGAGGCCTATGTTCAGCAGTGGACTCAAACAGGCTGAAATGATGATGATGATGATGATATGATAAAAAGTTGACTTAATCATACAAAATATAAATTATCACAACTTTCGGAAAGCTTTGTAAAACTTGGTAATCAATTCCTTCTTAAGTGCAGTTCAATATGTGTTTATTGAGATCAATTATTTTAAGTTATCCTGTATTTTCGTAAAATGTAATAAAGTAACTGCAATAATGAAATCCATATTGCACTATTGCACATTTTGACATTTTTTTTTTTCACTGAATGTCAGACACTTATGTATGCTTTTCAGTTATACTGAAATCGAGGTTAGATTTAGATAGAGATAAAAAAATAAATATCGCTGTCTTAAAGTATCGCTATTCTAGAATAATAGTTAAATAGGGGTTTAATTCGAACTTCAAATTAGCATTAAAATTTATAATGAATTTAGAATTTCTAACCTACTGCACAAGAAAAACATTTATAAAGAATGTTATGTTTAAAAACTCCAGTTTTTTATTAAAATAAAGTAAAGTAACTAAAACTGACTACCAAGTATTAAGTTTCGGTCAGCATTAGGATCCAGAAGAAACTAAGGAAAACTTTTAACACCATTAATAAATGGCAAGTAATAATCAATATTGCTATCGAATAATATCTTTCATCAAAGTGTTTTTGATGAACTCACTTTTATGTAAAATCTGTATATTCTTATGCCTAAGTAATCTTCATTTTCTACGTCTTCTTTACGGGCGTTAAATTTCTTCCCTTTATAGATATATTCCCCACATGTAGCACATCGCATATTGAATGGAGCCATCAACCGTACAGTGTATTGACGATTTTTAGCCAATTTCATACGTGGGATCTTCGATGGATCGAAATCCGGAGGATAGTATTTCTGAAATGATATATGATAAAATTTAGTATTTTTGTTCTGAATTTAGAATTATTATTGACAATAACGCCACAAATAATTAATAAGGCAACAACATACGTTTAACACTTTTCTTTCAGACATTTTTGGTTAAAAGTTCACGTAATTAAATATTTAAAGCGAAACCCAAAACAACGCACGCACTAGTAAAATGACAAGTAATCTAAGTCATTATGTCAAAGTCAATCACATGTCCACATGTCACTTTATCGTTTAACGTCTTCGGATTTCTCCATACAGACTATTCATTTTGTAATACCGCCATTTGCCTCACATGTCACTTCCTCGGGTCCGCTGGCGAATGCAATATGCCTAGTGTATGTTGAAAGTTAATTGTTTTTGTACGTGACACGTTATAGGATCGTTTATGACATTCGTCGTCGAGATCGTCAAAAACGTTTATAGGACAACACCGTATCGGATCCATCGTCCGAGGGGAGGTGAGATAAATGCCGAAAGCTTTTAACATCAGTTTTGTACAGATTAACTTTGCGTCATAGTCATTTTACTAGACCCTCGCTTGGAAAATTCCGAAGTACAATGAAACGAACGCCTTACGCGTTTATGATGATCCACCACTTTATGACCTATTTTACCCATGGCGTTGTACAGGTTCCAGGCGTAAAATAATCCAGGCGATAAGAGTCACTTTTAGTATTGTGTAGTCGACGTATAGTGCTACCTCAACCTTAGTAGTCTCAAGAGTAGGAGCGATGTCGCTGATGTATACACATTAAGGGTTCGGGGAAAATACTGATCCTAGGAGAAGGCTCGGAAACGCTCGCTATCAAGGGGCAAAGGCGGGATAGGGCTCCATCAGCTCGACATTAAAATCTTCAAACAGAAATCACCTTGTATAATTTTAACAGCACTCCTAGCATTAATGAAGCTATTATGCCAGACTTTGTCGAACATCCTTAAAACAGATGTAATTCCACGCCATTATCCCTTTGTTTCCAAAATCATCAGATTCAATCGGAGTCGACTTCTCTTTGCGGTGTTCCAGTTTATAATCCAACTCTGTAAACCATCCGCTCGTCAATAATTCATGACTGAACGCATTTTTAATGTATTCGTAAATTTTCCTTTTCCATCCACCTCGCGCAGCTGTACGGGGTTTGTACGAGTGGATTGCTTGCTGGGTGAGTATTGTACATCAAGGCTGTCAGTGAAGCATTTGGCCTTCTCATCTTCGAACACTATTACCGTGGGCCGTGTCAGAGGAGGGATCAGGAAACCTCGCTCTTACTTTTGGAAGCAATGCTTCCTGTCGCAGTTTACGTCACCGATATCGGTCTAAAGCTCGGGTCAGAGTTCTATTTGCTAAGTACTTATACAGCGAGTCGTTACCATCGCGACAATAAATTAACACACGTCTAACGCTACTTTCCAATAATCATAAAAAAATATTAACGTTAAACTAAATCCATAATTAAAAAAAATATTTTTCAAACAAACAAATTAAGTAAAAAAGAAACAAAATTTGTAACATCCTATACAACTCGCGCCACAGCGTCGCATTACAAGCCTCTCCTTCTAACAGTATGTTTTGTCTCTTTTAAATTCATTCAACCCATTCATATGCTTTGTTACCTTTACAAATGAACTTTACGTTTCAGTTTTATACGTAAGGGTGTTCTAAAATTGTTTGTTTTGGAAAATTTTATAACTCGGTAAATATTGATGTTTAAAAAATTTAAATGTTTGTTCATTTATTGTCGCGGTGGTAACGACACGCTGTATACAAATAATCGATAAAATATTCTTTTAAATCGATATGTCTAATATATGAGGGTATCGTCGGAGGTTCGAAGGCATTCGGATGGGTTGCAGAGGGCCTACGATATTAAAAACTAGTTAACTTTCCTCTCTTAAGGCGAAGACGGTCCATCCATTTGCGTTATCACTGTAACTATTCCAAGAAGTGCTTGGAAATTGAAATTACCGGCTAGTATCACCAAGTCTTCTAAATGAAGCAGTGCATCAATGTCGCTCTTTACTATATTTTTATTAGGCCATAGATAAACTAGTCACTATGATGGGCTAGCGGCCCGTCATAGGGCCGTCCATATATGCATATCATCTTAGTAGTCTGTGGGGCCGTCATACGGACGCTTGTATATTAACGAGCCGGGTAGTTGGATTATATTACAACGAAGAGACGCCGTGTATAAATTATCTTTTTGACACCTAAGCAATAATCATTTTGTAATTTTCGACTAATGGTTCACATACAATATACATAACAGTGGGCTATTTTTGCGGCCGAATATATTTATGGAAGATAGACACTGAATTGTTTACTCATGTCGATTACTCCAGATTAATCGAGAGTGGTCTGCAGCCGCTGTATCGCACAGTGCACCGTACTTAATTTCTGCGCAAAGTACGTAGTCCCACAATGTCTATAATGTCTGCGAAGTCGCAAATGACTGACATATCAGCGTAGATTTCTGTTTGAAGTTTGCTTTCTTCAACAATTCTTCAGCTGTAACACTCTTGCTCAGACTAAATATGTTAATAGTTAAGAACATATCCTAAAAGACCTCAATTGACCTAAGCCCGTGGTTTGTGTTTAGTGCCTTATTCTTCCATATCATAAAGGCGTTCGATAAAGTCTAGGATAACGGCTAGCTTTTCAACCAATACACGTGCAAATAGTCAGACTTGTTCGCGCCATCTGAGTGTACTTCTCTTCGCTCTTTTCGCTTTTGATTTGGGCAAATGACACGTACTTATTGTTACTACGACGATTTGACGAGGTACTGACAAAATATCAATTAACAGCACCGGAAAAAACCATAAAGGTATTTATAGTGAGGTGAGTTGAGCCCGTGAACCCCAGACCGTTATTTTATAGAAGCTGAAAGTTTGTAAGCGCATGTTCCCAACAATGGTAAGAACGATGGACCATTATGAAGTTTGGCTTACCTGGGCTTTGGGAGATAAACGGTACTAAAGGTGTATAAAATACCAAACTACTTTCGTCAAATAATAAAGTGCGATTTTTGGTATTACCTTCAGAATATTATTAAAAATTACGTTATTCATTGCCACACACTTATTATGGTGGCAATCCCTTAACAGACACCCTTAATGTTCATGAAATCATAAGTTTTCTTACGTTATAGTATAAAACCTGATTTTTTTATAATTTTTTTTATATATATAATTTTAAATTGAAATTTATTTTTATTTATTAAGTTTTATTTTAAACTTTTAAGTACTAATAGTTTTTTTTAATTTTTTCTTAAAACGTAAATTTTATAGAACAAAAGCTGTCCTAGAGTCAGTCTTTCAATCACATAATTGAAATAGAGTTCAAATAGAAGTGCTGTATTCAATTAGTCGCTTAAAAGATTAAAGTTATTCGATTCAGAATAAAAATGTATCCACAACGATAAATTTTTATACCATTTAGTATTTTATAAATAAAAAGAGGTATATTATGTTTGTAACGAAAGTGAAGAATAAAAAGGGATACCATCTATAAGAACAAACAAGTCAGTGTAAAATATATTTTTCATCGGCACATAAACGAAAAGATTAGTTTACATCCACATTAACTTGCACAATATTGGCACGACGACGCGCACTTCTTTTGATTTAGAAAAACAGGAATTTTCTGCAATGAAAAACACAAACTAGATTACGGAATATATATCAAAACGTAAAGAATATATTTAAATATATTTAATGTAAAAAGTTGTGGAGGTAAAAATGTACGTATTGACTAAGACGGTTTATTGGATTATACCAAACTTAGCTACTATTGAGTTAAATATAAAATAATTAAAAAATACTGTTTATCTCCGCGCTTAAAAGTTACGTCGTTAACATAGAAAGTAGCTGTAGACGACAGACATAAGTTGGAAATAATTATTACGTTTATTTTTCTGCTGCACTCTACCGCATCTAGCTTATAATGTGCATATTAGGTTCTTCTTTGCCCCGTCTACAAGGAACCAAATCTTCGCAAGTAAAATACAAAATCCAAAATGTGCCTACATACATATAGAAACTTTCTTCGAACACTAAAATTGCGTAGAATACTTTCGGAATAATGCAAATTTCATATGCAGAGAATGGGTTATACACGACCCCGAAAAGTTTATTCGATATTAGGGCAAGGTAACAAGGCGATATTAGGTCAGTGGAAGTGACGTATGCAAAAATATACCGTTCTCGCCTGTTGCCACCAGCAGCCAGCTCGTGCTCCAGCGCTGCGATTTTCTCCTCATGGCGAGTGCGTTGTGCTTGAGCCCGCCTCTGTTGCTCCTCCAAGGCTATCACGATCTTCTCCAGTCGATGGATTTGCTGCTGCTTATTTTCCAAAGTTGAAAAAAGTTCTTGAATCTCCTCCGCCTTTGCAGCTATTTGCTTGTTCACCTATAATTATTTTAAGTCGAGATGAATAATATGTAAGAGCTTGAATATCCTAACAAAATACATGTCAAATGAAACGTGAAAGGCGGCCAAGAGTAAGTGTTAATGTCATGTTATTTTAATTTGCAGTCAAGACAATTATTGCAAAGGTTGGTGACATATTTCACTTATTTTATTTACATGTGTATTATACTTTTCTTTTTAAGCTACGTATAAAAAATATGTAAAAACACGCGAATCTCACTTCTTCTACAATTTTCATTCGATTTGCTAGGTCCTGTTGTAGCATGGATAGCTCACGACTTTGTTCCGTCTCCTTATTCTTCAGCATATTGATTAACTCTTCGCGGACCTGCAGCATTTCTTCATTTAATCGTCATGTATTATAAGGTTTTAAATGTGATTAATAAATCATTATATATCTTAGAAGCTTTAATTTTAAGGACACGAATGAAATCAAACCCTATCGTAGCATACGAATTGGGTTCACAATAAACTGTTGAAAATTGTTTCATTGCGGGAATAATTAAATGAAGAAAAAGTACTTAACGAGCTGGATTTTTGTTAGTAACAAGTTATTCTAAGCAAGGTTTTACTTTTAAAAGAAAATGTATTTCTTAAAATGCCATTAAAGGTATTCTTAATTTTTTATCCTTGTACAAGAAGTATGTTCGTTTGAAAAAAATATAACATTTTTAACACGTTTCCTGATATTCAACGAAAATTGTACAATTAACAATAGATAATCAGGAAGGACCTTGATAACCTTTGCCTGGGCACGTGATGTCTTGTTCTGTTGTTCAAGCTGCTGGTCCCTCTGCATCAAGATCTCCGTTAACTCCTCGTTCCTATGAACTGCTTCCAGTAGTCCCATTCTGAGGTGCATTATCTAGAATTTTGACGATACGCAATTATGTAAAACTATACCTTAAAACATTTAATAAGTTTTTTAACAATGACAAATAATGAACAATCTCATATGCTCGCAAATAATGAGCTACCAAATTTTATTAATTTAACGGAGGTAGGCGAACAAGGGATTCACCCGATATTAAGTGTTCACAGTGCAACATGGAAATCTGCTAGCAATAGCCTGCCCTTTCGTGCAAAAGTAGAAGCTACTGCATGGCCATAGGATAGTAAAACATTTATATCAAATAGTAACCCTTTTAGACAAACGCTAAGGTATAATGTAAACGCAAAGAAAACTACCTCTTGTTGCAATTCTTGAAAAGTAGCACCATCAGAACTCTCAAGACAATTTCCAGATGCTTGATTATACATTTGCATATCTCTAACATATTGCTCGTACTGGATTACTTTTTGTTCGCTAAAATATATTTTATATTAGGCAAAATAAAAAAAACGTTTTTTCGATTTAAAATATACATATAAGCATACAGAAGGTATGGTGTAGTGGTAAAGAAACTTGACAAAATGTTAATTATGATATATTTCATATTCATTAAGGGCTGACTATCAACAAACTTATTTTCTTTAAGTTTGTATTTTAAAATTGATACTCCAGCAACACTATGTGATTATTTCACTATAACGGTACTTTAATGGTGGCTTAGGATTCTAAATATAATATGTATAAAAAAAACCTAAAATTCGTACTTTAATTTAATGCTTTTAGTCAATTCCCGAATTTGTGTTTGCATCTTGCTCATTATTTCTTCCTTGTTAAGAAGCTCCGTGGCCAGTTTCTGGTGCATTCCCATTTTGTTGTCGGTTTCCTGAAAAATATTATGTTGTATCTTAAATTTTGAGGTGAATACCATTAAATGGCAAAGTCACCTTCAAGAGGATGATCAAAGAACGAGTCTGGTATGTGATACTGAAAAGGAAAGAGTAAATTTAATTTTCAGTCTTTCAATTAATCCATATTTTCAGTCCTCCTCATATTTGCTTCTATAGATTCTTAGTTTTACCTGGTTCCTTTTAGCCTGACAAGTGAGTTTCTTTGGATTGTTGACTTAGTTGGTATATTTTTTTACAAAATAAATATGTTAGATTAATAAAATATTTGAAACAAAATTTAAATAATCACAGCGATTTTGGTAAGCGTCTCTAAAAAGCGAACTTTTTCGCGTTTGCATGCAATAATTTCTTCTTCCGTTAAGCGTAATGTCTCTTTGGTTGCGATTATTTCCGCTCTTAATTCCACTTCCCTTTCAGTTGGAAGATCTAGAAATAATAACAATAACTAGGTACATGATTACTTGTATGAATCTGTTACTAGAATAACATACTAAACTAAATGAATATAGTGAATAAAACGAGATTTTTTGAATCGTAAGCAATTATGAATAAAAGGGTGAAAACGATGTTCAATCAATGTCCGATAAAGATCATTTTTTATTTTATTAACAATAAAATAAATTGTCTACCGGGATTTTGTTTCTTTCGATCAAGTTCTTCTATTTGGGCTTTAAGTTCTTCGATCGTATTTAAGCTCTCCCTATAAGATTCCTCGAACATGTTTCTCATTGTGATTTCTTCCTGCTTTTTAGTTCTCTCCGCTTCCAAAGCGGTTTTAAGATCTCTTAGTTGATTGTTTAAATCTTGTACCGTTGCCTTATTTTCAATCATAGTCTTTTCTAACTGTCCTTTCAGTTGTGTAAGCCTAAAACGTAAAAGTTTAGAGATATAAAAAAAATCTTGTGATATACTCGGATCCCTAGTTATTTATTTTTATTCACATAAAGTTAAAAATATTTAGGTTAAAATGAAATTGCAATAAAACTCACTCGTTTTGAAGTGCGTCACGTTCTTGTATTATATGATTGTTGGTTATCTCACCCGTCTTCAGAGATTCCTTCAACTTTCTAGCACGTGCCTCAAGTTGTACTTCTTTTTGACGACTCTAAATATAAAAGGTAATAGTGAGGTCTAATTAAAAATATGACATTTTTAATCGATTCAGTCACGCATTGGACCCGAAACCGGTTCAAAAAGAAATTAATTGAGACCCCGTTTTTAAAAACCGTATTTCCGTAAATCATATCATAACAGGTCATATCACCTCATATGACAACTAGCTATAAATGTTATATATGAAAAGTTTTGCCCTGATCATCACACACCTGATCTTCGAGTGACTTTACAGTGCCCGTAAGACTGGAAATACTCGCTTCCGCCTCACGCAACTGACGATCCATTTTATTCACTCTTAAGCGTGTTTGTCGCAATTGTGACTCTGTTGTTGACAGCTTGTCTTTAAGGGCGGCTTTAGCAGCACGCTCCTCTTCCAATTCACGGCGGGTATCCTATACAATTGTAGGTCACAGAATGACTACGATACACGCGTTACACACGAAAAAATCGCAAGCAATCAACATACCAAGTTTCCTTAATGTTCGATTTAAACGAAAACATGAAAAAAAACTCATTTAAAACATAGGTTAAAGTCTTAGACAATCTCTTGTATTTTGACTAATGCAACACATTGTTAAAAAAAACTATTTTTTATCGTTTTAATAACTATCGTCTCGAACAATTCATTGTTTTTGCTCATGGGACCTAGTGATCAGAGTCGAAACGCGATAAAATCATAAAAATTGTTTTAACAAGCATTTACTGAACAAAGTTAGATCGTATTTTAGAAATTAAAAGTCTACATAAAAGCTAACGTACGACTAACTTCGTATTAAATCAAAAAAAGGTCAAAATATCATACCTCTAAAGCTTTTGTGGTTTCAGTATCTACTGCATTTATTGAACTCAATTCCATAGTCGCGGCAGTGTGCAACGCTATGTCCTTTCGTAAATGTGCTAACTCCTTCACTAATGATTCTGCTACGGTTATTAAAATACTGCGTTCCTGACACGTTTGCCTATAAGTAGATAAAAATTATTGACGACAGCATTTACCAACGATCGTTAACAGACCTTTTTTAAATAATTTTTGATGTGAAGTAGATAACAATAGATGCGCCAAGCATGGCTTAAAATGCGAAAAAAACAATGTAGATAAAATACGTTGAGACTTTCGTCGGTATAGCGATCCAGCCGTTTAGCTTAGTCTTTAAGGCATTTGAGTGCGAATCAGGAAGACATGGCTTCCCGCAGCGGCGAAAAACTTTTCGTCCATTTTTTCCACAAACTTTATTAATGCTTCATCATAAGTGCAGAGGTTAGAAGGCAGTATAAAAATTCAAACTTTAAATTTACTTCAAAAGCTGCGTTACTTCACGTAATGACTCATCTGCTTGAGTTTTGAGCTCGCGTAGAATGTCGCAAAGCTGAACTCCTTCTTCGTTGTAAATGGTTATGCGGCTTAGGTCCTCATCATTTACTGCATCTTCCTGTTTTAGTAAAAAAAAAGTATCAGAACATCGTTTGTATTAATGGGATGAATTAAGTGGACATTCCTGCGCTGTAAGTGTAAAAAGCTAAATACGTCATATTAACGATTGGAATATCAGCACCTTCTAAACATCACAGCGTAACAGTTTTATGTATAAATTCTCAAATTATATTTAAACAATCATACGGGATAAAAGGCACTGTAGTATTTAAATACCTCTTTAACCGTAGAAATACGTAATAAATAACAAAAAATGCTACATATAGATGGAACCTTACATTTTCTACAATAACTTTCACCCAGTCAACAACTTCTTGACGTGTCGTGAATGCCTGTATGCACAGATCCCCGAAACTGTTGGGTATGTTCAACACTTTAATTTCCCATTTTGACAAAAACTCTTCATCTGAACGAAACAGAAAAATCATTAGGGTGCATAAAAAAGAATATGTGGGCTAGTAAACAAATTCTTTTATATAATTATGTAGAAATTGAGCAGCGTACCAAGACTGAAATAATTTGACATTGTTATGGCCATAAAGAAATTAAAATTACCAATAGGCGTGAAAGTGTTGATCAGTTCTCCTGCTCCTTCGGAACTATGGTGGGAACTACGACATAATTGGGCCACCTCTTCACCTGCCCAGTCAGCAACGTTAAACATCACAAGCTCTCGCTGGTACAAAACCTCGCCCTCACCGGTTTTCCCCTCTTTCAACATACGGTCATGTAAACTTTTCAAAATGTTAAACGTCTCCAATATTGTTTTCTGGAATGAATGTTGTTGCTGTATGCGCTGTCGTATTTTGGATAAACAATTTTGTAATACTCACGAAGTAATTTGTAAATAATGTAGCAACTACTTAACCAAAAATGTACTAGCGTGTTAGAATATCGATTGGTTTTTAATACTGGCACAGAGCTATACATAGCTAAAACCGTGTTCATAATATTGAGTGATGCTGAAACGCTATCGTTTTTGGCAATTTTCACATTATACACAGACAGCTTGTTTGACCAGTTGATGCTCAAACACCAGTTGGTGGAAGAGACGTCGAAATTATGACAAAACTACAGAGGAGTCCGGATCTCTATGTCGCGGGAATTCATGATATTGTGTGACACAGCCCAAATTCATTAAACATAAGAACGCGTAAGAGTGAACGATGAAGTACATTCTAAATGAAAAGGCCCATTTTATTATTTCCTAAATAGAACAGATTGTGTTTTGCAGTGTTTTGTAAAAGCCATTTTTGTTTCTGAAATAAACTTATGTCCTAATTTAACCAACGAGCAGCGACACTTACAAAAATTAAACGCGGCGTTAACAATATTTTAACGCTATTTGCTAACAGAAAAGTCTGATAAAAAAATGATGATATTAAAGCATGTAAGCTGAAACAGTTGTTAACTTTTCCATTTCAGTCACAATGATGAGTGTCGTTATAGGAATACTCTAACAATTTTAAACTTAATTAAAACCAAACACGATCACAATAAGCAAGAGAGGCTCTTCTTTTACAATAAAAAAATACAGAAATTAAGAAAATTAGAAAATTAACCAATAAAATGGGAAATTGATTGGTTTGTGTAATATAGTAAACAAGTTGTTTGCTATCATGTACAGAAACTCCCCTAGAGAAAATTATTTGACACTTTAATTAATCCAATTAAACTTATATTTGATTCGATGAACGCAAGTCTTCGTTGTTGCACGAATGGGCAGGCCGTCCGGCGAGGTACCACGACCTCAGAGAAGACCAGCGTGAACTGGAAGTGTTATACTTCTGCGTTTCGTCTGATGCGTATGGTAACCGGGGCCCACTTTATTAAAAGATGGCTACGCACATATAACTCTACACGTTTTGTAAACTCATTGCTACCTTTCTATGTAAAAAATAACTTCATTAGCTGCCGTCAATAAATCACAAACATTTATACCTGCTTCAAATCGAGTTCCTTCTTCATGCGATGAAACTCTTTCTGCTTCGCACAAAATATGGCAGTGAACGTCCTCCTGTCCGTTACTTGTTTTGGATAACTGTGTATTATTAGCTGGTGTCTGTGCTGCCGGCGAAGGTTTTAACGCTGACGAGGCCATGGGGCGTGGGAGTGATGAATGACGTGGGGTGTTCGGACGGCTTACTGTTGTTACAGGTCTGGTTGGCTTTACCGGCGTCACTGGGCGGCTCTGCACTCGTGGAGATGATCGTGACAGATTTGATAGTCCGCTCTTTGGGGTCTGAGGACGACTAACGATCGAAGAATGCCCAACTTCAACCTTTTCGTTCTCTAAAAGCATGGAACGTGTCAAAAATGAAATTCCATTATTCATTCACACAAAACGTGAGAAATATGCGTCCGTACAACCTGGTATTTGGGTTAAATCACCGTCTATTTGGTTTCTGTTTTCATCATCATTCGTGGATTCTGAAGGCAAAAAGTTTATCATGTCTATTATTAGTACATACCAAAAAAGTAGACTATAGTAGGGGTGCCATATTCATTAAAACTTAAGATTTTGTATTAGATATTTTTTTTTTTTTTTTTTTTTTTTTTTTTTATGCGAAAAGTTGTCAAACGAGCAGACGGTTCACCTGATGTTAAGTGAATACCGCCGCCCATGGACATCTGCTACACTCGAGGGTTACAGATGCGTTGACAACCTTTTGAAAATTGGGCTCCGGCTACCTCACTCACCAGACGAAACGCGAAAGTATTTGTCATACTTCCACTTTACGCCGGTCTTCTGTGAGGTCGTGGTACTTACCCGGACGGGCCTGCCCATTCGTGCAACAGCCGAGGCTGCTGCGTGGCCCTACCACCGTAAAATATACGATAAGAGAACACTATTCACCCCTTCGACCGGGTATCGTTGAAACCCGGACTGCTTCAAGGTTGCTGCGGGCTCAATAAGTTCATTGAGCTCAAGTGAGAGTGTGGTTGAGGATGCTGAGTAAGAAGGCACGGTCTATGCTCTCCAAGGAGGAGCTGCTGAGGTGGCCAGCGTTGTTCGGAAGTATTTTCGCAAAAATAAGTATATTTATCATTAGTTATTATAATAAGTACACATCTACTTACTGGCAGTTTCACTGCCATTTTCCTGCACATCAACGGGTTCGCCATCGACCGGCGGCACTTCGGTGTCACATTCCGCGGTGTCGTTAGGGCATACGTCAACTGAATCGGCCATTGCCAACGCGGCCACCGTGTGCTATCGAGTACATAAATTAAAAAGAAATTATTTTAAAATTTATTATATCAAAGCTCTGGCGAACTTATATGGGGTTTTTCTGGGTTGTTTTCTAAAACAACCCGAGTACTCATTTCGGCGGCGGCTAGGTAAAATAATGAATTTGTATAGTTAATCTTTGGGTTATTAGCGTGAACTCGGCGGAGAAAGACAACATCAACAATATTTTTGTGTAGGAGCGAAAGGCGACGAAATTTTTTGAATTATACTTTACGTTTCGTAGCTAGTTAAAATTACAGATTGTATGTTAAAAATTATGTACGATTCATAGGTAGTGTGAACACTATGTACGCTGATAACAAAATAATTCAGTTTGTTGGGATAGAGAAAAATAAACATGAATTTTTTTGTGCTAATCTGCTATCATTATATTAACATTACATATATCTATTCAAATCATATTTAAGCCATTTTTTTTAAGACGGAGTCTAATTCGATTTAGCAAAATCATCAGATGTAGTCAATTATTAGTGTATTATTCGGATTAAATGAGATATCGTGTTTTTACACATATATATAAAATGAAAAAAAAAATCTTTTTACCTCTTCGTCATTCTCCACATTTTCTAAACTTTTAACTTTAATGACATCGATTTCACTGCATATTTTGATTATCTAAAACGAAGAAAAAAAAAATTGGAAAGTCTGCAAATTATAAATTTTGAATTTGAATATAACAGAAATACAACTTATCAAACTATTTTACAACTTAATGTCAAATTATCTTTAATGTGACTATTAAAATTTACCTTATCATCAACGGCTAACTCGTTTTGTGGGACACTGCTTTTAGGTGCGGATTTGGGCTTTGAAAAAAAAATAAAAATAATATAAATCGATTTACATAAATTGTAATCTGTAATCAGGACTGGTTTGAATGTTTAATCAAACAGTCGACTGACTGAAGTGTAAGATATGACCATCTTACACTTCAGTTAAACATAACCTCAGTTAATACTTTCAGAGCCAACTACCGTGAAAATAAACGCAACTATTCCTTCATTTGCCCCTAAATTTCCAAGAAAATTTTGGGAGCTAGTTTTGAGTACAATACGCTATTACCATTTTATAATGGAGTATGCTAGCTAATGCAGGTGATATGCCAGCCCTTGTTCAAGGCTTTGTTTTTACCTAAATGCAGAGGTTAAAATATTACTTTACGCCTCTATGAAAAGCGGTACTTTGCGGTAAAGCCAGTGCATTCATGCAACAGCCGAAAATAGCCTTCTTTAATAAAAGATGAAAGGGTGTTTTTAGTACATCATAGAAAAAATTATGAGTATGTTTACGTGAGTTTTAAGATTGGTGGTAGTTGGCAGTTGGCGTTTGTAGTAAATATGTAAATGTAATTTAATTAAAGTTCACTTGTACTGCTTGCTGCATTAAAAACATTCACTTTACGGGTACCAAGGAGTATATTTTCATGCGCAAATTTAATGTAAGTCCAAGGAGGTTATTCGCTATTCACCTTAGACGGCGTCGTGTTTCTAGATGGTGGCTTTTGTGACGTAGTTGACGTCGAGTTGCGGTTGGTGGCGTTGCGAGCCGTTCGCGCTAGAGACGAGGTTGTGCCTCGCGGCGCCAAACGGGGTGCTGATCCATCTGAACGGTAAGGTAGCTGTACATGTCTGACTACAAGGCACATAATAAATGAGCACTTAAAATTACCAGTTTAGGCGCCAGCACTGGGGATTTAAGTCAGGTTGTGCTCGAGTACATTGACAATGATAATATATATATAGCGCTCCGAAGCTGAAGCACTCAAATTACACCAATTGGTGTAATTAGATTGCTGTTGTATAGACTGCTCTCTTTTTCCTGATCATACGTTCTAAATCATCTGTCACATTCACATATATGTCATATAAATTATGTAAAGCGGAACAATTATTAACATCATGGAGTATGGACATGCATCATCTATATTATTAAACATCATTGTATATTGAAGTAATTATGAACGCCCGAACTGAGCTATCACTCTGAAAAGTCTGAGTAATTATCAGCCTTATTCGTGTTAAGCATGGTGCATGCAAAACACTATTTGGGTAATCTTCTAGTGTATGGATAAATTTAGTGTTTGGTTGTTAGCAAAGCAACTCCGATCGAAAAATGGAAAGGTGAAAATATAGAATTTGCATTTTTATAATTACATAAGCCATCATTGTTCCTAGTTTTTAACATACTTTGCTGAAGTGAATTTTAAAAAATATAAAATAATAAAAATGTTGGACGACGACATACTTTGTTTCTTTTTTTAGTTCAGAATGAAGCTATCCTACTGTAGTGAATACTAAAACTACAATTGAAAGGAACCAACACGAATGGCTACTTTTTTTAAATTTTAGGTGTAGCTATGTTTATTTACACCGAGCTTCCACTCCTCAAAGATACTTACATAGTTTATCTTTTTTTAGTTTGGCTGCACTCGCCATAATTCTTTCAAGATGTTATAATTTACTGCAAATAAATTTAAGATAATTACAAAACCGGTTTCAATTTTGACAATGACAATACATACTGAATGATATTTCTTGAACGTTTGACATGATTCCAAATTTGAAAATAGTTTTTTTATTAAACTGCAATCAATCTCCACAAGAACTTAATTAATATTTTTCTGGAAAATTAACAGCGGGAATTAAGATAAAAGCAGTCAAAATAAACAATAGGTTTGAACAGGTTCTTTCTTAAAATATAGTTTATTAACGACCTTAGAGTTAATTAAGATGAGTTATTCATATTAAATTCATCACCTTGTATGTAAAGGGCATGGGAAAAATTCGATTATATTTCATACTTTATATTGACTATATCTACTAAGTGATGATACAACAATAACACGCTACGACTTTTCTATTGTAATAGTAATAAAATTAGGTAATTTCATTATTACTATTATAGCATATACTCTTGATGAAATTTAATGAAATATTCCAATTATTAAAAAAGGTAATAAAAAAACATTCAATACATAACTAAGTAATTTTTTATTTTTATTAAATTGCTAACTTTAAACTCAATTAAATTTAGATTTGTTTAAAACAAGCGTATTAAAGGAATTCCAGGCTGGCCATATCAGTTTCTGTTTAAATGACTTTCATAACATGTCATTAGGTTTATAATTTTGGAAATCCTAAGCTAGAAGATTTTTGTAAATTCACTGTTTTAACTCTTAATAATATAATTTGCATTGGTAATAATATAATGTAAATAAATATGTCTCAGCATATATCAGAAGAACCGAGAATACAAGGTAGCTCTTATAATCTGTTACTATGACGATCTTTTTTGTGATCTAGCCATCATTCTGGTGAAGGAATAAATAATATTCAATAACTTTGAAAACTAGAGTAATGTGAAAAAGAAATAATTATTAGTATTCCTCAATTTTCGTTTCTAAAAACATTATTTTGATTATCACGACCAATTTAAGTCCAGCAGTTCTCAAGTGATGCGCTTATTTTTTTTATATTTAATTAAATTTTATGTGTATATACATTTATCGGATGGAGCTTTGTACGCCTTTTAAGTTAGCTGAATAGAGAAAGAGATGGCTCATTTGTTTTCGATAGGACTAAAATTTCTTTTATATTTCCAGACATCATCGATGCCGTAAGAGTTCCGTATAAATGCCGGATTCCACAACGTTTGCATTCCGAGAGGCAATCTGGACCTCCGTACAGAAATAAAGTCAACAATACCGATGTCATGGTAAAAAATGCAATGAGAAGTTTAAATTACGCTGGTGACATAGCACCTGGGACAACACCTAGATGTGGAGTAATGTCTAAGACGCTCATTCTGAGGTCGCAGCTTTGAACCCTATCAGCGTACACCTGGCAACTGTTTTTTTTTTTTAATTTATTGCCAGCGAAAACTACTACCTTAAACCGGGCTTTACTCTCAGTAAAGATTTAAAATAGAAAAACCCAATACGGCATTTCTATTTCAGTGATAAAAGGAGCTTCATGTTCCTTTTCATTATCAAACATGCGAAATAACTGAGTTATTACTGATAAGTTACTTTAATACGCATTTCAATGTCAGTGGACGTTTTCTATTTATTATGTTTCAGTTTCGGACAAAATCTACCAGTCGTGCTGCCTCGGATAAAGAAACACCTTCACAAACACATGAAGTGCCGCGTTCCATTCGCTCTTGTAGGGAGAGGAACTCAACATCTTCGAAAGTAAATAAAAAACTTTATAACCTGTGCTCACTCATTGCTTTCGACGTAGCAGGTTCATTTGTATGTGCAAAATACAATTTTTGCTATGCACTCTGTATATGATGATAAAACTCTCTGCCATGTTTTAAAATCTACTGGCCTGGTACATCTATGTCTGTTAATAACTATATCTGTCTACCTATTAAGGTTAAAACACGTGCATGTTAATTATATATACAGCGTGTCGTTACCATCGCGACAATAAATAAACACAGGTCTAACGCTTCTTGCCAATAATCATAAAAAAATATTAACATTAAAAAAAAAATATTTTTCAAACAAACTAATTAAGTAAAAAAGAAACAAAATTTGTAACATCTTATACAACTACAACTGACTGATTCATACATTCAGAGACCTTTTCATTCGTTGCCACAGCGTCGCATTATAAGCCTCTCCTTCTAACAGTATGTTTTGACTCTTTTAAATTCATTCAACCCATTCATAATTATGCTTCGAGACCTTTACAAAAGAACTTTACGTTACAGTTTTATACGTAAGGGTGTTCTAAAATTCTTTGTTTTGGAAAATTTTGTAACTTTAAATATTGATGTTTAAAGAATGTAAATGTTTAAACAAAAGTTATCCTCTATATGTGTGTTCATTTACTGTCGCGATGGTAAAGACACGCTGTATAATAAACATAACCTCTCTGACCAAGTTTACATTGTCTTCTCTTCATCTTGTACGTCTAGGTGCCAACTTTTGTATAGATCGGGTGTATAGTAAAAAGTTGGCCAACGTTTTACCATATCACATTTACTTTATATGACTCGGTGGCGTCTTTACTGAGCTATTCGCATCGACGCCGGGGTCGTGGGTTCAATTCCTACACGGAACGAGTATTTATGTGACACGCGGATAATTTTTCCGGAACTGGGTGTTCCCGTGTTGTGTCCACCCCATCTAAGTGGTATAAGGGAAGGAGGATGATGATGATGAACTTTATATCTCAAATTTGAGTCGTGTTTGACTAACTGTTTAAAATGTATGTAATGTACAAACTGCGTTTAAGTTCCTAAATATAATGAGCCAGAATTTTTGATCACCCTAATGTGTACTACTATTTAGTTGTTATATTAGGTATGTCGTGAAAAATTAAAAAAAAATCGTTGTATCGTAAAAGAAAAAATACGCTTCTCGAACAAAATAAATTGAATAAAATGGAAGCGAATTCTTAGGCAATTATAATAAGTCTACTTAATTCAACGACCTATTTGAAACGATTAGAAACGGCAACTAATATAACTCGGTATTAAAATCAGTGTCATATATTTAGCACCACCGTATAAATATTATCTGTATTATGAAAAATATAGCAATTTATCAATCACGTACCGCAATTATTTTATCAGAAGCCACCAGCAACACCAAAGCGAGTAGCGATAGACAATAACCAGAAAAATAAAACTGGAAGACCAGTCATTACAGTTCCCGTTCAACAGGTAAGGTCTTTGGATGATTTGAGTAACTTCATTTATTAAGTATAATGTAAATAATACACACATGGTGAATTTGTTTTTAGAAGACAATAAAAACCCTTTACCCGTCCAAGAACTGCAGGATGTTACCTGATCAGGTGAGACCGTTATATTAATAAAATGAGCTGATGCCTGCAGGTTCGTCTGCGACCTTCTTTAGGTATACCTGACCATTCATCTTTTATCTGAGATTATTATTATTTATATTGAGATTGTTAGCTTTTCATTTCTCAGCGGAATGGGCTCGTCCAGGGAAGTGCCACGATCTCGCAGATTGTTTTCTTTCCGTTTGTTGAGTAAGATAACAGGGGTCTGCCGTGTTTGAAGGTTGGAAATGCATCTACAGCACTTGACAACAACAAAAAACTGAACTTCCCGCTTAAACCTCTTACTTTAAAAAAAAGCAACATTAATTATTATATATAAATATTTGTCACAAAAGATAATATAAGTTTAACATTTTTTTTATTTTGACATTTAACATTAATTTTCATAACTTTAATACCGTCCCACCTCAACAGAAAACTATAAATCAATATGAAGACCTAGAAATGCAACGGAGTGATCAATCTAACGACGCATTTGAGTACCTCGATCTGACAGAGAGAGGTAAGTAAGTTCATTAGTAAGTAGGTAAGTAAGTCAGTTAATGTTTTAAGGTAATTTTTTTATTATGGTTAAAGCAGACATGCTAAGTGTGCTATATTAATTGTTACACAGAAATGTTGAGAATGAAAGGTCCATAAAACACTACGCTTTAATAAGTTTAAAGTCCTCATTTAACTGTTCTAACTTCATTTATTAAATAAAAGAGAAACCTCTTTTATTTAATAAATGAAGTAATAAATAATATAAATTAAACTATTTTAACAAGTAACTAGAATAAAAAAATCTAAAACCCACTACGTATTAGCTATAACTTTTGTAAAAGCCAATAGTATACTGTTTGAATGGAACATTTTTCTATTCGCTGTTATAACTTTTTATATTATTGCGTCTTATCATACTGAGTTCTTATAACTGTCATATCTTTAGTTACTCACAAGATTGTCGTCCTACGAATTCGGTGCCCAGAACGCCACAAAATAGCAAACATAAAAACATAAATTTAGGATGATATACACATTATATATTTTTGCGTCGCGTAGTCAGGTCAATAAACTTGTCACTTAGTCATTGTACCCTGAAGTGGGAATAGCGAACACTTAGTAATCATAAAGAAGTTAAAAATAGTTTAGTTAATGAATGGATCAAAGTGTTAGTAATTTAGCAGGTTTCTCTGATTTAAGTCTACTGCTGCTTTTCAAATGACTTCTTAGTTTTTAAAGTATTGCACAATATTTTATGCATAATTATTTTGATTTTGATTTCGAATAAATCGCAATTTGCGCCAAACACGAGGGGTGATCTGAAAGTAATGATAATCGGCTCTGCCCTGCCCCTCTACATTCCACCGCTATACGCAGGGCCTAACCGTTTTACGGTGGGAAAAACGTCCGCTGAACTTAAACACCGCGAAGGACGTCCATCCATGTTCCGCATTCTTATGCGGACAACGTGAATAAAGAGACATAAACGTCGAATTTGTTGGATTAGTGGATCGAATAACTATCAGTTGTGATCATAGGGTCCCGTATTCAAAAATTCAGTGCTCAAAGGATCGTTGCTAGCGATTACACAATAAGAAGTGTCCGCGCTTTGGATGTGGAATATTTATGAAGAAAACGCACCGGATGATAAAGCGGCAGTTGCTGATGGCTGCCATTCGAAAACCAGAATTTGAACTGTTTAAACACACGCCGTAATGGCCAGATCTAGGATGAAAGAACACCTCCGGGCCAAGAAATTTGAAGATGATAGCGAAAACATGGCTGCTGTTAAAGCGTTTTGGGAGAGCCAAGGCAATGATTTTGTTTTCTAAGGGAATACTGGGTTTGTAAAAATGGTGAATAAATGCATTAACTTGTTTGGAGGCTACGATGAAAATAAATATTTTGTTTATTTTAATCACTTTAGTTTATATTCATTACCATTACTTTTGGATCACCTCGTACGGAAGGGTATTTGTGTGACCCACAAATAGTTTCAGGACATAAGTGTATGTCCCCAAGTAGGGATGTTCAGGCAGCTAGCTCGGTCGATAAAGACCTAGCTCATACCACGAACAACATGATTCACACAATGTGCAGACCTAGGAGCAATAAGATATGATAATAGACTGTTTGTCAGTTGTTGGAGCATAAGATCGGTGAAATAAGTATCTCCCTGTTTCGAGTAAGGTTCATAGTTGTGAGCGCTAACAATATGTGCCTATACTATTTGGATTGCACCGTAGACAACCCCCTTTTACTTTTCGTCTTTATTACCCTTTAGATGTAATCAAGCCAGAAAAAGAGCAAATAGGCGACATTAGTTCTGAACGGGAGATGAAAATCAATAAGTTCCAAAGAATGAAGATTGAGCTGAAAAGTAGACAGGTGAAATGGTGAAAAATAATTGTTAATCTATAACTTCAAACGTGTGAAACATAATTTAAGGATTTTAAGTAAATTATAATAAAAAAAAAGACAAACAAACACCACTGTCTGAGAATAGTCAACTAATCTAGTTTTAGTTCAAAGAATAACTATTTTTTTTAAATATTGACAGTACATTTCCAATTGAAACAAGTTGTTTCAAATCTAAGTATATATAAATAATGATGATGAAAATATATAGATTATTATATTTAATTAAAAAAGCGTAAGGTACCATCCCATTACAGACCATGCATGATAATTATATGTATAGAGATTGGGAAAATATTTCACGAATATTATTGTTTTACTGATAAGTCATGGATTTCTATGCTAAACGTAAAAGTTGTTTTCTATAAACTTTTTTATGTAAAATTTAGCCAGGGGACAGGTGGTTCTGTTGTTCAGTGATTACCGCCGGCGATGGACATCTACAACATCTGATGGGTTGCAGAGGCGTTGTTAACTTTTAAAAAATGTGGGCCCCGGTTGCCTCACTCAACAGACGAAATGCAATTATATACTTGCATTTCACGCCGGTTTTCTGTGAGGCCACACACGGCTTCCTCGAACGAGTCTGTCAATTCGTTCAACAGCAGGTGCTTCGAGATCCTACCAGTGAAGTAGCTTAAAGTAACTATTGTGATATCTGAAAATTTTAACAATAAACGATAATATTTATGTACGGTATACTTTTAGTCTAACAATGGCAAATTATTTATGTTATCTGTAGAACTAGAATGTTGTCCACATTATTTTATCTTAACTAATGCTTCTTATGTTTTTCATCAGAAAGTTGTGGCAGCCGACCAAAGTATAGATATAAACTCCACGGATGATTGTGGTCTGAACGCAGCCAAAATGCCCACTGATCAACTGTTTAAATTACGTGCTGAGTCGAAGCTTCAAAATACTCATGGTCTGTTTGGACACTATACAGGACTTGTATTAATTTTGTGTTTGCTACATCCATTTTTTATAATAATGTCTTAAAGGTTTCGTGTCTTTAAAATGTGTATTTTTTTAATTTTTAGTATTTGTCTGTGTTGGCGAAAATAATAAAAAAATAAACATTAATTTTTATAATATAGGAAACATTTTCCTATATTTAAAAATTCAACGGTTTTGCAATTTAGGTATATAAAAGAATCTTATTTCAGAAAATTTACTACATTTATTTAAGCTGCATTTTAAGTTTTCACATGAATTGTAAAGTTAATGAAGAAATAAATTGGAAATTTATAAAAGAAAATTTTATAAATTTCTTTTTTTTTTTTTATGCGAAAAGTTGTCAAACGAGCACACGGTTCACCTGATGTTAAGTAAATACCGCCGCCCATAGACATCTGCTACACCCGAGGGTTACAGATGTGTTGACAACCTTTTGAAAATTGGGCTCCGGCTACCTCACTCACCAGACGAAACGCGAAAGTATTTGTCATACTTCCACTTTACGCCGGTCTTCTGTGAGGTCGTGGTACTTACCCGGACGGGCCTGCCCATTCTTGCAACAGCCGAGGCTGCTGCGTGGCCCTACCACCGTTAAATTTCTTTTATTTTATAAACATCAAGTACACAAAAATTGCTAAGAACATATGATCTAATACACATGCATTTCGGGATTGGAATACTTGACTTCTATTCTATTTATTTTTTATTTATTTGTCTTCTTTTGATATTGTTATCGTCTCAGTCGTAGGAATCGTGAAGATTCACGGTCATAGGGCCCACGAAATTGCTAATATTTTATAGGATAGCTAGCCTAAGTCAACGTACTCAAGTTTCGTTGCAGCGTAGCTTTTATGAGAAATATAGAAAGTACTGAACAATAAAACTTTAATTTTTAGTCATTATAACTACATCACCATCGACAGCTTATAGTTATAAATAATTATAATAAATTAAACTGGGGTAAGAAATTGAAATTTGAAACTTCCTTTAGGTAGTACATCTTCAAAGAACAGTGGATTGGCTATAGACGTGAAAAAATTTTATAAAGTACCGTCCAAATTAGTTGCTACATGCGAAAGAGCTTTAACTAAAAGACAAGAGATTATTGACTGGCTCGACTCTTTAAAAACAAAGGTAATACACAATACAAAAAAACTTATAATTAAAGTCTAATTCATTGGTATAATTCCCCTAATTTTTGTTTATTGTTTGTTATCAACAGGTCAGTAACATTAGCCTCACGAAAAAAATAACCGAGTTTAATTCGGAAAATGAAATGTTAAGGGCCATTTTACATGACGTTAAAAATGAATTTAGAAAAGAGCTGCAAGAAATTGAACACTACGTTAGGTATAATATAAAATATTCGCCAAATAATAGACGTATGTAAAACATTTTGTAACTTATTTATATTTTACATTATTTTGAACAGACAAAGAGTCAACGACACCGTGGCAATGCATTTACAAGCCGAAAATATGACGTATAAACTATCAGAACTAAATGCACTGAATGCTGATCTTCGGAAACAGCTATGCAGCGCAGAAAATTCTCGATCCCACTCAAACAGGAATAAAATATTGGTGAGCTGTTTTCATTTCTGATAAATTAATAATTTCGTGTTTAATTTTCTAAACTTGTTTCCATTTTTCTTTCCCTTAAAGTTAAGTTATTTGTAGTGTGATTTTATTACTTTTAAGAAGTTGTAATTAAAACATTTTTTTATAAATTAATATAAATTATCGATTGATAGGAACTGGAGGAGTTGAAAGAAAAACAGAAAACTTTGAAGGATCGTTTGGCTAAAACTGAAGAGCAAGGTAAAATTGCTACGGAACGAGCATCTCAATTAGAAGCTATACTGGAAGAAGTAAACTCAAAATTAGAGACTAAAGAGGCAATAATTATCAAATTACAAGAACAGGTATTTAATATATTACTAAGTCTTTTAAGATCTAACATACAAATTGGAATAATCAAAGGAAGGCATTTTCGCTGCAGTGAGAAAGCGCAGGCTAATAACAATATTTTTTTAACAATTCATATTATTCTATTACATACACACATTATTAATTCTTGTATATTTATCGTGATATTTAAATCTCTGCCCGATGGAGACAAATAGAGACTATAAAACCATAATAATTCAAAGAAATTACATTATGTAATCGAATCTTATTTTTATTTAAAATTATTACTATTGGATATAGATATCAGAAAAAGTTGTTATATAACATGTAAAGTAATATTTATAAAACTTCGTTCAATTAGAACCAAAAGCTACAAAGAAAATACGACGAAGAATTAAAACGATTAAATGAATCAGTCGACGAAAATACAACAAATTTAGAAAAGATTGCATACGATCGTGATCAGTTGCAGACTGAGTAAGTCTATAATTTTTCTAAACTGTACAAGTCTAAGGCATAAAACACTAACCATTATTTATCAATAAAACAGGAAAGATGACCTAGAGAAACAGCTTAAACAATTATCACAGTATTATAATGAATCTCTTAATAATAACCACATGGAAATGAAACTAAATATTGCAAAACTAGCGGAAACTGAAACAAAGTACAACATTGAAATAGAAGAAAAGAATAAACTGAAGTCACATTATTGTGAGCAACTATTAGAGGCTGAAATGCGTAATAAAGAGCTCGAAAATAAATTACAAGAAATCGAGACTCAATTAAGTTAGTTGCAGCTATTTGATTACGGAGTACTTTTTAATTTTAATCTTTTTCATTACGACAATTAATCTTATCGTAGGTAACAAAATGGTTTTGGAATATGAACAAAAAAATATTAAGGATGAGATAGAAAGAGTATATTTAGAAAATAAAAATTACAAAAACCTTTTACTACAACAGACTGAGACTTTAAAAGAAATCGAGGTAACTTAACTTTGAAACTTTAAGGATAATATTTCATCGTAATTATTATTTTTTATTTTTTCTAGCAAAGCTTGGAAGAGTCTCGTGAAGAAAACAAAAACTTAAATCAAAATTTAGAAAACCAAAAGAATTATATTTTGGAACTTCAAAATCAAGAAGAATTATTAAAAGCTCAGTTACAAAATAGGTAAGTAAAACTTGTTCACTACAACACAACTCGAACAACTCACAAATTATATAAAATATTTTAATGCATTATATATATAACACTTAAAGCTTCTAAAAATCTACTGATGCGACGCGTTGAGTTTAGTTCTTAATTTTTTTTCCCTGAAAGAATCCATATCTATGCCATAAGATTACTCGGAATTTTTCATACTTAGTTGTAAAGTTCTATAATAGATATCAAGATGACAATTTTCCATTCCCTTTCGAATATTTTTAACTTGCACTTAAAATAAACTTGCAGTGAAGCAAAAATCGAACCTTATGAGCACAAATTGTTGGAGCTTAAAGATAACTTGAAGCAGATGCAACAACAACAGATTGACGGATTAAACAAAATTAATTCGTTACAAGACACGGTATTCTATATTTATGTATATTGATGTTTGGAAATTAATACATTTCATCATACCTGTAATTATTTAAATTCTCATTCCATGTTAAAGATAACCAAGCAGGAAGCTGGTCTAGTGGAAGCAAATCTGCAGAATAATAAGCTCTCTGAATCAATTGAAAAGAAACAAATCGAATTAATGGAACTCTTGGAAACCAATAAGCTACAAGAGCTCAACTTAAGAGAAAAAGACAAAGTTATAAAAAGTCTATCAAATGTAGAAGAAGATCAATCTAACATCATTAAACAATTAAGGAACGATATAGAATATAGAGCTAATGCCGATGCGGAGGTCTATACTTAATTTTATTATATTGGTCATTTGTAGCTTCACACTCTGTATTTTTTTTCAATTGGTAATATTGGACTTTAATTTTAATTATATTTTATAACATTTAAAACAGTGCACTTTTACAGCTTAATCGGCAACTTGAAAGAAAGAATTTTGAAATAAACACTCTATCCAATAACCTAGACATTAGAAATGAACAAATTTTGCAACTAGAAAAAATAATATTAACATTAGAGGAGAATGCTCGTAAAACTAATCTGCAAAGAAAAAAATATGAAGACACGATCCACTTACTTGAAATGAAAATAAAAATTTATGAATCTCACTATTACAAGCAAGGGGTTGAAGCCACGTCTAGAAATTTAGACCATTTTTTAAAACTTCTTGAAGATGAAATAGCAAACCCAACTGAATCAAATGACATACACAGTTTAATTTACACGGAAGGAAATAGAAAAATTACAGACGAATCCAAAAATAATGATGAGTTTAATGAACATAGGTGTTATGAAAGACAATTTCAAAATTTATCTAAACAGAAAAAATCAAGCATAGAAAACTATTCGAACAAAAATTCTGCAAAAACAGCTTATTTTTCATCTAGTGAGGAATTATACAAAGGTGATAATCTTCAACATAGTAAAGTTAACGCAGACGAAAGCAATAGTTGTTTAAATAATGAAGAGCAAAGCGTAGAGATGAAACGTAAGCCTAATGAAGCGAATTCTCGTGAAAGAATATTAGCAAAAAACTTACATAAATTGACGCTTAACAAATATCAAATCGAAAAGAAATCTAAAATGTTTGCACTGGCAGGCCATAGGCTCTAAAATTATACATTATGCTCACAATATATTAAAATAAATTTTTTGTACTGCTTTACATTTTTACATAATAATTTATAAATTTTTGTAAAATGACTTTATATGTAGTGGTCAGGCGGTAAATCGTTTCTCATTGTAATCAAACAACCTCAAAATTCTGGATCAAATTTCTTTATACCCACTGATAAAATTGTTAATTTCAATTTGCTGAGTCGGTTTACTACTTGCTTAGCGGTTAGGCAGTTTTTGGGCAAACCTCTTTCCATTTGAAATGCGACAATACCTAAAAAGCTCCGTGCCCTTTGCACAAAAAGGCGTTTTTTAGGCGCTGCGTGAATGAGTTAGTCGTCGAACTAACGTAACTTTAAAACGGCGCTCAATTTACGATGAAAATATCTTTCTTGTTTATATATAATTATTATTAACCACAATAAAACGTGACACGTTTTAATCCAGGATTTTTATAATGTTATTGGGTTTACCACCTACGACTGCATTGCTACATACCCACAAGTGTAATAACAGTCAAGCACTAGTCCCTTATTTAAAAAAAGCATTAAAAAAGATAATTATTACGAGGGGCGTTCAATATATTCTCGGTATAGGAGTGATATAATGATGAGGTTCATTAAATTATCTCATTCGTTTAGTATCAGTTAAGACATTCTTTGATATAGAATTTTTTAATTGTCACCATTATCAATCAAGATATTATCATTACAAAAAGGCAACTGCGATGTCGTGGCCAACTGCAAGATGTCCAGAGTGTATTCTCTCAGCGTATACCATAATTACCATACCATACCATACTCTAATTAAACATATTAGGCGCAGTTTTCAAGGTATTCGCTTGGGCACCGAGGCTTGGTTTCCAAACGTGACAACTATTTATGTGCCCCACAGATAATTGTTTCTCATCTGGGTATTTGTCCATGTGAATTTTATGTATGTAAAAATAATGTTATCCTACAAAGGGTTTAAAAACATTAATACCTTAGATCTAAAGTAGATTCAATATTTTCAATTAAAGCTAGTCAATTATGATTTCAATGTTTTATTGAATTTAAAATAATATACATGGAACTAGATTAGTAAAAGCTATCATTTCACATAAAATAATTTCGTCCAGATTATATCATGAAATTGGAACGACTAAGCAGCATGGCAGACTCGGATGTGGGTATACGATGCCGTAAAATTTCTCTTTCCAATACAGCTCTACGTCGTTCTAGCTGCGTCCGTACACGATCTTCTCTATCCAGGTGCAGGCTTTGCACCAATATTGCACTTTCCAATTGAAGTACACGAGCTCTCTCCGATTGTAACGCCGACCAAGTATCAGCTGCATTTGCGCACAAAGATGACAACGAACGCGATGCCTGAAGATTTTTTTTAATTAGACTTTAGCACCTAATTTCATCCACTCGAGTCAAATTATATCCAAAAGTAATAGGGATCAATGAAAATGTTTGAAAATCGTCATCGACATGGGCTCTAAAAAAAGATTTCTTAAAAATGTATTAATTTATTGTTTAAATTTTACAAGCAATTGTCAATTTAATCACAGAAGTGGCGCTTTTAGATGTTGAATCTATTGCAGGTGTAAACATCACACAAATAAGTAGCTCGTGCATAATCGAATGCATAAATCAAATGAGCGCTCTGCTACAACTTCTTTCAAAGAATCGCGATCTGCACATAACCAACAAACACCAACCTCAAGTTCACTGTCTCTGTTTTCCTGGGAGCTGCGGCCTTCCAGTTGTGCGGTCAGCTCCCGGCGGGCCCTCGTCACCCTCGCGAACAGGTCGGCAGCACGCTCGTGCCTCTCCAGCATGAGTGCGCGCGATGCCGCCGCCGTAACCAATGCCGACCGCTCTCGGTTTAGAGTTGCCACTTGCATTTGCATCTCCAACAGCTGTTAATTCAAGCTCGGTCCACCACATCATTAGAAATTAGTGACAACTACTGTAAACTGAATATTAGTAACGAGATTAATCGGAAGAATGGTAGATTCTACGTTTATACCTTAAACGTTATACGAGTCTGAGCATAAGAGCCTAACTTCGTAATTTTTGTTTAAGTAAACAATTTAAAGTGAAACACCCTCACCTCTGTTTTAAGATCCTGATAGGGGGTGTCCCTGACGTAACAGTCATAGCTCTTCAAACGTTTTACCTCAAGGCGTAAAGCAGCAAGTTTGTTTTCGTAATCAGTCATACTTTGTTCCCTGTTATTGTAATAGGAAACAGTATTGTTGTACAGTTATTTAAACCTCTACCACACACCATAAATATTAGAAATAACATAACGGCCTTTTTTAGCTTACATATATATTTTTTTAATTTTTGGGAAGCCGTAATAGCTCATTGTCCGTGTGCTCGCTTTTAATTCAATATCCTCGGCCAACCTGTGTTCGATCGCCGGTGCCGGCTCCAAGGAAATTTTTAATTTTAATGTGAATGAAAATATCCTGAGGAAACCTGCATATTTTCGAAGTAATAATACAAAAATATTTCGAAGATTTATGAAATCTGCCAATCGGCAGATGGACTATGCCGTAATACCCAACTGTACAGAGAGGGCCTTAGGCAGTCGGACATTTGCTGTTACTATGGCATTAAATATCAATTAATCACCTTTATTATTGTAAGAGTCTAAACGATATAGCAGATATTAGAAGTAATAGTAGTGGACAGTAAAATTGTTGTATAGGTATACCCGTATCATCGTTATATAGTGATTATAGCTAACTTATTACTTGTTGAAAAAGATATTAGTCAAAAGTCCACATCATTATTAAAACATGTAGAAAAAGTACGAAAAGACTGTCGCCGCTGTGGGAATCGAGCCCACGTCTTCGGCTTTCGCGGCCTGACGCTCTAGCCACTGAGCTAAACTGCTGATAATCGTGTGTGTGTGTCGCTGTGGTTATCAGCCGTTTAAATCCACATCATTAGTTAGGATAATGACTATTATTATCTCATTAAATATGATATTTAACGAAGATATCTAATAAATACCAAGTTGAAAAAAAATTTATTTACAAAAACAGTGAAAATAAGGCATGTAATTTTATAAAATCCTAAAAATTCTGTCATCCATCTTTGAAAAACTACATTTAATTACTTATTGTGTCAGATACTATTTATGTTTTTACGATCAAAAACTGACGCTGCATGCTATTGTTGCTGCATTGAATTATATTTGCTTATAATGAAAAATGCAAGTATTTAACACTATTCAATATTCATGCCATTTCCTTACATTACTTTTTCATTCTCTCGCTGTTCTTCTATAATACTTTGTAATCTTGAAATTCTCTGTTCCCTATCTAATAACTCCATCGCCATTTTGTCTTCTTTGTCACCCTCTTCTTGCTAAGAAGTCATAAAGTAAATCATGACATTACTAAGTCACCATAGCCACGACTACAAAGTACTAACTCTTCTCAGCATTACTTGATAAGTTAAGTCACCTTTAATAAATGTATAATATGATCGAAAATCATTAAGACAGAAGAAATAGATGATACTTAGCTTTTAAGTATATTTGATCTTGGTTTCTATGCGATGGTTTCGCCATGGTCGTAGGCAATTAGGCATAATACGTTATACGACAACGTTATACATAGAAATTTATGGATCGTACAAAAGTCTTGTATAATAAAGTTTGTGTCTTAAAGAATTTTACTTGAGGGGATAGTTAAGTTATAGAGCCGGCCCGAAATTAACGCAGCTCTGTCTCGTATGTTTTAATATGAGTGACTAATATAATTTGGGGGTCGAAAGTAACTCCCTAAGTACTTGACCTTTTTGATGACTTGCCAAAATAGAAGTTGTGAAAGTGCGATGTGGACTTCTGGGTTTTTATGAAAATCGCTCGTCTAGAGCGAAAAGAACAAAGGCGAGAGGCTTTTGAGGAACGCCTATCCTGAGGGAGAGGCCTGTAAAGAAAGTACCGTCAATTCAGTATCGGAGAAAGCGATTCGACAAGAAGGATCGGATGGTGTGCACAAGCCTATCTGGCGTGTTAATGCAAACGACTTTTAGGGCGAGCCGTTATGCCTTACCTTACACCTGAAGTCTTACGTTTTGGGTAATTAAGGCTTTTAACTATGTGCTCAGTCAGGCGAAAGATCAGATCGGGGTAAGAGTGAGTGAGTTCGGTTCGAAAACGGTATTGATCGGGATGAATAAGGTCGTTGCAATAAACATAGTCCTTCAAGTTGTTCAAAATAATGCACTCACCAAGCAATTGAGAAGGGGCTGATCGGGCTAGATCTATACTTACTGCGATCCTTGACAGTGAATTTAGAAAGCTATCTTTATCAACGCGACTTTGACGCAGTTCATCTGCCGCTTTTGCCAGCGCAGTGCGAGTTACTTGGAGTTCCTTCCAAATTTCAGTCTCCCTGTCTGACGGCTCGTTTTCTAAAGAAAATTGAATATGCATACGCAATTAAATTAATTAGTACAATAATCCAATATACTGACAGACAAACATTCAAAAGTAATTTACAGATATTCCATATATAGAAAGATATTTACCTTCAAATATCTACGCATGCCAAATTTTATTAATACTCTTCAAGATACTAGTATTTCTATCGCTATATCTCTAATGGTTGTCCATCCACAAAATGGTTTCCTAAAAGGCCGGCAACGCATTTGTGCATAGGTATAGGCGGCGATAATCACTTACCATCAGGTGAGCCTCCTGATCGATTGCCCCTACTCCATAAAAAAAAGAAAATAAAATATAAGTACACTTGCCTTTTGACGGCAAATATTTTAAACAATGTTCTTTTTCTATATTGATTAGTCGAGCGCATTGCTCTTGAATTATCGATATCTTCTGCTCTAGTTCTTTTATGCGGTCTTGAAGTTGAGCAACACGAGACGTGGCCTCCACATTTTCTTTTTCCTAAAAATATTTTGTACAAACCGTGAACTTTAAAAGCAGTTAAACTATATCTAATTACAGGAGAAAAATAAATACAAAAATTGGTAAGTCACTAATCTGCTTTTTAAAGGATGTTGCTTTACATAGCGATGTCGCCATTTTGATCTTAAGCTATCCCTCTAGCCTCGTCTAGAGAATCACCAGCGTAATATTTCACTGTTATTGGTTTATTTGCAGCAATCGTAGCGTGATGTTTTCTTGTAGAATTAAAACACATACAGCATCAGAATTCGCTTTAATTTCTCTTAAAAGCAAGCTAAATTGCGACACTATTATAATTGCACAAAACATAAATAATTGGTTCTTTAGTAGGCATTTTTTAAAATATTTTCCGGAGCTTCAGTTTATTTCATATCTCTGTAGATACGTACTGTTCAACACGACACGTGAATTACAGTAAAAGTTGCCAAATAGGCTTCTTTTATTGTATTATGCTACTTTTCCTGCGTCTGCTAATTTTATTGTACAGGCTACTTTTTACATATATGAGTAATAATAAGAGGTTATTGTTCCACACCTAATGGTTTGTACTTCAGTATTTCTTTTGTAAAAATCGCTGTTCTTATACGGCCTTTTGAATTATAAGACCTAAGTGCTTGTTTATAATTAAAGTTAAAAAAAACACCAAGTGCTAGTCGGACTCGCGCATGCAGGGTTCCGTACTATTATTTATAAAATCGGGGAAAAAAAAGTCATGACTGTTGTATGGAAGCCCCACTTAAATAATTTTTTATTCTGTTTTTTTAGTATTTGTTTTTATAGCAACAGAAATACATCATCCGTGAAAATTTCAACTGTCTAACTATCACGGTTCATGAGATACAGCCTGGTCACAGACGGACGGACAGACGTACAGACAACAAGACAGTGGAGTCTTAGTAATAGGGTCCCATTTTACCCTTTTGGTACGGGACCCTAAAATGGATATAGAGTAAAGTAATTTAACACTATGATGTATCAAATTAAATTCATGTACCTTTTCATCTACTTTCGCCTGAAGAGCGTCTGTACGCGCTTTTAGTTCTGCCTCACGGTCCGCAATCGTCTTCTCGGCTGACATCATTTGTTCGAGCAATTCTTTAACCCTAATTTCAGATAGCTATTAATCATCTACTTTTATTATTCACTCACCATATAAATACATACAAATAGATAGACAAATAGCAACGCTTGTCACCTAGAGGTTAATGCAGGGATTGCCTAAGTAGATAAGTAATAGTTTTGTTTCAGTATAAACTAAAAATTATGTTAATTTTCAATGAAATATTATGAATAATGAAATATTTATGTTTATTAGTGTGTGAAATGCATACATTCTTTCTTTGGTTAATGTCAAACATAAGTACTTTTGATTTACAGGAAGTAGTTAAACGTGTAGACTATATTAACCTACATGCCAAGTACGATACATAATAATGCCGAACAGCAAATACAGAGTAAAACAAATATAAAATAACCTTAGCTCCAGTGCGTCTCGTTGTCGGGACAACGTCTCAATAGTAATTTCGCCAGTTCTGGAGAGCTCGACCAACTTCTTAGTGCGTGTGTCATAATTTAGCTCGCGGTGCCGGTACTTTCGAAAAAAAAACTTTAGATTCATCTACATCTAATCTCGTTACTTATTTATTACTATTTACATTATTTTCAGCTGTAATTCCAAGTGGCATACAGAAATGAATCTTGGATGTTTCGAATTTCTTGCGTGAAATTCAAAAATCTCTTATCCGGAAGAGACTCAGGAGATCATCGGGAACCAATACAGCAATATTTATAAAAGTAATAAATGGTACCGCTTTAAAAGCAGTACTATAGAAGACTTGGACAGGAATATTCGG